>BSBN01000467.1:1250000-2500000 GCA_027924645.1 Cunninghamia lanceolata | reverse complement strand
TCATGAAGCTCATAAACTAGTAAAAGATTTGGAACGCACAAGTACTCGAAGATTCAAAGATTAGAAGAAAGAGAATTGTTTGTAGAAATGAAGGAGAGAATTTTGTGTTAAGGAAAAATGAAAATGTTTTATTTTTTTAGTTTTTTTAGTTTTTAAGTTTTTAAGACACATCAAGTTCACCAAAATATTTGATAGGAAAATTGATTCTAACTAAATTACTTATAATCAGAATAATCTTCTATCTAAACATTAGGATACTAGCCAATGACGAAGTATATCTCATTACTATCCAATCTAGAAGAGCGAGAAGGTCTAAGCTAAATCCCTTTGTTGCTACTAGAATGAAAAATAACTATGACTAACTAAAATTAACAATGATGGAAGAAAACTGGAAAGATACAGAAATCGATAAAATAACTTGTAGAAAGGAATACAGAAATGGAAATTCAAAAATTATAGAGAACCTGGCATGAGGAAAATAGCCTCATTGTCTAGGATGACATGTCATGGGGACATCTACATGGATCATTGTAGTTTGTATGGCACAAAAGGTAGAATCTTAGACCTGTACAAATTTGCACGAGTTTCAAGAATTACCTGTTGACACATAATCCAATATTTATTACACAGAGTATCGAAGATGATGGAAATAACTAGAAATGATAGTACAAAAGTGAAACAAAAGAAATGATGAGAAAGTGGAAAGAAGAAAGTAAACGCTCATGCACTCGAAATCCTTCCTCGCACAACTTGTAATCGCAAAGATGAAAGAGAGGGTTGGGTTGTATAGGAGATTGCCTAAGTTAAATAATGTTTTAAGTGTTTTCACCTCAATGATAGCCAAATATATTGCTTGATTGATAAATAAGGTGTGTTCTCTAATTATAAGTGTATCTATAAATTTTATGAGTAGTGACAAGAAAGATTGACAAAATATATAAATGAAATATGATTACTCTAACACTTGCAATGATCTCAAGCAAACAATGAGCACAATAGAGCAATGGAGTAAGCAAAATCAAGAGTATGATAATGGTGAGTATTAATTTTGATAGAGCTTCACTAACATGTGAATTCCATAAATTTTGAATGGTAAATCGAGGGGTTTTTATAGAAAAGGCAAGAGGGAGAATCTGGGAAAGGAGTCATTTAGGTGCAAATAAGTATCATGAAAATTTCAAAGTGCCACGCAAGTTAAAAAGCAACTTTCAAAAATGGATGATGAACAAAAAGACACTTGGGAGATGTCAACACCCTACACAAGTGTCCATGCCAAGTGCTAGCATCCAAGCAAAGTCAGTTCTTGGAAAGTCCAGATAGCTTGGGGCACTGCCAAGGTTAATGCACTTTTATGGTTTTTGGCTAGGATAAGCAAAAAGGTAAAAGCAACACTAAGAAGCACCTTTTTGGGTTGAGGGTAAGGTTAAGGTAGGCAAATGATCCTAAAAACATGCTAGGGGAGTGGACAATAAATTGGACTCCAAACATAGTGTGAAATTGTGAGAGTATACAATTTACGACGCTACAATTTCACTGGATGTATTAATGCTTATTGTCAAGTGTGTAGGTGATTTTCATGGCTAATGTAAAATATCGAAGGTCCTCTAGAAACCTTAATTATGTTCATCTCAATGATACCTTGGCCTTAGTCCATGAAGGGACTAAAGCCTTTATTTTTTAAAATGTGTTGTAATGTGAAAAATTGAGATGTCAATTTTGAATTTTAGCTTATCGTAAGGTTATTTTAGAGTCATGGAGTGAGTGTAATCCTAGGTGATAGATCTTGGATTTGCATGTAAAGGGATTTTTTAAAGGTCGTGAAATATCTTTTTCTTCATCTTTTTGATGAAAATAGGTCCCTAGGGTAAGTACCTATGGGTTATGTAATTGTAGGGATATAAATTTTGGGCTATGGGAAAGATTTGACCCTTCCCAAGTCCCTTGGAAAGAGTGTGATGTGAATAGACTTTGGGAAGAGGGAAGGTTGACTTATCACCATCAATCTCCCCTTCCTAGGTTCATGGATGTGGGGTTGTGTCAAGTACACCCTCATCACATGCCTCACACTTGTGGGAGCATACCCTATGAGATTTTATAAAGGAGAGTGCACAATTACACTCCTCATCCCTAGGTCTCACACATGCATGAGCACTTGAGGACTCATGTGACTCCTTGAGATTTGGATGAAGAGAAGATAGGGTTGAGTTGGAGGCCACGTGTCACCTACTCATATGGATAGGAGGAGTGACATGACATCCTTTATTTGCATCCATCTTATAAAGTTTGAGGGGAATTTTTATTCATTTTTCTTCTTGTGTGTGTGAGAGAGAGAGAGTAGAGTCTTGCAAGATTGGAGTTGGGAGAGGAAGGCTTGGAGAGGAATTCTTAGAAAGAACTTCAACAAGATAGACTCACCAAATCCTTGCAATCCAATAGAGGTAGGTTTAATAATCCTCTTGATATATATTTTAAATGCTTGCATTGTTGATGTGTGTATCTAAATGAAGTCTTATTCTTTATTGTGTTTATTATATTTGGGACTTGATGTGTTGTTTATGTTTTTGGGAAATGGTGTTGTGTTGGGCTAGGCTCTCCCAATAGATGAGAGAAACCCATGTGAGGGGTAGAGAGATATGGAACCTTTTTGGTAAAACACATATTCCTTTGAGAAAAAATATTTGGCATGAGTGACCTTGTGA
Source organism: Cunninghamia lanceolata (assembly GCA_027924645.1). NCBI lineage: Eukaryota > Viridiplantae > Streptophyta > Pinopsida > Cupressales > Cupressaceae > Cunninghamia > Cunninghamia lanceolata. Next base: position 2,497,301 of record BSBN01000467.1, on the reverse strand, counting down.
ATAGCTGACATGTGGAATATATTGTGGTTAAGCTTGAAGTGTTGTTGATGGGAGATTGTTGATAAAATTTCCTGAAGGGTGGATACGTATGTTTACTTGGTTGAGTTGTTACATCATTTTATTCTTTTCCCCATTGGAGAAAGTCCCCTCTTCTCCCCTATCTTATGAATCTTACCATGGATTCATTTATGTGTGTAAATCCTTGGGTAATCATGGGATTTGGTGTAATTCTTATCTTGTTACATATGTGGCTATATTGATCCTTCTTGTGTGTTTTACCCAGTTTTCATTAAGGACTTCCTATCTTGGGGGTAAACTTGTCAGTAATCCCTATAGTTGGGAGGTGAGCAAACCTCCATTGGCCTGGTTGTGAAAAGCTTCATTTTATAGGTTTGTGAAGATTTAAGAGATGTTTCTACTTGACAAATAGAGTGGATTGCATTAGTTCATCCATGTATGAGTACTTTATATGTATAAATATTTATATATTATTGTAAATAGATATATATATATATATATATATATATGGTTTAAATATACATTAAAAGGCATGTGAATTTCTATTCAAATTTCATATATTTTTTTCTTGTTAAGAAAAAGGAAATGGTTGCATCGCTCGTTATTGTGAAGCAATGGAAAAAGAGGGGGAAACCCACCACATTTAATAAGTTTATATAAATATTTAATCATTCTCACACATTCAAGTAATCCCCTTTCATATTTAGAGATTTATTTTAGTTGTAGGTCGCACCTTGGAGGCATGATCAATTTTCACCTTCACCTAGGAACCTAAAGAGGGCCAACCTCATGGAGAATTTCTCTTTGAGGCATCACAAGAGGTGATTCCATACCCTAATTAGGTTTTCATCATCATCATAGACTGTGTGGAATGTATTTTGCATCACCCATTCACTTTAGAATCCTCCCCTCGTGTTATGCAGCATGCTCTTCATTTGTGTTATACATGCAACATCGTTGAGTGTGTATGATTACACTATTGTATGTAGTGCAATTGAGGAATGATATAGTTGTTTATTAAAAAAAATAAAATTGTGTAAGTGTTTATGTCCATGTGTAATTATGGGCATGACAACTTGAGTCCACTAAATGAGTTGCTATAACCTCCAACTAATTTTTGGCTATTTTTAGGCAATGAAGATGCTCCACTTACACCCACTTACGAATATCATAAACCCTTGTCATAGAATATTGTATAATGGAGATTTTACTTCCAAATTAACTTCTTGTAACTCCCTATTGATTTCCAATTCATTAATTCCCCTTGTTGCCAAAATTACCAATTGTAACTCCCCAATTATGTTACAATACTATGATCTCTCTCTGAAATGTGCAAAGGAAAAATAAAAGAAAGAATTGACAAAAAAGCATCATCTTTATCTCCTATACAATACAAAATATCTCCAAAAAGCAATGTGAAAATCAACTCCAGTCTAACTGAACTCCAACTGATGCATGAATAGGTTGGAAAGAAGTCCTCAACCCAAAAATAGTGAAGTCCCAGTTGTTGGATGAGCAAGTGAAAAAGGCCTAGATTAGAGGGTTCAAAACTATTCCATTTTGAGCTATTTTAGGTTTGAACTCCTCTTATCAAGCCACTTGACCAAGTGGACTTCCAAAGATAGTCACGTTTGACTAAAAGTCCAAAAAAAGCAAAAAATCCCTCCTTGCATGACTTTGGAACTTCTGTTTGACTCCTCTTCTCTCTTTTTCATGTTTGGAAGGCACTTATAATTTATCTTAACAAGTATTAAAGGTAATCAAGATTTATGATTTAACTTAATAAGTGTTATCATAATTATAACTATCTATTTTGATTTTATGTAACAAGTATTAAGGTAATTTACAGAATATTGCCTTTAATAAGTGTTAAAATACATTATATTGATTACTAATCATGCAAAAGAGAAAGGGATCTCATGATTACTTGACTTGACTTCTAACCTTTAATTCAAACCTTACAAGGTTTTCTAGGCTCTTGATAATGTCTTTTACACTTGACTATGAAAAATCTCCCAATCATGGTCTCATAATTCAAAATTTTGACTCAAGTCATACGAAAAAACTTTAAAAGGTCATAATGATTTTGTTTTGACCTCGGACCTTATGATGCTACTCTTTTGATTTCTCAACCTTTGAAAAGGCCTTGAAAAAGATCAATGTCTTCATATCCCTTGCAGGATCATGATAATGCCTAACCATTCAACACTTAAAAAGTGTTTCCCATGGTCTAATTAGCCTCCATTTGATTTTTTAATGATTTGCTCTCAAAAAAGTCACAAAAGACTTCGGTCTTGACTAAGAAAACCTAGGGCATTATGTGAAAGACTTCAAACCCTAAGAGCTCATTTTGTTCATTCTTTTTCATTTGGGCTCTGTTGGTTTGGAGGGCACCACCAAGGGTCTGAGTTGCTTTGAGTTGGGTCTCCTTCTAATTGTTTCACTTTTCTACACTAGTAAGCACTATTTTTCACTTATTGTGGCTCTTTCATTCAAACAAAATAGTGAAGACTTTGCCTTTTATTACTTCTTGTATGTGCTTCTTTCATACTAGTGAATGATATTGTTCACACTCTGGTTTCCTTGGTTCCTTTGATGCAAACTATGGTATATGTTGTTCTTTTCATGGTTGCTATGCATAAAACAAAGGAAAAGCTTGCTTTCTCTGATGAAGATAATAAAATACCTTGGCAAAACTATGAACATGGGTTTCATTCTTTGTCTCTATTGTTTCATACTGTGACAAACCAGAGAAAAGATACTTTTTTGTGTATGCTATTGATTCAAGGAAATAATGAAAGGAACTCTTGTTTATTTTGCTCATTCTTTCTATATTATGCAAGCTTTTATTGTGAAGAAACCCTTTGAGATCTCATTTCTTGTATGTTGTTGATAAATGGAAAAAATCTTGGCCTTCTTGTGATAAAACCTTGCTAGGGTTTTTCCTGTGCCATGAAGAACCCCCTTTTGTTGTTCTCTTTCTCTCTTAGATGAAAGTTATGGAATATATATTCTTATCTTTTGAAGGCTCTATTCTTATTCCTGATGGTGAAAATAGAGGCAAGAGTGTTTCTCTGATATTATCATGATGTTGTTCCTGTATATATCTGTTCACTATGAAGACCATTATGTCTTTGTATTGTTCCTTAATGTAAATCATCATATGACTATTTTTTCTCATTTTGACAGTCATGTATGTTACCTTTTCTACAGTCATTGTGATTGTTTTATACCTCCTGTGACAACAATAAAACCATCTTCTGGTTCACTACTCACTCTATTTCACCAGCAACATGAAATGATTTCCAAAACTAATTACTGACAAGTATTTGGAGAAAAAGAGTTTCATATGGTTGTTCTACTATGTGCTCTTTACCCCCTATATTCCTTCTAACTACTCAAAAAATACCTGCATAACATAAGCTTTGATGAACCTAGATGAAGTCCTTCAGCTCATATCCGTACAATATCTTTGGGTCAAGTAGAAAATCCTTTTTAAGATGTACTAAGCTCTTTGGAAACCCATCATTGTCCCTGGTCTTCATACTATGTTTGGCAGGGGTCTAGATTTTCTTTGTCAGGGCTCTAAAAACTACCTTCTATCACATCAAAGCTCACAGTCTCTTCAAATCTTACAATCAATATCACTGCCCTCTTCACTGCATTCATAGTCTTAACATGCTAATATTACCTTGTGTCCTCACTAGGGTTTGTCAACCTCTTTGATCTTACTTTGTAGAACCTTTTAAACTGTCATACAACTCTCAAGAAGCTTTGAGATGACTTGCAGGCCTCTGTCTAACTGCTACAATGCTCATTGTGTTTGTACAACCTTGCATCTAATGTGCCCTTGAATTGATAGTGTTAGGCTTTAATCCTTGCTTCTACCATTGCACACAATCATAGTCCCCTAGGATACCTTCCCATATATTTATAAACCTCATAGATCTCCATGTTTCTTTTGATTTTGCAAGAGACAGATCTTTGCATTTTCTCATTGGATTCCTATCACTGTATCTGCATATGAAAGGGGTATTTGCTTTGATCTACTTTCTCTTCTATAGCCTCTAAGATGATGAGTACTCCTTGTAGTTTCTTCTGTGCATCTTGATTGAGGACTATTCCTCTTTATAGCAGACTACTCTTTTGTGTTTTTGTGACTCTGCTCACTGACAGTCAAGATGATTGTGTTGCATTATGATAGTCCTATGACTGTTGTTGTTCCTTTCATACTTCTGATTTAGATAGGACTACTATCCTCATTGAATGCTTCTCAAAAATATGTGGCATATGATTGTCCCTTTGGAAAGTATTACTATTTTCTCATGTTAGCTTGACTGTTATTCATGATCTTGTTGTTATTTCACTATTGTATAGTTGTTCTAGACACATGATGACTAAAAACATCAATAGCATGACTGAGAATACAGTCATCTTGACTATCTTAAACACAGTCAACAATTGTGATTGTCAAATATAGTATATTGACAACAAAAACCATTATATGGTGATTGAAACTCTTGTCCATGAGCAATAATGGTGACTGCTCCTATGTGATAGTGTTGAGTATTTGCTATGATTTAGATGATTGCTTTGATAGCTTCAATATATGTCATTAATGAGATGTCTTCAAGTACTTGTACCGACACACTCAGAACACAAGTTACGAAAATAATTGAGTTTAGTAGCCTCTCTTGATGATTATATGATTTTCTCTTGCTTCTTTCTAGTGGTTTTATATCTACATCTTGGAGCTATTTATCTCTTTCATTTTCTTGGTTAGATGCTTATGAAAAGATGGCATGTACATTTGATGTTATCACATACAGGAGAGAAAAGGCATCGCAAGATCTCTCTCTCTCTCTCTCTCTCTCTCTCTCTCTCTCTCTCTCTCTCTCTCTCTCTCTCTCTCCTCTCTCTCTCTCTCTCTCTCTCTCTCTCTCTCTCTCTCTCTCTCTCTCTCTCTCTCTCTCTCTCTCTCTCTCTCTCTCTCTCTCTCTCTCTCTCTCTCTCTCTCTCTCTCTCTCTCTCTCTCTCTCTCTCTCTCTCTCTCTCTCTCTCTCTCTCTCTCTCTCTCTCTCTCTCTCTCTCTCTCTCTCTCTCTCTCTCTCTCTCTCTCTCTCTCTCTTGCAGGTACTACAGAAGACAACATTGGAGAATCTAAAGATGGTGCAGCCACCAGTGGGGGTTCATCATTTAGGCAATGACATATCCCCTTTTCCCTCTTCTATGTTTATTCTTATTTCAAATTTATGTGTTCTTTACATTTCATCTTTTACAGTCAATTCCCATGGATTGTGTAGGAACCTTGAACACCTTTCTCTTGTGAATATAAGCAATTATTTTATGCAATGATTTGTATATTTTTCTTCTTTTGTAAACCATTCAATTGTATAAGAGAAATACATCTGAAATCTATTGCATGATATATTTGCTTATAATCATAAGTAGATCTAGCAAATTGTGTACCTTCATCATTTGAGACTTGAACAAACTATAATGAAAAGATCTAAAACAATCTGAAACTCATAGCTTAGTTCCACTCCTCCTGCTTACTTTGGGATGTCTCCTACTCCTATAGGATTCCCTTCCCACTTTTATCTGGGTCCTGCAACAACTCTTACTGAGTTGGTACATGGTTCTGGTAAAAGTGATGATTGGAATGGCCTTCTACCAGAGTAGTATGCCTTCTAAAGCCAGATGTGAGATCTTACCCTTCCTTACTCTTCTTCCTTTCCTCCTGTGTCAAACACCTGGTTAAGTTTCTACTGTACCTGTCTCCCTCTTCAAGGCAAAAAACAATCAGTGTTGTCCCAACCTGACCTTATTAGGCTGAAGTGCACAATTTGGTAACATTTTAGGCAACTGGTCCTAAGAGTTTTAGTAGGCAAAACTAGCATAGAGGTCGCCAAAAATGTTACCAAATTGTGCATTTCAGCCCAATAAGGTCAGGCTGGGACAGCACTGATTGTTTTTTGTCTTGAAGAGGGAGACAGGTACAATGGAAACTTAGACTAGGTATCTGACACAAGAGGAAATAAAGAAGAGTAAGGAAGGGTAATAGCTCACAACTAGCTTTAGAAGGCCTACTACTCAGGTAGAAGGCCATTCTAGTCATCAATTTTACCAGAATCATCTACCAACTCAGTAAGAGTTGCTACAGGACCTAGATAAAAGTGGGAAGGGCATCCTACAGGAGTAGGAGACATCCCAAAGCAAGCAAGAGGAGTGGAACTAAGCTACAAGTTTTAAATTGTTTCAGATCTTTTCATTATAGTTTGTTCAAGTCTCAAATGATGAAGGTACACAATATGCTAGATCTACTTATGATTATAAGCAACTATATCATGCAATAGATTTTAGATGTATTTCTCTTATGCAATTGAATGGTTTACAAAAGAAGAACAATACACAAATCATTGCATAAAATAACTACTTATATTCACAAGAGAAAGGTGTTCAAGGTTCCCACACAAGCCGTGGGAATTGACTCTAAAAGATGAAATGTAAAGAACACATATACATCTGAAGTAAGAATAAACATAGAAGACGGAAAAGGGGATCCATCATTGCATGAATGATGAACCCCCACTAGTGGCTACACCATCTTTAGATTCTCCACTGTTGTCTTCTGTAGTACCTGCAAGAGAGAGAGAGAGAGAGAAACATGTTAGAGCTCGAGATGCCTTTTCTCTCATGTATGTGATATCATCAAATGTACATGCCATCTTTTCCTAAGCATCTAAGCAAGAAAATGAAAGAGATAAATAGTTCCAGGATACAAATATACAACCACTAGAAAGAAGAAAGAGAAGATCATATAATCATCAGAAGAGGCTACTAGCCTCAATTATTTTCCTAACTTGTGTTCTCTGAGTGTAGGTATAGGTACTTGAAGACATCTCATTAATGACATATATTGAAGTTGTCAAAGCAGTCATCTAAATCATAGAAAATACTCAACATCATCACATAGGAGTAGTCACCATTATTGCTCATGGACAAGAGTTTCAATCACCATATAATGGTTTTTGTTGTCATTATATTGTATTTGACAGTCACAATTGTTGACTATGTTTGGGACAGTCAAGATGACTGTATTCTCAATCATGCTATTGATGTTTTTAGCCACCGTGTCTCTAGAACAACCATACAACAATGAAATAATAGAAAGATCATGAATAACGGCCAAGCTAACATGAGTAAATAGTCATACTTTCCAAAGGGACAGTCATATGTCACATATTTTTGAGAAGCATTCAATGAGGATAGCAGTCCTATCTAAATGAGAAGTATGAAAGGAACAACAACAGTCATAGGACTGTCATAATGCAACACAATCATCTTGACTATCAGTTAGTAAAGTCACAAAAACACAAAAGAGCAGTCCACTATAGAGGAATAGTCCTCATTAAAGATGCACAAAAGAAACTACAAAGATTACTCATCGTCTTAGAGGCTATCAAAGAGAAAGTAGATCAAATCAAATACCCCTTTCATATGCAAATACAATGATAGGAATCCAATGAGCAAATGCAAAGATCTATCTCTTGCAAAATCAAAAGAAACATGAAGATCTACGAGGTTATAAAGATATAGAAAGGTATCCTAGGGGCCTATGATTGTGTGCAATGGTAGAAGCAAGGATTAAAGCCTAACACTGTCAAGTCAAGGGTACAATAGATACAAGGTTGTACAAACACAATGAGCATTGTAGCAATTAGATAGAGGCTTGTAATTCATCTCAAAGCTTCAAGAGAGGTGTATGATAGTTTACAAGGTTCTACAAAGTAAGATCAAAGAGGTTACCAAACCCTAGTGAGGACACAAGTAATATTAGCATGTTAAGATTGTGAAAGCAGTGAAGAGGGCAGTGATATTAATTGTAAGATTTGAAGAGATTGTGAGGCTTGATGTGATAGAAAGCAATTTTTAAAGCCTTGACAAAGAAAATATAGACCCTTTCCAAGCATAGTATGAAGACCAGGGACAATGATGGGTTTCCAAAGACCTTAGTACATCTTAAAAAGGCTATTCTACTTGACCCAAAGATATTGTACGGATATGAGCTGAAGGACTTCATCTAGGTTCATCAAACCTTATGTTATGCAAGTATTTTTGGAGCAATTAAAAGGAATATAGGGGGTAAAGAGCACACAATAGAACAACTATATGAAACTCTTTTTCTCCAAATACTTGTTAGTTAGTAGTTTTGGAAATCATTTCATGTTGTTGGTGAAATAGAGTGAGTAGTGAACTAGAAGATGGTTTTATTGTTGTCACAAGAGGCATAAAACAGTCACAATGACTATAGAAAAGGTAGCATACATGACTGTCAAAATGAGAAAAAAATAGTCATATGATGATTGTGCATTAAGGAATAGTACAGAGACACAGTGATCTTCGCAGTGAGCAGATATATATAGGAACAACATCATGATAACAACAGAGAAACACTCTTGCCACTGTTTTCACCATCAAGAATAAGAATAGAGCCTTCAAAAGATAAGAATATATATTCCATAACTTTCATCTAAGAGAGAAAGAGAACAACAAAAGGGGGTTCTTCATGGTATAGGAAAAACCCTAGTAGGGTTTTATCACAAGAAGGCCAAGCTTTTTTCCATTTATCCATAGCATAGAAGAAATGAGATCTCAAAGGGTTTCTTCACAATAAAAGCTTGCATAATATAGAAAGAATGAGCAAAATAAACAAGAGTTACTTTCATTATTTCCTTGAATCAATAGCATACATAGAAAAGTATATTTTATTTGGTTTGTCACAATATGAAACAACAGAGACAGAATGAAACCCATGGTCATCGTTTTGCCAAGGTATTTTATTATCTTCATCAGAGAAAGCAAGCTTTTCCTTTGTTTTATGCACATAAACCATGTAAAGAACATCATATCCCATAGTTTACATCAAAGGAAACAAGGAAAACAAAGTGTGTAACAATATCATTCATCAGTATGAAAGAAGCACACACAGGAAGTAAAAAAGGCAAAGTCTTCACTATTTTGTCCAAATGAAAGAACCACAGCAAGTGAAAAATAGTGCTTACTAGTATAGCAAGGTGAAACAGTCAGAAGAAGACCCAACTCAAAGCAGCTCAAACCCTCGGCGGCGCCCTTAAAACCAGCAGAGCCCAAATGAAAAAGAATGAACAAAATGATCTCTTAGGGTTTGAATTCTTTCACATAATGCCCTAGGTTTTCATAGTCATGCCCAAAGTCTTTTGTGACTTTTTTGAGAGCAAATCATTAAAAATCAAATGGAGGCTAATCAGACTGTGGGCAACACTTTTTAAGTGTTGAATCGTTAGGCATTATCATGACATCGTGAGGGATATGAAGGCATTGACCTTTTTCAAGGCCTTTTCAAAGGTTTAGAACTGAATAGAGCAGCATCATAAGGGTCGAGGTCAAAAGAAAATCATTATGACCTTTTAAAGTCTTTTCATATGACTTGAGTCAAAATTTTGAATTATGAGACCATGATTAGGAGCTTTTTCAGAGTCAAGTGTAAAAGACATTATCAGGAGCATAGAAAACCTTCTAAGGTTTGAAGTAAAGGTTGGAAGTCAAGTCAAGTAATCATGAGACCCCTTTCTCTTTTGCATGATTAGTAATCAATATAATGTATTTTAACATTTATTAAAGGTAATATTCTACAAATTACCTTAATACTTTTTACATAAAATCAAAATAGATAGTTATAATTATGATAACACTTATTAAGGTAAATCATAAATCTTGATTACCTTTAATACTTGTTAACACCTAAATTTGACTATATCTTACGACATTACATTTCAACATATTTTGTCCTAGGTCCCCTTCATGACCCCTTCCATCACTCTCATCAGTTAAATAAATTATATTTATTTAACTAATTCCTCTCATCCATTTATCCTTCTCTTTCATCAAATTAAATAAATCTTATTTATTTAATTCCATTTATCCTCCATTTGCACCAAATTAAATAAATCTTATTTATTTAAGCTCATTTTCCTCCATCATCCAATTTAAATAAATTAAATATTTATTTAAATGCCACATGTCTCTCATGATTTAAATAATTTTATTATTTAAATTACTTATTCCCACTCATCACTATTTTTATCCTCATTCATTGTGTGTCACAAGCACTTCCTCTCCAAAATAAATAAAAAATCCCATTTATTCCCACTATTCTCCTGATTTTGGTATGTTGTCATACCCATTTAATGTGCTTCATAAGCACTAAAATGGCCTTTTAATCCTAGCCATCCACATCACACCATTGGCTTTCAATCCTAGCCATCCATTTGATTCCCTCTATCTATAAATTGAAACTCTTATTTCAATTTCAAACGCTCACTGATTCTCAAACACTTCCTCATCAAACTTGCTTGCTCACAACTCACTCACTCACTCACTCACTCACACAAGTCAATTTTCATGCAATGTTTGAGCTTTGTTATGTTCCAAGAGTGATCAATCAACAATCCTTCGACATCCTGCATTCTTATGCGAGATCGAGAAGAGCCATGGAGATAAATCAAACCTAGCTTGAAGATTAGTTTGCTTTACATTTTTGTTTTCATTTTCATGCTAGTTTGTGCTTTATAGTGCTTGTTAGGGTTTAGTTTAGTTTGTTATTTTTGACACTAAATCTAATTTTCCCTAGCTACAAAATGGTGACCCTGACGTGAATCCCTTGATCTATCTTGCTTTTTGTAGATTTTATTAACTTCTTGTTTCAGGTTTATGCTATTTTTGGAAAAAACCCTAGGTTTTAAAGATTTTATCATATCTTTCAAATAGTTGTTAATTTTTCAACAAGATTTTCACAGAAGTTTGTGCATCCTCTGAGGAAGCTACAGCAGAAAAATCACGTGTTTATCACCATTTTTGTGGGAGTTATCATGATTTTATATTTTTCATAAAATCAACTTTTTGGGCGTAAATCAACAAATTTTTTAGAAATTTTTTTATTTCTGGAAAGCTCTTAAAATTTTAATGGGGGTTTGTTCTTTACAGATTTAATTTTGAGGTCATATCAGGTACGAAATGATCAAAGCTTTGTCAACTATAAGGTTTTCATAAATCCGCATTTCTGGGTGCAAATCAGGGAATTTTTCTGAGCTTTTTACATTTCTAGAAAGGCCTTAGAAAATTAGTAGGTGTCTCTTTTCTAATTTTTTAATTTCAAGTCAAAAACATTTCCAAATGATCAAATCTATGTCATTATCTAAAAAATATATATGTATCTAAAATTGCAATCTTCTGATGAGCTTATCTTTTATGGCTGCATTGTAACATTATTTTCTAATTTTTTCAGGGATTTGGTTTGTGCTAAGAGTTTGATTGCAGCTATCTCATTTGTCAAAGACTGGAAATTCAAACTACTAACAGTGGTTTTGCAGGGATTTCATCAATTAGATATTCTTTTCAAATGTTTGTTTGCACATAGATTAACTAGGGGGTTAACTAATCACTCTTTGTTGTGCTTGTAAGGTGGTAGGTGTATGCTCTCACCTTGTGCAAACTCAATGATTAGAAGCCAGAACCATCTCTTTTATGTTTTTAATCCCTTGGAGGGCCTGCCTCCCGTTTGTGAGAGGGAACGATCCAAGCGATACTTTCATTCGGTCCTCTATATAAATAATTGTGGTTGTGAGGAAAGTCATCAATCACATGGTGTCATTATTTTATACCAAAGGAAGTCTCCATTAGTATCCATGAGATGTGTGAAAACCCTTTCTGAGGGTTGGGAGACCTCTTAAATGAGCGAACTGTCGCATGTATAGACACCAGATTATCTCGAAACACTAACTAGAAACCACTTGTTGTAGAAGGCAAAAACCTTTTTTTCTTGCTGGTGCAGGAGGTTGGACCTTTGAAGCTGCCCTACATGTACTATTCATGGTAGAGACAGAAAATCCCTTGGTTCATAAGATCTCTAGATCTTCAGGGTAAGAGATTTAGTGTGCCCTTGCCGTGGTGGGGGAGCTAGTGTCACCAATATCTCTAGTTGTCCACCTTGTCTCAGTATATGGAGTAATCCAAGTGGGGACTCAACAAGTAGTATCATCTTTCCAACCTAAGTTGAGCATGTTTACGAGTGCTCAAATTTGTCAAGACCTGTGAAAAAATTTGGGGCTAACCTAAGCCCACATTCAAACTTTTACTCTTATTATATATCAGAGTCATCCGAAATATTTTTTCTTCCGTGTTTTGTGTGTGTGTTAAAAAACAAACATTGTTAATCTTAAACAAACACTACACCTCAAATCTATAACATTGCAACCTTAACTCATATCCTCATCCTTGAACCTAGTCCAATCTTCATTTGTTAAGATGCTCGTGATCCTCAACAAATCTAAGCCAAATCCAAAACCATACATACTCCGAGGTGACCCAAAATTTGCTAATAAAGATGATGAGGATCTTGTAGATTTTGAGGCATACTTGGAGGAACAAACTGAAATCCAAAGACTTCAACCTATATGTAACTCCATCCCAACCCCAGAGCAAAAGATCCTAGCACAAGAACTACAATACCTCATCCAAACATTTCACCAAACTCCTCAACCCATAGACCGGCAAACCATACAAATATTCCAAGCCATCATTCAAAAATTTCAACAAATCCAATTACCTCAAATACAACATCTCCTAGCCCAAGCCCAACAATTCATAGCCACTTGTCAAATCCAACCAAATCCACCCACCTATCAAGTCAATGCCACATCAACCTATCCCACTTCTTTCCATGCCAACCAATATTCATATCCATCTACATCACAACAAGCACATGTGAACCTAAGCCATCCCTTGAAACAAGCTCAAATGTCCTCAAGCTCTAATGATACTCTTGACAAGGGAAATACCATCTCAAGTTTGGAATCATACACCAATCCATCTACTAGTCCTTCATCATCATCCAATAGAATGCCTACCCCAAAGCCTACTAGTCCTACACCAACACCACCATCAAACTTTCCAAGCTCTAATCCATCAACCAACAAATCCTTGAATGATTTTCTCGAAAGATTCTTTGCAAAATCTAAAAGTAAAAGAAAATCTATGGAGAAATCCAAATCCACTCATCCAATTTCGTCCCCATTTAGCACAAGCAATCCTAATCTTAATCATAATCCTATGTCATCTACCATTATTCTCCATCCATTATATTGTCCATCCACCCGTATACTAATCAAGGATGTGATCCATTGGCTACTAGCAGCGAATAAACCATCCCTATGTCATCAAATATCTATCCCTGAGCCTATCAAAGAACCTTCAAATGCCATGCCCACTTCTTCATCCCCATCATGTGGTCCACAACCCCATGAGCCTATTGAAGATTTTCCTCCCATGAGTTCATTGCTCTCTCATGTTGTCGACCAAGAGCCTATCCAAGAGTCATCCAGTTCCATTCAAGAAAATCAAGAGTTATGTCAAGTGCCTAATCCTAAGCACGTGGAAACATCAATCCCTCATTCTAATCAAGATCAAAGCCCTCCTAATGATCCCACTCATAACACACTTGGTCCTATTCATGATCAATCTCCCATGTATGATCAAGATCCTACTTATGATCAAGTAGACCATGATAACCCTCTTAGCCAACTCTATGCATTCCATGGTCAAGAACTTAACACTCCAACTACCCATGATCCCCAAACTTCCACTTCTCATGATGAGACACATGCCTCCCAAGCAACATAGAAGATCAAACCAATAGCTTGGATCTACATGCACATAATCAAGATCCTAATGATCCTTCATCATCATCCACTATCAACCCCATTTCAAATCCACCAAAATGTCCACTTGGTCAATCCACCATCATTCATGAATGTTCCTCCTTAGGACAACAACAACCTTTGTCTACTACTTCACCTCCTCCATCAAATGAAGAACTCAAGTCTAGTGTCCAAACTACACCTAGTCCCATTGTCTACCGCATACTCCAAAACATGAACTATCAAGGTAAAGGCTTAGGTCTTCATGAACAAGGAATTTTGGAGCCTATCCATGTCAATGTCCCTCCTCACTCATTTGGCCTTGGATATACACCCCAAGGACAACAATCTAAAGATGTTGGTACTTCCTCCATTCCTCCTAAGTCCACCACTTTCCATCACAAATCCTATCATACTCCCAAAACATATGTGGCCATTCCACCTCTATCATCCTACAAATGTCAAAAGCATGTGACCATACACCTTCCACCATCCAATTTACCTCCACTTCTTCCAACTCCTAATATACCACCATCCACTTTATCACCATTGCTTCCAATGCCTAATATCCCTATCATCCATAAAGTCCCTTACATTCCTAATCATGACCAACAAATGCACACATTGTCTAAACATGAAGGTTCCACCATGCCCATGTGATTCAAAAGTAAAAATTTGGATGCCTCCTTCCATAAAGTCAAAAATCATAAAGATCCTAATTCCTTAGGGTACAAATACAAAAAGTCAAATCAGAGTACATTCAAAAGCTACCCAAGCCCATACCTTCTCAAGAAAAATCTAAAACTAAAATGGTATGGGTACCTAAGCAAAAATAAAGCAAGTCAAATGAGGCATCCACATCCCAAAAATCCCAACCATCCTCTTCCATCCAAAACTCCCACTCCATTCAAAAGTTTCAAATTCTTAAATCCCACAAGTAAAGTGCAAAAATCATAAAAATACTAAGTCTATGTGGGTACCTAAAGCATTTCATTAACCATCTCTTAAGAAAACACCTCCATTGCTTCCTACACCACCTCCAAATCAAAAGCTTCAATGTTTATCAAGGTATGTGCAACCGTTGGTCACGATTCCTTTCCATACCTCCATCACCCCATCATTCAACTATTATCCCACATATCCTCCTCATCATTTCCCTATGGCCCATGCTTTCAGATAAGCCTTTCATCCACCCTTTTGCATAAGCCCTACATGATCCACATCATTATCCATTATTCTTCCCTACATAATCCATATCATTATCCATTATCCCCCATTCATCCATGCATAAATCTTTCATAATCCACTATCTACCTACTCCATCTCACTTTCATGCAATCCCTTACACACATCTATGAGCATAATGACATTTGACATGGTCCATGTGATGACATCCACCTCTAATGGGACTATCACTTTTCATGGAACTAGACACTTGAGTCTCTCCTATCCATATTCCCCTTCTCCCATTCAAATATTCCAAAAAAGTCCTGAAAAAATACAAAAAAATGGAAAAAAGGCCTGAAAAAAATCAAAATCAAAATCAAAATAGTAAAGAGAAATCCCTTCATCCAACAGTGAAAACCACCCTTGGTGGCACCTTGGATATGCACCATGATGAAAACCTGGCAAATAGGCATCATGTGTAGATTGATCTTCTATATCACTTACACTTGGGGGCACATTATCTCATCCAACTTATCATTTCCAACCTATCATTTTCCATTCTATCATATCCTATTTTACCATCCTTATCCATTACATCCACATACATATACCTATCCTATTGAATCCATTCATCCTTCCTTCTTCCTTTTGATCTTGATAAAGATATTGGGGCAAAAATGTAACAAATTTTTTGGATATCTCTTTACATACCGCATTCTTTTCAAACCCAAATCACATCATTACCCTCTTGTCATTACTCATTTTTTTATCCTATTCAAACAACACTAATCATCATCCTATTGTCATGAGATTTGTCATGTAAAATCCTAAGTATTACACCTAGATTGGGGCATGTTGTTCCTATACGACATAGTCTTTGGAGATCACATCCCAACTCCCTTATGATGCCTACATCCCTTCGACTATTGCCTATCCTTTTATCTATCCATTCATCATGAGCTTTCCATGGCCTATTCTTTTATCCATTCACCTATCATGGGCCTTCCACTTCATTTATTGTCACCCATTCATTTATCCAATCCTACATTCATCCTTGCACCTAGAGTTGGTTTTCCCTTGTCATTGGTATCTAGCACAAAGGCTACCCAAATTGTCATCCATTGAAATCCCAAAACATGTCAAAAATCCAAAAAAATCAAAACATGTCAAAATCCAAAAAAATCAAAACATGTCAAAATCCAAAAAAATAAAAACATTTCCAAAAATTCAAAAAAATCATAACATTTCCAAAAATCCAAAAAAATCAAAACATTTCCAAAAATCCAAAAAAAATTACAAAATTCTAAAAATCCAAGCAATAACATCAACCCAATCATAAAATCATTTCTTCAAATCAATTCAACCAATTCAATTCATCCAATCAAATCAATTCATCAACACTTCATCAAGTCAAATCAACTCAATTCAATCCATTTAATTCATCAATCATTCAAATCACTCCTTCAAACCAATCAAGTCAAATCATTTCTTCAAATCAATTCTTCCTTTCAATTCAATCGATCAAATTAATTCTTCCAATCAATTCAATTAATCAAAACAATCTTTATCAAATCACTTCTTCTAATCAAATTCAATTCATCATCATTATTCAATCCAATCAAAATCAATCAAACCAATCCAAGCCATGATCTAAATGCAAGTCAATCCCTAATCCATACTAATCTAGTCAAACCAATTGACACACATCATCCAATCACATCCTTGGTTTTATTTCAATCTTTTTGTCAACCAAATCAATCAATCAATCATCATCATAATCAATGGGATATATCATTCCCGCATCCTTGTGTTGATCTAGGGATATATCATTCCCCACAATCACAACACTAAATCAATCAATCATCAATCAAATCCTAGTGTTAATTCGCATGGCCAACAACACTAGTATCAATCAATCAATCAATTGTCTTATACATGATGTTGCATTATCGAAACTAGACTAGGCATCTTATACAAAATGTATTATTTCCTGAAACCAGACATTATCATTATCATCATCAATCAAATCAATCAATCAATCATTGGTTTACAGCTTGACAGGGGCAATACCTTGTTTGTTTTTGAATCATTTGTGCATGTTTGCTTGTTTGTTTGTGTGTTATCATTTTATCTTGCATTTGTATCAAATCCGAATCATTCCCAGCTAATATTCATATCTTGTATCTAGACAAGGCTGTATTACGCTGGGGCACGAGACAAATCATCACCTTGGTCCTTATACCTTGGTGCATAACATCTAGTGCTATATCAAACATCATGGTTACTCACCTTCATTGCAGCATAATGAATCATTCCTTCTTCTAGTCATTCCCTTATCTTTCTCTTTGACCAATCCATTTCATTTCGAGAGCATACCCATGTTTGTCCAATCTGCATATCCTCTCGAGAGGGCATCATCATCCTATCCTTTCATCTTCTATCCATACCTTAACTTCTTTGAAATGATGTTACTCGAATAAATCTCATCATCTCGAACATCATCTCAAAGAGGGGCAAAATGTAGACACCTAAATTTGACTATATCTTACGACATTACATTTCGACATATTTTGTCCTAGCTCCCCTTCATGACCCCTTCCATCACTCTCATTAGTTAAATAAATTATATTTATTTTGTTGCAAGTATGAGGTGAACCAGTTTTGTCATTGATGTCAACATACTCATATTGAATTGACAAGAAGGATTGGATGAGCTGTGTGCTGAGGATATTGAGAAAATTAGCCTCAGTCAGGAACAGTGAAGAACAGTGATGAGAAGAAGGCAAATGTATTGTATAGGTTGAGAACCGGAGGATGCGGATTAAAGGTTTTGTAGATATGAATCTTGAGATGCTTCATTTAAGATTTCAGAGGTCTGCATGAAGATCTGAAGAAGTTGTGGCTGTCGGTGTGGAACCGGTTCTAGCAAGTGTTCAGAGGTGACAAAGGATCACAGAAAGGTCCGGTGAGGTCTGGAATTGTATAATCCTAATCTGCGGATTGGAAGGAGTGTTCGGGATGTCCTTTTGATGTGTCATCTCGAGTTGTGTATGATTTTGAGGTCTGGAAGTACCTTTTGCATTGTGACAGTGGCGACAAACTGTGTTCTTGAAGTTCCGGATGAGGAAGAGAAGAGATTCCAGTAAGTAGAGGAAGTGCGGATGTACCTGGTCATTCAGGCAGGCTTGTGAAGCTTCTTGGATCGTGTTAAGGTTGTGTTGTTGATCTGCATTGGTGGTAGAGCCCGGAATTGAAGATATTCTTCTGGATGAAGTTCTTGTTCACACTAGCTGACCAGATGAGCTATTCATCTTGCGAATGTTCCTGTGGTGGCCGACCGGATGTATTAATCATCTTGCGAATGTCCTTATGGTTGATTGCCAACTTAGATGATTGTTCCTAAGTCGATGTCTTGTATAAATAAGTGTTTGAGAATTCATTTTAATGTGTGGATTGTGTGGATGAGTGTGGTATAGCGAAGAGAAGTGCGAAAGGTAGAGCAGGGGTTTTTGGGCTTAAATGGAACTGATCCAGACATGGTAGAGATGTCATTCTCCAGTTCAAGATTGTGATTCTTATCACTTTGTAGACAGTGTGTCTCCTTGTAGGCAGTGGGCCTCTTTGTGAGCAGCGTGCTCGGGCAGTGAGACCTAATTGGCAAGTGCCATTCTTTTTCTTATTCTTCTAACAGAGAATAATCCTTGGGTTAATCACCCCATGGTTTTTCCCTTAACCAGGTTTTCCACATCAAAATCTTGGTGTTCAATGTGTTGATGTTTATCTGCTCTTGTGTTTATGCATTATGCTTTCATGGATGATTAATTGATATGCTATTAACTAACAAAGAAGAATCAAGTGTTTGAAGTAAGAAGCAAGTTTTCATACAACTGATTCACCCCCCCTCTCAGTTGTATGCCCTAGATCCAACATATTTAACTAATTCCTCTCGTTCATTTATCCTTCTCTTTCATCAAATTAAATAAATCTTGTTTATTTAAGCTCATTTTCCTTCATCATCCAATTTAAATAAATCAAATATTTATTTAAATGCCACATGTCTCTTATGATTTAAATAATTTTATTATTTAAATTACTTATTCCCACTCACATCACTATTTTTATCCTCATTCATTGTGCATCATAAGCATTTGCTCTCCAAAATAAATAAAAAATCCCATTTATTCCCACTATTCTCCTAATTTTGGTCTATTGTCATAGCCATTTAATGTGCATCATAAGCACTAAAATGGCCTTTTAATCCTAGCCATCCACATCACACCATTGGCTTTCAATCCTAGCCATCCACTTGATTCCCTCTTTATCTATAAATTGAAACTCTTATTTCATTTTCAAACGCTCACTAATTCTCTCACACTTCCTCATCAAACTCGCTCGCTCCCAATTCACTGACTCACTCACTCACACAAGTCAATTTTCATGCAATGCTTGAGATCTATTATGCTGCAACAATGAGCAATCAACAATCCTTCAACATATTGCATTCTTATGCGAGATCGAGAAGAGCCATGGAGATAAATCAAACCTAGCTTGAAGATCGGTTTGCTTTACATTTTTGTTTTCATTTCCATGCTAGTTTGTGCTCTATAGCGCTTATTAGGGTTTATTTTAGTTTCTTGTTTTTGACACTAAAACTTATTTTCCCTAGCTACACCTTCGGAAACATGCAAAAGAGAGAAAAGGAGTCAAACACAAGTTGCAAAGTCATGCAAGGAGGGATTTTTTGCTTTTTTTGGATTTTTAGTCAAACGGGACTATTTTTGGAAATCCACTTGGTCAAGTGGCTTGATAAGAGGAGTTCAAAGCTAAAATAGTTCAAAATGGAATAGTTTTGAGCCCACTAATCTAGGGCTTTTTCCCTTGCTCACCCAACAACTGGGACTTCACTATTTTTGGGTTGAGGACTTTTTTCCAACCTATTCATCCATCAGTTGGAGTTCAATTAGACTAGAGTTGATTTTCCCATTGCTTTTGGAGAGATTTTGTATTGTATAGGAGAGAAATATGATGTTTTTTTCTTAGTTCTTACTTTTATTTTTCCTTTGCACATTGCAGAGAGAGATCACAGTATTGTAACTCAACAGTTTTAGTGATTTTTGATACAGTAGCAGCATTTTATTCAGATTTATTACAGAGGTATTCCTATTATTCATTCAATAAAATCAGTGTTACCTTCTCATATTCAGGTGTTGTCTTGTTGAATGATTTTGATAAGAGATTTATTATGTTTTATTAACAAATCCTTTAAATTTTTGTCTCATTCTTTGAAACATATATACAGAAAAAGCAATTGATTTTTTTTACAGGTTGTAGGTTGTGCAAGTTAGTTTCTCACTTTCCTAGTTGAGAAAACATCAGTTCTCCTTCGAAGATAGTAGAAATATCTAGGCCTTATGAAATATTTATGTGTTAAGATTGCCCAAGCTGAGTTGTGTGAACAGATCTATTGAGAGATAGTTGTGAATCAGAGTAGCAAGTTAGAGTATAATCTTTGGTGCATCACCTCCTAGGATCAATTTTCAGTTTCATAAGTTATCTTTCTATCCTTTTTCCTTGCAAGTACATCAGATCTAGGAGATTTTAAAGGGAACCAGTTCTTCTAGAGGTTCACTTTCACCATAGACAACCCACAGTCTAAAAGTGATCCAATGTTTCACGGGATTGTTAGGCTTAGAGTTTAACAAGGGTGCAATCCTTCATGACAACAATAACCTTGTCATAAATTTTGTCATAAATAAAGATGCCAAATAATTTGGGAGTTAAATATGCTCTATCTATGAATTCTCATGCCCCATTTGAGAAATTAAACAATAATTTAATATTTATTTGACCCATTTTCTAAATACATAAAAATATAATTAATAATGGCGACCAAAAATTAAGAATTATTTCCCTGACATTTATTTTTTGTTGTAATTATACTGTATTTGACAATCACAATTGTTGACTGTGTTTGGGACAGTCAAGATGACTATATTCTCAGTCATGCTATTCATGTTTTCAGTCACCATGTGTCTAGAACAGCCATACAATAATGAAATAACAGCAAGATCATGAATAACAGTCAAGCTAACATAAGCAAACGGTCATACTTTCTAAAGGGACATTCATTTGTCACATATTTTTGAGAAGCATTCAATGAGGATAGCAATCCTATCTAAATCAAAAGTATGAAAGGAATAGCAGCAATCATAGGACTGTCATAATGCAACACAATCATCTTGACTGTCAGTGAGCAAAGTCACAAAAACACAAAAGAACAGTCCACTATATAGAGGAATAGTCCTCAGTAAAGATGCACAAAAGAAACTACAAGGAGTACTCATCATCTTAGAGGCTATAGAAGATAAATTAGATCAAATCAAATATCCCTTTCATATGCAAATTCAGTGATAGGAATCCAATCAGCAAATGCAAAGATCTATCTATGGAAAAATCAAAAGAAACATGAAGATCTATGAGGTTATAAAGATATGGGAAGGTATCCTAGGGGCCTATGATTGTGTGCAATGGCAGAAGCAAGGATTAAATCCTAACATAGTGAGCATTGTAGTAGTTAGATAGAGGCCTGCAATTCTATAAAGTAAGATTAAAGAGGTTACCAAACCCTTGTTAGACTTAGGACACACAACTGAGAGGGGGGGTGAATCAGTTGTGCAAAACTTCCTCTCAATTAAACACTAAATTCCATTTTGCAATTAGTAGTCTAATAATAAATCAATCATGGAAGCATAATGCAACAAATTAAGAACAGAAACATATCAACACATGAGACACCAAGATTTTGATGTGGAAAACCCGGTTAAGGGAAAAACCACAACGTGATTAACCCAAGATTGTATTCTCTGTTAGAAGAATAGAAAGAACAAATGGCACATGCCAATTAGGGCTCACTACCCGAGCACACTACTCACAAGAGGCTCACTACCTACAAGAGACACACTGTTTACAAGAAATAAGTATCACCTATTTGAACTAGAAAAATAGCATCTTCACCATGCTTGAATCAGTTCCATTTAAGCCCAATACTTCTGCTCTGCCTTTCACTCTCCTCCTTGCTACCACACTCCCATCTCCACAAGGACACTTTTGAAATGACTTCCCAATCACTTATTTATACAAGACATTAACTTAGGAATAATCATCTAAGTCAGCAAACATCTACAAGAACAACCACAAGATGTGTAACTCATCCGATCGGCAAGTCTCAGGAAGAACTCCTTCACCCGGAGGTTATCCTTCAATTGCGAGCTCCAACTTCAATGTGGATCATCCACATGATCCAAACATGATCCAAAGACCTCCACAAGATTTCCTGGCTCACCAAGGACATCTGCACTTCATCTGCATACTGAAATCCTTCTCTCCTTCATCTAAAACCTCAAGAACACAGTCTGTCACTACTGTCACAAAGGAATAGATTCTTCTGGACCTCCAAACCACAAACCAATCGAGTTGATACTTTAAATAGACTTCCTGAATAATCTCTCAAATCCATAGAACAGGACAATGCATTTTTAGATCTCACCGGATCTTTCTGTAACACTCTATCACCTCTGAATGCCTACTGGAACCGGTTTAACTTGATCAGCCATAACTTCATCAGATCTTCATGCGGACCTCTAAAATCTTTATTGGACCACACTAAGACACATATCTAGAAACCCTTTAATCCACATCCTCTGATCCTCTTCCTATCTTAGACTATTTCCTTACTGTCATCACTGTTCTTCACTGTTCCTGATTGAGACTAATTTTCTCAATATCCCAAGCATATAGCTCATTTAATTCTTATCATTAATGCAATAGGAGTATGTTGACATCAATGACAACACCAGTTAGGCCCATACTTGCAACAATCTCCCCCTTTGTCATTGATGGCAACATATGATGTGAAAAACTATTTTGACCATCAAGACAAGAACTGCTCCTTACTGTCACAACTCCCCCTACCAGCAACAACCATTCACATGTCTTCTCTCCCCCTTTGATATCAATGGCAAAGGGCACATACTTGCAATTCCACCACTTCAAAATTATATCTGCTGCTCCCCCTAAGTAGTAGCTCCCCATCGTCAATCTGGACCACAAGATGAGACTGTGATATCCACCGGACTGATGCACATCAGTGCACATTAGTTCATCACCGGAAGGGCAATAACCCCTAACTTCTCCCTGAGATACTCAAAAGAGTCCTTAGGTAGAGGTTTAGTAAAGATGTCTACAATCTGATCCTTGGAAGGCACAAACTCCAATCTGACTTCATTCTTGTTCACTTGCTCTCTCAAAAAGTGAAACTTAATGGATATGTGTTTAGTCTTTGAATGCAACACCGGATTCTTAGATATATTTATTACACTTGAATTGTCACAGAAAATAGTGATAGGCTCCTCATATTCCACTTTGATATCTCTTAGCATCTGCTTCATCCACAAAACTTGAGTGCAACTACCTGCTGCTGCAATATATTCTGCTTCAGTTGTAGACAGAGATATTGCCTCTTGTTTCTTGCTTGGCTAAGAAACCAATCTCTTTCCCAAAAAGAATGCTCCACCACTGGTACTCTTCTAGTCATCCACATCTCCTGCCCAATCAGCATCTGTATATGCATGAAGAGAGAAATCATGATCTCTAGGATACCATAGACCATACTCAACTGTTCCTTTTAGATATCTAAAAATCCTCTTAATTGCCATGACATGAGATTCTCTAGGATCAGCTTAGAATCTAGCAACAAGACCAACAGCCTGCATAATGTCTAGTCTAGTTTGAGTGAGATACAACAATCCTCCAATCATTGACATGTACTTTGTCTAATCAGCCTTAGGAGAGTCATCATCTTTGCTCAACTTACATCCGGTTTCCATGGGATTGTTCATTGGTTTAGAGTCTTCCATCCCAAATTTCTTCAACAATTCTTTCACATATTTGGTCTGAGAAATGAAGATTGCTTTCCTTGTTTGAGTGATTTGCAGACCCAAGAAGAAATTCATTTCACCAAGCATGGACATCTCAAATTCACTTTTCATTTGATTTGCAAAAGTTTTACACATACTATCTCTTCCTCCAAAAATGATGTCATCAACAAACACTTCAACAATCAAGATGTTTTCATGGTCAATTTTGAAATACAAGTTATTATCACTAGTACCTTTGTTGAAACCAATCTTTAAGAGATGATTATCTAATCTTTCATACCAGGCTCTTGGGGCTTGCTTCAGTCCATACAAAGCCTTCTTCAGCTTGTAGACCATATCACCATGATCAGACAGTTGGAATCCATCTGGTTGCTCAATGTACACTTCTTCTTCCAAGTCACCATTCAGAAAGGCAGACTTGACATCCATCTAATATACCTTGAAATCCTTGAAAGCAGCAAAAGCAAGAAATAATCTGACTGCTTCAATTCTTGCCATCGGAGCAAAAGTTTCTTCAAAATCAACTCCTTCTATTTGAGAATAGCCCTTGCAGACCAATCTAACTTTATTCCTGATTACTTCACCAACTTCATTCAGTTTGTTCCGGAAGACCCATTTGGTTCCAATCACATTCTTATTTCTAGGTCTGGGAACAAGATCCCAAGTGTGATTTTTCTCAATTTGCATCAACTCTTCCTCCATTGCTTTAGTCCAGTTTTTATCATTGCAAGCTTCATTCACAGTCTTAGGTTCAATTTTTGAGAACAAGCAGTACTTATCTGAATCTTGAGCAATCCTCCTTCTGGTTTGCACACCTTTTCTTTTGTCACCTATGATCTGATCTTTAGAGTGGTTCAGTGTTACATATCTTGGAACTTTGAGAGTTTCTTGCACTTCTGATTCTTGATTAGGCTCATTAGAACTCATCTCTTCTTCCTGACTTACCGGATCAGTTTGAATCTAACTTTCAAAAGAGGTTTGGGCTCCTTGATCAGAACACCATTCTGATCATTTTCATCATATTCATAAAACCTTGAGGGTTTTTCAATTCCCTCATCAACCTTCACATTTGTACTTTCTATTATCTTTCTCAGTCTCTTATTATAACACCAGTATGATTTGCTTTGAGTGGAGTAACCCAAGAATATTCCTTCATCACTTCTAGCATCAAACTTTCCTAGATCTTCATCTCTTTTAACGTAACATTTGCTACCAAAAAATCTGAAATACCTTATAGTAGGAGTGATGCCAAACCAAAGTTCATAAGGAGTCTTACCGGTATTGCTTATGATTTGAACTCGATTGAGAGTAGACTCCAGTGCTGACAGCTTCTCTCCAATAGATGTGAGGAACATTTGCTTCCATCATCATGGTCCTAAAAGCTTCCTGGATGGTCCGGTTCTTTCTCTCCACTACTCCATTCTGCTGTGGAGTCCTAGGAGCAGACAACTGTCTCTTTATCCCATGTTTCTCACAGAACTCCAAGAATTCACCGGATGTGAATTCTCCACCTCTATCAGACCTCAGACATTTCAATTTTAATCTAGTTTCATTCACTACCATAGCCTTGAATATTTTGAATTTCTCAAAAGCTTCAGATTTCTCTTTCAAAAAAGTTACCCACATCATCTGGGAATAGTCATCAATTAGTAACATGAAGTATCTATCACCTTGCATACTTCTGATTCTTGTTGGACCACAAAGATCAGTATGAACTAAGTCCAATAATCTGGTAGAAGATAGTTCCTTACTCTTGAATGTGACTCTGCTCAACTTACCCAACTGACATTCTTTGCACAAGCTATTAGTAGGTTTCACCAATTTTGGAAGGTCTCTTATAGCCTGAGTATTGCTTATCTTGATGATATTATCAAAATTTACATGACACATTCTCCTATGGCATAACCAACTCTGATCAACTTGAACAAATAGGCAACTTTTACCAATACCAACCAAGTGGAAGATATTACTTTTAGTTTGGGTACCAGATGCAATCTCTGTTCTCGAGCTTTCAAAGATTTTGCATTTTCCATTATTGAACCGGAGATCATAGCCTTTGTCCACCAACTGTCCAACACTAAGAAGATTGTGCTTCAAGCCTTCAACATATAGAACATTACCAGTTTTGTTCCTTCCATCAAAAGAAATAGTTCCTCTTCCTCTGATTCTACTAGCAAAATTATCACTAAACTTTACCACTCCTCCTTCATACCTTTCCAAGTCAATGAACTTATTTTTGTCACCTATTATATGGTGAGAACAACCACTATCAATGACCCAATCATCCTTTTCTTCAACTTGGGCAGCCAGAGCTCTTTCCACAGTCTTATGATTGATAGATATAGAGGACATTGGATCTTCTTCCTTGATGGCAATGAACACCCATTCATTTCTAGATTTGTTTCCTATCTCTGATTCATCATCTGTTACTCCTTCATTATCATCATATTCATGTACATAATAACAGTTCTTTTGGAACCTTGGCTTGTTAGGATTTTGCCTTGAGAACCTTTCCGGACACCTTGAGGCAAAATGACCAATCTTATTGCAGTTAAAACATTTGAAAGGTAATTTTCCTTCATACTTACCAGATCCTCTTGGTAGCCTCTTAGCAATAAGGGCTTCAAGTTGAGCAGCTTCTACTTCTTCTTCCTCCAGATCTTTTCTTGCTTTTTCATACCATGACTGCTTCCTTGATGAATTCTCTCCTGGATCAAATCTTTGTTTACCTTTAACAGAGGCACTGGCTTTGAATGCAGATTCAGTCTTGGGGGGGTCATCTCCAAACTCTATCATTTCAAAAGCAGCTAATTTTCCAGCCAATTGATCTCTTGTAATAGTTGTATGGGCTCTGAATTCTTCAATGGCAGTAGCCTTAATTTTGTAAGAAGCAGGAAGGGATCTGAGAATTTTGCCAACAATCTCATCTTCATCCAAGACTCCACCAGCATTTCTAATTCCACAAACAAGCTCATTTACTCTTGGCATAAAAGTAGTGATGTTTTCATCTTCTCTCATCTTCAGATTTTTGAATTTTCCTTTCAGACTTTGTAACCTTGCACTTTTGACATACTTGTCTCCTTCATGCAGAAGTTCCAGTTTTTGCCAAATGTCAAAAGCAGTTGGTACGTCAATAACATTTGAGAGCTCTGAATCAGATAATGCACTTAGAAGAGCCTCTATAGTCCGCAGATTGTTTTCAGCGTCTATGATTTCATTTTGGGTTTTGGAACCACCCTGTGGAGGTACATACTACGTTGTAACCATGGTCCAGTATGCCACTCCCATACATCTCAAGTGACATTTCATGCGACCTTTCCAGAGATTAAAATTGGTTCCATCAAACTTCGGACTATCCTTCTTGTAAGATGACATCCTGGATCTCCTCAAGCGGTTAAGCTCCTTTTAGAGGAACTTGGCTCTTATACCAATTGTTAGACTTAGGACACACAACTGAGAGGGGGGGTGAATTAGTTGTGCAAAACTTTCTCTCAATTAAACACTAAATTCCATTTTGCAATTAGCAGTCTAATAATAAATCAATCATGGAAGCATAATGCAACAAATTAAGAGTAGAAACATATCAACACATGAGACACCAATATTTTGACGTGGAAAACTCAGTTAAGGGAAAAACCACGGGGTGATTAACCCAAGATTGTATTCTCTGTTAGAAGAATAGAAAGAACAAATGGGACATGGCAATTAGGGTTCACTACCTGAGCACACTGCTCACAAGAGGCTCACTACCTACAAGAGACACACTGTCTACATGAAATAAGTATCACCTACTTGAACTGAAAAAATAGCATCTTCACCATGCTTGAATTAGTTCCATTTAAGCCCAATACTTCTACTCTACCTTTCGCTCTCCTCCTTGCTACCACACTCCCATCTCCACAAGGACACTTTTGAAATGACTTCGTAATCACTTATTTATACAAGACATCAACTTAGGAATAACATCTAAGTCAGCAAACATCTACAAGAACAACCACAAGACATGTAACTCATCTGGTCAGCCAGTCTCAAGAAGAACTCCTTCACCCAAAGGTTATCCTTCAATTGTGAGCTCCAACTTCGATGCAGATCATCCACACAATCCAAACATGATCCAAAGACCTCCACAAGATTTCTTGACTTACCAAGAACATCTGCACTTCATCTGCATACTGAAATCCTTCTCTCCTTCATCCAGAACCTCAAGAACACAGTTTGTCGCTACTGTCACAAAGGAATAGATTCTTCTAGACCTCTAGACCACAAACTAATCAAGTTGATACTTTAAATAGACTTCCTGAATACTCTCTCAAATCCACAAAATAGGACAATGCATTTCTGGATCTCATCGAACCTTTTCTGTAACACTCTGTCACCTCTAAATGCCTGCCAAAACAGGTTTAACTTGATCAGCCATAACTTCTTCAGATCTTCATGCAGACCTCTAAAATCTTTACTGGATGAATAAGACACATATCTACAAACCCTTTAATCCGTATCCTCTGATCCTCTTCCTACCTTAGACTATTTCCTTAATGTCATCACTGTTCTTCACTGTTCCTGATTGAGACTAATTTTCTCAATATCCTCAGCACACCACTCATTCAATTCTTATCATTAATGCAACAGAAGTATGTTGGCATCAATGACAACACCGGTTAGGCCCATACTTGCAACAACCCTAGTGAGGACACAAGGTAATATTAGCATGTTAAGACTATGAATGTAGTGAAGAGGGTAGTGATATTAATTGTAAGATTTGAAGAGATTGTGAGGATTGATGTGACAGAAGGCAGTTTTTAAGCCTTGACAAAGAAAATCTAGACCCCTGCCAAACATAGTATGAAGACCAAGGGCAATGATGGGTTTCCAAAGACCTTAGTACATCTTAAAAAGGCTTTTCTACTTGACCCAAAGATATTGTACGGATATGAGCTGAAGGACTTCATCTAGGTTCGTCAAAGCTTATGTTATGCAGGTATTTTTGGAGCAATTAAAAGGAATATAGGGGGTAAAGAGCACACAGTAGAATAACTATATGAAACTCTTTTTCTCCATATACTTGTTAGTTAGTAGTTTTGGAAATCATTTCATGTTGCTACTGAAATAGAATGAGTAGTGAACCAGAAGATGGTTTTATTGTTGTCACAGGAGGCATAAAACAATCACAATGACTGTAGAAAAGGTCACATACAGGAATGTCAAAATGAGAAAAAATAGCCATATGATTATTGTGCATTAAGGAACAGTACAAAGACACAGTGGTCTTCACAATGAGCAGATATATACAGGAACAACATCATGATAACAACAGAGAAACACTCTTGCCACTATTTTCACCATCAAGAATAAGAATAGAGCCTTCAAAAGATAAGAATATATATTCCATAACTTTCATCTAAGAGAGAAAGAGAACAACAAAAGGGGGTTCTTCATGGTACAGGAAAAACCCTAGCAGGGTTTTATCACAAGAAGGCCAAGCTTTTTTCCATTTATCCACAACATACAAGAAATGAGATCTTAGAGGGTTCCTTCACAATAAAAGCTTGCATAATATAGAAAGAATGAGCAAAATAAACAAGAGTTCCTTTCATTATTTCCTTGAATCAATAGCATACATAGAAAAGTATATTTTCTCTGGTTTGTCACAGTATGAAACAGTAGAGACAAAGAATGAAACCCATGTTCATAGTTTTTCCAAGGTATTTTATTATCTTCATCAGAGAAAGCAAACTTTTCCTTTGTTTTATGCACAACAACCATGTAAAGAACATCATATCCCATAGTTTGCATCAAAAAGGAAACCAGAGTGTGGAACAATATCATTCATCAGTATGAAAGAAGCACGTACAGGAAGTAAAAAAAGGCAAAGTCTTCACTATTTTGTCTGAATGAAACAGCCACAACAAATCAAAAATAGTGCTTACCAGTATAGAAAGGTGAAACAGTCAGAAGGAGACCCAGCTCAAAGAAGCTCAAACCCCTGGCGGCACCCTCCAAACCAGCAGAGCCCAAATGAAAAAGAATGAACAAAATGATCTCTTAGGGTTTGAATTCTTTCACATAATGCCCTAGGTTTTCTTAGTCAAGCCCGAAGTCTTTTGTGACTTTTTTTAGAGCAAATCATTAAAAAATCAAATGGAGGCTAATCAGACTATGGGCAACACTTTTTAAGTGTTGAATGGTTAGGCATTATCATGAACCCGTGAGGGATATGAATACATTGACCTTTTTCAAGGCCTTCTCAAAGGTTGAGAAATCAATAGAGTAGCATCATAAGGTTTGAGGTCAAAAGAAAATCATTATGACCTTTTAAAGTCTTTTCATATGACTTGAGTCAAAAATTTAAATTATGAGACCATGATTAGGAGTTTTTTCAGAGTCAAGTGTAAAAGACATTATCAGGAGCCTAGAAAACCTTCTAAGGTTTGAAGTAAAGGTTGGAAGTCAAGTCAAGTAATCATGAGACCCGTTTCTCTTTTGCATCATTAGTAATCAATATAATGTAGTTTATGACTTATTAAAGGTAATATTCTACAAATTACCTTAATACTTTTTACATAAAATCAAAACAGATAGTTATAATTATGATAACACTTATTAAAGTAAATCATAAATCTTGATTACCTTTAATACTTGTTAAGATAAATTATAATTGCCTTCTGTAGACACCTAAATTTGACTATATCTTACGACATTACATTTTGACATATTTTGTCCTAGGTTCCCTTCATGACCCCTTCCATCACTCTCATTAGTTAAATAAATTATTATTTTTTAACTAATTCCTCTCATCCATTTATCCTTCTCTTTCATCAAATTAAATAAATCTTATTTATTTAATTCCATTTATCCTCCATTTGCACCAAATTAAATAAAACTTATTTATTTAAGCTCATTTTCCTCCATCATCTAATTTAAATAAATCAAATATTTATTAAAATGCCACATGTCTCTCATGATTTAAATAATTTTATTATTTAAATTACTTATTCCTACTCACATCACTATTTTTATCCTCATTCATTATGTGTCATAAGCACTTCCTCTCCAAAATAAATAAAAAATCCCATTTATTCCCACTATTCTCCTAATTTTGGTATGTTGTCATACCCATTTAATGTACATCATAAGCACTAAAATGGCCTTTTAATCCTAGCCATCCACATCACACGATTTGATTTCAATCCTATCCATCCATTTGATTCTCTCTTTATCTATAAATTGAAACTCTTATTTCAATTTCAAACCCTCACTGATTCTCTCACACTTCCTCATCAAACTCGCTCGCTCCCAACTCACTGACTCACTCACTCACTCACACAAGTCAATTTTGATGCAATGCTTGAGCTCTGTTATGCTGCAACAGTGCGCAATCAACAATCCTTCAACATCCTGCACTCTTATGCGAGATCGAGAAGAGCCATGGAGATAAATCAAACCTAGCTTGAAGATTGGTTTGCTTTAAATCTCTGTTTTCATTTTCATGCTAGTTTGTGCTTTATGGTGCTTGTTAGGGTTTAGTTTAGTTTGTTGTTTTTGACACTAAATATGATTTTCCCTAGCTATAGAATGGTGACCCTGACATGAATCCCTTGATCTATCTTGCTTTTTGCAGGTTTTATTAACTTTTTGTTGCAGGTTTATGCCATTTTTGGAAAAACCCCTAGGTTATAAAGATTTTATCATATCTTTCAAATGGTTGCTAATTTTTCAACAAGATTTTCACAAAAGTTGGTGCATCCTCTGAGGAAGCTACAACAGAAAAATCATGGGTTTATCGTCATTTTTGTAGGAGTTACCGCGATTTTATGTTTTTCATAAAATCAACTTTCTGGGCATAAATCAGCAATTTTTTTAGAAATTTTTATATTTCTGGAAAGTCCTTAAAATTTTAACGGGGTTTTTCCTTTACATATTTAATTTTGAGGTCATATGAGGTGCAGAATGATCAAATCTTTATCAACTGTAGGGTTTTCATAAATACGCATTTTTAGTCACAAATCAGGGAATTTTTCTGAGTTTTTTACATTTCTAGAAAGGTCTTAGAAAATTAGCAGGGGTCTCTTTTCTAAGTTTTTACTTTTCTGGTCAAAAACATTTCCAAATGATCAAATCTATGTCATTATCTGAAAAAAATATATGTATCTGAAATTGCAATCGTCTGATGAGCTTATCTTTTATGGCTGCATTATAACATTATTCTCTGATTTTTTAAAGGATTTGGTTTTGTGCTAACACTTTGATTGTAGCTATCTCATTTGTCAAAGACTGGAAATTCAAACTACTAATGGTGGTTTTGCAGGTATTTCATCGATTAGATATCTTTTTCAAATGTTTGTTTGCACATAGATTAATTAGGGGCTTAATTAATCACTATTTGTTGTACTTGTAAGGTGGTAGGTGTATGCTCTCACCTTGTGCAAACTCAGTGATTAGAAGCCAGACCCATCTCTTTTATGTTTTTAATCCATTAGAGGGCTTGCCTCCTGATTTGTGAGAGGGAACGACCCAAGCGGTACTTTCATTTCAGTCCGCTATATAAATAATTGTGGTTGTGACGAAAGTCACCAATCACCCAGTGCCATTGTTCTATACTGACAGAAGTCTCCCTTAGTATCCATCAAATGTGTGAAAACCCTTTCTGAGGGTCGAGAGACCTCTTAAATGAGTGAACCGCTACATGTATAGACACCAGATTATCCTGAAACACTAACTAGAAACCACTTGTTATAGAAGGCAAAAACCATTTTTGCTTATTGGTGCAGGAGGTCAAACCTTTGAAGTAGCCCTACATGTACTATTCATGGTAGAGATAGAAAATCCCTCAGTTCATAAGATCTCTAGATCTTCGGGGTAAGAGATTTAGTGTGCTCGTGCCGTGGTGGGGGAGCCAGTATCACCAATATCTCTAGCTATCTGCCTTGTCTCAATATATGGAGTAATCCAAGTGGGGACTCAACAAGTAGTATCCTCTTTCTAGCCTAATTTGAGCAAGCTTATGAGTATTTTTAAATTTGTCAAGACCTGTAAAAAAATTTGGGGCTAATCTAGGCCCCAATTCAGACTTTACTCTGATTTTATATCAGAGTCATCCGAAATATTCTATTTGCCATGTTTTGTGTGTGTGTTCAAAAACAAACATTGTCAATCTCAAACAAACACTACACCTCGAATCTATAACATTCCAACCTTAACTCATATTACTCATATTCTCATCCTTGAACCTAGTCCAATCTTCATTTGTCAAGATGATCATGATCCTCAACAAATCTAGGCCAAATCCAAAACCATACATACTCCAAGGTGACCCAAAATTTGCTCCTAAAGATGATGAGGATCTTGTACATTTTGAGGCATACTTGGAGGAACAAACTGAAATCCAAAGACTTCAACCTATATGTAACTCCATCCCAACCCCAAAGCAAAAGATCCTAGCATAAGAACTACAAGAGCTCATCCAAAAATTTCACCAAACTCCTCAACCCATAGACCGATCAACCATACAAAGATTCCAAGCCATCGTTCAAAAATTTCAACAAATCCAATTACCTCAAAGACAACACCTCCTAGCCCAAGCCCAACAATTCATAGCCACTTGTTAAATCCAACGAAATCCACCCACCTATCAAGTTAATACCGCATCAACCTATCCTACTTCTTTCCATGCCAACCAATATTCATATCCATCTACAACAACAATAACATGTGAACCTAAGCCACCCCTTGAAACAAGGTCAAATGTTCTCAAGCTCTAATGATACTCTTGACAAGGGAAATACCATCTTAGGTTTGGAATCATACACCAATCCATCTACTAGTCCTTCATCATCATCTAATAGAACGCCTATCCCAAAGCCTACTAGTCCTACACAAACACCACCATCAAACTTTCCAAGCTCTAATCCATCAACCAACAAATCCTCGAATGATTTTCTTGAAAGATTCTTTGCAAAATCTAAAAGCAAAAGAAAATCTATGGAGAGATCCAAATCCACTCATCCAATTTGGTCCCCATTTAGCACAAGCAATCCTAATCTTAATCATAAGTCTATGCCATCTACCATTATTCTCCATCTATTATATTGTCCATCCACCCGTATACTAATGAAGGATGTGATCCATTGGCTACTCGCAGGGAATAAACCATCCCTATGTCATCAAACATCTATCCCTGAGCCTATCAAAGAACCTTCAAATGCCATGTCCAATTCTTCAGCCCCATCATGTGGTCCACAACCCCACGAGCCTATTGAAGATTTTCCTCCCATGAGTTTATTTCTCTCTCATGTTGTTGACCAAGAGCCTATCCAAGAGTCATCCACTTCCATTCAAGAAAATCAAGAGTTATGTCAAGTGCCTAATCCTAAGCACGTGGAAACATCAAGCCCTCATTCTAATCAAGATCAAAGCCCTCCTAATGATCCTACTCATAACACACTTGGTCCTATTCATGATCAATCTCCCATGTATGATCAAGATCCTACTTATGATCAAGAAGACCATGATGACCCTCTTAGCCAACTCTATGCATTCCATGGTCAAGAGCTTATCACTCCACCTACCCATGATCCCCAAACTTCCACTTCTCATGATGAGACACATGCCTCCCAAGCACACATAGAAGATCAAACCAATAGCTTAGATTTGCATGCACATAATCAAGATCCTAATGATCCTTCATCATCATCCACTATCAACCCCAT
This sequence comes from Cunninghamia lanceolata, assembly GCA_027924645.1. NCBI lineage: Eukaryota > Viridiplantae > Streptophyta > Pinopsida > Cupressales > Cupressaceae > Cunninghamia > Cunninghamia lanceolata. The sequence goes on along the minus strand of BSBN01000467.1, from coordinate 2,462,738 downwards.
TTCAAATCCACCAAAATGTCCACTTGGTCTATCCACCATCATTCATGAATGTTCCTCCTTAGGACAACAACAACCTTTGTCTACTACTTCACCTCCTCCATCAAATGAAGAACTCAAGTCTAGTGTCCAAACTACACCTAGTCCCATTGTTCACCGCATACTCCAAAACATGAACTATCAAGGGAAAGGCTTAGGCCTTCATGAACAAGGAATTTTGGAGCCTATCCATGTCAATGTCCCTCCTCACTCATATGGCCTTGGATATACACCCCAAGGAAAACAATCTAAAGATGTTGGTACTTCCTCCATTCCTCCTAAGTTCACCACTTTCCATCACAAATCCTATCATACTCCCAAAACATATGTGGCCATTCCACCTGCATCATCCTACAAATGTCAAAAGCATGTGACCATACACCTTCCACCATCCAATTTACCTCCACTTCTTCCAACTCCTAATATACCACCATACACTTTACCATCATAGCTTCCAATGCCTAATATCCCTATCATCCATAAACCCCTTACATTCCTAATCATAACCAACAAATGCACGCATTGTCTAAACATGAAGCTTCCACCATGCCCATGGGATTCAAAAGTAAAAATTTGGATGCCTCCTTCCATAAAGTCAAAAATCATAAAGATCCTAATTCCTTAGGGTACAAATGCAAAAAGTCAAATCAAAGTACATTCAAAAAGCTACCCAAGCCCATACCTTCTCAAGCAAAGTCTAAAACTAAAATGGTATGGGTACCTAAGCAAAAATAACGCAAGTCAAATGAGGCATCCACATCCCAAAAATCCCAACCATCCTCTTCCATCCAAAATTCCCACTCCATTCAAAAGTTTCAAATTCCTAAATCCCACAAGCAAAGCTCAAAAATCATAAAAATAATAAGTCTATGTAGGTACCTGAAGCACTTCATCAACCATCTCCTAAGCAAACACCTCAATTGCTTCCTACACCACCTCCAAATCAAAAGCTTCAATGTTTATCAAGGTGTGTGCAACCACTGGTCATGATTCCTTTCCATACCTCCATCACCTCATCATTCAGCTATTATCCCACATATCTTCCTCATCATTTCCCTATCGTCTATGCTTTTGGATAAGCCTTTCATCCACCCTTTTGCATAAGCCCTATGTGATCCACATCATTATGATCCACTATTCTTCCCTACATAATCCATATCATTATCCATTATCCCCCATCCATCCATGCATAAACCTTTCATAATCCACTATCTACCTACTCCATCTCACTTTCATGCAATCCCTTACCAACATCTATGAGCATAATGACATTTGACATGGTCCATGCGATGACATCCACCTCTAATGGGACTATCACTTTTCAAGGAACTAGACACTTGAGTCCCTCCTATCCATATTCCCCTTCTCCCATTCAAATATTCCAAAAAAGTCTTGAAAAAAATATAAATCAAAATCAAAATAATAAAGAGAAATCCCTTCGTCCAACAGTGAAAACCACCCTTGCTGGCACCTTGGATAAGTACCATGATGAAAACCTAGCAAATAGGCATCATGTGTAGGTTGATCTTCTATGTCACTTACACTAGGGGGCACGTTGTCTCTTCCAACTTATCATTTCCAACCTATCATTTTCCATTCTATCGTATCCTATCTTACCATCCTTATCCATTACATCCACATACATATACCTATCCTATTGAATCCATTCATCCTTCCTTCTTCCTTTTGATCTTGATAAAAATGTTGGGGCAAAAATATAACAAATGTTTTGGATATCTCTTGACATACCTCATTCTTTTCAAACCCAAATCACATCATTACCCTCTTGTCATTACCCATTTTTTTATCCTATCCAAATAACCCTAATCAACATCCTATTGTCATGAGTTTTGTCATGTAAAATGCTAAGCATTACACCTAGATTGGGGCATGTTGTTCCTATGCAACATAGTCTTTGGAGATCACATCCCAACTCCCTTATGATGCCTACATCCCTTCCACTATTGCCTATCCTTTTATCTATCCATTCATCATGTGCTTTCCATGGCCTATTCTTTTATTTTATCCATTCACCTATCATGGGCCTTCCACTTCATTTATTATCACCCATTCATTTATCCAATCCTACATTTATCCTTGCACCTAGACTTGGTTTTTCCTTGTCATTGGTATCTAGCACAAAGGCTACCCAAATTGTCATCCATTGACATCCCAAAACATGTCAAAAATCCAAAAAAATCAAAACATGTCAAAATCCAAAAAAATCAAAACATTTCCAAAAATTCAAAAAAATCAAAACATTTCTAAAAATCCAAAAAAATCAAAACATTTTCAAAATCCAAAAAAATCAAAACGTTTCCAAAAATCCAAAAAAATCAAAACATTTCCAAAAATCCAAAAAAAATTAGAACATTTCCAAAAATCCAAAAAAAATTACAACATTCCAAAAATCCAAGCAATAACATCAAGCCAATCATCAAATCATTTCTTCAAATCAATTCAACCAATTCAATTCATCCAATAAAATCAATTCATCAACACTTCATCAAGTCAAATCAACTCAATTCAATCCATTCAAATCATCAATCACTCAAATCACTCCTTCAAACCAATCAAGTCAATCCATCAAATCAAGTCAAATCATTTCTTCAAATCAATTCTTCCTTTCAATTCAATCAATCAAAATAATTCTTCCAATCAATTCAATCAATCAAAAAAATCTTTATCAAAACACTTCTTCTAATCAATTCAATTCATCATCATTATTCAATCCAATCACAATCAATCAAACCAATCCAAGCCATGATCTAAATGCAAGTCAGTCCCTAATCCATACTAATCTAGTCAAACCAATTGACACAGATCATCCAATCACATCCTTGGTTTTGTTTCAATCTTGTTGTCAACCAAATCAATAATCATCATAATCAATGGTTTATATCATTCCCGCATCTTTGTGTTGATCTAGGGATATATCATTCCCCACAATGACAACACTAAATCAATCAATCATTAATCAAATCTTGGTGTTGATTCGCATGGCCAACAACACTAGTATCAATCAATCAATCAATTGTCTTATACAGGATGTTGCATTGTCGAAACCAGACCAGCCGTCTTATATGGCATGTATCATTTCCTTAAACTAGACATTATCATTATCATCATCAATTAAATCAATTAATCAATCATTAGTTTATAGCTTGATAGGGGCAATACCTTGTTTGTTTTTGAATCATTTGTGCATGCTTGCTTATTTGCTTGTGTGTGTTATCATTTTATCTTGCATTTGTACCAAATCCAAATCATTCCTAGCTAATATTCATATCTTGTATATAGACAAGGTTGTATTACGCTGGGGCATGAGACAAATCATCACCTTGGTCCTTATACCTTGGTGCATAACGTCTAGTGCTATATTAAACATCATGGTTGCTCACCTTCATTGCAGCATAATGAATCATTCCTTCTTCTAGTCATTCACTTATCTTTCTCTTTGACCAATCCATTTCATTTCGAGAGCATACCCATGTTTGTCCAACCTACATATCCTCTGGAGAGGGCATCATCATCCTATCCTTTCATCTTCTATCCATACCTTAACTTCTTTGAAATGATGTTACTCGACATAAATCTCATCATCTCGAACATCATCTCAAAGGGCGGCAAAATGTAGACACCTAAATTTGACTATATCTTATGACATTACATTTTGACATATTTTGTCCTAGCTCCCCTTCATGACCCCTTCAATCACTTTCATTAGTTAAATAAATTATATTTATTTAACAAATTTCTCTCATCTATTTATCCTTCTCTTTCATCAAATTAAATAAATCTTATTTATTTAAGCTCATTTTCCTCCATCATCCAATTTAAATAAATCAAATATTTATTTAAATGCCACATGTCTCTCATGATTTAAATAATTTTATTAGTTAAATTACTTATTCCCACTCACATCACTATTTTTATCCTCATTCATTGTGCATCATAAGCACTTCCTCTCCAAAATAAATAAAAAATCCCATTTATTCCCACTATTCTCCTAATTTCGGTTTATTGTCATACCCATTTAATGTGCATCATAAGCACTAAAATGGCCTTTTAATCCTTGCCATCCACATCACACCATTGGCTTTCAATCCTAGGCATCCATTTGATTCCTTCTTTATCTATAAATTGAAACTCTTATTTCAATTTCAAACCCTCGCTGATTCTCTCACACTTCCTCATCAAGCTTGCTCGCTCCCAACTCACTGACTCACTCACTCACACAAGTCAATTTTGATGCAATGCTTGAGCTCTGTTCTACTGCAACAGTGAGCAACCAACAATCCTTCAACATCCTGCATTCTTATGTGAGATCGATAAGAGCCATGGAGATAAATCAAACCTAGCTTGAAGATCGGTTTGCTTTACATTTCTATTTTCATTTTCATGTTAGTTTGTGCTTTATGGTGCTTGTTAGGGTTTAGTTTAGTTTGTTTTTTTGACACTAAATCTGATTTTCCCTAGCTACACCTTCGAAAACATGCAAAAGAGAGAAGAGTCAAACTGAAGTTGCAAAGTCATGCAAGGAGGGATTTTTTGCTTTTTTAAAATTTTTAGTCAAACGGGACTATTTTTGGAAGTCCACTTGGTCAAGTGGCTTGATAAGAGGAGTTCAAAGCTAAAATAGCTCAAAATGGAACAATTTTGAACCCTCTAATCTAGGCCTTTTTCCCCTGCTTGCCCAACAACTGCGACTTCACTATTTTTGGGTTGAGGACTTCTTTCCAACCTATTCATGCATCAGTTGGAGTTCAGTTAGACTAGAGTTGATTTTCCCATTGCTTTTTGGAGAGATTTTGTAATGTATAGGAGAGAAAGATGATGCTTTTTTCTCAGTTCTTACTTTTATTTTTCCTTTGCACATTGCAGAGAGAGATCATAGTATTGTAACTCAGTGGTTTTAGTGATTTTTGATACAGTAGCATCATTTTATTCAGCATTATTCAGAGTTATTACAGAGGTATTCCTATTATTCATTCAATAAAATCGGTGTTACCTTCTCAGATTCAGGTGTTGTGTCTTGTTGAATGATTTTGATAAGAGATTTATTATGTTTTAATAACAAATCCTTAAAATTTTTGTGTCATTCTTTGAAACATATATACAGAAAAAGCAATTGATTTTTTTTACAGGTTGTAGGTTGTGCAAGTTAGTTTCTCACTTTCCTAGTTGAGAAAACATCAGTTCTCCTTCGAAGATAGTAGAAATATTCAGGCCTTATGAAATATTTGTGTTAAGATTGCCCAAGCTAAGTTGTGTAAATAGGTCTATTGAGAGATAGTTGTGAATTAGAGTAGCAAGTTAGAGTATAATCTTTGGTGCATCACCTCCTAGGATCAATTTTTAGTTTCATAAATTATCTTTCTATCATTTTTCCTTGCAAGTACATTAGATCCAGGAGATTTTAAAGGGAACCAGCTCTTCTGGAGGTTCACTTTCACCATAGACAACCCACAGTCTGAAAGTGATCCAATATTTCACAAGATTGTTAGGCTTAGTGCTTGACAAGGGTGCAATCCTTTGTGACATCAATAACCTTGTCATAAATTTTGTCATAAATAAAGATCCCAAATAATTTGAGAGTTAAATATGCTCTGTCTATGAATTCCCATGCCCCATTTGAGAAATTAAAATATAATTTAATATTTATTTGACCCATTTTCTAAATACACAAAAATATAATTAATAATGGAGGCCAAAAATTAAGAATTATTTCTCTAGCATTTATCTTTAGCCAATTGGAAATATTGGAATAGAATTTTGGTCCATAAACATAAATTAATTAAAAGGGGACATTACACTTAACAAAGAGAAACAATAGTTGGAAACTAGCAAGAATGACAACATATTCAAATAAATTGATTATATCATCTAGAATAATAGTAATCAATTATTGCACCATCTAACATGTAACTTGGCATTAAAATCTAAATATGATCTCATTTGTTGAGAGCTATAATACCTACTAAAATAACTTGACCCCACTATGACATAGGTTGCAAGACAAATAAAATTCCATTATAAAATAGAAGGCTATAGCTAGTGGCTTTAACAATAATATGTAACTTATATTTGAATAGCATTGACACAAGTTATCCACCCAACCAATGTTTTTAAATTAACTTTAATATTTGAAGTGTCCCTTTATGCATTACAACTCTTATCATAGCCATAATACATAAGAAGGTATTACCAAAATATCTCAATATATTATGCACACAACTCTTGTAGCATCATGTATAGTTCCTATAGCACAAATACAACTCCTGCAACATCATATAAAACTTTGTTTGCACATACAATGTTCATGATATGAATACTCAATTTTTGTAGAATTTATTGAAGCAACCTCAGCCATTACACATTCAAACTCACACATAGTACATGTAGCTAAAAAAACACAAAGTTTTGTAGCAAAAAATGTAATCCTCTTATAGTTAGAAGCACACATTCCTATTGTAGATGAAAACACACCCTGTTGTAGCTAAAACACATGGGTCCTATAGTAGAAAGTACATAGGCCCTGTAGTAGAAATATATGTCTTGCAATGGAAAGATGCACAGTCCCCATAGTAGCAATAAAAAGGTCTTGCAGCAAAAAATGAAGTCCTTGTAACAGAAATTATAGTCCTCCTATAGTTGTATACACATAGTCCTCCTATTTCCTTTTTATAGCATCTTATAAACACCTAAGAATGACTTGTAGAAGATAGATTTGGGTCTGAAAAAACTCACTAATGATTTCTTAACGCTACTACTAATGACTAAAATAAATACAAACCTAAAAACTATACAAAACTTCTCCTAAGGAAGCAAGTTGACACGAGATACAAAGAAACAACATGTCAAAACTAAAAACAAAACTTGCAAATATTTTTGTTGATGCAAGATTGCACATGGACCTGGATACTCCTACAACATACAAATCAACTAAGATAAATTTGGTGAGGCTCACAAAATGTAATTGAGTGATAAAACAACCCTTTAAAATAGTGAACTATTTACAACAAACTCCATCACTATAATGGGCACATCAAAAAGTATCTTCCTTCACCATTTCTAGCATTAAGCTAGGATAAATTCCATCCTCCTCTAATGATTTTAGTCATTAATATTTCTTCCTTTTGTGGACCTCTATCACCATAGCCCAGCCTCCACCCAACACTTCTCCTCTCCTCTCTTGTGGGATTTATCCCACCACTATTGGACCTCCACCAAAATATTTCTCTCCACCCCTTTTCTTTTCTAGGATTTGACCCACCATAGTATGACCTCCTCCACCAATATCTTTCTCCACTCTCTATTGTAGCACCTACACATAAATCATCATAAACATTATTATGAACATGAAAAATTTTCATAACCATCTCTTTATCCTCTCCTTCATCTACATTCACCACTTCTCCACACTCCTCTATGTTGGGATAGGAAAATTCAAAATTTTCTTGTATTCCTACCCACCCATGTTTGACCAAATCAGAAAATATTATGCCCAAAAATAGAACAATAACTGGTATATCCCATAGAAATCATATGACTTTCATTGGGAGTGGACGTCTCACCCCTCGAAATGTAATATAATGAAGGGCCCCAATTCCTTAATTTTGGCGAGACCTCACTTTCATCATACCGATCCATGCTCTATATGAGAAACGGGCTGAAATGAGTATCGGCATGAAAGTAACGATCGGGGAGAAGATTTCAAGAACCGCCAATGGAGGAAGGTAACACCGATGACCCTTCATCGAAAAGAAAATTCTCAGTCACGCCAATCGATATAAGATAGCACTATCGGGGAATACTCCAAACCCCCCCAAACAATATAAGTCATACCAATAAAGGAATTCGGTGGGACTCTCACCGAACAACCCATGGAATGGATGGAATTAGTGATCATCGGCAAGAGATAAACATTGGAGAGAGGAAATAGAGTGTCTCTGACATGTTGATGTCTCAGCGACCAAAGGAATTATTTCAGCATAGCTCACACCGATATGTATGGAGGATAAGAACCATCGGTGAAGCTGAACAAGTCAGAATGAAGTTTATAAGTCTTGCTGAACCAATAACTCGCAATGATGTCAATGACATGTTGTGACAATTACTCTGATGAAGGATGTGAAGGGAGATATCAGAAAAACAACCATGATCGGGTAACTTGAAATAAGTCATCCCGATGACATATCTTATTCCGATGACAACGAGGATCACGTCCATCAACAAGACTCTCACCGATAGTCATATCGGAGACACTTGAGATATCGGAGAAGAATGTTATTCCCATGGCGATGAAGAAAGTCAAGCCGATGATAACCATGCCCACTTCTATATCAGGTAGATCTTGAAAATATCTTGCCGATACAAACTCACATATAAAAGATGACATCGAGCAGACAGATGAAAGGTCACAACGATTGATCCATAAGCAAATGTTCACACCATAAGAGGATATTAAATCGCCCTGACATTACAAAAACCATACCGATGAAGAGAGTTATGATGATGTGACATTTCACAATGATCAAGAAAATTGAAACGCTGGAACAATTAATTGTAGACGAGGAAGAGATCCTCTATGCCATTTGAAACCACTACAATCAAGTTCGAAAGAATTGTCTGGAGCGAGCACACAAGCGGAGATTTGGAGGAGAAAAAAGGGGAATTCGATCACCGCCTCAGATAATAGGTACATAAATATAAACTTCTGTGCAATAGCCTATAGTTTGAATTTACTGTCCAAGATTGTGATGGAGACTCCAGTGAAAGGAAAAGGCAAAAAACAACAGGGTGAGACTAGTAAACCTAAAAAACAAAAAATTGACAAGAGCCCTGATGAGAAAATAAAAGACAGGAAATTGAACCAAGACTTAATTGACCAATTACTTGGATCAACTCCCAAAGCCCGAAGTTTTACACAACTTAGGGCAGAAGTAGAGAAATTGGAAGATAAATGTAAATATCTTGGAAACGTTTGGACTCCAATTAGAGGTTATGAATTGTTTAAATTCCACTACAATAGAAGAGTCAGGAATTTCCCAGTGTCAAACCCATGGCACTTAAATTTGGGTAAATTGGTCATTCCTAATGTGTTTCTAAATGCTGAACTCCTAAAACTCCTAGCTAGGCATTATAATCCAAGCCTCAAGGCCATATGCAACCCGCAAGGGGAGCCTATTATACATTTGTCTAAGAATGCCATTTGTGAAGTTTTTGACTTGGATGATTTATGTACTATCCCCATAGTTTATGAAGATTTGGATAAAGAGTATTGGAGAATGGATACTACATATAATGGATGGAGATTGCCTATTCACAGGCCTAGGGCAGAGGGAGAAATGGTGCCTCTTAGTGAGAATGATGGACCTCCATTTCATGTGTCATTATTTGAACCATACATACAATACACATACTACTCTGCGGGCCAAGTCCTAGGATCAGAGGTCCCTGATTTCATGACAATTCCTCTGATGGTGATAGCCACAGACGTCCAGTGCCACAATTCCAGGCAGTTTGATTATGCTGCCTATATTTTTGGTAGAATTGATTTTGGTTTGACTGCAATAAAGAATAATGCTCCATCAGTTTCCTTTGAACACTACTAACTCCTAATGCACATGATGCTTTATTATGGCCAGGAAGTGGGATTATGGACAAATGAATTCAAAGTTGTTCCAGTAGACCAGGGGGGCAAAAATCACCTGTGCAAATGTGGACCAGAATATGGGACAGTAGGTATGCCCATTCTAGCTATGTTCAGTTTGAAGAATACTATGTGAAAGTGTTATATAGATATTTTAGTCATCCCTGTGAGTATTCATTATCAAATGAAATAAAAAGGTTTCTCAAACCTAAAGATTTTGGTGGTCCTCCTACTGTTACCCACAACTGGGGAGACTGGTATTGTTTTGAGGATGCTACCATGGTCAGAGTTTATGGTTTTGAGGACACTCCTTTTATATTGCCTAAGACTGTTCCTAACAGAATTGCCTACTTAGAAATAGTTAGGCAAATGAATTGTTCTAATGTGATGCACTTGAGCTCCCATGACAAACAATCTTTTATGCCTAGTACTCTATGCTTTGGAGATTTTACTGTGGTATTCAAGGAGGGTTATGGTCTCATTATGGATAAACTGATGCATTACAATATGAAATGTACTGAGGCAAGAAAAGGCTTTGATCCTAAGGGTTTCATTGACCTTGCTCAGAGAAAACAAAACCTCAGTGGATACACACATGTCCCATATCCACATGATGATATCATCAGGAATTTGGAAGAGACTGAAGTTGAATTAGTGGTTGAGAAATATAATAGGGACTTAGATGAGAAGAGAAAACAACTTGTAGAGATTGAGTTGCTGTCCTCTGGTGATGAAGGGCCTGCAGAAGAAGAAGATCCACATCAATGAGCAACTATGATATCAAAAATAAAAATGCAATGCTATCAATCTCCTGGTATGGAACATGATGAAGAAGGGTCTGCTGATGAAGATCCCAGACAAGTAGCATATGATTCTTTCATTTCAGATGACCAATTTATTAATTCTAAGGAATTTAAATCATTTTTGTACAAATGCAAAGGAAAAGAGATCAGGGATTTAGTTGATAATGTCACAACTGACAATGAAAAACAATTAGTTGACATGTTAAAGACCACAGTGGATAATGAAATGAGAACTATGACTCTTGATAAAGGTAGACAACTGCTTAGAGAAGCAGGTGTTATGATATTCCCAGGTCTTGACTTGAATTTTGCTTTGGTATTTGATAGCTTTCTGCATAATACAGATGACAGATATAAGCTCACTCCAGAGGGTGTAACAGAAGTGTATATGGGTGCCAAATATAACAATGATAAAAATTCACTGATGATATGGGCCCTATATCCTCCCCATAAGAAGACAACCATTATAGACACTGACAAGGCTTTTGGGCATGTCATGACTTTGAAGGCAGGGGAGACTGACCCCTTGATCACTGCAGAAATTGGTATAACTATTGCAAAATTGAACAAAGTACAGGCTCAAATGCTGATTAAAGAACGGGATGCATATAAACTAAGCTGTGAGAGATTAACAAAAGAAAATAATTATTTGAAAGATACTGTTAAGAGCACCTTCAGAGGGTCAGTGAAAATATTAACTCATGGAGAAAGCTCACAAAGCACCCAATCACCATCTATTGACCAGATAGCTCAAACCCAGATTGATACTCTTGCCATAGTGCTCCAGAATAGGCATGCCAGCATGATGCATTGGATGAACCAATTTTGGGATATTTATTCTAAAAATTATAAAGTGACCCAAGAGCATGAGAGGCTTGACAAAAGGTTGTAGGAAAAACTCCATGAGATACAGGGCAAGGATGTTTCTGACACTACAAGCATTTCTAGTACAAAAGATTTAATTGAGCAGCATCAAAAATAGTATGATCAACTTAAGAATGATGCCAAAGAATGTATTGAAGCTTCAAAAGTAGGAGTGCCCACATTGTTCAAGAATGATAAAGAACTGAAGAGCAAACAAGAATGGAGTAAAGACTATCAATTGATGTTGCATGAATCCTTAGGAGCTCTCAAGGACAAAGAATCTACATCCGGAGAAGCCTATAAGCATCTAGAGAAGATGGTAATGATGGATGTGATCACAAGAAATGCTATTGAATTTACTGATACACACTACAGCCAGGAGTACTTGGATCACATTGCTCAGCTATACTTGTGGTTGAATAGAGCTTAAGCATTGTTATTTTTATTGTTGTTATGTTAATCATGTTGATTCCCAAAAGACATTTTGAAGAGTTATGTCTCTTCATGAGTATTTCTATATAAGATGAAACGTATGATGCTGAATTACCATCGGCAGTAGGATATAATACATGAAGTTTACAATATTTTAAAAGACCATGTTGCAAGCATTATATGGATGAAGTAAATTGAAATTTTCTGATTCTGTGGTTTTATTCTGGCATCAATTGTTTGTTAAAATTATTCAGTTATATGGTTGTCTCTAGTTCAATATTTCCTTGTTATTCAAATTGATATATCAAGTATATATTTAGTTTGTCAATGCACATTTGTTGTATTTGTGTGATTGGGTTAATTGGTTTCCATTAGAGGAATTAAAATCCTTCTGATCAATCACAGTAACCTGGAAGTGTTAGTTTGGATCACTAAGAAGAACCACATAATTAGGATTGGCATTCTGTCTCCAAGTTGGTATTATCTGTTGTTCTTGCATAATTCATTCAATTGGTTCCTTCAAGAAAGGATTAAAATTCCTTCTGGTGAATAAGAAGAAACCTAATTGTGTCAGTTGGATTATTAAGAAGAGTCTGTCAGTCATTTCCCTACACGTTTATACAAGTTATAAACTAAAATATTGTACCAAACAGTTAGAGTTACTGCCCACTATAAACCACTAGTCCTAGTCTTCCATTTGACTCTGTTTACCCAACAAGGCACTAGTCTTATTTCAATTCATCATTTAAAACCCCTTTATTAGTTAAGCACAATCATAAAATTTACCTTGATATTGCTTATACAATTTATACCAACCATCCATTAGGTATTAGATATAGAATTAGTTAGCAAACTTTCATCTATTCTACACCATTTTCCACTGTAGGTAGATCCATTTACTTAGTCCAAATATTTACATTCAATCTGCTTTAATTTTCAAGGTTCACCTGCCTAGGTTTAGCAGGACCTAAAGTGCAGGGAGTCATCAAACCCTAAAGGTTGATTCCGTCGTGTTAGTTCAAAAATGTTGCAAATCTAAGCATAGAGCCTGGCATCCTCTTAGGATTAGCAACCTACATTTTTGAGACCTAACACTCTACATCCTACATGTCAACAATTATATTTATGCTTTGTTGCACTTCATTCACCAATGCCTCCATGTGCTCCAAACAACCAATTTCTACTGCAACTAAATTCTCCTCTTCTATTGCAACAATATCCCCATGTACTCCACGATTCTCCAACACTTCCATGCCTTATGCTCTTCCTCTTCTCTTATCTCTCATTATGTGATCCTCTTACCACCTCCCTAATGATGGATCATTGAGTGTGATCCAAAATGTTGAAGCAAATAAATATACACAATTAAATCCAAAAGCACTTCTCTAATAACTTTATGGACCATGGAAAGCTCGTGCCTACTACTTCCATGCCTTATAAATGGCATGCTACTACTACAATCTTATTCCTTTCTTCCCCATTATCCTCTATCATGAGGATCTATTCTTTTTTCCCACCAATATGACACTCTACTTCATCTTCTCCTGTTGCTCCACATTTCTCCATATTTGCACACAAAAAAAGTTTAGAAAATTAAACGGACTCAACTTATCCTATATTATTTTCTCCTCGTACTCATCTCAACTCTCCTTTCCTTCAGGACTCCTAACATCCTAGACATTTTTGCATGCATGCTCTCAATTGTTATCCAACTCCTTTCCTCTAAATCTCTTCTCTTCTCTCAATAAAATAAAATTTTATATCCCTTCTCAAGGCCACTCAAGTTCTCTTTCTTGGAGATGTCTCTACACACACACTCTCACCATAATCTACAATTACAAAAATATTTTTTTTGACAAAACTCTCTCATTCATAAACCACAACCAATTTTCCCAACAACATGCATATGCCCTCTACCCAATATTGACACTAGAAGATGTAAAATCAAAACCTCCTCCACCCACTTTCCACATAGTGGAGGACGTTCCTACACCTTCAACCTAGCACTATCTTTATTGGAGGACAACCAACACACTTTTACATATAACACTTTGTCATTGACACCATTTCCTCTCTCACGCACAACTCTCTATATTTGTAGGTTTTCCACACACCTACAACAAAATTTTAGAGCCTCCCAAACTCAACCAAGTGAACATACAAGCTTTGATACCATTTATGATGCAGTTTGGACCAAGGGGTTTAATTAAAAATTGCCTACTCTAGTAGCTTACACAATCTTAACACATTTCTATGCACAATGGAAGCCATCATATAATAAAAGTTAAAAACTTCATAAATTTTATTGGTCGCCTATAGCATCAAACAACTTGCATTAAAAAATATATTTTCTATAGTGAATTACAACATGCTTGTAGCTTCACTTCCCTCATAATAAGGTTTCTCACAACCTTCCCCTCTCATTACAATCCCCTCTTCACATTCAAGGTTCTAAAAAAATTTCTAACTCTACTAAACAAAGTTTTGCTCCTATTTCCACAAAGGTTTTCTTTTTTCCCTCCTCTCTAAAATCTACCAATTGAGATTCCTATTCTCCTCCCAAAAATTAAATATATATAAATAATGGCCAAGAGAACCCTTCAACTCCTATCGCCAGCCAAGAAGGCTCTTTAGTTTCAAATATAAAGCTTCAAAAGAGCACATGTGCCTAAACTAAAATTGTTCATCAATAATGAAGATGAAGCCCCATATGTTGTCAAGAGAACGGATAAGAAAACCCAATGCCATCACATGAAAGGTGAATCAACTAAAACAAAAGAAATAAAATTTCACGTTTGTGCAAGTTTGAACTATCCAAAAAAGATAGGCTAACTTTTCAAATCTAATGCTAGATGGAGAAAAGTTTGAACCAATAAAATATTTTTATTCCAACAGCCAAAATAGAAATGACAAAAGGCCCTTAACATAGAGAAACAATCTAGATCTGGCTACCACCAAGAAAGAAAACATATTCAAATAGACTAATTATATTGTCTAGAACAATAGTAATCAGTTATTCCACCATCCAACATGTAACTTAGCATTAAAATCTAAAGATGACCTCATTTTCTAAGAGATATAATAACTACTTAAATAACTTGACCACACTACCACATAGGTTGGAAAATATAAATAAAATTGGTTGATGAAATAGAGGGCTACAGCTGGAGGCTTTAACAGTAATATGTGACTTATATGTATATAGAATTAACACACATTATCCACCCAAACATTGTTTTTAAATTAACTTTAATAATTGAAGCATCCCTTTATGTATTACAACTCCTTTCATAGCCATGAGACAGAAGAAGATATCACCAAAATATCTCAATATATTACACACATGGCATCTACACACCAAATACAGCTCTTGTAGCATCATATGCAACTCTTGCAACATCATTTAGAGCCTTGTTATTTTCACACACAACATGATATGAACACTCAATTCCTATAGAATTTATTGAAGCAACCTCGAGCATTAAACATTAAAACTCACACAAAGTACCTATAGCTGAAAACACGTGGGTTTTGTAGTAGAAATTATAGTCCTCCTATATTTGAAAACACGTGGGTTTTGTTGTAGAAATTATAGTCCTCCTATAGTTGAAAACACGCATTCTTGTTGTAGTTAAAAACACACAAACCTATTGTACCTAAAACACACAAGTCCTACAACAAAAAGTACATAGCCCTTTATATAGGTCTTGTAATAGAAAGATACACAATCCTTGTAGTAGCAGCACACATAGGTCCAAACACGACAAAAAAAAGTCATTGTAGCTAAAATTATAAATTCCTAATGTAGTTGTATACGTAGTCCCCATGTCATATTTTTCTAGCATCTTATAAACACATTAGAATGACCTTTAGAAACTAGATTTGAGTTTGAAATAGCTCACTAATGATTTCTTAACACTACTACTAATGATTGAAACAAAGACAAGCCTAAAACCTTTCAGTAGCATTCTCCCAAGGAAGCAATTTGGCACAAGATACAAGCTACAACACACCAAAATTGAAAATAAAACTTGCAAATATTTTTGGTAATGCAAGATTGCACATGGACCTGGATGCTCCTACATCATACAAGTTAGGTAAAAAAATATTTGAACATGGTCTCACAAATGGAGTTTAGTAAAACTGTCCTTTCAAATAGTGAACTATTTGCAACAAGCTCCATCACTATAATAAATACATTGGAAAGTATCTCATTCACTTCTTCCAACATTTAGCTAGGACAAATCCCATCCTATACCAAGTTTGGTCATCAACTTCCTTTCTCTTGTTGATCTATTTCCACCACAACTTGTCCTCCTCCATCAAAGGCATCTCCACCCAACACTTCTCTCATCCTCTCCTGTGGGATTTATCCCACCACTATCTGACCTCATCGACCAAAATAGTTTTCTCCACTCCTCTTCTTTTGTGGGATTTGACCCACCACAATCTGACTTCCTTTACCAATATCCTTCACTCTATTGTACCACCTACACACAGATCAACATAAATGTTATTACAGAAATCAAAATTTTCTATAACCATCTATTCATCCTCTCCTCCATTTACATTAACCAACTTGTCTTCTCAACACGCATCTAAATCCTACATGTCAATAAATTTATTTATGCTCTATTTCACTTCATCCACTAGTGCCTCTATGTCCTCCAAAGGACCAACTACTCCTGCAACTACATTCTCCTCTTCTACTACAACACTATCCTTATGTGCTCCCTCATTCTCCAACACTTCCATGCCTTCTGAAATACATGTCACTACTACAATCTCATTCTTCTCTTCCTCATTATCGTCTAGCTTGAGGATACCTTCTTTTGTCCCATCAATATGACACTATTCTTCATATTCTCTTTTTTCTCCATCTTTCTCCATATCTACACACAAAACAATGTCAAAAAAATCAAGGGACTCAACTTCTCCCATCTTTTTTTCTTTTCTCCTCTTACTCATCTCAACTCTCCTTTCCTTCAAGACTCCTAACATCCTAGACATTTCTTCATGCATGCTCTCAATATTTTTCCAACTCCTTTCTTCTAAAGCTCTTTATATTCTCTCAATAAAAGAGAATTTTACATTCCTTCTCAAGGCCACTCCAGTCCTCTTTCTTAAAGACTTTTCTATACACACTCTCACCATGACACACAATTCTAAAGACATAAATTTTGAGAAAAAACACACTCACTCACAACCTACAATTGGTTTCCCAATAGCTTACATATGCCCTCTACCCAACATTGACACTGGAAGATGTAAACTTAAAACCTCCTCTACCCACCTTCCACATAGTGGAGGACATTTCTACACCTTCTACCCAAAACTATCTTTGTTGGAGGATAGCCAACACACTCTTACACATAATTAACACAATTTCCTCTCTCACACATAGCTCTCTGTAGTTACAAAACTTCCACACACCAACAAAATTTTAGAGCCTCCCAATCTCAACCCCAATGAGCATACTAGCTCTGATACCATTTTTTATGTAGGACCTAAATTGAGGGGTTTAAATAAAAGCTATCTAGTCTAGCAACCTACACAATCTCAACACACCTCTACACACAAGGGAACCATTATTTAATAAAAATTGAAAACTTCAAAAATTTATTAGTTGTAGCAACAAAGAAATTGCATTACAAAATATATTTTCTATGGGGAATTACAACATTATTATAGCTTCACTTCCCTCTCAATGAGGCTTCTCACAACCTTCCTCTCTCATTACAAACCCCTCTTCACATTTAGGGTTTTGAAATATTTTTCTAACTTTTTTACACTGATTTTTGCTCTTCTTTCCACAAAGGTTTCATTTCTACTCTCCTCTCTAAAATCTACCAATGGAGAGTTGTCTTCTTCTCCCAAAAATAAAATATATAACAATTCCCAAGAGAACTCTCTAGCTCCCATCTCTAGCTAAGAAGACTTCGGTTTTAAATACAAAACTTAAAAAAAAAACAGCACACCCCTGCACTAAAACTGCTCATCAAGAATGAATATTAAATTCCATATGTTTTCAAGGGAATAGCCAAAAAAATCCAACACCATCACATGCAAGGTGAATTGACCAAAACAAAAGAAATGAAATTTCACATTTGAGAAAGTTTGAACTATCCAAAAAGATAGCATGACTTTCCAGATCAGACGCCGCGTGGAGAAAAGTATGTAGCAATCAAACCTCTATATTCTAATAGCCAAAATATAAAAGATAAAAGTCCCTTAACATAAGGAAACAATAGATGGTAACTAACAAGAAAGAAAACATATTAAAATAGATTGATTATGTTGTCGACAACAATAGTATTCCACCATCCAATGTGTAACTTAGCGTTAAAATTTGAATATGGTCTCATTTGCTAAGAGCTATAATTGCTGCTAAAACAACCTAACCCCACTACCAAATAGGTTGGAAAAGACAAATATATTCCCCCGTTGAAATAGAAGGCTACAGCTAGTATCTTTAATAGTAATATGTGACTTATATTTGTATAGCATTAACACGTGCTATCTGCCCAACCAATGTCTGTAAATTAATTTTAATATCTGAAGAAACCCTTTGTGCACTATAACTCCTATAACAACCATGAGACACAAGAAGTTATCACCAAAATATCTTGATATATAACACATAGCTCATGTAGCATCATATAGTCCTTTAGCACCAAATACAATTCTTGTAGCATCATATTCAATTCCTTTAGCACCAAATACAGTTCTTTTAGTTTCATATAAAACCTTGTTGTTTGCACATACATGAACATAATATGAATACTCAACTCCTATAGAATTTACTATCGCAACCTCAAGCATTACTCATTAAAACTCATGCACATTACCTATAGCTAAAAACACAAGTTTTGTAATAGAAAATGTAGTCCTACAACTAAAAGCACTTAGATTGTAGCTGAAAACACACAACCCTGTTGTAGCTAAAACACATAGGTCCTATAGTAGAAAGTACATAGTCTCTATAGTATAAACATATAGGTCTTGTAATAGGAAGATTCATAATCCCTATAGTAGTACACAGGTGCTCCAGTAGAAAATAAATAGTCCCTATAGTAGAAATTACACAGTCTTCTTGTAGTTGTATACACAGTCCTCTTATCATGTTTCTGTAACAACTTATAAACTCCTAAAACTAACCTATAGAAGCTAGAATTAGGTCTGAAATAGCTCTCTAATGATTTCTTAACACTACTATAGATGACTAAAACAAAGACAAGGCTAAAACCTTTCTATAGCATTCTCCCAAGGAAGCAAGTCGACACAAGCTACAAAGCAACAACACACCAAAATGAACATAAAATTTGAAAATTAAACTTGCAAATATTTTTGGCGATGCATGATTGCACATGGACCTGAAAGCTCCTATATCATTGGTCTACAAGACTAGCAAGTTCGTATAAGGGATGCTTAATGACAATATTTTGAGGTATCTTTACGCAAAGGGTGTGGGTAGGTTGTATAGCCATTTTGTTTTCATTTCTCTTTAATTATCCTATAATGATCTTTAGTAATACCCTCCATGGCTGAACAAAGCCAAAACTATAGAAGAGTTGCCTGCTCATGTCAATTAGCTGAAATCACATGCAATTTGATCATGAACCTCACCTAATTTGTCCAAAATAATTATATTCCTTGGGCTTATATGCTAAGGTGTGTCTTTGAGAAATCTAGGGTACAATTTGGAGCACCACCATATCCATTCCCCAAGGATCCAAATTTGACCCTTAATCTTTCTATTCCCTATCTTGGGCAAGCTTGCCAATGTGGACCTAAACCTAGTTAATGACTACAAGTGCAAGTTTGACCCCATTTTACAAAATCAGATTTAATCATGATCCGAAGACAACTTCATCCCAACTACTTGTTACTGCTAACTTACGTGCAAAATATTCAAATTGGAATGCTAGGCTATTATATAAAAAGGCATAAGCTTTAGGTCATTTAGACATCATGAAATTAAGCTAGAATCACATGATCATGAGCTCATATCACATAACCATTACAAAAACATTCTCAACTATGCATTGCATCAACATCGAATACATAAGGATAAATACATAGGCATATATCATTTTTATTGGCATGTCTTGAATTTGTTCAAACATTATTTCATTGATACATAGTGCCTAAATGTAATCGAGACAAGACATGAATTCCCCACTCAATAGCATGCCCTACTAGCACTATTTAGCACCACCCAATCCAAACATACATAAGAAAACAAATTTATGATGAAATAAAACCCTAGATTCAAGGTTATGATTTCAATTTTCAGGTTGTGTATTAGGTTTAGGGTTGTGCATCAAGTTCATAGTTGAAAATGTGGGGATCAAGTTCACCTATGGAAGTTTGTACCCTAACATAGTACATTCTTTCTAGTTTGTTAGTATTAGTGTCATATTTTATTACACCTCTTTTATTGAGTTTACTTAGGTAGTAGGTTTTGTTCTTAGGAATCTAGTAAGGATATGTGTCATCCTTGATTAACAATATAGGTGCCACTGTGGTGCAGGAGCACCTAACACAAGGCGGCCTCCATGAGGCATTTAGGTTTATGTTTGTTTAGGAAGTCATGTTTGTGTTGTAATAAGGTCTATTTGACCAATGCACTTTGATTTATGTTTGTAAGTCCCAAGTATTTAGGTCGCATTTGCCAAAAATAGCATAATGCCAAATATAGGCAGTTGGGTAGTTGGAGGCTATTTAATATGGTTGTCTCCCAGCCACTTGGAATTGGTCTCCCAGCCGCTTGGAGTCAGTTCAGTACTACTCTGGGCAAGTTTATAAACCCAGGGGAATGAACAAGATCAACATCATGATCATTATTTGTAATCAGATTGATTGAATGTAATCGCGCATTGTGAAGGAGAAATCAACCATTCTGTGTCGTCAATTTGTTTTTCTGTTCTCTGTAAATATTTTGCATAGCTGTAGATTTATTTTCTCTTCCGTATTTCTATTGTTGAGAAATGTCGATGTGAAGCATTCCACTGGTGAGATGTCTGTCGAAATCAGTGGAATGGCTTCGTTGTATCATATTTCATTTGTTCTTGTGTTGTTTCATGTTCGTTGATGCAGAGGATCCGGATAGCACGAGGTGCACAGTAGCATGCCCTAGCATCTCGATGTGCTAGGCATAGGCTGTAGTTCAGGTCGCGTAAGAGTTGAAAACCCTAACGGGTTTCACGGTGTTGGTTCGTCGGTGCATCACCAAGGAATGCAAGTGTTCACCAACAAGCAGAGGTCAAAGGTAAAGTCGGGGTATCAGCAGGGACACGAGGCTTGGCTGATGAAGTTGAAACGAGGTCTCCTTTGTTAGTTTATCAGCTGTGAGAGATTAGGGCATCAATTTCTGGTATCCGCTAGTTGCTCCTCATCATATTGGTATCAGAGCTAGCGAAAGCTCTGGGCGAAGGTGTTGTGTATTTGATTTTCTGAAGGCAGATGAATTCAATTCCTATAGTGTGTGGGCGGATGATGATGAGGTCCGTCAAGATCATTCACCAATAGAGATTTGGTTGGAAGAGGGTGCAGAGTGAAGCCACTGCGGGAGAGAGTGGTAGTGCATCTCTAGGGTCTGCTGTTGGACGATAGGAATGGGTCTGTGAAGCAGCGTGTAGGATGGACAGCTGATTGAGCATTATGTTGTAGTCGAATTGAGGATTTGCAGAAGTGTTGGTGCTATCTATGAATGTTTATGTCAGACAGAGAAAGCGAGGGAGAGGCTAGCAATATGCCTCCAAAGGGGATGACCACCAAAGCGGTCAAGAAATTTCAAGAGATGGAAGAGATGATCAAAACTAGAGTGAGGGAAGCACTCCAAGCAGAATTGAAAGCAATGAAGATAGGCAAAAGGATAGAGGAAGATTTAGATGAAGAACAAGAGAAAGAGGAAGAAGCAGAAGAACAAGAAGGGGCAAAGATACCAGTTGAACAAAAGCAATTTCTGGAAGCCATTAAGGCTATTGGTAAGGACTCTTCAGAGGGTCGAATAGATATCCCCATGTTCAGTGGAAAGATGAATGCTGATGAAGTCATGGAGTGGATTGACGCTCTGAACAACTACTTCGAATACAAGGAAGTTCCTGACAGTAAGAAAGTTAAGTTTACAAAAACTAAACTCAAAGGTGCTACCCTTACATGGTGGAATTACACCCAAGGAGAGAGGGTAAAGAATGGAAAGAGTATGATATCTTCATGGAGCAGAATGCTAGAGAAGATCAAGTCCCAGTTCCTTCCGTTTGACTACAAGGTGCAGATTTACAGGCAGATGCAGAACCTTAAGCAAAAAGATATGGATGTGGCTACTTACACCGAGGAGTTTCACAAATACACTCTTTGCTATGGGTATATGGAGTATGAAAAATCCAAGGTAGCAAGGTATTTAAATGGTCTGAGGATCAATATTCAAGATGAGATAAGTTTATTTACCCCTGAAACTATGGAAAAATGCTTTCAAGTAGCATTAAGAGCTGAAGAGGAAAGGTGAGCAGCAGAGTAGAGGAAAAGGTGATAGAAATTTTAGAGGTAGTTTTGGAGGCAGAAGTCCTAACCAGAGGCCTAGTGGTGAGTCTAGCCAAGAAGAGCAAGTTGGAGACTCAAGTAGTAGAGGAGGCTACCGAGGAAGAAGGCCAAATGAAAGAGGTGGGACTAACAGATCAAACAGAGGATCCAAGTTCTCCAACATGAGATGCTATAATTGTAATCAAATAGGGCATCCGGCTTATAGATGTCCAGAGAAGGCCTCAACTTCTCTGAGTAATGAGAGAAGAACCACATTGACTCAAGAGGATATAGAGAGTGTGACATCTCCTGAATTAAATTTGGAATCAGAAATGGGAGAAGCACTGATGATCAAGAGGATGTTACTCAAAGCACCAGTGAAGATTGAACCATCACAAAGGAGAGCTCTTTTCAGGATCAATTGCAAAAGCAGAGGTAAAATATGCAAGTTAGTCATAGATTCTGGTTCAACAAATAATATGGTGTCTAGGGAAATGGTGGATAAATTGAACATAGATAGGATTCCTCACCAAACTCCTTACAAAGCATCTTGGGTAAGTGACAGTCAATCACTTTTGGTAAGTGAACAAGCATATGTTGATTTTCAGATTGGAGAATATAAGGAGAGAATTTTATGTGACATTTTGCCCATGGAGTGTTGTCACCTACTTTTAGGTAGGCCATGGCAATTTGATAGGCAAGCATTATATGATGGCTATGCTAACACATACACCATCAAGAAGGATGGAAAGACTTTTGTGATGACACCATTGCAAGAAGGTGCTACAACACAGAAGCCAACCAAGATTATTTTGATGGGTAAGAAAGAGTTTATAAACAGCACTGAAGCAGAGACAAGGACAGTTGAAGATACCTCAAGGAGTGGGGTTACCAAAGATCATAGTTTGAAGGTGATTTCAGTTTTGAATGATGGAAATCAGATGGTAATGACTAAAATGGATCAGCAGAAGGTCACAGAGTAGGTCTGCAAGTAGTCAAAGATTGATTGGAAAGAAGAAAATGCTATCATAGTAGGGACTATTGTTTGTCCTCTGGGACCAACAGGAGTTGGAAGGCAAACATATTCTACCATAGCAGTAGTACAAGTAGCATCAAACAAGGTTTTGAATGCAGGTGTTCAGGTAGAGAAGACAGTAAGGCAGACTGGTGAACAAAGTATGGGTTTGATTGCAAGCACTCACTCATGGCAAGGTGTGAGAAGAGCCTACAATGCTAGGCATGAGTTTTTGGTCCCATGGACACAAGTTGTAGTCCAGAGATCATGGGGAAGGCATGAAGCAGCAATGGATATAGGTGGTACAAGACAAGGACTCAACTCATGGGACATGAGTTCTTTTCAAGGTGCGGTGTATGGTGCAGGAGCACCTAACACAAGGCGGCCTCCGTGAGGCATTTAGGTTTATGTTTGTTTAGGAAGTCATGTTTGTGTTGTAATAAGGTCTATTTGACCAATGCACTTTGATTTATGTTTGTAAGTCCCAAGTATTTAGGTCGCATTTGCCAGAAATAGCATACTGCCAAATATAGGCAGCTGGGTAGTTGGAGGCTATTTAATACGGTTGTCTCCCAGCCGCTTGGAATTGGTCTCCCAGCCGCTTGGAGTCAATTCAGTACTACTCTGGGCAAGTTTATAAACCCAGGGGAATGAACAAGATCAACATCATGATCATTATTTGTAATCAGATCGATTGAATGTAATTGCGCATTGTGAAGGAGAAATCAACCATTTTGTGTCTTCAATTTATTTTTCTATTCTCTGTAAATACTTTGCACAGCTGTAGATTTATTTCCCTTCTGTATTTCTGTTGTTGAGAAATGTCGATGTGAAGCATTCCACTGGTGAGATTTTTGTCGAAATCAGTGGAATGGCTTCGTTGTATCAAATTTCATTTGTTCCTGTGTTGTTTCATTGTTCGTCGATGCAGAGGATCTAGACGGCGCGAGGTGCAACAGTAGCATGCCCTAGCATCTCGATGTGCTAGGCATAGGTTGTAGTTCAAGCCACGTGAGAGTTGAAAACCCTAACGGGTTTCGCAGTGTTGGTTTGTCGGCGTATCACCAAGGAATGCAAGTGTTCACCAACGAGCAGAGGTCAAAGGTGAAGTCGGGGTATCAGCAGGGACACGAGGCTTGGCTGATGGAGTTGAAACGAGGGCTCCTTTGTTAGTTTATCAGCTATGAGAGATTAGGGCATCGATTTCTGGTATCCGCTAGTTGCTCCTCATCACACTACTACCACATTAGATGCAACCATTGTCTCTACTTGTTAAAGTTAAATGCTCCCTTCATCAAAGTTAACTCGACTCCTCTTGGACACTTGTCATTATGACCTATTCATCCAAGAGCCTATAAATATGTATATTTTCTTTTGAAGGTAATGAGAATGTCAATCTCTATTCACATGTGTTCTCTTTTCATTGCTTTAGTATAAAAAGTGTTGTAGTAATTAGTTTGATTGCCAAAGGTCAAGCATAGAATTTTTAAGGTCCAATCTAAAATTTCACATTGTATCATATCCTATTTGGATACTAGGCTACTTCTTTTTCTCATGAAGGGTTTCATATTTTGGGAATGGTATCTTTACATGTATTTTGTTGTGGGTGAATAGTAAAGTGAATCCATTATTTCAGTTATGTCCAAGCAATCTAAGAAAGTTAGTTTTGCCTCCTCTTGTGTCCAAATTAGACAACTAGAGACCATGCTATCAAATTTTGAAGGTTGCAAGTTAATTGTTATTTTGTAGATAACATTTTTTGAAAGAATGCTTAAGAAAAATAGAGCTCACCATTAAGTCTACAACAATGAAAAAATATAAATCACCTATCGAACCATTCAAATTAGAGACTTACTCTAAGGCCCAATTTTTGGCCAACTTCATTGTACAATACATGATTCAAGACACAATACAAAGTTTTAAAAAATCAAAGCACCATGCACAACACTTTTGTACCTTTTATAAAGCATGTATAAGGTAGTACTAAGAACTTCAACTGAGAAAAGAGCTCCACTTGGACAAAGCACTTCCACACCACCACAATGTTTCCCTTTGGATTTTGAAAGGATGCAGGGTACGCAAACACACTTCCTACACTAAACTTCTAAAGAGAGTGTTGTGCAAATTTCAATCTTTTATCAATTATGGAAAGTAGAAACATATATAAACTTAAAATAAACAATATACCATAACACAAGTGTACACGGGGAAAACCTTTTATAGAGAAAACCTCCACACTCCAATGTAGCTCAATATATTATTTAGTAAACAACATAGTTACAATACACTTGCAGAGCAAGCCTTCACAAGAGTATCACCAATTAGAGATTTGGAGGAAATTCAACAACATAACAACACCTACAAAATTTAGTATACCTCCATCTCAAGCACCCAATAAATATAAGATACAATACATGAAACCATCAAATGGTAATTAAAAAACCATAAGCTAAAACCACCTAAAATAGTGGCACCTAAATCCTTAGTTGGAAATTCAACATCCAAATTCCAAGATCAGTCTATAGACTAAAAATAGCATATTCCTTCCACGTGTCATAACCTTGTTATAATCCACTCACTAAACTAGGCATTCTATTTTGGCTTGATCAACAAGTGTAACTCCCCTTTTTAACTCTTTTATGTGTTGATGTTTTTAGATTTCTAAGGTAGGAGGCCCAACTTTCAAAAGCCATAACTTTTGATCTAGGAGGCCAATTGGGCCAGTTTTTTAAAATTGTAGAGCTCAAATAGGTCCACATGACAAGCCCCCAAAAAATAATGTTGAACAACCCACAATTCTTATTTTGGCCAAAAACCTACTCTATATCCCAGAAATTGAGTTTTTCTATTTATCAACCTAAAAATCACACCATTTATAATTAGATGCAAGGTTGAGACATCTGTCCTAACATTCTCCCCACTTGTTGAACACCTTGCAAGAGCAAAGGGGAAACTTACCAACACTAAAATCTAACTTTTAGGGGCCGAGAGGCCATAGACTCACTACACCACCTGAAATTGTATGTACTCACTGGATTTGTCAATGAATCTGTAACATTCATCAAAGTATCAACCTTCCCTAGCATCACCCTTCCATACACTACCATATCACGAAAAAAATGGTACTAGACATCAATGTGCTTCATCCTTTCATGAAATCTTGGGTTCTTTGCCAGACATATGGCACTCTAACTGTCACACTAAACCGTAATGGCTCTTACATCTAACCCAACATCTAAACACAAACTCTTAATCTAGATGGCTTCCTTACAAGGATGAGTATATGGCATGTACTTTGCTTCTGTAGTGAACAAAGCAACCACAACCTTTTTATTACTCATCCAACTGATTGCACCACCAAACATAGTGAAAACATATCCATTGGTGGATCTCTTACTATCAATGTCACCGGCCCAATTAGAATTCACATATCCACAAATACACATTGAATGTCAAGTCCTTGTAGGATAACCATGATAATAAATAAAATAATCAAAAGTACCCCACAAATATTTGAAGACCCTCTTCACTACATCCCAATGTACCCTTCTGGGATTAGCCATAAAACAAATAGCTAAGGACTCCCACTTCTTAGAAAATGTTTGGTCTTGTACAAACCATGGCATACATTAAACTTCCAATAGCACTAGCATAAGGTAATCTACTCATATCCTCCTCCTCATTGAGGAGACTTTGGACAATCCTCAATTGATAACTTTGTCCCTATCATAACATGAACACACAATGGCTTGCAAGCTCACATGTTGAACCTCTCTAACACCGAGTTCACATACTTAATTTGGCCCAAACAAAGTTTTATTTTCGCTCTATCTCTTTTGATCTTCATTCATAAGATGTACGTAACTGCCCCTAAGTCTTTCATCTCAAAATGTGTTAAAAGTTGAGACTTCAATTTACAAATCAAACCCTTCCCATTGGAAAAACAAAATAACATATCATCAACATATAATGCAATAACGAGAATACGATCAGTCATTAAGGGTGTGGTTCAGTGGTCAAATCACTCAGTTGTAGTGGCAAACTTGTGCCTTCGCTGGGCTAACGTGCTCATAGGTCTTGCACCTTCCCTGGGCTAATTTGAAGACCCTCTTCACTACATCCCAATGTACCCTTCTAGGATTAGCCATAAAACAAATAGCTAAGGACTCCCACTTCTTAGAAAATGTTTGGTCTTGTACAAACCATGGCATACATTAAACTTCCAATAGCACTAGCATAAGGTGATCTACTCATATCCTCCTCCTCATTGAGGAGACTTTGGACAATCCTCAATTGATAACTTTGTCCCTATCATAACATGAACACACAATGGCTTGCAAGCTCACATGTTGAACCTCTTTAACCCTGAGTTCACATACTTAATTTGGCCCAAACAAAGTTTTATTTTCACTCTATCTCTTTTGATCTTCATTCCTAAGATGTACGTAACTGCCCCTAAGTCTTTCGTCTCAAAATGTGTTAAAAGTTGAGACTTCAATTTACAAATCAAACCCTTCCCATTGGAAAAAAAAATAACATATCATCAACATATAATGCAATAACAAGAATACGATCAGTCATTAAGGGTGTGGTTCAGTGGTCAAATCACTCAGTTGTAGTGGCAAACACCACGGTTCAAACCCCCATTGGGCCAAAGAGCTCACAAGCTTGTGCCTTCATTGGGCTAACATGCTCATAGGTCTTGCACCTTCGCTGGAATGTTGTGCTTGCAGGTTATAGGCCTTCGCTGGGCCAACGAGCTCACAAGTTTGAACCTCCAACATTAATGCAGGAATTCATGCCAAGTGTTAATGCCAGGGGATGAGGTCCCCCATCTTGTGGCCTCATCGGTTCATAGCTCCGGTCAAAAGTGTTTACCAATCAAAAACAATAATGAGAATACGATCACCATCCATCTTATAGTAGATGCAATGATCCAATTTGGATCTCAAAAATCCCAAATTTAACACAAAATAATCAAACTTTTGGTACCACATCCTAGGAGATTGCTTAAGAGCATACAAATTGTAGCATCATAAATTATGCTCGCTCACAATTTTATGCTTTAATTGGCACTTGCTTTAGTGTCCATTCCTTAGTGTGTTTTATGACCATTTCATCCTTGGGCTTACCCTCGACCCATCACATGTTCCTTTGCACTGCTTTGACCCTTTCTACTTATCACATGTTCAAAAACCATAAAAGTGCCTAAATCCTAGCTTTGTCCCAAGTTGACTAGACCTTTCAAGAACTAAAATTACCAATACTCTAGCGCTTAGCGAAGAAGTTTGTGGCATGTGCAGATGTCCTAAAAGCCTCTGTCAGTCTTATGATCATTTTAGAAGTTGTCTTTTTACTTGCACGATTCACTGATATTTTCTTGATGCCTATCCAAGCCCAAACAGCTCCTTTCCTTGATTTTTCGTCTTTGCCCTCTCTATTTAAGTAAGTAGATTTGCCATTACAAAGGATAAATTTTTCCTTTCATAGAAAAGCTTTTCCAAAAGAGAGAGCCACCATTGCTGCAATTTATTTTCTCAAGATCATATCACACTCTCATTCACAAGTTTGTTTTGATATTTCTCTTATCTTTGTGGGTTGAATACATATCATGTTATCTCTGTCATATAGGGATTGCTTTGTGAATCCTCTCTAAATCATGGAGTAGGGTTTATTTACAAATATTGCATTATCATTTTGTCATTGCTTGAGCAATTCTAAATGCAATTAGAATTAGAGCACACACTTTTTATATCAATCTATCAATATATCTCTGGTTGTCATTAAGGTGGAAACACCAAAAAGGGGTTTGACTAAGGAAAACTCCTATATATCTCAACCATTCTCTTTCATCTGTGCATTTGCAGGTTTCGTCAGGAAGCTTGACAATGGGAGGAAGGATTGAAAAGACTGGCACGAGTGTTGAGACCGTGAATCCATACAGTTCATTTGCCGTACAGACTATAGCATAGCGCACAGGCATCCACGCAGCACACAGGTGTCCTAGATAGTGAGGCTGTCCATCTAGTGCCAGGTTCTTTATTATTTTATATTTTCATTTATGTACTTCATTTCTCAAAATTCTATTTACTATTATTCATTTTTGTCCAAACATAAAGTGGTTCTGTAGACATATATTTTGTGTAAATCATTAGCTAACAGAACCTTAGTGTAATGTTAGTGGAAATCTCCCTTAATTGATATGCTCAGTTGAGGAGTAGTTTTTCCTACATTACATTTTGGTGAACCTATCACTCTAACTTAAAGCACCTTTTTATTCATTCAAATTTCTTTTCTTTTCAAAAAAAGAAATTTTGAGGCACAACCTTGAACCCGAGCCTTCGTCAGGATCTGTCAATACATATCTTAATCTTTCTCCTTCTATTGTTCTACATTAGCATGTTCTCTTCTTTTCTAACATCACATTCCAACTTTTCTCAAAGGATTTGTGAAAGTGATGTTCCATTCAATGCATGTGATGGTGACTTAGCTCTTCCTATGTCACTCTATTCTTTTGATCCCTCTCCTAATATTCATCATGTTTATGAGGATATTTTGGCACAAGAGGATGAAATAAGTAATACTTTTATTAATATCACTCTTACTTCTCTTCATTTCAATGCTCTCCCTTCTAGAGATGAAAAGCATTAGTAGATGAAGAGCCTCACCTCACATTGGATCCTCCACAGATAGATGTTGACCATACTGATGAGCACACAATTATACTGAGAGGGGGGGTGAATCAGTATAATACAATATTTTACTTTTTCTAACTTAACAACCACAATAATAGCACACATGAAATATCTAGCAATTAAGAACACATGAAGAACACACGATTTATGTGGAAACCATTGTGGGAGAAAACCATGACAAAATATTGCTTCTATATATTGATCTTCTTTGTAGGCACCAACCTACATCTATTTCAATTCTTCTTTTGTAGGCACCAACCTACTAGAGACACCAATCCCCACTTGTACATTTTGTGAGCACCAACCCACTAGAGACACCAATCCCCGCTTGTAGAATTTGTAGGCACCAACCCACTAGAGACACCAATCCCCACAATTGAGCACCAACTTAGTAAGAGACACCAATCTCTTATTTTGATAGGCAACAACCTCCAAATTCTTCAATGGATGATATTGGTCTCCCTTCCTCACAAATCTGATCACAACTTCTGATTTTGAATGATGAATGTCTTTCCTTCACAAATTTGATCTCCAAACTCATGCACTATCCTTCTTTCACAAATCTGATTACAAATCTGACTCTAAATGATGTAATGTGTTTCTTCACAAGTCTGATCACAAATCTGATAAAATGATGTATATTCTTTCTTCCACAAGTCTGACCACAATCATGTAATGTTCTTCTTTCACAAATCTGATCACTATAATGTAATGTTCTTCCTTCCTAAATCTGATCACAATAGTGCCATATTCTTCCTTCTCAAATCTAATCACAATAATGCAATTCCTTCGCATATATTTATGCATATATCATTCATAAAGATTTGCTCCAGTTATTCATTTAAATCTACTCATGTTCTTCAAATAAACTTGCACACATTTCTCATATAAATCTGCATATGTTCTTCAACATGAATCAGAAATATTCTTCATACTGTCTACCCTTTTCGTTTGCTTTTAAATCTACTCAATGTTCAAATAATATTCATTTATTCCTCACACCCCAACTGCTGGTGTTTGTATGATGTTTCATCTACATTTCACACACACTCTTCCTCCACCACATTTTATTTCTCTGTATATCCTTATGCCTCCATGAAGAGATGCACCTCTTTTGAATAGGGACAACTCTTTAAAAGACATGACCTTTTATTAAGGAATGATCGCTGCTTTTTTTAAAACTAGTTACTACCTTTTTTAATCGTTGCCTCTTCTTAACCACTGGCTTTTCACAAATATAAACCATTTCCTATATTAATCGCTACCTATTAATAATAAACGCTTCACTCTATATTAATCACTGCTTATTAATAATGATCATTATTTTATGTGACTTACTTCTCCTTAGGAAAAATGAATTGCTGCTCCTTTTGTCTTTTATATATTACTAACTATTTAAAACATTAAATAGTTTTATTGTCATATTCCAAAGGAGGTCAGCCCATTAATAATGACCATTGATTTAAAATTAATTTTCATATTGGACGCTAATGAAGGGAAGTCATCTAGCAACAAATATTAAGTTTGTCTTGCATATCTTTTGGTCTTTGGATTGCATTCTTTTACCTGATTTCCTTTAGACACAATTAGTGGCCTTTAGCCTTCATACAATTTCGTCCATATGACTTTGACATCAATGCTAATCTTCTAACAATCTTGTCCATGCATTAATGATAATATGCTTGCCATCAATCTTGGACAACGAATGACTTTGTCATCAATGACAACTAATCCAACAATCTCCCCTTTTGTCATTGATGGCAACATAATTCTCCCCTTTCTCTATCTCTCCCCCTTTGACATCAATGGAAAAGGGATGTAATATACTTCTCTCCTTCATGATGTGATTCTTCCTCTTTCCTATAATGCTCCCCTTTCTATAGAGCTCCCTCTATCTGTAAAGCTCCTTGACATTAATGGCATCATTTTTCCTTTTCCTATAACTCTTCCTTGTTGTAACTCTCCTCCTTCTATATTAATGGTAAAGGGATGTTCATTATACTTCCATCCATGTCTTATATGGAACTCCTTTAATGTGAAGTCAAACATAAGCATAACACAACCATCCAACTTTCCACTATCAATTTCTTTTGCTTTTGCCAACACATGCTTGTGTGTTCTAGCAGAATTGTCAAATACAAATATACGATCATACTCTTTAGGCAAAGACTTATTTGGATTGTTCTCATCCTCCTATCAGGCTTTTAGAAATCTCTCTTATAAAGTTTAGTCTTACAAACATCTTTATCACAATTTCTTCCTTCTCTCATTGTCTCAAGTCTTCTAGGTTCTTTATTATCTTGACATTAATTCTCCTTCACTTCATTATATGGTAACTACCATATCATTCTCTTTTCTTATAACTCTCCCCCTTTTATCAATGACAATGGAATTATCATACGCATCAGCTGATCTATCTTGAATTGTCTTCTCTATGGAGCCAAAAGATAATGCAATGATTAGCTCCCCCTGAACTCGTACTTCTCCTTATGAACTTGGTAATACCACTTGTGCATGAAGTGTAGTTTTCACAAGCATAGATTCTTCCTTTTCTTGCTCTTGTCTCCTCTTCCATACTTTTGTATTTTCTTCCTTTTGATTATCCATCACTTCTACTTGTTCCGTGTAGGGGGTTTCACAAAACCATTTCTATAGAAGTGTGCTATGTGACCATAGTTGTTGCACTTATAACACACAATATTGTAATCCAAAAAAGTACCAAAGGAATTATAGTTCCTCCTTGAGAACCCATAAGGACTTCTATTCTTGTTCCAAACAAAATTTCTTGCTTGTGTTCTACAATTTCTTACCTTATGATCAAAGTGATAACAAGAATAGAAATAACCATAAAAGGAATGTTGAAACCCAGTCATATGAGCTTGTCTCAGAGGGAAAGATCTTCTAAATGTATTTTTGTCCTTGTAGTCTTTGTGACAAATACTAGTTTTCTAAGGAATGTCATTTTCTTTCTTCTTGTTGTTTTCATTCTTGATAGGACTGTTGAGAGGCATAGTCTTTTGGTTTTTCCTCATTTCCCTTCTTTTGTGGATCCTTGGGATCTTTTGTAATCTTTTGATTTTCTTCATAACCAAGACCTGTCTTAATGTGTGATGACCTCTAGCTATTGATGATATCATCTAACATTTTCGTACTCTTCTCATTCTTCAAGTCTTTGTTCAATTGAGTACCTATTTTCTCCAATTCTTTTCTCAAGGAAACAATTTTTGACTCATGCCTCTCACAATCTTCTTCTCTTGCCTTTAATTTAATTCTTACCTCTTCCTATATTCATTTTTCCTCTTCAAGTTGAGTTTTCAAATTGATCGTTATCTTCTTCGACTCTTCAAGGCTCTATAACATTTTGGCCTTAGATTCACTATCTTTTTGAAGTTGCGGTTTTAGTTTTGAATTTATTTTCTTAAGCTTCTTGATCTCACTATAGGCATAATGGAGTTCCTCCTCAAGATCCACTTCTTCATCATCTTCATCATATTCTTCTTCTGAATCATTCTCTTCTCTTCTTTGGTCTTCTCTTTCAAGGGCATCACTATTTGCTTCTATCGCCATGAAGAGTGTTTCTTCTCTATCATTGTAAGAAATGATTTCATCGCTTTCCACCAATGAGCTATTATCATCTTTAGAATAAAGGCTTTTCTTGTACTTCTAGAATTTCTTCTTCTTTCCTTGTTTGTGACTCTTCTTATATTGTTGATATCTTCTTCCTTTCTTTAAGTTGTAATCTTCTTCATCATCGCTACTTTCACTTTTGACTTGCACACACTCAGAAGAAAAATGACCTAATTTACCACAATTAAAACATTTATACTTACCTTTGTGCTTTCCATATCCTTTCTTGAGCTTTCTTTCAAAATGGGCTTCCTTTGCATCTAATCCATCGCTGGAGCTATCACTTGATTCATACTTTTTATTCCTTATCTTCTTTGAGGCTTTAAAGGCTTCCTCCCTTTTAGATGGTTTCTCTTCAGTCCTCATTTCATAGGCAATAAGGATCCAATGCAACTCATCCTTTGTCAATTTATCTAAATCTCTCATTTCTTCAATTGTCGAAACCTTGGCATCAAATCTTAGAGGTAGAGACCTTAATACCTTTTGCACAATCACAACTTATTCAATTGTTTCAACAAGACCCCTTATTGTGTTCACAATATCATCAACACGAAGCAAATAGGAGGCTATGTTTTCTTCTTCTTTCATCTTAAGGATTTCAAATTATCCCCTATGGGTTTGAACCTTTGCCTTCTTCACTTTATCATCTCTTTCATAAATTTTCTTCAACTTATCCTAGATCTCCTTGGATGATTTGCATGATTGCATTACTTTCACAAACTTTGATTTGGATAATCCACACAAAATAGCATTCATAGCTTTTGCATTATTCTCACTTACTTTCTTTCCATTTTGATCTGTTGGTGGGGTTGATGGAGCAATATAACCATTCTCAATAGATTGCCAAATATCAAACCCTAGAGCATTTAAGTAGGTGTGCATCCTTATGCTCCAAAAAGCATAGTTTGTTCCATCAAACAACAGTGCCTTGTTTGATGACAATCCATATCCTTCTTGACCGGACATATGTGCTCTTTTAGATCTTCCTTCTAGCAGTTAGACTATATCTGAAGGAACACACTCTGATACCAATTGATGAGCACATGATTATACTGAGAGGGGGGGTGAATCAATATAATACAATCTTTTGCTTTTTCTAACTTAACAACCACAATAATAGCACACACGCAAGATCTAGCAATTAATAACATAGTAAGAACACATGATTTACGTGGAAACCCTTGCAGGAGAAAACTATGACAAAATATTGTTTATATATATTGATCTTCTTTGTAGGCACCAACCTATATCTCTTTCAATTCTTCTTTTGTAGGCACCAACCTACTAGAGACACCAATCCCCACTTGTAGATTTTGTGAGCACCAACCATTGGAGACACCAATCCCTCCTTGTAGATGTTGTAGGTAACAACCCACTAAAGACACCAATCCCCACAACTAAGCACCATCTCAATAAGAGACACCAATCTCTTATTTTGATAGGCACTAAACTCCAAATTCTTCAATGGATGATATTGTTCTCCCTTCCTCACAAATCTGATCACAACTTCTGATTTTGAATGATGTATCTTTCCTTCACAAATCCGATCCAAACTCATGCACTATCCTTCCTTCACAAATCTGATTACAAATCTAACTCTAAATGATGTAATTATTTCCTTCACAAGTGTGATCACAAATCTGATAAATGATGTATATCATTTCTTCCACAAGTTTGATCACAATCATGTAATGTTCTTCTTTTAGAAATATGATCACATAATGTAATGTTTTTCCTTCCCAAATCTGATCACAATAGTACAATATTTTTCCTTCTCAAATCTGATCACAATAATGTAATGCCTTCACATATATTTATACATATATCCTTCATAAATATTTTCTCCAATTCTTCACATAAATATGTTAATGTTCTTCAAATAAACTTCCACACTTTTCTCATATAAATCTGCATATGTGTTGGATGTTGGTTTGTCATTGATGTCAAAGGTATGAAGTTTGTCATTGATGAAAAAAGCAAAGAATTGTAGTGGTTTTATGACAAAGTTGCAGTGGTATTTGTTGATGTTGATTTCAAGGAACTTGTTCATTCATTTCATGGTGATTGATGACAAGGTACTATGTTGATGGCTTGATGCCTCCAAAGCCAAAGGTACATGTCCTTTTCAGTTCACAATGTTGATGCAAATCTTCATTTCATAGTAGTGATGCTTTCACAGTGATGATGCAATTCATAGTGTTGATGCTTATTGTTCCTTCTTAGTTCATGGTGTTGATATTGATGCAAAAGTGTTAAAGGTAGTTCAGTTCATGGTGTTGATATTGATGCAAAATTGTCAAAGGTAGTGGTGTTGCAAAATACAAAGGTGCTTATACAGTTATTACTTGTTCCTTCATAAAGGTGTTGATGCTTGATGCATTGTTTGATACTTCCAAAGGGTGTTTGTTCATACTTTCATGGTGTTGCTACTTGGTGGTTCCAAAGAGGTATATTGAGCTAGTCTTTCACAAGAATTCTTCATCAAGAGTAATGGTATTCTTATGAGGATTAAAGTTGTGAAGTGCCTTTCAAGAAGTTGATATTGTATCCATTGTTCATTATCAGTTTCAGAGACAAGTAGCATGGTGCTAATTCCATTCTAGAGTTTTGGTTGTTGAAATTTCCATACACTACAACCTAAAACCCTAGTGACTTTCTAAAAACCCTAGAGTGCACATTATAAATGGCAATATGACTGTTGCATTTTTTGTTTTATTTTGGAGTTGACTTATTATAACAAGTTTTCTAGTCACTTAAGTGACTACTTAAGGGTCCAAATTCATTCAGTGACCGACCCCACTACCTAGGGAGGTCGGTTCTATCCGGTTGGTTATACTAAGTTGGGCACCAAATGAAAATCAAAGGTTAATATTCAACTCACTGAGGGCACAAGAAAGTTCATCAACAGTAAAGACTTAAAGTCTTTTTGAATACCAATGGACTTTCTTTATGTCTGCATTTTGACGGCCTTTTGACTGTATGGCCTGTGCAAAGTAGTTTTCAACAATTTCAGTAACTGTTTCTTGCTCTTTGTTTTGGAAGAGACTAAACCCTAATTGTTGGGGTGTTCATAGATTGTATGAAGATTTTTTTAAGGGTGTTTGAGCTTTTTGAGGATGCAATTATTTTTTTATGATATGTAATGTTGAGAGGGTATTAGTGTGAATGAAGTAAAACAAATAGATACATTGTTCTTAATAATATAGAGATGACAGAAGAAAATAGAGATGTGATGAAGGGGGTAAATCACAAAACACAAAACAACAGAAATTGCACATAGAAAATAGAATGATCTTTTATTGATATGGGCAAAACATTACATTACAGAAGCTCAAATACAATCAAAGGATAAATCCTCTATAGGCTACATCACATTATAGCTTCCTATCTCCAGACTCTGGAATCATCTGCCTTCTGTAAACCCTAAATTAGCTAGGGTTTCTGTTTTCCTACCTATTCTTGACTCTACACTTTTTCCCCTTAACTCTACTATTGCCCAGGGTTCCCAAAATAGTCATAAATAGCAGTTTTTGGTAGCTTCCAGCTAAATTTTGAAATTTGCAACTCCCTCCAAAAGTAGGTCAACTTCTGGGAAGCATAACTTTTGATCTGAGTGTCCGATTGATGAACCGTTTTAAGCGCCGAAAAGATCGCGATGTGAACTATCACACTGTAAATTCATAAATGGATTTCCATCAGATTTTTGGGATGTTATGGGATATTTTAGTGCCTCATATCTCATTTTAGAAATTTTTAGGGGCTTTTTGGAAAACAAAAACTTTAATATCTTTCAGCGCACAAATGATCTTTGCCCGATTCCTTCACCAAATGTCTTATATTTCCATTATGTAACTTTCTATATGTTTTCACTTCAATCCCTGCCCAAATGCAAACTTTCCTAAAATGGCAAGTAAACTTTCCAAAACTGGCAGTTTGCTATTTTTAGCAATTTTGGAAAAACTGAAAGTCCTACATCATTATTCAAGAGATTATGGAACCAAAAATACTAATTATGGAAAGAAATGAAAACAACTGTAATGATTTTGAAGCAACATCTTTTTGGGTGATACAAGATTGCCCTTACACCACTGGATGCTCCTGCATCAGACACCCAGAGTAATTTGAGAAGTGACCCTGTCACGTCTCAAGTGTTTGTTTGAGGAAAACCCAAACGGTCAACCTCTGCCTTAGAAAACCAAGAAGAATCTTCAACAGGCCTTCCTTTCCATTTCACCAGATATTATTCATATTGGCTGTTCCAGGTACTTCTTCCCACACGGCTATCCAAGATATCTTCTATCTCCTCCATTGAAGTAGATGCCGAAATACTCCACTGTTCTTCTATTGGTCCATCCTCTGTTCCACCTTCATGATATTATGATAAATCAGCAATGTTGAAAATAGGGGAAATGTTGATCCCACTCAGCAGTTCCACCTCATATGCATTTCCTAAATCATGTTTCTTCAAAATTCTGCATGGTCCAAATTTCTTCATTTTTAGCTTATTGTATGTTCCAATTGGGAACCTTTCTTTTGTCAAGTGAACCATGACTTCATCTCCTACCTAGAATTCCTTATATCTCCTCTTTAGATCTGCCTTAGCCTTGTACTGAATATTCATCTTATTAATGTGCTTTCTCACCTCTTCATGCAAATTCTTCAAATGTTCTACAAAGTCTTCAGCTTCAACACTTGTCTTTTCTCCTTTGTCCAGCTTCCTTAACTTAGAAACATTTCTTGGGCTATTGCCATATATAATCTGGAATGGTGATTTACCAGTACTCCTATTGATAGAATTGTTGTAAGCAAATTCTACCTGTGGTAAAATCAAATCCCATCCCTTGGGCTTATCTCCTACTAAGCATCATAGCAGGTTACCCAAACTCCTATTCACCACTTCCATCTATCCATTAGTCTATGGATGGTTTGCAGAACTGAACTTCAAATCTGTTTTCAACTTCTTCCACAATGTCCTCTAGAAATAACCAACAAACTTGCTATCTCAATCTGAAACTATGCTTTTTGGTAGACCGTGTTATCTCACCACCTCTCTGAAAAATAATTTAGCAATATGAACAGCATCATTGGTCTTCTTGTAAGGAATGAAATGTGCCATCTTCGAGAATCTATCCACCACCACAAAAATAGAATCATGTCCTCTGTGTCCTTGGTAAACCAAGAACAAAATCCATACTAATATCATCCCATGGCTTCTCAAGTATAGGTAATGGCTGATACAACCCTATATTGTTACTTGTTCCTTTTGCCATCTGACACACTCTGCAACTCTACACAAATTTCCTCATGTCCTGCTACAACTGTGGCCAATAATAATTTTCACCAACAATAGAAATGGTCTTATCTCGACCAAAGTGTCCAGCTAATCCCCCACTATGCTTCTCTTTTATCAGGTTCTCTCTCATGGAACTCCTCAGAATGCACAACTGGCTTCCTCTAAACAACATGCCATCTTGGATGATGAAATCCAACCATTTTGTTGTGTCCAAAGTAACAGGTTCCAGACAAGCTTTCCAAGCCTCTACAAAATTTGGATCTTCAGGATACAAACTTTTGAGCTCATCGAACCCAACAACCTCTATCTTTATTTTTGTCAACAAATTTTGCCTTCTACTCAAGGCATCTGCAACTCTGTTGGACTTCCCACTCATGTGCTTCAAAACAAAAGTATAACTCTGCAAAAACTCAATCCATTTTAAATGCCTTTGGTTCAACTTTCCTTGACTATTAAGATACTGCAAAGCCTGATGATCAGTATATAAAACAAATGTTTTTGGCAACAGATAATGTCTCCATTTCTTCAAAGCCTAAACTATTGCATAAAATTCCTGATCATAAACAAAATACTTTTTCTTGGCATCATTAAGCTTCTCACTAAAATAGGCAATGGGCTTACCTTCTTGACTCAAAACAGCTCCTATAGCACTACCACTAGCATCGCAATCTACCTAAAATACCTTATTGAAATCTGGAAGTGCCAAAACAGGTTGCTCTGTGACTTTCTGCTCTAATGCATCAAAGATTTTGTCTTCTCCTTTAGTCCATCTAAACTCTTTTCTATCCCCTCTCATTATCTCAGTTAGGGGTTACAAATGCTACTAAAATTTCTAATAAACTTTCTATAAAAACTTGCCAAACCATGAAAAGATCGTACCTCTGTGGCACTCCTTGGTGTAGGCCATTCAAGGATAGCTCTCACCTTCTCTGGATCCATCTTAAGACCTTCCTCTAAGACAACAAATCCCAGGTATACCAACTCCTTTGCAAAACTACATTTCTTTAGATTAATCAACAACTTCTCCTCCCTCAGCTTCTCTAAAACTCTTCTAATATGCATCAGATGCTCATCCCAAGTCTTACTGAAAATCAAAATATCATCTAAATAAATAATAACAAAACTTCCCAAACATTCTTTCAGTACCTCGTTCATGAGCCGCATGAATGTGCTCAGTGCATTGGTTAGCCCAAAGGGCATGACTAACCACTCATACAAACCCTCCTTTGTCTTGAAGGCTATCTTCCACTCATCTCCTTCTTTGATATAGATATGGTGATACCCACTCTTCAGGTCAATCTTCATGAAGTACTTGGCTCCACTCAAACAATCCATTATGTCATCCATTCTGGGTAATAGAAATCTATACTTGATCGTGATCTTGTTGATGGCTCAAGAATCTATACACATTCTCCACTCTCCATCTTTCTTCGGTGCTAGTACTGTAGGTACCACACATGGTCTTAGGCTCTCTCTTATCAGCCCCTTCCTTAACAACTCTTGAACTTTTATGTTTATCTCTTCACTCTCTGCAGGGGTCATTCTGTGGGCTGCCTTATTTGGCAAACTAGATCCTGGTGTCAAATCCATTTGATGACTTATCTTCCTCACCGGTGGTAAACCTTCTAGTACATTATCAAAGATAATGTCTTGAAATTCTTCCAACATATCTAAAACTTCTGTTGGTACATCTTTACATTTTTCTTGACTAATCTTAGAAATCAATGCAAAGCAATGATGTTCATGCTTCATTCCCTCAAAAAGTTTTCCTACCATCTACCAAGCAAATTCTGGCAGTACTACATGCCTTTTCTTCCACCTCCTTCAAGGGCTTCAACTTATGACGAACTCCATCCTTTGTTAGGGAATATGTGTTTGCACAGCCATTCATAGACAGTGCTCCTATCATATTGCCATGGCATCCCCAACAGCATATGACATGCATCCATCAGTATGATATCACACAGCACCTCATCATGGTAGTCCCCAATCTTGAACTTCACTAAACACTGCTCATTGACCAAAGCTCTGTGGTCCTTCTACAACCATGCAATCTGATATGGATGTGGATGCTTTCTTCTTGTCAACTTCAACTTGTCAACCATCTCCCCTGAAACAAGATTGTCTATGCTTCCACTATCAATAATAATATCACAACACTTACCTTCACATTTGCACCTTGTGCAGAATAGACTCTTCCTATGATTGGGTTCTTTCTCCTCATTCAACAAAGTTATTCTAATAACTAGGGTTTCCCCCCTTTCAGCATCCTTAGAACGCTTAGACTGCATATCTTCATCTGCATGTGCAACTCGTGCATTACCTGCAAGTCTTCTATTTGTCCTTCCTTGATATTGC
The DNA here is from genome assembly GCA_027924645.1 of Cunninghamia lanceolata. Taxonomy (NCBI): domain Eukaryota; kingdom Viridiplantae; phylum Streptophyta; class Pinopsida; order Cupressales; family Cupressaceae; genus Cunninghamia; species Cunninghamia lanceolata. The sequence goes on along the minus strand of BSBN01000467.1, from coordinate 2,421,436 downwards.
GGACAATCTTATGCTCGATGTCCTTCTTCTCCACATTGGAAATAGGTTCCTCTGAAACCTCCTCTTCCGGGTCCTTGCCCAGGTCGGCCTCTTCCTCTTCCTCTTTGTCCACCATTGTATTGGTCACAAGGGCGGTAGGCGTTATCCCCTCTCTGATTTTGAATGGTGCCATCTTCTTCACTTTTCTTTGAATCTTCATTTTGGCCTCCATAGGGTCTTCCACCAGTCCTTCCACCTTGACCTCTTCCCCTTTGCTTGCTGCCAAATCTTTTATTCATCTTCTCTTCCACCTTCAGGAAAAACTGGTACACATCTTCTATGGTGGTCATTTTGACCAGGCTCAACTCCTCTTGAATACTTGGCCTCAACCCATTAATGTAATGGGCTACCTTCTCCTTGTTGGGCTTGGCATGGCCTGTCCTGATAGTAATCTTATAAAACTCTTCTATACACTCCTTAATAGACTTGTTGCCTTGTTTCAATCCTTGCAGCTCCTTCAGCAACTCCATCTCATAGTCCACAGGAATGAACTGCTTCTTTAGTTTCTCCACCATCTGATCCCATCTAGTGATCTTTCCTTTTCCTCTTCTATTCCTCTCTAATTGGACCTCCTTCCATCAAATATTGGCGTGGCCCTTCAACTTTGTTTTTGTAAACTTAACCTGATCTGGGTCCTCCACATCTTCATACTTGAAATACTCCTCCATGTCATTGATCCAATCAATCAGCTGTTCTGGATTCAAATCTCTAGAATATGTAGAAACTTTGATCCTGGGCCTCTTTCTGATCTTCAAAATGACTCTCAACAACCTAACTTCTGCAAGATCTCCTGCAGCTTCTTGTTCTTCCTCAGATAGCTCTTCTTAAGCTTCATCTTCACTTTCTTCTCTTGTTCTCAGCTCAAACCCTCTTCGTAATTCCTCTTGCAATGCATCAATTTGCCTTTATAGGGATCTAAAACCCTCTTCCATCAAAGCATTCCTCCCAACACGATTTCTTCGTGGAGGCATCTTGGTCTCCGCAGCAAACCCACAACCTCAGGTTCTGGTGCAAACTACCTCATGGTTGGCGATTTGTCTACACACTCAGGAACCCTTGCTCTAGTACCACTTGATGAAGGGGTAAATCATAAAACACAAAACAACATAAATTGCACATAGAAAATAGAATGATCTTTTATTGATATGGACAAAACATTACATTATAGAAGCTCAAATCAGAGGATGAATCCTTTATAGGCTACATCACATTACAGCTTCCTATCTCCAGACTCTGGAATCATCTGCCTTCTGTAAACCCTAAATCAGCTAAGGTTTCTATTTTCCCACCTATTCTTGACTCTACACTTTTCCCCCTTAACTCTACTACTGCCTAGGGTTCCCAAAATAGTCATAAATAGCACTTTTTAGTGGCTTCCAGTTAAATTTCAAAATTTGCAACTCCCTCCAAAAGTAGGTCAACTTTCGAGAAGCATAACTTTTGATCCGAGTGTCCGATTGACGAACCTTTTTAAGCACCAAAAAGCTCGCGATGTGAACTATCATGCCAAAAATTTGTAAATGGATTTTTGTCAACTTTTTGGGACATTATGGGATGTTTTAGTGCCTCATATCTCATTTCAAAAATTTTCAGGGGCTTTTCAGAAAACAAAAACTTTAATATCTTTTAGCTCACAAATGATCTTTGCCTGATTCCTTCGCCAAAGGTCTTATATTTCCGTTATGTAATTTTCTATATGTTTTCACTTCAATCCGTGCCCAAATGCAAACTTTCCTAAAATGGCAAGTAAACTTTCCAAAATTGGCAATTTGCTATTTTTAGCAGTTTTGGAAAAACTGAAAGTCCTACATCATTATTCAAGAGATTATGAAACTAGAAAGACTAATTATGGAAAGAAATGAAAACAACTATAATGATTTTGAAGCAACATCTTTTTGGGTGATGCAAGATTACCCTTACACCATTGGATGCTCCTGCATCAAGATGACTGAAGGTGAATGGTCTATCGCAGAGTTAGAGGATCAAGACAAAGACAAGGTATGTAGTGAGATGTGTTCTTCTAGAGTATAATGATGGCAGATTGAGATACAGTGGCAGAGTGTGTTCATTGCAGAAGTAAAAGAATTATTTCTCATAGTATGATAATGAGTCCCCTTTAATGTTTATTTTGTGTTGGATTTATACAATATTTGAGTGCACTATTATGATGATTCAAGAACATATGTTTGTGCACAGTGGCTGTATGTACGCTAGATAGATTTTTTGATAGCAACATGATGTATCATTCAAAGAAGAAGGCATTTAATATGGATGTGAATGTGTCTTGAGTTCAGTTGTTGCTATGTAGTTCATGATGCCATTGTAATCAGGATAGTGTATTGTTTCATTACTTTGTAAAAGAAAGGTGCCATTGAGATTTTGATCTAAAAGTGTAGTTGTTTGAGTAAGAGTTATAGAAATCATCTATAACCTTTTTTATTATTGTAAACAGAGTAGTACGCTTTATATCTTCATGTTTTGTGTTTAGAGTTGGTGCTCCTGAAAGATTCAGAGTTGGTAAAAGGAATAAGTGTTCCTATTAGTGCATGATCAGTGAGATCATTTTCTAGTGAGGTACAAATGTAATCAGTGAGATTTTGGTTGGTGAGACCTAATAAAGATTTTGGTGAGGTTGGATAGTAGTTTTTCCCTATTTAGGGCTTTCCACTTTAAACACTTGTGTCATGGTTTCATGTTTGAAGATTATGTTGCTCTCTATGTCTTTGGCATGTTGATATTAATTGCATTTACAACTATTGGGTTGATGAATGAGTTAGTTTTATCAGATCACTAATTCAACCCCCCTCTCAGTGATCCATTGTATTCCAACAATTGTATCAGAGCTGCAGGTTCCTTGGAGAAGTCTAATATACTTGGGTTGATCTTGGAGGTTGAATACTATGGCAAAGAGTAAAAGAAATAAGGGAAGAAGAAATCCTAAGAAAAATGTTGATCAGAAAGCACCATCAAAACCAAATACAAAAGGTGATGTATTTGAAAGAGAGGGCATCCTAATGATTGAAGATGATGATAAAGAAAGAAGACATTCACATGAAGAAGAAGAATTCAAATCTGATCAAGAAGATGATGAAGAAGTGGATCTTGAAGAAGAACTATTTTATGCCTACAATGTGGTTGAAAATTTGAAAGAAGAAAACTTAAGACTTGTTGGTTGTTTTAAATTCCCAACCTGATTCTCGCAGCAAATCTATAAAATAGCCACTTATTAATGATCAATCTGCTTTGAGGGGGAGAAGACTTTCTCAATCCCCCTTCTCTCTACCTCTGCACTTTAGGCTCTGTGAAACTTAGGAGGGTGTTCCTATTTATAAAATGGACTTATTTGTAATTCTCTAGCTCTCTCTCTTTAACTGATGCCTTCTTCTCTTGGGGATAACGGAGTTCTACTCAAAAAGGGATGGGGTTTTCCAGATATATCAGATTATCAACTTTGTTTATATCACAGATATGTTCCTTATAGGCTACTTGAAAGAATATATGATAAAGTAAGGATTGGCTAGATTCTTTAAGCTTCTATATAATTCTTTGCAGAGGAACATGCAAGACATAACTTAATATAAATATCCTAAAAGCCTATTGCAAGAAAGGAAAATGTTTGGATTGAAAATACTTTGAGGATAACCAGAGGGGCGTAAGTTCAGTACAATGTCCATAAAATAGACCAGTGCCTATCCATTGGGCCAAGGAGTCAAAAAGGTTAAAATGATGAAACTTAAACAGACAATGATGTAAGAAACTTAGTTTATTGTAAAGATACAACAATGTAATACATTAGAAATACTTTTACTAGATTTGAAATCAACCATACTTAATTATCCCTGTATACCTGAATCATATCTGATATTTTCTAATAGCAATTTTTATTTTACTCCTTGTGTAAAGGCCATAAGAGAAATATGCCAACACAGAAAAGGTTGTGTCAATGAATAAAAATGATTCTTCAACCAAATATATATTCATAATATGAAAATGTATACATGAAGTAGGAGATAGTGTATTCCAAAACTCAACAAAAATTTGTAAAAAAATTGTTCAGTAAATTATAGCTTTCAAATATTCAATCAACAAACTAGAAGAGACTCAAATTGGAAACCTTCAAGCAGACAACTAATTCTATTGCAGAAAACAAACTTATTTACAACTCTTCCCTGACTAGATTGATCCCTATTTTAGACTTAGTCTAGAATATGACCTCAAACCAATATCTTCTCATAAGCCCTGAATTCCCTTTTATAGATGCAAGGGAGCAACAAGCTTCAGGCTTATGACAAAAGAAGTTACAATATTTTTCTAACCAACAAATGCAACTGAAGAGGCTAGTACAACTGCTCTGCAACTGTGTGCTCAACGTCCATGTTGGCGGGAAAAGGAGTTGGGCCTTTGATGACGAATGAAATGTTGGAGGCCGTTAAAGCTAGGCACTCCTCAAACGTCATCAAGGTGCTGAATGAGAGCCTTAGTTGCTCTACCTTTTCAAACCCCACACCATAGAATGAGAAAACAAGCAAGGAACAATATTGAAAGGAGAACTGGGATGACATAACCTCCTTCACTGTTTCCAGGTTCCATTACATGGGTGAGATTTCACCCTCCAAGTCTCAAAGTTTCATGCAACTTCAACTGAACAGAAACTTGGGGAGTCCACACCTGGCTTGCCTCAAAAGTAATGGGAGCCAAGCCAAGAGAAGAGCAGTAACAACAACAATTCTTCTCCCATCCCTTATTTGTCTCATATGAGGGGCCAATCTCCTTACACCTAGAGTTAATGCTTTGTTAGGAAAATTAGATGTAAGGGAGGGGTAGAGGAAGCTGAGAAGCTTCTCTACTTTAGAAGGGAATCTGCCAACTCATAGAAATAAGGAACTACTGGAGAAGGAAGAATACCCCTCAAAACCCCCTATCAGATGAGATAAGAGTCTGGAGAAGAAATCACAGTGTTACAATGGATGCTACTGCTAATCTCTAATTTTCCTTGCACCACCTATTCCATAAGAAATAATTTCAAGTCTTTCTAATTCTGTAGGGACAAATCGAGAGCCATCAGAACAAGGAAGAAAATCCTAAAGAATAGGGGAGTAGACAGAGCACGCAGAAGCAGGGGAAATCCATACTGTCATAATATCTTGTAGATAGTATGAACTATAACAAAAGCACTTGCCTATTTATAGAAATTTAGGGATGTAAGCACATCCGCTCATCTGTGGTGTACTAATTTCCAGTCATTTCAATATATTTCTGCCATAAATGGAAATCTATCAAAGACTGCCATAATTGAACAGAAGGATAAAGCTTCACAATTCTGTATAACCTGAAAACATCACTTCTTGTATTGAATTTCACCAGATCAAGTTTCTTGGTTCTCCCAATTGAGCCCTGTCATCATATCTGATTTCATCACACAACAAATGAAATGTCATTCTTGGTATTGGCACAAATTTCCAAAGGTCGAGCTTGCATAAGCCAAATCATTCTGTTACTAAGTTCCTCAGAAGTGGTGGTGATGAAGACCTTGCATATGCTTGAGCAGTTAATGCTTTGATATGCAACTTAGCCAAGTTCAGTGCCAACAAATCCTTCTAGTATGATTTTGAATTTAAGTCGTTGATCTTGATTCTTGCTGGCACATATTGACAGTGCTGATTTGACCCTTTTCCAGGTCAAACCATACTTCTCACTTCATTCAATAGTATCATGCCACCTGGGTTTTCTTTTTCCAACCTCGATCCTGAGGAGAAGTCCCCTCCATAGTGTAGTTAAGACAGCACCTGCTATTTCACGTATGAAGGATGTGATCAGAGATATGATCTTGGTGGAATGGTAGATAGCCATCAGATCATTGTACCTTGGGCATAACATCCTTTGAAACAGTCCCACTTGATGCCACGTCTAAGACATGTATTTAATAGAAGAGTCCCATCACCTTAAGGAAGCTACGTGTCTCAATTCTGTGATTCCATGGTCACTTAGAAAACCTTTTGATGGAGTATAGTGGAATGGTGAAATCAAGACAGAAACTGATATGTAACACTTGGGACCCACCTTCATGCCAACTGGGATCATCCTTCACCAGCTATCACCTTTCTGCGTTTCTGCTGAGGCCAATCTCCTTTGCAATTCATCATGGGTGGAATGCCAGAAATGAATCCATATGCGCTACCTGCACAAACTTGATTAGTAGGACTAGTTTTAGACATGCCTATAACCTTTTGCCAACTAGATGAAGGATAACCAATTAGGCAAATTTTCTTTTAAATATTAAGCTTTTCTTTGGCGCAAGCTATAGATGGTACTTGTTTGGTGAGGGGCCAGTAAACAATGTTGAGGGATGGCATGGAAAGGGCACTTAAAAGGATAGTGATGAGAACAAACAGTCACCAAAGAAATAGACTGAGCACAATAATTGACTTGATACTATATGGGTTTAGGGTTTCTGGCTGCGTTAGGTTACTCAGAACATTTTTAGCAGAAGAACCCTAATCATGGAAATCTTGTAACCAAATTTTTGCAAAGATGGGGATAAAACCATGGAAAATTTTCATAGTTCCATCAAGACTAAAGGTACAACTTCAAGAAGAAAAATAATTAAAATACAAAGTACTTTTAGCCCTTGAAAAAGCAAAAAAATAGATCATGGATTTAAGGGTACAAGTTGAAGAATCAAACAAACTAATCATTAGCCTAAAAATAGAGATTGAAGAGGCCAAAAGGATAGCAAATGTGACAAAGTCTAAATTTGAAGTTAAAACAATTGAATGCCAAAAACTAGAGGCAGAGATAGTCAATTTAAGAAAAGATATTGAAAATCTCAAAGTTTAGTCAGAGAAAAATCAAAAGTTTGAAGATAGAACCAACAGGTTGAATGAGATGTTGAATAAGCAAAAACATCACAAGGACACTATTGGATTAGGCTATGAAAGAGGGAAGAGTTCTAAGGTTAGATAAACTCCTAGAATGAAAATAGATATAAACTATCATTTTGCTGCTCTTGAGACTGAAAACCAAAAGAAGACAAAAGAAAGACCTCCTCCACAAGCCAACAAGAACAAGTTTAGAAGATCCTTTCATTTAGGATAGCATCAAATGACCAAGTTTAAAAACTCTTTTCATGGTTATTTCTATTCATATTATGAATTTGGTCATAGAGCAATAGAGTGTTAGATGCATACAAAGAAAATTGGATAGAATAATAGTTCCTATGAGATGTCAAATAGGAGAAGTAATGTCCTATGTTATAAATGCAAACATCTAGGTCACACTGCAAGGTCGTGTAGCCCAAGTAAGAAATGATGCTTTTGGATTTTCAAGAAGATATGATCTAGTCCCTTTGGTTAGTTACAAGATCATTTGTTATATGTGTAATAATCCAAGTCATACAACAAGGTTTTGTAGAAGCAGGTTGATGGAATCATCTAGACATATCAAGAAGATAGATACCCTGACCAAGTAGAAGAAAGCACCTATGAAAGTGGAGAACAAAATAAGACCAAGAGAAGGAAGATTCTAAATTTGTACATATTGCACAGGAGGCATCACTAGTTGCTTAAGGAGCAACATGAGGTTAGGGGTGTTGGAATTAGAGCAGACAACTGAGAGGGGGGGTGAATCAGTTGTCTCAAAACTTTAACACTTGTTGCAATTAATTCTTCTCTACCACTTATTTACAGATCATTATTATAATCATGAAAGCATGAATCAATAACACATGAGAAGAAACACAAATAACACACTTAACACCAAGATTTTTAATGTTGCAACTCGGTTAAGGGAAAACCACAGTGGAGGTTAGTCCACAAAAATTAATACCCTGTTAAAAGTATTACAAATGGGGAAGGCACATGCCTTCGGGCTCACTACCTAGAGCTCACTGCTCAAAGAGGCTCACTGTCTATAGAAATGATTATAAGAAGATTATAGTGTTTGAACTGATGAATAGCATCTACCAATGCAAGAATTCAATTCTAGTTAAGTATAGAATACTGATCTTACACACTTCATCCTTGCTCTGCTCTATTTACTCTTCTGCCATGATCTGGTCTTCAAATCTCTTCACCTTCGCACTCCTTTTTTCCTTTTTCACACTTACTCCATTAATACATCACAATCGCACACAAAAGCACTTGAATCCATCGGCTATATATATCCACATCGAGAAATTCAATCAACTGTAATCAGCTTCAATAAAACTTAGAACATTTATTAAGCACTCTACTCTGTCAGCTGAATCTATGCACAAATATCAATGAGGAAAAAAAACTTGTGTTCTCAGATCATTAGTCATGTTGTCTAATATCACTGATTATCACTAATTGCTTATCCAACAACTTTTATTCATCCTAACCAGGATCAGATACTAGATCAGCTTGTTCTTCGTTTGACTGTGCAGACTAACTGGAACCCAATACTCAGATGCTTATAACTTTTGAATCCTTCACCACCAGAGGCTAAAATCCTAGATTTAGATGGTTTGGACAATCCTTATAACTCCCTCAGATCCACAGCACACTGTGATTTACTACCAGAGAGATCTAGACTAAGATATCGAACCCTATCACCTACTCTGTTTTTGACTCTCAGACTTAGACAAATCCTCACTCTAACTTCCGGTATGAACAAATCTTGTAATGCGGATGTGTAGGATAGACTTAATTGCCATCAATGATAACACCTGTTATGCATAGCAGTGTCTTTTGCCAATAATCTCCCCCTTTGGCATTGATGGCAACACTAAGTGAAAAATGACTAAGTGTCAGAACAACTCCCCCTTTCTATGTGCACTTATGCTTTTCACTATTCTCCAATGCTCCTCCTTTGTTGGATTCCTCATTTTTCACTGCTCTTCACTCCCCCTTTGACATCAATGGCAAAGGGTGGGGTCCACAAACCAAAATTTGTACCAAAATTCTACATACCAGGCTGCATATGTACAAACAGTCCTTGAGTCTTATTTACATAAACTTGAGTACATCACCAAAAATTCTCTTTAATTGTGCCAGCTCACTATCCTAACTCTTCTTTATAGTGTTCAAAATTGAGATGTGGCCATTGAAAAGAAATTCTTGAGATTCGGCTGTTCGGAGATCAATGGGGTCATTTGACTGAGCTGCAGCTTGGGCTTCAGTTAAGGCATTGAACATTACTTCCATTTTGGGGGAAATTAGTCCCCGGAGCTCACTCATTTTGGCCTCTATACTCTCCTTTTCTTTTGTCAATTTCTTTATATCTTCAATCAAGTTGATCACTTGACCCTCCTTACTTGCCACTAATGCTATCATGGGATCAAAGGAATTTCATACACTAGATAATTTTTTCTTAGACACTTTTATTTTATCTTCAAGATCCTCTAAAACTTTAGGACAGGATAAGCAAAATTTATATACATTTCCTCCTTCTATAAGAGCATTTTGAATACTCTTTATATTGGCATCCAACACCATTCTATCAAATCCAATCAAACCTTTAAGAGCATCAAATCTTTTATCATTTAATTCCTTTTGGACCTTGACCTCTGCAGACTTCTCTAGGGATTCAAAATCTGTACTTACAAAGTTTATTAGGTTCTTTAACTATCTAGAGGGGGATGCTAAAGAATCCTTCTGGTGAGTTGGCATGATTTTCTCTAAAATCCCTGATACCAGACCAAATAGCTCACTGTCTTCTAAGTGAGACTTCAAAATTTCTTCTCTTGCTTTGGCTTGAGCTATAGAAGCCAACTTTATTTTCTGTACCGGAGATAACGTATCAAAATTTATTGGACCTTGTATAATGTCCTGATCTTCTTCAATTTGTTTGTCTCTTTACAAAATTTTCTTCACTTCCTCCACAGTGTCTCTTGCCCAAAATGATGATGTGTCTATCTGCTTCTTACCAGTAATGTCAACCAAATTGTCTTGCTTGGGCTCTTCATCAGCCTTTGCAATCTCTTCATCTTTATCATTTTTCTCTTTGACTCCTTCTACTTCTTGGTCTTTAGCCTTTTCTGTTTCATGCTCTCCAATCTTCAATGAATCATCTTCAATTTGATCATCTATTTTTATATTTTTCTCTGTATCTTCTTTATCAAAATGATTCGGAGGGGTTAGAATACCTCCTGCATCAACAGTTTCATTTGTTATCTTTTCATCTTCCTTATTTATTGCTTCCTCTTCCAGGACAGAGGAGTCATCTATTCCAAATTGTTGCTCATCTTTTTGCTACTCTTCTTCATCCGGAACTAATGTGTCATCAGCAGATTCATCTGAAACTACAAAGAACTTGTTTTTGTCCAATGCTTTCTTCAGAATTTGTTTAGTTTCTTGGACTACTTCTATCTCTCCAATCATTAGTTTGTTCATTCTTGTCTTACTCCTAAACTCATTTTTGACCTCTTTAAAAATTTTATCTACTTCTCTGCTAGAGATTACCAGACATAGAGTGGTTAACACATGTTCCCTCAACTTTATATCTTTTGACTTGGCAGCTTCTTTTCTTATTTTCAAGATGTTTCTTAAGCCTTTTGGAACTTCTGACAAAATTTCTACCAGTGCTCGATTGAATACATTCAAGTACTTGATAGTGGCTTCTTCCATAAGTTTTTTGTCAGCATCATTGTAAAGATTATAGAATTTAGTCAATGGTTTTAAATTCCCATCAACAGTGATTATCTTGACAATGTTTTTCACAGAGGGAATTGGCTTCTCAACATCACTTTTTGATTTCTACCTCTTATTTGTCATCCTCCTTTGCTTCTCCTTAGACGCTTTGACTGCTTTAGTGCCTATTGCCTTTAGCTCTTTAAGCCCATCATTAAAATTTGTCTTTTCTTCATCCTCTTTTTGAAAACTAACATATGACCTCTTTGCCTTTACTTTAGATATGTCTTCCGGTTTCTCAGATTTGGCAGGTTTTGGGGGAACAAGGGTAGCAGAAGAGCTCCTAGTAGTCCTTAGAGTGGAGGAGGATTCTACCGGAGTACTTCCTTGTTTTTTATCCTACTTCTCCTTCTCAGCTTTTTCTATTCTTTCTCTGTTCTTCTTCATAGCTTCCTTTGTTATCCCAATGCTTTCAGCATACATTTCTACTTCCTTCTAAACTTTTCTCTTAATCTCTAGCTTCCGGAGTTCAACATGTAGCTTTTCATCAAGCTCTTTATAAGTCCCAAACCTCTCAATAGAGTCATCCTTGGGTTTGCTCAAAATATGTTGAGCATACATTTCCAAATCTTCTCATCAACCTCATAACCCATAAGCATAGTCCAAACAATTCTGGGTTCTACAACTTCCATTAGGCATTGATCAGTGTCCACCATGAAACAAATGTCATTCTTGTATTTCTCAATAGCTAATTTAGGGATCCTTTCCCTAGAATCCATCATACTCTGAAAACTTTTGAAGTATCCCCAAATTGCATTTTTCTGTGCATTAGAGTCTCCAATGTTGTGTAGATGATCTCTTATCTGAGTAGCAAATGGCCTGTCACTAGTCCAGTGCACACCTTTTACTCCAGGCACTTCATTCATGAAGTAGAAGAATAAACATATAACCACGGAACCATATTTGAAGGTGTTTTTCTTATCCTTCTTGATTTTTCTCAAGGTCTCAAACAGTTGGTTCTATAACAACTCACATAGGTCATAATCTGCATTTTCTTTCAACATTTGGTATGCAACATATATGGCCATTCTGGACACAGAATTCTTGCTTCTGGAGTGATAAATCTTGTAACCAATTACCATAGAGGCAAACTTAACATCCAAATCAATAATGTCATTGATGGTCATTGCCCTCTTGTCGAATTTGGCACCGGTTGCATCAATAATGGTCTGGTTTTTCACAGATTTCAACATGGGTAAACCACCAGTTGAATTTAACCGAGTTACAATCCTGATAACATCCTTTGTAATCTTGAATGGTTTCAATAGTCATATGAACTCATCATGCATTCAACTCAAGATGTATCAAACCCACTCACTCTCATCAAATGTCAAAAATTCATTGACCTGTAGAAAATGTTTGCTTTCTAGGGCTTTGTATTCCAATTTCAAATCATGATTGTCATCATTAAGGTGGTTCTCAAACAAATCCAGCAATCTCAGGTTTCAAAATTCATCTATGCTACAATGGATGTATGCCCTAATATCCTCAACATGCAGCACTCCGTATGGGACACCAGAAAAAGCTCCTAATGGTTTGACTTCGACTGACTTGTATGGATGCTTCTTAAATTTTGGTTAGGGCCTTTCAGTAATATCAACAACAAGAGGAGTAGCCATCTCAAAAGATTACGAGTTTAAAACTTTACAGAAAAATACCTTTCTTTTCCGCAGAGGTAGGGTTAGCTGATGATTTTGCCAGTCAAATTCATTCGGCATGCTTCAAATCTCTGGATTTTCAGTTCAGATGCTCTTCTTCTTGTTCTCTTCGAATGCAAGGTGATTCAAATGCTTTGAATGAGTGACTTTTTATCTTTTGCAAAACCTAATTTGTCATTGTAATAAATGCTCTGCCCTAGTAGATCCGATTGCACTATTTCTACATGTAGTCAATCTTTAATTGCTCTGCAATCAATCACATTTGTTTCTTTTCTTTTGAAATTTGCTTCAACAGATCTACAACAACCTAAATTATCTCCTCTCATCATGCTAGATTCAGGCACCCACTTACTGGTTGGGGAAATTTGATTTTCAATGTAGTTCCCCCTGAGCCAGAGCTCTTGATTTAATTCCCAGAGGAATTATCAGCACCAGATTCTGGTGTGGACCCATTGTCAACATTCATTTCACTTTCATTTACCCATGTTTTGTTCATTTCATTATGGATCTTATTTACATCAATTTTGCCCTTGCCTTTGTCTTGTTTATGCTCATCCAGTTTTCTATTTACCGGACCTCTTCTCTCATTGTTCCTGCTTCTGCAGAATCTTGCAATATGAGTAGATTGGTTATTGTTATGGTAAAATGGGAAAATAATTAAATGAATATAAAACCCAATAACTTCAATGGAATATGTAAGCAACAAAGAATAAAATCAAATAAACAACTTACAGTGCTTTGTTACCTGGCGGCTTCCATTGTTCGCCTATTCTCGTTTGATCTTTGGTGATGAATGCAGCCCTCAGGAAGCTTGCTTCCTTGCTTTGATTCCTCAAGATGACAAAGGAGAAATGGCTCAGATACTTGTTGTGTTGAAGATGAGCTTCAACACAATATAGGATGAATAGTGAATGATGCAAGAGTAGGGGTGCCAATGGCTCTCTATGGATTTAACAGAGTAATCTTACTTGAAAGCTTCATTATATGAAATAAATGAAAAGGGTTGTATTTATAGAGTTGGGAGAGAGAGGATCAACGATGTAGAAGAAATAAGAAGATCAATGGTGGAGAAGACTTGAGAGAATGTGAGCGAATAGAAAGAAGACAAGTGTCAAAGAAAAAGTTGTTTTCTTTGAGTTAACTACTTTCATGACAAAGATAAGATTTGCTTTCACAAAATTAGAATGATTTATTCTAATTTAAGAGTTGTTGATAAAAACATGGTTGTTTTAAATCAATAACTCAACTTTTGTTTTTGCATGACAAGGAAGATTTATTTTTAGAAGATTTGGAAGATAAGAAAGCAAATTAAATAAATAAATTTATTTAATTGAAAAATTAGAAGATAAGAAAGAAAATTAAATAAATAAATAATTTATTTAATTGAGGAATTAGAAGATAAGAAAGCAAATTAAATAAATAAATTTATTTAATTGAGGAATTAGAAGATAAGAAAGCAAATTAAATAAATAAATTTATTTAATTAAGGAATTAGAAGATAGGAAAGCAAATTAAATAAAAAAAATTATTTAATTGAGGAATTAGAAGATAAGAAAGTAAATTAAATAAATAAATTTATTTAATTGTTTGTGCATGATTTGGAAGAATAAATAAAATATTTGATTGTATTTTATTTTTAGAGAGTGAGAGGATTTAAATAAATTTAAATGATTTATTTAAATTTGGAGGAATGAACAACTTAATTAAATAATTTGAAATTATTTAATTGTTTGAAAGGAATAAATTTAATAAAAGATTTTATTTAATTTTGACTTTAGAAGAGGTAATTAAATATTTCGATATTTAATTAACTTAGAGGAATATGAATCGAATAAATAAATTTATTTGTTTATTTATTGATAGAGGAATGTAGACTTAAATAAATATTAAAAATATTTATTTGGACAGAGTCATGTCATTTTTAGGTGTATACGGTTACAATTGAAACACACAACATTTCTTTGCCCATTTGACTGATTTCCTCTTAGTCTACACTGGTTAGCCATATGTCCAAATCTATTGCATGCAAAGCATTTGCCATTTCAAGAATTATCATTTCCTCTATTGTTAGAGTTAATCATTATCATACTTCTGCATTCATTAGATCTATGACCATACCTTTTACATTTGAAGCATTGACCGGAGAAGGATGGACCACTTTGATTTACTCTACTTCTGCACTGAGTAGCTCTATGACCAAATTTATTGCAACTGAAACAATTTCCATTGAAAGATGGATACCTTTGAGCATTTGGTTGTCTTACCGGAGGTCTTCTAGGTCTGTTTCTCCCATTCCTTGATTGAGAATTTCTTTATCCAGATTCAGATCTTTCACCTTTCTCATACCCAAGACCATGCTTATCATCAAACTTCTTCTGACTCTCAAGTAGCACTTCAAGTTTAGCTGAGCTTATCTTGAACTTCTCCTTGTATTCATTTGTAACTTCTAGGTCATGTTTGAGAATGACAATTTGCCTTTCAAGTTCCTCATTATATCTATATTCTTGTAGATCAGATTTTAGGTGACTAATTGTTTTGTCCATTCTGCAACATTCTTTTGTTATTTCCTTCAGAGTTTGATTCAGGTTTTCTTCAGTCTTCTTTCTTTCCTCAATTTCTTTGGTTAGCCTCATCACCCCAGATTCCATCACATGTTTTAGAACAGAAACTTCTTTTGTCAGCTTCTCACATTCCTTTGTCTTTTCTTCCAAGGCCTCATTCATGCCATTTTCTTTAGTGAAATTAGCCAGCTGTTGAAGTAGCTCCTTCCTCTTTTCCATACATTTCTTTAGCTTTTCCTATAACATCTCAATGCAATCATCAACATCTTTAAGGTTTTCTTTCAGTTCATTTATTTTTGCTTTGGACTGATCAAGATCTTCTAGAGCCAATTGAAGTTGTTCTCTAAGTGAACCCATTAAAACTCCTTCCCAGATTTTCTTCAAGTTGTTAGGCTTCTTCTAAGGAACCTTGCTCTGATACCAATTGTTGGAATTAGGGTAGACAACTAAGAGGGGGGTGAATCAGTTGTCTCAAAACTTTAACACTTGTTTCAATTAATTCTTCTCTACCACTTATTTATAGATCATTATTATAATCATGAAAACATGAATCAATAACATATGAGCAGAAACACAAATAACACACTTGACACCAAGATTTTTAACGTGGAAACCCGGTTAAGGGAAAACAACGGTGGAGGTTAGTCCACAAAAATTAATACCCTATTAAAAGTATTATAAATGGGGAAGGCACATGCCTTCAAGCTCAATACCTAGAGCTCACTGCCTACAGAAATGATTATAAGAAGATTATAGAGTGTTTGAACTGATGAATAGCATCTACCAATGCAAGAATTCAATTCCGGTTAAGTACAGAATATTGATCTTACACACTTCATCCTTGCTCTACTCTATTTACTATTCTGCCATGATCCAGTCCTCAGATCTCTTCACCTTCTCATTCCTTTTTGCCTTTTTCACACTTACTCATCAATACATCAGAATCGCACACAAAAACACTTGAATCCATTAGCTATATATATCTGCATCAAGAAATTCAATCAACTATAGTTGGCTTCAATAAAACTTAGAACATTTATTAAGCACTCTGCTCTGTCGGCTGAATCTATGCACAAATATCAACATGGACCAAAAACTTGTGTTCCGAGATCATCAATCATGTTGGCCAATATCACTGATTATCACTAATTGCTTATCCAACAACTTTTATTCATCTGGACCAAGATCAGATACTAGGTCAACCTGTTCTTCTTTTGACTGTGTAGACTAACTAGAACCCAATACTTAGATGCTTATAACTTTTAAATCCTTCACCACCGGAGGCTAAAATCCTAGATTTAGATAGTTTGGACAATCCTTATCAGTCTCTCAGATCCGCAACACACTATGATTTACTACCAGAGAGATCCGGACTTAGATATCAGACCCTGTCACCTACTCTATTTCTGACTCCCGGACTTAGACAAATCCTCACTCTAACTTTCGGTATGAACAAATCTTGTAATGTGGATGTGTAGGATAGACTTAGTTGCCATCAATGACAAAACCTGTCATGTGTAGCAGTGTCTCTTTCCAACAAGGGGGAGATGTTCAATGCCCTATCATTTAGCCCCAAGGTGAAAACAAGGAGGATATGTCAACAAGAGTCAGAATGATCAGTGTGCATCAGAAGATTATAGCAGTCAAGGAGCAAGCTTCTATAGAGAGATGTCATCATATAGTGAGTAGACTGCATAAGACATCAAGGTAAGGTCTACATCATACAAGTGTGTTACAAGTATGAACAACTCTATCTTGTCTTTTGTAAAAACTATCAAAATCATGTTGAAGATCAATTGCATCAGATTGCTATGACAGTAGATACTTAGATTCTTGTTTAGATCAGACATGAAATTTTGATATAAACAATATCATAGGTCTCAAGAGGTTGATATGTTTTAGTGCATGAGTATGAAGATGCACTACATTTGATCTCTTAAAGCATTGTCAAGACCATGCAATGATTGCAGGATACATACAAAATAGACTTATTGAAAAGGCCTTAGCAATCTTCAAAGAAATATTGTTGGAAAGTGTAAAATCAGATTCTGCAATATCTACTAGCATTCTTACAAAATTGGAATCTTTGGAACAGGGTATGGCATCTATCAAAATATAGATGAAGAAGGATTGTTGTCCAATGGTCTAGTTGCAAGTGCCCTTGTAGACATGTATGCAAAATGTAGAAGATTAGACAAGGCACATGAACTCTGTGACAAAATGCCTCAAAGAAATATGGTCTCATGGAATGTCTTGTTTTTAGGATATGTTTTTTTTCTAAAAGGTCACAGAAACTTCTAAGTAAATGTATCTGTTGACATTTGTGTGATTGTAAAAGAAGACAGTAATTTGGTGGTGTCTGAAGTTGTAACAGTGGTCAAGATATCAGTGGCATCATGATCAATATGACAATAGTGGTATTTGATCTCAAAGCAATGGCATCTCATCTATATGAGGTCATCTTGAGGATAATGCAGATATGTCTATGCTCAGTGAAAGGAGTGACATTGGTTTGTACCTTGACAGTGATGTTGTAACCCTGGTACTTATTGACAGTAGTCTTTGTTTTGTTCAAGTGTAACAGTGGTGATTTGTTGTAGATAAATTATGATGTATATCTATTACTCTTTGTGTTAGATAGTGATTTGTATCACTGACAATAGTGTTGTTGCTTGTTGTTATCAAACTTATCTAGTTGCTGCTTTGATTGTTATCAAGCTTATCAAGATGTTGATAGTGGTATTGTTACAGTAGTAGCAGACAACAGTATGTATCAGTCTTTGCACTATCTTTGTTTCTTTGTTGTGAAAGTTTTCACAATGGTTTAAGGATGACAGAAGGACAATATGCCTAATTCTATGTTAGATCAGACACCTCTATATCACTATATCAGACAATTGGTTGACAGTTTGCATCAGGCAAGATTGCATCAAACAGTGATTCATGTCATTGTATCAGACTTTGTATTTTTCAGGGATTAATTGAGATTTATGATCTAAGAACTAGAATCTGGCATTGGTCAGTAGTCTTTATGATAATTTGTTGTGGACATACATCGAAGCATAATTGAAACTGGATTTGTTACAAGATGTAGTAGTTGGAGATTCAACAAACTTGGTGCAGTCCCTTGAACACAGCAATAAGACAATCTAAGAGAAAAGTCAATGTTTAAGAGTAAAGTCCTTCATCTTCTTTTCTTTGTTATCAAGACAATGTAATATATCTTAGGGGATTTTCATAAGGTCTGTTTTAAATAAGGACTAGAAACACAATGGGTGTTCTTTTGTTCACTCAAAATGCATGTATGCAGTGGCATTTCTTATCTAAGATCATGTTAAAACCTATTCAAGGAACAGTGCAAGTCTCACAGTGATCCTTGTTGATCTTTGCTCTAAGAAAGTTGTAGTGTGATTGGTATTAGAGTAGTTATGATTGGTTATTATTATGATTTCCATTCTGATCTTAGAGTAGTGTGCACAATTGCAACCTAGGTGTAATTATTGCATACAAGTCAGGGGGAGCCTCGTTGAACAGTAGATTATTTCATGCCTTTGTCCTTGATGTCAAAGGGGGGGAGATTGAGTGAAATGATCATGTTTTTCCATCAATGACAAAGGGGAATTTATTGGATGTTGGTTTGTCATTGATGTCAAAGGTATGAAGTTTGTCATTGATGCAAAATGCAAAGAGTTGTAGTGGTGTTATGACAAATTTGCAATGGTATTTGTTGATGTTGATTTCAAGGAACTTGTTCATTCATTTCATGGTGATTGATGACAAGGTACTATGTTGATGGCTTGATGCCTCCAAAGGTAAAGGTTCTTGTCCTTTTCAGTTCACAATGTTGATGCAAATCTTCATTTCACAGTAGTGATGCTTTCATAGTGATGATGCAATTCATAGTGTTGATGCTCATTGTTCCTTCTCAGTTCATGGTGTTAATATTGATGCAAAAGTGTCAAAGGTAGTTCAATTCATGGTGTTGATATTGATGCAAAAGTGTCAAAGGTAGTGGTGTTGCAAAATGTAAAGGTGCTTATACAGTTATTACTTTTTCCTTCATAAAGGTGTTGATGCTTGATGCATTGTTTGATACTTCCAAAGGGTGCTTGTTCATACTTTCATGGTGTTGTTGCTTGATGGTTCCAAAGAGGTATATTGAGCTGGTCTTTCACAAGAATTCTTCATCACGAGTATTGGTATTCTTATGAGGATTAAAGTTGTGAAGTGCCTTTCAAAAAGTTGATATTGTATCTATTGTTCATTATCAGTTTCAGAGACAAGTAGCATGGTGATAATTGCATTCTAGAGTTTTGGTTGTTGAAATTTCCATACACTACAACCTAAAACCCTAGTGACTTTCTAAAAACCCTAAAGTGCACATTATAAATGGCAATATGACTGTTGCACTTTTCATTTTATTTTGGAGTTGACTTATTATAACAAGTTGTCTAGTCACTTAAGTGACTACTTAAGGGTCCAAAGTCATTTAGTGATCAAACCCACTACTTAGGGAGACCAGTTCTATCCAGTCGGTTATACTAAGTTGGGCACCAAATGAGAATCAAACGTCAACATTCAACTCACTGAGGGCGTGACAAAGTTCATCAATGGTAAAGATTTAAAGTCTTTTTGAACAACAACGGACTTTCTTTATGTCTACATTTTGACAGCCATTTGACCGTATGGCCTGTGCAAAGTAGTTTTCAACAGTTTCAGTAACAGTTTCTTTCTCTTTGTTTTGGAAGAGACTAAACCCTAATTTTTGGGATGTTTGTAGATTATATGAAGATTTTTTTTAAGGGTGTTCAAGGTTTTTGAGGATGCAATGATTTTTTTATGATATGTAATGTTGAGAGGGTATTAGTGTGAGTGAAGTAAAACAAAAAAATACATAGTTCTTAATAATACAGAGATGACAGAAGAAAATAGAGATGACTGAAGGTGAATGGCCTATCACAAAGTTAGAGGATCAAGACAAAGACAAGGTATGCAGTGAGATGTGTTCTTGCAGAGTATAATGATGGCAAATTGAGATACAGTGGCAAAGTGTGTTCATTGCAGACGTAAAAGAATGATTTCTCATAGTATGATAATGAGTCCCCTTTAATGTTTGTTTTGTGTTGGATTTATACAATATTTGAGTGTACTGTTATGATGATTCAAGAACATATGTTTGTGTACAGTGGTTGTATGTATGCTAGATAGATTTTGTGATAGCAACATGATGTATCATGCAAAGAAGAAGGTGTTTGATATGAATGTGAATGTGTCTTGAGTTCAGGTGTTGTTGTGTAGTTCATGATGCCATTGTAATCTGGATATTGTATTGTTTCATTACTTTGTAAAAGAAAGGTGCCATTGAGATTTTGATCTAAAAGTGTAGTTGTTTGAGTAAGAGTTATAGAACTCATCTATAACCTTTGTTATTATTGTAAATAGAGTAGTGCTTTGTATATCTTCATGTTTTGTGTTTGGAGTTGGTGCTCCTGAAAGACTTGGAGTTGGTGCTCCTAAAAGATTCAGAGTTGGTGAAAGGAATAGGTGTTCCTATCAGTGCATGATCAGTGAGATCATTTGCTAGTGAGGCACAAATGTAATAAGTGAGATTTTGGTTAGTGAGACCTAATAAAGATTTTGGTGAGGTTGGATAATGGTTTTTTCCTATTTAAGGTTTTCCACTTTAAACACTTGTGTCATGGTTTCATGTTTGAAGATTATGTTGCTCTCAATGTCTTTGGCATGTTGATATTAATTGCATTTACAACTATTGGGCTGATGAATGAATTAGTTTTATCAGATCACTGATTCACCCCCCTCTCAGTGATCCATTGTATTCCAACAATATGTTCTTCAATATGAATTAGAAATATTCTTCATACTTTCTACCCTTTTGGTCTGCTTTTAAATCTACTCAATGTTCAAATAATATTCATTTATTCCTCACACCCAATTGTTGGTGTTTGTATGATGTTTCATCTACATTTCACACACACTCTTCCTCCACCACATTTTATTTCTCTTTATATCCTTATGCCTCCATGAAGGGATGCACCTCTTTTGAATAAGGACATCTCTTTAAAAGACATCACCTTTTATTAAGGAATGATCGCTACTTTTTTTAAAACTAGTTGTAACAACGTAAAATGTGTACACTAGCATTTTACACTTAGTTTAGGACCCGAGTGGACCTAAAATGTTTACACTTGTTAATTAGGACCTATTTTAACACCTTTTTGAGCATTAAGTGTGTAATTCTTGATCTCGATGCACAAAACCCAGAAAGTAATTATAAGGCGGGGCTAATAACACTTTAAGTGCCTTATCCCAGGAGTTTGGTGCTAAAGGACGAGGGCACCCAAGAGCCCTTGTCCCCTTTTTAGCCCTGGCCTAATTAGTGGCTTGTCAGCTTGGGACATCTTAAATGATTCCTAATGTCAACCTCATGTGGTTTGATTCTCCATAAATCAATGGGAATGCATATAAAAGAAAGTTAGTTTATTCATTTGAAGATTTCTCTAATCTCTAACTTCTTGAAGGGTTCTTCTCCTCTCTAATGCTCTCTACTCTTCTCTAAATCTCTCTATTGTGAATTATTGTTGTGAAACTAACATATTCAAAGTCTTGTGAAGATATTCCTACTTCTATAGGCTACACCAACTTCTTAAGTCAAGTTTTGACACCACATCAAGCATTCTAGGGTTTCCATGCTCATGGTAACTTATTTCTTCATGCTTTGTTCTAGCATTCCATTCTACTTCAGATTTGCCTTTGCCCTCCTACGGCACGTTCTCTTTATCTATCATCTTTGATATTGTGGAGGTGGAAACACCATTCATGGACCTTGAATAAGGTAAGCTCCTAAATAGCACCCAACCATCTTCCTTTGTGTGTGTGTGCGGGTCACATCTAGAGGAATAAGTCAAAGACAAGTTGCAGAGAGTAGGAACACATGAAGGCAAAGGCACCGAGATTATCAAAATTTGCAAACCCTAATCAGGTTCTAGGGGGCCCAAGCGCCCTTGTCGTAGGTATTTATGCCCCTAGATCCAGGTTCTAATATGATCCTTGATCCCTATTGTTCATTTGGTTTCTAGGTTTCCACTTCCAACAGTCTTCTATGCTCTGATCTTTGTCAATTAGGGTCTCTTGTCTTGCCCTAGTTTGATTTGATTGGATCTGGTTGATTCTCCTCTAATATAAAAAAATGTCAAAACCCCTCTAGTTTATCTCTCCTTCTTGTGTAGAATCCAAGCTCAGTTTGTGTCCTAATGTTTATAGAAGAGAGTTTGACCTAGTTTGATCTATTGAGCTTGTCTCTCTTTTCTACATTACATTTTGGTGAACCCATCATTTCTTGCACTTTGGCATCATTATTGCATCATATATGAGCTATTTTCTACCTTATATCTGATTATATTGCATTCATTCATCATTTTACATAGTTATATAGCTTAATTTTGCATTATTTCATGCATTCCTAGAAAATTTAGCTGATCTTCAACTAGGGTTTGTAGTTTAGTGTGTTGTTTCAGATCTTGTTGCATGGATATATTTATTAAAGGGATTTAATTTGTTGTACCTTATAATCCTTTCTATTCTAGGACATTCTTTCATTTGTTTGCATTGAAAAAAGTGAAAAATCAAAGTATTTTAGGCTTAGAAAAAGGCATATTTGTGCATTATTTTCATTGCATATGTTGTAGATCATCATAGAAAAATTTAAATTTCTTATTTTGAATTAGATATGATTTAAATTACAATAGATAATAATTTCATAGTGTTACATCTTGCATTTAAGATTCTCATTTGCTAGGGTTTTTTCAAAAAAGTTACATTTTTGAAAACCTAGTCAAAATTCAAAACCTAGGGTTTGTAATTAAGATCTTGTTTCATATTTTTCTGCTATCATTTACATTTTAAATCTTATCTTACATTGCTATATCATGTCATAAATATTATTTTCTTTAAAAAAAAAAAGAGTTCTTGCATCAAAAAATTGTAGTTTAGGGAGTAAGCATTTAAAATCTAGGGTTTTGATAGTAAATCCTAACTAGTCTTGCATTTAGTGCATCTTTATCAAAAAAAAGTTTTGTAAATAATTGTTGCATTCAAGTGGATACATAATTTAAACACTTATTTTTCACATACTACACATCTTACATTTTCAAGACTTAGTTGTTGAGGTTACCAAAAACACACATTTTTGGAAAGCCCCACTTATCTTGCACTTGTAGTTCATTGATTACAATCTTATTCTAGATACTCAAATCATGTATAAATTCAATTGTACATTGTTGTTCCATATCACACTTACATGTATTATTGGATTCTTAGCATTACTTCTCTCCATATTAGAAGACTTTACTAAATTCATCTCCATGCATTGTGTTGGTTATTTTTCTTGAATCGGCAGAGGGTTTGTCAGTTCCAATGCACAGGTAGATTCGGCCAACAGATACGGGAGGTTGCGTGAGCTGCCTCCCCTTCACTTCTGGTTCTGCCGCACCAAGGGGGGTATCCCTATAGCTAAAGATGTAACATTGACTAGCCCAATGACAGAAAGATTTAGCTTGACAACAACAGGCAGAATACTCTCATGTGTGGACCAAGATGTGTGTGATACATCACAAGGTTGGTAACGTTCTTGGACATATTTGGCTAGTTGTGGATGAGAGTATGCAAGGGTTCCTAATCCTACTCCTACAACTAATAGGTTGGAAATATGGAATGGTTTTGAATTGATTGATTTATACTTTGGATGCAAGACAAGGGGTTTTGGGTCATAACTACTAATCTAGAAGCAGAACAGTGCCTATCTCAGGGCAAAGAGTCAAATAGACGTATATAGGTGAACGGTTTGCAACTGTATTCAAGTTTTAGGGGGTCAAAACTGGTATTCACCTTACAAATACCACCCAGGAATGGGTATTTTAGCTGCCCATACTTATAGATATCCTAGCTAACATACATACTTCTCCATGATCAACCTAAAATAATTTAATCCACTCCTTGAATGGAAGTCAAAAGATCAAGCATGTGGTACAGAAAACTATACCCTAGAATCCAAGTAACCCTTAGCAACCAGATTCAGAAGAAGGAAATGCATACAACAAATGGAGACAGACAACTAAAACACATGCAAATAAGCATTTCTCATATAAAATTGACATGAAACTGAAAAGAATGTGCAAAATACATTTTAAATGCAACTCATAAACTATAGAAAGAGATACAACAGCCAGGAAATGCTCTATTTTTTGTTATTCACACAAAATATTGCCCAAGTCTTCAACAACAAACAATGAGGCACACACCTCTGATATACTCAGAATGTGCCCTCAACAAAACCGTACATGGTCAAATCAAAATTCTGCCAATTACAATGCACCAAGAATGGCACCCAAATCAATCAATGTAGCAGAGGAGAAGTAGGTGGAATCAAGATCTGTACAGCATGCCCAAGGATTTTCATCTTCAATCAGGCGGTTGAGCTATCCTTTCTGTCATCCATCCTCTCCAAATTCACCATCAATGCTCCATCTACCCGCAGGCCCCTGAAGACGTAGCAGCAGCAAACCTCTGGAATTGTTCCCACCCAAACGCGGCTGCGGATACAAAGAAACCCATTGCTACATCAAAATACAAAACCAGTCATCGATCAACTCCTTTTTCACCAAGATCTGCAGCTCAAAACACCTCTAAAAAGTCACAAACCAATGAAAACATGCCACGTAGGCACTTCATGCTCCTATCGCTGGCTTTTCTTCCTTTTATTTTGCCTTTACCGCCTCTGTATATGCATGAACAAATGCATATACAACTGCCTGCCTTTTGCCTCTCAAATCCTTGTATATGCAAAGCATGTACATATAACTATTCATCATACAAGGCGGACCCCAAACTATTATAGAGCAGATTGGAATATTCAATCAGGTCCACCCTGCATCTTCTTTTCTCGCATATCTCAATGTATATCTGCATGTACATTTGCCTCATACATACAAGGTGCGGATTTCAAAAATTATGAAACACGTTGCATCTGCCTTGAAATCCAACTTGTACCTCATTTCCCTTGTATATCGGCAAATATACAAGCATCCAAACATACAAGCCGCGGACGCCAGCCATTGAATTAGTCATATTTGACTTTTACATCAGGTCCGGCTTGTATCTTATCCAATGCATATTTCCTTTGTATATCACATGTACAAATGCGACATACAACTTGCGGACTTTAAAATCCATCTACTGCAACATATTGTTCCTTCGCGTCTAGGCCATGTACATTTTTTCTTTGTATATTTGGAATATACAATCCCAAACATAAAGCCGATGGGCCCCCATAACTGATGTTGACTGCAGTTGACCAGCTTGCATGTTTTCTTTGTATATTTTGAATGTATATCACATATACATTCTCCCTTGTATGTCCATGGGCTCCACCAAATGTACATCAGCCCCTACATATACAAACAAGGAATCTCAGAGAATATGCGAGGAATGCATATTTTACCTTGTATGTCGAAGATACAAAGATCCTTGCATATCTGCAGACCCCACCACATGTATCTCCCCCTGGCCACTGTAGCAAATGCATCTGCACCCTTGTATATTTTCAATGTATATTTCCTCTACATACAAACAGCGAATCTGATATACATTCAGCACAGTAACCTCCTTGTATGCCGCCAATGCCTCTTTTCAATGCATGTTTTCTAATGTATGTAGCTGTTGTATGTCTAAACATACAAACCCGATATATAAGCAAAACCCGACATACAAACACAGGATATTCCCAGAATCTTTGCGAAAGATTCCCCAATGTATATGCAAGCCCGATATGCATATAAAATGCATATAACTTATTTTTTTAAAGGGCGATAGAGTTTTCAAACCTGCTAATGCATCTTCGACCTGCATGTATATACAAACACCCTTGTATATACAAAGACACCTGCACCTTAACTAATTTTTCACAATTTTTTACTACTGCAGAGGCCGAAAGACATAGAATTTTGGATTTTTGGAAAGGTGCCTGCATATTTAAATGCTTGAAACCTAAATATTTATGCAGGCACCACCACATTGTCATGAGAAAGATGATGGTGATAATTCTTCTTCTACTTCTACTACAAATAATGATAATTCCATGTCTATTCCCATGGATATACTCTCTAATAAAAGTGATGGTGAGGTCGTAGCTTTGTCTATTTCACCCTATGATTTGAATCCCTCTCCCAAAATTGCTCCCACTTGTGAGGATATTTTGGCACAAGAGGATGAAATCATTGATACATTTCTTAACATCACTCTACCCTCTCTTCATTCCAATTCTCTCCCTTCAAAAGATGAAGCATTAGTGGATGAGGGGCCTTCTCTCACAAAGGATCCCCCATGGGTAGATAATGGGCATTCATCTCATCATCTTACATCTTCTATTTCTACCATACTACATGAGGTTTCTATGGCTCATCCTAGGGATCTTCCACCTTTGGTTGAATGCTCAAGTATCGTGGATATCACTAAGGACGTGAAGATCCTTGATCTTCCTCCTTTGATTGAATGTTCAAGTAGATTGGATATTGCTAAGGATGCGAAGACCTAGGATATTTCTCCTTTGGTTTCATGTTCAAGCCCCTTGGACAACACTAAGGATACAATCATCAACAATTTTAACAACACTTCACCCTCCCTTCATTCCAATTCTCTCCCTTCAAAAGATGAAGCATTAGTTGATGAAGAGTGGTCTCTCACATTAAATCCCTTGGGGATGGATGTTGAGTTTACTCAAGGAAAACAATGTCAATTCAATCATTATCAATAGACTTATTCCACCCACTAAGGGGATAGTGAATAAGTGTACTAATGTTCCTAAAATCATTGTGCATGAGGCACATAATACACCTCCTCACTTCAAACTAGTGATTATGGTTCAAGATGATCCAACACCACCTCGACCCCCAGTTTACTTTCTCAATCTTACAAAATAAAAATTACTCAAAGGAATC
Organism: Cunninghamia lanceolata; assembly: GCA_027924645.1. NCBI lineage: Eukaryota > Viridiplantae > Streptophyta > Pinopsida > Cupressales > Cupressaceae > Cunninghamia > Cunninghamia lanceolata. Next base: position 2,394,518 of record BSBN01000467.1, on the reverse strand, counting down.
AAGGTGTTCAAGATGTGTCACAGCATCACACGATTGCTCACACATAATACACCCACAATAAAAGTAAGCATGCACCAAGTGTGCTCATCTTTCTTCCACCTTCTCAACCTATCCTACCTCAAGCACCTCGTCTTCCTCCACATATTGGTAAAGAATACGATCTTGTCGAGCAGCCCCACGCTACTTTGACTAAGAACTATGTATGGGATTTAATATAAATATCACCTACATACAATAGAATGCTCCATGAGGCTCTACAAAAGGTATTTGTTCCACCTTTTGCTAGACCGAATGATGTAGCATCTATTCTTAGTTGTATGCATGCAACAACATCAAATCTATCATTTCAACAACATGAGTTACCTCCCATAGATGTTCAAAACCAAAATGATCCTCTTATGATATTCATCATTATTGGTAACATGAGGGTAAGATGCACTATGATTGATGGTGGATTAGGTCTTAATGTTTGTGGAATAGATTTGTTACATAAACTAAATATTGATACATCTTTAATTCAACCAGATAAACTTAGCATTTGTGGCTTTGATAATATAGATCTAGGCAATCACTAGGTACAATCACCTTAGATGTTAAGGTTGGACCTGTGACATTGCCTACCATTATCCATGTCATGCCTAATTCCCTTTCATACAATCTTTTTCTTAGTAGACCATGGATTCATGCCATGGGGGCAGTTTCGTCTATCCTTCATTGTTCAATAAAATTCATCTTTGAAAATGAAATACATACAATTAAAGTTGATTCATTTCTAGAAAGTTGCTTACAAACAGAAGCGTGACATCAAATTCCTTTAAGTGATTTGATCCCTTCTTTAACAAAAGTAAAACCTATATCCTCTATTGCTAACAACATTTTTTATTAGGATAGTGTCGGTCCTTCAAATGCATTTTTCTATGATGATTGGGGTTTGTTAGATTTTACCACCCCCACACCCAAAGACCTCAAAGGTAAATGAAATTTCTTCAACATGATCTCATACTCTGACAAAGTTTAAACTCAAGATTAATGATGATGGAACCTTTGAAATAGATGAAGATTTGCCTTCTCCTACATAAATGGCAGCCATTTGCGATAAAGTACCAGCTAATTCTAATACATGTCTTGGTAGTGACAAGGTCTCTTTAGATTTCAACCATTGAAACAAATTTTGACCCTCCTCACCATGATGAAAAGAATGATCCTTCTTCATCAACAAAGATAGTCATATAACCTCTCCTCTTCCTTCAGATTTGGAGATGCGTTATGGGCTTGGATTCAAAATTCTTTCTAAACAAGGATACAATGGAAATGGGTTAGGATCTAAATAACAAGGAATTACGGAACTTGTGGAACCAACACCGCACTTGTCTAAAGTAGGTTTAGGTTTCCAGCCTTCTTATACACTCTCTCCACCATGTTCGCAACAAAAAGGATTGCTTCCTACTCCCCCTATATCTTCTCTTCTATCTCAACAAGAGCGTATGTTGTCGAGTCTACTCAAAGATCGTTTAATCACTCTTCCTACTCCAAAACACAAAAAGATTCAACAAAATAATCATTCATCACCTCATTATTGTGTATATCATCGAGTGCTTGTCCATTCCACCAATGATTGTCGAGTCTTGGGTGACAAAATTCCACAACTCCAAACAAGGTTTAGCTCTAGCACTTCTCACCACACTTGATGTAGTCCCTAGAGCATCCTTTCCTCCATCTATTTTATAATCAACTTGGTGGAAGATAATTTGTGATAGGCCAACTCGCAAGAGTGGTCCCTTCTTCTCGTTTGTGTTATGCTTGTGTGTAATGTGATCCCCATATTGTGATGTTTCATTGATTGTTAATTCTCCCTTGGCACCATTGTTAGCACAAAGGTACAAGGATGAAGAATGAGTTGTGTCATTCCTCTATATGTATCTTCATTCTTCAATATGTTGTGATGTGCAATTTTTTTTTCTTTTCTTGGATGATTTAACATCCTTTCATGATTCAATTTATGTGTACTCTCATGTGATCTTTCTTCCATCTATGTGACAACTTGTTACAATTGTTGACATCATACCATGGCTACACAAGCTATTGTGTATCATGCCTATAAGCAATGCCTTGGTTTTCTCATCTTGGGGGAAACCCCTTATCGCAACATAGCTTTTGAAAACACATCATTTGGGCATGTGCTTTTGGAAAGATCTCGTGCCTATTTTATATTTATTTCTCACTCTACCTTAAATCCAATTGCTCCCTGATGGAGTTAGCAATCACTTTAAGGTGAGGACATATATCGTGCTATGAACCTTACTCTCTTCTTTCTATCAAAACACTTTCCTTGATGTGGATTATGTGTATGATGTGTTTGTACTCCTCTTATGCTTCTCATTTCTAACCCCTTAGCATTCTTCTTTATTGCATCTTGGGGAATGATGCATAGTGATTGAGACACATTTAGATTGAGGTATCCTTTGTCATGCTGACTCAAGGTCTTCTGTATTATGTTTCTTGTGATTGATGTATGATGTGTGTATTCTCCTCATATATTCTTATTCTCTATATATTCTTCATGCCTCGCGCATGCCTTGCATGTATTTTCTCTATGTATTCCTTGTGTATTCTCCTTAAGTGTTTTGTGTGTATTCCATGTGTATTTCATGTGTATTCACTACCACAAAACAGGCAATTAGTGCCTAAAATAGCACCAAAATTTAGTGCATTTGAGTTCATGAATTGGACACTTCTACCGGTGCAAAACTCAACGCCATTTTTTGCGTCACATTTTGTGCCAAATTTTGCACCATAAAGTATCGCAAGCAATGGTGCCTCCTTTAGCACCTGGAATAGTGCCAGAAGTAGTGCCTAAATTAGCACCCAATTTGGCTTCCATTTTTGCTTCTAGTTTTTCTCTCAGTCGTGCTTCCTATTTTGCTTCTGGTATGGCATCGAAAATAGCTTTTTTGGCCTCCTAATTGACGCCAAGTTTTTCTTCCATTATAACATCCTTTGTTGAGCTTCTAGTTTGACTTCTGATTTTGCTTTTGGTTTTGCTTCTTGTGTTGCTTCTATTTTTACTTCTGGTTTTGCTTCTTGTGTTGCTTCCAAGTTTGCTTCCAATTTTGCTTCCAATTTTGATTCCAGGTTTGCTTCCGGTTTTACTTCCAATTTTGCTTCCATTTTTGCTTCCATTTTTGCTTCTACTTTTGCTTCCAGATTTGCTTCCAATATAACGTCGCTTGTTGCAAAATTTATGACTAAACAAATTTTAGTCATTAATTTAGTCATTAATTTGGTAGTATATTTAGTCAACAATTTGGTAGTATATTTAGTCATCAATTTGGTAGTACGTATATTTAGTCATTTATTTATTCATTGATTGTTGTTAACTGGTCATTTATTTAGTCATGGTAGTCATTTTTATTTACTGGTTTCCATTAATTGGTAGTAAATTTAGTCATGATATGAATAATTTATTAAATACCATAAATTTTATAATGCAGAAAAAACATATTATTAAATTTGATTAAAACATAAAAGCAAATAAATTTGGAAAACTATATATTTATGATGCTGCCAAGTAAAGATTGATAATTTTGAGCCAACACTTTCTATTTGAGAATCGACCAATAAGAAAATGAAATAAGACAAAGCAAAGTGGCAATAAATATTTTTTGTATTGGACAATGTAGGAAAAGAATTACAAATTATAATAAAAAGGCAGCATAAGGCTTCCATAACTAGAAAAAACTAGTTCAACTCTGTCATGTATAGCAAAATACAAGGACTGCCTAAAGAAAAAACTAGTTTAGCAGCCACATTAGATACAATAGCAAAACAATGGAAAGGTAGGTCAAATCGATGAAGCCCTTCACATCTTTTGACACTTAGAAAAGGGATGTTGCCACTGAGCATTCCATGAGACATCATTTATTTTGGCATTCTGTTAACCAATTCAAGTGCTTTGACTGCAGCCTTGGTGCATTCCATATTCTCCTTCACACAAGCCATTGAGGTGTTACCTATGTATTCAAACAACCCTGAACCACTGTGAACAATATTTGAATAATAACCTGAGAATGCTACTTAGAGGTCCCTGTAGCAGTAACCCTGCAACAACAAGAAAACACACCATTCCCTGTAACCTTAAATAACATGATCCCAGATAGCTGAAGCAAAAGCGACACTTGAAACAATGAAATCCAGCCAATCAACAACATGCTAAAGATGACATGGAAATGTTTTTGGTTTCATACAATTGTAGTAAAATATGAATTTATTTAAAACAATGTTTTCATGATATTTTCTTCATTACCTCAAGAAATCATAAAATAGATCATTACACAAAATCTCTACTCTTGGAATCAATCTCTTCCCTTTCTCACATGGCAATACCGCACTTGCCCATTCAGACTAAAAAATTTCATAAAATGAGCTAAACAACTGACATTCAAATGACCTCCTACATAGATAGGATATGAAGTTCACTACTGTCTTATTGTAGCCAAAGGTGCAGCACGTACACCACATAGCAAAACATATAGAAGAAGCTTATGATGCAAAAGCTACTATTCTGGTATCAACAAAGTTCACCATTTGTTATCCTGATTGTGGTGTTTGTAATGTTGCAGGGTGCATTTTCCCATTTTCATCAGAAGGTTTTGCTCCAATCCAAAGTTCCATTGCACAATGCATCATTAGTAGTAGCTCAAGGAATTTTTAACAGCTTTTTCAATTTCACCATAAGTTTCCAATCATTATTGGATAAATCATCCTAAAAAAAAAGAAGAATATTCCATTTTAGACATTAAATAGTTGTTTTATTAGCTACAAATGAAAAGCACAAATGTTTAATTAGTATAAAATGCATAATAGTAAATACACTGTAAAATTACCTAATGTGGATATCAATAGCCTTACCCTATAGTTTTCTTTCAATATATCTATGGATCTTCTAGTGAGATGACTCACAAATTCATCCTCCATTTCAAAATGCCTACCAAACATTTTATGTGCTTCATCAACGTTGCTCCCAACAATCTCTAAAGTTTGTATAATAATTCATTAACAAAAACATTTCAAAAAATAGCATCCAAAATCATATAAAACTATTAACAACAAAGACAGCTTCTCAAAATACCTTCATGGCCACTTTTTCACTCTTAGCCATTTCAACAGCTTTATGATTGATCTCAATTGAGGTTATTTTGCCAATATCTATGAAATCTTTTGTGGGAACACATAATGGCGTACTAATATGTAGATGCAATCACCACATATGGCTTTATACAAACCAAAAATGATACAGAAATCTTTTACATGCATAAGTCATAACACCGAAAAGACTAGGTTTAGATACTAACCCTTGCAATGCCTTCAAGAATATCAACACCAACAATTATAGGATCCTTCTTGTTAAAAATACAATTTGGCAAAATGCACAGTACACAGGGGAAAACAACATCTTCTGCAGCCTCCTTTTTCCTTTCTTCCTTAAGATTGTCCATATATGCTTTAAACTGGTCAAACAAATGATAAATAATGTCCACTGCAAATATCTTGACACCAACTTCATCTGCAAGCTCTCGAGCTTCTGGAGTAATTTTGACATCAAATGCCAAAATTGCAGCATACTCTTTCTTCTTTTTCTCAAGCATTACACTCACACGCATGACATTTTTTTTATGCACGGGCCCAATACCAATTACACTAACTAGGATGCTTACAATTGGGGTCTTCAAGAACTCAAGTAAAGCCTCCAAAGATTCAAGAGTTGAAGATTGAACATAAACTCCTTCCCCACTCTTGTATATAATGCAAATATATATATATATATATATATATATATATATATATATATATATATATATATATATATATATATCAAGTTATAAGATATCAAAATTGTCGAAGAGTATATATAAAAATATAATCAACAATGTCATAGTTGTGTATGAGTTTCCAACTCTTTCAAATACACCATGAAAATTAAGATCCCTAAACAACACATTCAAAATACTGCATAAAGCAATGGGCCAAGATGTCTAACAATTAGTACATGATAAACATCAACTATGCTATTTTTTGCAAATATTTTAGTGGCCACCATGTGAAGGTTCCTTCTTTCTCTTTCAGACGGACAGCTCCATCTATTTTATCATCATAAGCAAGGGGTAAATTACTTGTGACCTTTAAAATATTTACATCTGCATCTCCTGTTCCTTCCAAGTTGACTCCATGTACAATAGATAGTGAGTGAATCCACCCAGTGCCCACAGCAACACCATCAAATGGATCCAACACCCTAACTTTATCCCCTTCTTGGAGTTTATCAATACATTTCTACAAAAACAAAAAAAAAATACACATTATATTGAAATACATAATAATTATTACATAGGTAAGGATTACCCTTATTTACATAATAAAATAACCATTACTTATGTTGGAACAAAATTTTAAAACCCTAAAATTTTGTTAATTCCCGCCATTATTCCAAATAAACTATTCTAATGTCTCACTTTTTAGGACCTCTCAAAATTTTGCACATTTCCATCCTACTTGATCTTTTCACTTGTATATGACCATTTCTTAATAGACTTTCATGCCAAAATTTTATGCTATTTATTTCCTAGGGTCACATAACATGGTCATTTTGAGGAGCATGTGGTTATTCTTAATCATTTCTATATTTTTGTAGTTTACTGCAATCTCGCAGGTCATCCTCATTGTCTTGGCAGAAATGCAAGAACTAGAGCAACAAGAATCATGTATACCGCACTCTTGCTGGAAACATACAAGTTGTTCATGGCATGGCCGTAGGAAGGGCTTGGTCAACCATATATACCACAGTCCCTCGGAGGTCTCACCACTTGGTTGTGGCTTGGAGATAAGGAAGAGTTCAATATAAACTAATCCCATGGTCCCGCATTGGTCCAGTAAGTTGTTCACGGCATGGCGGTAGTAAGTGTCCAAGTTATCAGGCTCCTGGGATGGCTTTCAAAGAATGTTTGCGACAAGGCGGTAAGCAATAAAAGTTGGCAACATGATCTAACTGCAATAATGAGAACAGGCACTTGTGGGTTGATGGTAATGAAAGAAAATGGAATAAAGTGGGCTATAAGCCCTGCGATCCCGCTTTGTTTGAGCATAAGGGCCGAGGGTTGGCGGTAATCAAGAAAAGTGAACAAAAGGCATTGAAGCTTATCGCCATCCCATGACCGGTTTAAACAAGCTCTGTGGTAGTGCGGTAATGATAATAAATGAGTAAACATACTCAGTGTAGGTATGCGATTACTGAGAAATTTGAAAGATCTTGTCATTTCATCTTACTGTTGGAACAAATTTGATCAAGGGCTTATATTTGAAATGAATTGAATGCTAATATTTTATAATCTCATGGCACAAACCAAAAATAATGGTGGAATGATGAACATTCTAGGTCGATAAAATCTGGAAATCTCTCAGTATTTGTTCAGTTCAATGATTGTAGATTGGCTTGGAGAAGGTGCCCAATTCGGTATGTTCTTAGCAAGCTTTGAATTGTTCAAGTAAGTCCATCTCTACATTCTCTGCAAGAAAGTTTAAAGAATCTTTTCTCTATTTCAATTCTCTGTGCATTTGCTTGAATTGTGAAACCTTAGTTTGTATAATAGCACCCAAGAAATCTAAATCCACAAGTAAGACCAGTAAGCCTAATCTTGCCCCTAAGAAAAGATCACTGCAACAATCTTTGCTAGATGTTTTACCCAATTCAATTGACAAAGGTCAAAAGAAAGTATTTAGGGATGTTGTTGAGGGTTGTAGGGATGCAATAATTCCCATTTTGGCTGGAAACTATTTTGGTACTTCTGTCAAAAGAAGGATGGTCAGGGACCGGTGGGCAATCCATGGAGGCTAGATTTGGCCAAGCTAATTGTTTCAAATGTATTCATGGATGTGGAACTGATTCATACTCTAGCACTGCACTATCACCTGGCTACTAAAATAGTAAGGGTGCCAAATGGATCTTCTCTGTTGAGAATTGACAAAAATGCTATAATTGACTATTTTATGTTGAACAAACAAGCTCTCACCTAAATTGACCTACAAAAGTTTGAACAAGAATACAAAATTTTGAGAAAACACTCAGAAGTGATGAGCTGCCGATCTTTATGAGAAGAGGTGCAAACAACAGGATAGTTGAAATTCATTCCAATGCAATCGAACCATTCCATGTGGAAGATTTTGCAATCTATTTCAAATGGACCTATTATGCATTGTGCCAAGTACTGGGAATTGATGTTGATCAGAGGATGCCAGTTAATTTGATGATGATGGCTATGAAGATGCAAAATTCAGAGGTGAACATTGAGTATGATTTTGCCTCATATCTTGAAAAGAAAATACATGATGGATTCATCAGTGTGAAGGAAGATAAGAAACCCATGAACTTCAAGTTTTATTCTTTGGTTTGCCACCTGATCCTATATCAAAATAGGAGTAAATGGTCAAGTAAAATGCAGATCATCATGATTGATAGGACAAGGCAAAGAATTCCTACTCAATGTTGGTGTTACATATGGGATTCTCATTGCCAAACTGGTAACTATACTATATTTCATAATGAATTTTCTGTGAAAATAATGAATTCTTTTGGTAATTGGGTCCCCAGATTGTAACCAGAAATCAAGGTAATTATGAGACCTCTTGCACATAAACCAGAGCAAGGTTATACTTTCAATTATGTTGATTGGTTCTTCCTACCAGAGCACACAATAATCAGGGTATATGATTGCTCCCAACCACCTCACAAATTGCCAAAGTATATTTCTGACAGAATTGCATCCTTGGAATTCATGTTGCAAATGATGTGGAGGGAAAAGGAAGTGATGAAAAAGTAAAAGAAAGGCACCTTTTTGTCTGATACCACTATCTTTGGAGATTGGTCAATTGGTTCGGACACTCTTGAGGAGCTGCAGGCCTATTTGAAGGCCAAGTACTCTTTGGAATCTGGTGTTGAAAGAGTTTGTGACCCTGAAGGTCATATGAACTTTGTGAGACAAGTGATCTTGAATAAGATGGGCATCTCCCATCAAATTCTTTATGTTGAGGATGTGATAAGGAACCTGATTACTTTTGATGAAGTGTATAATAGAAAGAGGAAAAGGGAGATCCTCAAGAAAATTAAAGATGATAAAAAGGAAAATAATCCAATTTTTGAAGGATTTTTTGCTGAAGAGAAAGATCCTTTAAAGAGGATTAATACAATGATTGAAATTTTTGAAATTATTTATGCTAAATCTGAAGTACAGCCTACCAAGGCTACCAAACTTCCAGTGAAGAGGTCTATAGGAATTGAGATTCATGAGCCTGCCCCTGATGTCATATCAGTTCAAGATCCACAAGTCTCTGAATCACCACCACATAAAAGGTAGAGAACTGAAGGCATGTCTCCTCTGGTCCCATATGAGATGTCTGAGGGTGTGGGGGATACTGATGAAGTTGCAAATATTTTGACACAATTGCATGATGGAGAGGAAGTTGATCAACCATTGGTTGGTCAAGAAACTGATGCACACAAGCCTGAGGCTAGGATGGAAGAACAAGCCCAAATTGATCTAGAGCTACAGGGAGATGAAAGGGTAGTGGCATCATTGAGATTTATTCAAGATGATGATTTCATCAAGACTCCAAAGTTTCAAGATTTCTAGTTAAAAATGAAGATGAAGGAATTTGATGAAAAGGTGGAAATCAATTAGATGGGTGCTGATGAGTCTAAGTATGATCAAATAACCACCCAAACAATCCAAGAACTAAAAGTTGACGAGATCAATGTGACTCCTAAGGAAGCAAGACAAATGGTCTTGAAGAGTAACATGCTGATCATCCCAGGTCTTGAATTGAAAAAGGTATTCTTGCTTGACCAAGTTAGGAGTCAAGATGACCCTAATCTCGTGTCTGAATTTGATTATGAGGATGGAATGAGTGGCTATGGTTTCAACCCAAAGACAGAGACTCTTGCCATATGGACAAAATAGAAGAACACTAGTAAACCAAGGTTGCTAGATGTTATTCAGGAAATGAGGGGATCTATTGTGGTGAAAACCTTATGAGATACTTCAGGAACTGAAGCCTCTACTCTTATAGTCCACTCTGCCATGTTCACCCATGCAGTTGTAAAAAAGTTGGAAAAAAAATTGTAGGATTATGAGAAAACACAACAAGACATGAATGATGAATTGTATAGGTTGTTCATTGAAAATAGGCGATTGAAAAAGCAACTACAAGATGTGGGTTCTTCCCAGAGTCTGGAAATAGTTCCATATCAACCTTTTGTGTCACCAACAGCTGGTGATGTCACAATGACAATGCAAGAGTTTAATGCTTTGAGAACAAAATTTGAAAAAGAAGTTGAGGACCTTAAGAAGCAAAATGAGGAAACAAAAAATGAGGCAAGGATCAAGGTCCTTGAAGTCTTTGAGAAAATTTTGGAATACAAGATAAAGCTAGTTGTGGATAAACTTGGGGATGTGCATGATTGCTACTCCATGTTATCTCAGGCCATTAAACAATTGCAAGCAAACTTTTCTATTTTGGAGACACTGTACCAGAAATGGCAGCCTTCCTTGCACAATTTAGTCATGCTTTGCAGGATACTTCAAAGAAATCCTGATGCTCCTACTAAATTGAAGCCCACAGAGCAGACGGTGACTATGATCATTGAAGAGCATCAATATGCTAGCAGTGAGGACAAAAGGATGGGGGCTAGACTTGAATCTTTTTCTACTTTCAACCATCAATTTATCCCCTCTATTCTGACTGAGGAAAACAAACTAGTTAAAGGCCTTGATACTTGGAAGGCAAAATCTAGAACAACAGTGTCTGTGGTTATGGAATTCTTGAAAAAGGAGCAGGATATAGATACTTTGATCTTTAACATGATTTTGGATAGGGTCATAGCCCTAGATGCAGGATATGGAAAATTTGTAATTGATGTTAAAGCTATGTTGGATAAAATATGGAAGGACCATCAGACTAATTTGCTCTGAATTCAGGAATTCAAATTGCCCAGTGACCTTACATTTGATAAGTGGGAGCAGACATACTTGAAAGATTGATGTGTAGCTACAGGTTCAAGTGTAGAAGGAGCAACAAGCAGTTTTGCTGGCGTCAACATGGAGAACAAGGACAAAATTTTGACACTTTTTTGCAATAATAGATAGGGGTACAACACACTTAACAGATACTGCGACATGGAGATGAGTACCTTGTCAGGCCTGAGGTCATGGGTGCTCTATGATGACTAACAAGTTTAGATCTTTGTTAACTTGCTTATGCCTTTAATTTTTCTTTATTAAACATGTTTAGTTACAAGAGGATGTGATTATGAACAGTTGTGTTGGTTCCCATATTTATAAGGGAAACTGAGGCCTAGTCAATCATCATCTTTCAGCAAGACAATTTATATATTCCAATATTATCTATTCAATCATATTTCAGATTCAAGACATTACACTTCTATGATAATTTAATAATATAATGGGCAAGGATGGTTAAATTTGTGGATATGTATGGTGTTCTAATTTTCTATTAATATTCAAGTTCATTAGTTGTTGGATTGTCTCCATATTGTCTATTTCTAGTTATTCAAATCAATAGATTTATCAAGGCACACTTGTTGTCATTGTGTGGATGCTTTTAATTGGTTTCTATTGGAAGTTGATGTAATTCCCTTTAAGTGACTTACATTTATTGGTCTCTCTCTAGAGTTAAATTCTTTAAAGTAAATCATACTGGTGGGTTTTCCTTCAAATAGAATTAAAACAACTTACTTGAATAGTCCTTACTTGCATGTGTGTGTTAAAACAACAATGACTACCATGAAATACATAAAAACAATAAATAGCACTCACATCAATTCCAACACCAGTACTACCACTAGCAACTACCTCATCATCATCATCACCATCATGATCATCATCATTGTTGTCGTCATCGTCGTCATCATCATCATCATCGGCCTTGATGTCTTCTGTATCTGCATCATCATCATCCTTTGTCGTGTACCAGAATGAACATATTCTAGATCTGTATTCCATTGAGAGTCCTCCTGGTGTTGATTTACTTGTTGAACCATAAATGACCCATTAGGGGTTGAAACCTAGTTTGCATCCACTGAAGGTTATGAGAAAGAAAACACTAAATCTTGTTGTGAGATGTTGAAATCTTGAAACCACCCCTGCTCTGTATCACAAGGAAGCACTCCTTGAGATACCATGTTTGAGAGAAAAGAAGATAAATCAAATCAACATGGGTCTAAGTTAATCAAATGATACAACTCATAACTTAAATGAGGACACTTAAGAGATATTAAAAGACCATGGTCATTAATTAAAAGATGTGATGAAAATAAGGCATGAATGTCACCCACTGCCCTTTAGCAAACAATATTTTTTTCCTCAACATGAAATAATGGGACAACTGAGTGGGATCTAGGGCCAATAGAGAAGCACTTTAGAACTCATCCTACGCATCAATAACCAACTCAACACAAGAAATGCAAATTGACATATTAACACAACAATATCCAACTAAGTTATTGAAAGTCAACTATTGATACCTCATTCTCCATCCAAATTACAAAATCGGTCCACTTTTTGCTTTGTAACATTTCCTTTTCAAACTGTGTTGGATGCCAACGATATTTCTCCTCCTGTCAAAACAGGGCACATGGACTAGTTAAACTAATTAATATGCAATCATTTACTTTTTCCTAGGAAATAAAAAATATATATCATTTAACATATTAAATATACTTACAAATGTATAGATCAAGGCCTGTAAACCTTTCTGGCCACTGTGATGCATGGCACAAAGTTTGTCAAGCGTAGCCTTGGAGGCCTTGTCCTAAAAACATATACTAATTCAATTTAACTATGCACAAATAAAACTTAAAAATCGTTTAAAAAATTTGATATAATCTTATGAGCAAATTCAAATACCTGCATACTCTCCTCACCAGACTTCCTCTGTGCATCGGACTTCTCATATGCTTTTACAAGCTCTTTCCATAATTTCACACTTACATCAATTGGCCTTTTTTTGAGCCTTAGCTCGGGAGGGAGTTTTTTTATCTTCTTTGTTTGGTTTCACCGAAATCTCTTGTAGTTTTGAGGCATTCATAGATTTATCTTCTTTACAGACCAACTTGTGCCAAATTCAGTCTCCATGTAATGGATAACTGCTTTTTGTAGGTGCATGGGTATCTTTGAGAATGGCAAATGTAGATGGTCTTTGAACCATTGAAGGCATGATTCCTTCAACCTATTCACAAACATTTTTCTAGCATCTGCCATTTGGACTTCCCCTAAAACCACATCGTATTCTATCTTGGTATCATAGCTACCAATGCAAGATGCAAAACATAGCGTGGTGGAAGAAGTTTATGTCCCAGGAGTGGAAGAAGTCTGTGTCCTAGAATTGGCTAGGACATTGGAAGTCTCTGCTCCCTGTTCCACATTCTTAGAGTTTATTGTTATTGATTTCCTCCTGGATCTTTTTCTCGATCCAAGACTGCTTGGGGAATCAATTGATTCCCCTTGACATGGTTGATTTGGTTGCAATAGTCCTGGGGCTTTACTAGATCATTTTTCTATGTATCTGGCAAGCATTGTCAAGTCCACACCATCCAGTTTGTTCTCTGCCTCTATGCCCAATATGGAAGCCAATGCCTCTTTATCTTTGTCAGTCTCATGTCCCTATATATATATAAAATAAATTTCTTCTTTTAAATTTAGAAATAAAAAACTAAAAACTAAAAATCAAAGAAATAATGGAAACATTTATAAATCTATAAATTGACAATGAATTACCTCATTGTGGCCAAAGTCTGCTCCCTTCCCTCTATTGTCTGACATTTTGAGGTGACCTAGGGCAAATTATTTTTGTCCAGTCTGTGGAGGCAAATGAAGTACACACTGCCAAGTATGGACCTCCCAACTATCAATTATAAGCACAAATTTCTAATGTCATTATAGAGGAGAGCATGAATAATTTGTCTATAACATTAGAAAAAAATGTAAGTGAAAGTAGAGGAGTGCAGAATATTTACTTGGACAACAAAATCACGAGCGGTTGTTGCCAAAATATCAGTGCAAGAAACAATGCCACTGCATATATTCACAATCCGAGTATTAATTTTATCAATGACCTCAAAACTCTTTTCTCCTCTGAATGTTATTATGTCGTCCAAGAGTATAGACCCTAAACATTTAGCTATATTGGAGAGCAAACCCTAAACATTTAGCTATATGGATGATTAAAATGTAGAGATAAATGATTTAGAAAACATTTTCATTACATTAACAAAATAGTCATGGCGAAGCAACGATACTACCAGGTGGGAATTTTTTATTGTATGTGTTTTTTTGTTGTGTGGTATGTTTTAACGTAGGTGGGAATTTTTAATTTTTTGTTTGTGATTCATTAGTCAGTCCTATAGTCGACGTAGTTAACGCTGATTTTAGCACCGACTTTCAACCCTAAATGTAATATCTTCGGGGCGCCAAAGGCGGCACAAAGTGCATCTAATTTAGTACCTAGTTGTGCCAAACCAAAATGTTCCTCATGCAAACATTTGGAATTGAGGTAAATATTTAAGTAGTAAGGGTTTTATAACATTGGAATCTAGTGTGACAACAACATACAACCAACTAGCTTGGAAAAAAATGGATACATCCTACAAACTTTACATAATAAAAACATAATTTGATGGAACTTTACATTAAAGTTGTAGTAAATTGTTAAGTCTTATATGGGTTTAGCCATTTGTAAATATTTGTTGGCTTTTATTTGATGAGGGGATTTCTACATAACCAAGCCAACTACTTTTACCATGGCCTCTATGGAGGATAAACACCAATCATGAAAAATAAAAAATCAAGAATTAAAGTTTTGGATCTTATCTAAGATAAATATTCTCACACTATCCAATGTAAAGTAGGTTTCAATCAAGAATAAGGAATCCAATCTCTAGTTTTCAAAGAGAAAATATCTACAGTTTTAATGAATTTGTGGAAGAAGTGTAAGGTAGAGAACCATCTAAAATTATTAGTAATAGGTTTTCTTTCATCTAGGATAACAAGGGACCAAGGAAGGCATGTTCAACTAAAATTATTTGTAATAGGTTTTATTTGTAGTTAGCTTGTAAATAAATGTCTTTTTGATGTGAATTTGTAGTCATCTTGTAATCATAAGATTTGAGCTCTAGTTGTCAAGATTCTGTGTAAACTTTTTGTGAAGAGCAAAATGTTGCAATGTTCTATTTTGTTTTTCATAGTGTGTCTTAATCAAAAGTGAGCTTATTAACAAGATAATTTCAACAATATTCTCTTGGTGCACAGTTGTTATGTGACTATTGTCATTGTTGTGTATTACAGGATCCAGATGAGGCCATGGAGAGAGGACATGGATGGCGTAGAACTACTAAATCACAGAGAGGAAAGTGGGTGGAAATAGGTATGACAACGGAATCTGCAGATACAATAGAGGTAAGACGAGAAAGCAACCTCAATAAAAGGAGGAAGGTGTTTATGAATTCACAAATGCTACAACATAGAGGAGATAAGTCATTTTTTAGTCCATGAGGCCTCTGAGGTCAAACTTATTAGTTGAAAATGCACAATAATGGTGATTAATTGTGATTCTATGATCAAGGGAAAAGTTTGAAAATTAGGATGGCCAAAACATGATATCAATATGTCAAATATATGACTAAAGTGAGGTTCTATGTTGGATAGAATATTCATTGAAATGATATAATTGGTCTACTAAACATTATTTACTATGTCGTGTATTATAAGGGCCAGATGGGGCCATGGTAATAGATCATGTCATATCAAATGAGGACACAACAGATGAAGCGAGACATCAGGTACTCAAATTTTGACTTAACTTAGGAAAAAATGATCTGATGGCATTTTATGATACATCCATCTTTTTTCACAGTATTATTGAAATTTATAATGTATTATCCAATCTTGACATAAATTAATCCATGTTGTTGATTATTTTAGATGGAGATTGGAGCAAATACAAAGCCTGAGTATTCAACTAGCAAAAGAAAAAGATATGTACATGGACCTTTGTTGCAAGTATGGGCCTAACCGATGTTGTCATTGATGTCAACATACTCCTGTTGCATTGATGATAAGGATTGGATGAGTTGTATGCTGAGGATATTGAGAAAATTAGTCCTATTAGGAACAGAGAAGAACAGTGAAGACAGTGAGGTGAAGATCCCAGCTAAGATGAAGATTAGAGGATGCACATCAAAGGATTTGTAGATATGTGTCTTAAGATGATCCAGTAAAGATTTGAGAGGTCCTCATAAAGATTTGAAGAAGTTATGGCCACTTGAGTAAAATTAGTTCTAGTAGATGTTCAGAGGTGACAGAATGACACAGATAGGTCCGGTGAAATCCGAAGATACAATATCTTGTTCTATGGATTTGGTGGAGTGTTTAGAAAGTCAATATGAATTGACAACTCAATTGGTTCATGGTCTGGAGGTCCGCAAGCATCTATTCCAATATGACAGTGATGACAGACTATGTTCTTGAAGTTCTGGATGAAGGAGAGAAAGATTTCAGTTAGCAGAAGTAGTGTGGATGTTCTTGGTGATTCAGGCAAGCTTGGAGGTCTTTGGATTGTGTCCAGTTCATGTTGATGGTCCGCATTGAAGACTGATCTCATAATTGAAGAATTACTTCCAGATGATGATGTTCTTCCTAAGTCTGGCTGACTAGATGAGTTACACATCCTGCGAATGATCTTGAAGATGTTCTGTGAAGCATGGTGTGTTCCCAAAAGTAGATTGAAGTCCTAGATATGTGTGGCCGACAGTGTGATGATCTGCATGAAGTCTTTTGTAATTAGTCATGTTATATTTATGTATTTGTTCTATAAAGAATGCCGACTTGGATGATTATCCTAAAGTCAATGTCTTGTATAAATAAGTTGTGAAGTCATTTCAAAAGTATCGTGGAGGAGATGAGAGTGTGGTAGAGAGGAGCAGAGCGAAAGGTAGAGCAAAAGTATTGAGCTTAAATGGAATTGACTCAAGCATAATGAAGATGCTATTCTTCAATTCAAGTATGTAATATTTATTATTCTGTAGACAGTGTGTCTCCTATAGGCAGTGGGCCTCTTGTGAGCAGTGTGCTTGGGCAATGAGCCCTAATTGGCATGTGTCATTTTGTTCTTCTTATTCTTTTAACAGAGAATACAATCTTGGGTTAGTCACCTCATGTTTTTCCCTTAACTAGGTTTTCCACGTTAAAATCTTGGTGTCATATGTGTTAATGTGTTTCTGCTCTTGAATTATTGCATTATGTTTTCATGATTGATTTATTATTATGTTGTTGAATTACAAAGAGGATTTAAGTGTTTAATAAGAGAAAGATTTGGGACAACTGATTCACCTCCCCTCTCAGTTGTTTGTCTTAAATCTAACAATTGGTATCAGAGCTAAGTTCCTCTAAAAGAGCTTAACTGCTTGAAAAGATCTAGGATGTCGTCTTACAAGAAGGATAGTCTGAGGTTCGATGGAACCAATTTTACTCTTTGGAAAAGTCACATGGAATGTCACTTGCAATGTATGGGAATGCAATATTGGATCATGGCTTCAAAGAAGTATGGTCCTCCACAGAATGGTCTGAGTACCGTAGATGAAATCAGAGATGCTGAAAAACAATCTTCAGGCTAAAGAAGCTCTACTAAGTGCCTTATCTGATTCAGAGTTGACAAATGTTATTGATCTAAAAATTGCATATGAGATTTGGGAAAAACTAGAACTTCTGCATGAAGGAGACAAGTATGTTAAATGTGCCAAGCTACAGAGTCTGAAAGGAAATTTTGAAAACCTGAAGATGAGAGAAGATGAAAATATCACTACATTTATGCCAAGAGTAAATGAGCTTGTTTGTGGCATTAGATGTGCTGGTGGAATCTTGGATGAAGATGAGATTGTTACCAAAGTTCTCAGATCCCTTCCTGATTCTTACAAGTACAAGGTTGTTGCTATTCAAGAATTTAGATCCTTTTCAAATATCAAAAGTGATCAATTGGTTGGTAAATTAGCAGCATTTGAATTAGCTGAGTTTGGAGATGCAACCCCCAAGACTGAATCTGCTTTCAAAGCTAGTGTCTCTGTAAAGGGAAAACAAAAGTTTGATCCAGGAGAGAACTCTTCAAAAAAACTATTATGGTATGAAAAAGTAAGAAAAGATTTGGAAGAAGATGAAGTAGAAGCTGCTCAACTTGAAGCCCTTATTGCAAAAAGACTGCCAAGAGGATCCGGTAAGTATGAAGGAAAATTGCCCTTCAAATGTTTTAACTGCAATAAAATTGGTCATTTTGCCTCAAGGTGTCTGGAAAGATTTTCAAGAGCAAATCCAAACAGATCAAGATTCCAAAAGAAATGTTACTATGTTCATGAAGATGATGATGATGGAGTAACAAATGATGAATCAGAGATAGGAAACAAATCCAGAAGTGATTGGGTGTTTATTGCCATCAAGGAAGAAGATCCAATGCCCTCTGAATCTGTCAATCATAAAATGGTAGAGAGCTCTGGTTGCCCAACTTGAAGAAAAAGATGATTGGGTCATTGACAATGGATGCTCCCACCATATGATAGGTGACAAAAATAAGTTCATAGATTTAGAAAGATATGAAGGAGTGGTAAAAATTGGTGATAATTCTGCTGGCAGAATTAGAGGTAGAGGAACCATTTCTTTTGATGGAAAGAACAAAACTAGTAATGTACTGTATGTTGAAGGTCTAAAGCACAATCTTCTCAGTGTTGGGCAGTTGGTGGACAAAGGCTATGATCTCTGATTCAAAAATGGAAAATGCAAGATCTTTGAAAGTTCTGAAATAGAGATTGCATCTGGTACTCAAACAAAAGGTAATATCTTCCACTTGGTTGATACTGGTAAAAGTTGTTTATTTGTTCAAATTGATCAAAGTTGGTTGTGGCATACAAGAATGTGTCATGTGAATTTTGATAATATCATCAAGATAAGCAACACTCAGGTTGTAAGAGATCTTCCAAGACTGGTGAAACCTACTAATAGTTTGTGCAAAGAATGTCAATTGGGTAAGAAAAGCAAAGTCACATTCAAAAGTAAGGAACAGTCTTCTATCTAATTATTGGACTTAGTTCATACTGATCTATGTGGTCCGGTAAGAATCAGGAGTGTACAAGGTGATAGATACTTCATGTTATTAATTGATGACCACTCCCGGATGATGTGGGTGACTTTTCTGAAAGAGAAATCTGAGGCTCTTGAGAAATTCAAAATATTCAAAGATATGGTAGAGAATGAAATCGGATTAAACATAAAATGTCTTAGGTCTAACAGAGGTGGAGAATTCACATCCAGGGAGTTCATAGAATTATGTGAGAAACATGGGATAAAAAGATAGTTGTTTGCTCCAAGGACTCCACAACAGAATGGACTAGTGGAGAGAAAGAACTGGACCATCCAAGAAGCATCTAGAACCATGATGATGGAAGCAAATGTTCCTCAGATATACTAGAGAGAAGTTGTAATCATTGTTGTCTATACTCTTAATCGAGTACAAATCAGAAGTAATACTGGTAAGACCCCTTATGAACTCTGGTTTGGCATCACTCCCACTGTAAAGTATTTCAGAGTCTTTAGTAGCAAATGTTACATTAAAACAGATGATCTAGACAAATTTGATGCTAGAAGTGATGAAAGAATATTCTTGAGTTATTCTACTCGAAGCAAAGCATATTGGTGTTATAACAAGAGATTGAGAAAGATTATAGAAAGTACAAATGTGAAGGTTGATGAAGGTATTGAAAAATTCTCAAGATTTTATGAATATGATGAAGATGATCAGAATGATGCTCTAGTCCAAGAAGTCCAAGCTCCTTCTAAAATTTAGATTAGACTAATCCGGTGAATCGGGAAGAAGAGATAAGTTTGAATGAACCTGTTCAAGAAACAGAAGTGCAAGAAATTCCCAAAATTCCCAAGTATGTAAGATTGAATCACTATGAAGATCAGATCATAAGTGATAAAAGCAAAGGTGTTCAAACAAGAAGAAAGATTGTTCAAGACTTAGAAGAGTATTGTCTAATTTCAAAGATTGAACCAAAGTCAGTGAATGAAGCATGCAATGATGAAAGCTAGACTAAAGCAATAGAGGAAGAGCTAATGCAAATTGAGAAAAATCACACTTGGGATCTTGTTCCCAGACCTAGAAACAAGAATGTGATTGGAACCAAATGGGTCTTCCAGAATAAAATAAATGAAGATGGTGAAGTAGTCAAAAACAAAGCCAAATTCATCTGCAAGGGTTACTCTCAAGTAGAAGGAGTTGATTTTGAAGAAACTTTTGTTCCGGTGGCAAGAATTGAAGCAGTCAGATTATTTCTTACCTTTACTGCCTTCAAGGACTTCAAAGTATATCAGATGGATGTCAAGTCTGCCTTCCTGAATGGTGACTTGGAAGAAGAAGTATACATTGAGCAACTGGATGGATTTCAATTGTCTAATCATGGTGATATGGTCTGTAAGTTGAAGAAAGCATTGTATGGACTTAAACAAACCCCAAGAGCCTGGTATGAAAGATTGGATAAGCATCTTTTAAAGATTGGTTTCAACAAAGATAATACTGACAGTAACTTGTACTTCAAAATTGATCATAAAAACATCTTAATTGTTGAAGTGTTTGTTGATGATATCATTTTTGGAGGAAGAGATAGTATGTGTAAAACTTTTGCAAATCAAATGAAAAGTGAATTTGAGATGTCTATGTTTGGGGAAATGAATTTCTTCTTGGGTTTGCAAATCATTCAAACAAAGAAAGGAATCTTCATTTCATAGACCAAATATGTGAAAGAATTGTTGAAGAAATTTGGGATGGAAGACTCAAAACCAATGAGTACTCCCATGGAAACCAGATGTAAATTAAGCAAAGATGATGACTCTCCTAAGATTAATCAGAAAAAGTACAGGTCAATGATTGAAGGATTATTGTATCTCACTCAAACTAGACCTGACATTATGAATGTTGTTGGTCTTGTTGCTAGATTCCAATCTGATCGTAGAGAATCTCATGTCATGGCAATCAAGAGGATTGTTAGATATCTAAAAGGGATAGTTGAGTATGGTTTATGGTATCCTAGAGATCATGATTTCTCACTTCATGCATATACATATGTGGATTGGGCAGGAGATGTGGATGACCAGAAGAGTACTAGTGGTGGAGCATTCTTTCTAGGGAAAAGATTGGTTTCTTGGCTAAGCAAAAAATAAGAGGCAATATCTCTGTCCACTACAGAAGCAGAATATATTGTAGCAATAGGTAGTTGCACTCAAGTATTGTGGATGAATCAAATGCTAAGAGATATCAGAGTGGAGTATGAGGAACCTATCACAATCTTCTGTGATAATTCAAGTGCAATAAATATATCAAAAAATTTGGTGTTGCATTCAAAGACAAAACATATATCCATCAAGTTTCACTTTTTGAGAGAATAAGTGAACAAGAATGAAGTTAGATTGGAGTTTGTGCCTTCCAAGGATCAGATTGTAGATATTTTTACCAAACCTCTACCTAAGGACTCTTTTGAGTATCTCAGGGAGAAGTTAGGCATTATTACCCCTCCGGTTCTAAATTAAGGTGCACTAATGTGCATCACAGTCATATCTTGTGGTCCGGATTGATGTTGGGAAGCTGCTACTCAGGGGGAGTAGCTGGTATGATTCTAAAGTGATGCAAGTATGTGCCCTTTGCCATTGATGTCAAAGGGGGAGAGAAGACATGTGAAAAATAAAAAGTGGTTTCTGATCAAAGGGGGAGCAGTAAAGGAAGAGAAGACATGTGAATGGTTGTTGTTGATAGGGGGAGTTATGTCAGTCGGTGAGAAGAAGTTCTTGTCTTGATGGTTAAAATAGTTTTTCACATCATATGTTTCCATCAATGACAAAGGGGGAGATTGTTGCAAGTATGGGCCTAAGTGGTGTTGTCATTGATGTCAACATACTCATGTTGCATTGATGATAAGGATTGGATGAGTTGTATGCTGAGGATATTGAGAAAATTAGTCTATTAGGAACAGAGAAGAATAGTGAAGACAGTGAGGTGAAGATCCTAGCTAAGATGAAGATTAGAGGATACGCATCAAAGGGTTTGTAGATATGTGTCTTAAGATGATCCAGTAAAGATTTGAGAGGTCCACATGAAGATTTGAAGAAGTTATGGCCACTTGAGTAAAACCAGTTCTGGCAGATGTTCAGAGGTGACAGAATGACACAGATAGGTCCAGTGAGATCCGGAGATACAATATCTTGTTCAACGGATTTAGTGGAGTGTTTAGGAAGTCAATTTGAATTGACAACTCAATTGGTTCATGGTCTGGAGGTCCGCAAGCATCTATTCTATTATGACAGTGATGAAAGACTGTGTTCTTGAAGTTCTAGATGAAGGAGAGAAAGATTTCAGTTAGCAGAAGTAGTGTGGATGTTCTTGGTGATTCAGGAAAGCTTGTGGAGGTCTTTGGATTGTGTCCAGTTCATGTTGATGGTCCGCATTGAATACTGAGCTCGTAATTGAGGAATTATTTCTGGATGATGATGTTCTTCC
This sequence comes from Cunninghamia lanceolata, assembly GCA_027924645.1. Lineage (NCBI taxonomy): Eukaryota > Viridiplantae > Streptophyta > Pinopsida > Cupressales > Cupressaceae > Cunninghamia > Cunninghamia lanceolata. Next base: position 2,371,865 of record BSBN01000467.1, on the reverse strand, counting down.
TAAGTCTTGCTAACCGAATGAGTTACACATCCTGCAGATGATCTTGAAGATGTTCTATGAAGCATGACATGTTCCCAAAAGTAGATTGAAGTCTCAAATCTGTGGCCAATAGTGTGATGATCCGCATGAAGTCTTTTGTAATTAGTCATGTTATATTTATGTATTTGCTATGTAAAGGATGCCGACTTGGATGATTATCCTAAAGTCAATGTCTTGTATAAATAAGAAGTTCTGAAGTCATTTCAAAAGTATCTTGGAGGAGATGAGAGTGTGGTAGAGAGGAGCAGAGCGAAAGGCAGAGCAGAAGTATTGAGCTTAAATGGAATTGACTCAAACATGATGAAGATGCTATTCTTCAGTTCAAGTATGTAATATTTATTATTTTGTAGATAATGTGTCTCATGTAGGCAGTGGGCCTCTTGTGAGCAGTGTGCTCAGGTAGTGAGCCCTAATTGGAATGTGCCATTTTGTTTTTCTTATTCTTTTAATAGAGAATACAATCTTGGGTTAGTCACCCCATGGTTTTTCCCTTAACCGGGTTTTCAACATTAAAATCTTGGTGTCATATGTGTTAATATGTTTCTGCTCTTGAATTGTGGCATTATATTTTTATGATTGATTTATTATTATGTTGTTGAATTACAAAGAGGATTTAAGTGTTTAATAAGAGAAAGTTTTGGGACAACTGATTCACCCCCCCTCTCAGTTGTCTATCTTAAATCTAACAGACATGGACCTAAAACTGTCAAATCACATAGAGGAATGTGGGTGAAAGAGGATATGACAATAGATCCTGCAGACACAACAAATGATTACACTAAACAAGACGTTGGTCAGGACTATAGTACATGGGATGAATACTTTGAGAAAATTGTTGTTTGTGGATGTTCTATATGTTGTGGAAAGAAACAATTCAAATGAGTGATTGTACAAAGACATTACATATATGATGAACTTCCATTTGGTAGTATGCCTCCTACAATCGATTCAAATCTAATAGGAATTGTGGTAAGAAATTTTTCAATTTGATATAAATAACATGTATACTTCATTTAAACATTGTTTTATATTATTTAAATAACTAATTTTTTTCTTAATGGATACTTGCAAGATAAAGGTCTTGGTTTAAATTTTCTTGGATCACCGACTTCCAACCTAAAGGGCGTGATCATTTATTAGATGATACATCTAACAAAAATATGTGTCAAAATACCAGCTCGGAAGATGAAGAATTGATGAAAACAAGTAACAAAACAAGAACCAGTTTAAAAATGCATAATTTGCTTAAAGATAAGGGGAAGGTGGACTACATACCCTATGAGAATGAATGTGACGGAGATGACGACTTGCCCCTAAGTTTGAGATCAATTTACAAAGAGACATTTGATCATCGACTATATTGCGCTTGGCCTTGTGATCAACAGCTACCTAGAGGGTACGAGGTGTTTCAATTTTGGGGATACAGCTACATGATACAACCCTCCAATATTCATGGAGCAAATCTAGGCCTCTTTATTGTCCAAAATGTACATGTGGGATCTAAACATAGAAACAATTCAGAATAAACCACTAGGAGATTAATGCCATATTATGGTCCATCATATTACAGTGGTGAATGGAGAAAGCTAGCAGAATATAAGCCTAGCATGTCAGCATATGGTCTAAATTTGAATATGTATACACATCGTCTCCAATTGGAAAGTGGAAAAGAAATGAATACAGGTCATCTTATGTATATAGATGGACGTTCATACACATACAAAAATATTGCAGGATTTATAAATAGTAGTAAGGGAAGGGACCCTACTGTAAGACCGAATTGTCAATTTGTTAAGGTTATAAATAATAAAGATGGAGATATGGAAAGAGAGGTTGATAGATTGAAAATGGTTGAGGGTATTATGGACCTTACCATTGGGGATGAGTTATTGATTGATTACCCCTTCTTAAAATGCACTCCTACGCGAAAGAAAAGGGAAGAACAAGGTCTCCTTAAGGATGTTCTTAAGGGTAGAAAACCAAAGAATAATAAATGAGTGTGGACTGATGTTTTATAAACTATGTTGTCAAAATTGTGTTTTATTTAAATTATTGTATAAAAAAGGTAGTCTATAAAATAATGTTCCATTATTCAATTGATGTAAATAGGTTCATACAATTTTTATTTTTATTTTTTTAAGCCATATTTGATTATATTTCTTTGAAATTGATACATTTATGATTTATCCAATTGTTTCCAAACATTAAATAATGCTTGCATTTGTTGATAGGTAGAAGATGTTGATGAAACACATACTAATACCCAAGATCCAACTGGGTTATTAAGATTTGGACGGGATGATCCAAACCATCCTTTAAACAATACCAAGGTGAGAAGAGCAACATTGAAGAGAATACTACCAGCTGAGAAATTTGAAGAGTTGATGAGATCCACATACACTCATGACATGCCACCTAGCCTTAATGATGATGATCATGATAGTGAAAATGCAGTGCATGAAGAAGGATTGAATGAAATGCTTACAGGTTTCTTTGGGGATGGAAACAATGATGACAATAAGGATCATATGGTTGATAGTAATGATGATAGCAAGGGTAATTACCACCAACGTAATATTGATAACAACTTGAAAGACTCCATCAAGCAAGCAGAGAAGACACCTGTGTTCAAATCGGGTGCAAGTAGAACCTCAAAACTGGTATGCACATTAATATTATTAGAAATCAAGTTACTATTTGGTTGGTCAGACAAAGGATTCACTACCCTACTGAAGTGAGTTGAAATCTATTTCTTATTTTGCATTGTCAATTGGTGTACATAATTTGTAAACTATAACATCAAAAAATATCCCCTTGGGGCCTTTTCCCTCATAAGGTTTAGCTCCCGAGTCTTTAGAATGCATTTAGGACATTTTAGTTCATATTTTGGCATCCCGATGGAATGAGACCTAGGTTCTATGACAAATAGTGTTGGCAAGAGACACTGTGTGGCTTCATGAGTGTTGTCATTGATGGTAACAAAGTCTATCCCATAGATCCACAACACATAGTATGCCTATACCAGAAGTCAGATTGAAGACTATTTTGGTCCAATGAACAAGAACAGAGCATGCAACAAGGTCCAACAAACAAGTCCGGATCTCTTAGATGGTGTAACTCAGCAAGTTACAAACTTGGACAACTCAAGAGGAGTATCATGACTACTATATTCTAGAGATTGAGCCTCTGATGATAAAACATGGAAAAGATATGAGCATCTAAGTGTTAGGTTCCTAACAGGCAGAGCAAACTAAGGAAGAACTGACCGGCAGAGTATCAAACTTCAATCCAGATAAGAAATTGATGGTGATCAAGCTATTTGAGGGATCATACAATATTGGACGACATGATTGGTGACTTCAATGTCTATGATTTTGATACACATCACATATCAAGCATGGATTCAGCCGACAGATCAGTATTTTGTAAATATCTGAGGAGTATTTCGGTTGCCGACTAGAAAGTTGTTGAAATCCTTGGTACAGATATATATATACCAGATGGATTTCGGTATGAAGGTGTGTGTGATGATATATTATGTGTGAAGAAAGGCATAGATAAGTGTGGAAGTAGCAATACAAGTCTGATATGTGACAGAGCAGCAACACTAGAGCAGAGGAAGAATGAAGTGCATTAGATCAGTATATTGAACCTAACTGGAACTAAACTTCAGCATTTGTGGATGCCTCTCATCAGTTCAAAACACCTGGTTACCTTCTATAAACTTTCTAGATAGTGAGTCTCTTGTAGGTAGTTCGTATCTTGTGAGCAGTGTGCTTGGGCAGTGAGCCCTAATTGGCAAGTGCCATTTTGTACTTCTTATTCTTTTAATAGAGAATACAATCTTGGGTTAGTCACCCTGTGGTTTTTCGCTTAACAGGGTTTTCCACGTAAAAATCCTTGTGTTATGTGTGTTAATTTTATTTCTATTCTCATGGTTATGTATGCTTATATGTTTTGATGCTACACTAATTGTTAAAGGAGAAAACAAAGTTAATATATTTGAGATAACTGATTCACCCCCCCTCTCAGTTATCTGCCTTGTTTCCAACAATTGGTATCAGAGCCAAGTTCCTCTAAACAGAACCTAACAGCTTGAGGAAGATCTGGGAATCTCAATGGATATGTATGGTATGAAGGAACAACTTTAGTTTGCCTTAGATGATCTTGAGCAATCTCACTCTAAAGTCAACAACTTGAGAGAAAGACTCAAACAAGCTGATGATTTCATAAATGAGCTAAAAGAAAAATTGAGTATCTCTGCGAAAAAGAGAAAGGAACTACTTCAAAAATTAGCAAGTCAGAGTGAATCCAATGATACTAATGAAGATCTAAATAAAAAAACAAGCTATGTGAGAAGCTATCAAAAGAGGTCATTATGGTAAGACATGAGATGGAATTAGGGGTTATGAGATTCACCCAAGAAATTGAAGAGAAAAGGAAAATTGAAGATAACCTAAAACAATCTCTCAAGGAGAAAACAGAGGACTGCCACAAAATGGATAGAATAATCAGGCATCTTGAATCTAATCTTGAAGAAGCTAGAGATAATGAAGAACAACTTGAGAATCAGATAGACACTCTTAAACAAGATCTTCAAACATCAAATGAATACAAAGAGAAATTCAAGATAAACTCAACTCAACTTGAAGTTCTTCTTAAAAGCCAAAAGAGGGTAGATGACAAGAGTGGCTTGGGATATGAGAAAAGTGAAAGCTCCGGATCCGGTCAGAAGAACTCTAGATCAGGAAATCAAAGAAATAGGCCTAGAAGACCTCCAATAAGGCAACCAAATGCTCAAAGATATCTATCCTTCAATCGATACTACTACTATTGCAACAAATTTAGTCATAAAGCAACTCAGTGCAGAAGAAGAATGAATCAAACTAATTCATCCTTCTCCAAACAGTGTTTCAACTGCAAAAGGTATGGTCACAAATCTCATGAATGCATAAATATGCAAATAAACAATTCATTCAATGGTAGATGCTTTGCATGCAATAGAATGGGACATATGGCTAATCAATGTAGATCAAGAGGATATCAGTCAAATATGCATAGAAATGTTGTTTGTTACAATTGCAATAGATCTGGTCATTTTGCCAAATTCTGCAGAAGTAAAAATTATGATAAAAAGGGTGCGGTACATCATAATCAAAATCAAGACAAGAGAAAAGGCAAAGTAAATGCAGATGAAGTTCAAAGGGAGATGAGCAAGATTTGGTTGAAGAAGTGTACAGAAAATGTTGGGGATGGATCTGCACCGGAATCTGGTGCTGATATTCCTTCTGAAAATTGAACAGGTGAGCTCTGGCTCAGGGGGAGTCACAAAGAAAAATAAATTCCCCCAGCCAGTCAATTGGTGCCTAAATTTGGCACATGAAATGTTGCAGATTAAAGGGTTCTCAAAAAATTATCTAAATAACCCTCAGTGAAAATATGAATGATTCACATAAAGTTTTGCAAGAGTTTAATCATCCAAGATTGATTCAGTCTGACAGCCACCCGGTAAAAATAGGATTTTCATAAACAGATCCGGTGTGATTCAAAGTTGAGATATCTTGATCTGCGGATTCATGGCATGATTGGAGGAAAGAAGATACATTGTCAATTTTCACTAAAAATAATTCTAAATGCATCTTAGTGATTTGGAAAGATATCTCTTAGAACAACGCAACTGGATGACTTAAGGTGTGCATTTATTGCAAAAAGAAATTAGGGTTTGCGCAAAAATAAAAGGGTTCTTTTACTCATCATTTGTACATTTGCATTCGAGAAGAAGAAAAGAAGAGCTCTGCATCAAGTTTTTACAACTTTCTCAAAGATCAACCGCAGAATCCGATTCAACCAGTGATTTGTTCCGGCTCTTTTTCCCGAACCCTAAAGTGTAAAAAGGTACTTCCATTTTGAATTGTGAGGGTGAAAATGGGATTAATCAATTGAATAACAAAAACCCAAACATCAATAGAATGTGAAGGAAAGAAGGAAATAACAATAATGAAGTGTGATACTTACAACCCTTTTTACTTTTCGTCTTCCATTGCTCACCTATTTGTTCTTGATCTTGATAAATATGAAGCCCTCAGAAGCGTATGCTCCCTTGCTTGTTGAAGATGACAAGGACAGAATGGCTATGATAATTGCTTGTATTTGAAGATGAACTTCAAACACAAATAAGAGTGAATGGTAGTGAAGTGCTATGTGAGATAGGGGGTGCCAAAGGCGCGTTTGTGTTTCTACAGCATAAGTTTGCTCAAATGATGGATTATCAAATGAAGAAGGTTGTATTTATAGAGTTGTGTAGGAGAAGATCAATGGTTGAGAAGAAATGAGAGGATCAATGGAGGAGGATTGTTGAGGAACATGCAACAAATGGAAGAAAGACATGTGTCATTCAAAAAGAAGCTTTGTTGAGTTAACTGCTCTGTTGATGAGGAAGAGTTTTGTTTTTCTTAAATTAGAATTTATTTTTCTAATTTAAGAGCAAAGTTGCTTTAAAAATGCTTTAACTCAGCTTTTGCTTTTGTATGACAAGAGGAATGTATTTTTAGAAGATATGAAGATTTTTAGAAGATAAGAAAACATAATTAAATAAATAGATTTATTTAATTATTTGTAGATAATTTGGAGGAATAAAATAAAATATTGAATATATTTTATTTTGTGGAGATTTAAGATTTTAATTTAAATAAAATTGTATTTTATTTAAATTTGGAAGAATAAAAGGTTTTAATTAAATAATTAAAATTATTTAATTATTTAGAAGAATGTAGTTGATGTAGATGAATTTAATTAATTAAATAAATGTAATTTATTTAATTAAATGAGAGAAGATGAATCAAATAAATAAATAAATTTATTTATTTATTGATAGAGGAATGTGAAGGTGAAATAAATATTTAAAATATTTATTTAAGTAGAGTTGTGTCATTTTTAGGTGTATACATGAATATCTCTCTTTAAATCTTGTGCAAAAATGGCTACTCCAATGGTTGTTAAGATCACTGATAGGCCACGCCCAAAGTTCAAGAAACACCCCTACAAATCCCTAGAAGTTGATCCCTTAGGCGCTTTTTCTAGCATTCCGCATGGGGTTCTGCACGTAGAAGATGTTAGGGTTTACATCCACGCCAATATTGAGGAATTTGGAGAATCTAAGTTGATGGACATCTACCATAAACAATTAATAGATGAAAGTTTTGAACTCAAACCTCAATACAAGGCCCTCTGGGATAAGCACTTTGGACATTGCATCCACTTTCCTTGTTTTGCAGAAGATGAATGGGTCTGGTATGTTCTTAGCAGAATACCTGACAATTTCTTATGGTTGATGAAGCCCTTAAAGATAACAAAATATGCCATTAGGGCAATAACTGGACTACACTCATCTGGTGGGTTGCCTGCACTCAAATCTATCAAGAACCAGATAGTAAGTGAAGCTACTGAATCTAAGTTTGACAAGAGAGCAATGACCATAGAAGACATCACAGATTTGAATATCAAATTTGCCTCTATGATAATTGGTTATAAAATCTATCATTCCAGCAGGGACAATTCTATGTCTAGGACTGCAATATATACAACATATCAGATGTTAAGGGAAAATGATGATTATGACCTATGTGATCCTCTTCTAAACCAACAGTTAGAAAACTTGCAAAAGATCAAGAAGGATAAGAAGAACTCATTCAAGTATGGTAGTTTAATACTGTGTCTTTTCTTTTACTACATGAATGAGCTACCCAGATCAAGTGGTTGGGTATGGCAAAATGACAGACCGATTGCCATACAGATCAGAGACTATATGTATGGACTTGGTGATGCTAAGGCTCAAAGCACAGCACTCTGGGTGTACTTTAAAAACTTCCAAAATATGATGCAAGCCAAAGAAAGAATTCCTCAATCCATAGTTGAAAAATACAAAGATACAGTGTGCTTCATGGTTGACACTGATCAATGCCTAATGGAGGTAGTTGAGCCCAGAATAGTGTAGATAATGCCAATGGGTTACGAAGTAGATGAGAAAATTTTGGAGCTACACGTTCAACACCTATTGAGTCAGCCAAAGGACCCTGAGGTAGAAAGGTTTGGAACCTTTCAAGAATTAAGTGTAAAGATACATTTGAGCTGAGACAACCGAAGATAAAAAGGAAAGTTAGAAGGGAAGTAGAGGAAATTGCCAAAAGATATGGCATATCAAAAGAGGCAGTTGATGCAAACAGAGAGAAAATAGAAGTAGAAAAAGGAAGCGTTCCAATACAAGCCTCCTCCTGGACTAGATACTGTTGGATCTAGGGCATACAACTGAGGGGGGGTGAATCAGTTGTATACAAACTTGCTTTCTATTTCAAACACTTGATTTGTCTTGTTAGTTAACAGCATATCAATTAATCCTCCATGAACGTAAAACGCACAAACACAAGAGCAGATAAACATCAACACAATGAACACCAAGATTTTGACGTGGAAAACCCGGTTAAGGGAAAAACCACGGGGTGATTAACCCAAGGATTATTCTCTGTTAAAAGAATAAGAAAAAGAATGGCACTTGCCAATTAGGGCTCACTGCCCGAGCACACTGCTCACAAAGAGGCCCACTGCCTACAAGGAAACACACTGTCTACAAAGTGATAAGAATCACGATCTTGAACTGGAGAAAGACATCTTTACCATGTCCAGATCAGTTCCATTTAAGCCCAAAAACCTCTGCTCTGCCTTCCGCACTTCTCTGTGCTACACCACTCTCATCCACACAATCCACACTTCAAAATGAACTCACAAACCTTTATTTATACAAGACATCGACTTAGGAACAATCATCTAAGTCGGCAATCAACCATAAGAATATCCGCAAGATGAATAACACATCCAGTCGGCCACCACAAGAACATTCGTAGAATGAACAACTCATCCGGTCGGCTAAACAGAGCAAGAACTTCATTCGGAAGATTATCTTCAATTCCAGGCTCTACCATCAATGCGGACCAACAACACAACCTAAACATGATCCACAGACATTTCCAAGCCTGCCTAAATGACCAGGTACATCCGCACTTCCTCTACTTACTGGAATCTCTTCTCTTCCTTATTTGAAACTTCAAGAACACAGTCTGTCGCCACTGTCACAATGCAAAAGGTACTTCTGGACCTCCAAATCATACACAACTTGAGATGACACATCACAAGGACATCCCAAAGACTCCTTCCAATCTACAAATTAGGATTATACAATTCCGGACCTCACCGGACCTTTTTGCGATCCTCTGTCACCTCTGAACACTTGCTAGAACCGGTTCCACACCGATAGCCACAACTCCTTCAGATCTTCATGCGGACCTCTAAAATCTTAACTGAAGCATCTTAAGACTCATATATACAAACCCTTTAATCTGCATCCTCCGGTTTGCATCCTATACAATACATTTGCCTTCTTCTCATCACTGTTCTTCACTGTTCCTAACTGAGGTTAATTTTCTCAATATCCTCAGCACACTGCTCATCGAATCCCTCTTGTCAATGCAATATGAGTATGTTGACATCAATGACAACACTGGTTCACCTCATACTTGCAACAATCTCCCCCTTTGTCATTGATGGCAACATATGATGTGAAAAACCATCAAGACAAGAACTTCTCCTTTCTGTCACAGCTCCCCCTATCAGCAACATGTCTTCTCCTCATTTACTGCTCCCCCTTTGATCATCAGCTACTTATTTTTCACATGTCTTCTCTCCCCCTTTGACATCAATGGCAAAGGGCTCATACTTGCAATTTTAACACATCAGAATCATACCAGCTACTCCACCTTAGTAGCAGCTCCCCATCATCAATCTGGATCACAAGATATGATTGTGATATCCACCAGACTAATGCACATCAGTGCATCCTAGTTCATCACCAGAGGGGCCATGATCCCTAACTTCTCTCAGAGATATTCAAAAGAGTCCTTGGGAAGAGGTTTAGTAAAGATATCTGCAATCTGATCCTTGGAGGGAACATACTCCAACCTAACTTCTTCCTTGTTCACTTGTTCTCTCAAAAAGTGAAACTTGATAGATATGTGCTTAGTCTTAGAGTGCAATACCGGATTCTTGGAAATATTAATTGCACTTGAATTATCACAGAAAATTGTGATAGGCTCCTCATATTCAACTTTAATGTCTCTTAGCATCTGCTTCATCCATAAGATTTGAGTGCAACTACCTGTTGCTGCAATGTATTCTGCTTCAGTTGTAGACAGAGATATTGCATCTTGTTTCTTGCTTAGCCAAGAAACCAATCTCTTCCCCAAAAAGAATGCTCCACCACTGGTGCTCTTCCGGTCATCCACAGCTCCTGCCCAATCTACATCTGTGTAAGTATGAAGAGAGAAATCTGGATCTCTAGGGTACCATAGACCATACTCAGCTGTTCCTTTCAAGTATCTGAAAATTCTTTTGATTGCCATAACATGAGATTCTTTAGGATCAGCCTAGAATCTTGCTACAAGACCAACAACCTGCATTATATCTGGTCTGGTCTGAGTGAGATACAACAATCCACCAATCATTGATCTATACTTTGTCTAATCTGCCTTTGGGGAGTCATCATCTTTGCTGAACTTACATCCGATTGCCATGGGAGTGTTCATTGGCTTTGAATCTTCCATACCAAATTTCCTTAACAATTCTTTCACATATTTGGTCTGAGAAATGAAGATCCCTTTCTTTGTTTGAGTAATTTGCAGACCCAAGAAGAAATTCATTTCACCAAGCATAGACATTTCAAACTCACATTTCATCTGATTTACAAAAGTTTTGCACATATTATCTCTTCCTCCAAAAATGATATCATCCACAAACACTTCGACAATCAAAATATTTTCATGATCAATTTTGAAATATAAGTTACTGTCAGCAGTACCTTTGCTGAATCCAATCTGCACAAGATGCTTATCCAACCTTTCATACCATGCTCTTGGGGCTTGTTTTAATCCATACAATGCTTTCTTCAACTTGCAGACCATATTATCATTGTCAGACAATTGAAATCCATCCGGTTGTTCAATGTAAACTTCTTCTTCCAGATCACCATTTAGGAAGGCAGACTTGACATCCATCTGATATACCTTGAAGTCTTTAAAGGCAGCAAATGCAAGAAATAATCTGACTGCTTCAATTCTTGCCACCGGAGCAAAGGTCTCTTCAAAATCAATTCCTTCTATTTGAGAGTAGCCTTTGCAGACCAATCTAGCTTTGTTTCTGATTACTTCACCAGCTTCATTTAATTTGTTCCGGAAGACCCATTTGGTTCCAATCACATTCCTATCTCTAGGTCTGGGAACAAGATCCCAAGTATGATTTTTCTCAATTTGCATTAATTCATCTTTCATTGCTTTGGTCCAGTTTTCATCATTGCAGGCTTCATTTACTGTTTTAGGTTCAATCTTTGAAATCAGACAACATTCATCCTAATTTTGAATAACATTCCTTCTAGTTTGCACACCTTTGCTTCTGTCACCTATGATCTGATCTTCAGAGTGGTTCAGTGTTACATACCTTGGAATTTTGGGAGTATCATGCACTGCTGCTTCTTGATCAGGCTCATTCAAACCTATCTCTTCTTCCTGATTTACTGGATCAGGCTGACTCTGACTTACCGGAGAGGATTGAGTTCCTTGAATCTGAACACCGTCTTGGTCATCTTCATCAAACTCATAAAATCTTGAGGGCTTCTCAATTCCTTCATCAACTTTCACATTAGTACTTTCTATCATCTTCCTCAGTCTCTTATTGTAACACCGGTATGCTTTGCTTTGAGTGGAGTAACCCAAGAAAATTCCTTCATCACTTCTAGCATCAAACTTTCCTAGATCTTCATCTCTTTTAATATAACACTTGCTACCAAATACTTTGAAATATTTCACAGTAGGAGTGATGCCAAACCAGAGTTCATAGGGGGTCTTACCGGTATTGTTTCTGATTTAAACTCGATTTAGAGTGTAGACTGCAGTGCTGATAGCTTCTTTCCAGAACATCTGAGGAACATTTGCTTCCAACATCATTGTCCTGGCAGCTTCCTGAATGGTCCGGTTCTTTCTTTCAACTACTCCATTTTGTTGTGGAGTCCTAGGAGCAGACAATTGTCTCCTTATACCCTGCTTCTCACAAAAGTCAATGAACTCACCAGATGTAAATTCACCACCTCTATCAGACCTTAGACACTTCAGTTTCAATCTGGTTTGATTCTCTACCATAGCTTTGAAGATTTTGAACTTCTCAAATGCTTCTAATTTTTCTTTTAGGAAGGTAACCCACATCATCTGGGAATGGTCATCAATTAACAACATGAAATATCTATCACCTTGCAGACTCTTGATTCTTGTCAGACCACAGAGATCAGTATGTACTAATTCCAACAATCTGGTAGAGGACTAATCTTTGCTTTTGAAAGAGACTCTGCTCTGTTTACCTAGCTGACATTCTTTGCACAAACTATTTGTAGGTTTCATCAATTTTGGGGAAGATCTCTTACAGCCTGAGTATTGCTTATCTTGATGATGTTATCAAAATTTACATGACACATTCTTCTATGCCATAACCAACTCTGATCAACTTGAACAAACAGACAATTTTTATTTGAACCAACTAGATGAAAGATATTACCTTTTGTCTGAGTACCGGATGTAATTTCAGTTCCGGAGCTTGTAAAGATTCTGCATTTTCAATTCTTAAACCGGAGATCATAGCCTTTGTCTACTAACTGACCAACACTGAGAAGATTGTGCTTCAATCCTTCAACATATAGTACATTACCTATTTTGCTCTTTCCATCAAAGGAAATAGTTCCCCTACCTCTGATTCTGCTAGCAGAATTGTCACCAAACTTTACCATTCCTCCTTCATACCTTTCCAAATTCAAGAACTTATCCTTGTCACCAGTCATATGGTGAGAACATCCACTGTCAATAACCCAATCATCCTTTTCTTCCACTTGAGCAGCCAAAGCTTTTTCCACAACCTTGTGATTGACAGATTCAGAGAGTATTGAATCTTCTTCCTTGATGGCAATAAACACCCATTCATTTCCAGATTTGCTTCCTAGTTCTGATTCATTATCTGTTACTCCTTCATTGTCATCTTCTTCATGAACATAATAGCAGTTCTTTTGAAACCTTTGTCTATTAGTATTAGACCTTGCAGATCTTTCCAGACATCTTGAAGCAAAATGACCAATCTTATTGCAGTTGAAGCACTTAAAGGGTAGTTTTCCTTCATACTTACCGGATCCTCTTGGTAGTCTTTTTACAATGAAGGCTTCAAGTTGAGTTGTTTCTGCTTCTTCTTCTTCCATATCTCTTCTTGCTTGATCATACCATGACATCTTCCTTGAAGAGTTTTCTCCCAGATCAAATCTCTGTTTGCCTTTTACATAGGTACTGGCTTTGAAAGCAGATTCAGTCTTGGGAGGATCATCTCCAAACTCGGTCATTTCAAATGCAACTAGCTTGCCAGCCAATTGTTCTCTTGTGACAGTTGTGTGGGCTCTGAATTCATCAATTGCAGCGACCTTGATTTTGTAGGCAGCAGGAAGGGATCTGAGGATTTTGCAAACAATCTCATTTTCATCTAGAGTTCCACCAGCATTTCTAATTCCACACACTAGTTCATTCACTCTTGGCATAAAAGTAGTGATGTTTTCATCATCTCTCATCTTCAATCTTTCAAATTTCCCTTTCAGACTTTGCAACCTTGCACTCTTGACAAACTCATCTCCTTCATACAGAAGTTCCAGTTTAGTCAGGATCTCATATGCAGTTGGTAGGTCAATAACATTTGAGAGATCTAAGTCATTCAATGCGCTTAGAAGAGCTTTCTTGGTCCGCAGATTGTTTTCAGCATCTGTGATTTCATTCAGAGTTGTCGGACCACCTTGTGGAGGTACATATGGTTTTGAAACCATGGCCAAGTATGCTTTTCCCATACATTCCAAGTGACATTTCATGCGACCCTTCCAGAGAGTGAAATTGGTTCCATCGAACTTCGGACTATCCTTTTTGTATGACGACATCCTGGATCTCCTCAAGCGGTTAAGCTCCTTTCAGAGGAACTTGGCTCTGATACCAATTGTTGGATCTAGGGCATACAACTGAGAGGGGGGGTGAATTAGTTGTATACAAACTTGCTTTCTATTTCAAACACTTGATTTGTCTTGTTAGTTAACAGCATATCAATTAATCCTCCATGAACGTAAAATGCACAAACACAAGAGCAGATAAACATCAACACAATGAACACCAAGATTTTGACGTGGAAAACCTGTTTAAGGGAAAAACCACGGGGTGATTAACCCAAGGATTATTCTCTGTTAAAAGAATAAGAAAAAGAATGGCACTTGCCAATTAGGGCTCACTGCCCGAGCACACTGCTCACAAAGAGGCCCACTGCCTACAAGGAGACACACTGTCTACAAAGTGATAAGAATCACGGTCTTGAACTGGAGAAAGACATCTTTACCATGTCTGGATCAGTTCCATTTAAGCCCAAAAACCTCTGCTCTGCCTTCCGCACTTCTCTGTGCTACACCACTCTCATCCACACAATCCACACTTCAAAATGAACTCACAAACCTTTATTTATACAAGACATCGACTTAGGAACAATCATCTAAGTCGGCAATCAACCATAAGAATATCCGCAAGATGAATAACACATCTGGTCGGCCACCACAAGAACATTCGTAGAATGAACAACTCATCCGGTCGGCTAAACAGAGCAAGAACTTCATCCGGAAGATTATCTTCAATTCTGGGCTCTACCATCAATGCGGACCAACAACACAACCTAAACATGATCCACAGACATTTCCAAGCCTGCCTAAATGACCAGGTACATCCGCACTTCCTCTACTTACTGGAATCTCTTCTCTTCCTTATCCAGAACTTCAAGAACACAGTCTGTCGCCACTGTCACAATGCAAAAGGTACTTCCGGACCTCCAAATCATACACAACTTGAGATGACACATCACAAGGACATCCCCAACACTCCTTCCAATCTACAGATTAGGATTATACAATTCCGGACCTCACCAGACCTTTCTGTGATCCTCTGTCACCTCTGAACACTTGCTAGAACCGGTTCCACACCAACAGCCACAACTCCTTCAGATCTTCATGCGGACCTCTGAAATCTTAACTGAAGCATCTCAAGACTCATATTTACAAACCCTTTAATCCGCATCCTCCAATTTGTATCCTATACAATACATTTGCCTTCTTCTCATCACTGTTCTTCACTGTTCCTGACTGAGGCTAATTTTCTCAATATCCTCAGCACACTGCTCATCGAATCCCTCTTGTCAATGCAATATGAGTATGTTGACATCAATGACAACACTGGTTCACCTCATACTTGCAACAGATACTCTAAGAGCTTTGCACCCACCACCTTTAAGAGCTCAAGAGCCTCAAAACCGGAAGCCAAGACATCCGGAAAGGGAGAAAAGAGAATGAAAACAAATGCCACAAGGTCCTATATAAGCCAAAAGGATGATGAAGAAACAGAGTTTGATGAGGAAGTTAAGAAAATGAAGAAGAAGAAGAAAACATCCGGGGAATCCTCTGCCCGCAAAAACAAAGAAGAAGAGGTAGAAGAATTTATTGAAAAGCCCACTCTTTCTATTCATTATATCATCAAGGCAGTCACTATGGATGGAAATCTGCAACCAGTAATAGAATTTTATGATGATTATAGTGATACTGACAAAATGATCTTGGAAGAAGATACAGTCAAGTACCTAAATATTTATAATAAAGCATTCATTGAAATCATTTCTCTAATTCCCAAAAGTCTAGAGAAGGTACTTGAACTCAGAAAAGAGAATGCCAAGGAAAAGGACTTTGAGATCTGACAACAGATTGTTATTCAGTTCTATCCTTCCATTAATCTAAAGCAAATGAACATGATCTTTAAGGACTACAAGGATGGATTCCAGAGCAAAGCAAGAATGAACAAACTAATGCTTGGAGAGACTGACCAGGTAGCAAGAGAAACAGAAGACATCCTCTGGAATGCCTTCAAAAGATTCAATCTTCCTATCATAGAGGAAATAGATGAAGAACCTTCTACCATGGATGTCAAAGGATTAAATGCATCAAAAGAAGAATCTACTGAGAAAAATGTAGAAGGGTCAAAAGAGATAGATGAGGAGAAGTCTAAAGACTTGGATTCCTCTGTTCCGGAAGAGGAAGTTTGTGAAGAAGTTAACATCTCTCCTCTGGATCCCACTGCAGACATTCCAAACTCAGGAACTGGAGGAGAAGGAAGAAAAGAAGAAAAAGTGAGTCGAGAAGAGGAGGTAAAGGGAAGAGAAGAAGAACAAACAGAGAAAATCTTTGATGATAGCTTTGAGATTCAAAAGGAAAAGAAGACTCAGTCTCTGGCAAGAGACACTGTAGAGGTAGTGAAGAATTTCTTGACCAAAGAGATAATGGAGATAGATGAACCAGAACTATTCCAAGGACCACTAAATTTTGATTCCCTCTCTCCGGTCCAGACAATGAAAATAGCATCTTTTTCCCAAGCTAAAGCAAAAGAAAAGATTCTAAAATCTCACATGGAAGACTGTGAGCTGATAGAGATTGCATCCAGGATGCTAGAGAAGATCATGCCATCCTTCCAAAAGGATCCTTCAGCCTCTCCATCCGGTAATTTGAAATATCTAGTTAACTCTGTTAGCACCCATTTTGATTCCTTAAAGAA
Organism: Cunninghamia lanceolata; assembly: GCA_027924645.1. NCBI lineage: Eukaryota > Viridiplantae > Streptophyta > Pinopsida > Cupressales > Cupressaceae > Cunninghamia > Cunninghamia lanceolata. The sequence continues at coordinate 2,355,084 of BSBN01000467.1, read as the reverse complement.
ATCAGCAGAAGAGAAAGTCTGTAAAGAGTTTTTGGGAAAGAGATTCACTGAAGTACAAGGACTCATAGCTAATGATAGGAGGACCCTATATATTGGGATAAAGAGCCTAGAAAATACTCTTAAAGATGGTGGGGACATGTATAAATTTTGTCTATCCTGGTCTAAAGTGACAGAGGATATTGAAAAGAAGGTGAAAGAACAAGAAGGTAAAGTGTCAAGTTTATCTCAGAATTTTGATCTCCTCACTACATCCATAATGAATCAAGAATGCTAGGCCATTGCCATTATAAATGAAATAAAGAGGCTTGAAAAGGAGAAGAAGAATATAATAAGTAGGGTGAGTGAACTTAGAGGGATAATTATCCCTAAGTTAGAGGCAATGCATGAGGCCTTAACTAATGCTCAAACCATAGCCCGGACCAGTGATCCGGCAGACTTAAGAAGGGTAGAATCTTATGCATTTTTGTTGAGTGGTCACATCTCCATTTTGGACAAGATGAAGTAGAGTTGGGCAACAAAATTTGTACAGTTAAAAACCACTTTTGCAGATATACTTAAGTATATGTAAGTATAACATGTATATATACTTATGTAGCTATGTATAGGTTAAATTTTATAAATTTTGGTGTACAAATTCCACCATTTGCCATTGATGTCAAAGGGGGAGTGAGGAGTAGTGAAAAATGTGGAATCTAGCTAAGGGGAGCTCCGGTAAAATAATGCACAAAACAGAGCATCAACCAAGGGGGAGTTTGTCGCAACACTTAGTCATTTTTCACTAAGTGTTGCCATCAATGCCAAAAGGGGAGATTGTTGGCAAGAGACACTGTGTGGCTTCATGAGTGTTGTCATTGATGGCAACAAAGTCTATCCTACACATCTGCAACATATAGTATGCCTATATCGGAAGTCAGATTGAAGACTGTTTTGGTCCGGTGAACAAGAATAGAGCATGTAGCAAGGTCTGACAAACAAGTCTGGATCTCTCAAATGGTGTAACTCAGCAATTTATGGACTTAGATAACTCAAGAGGAGTATCATGACTACTATATATCAGAGATTGAGCCTCCGGTGATAAAACATGAAAAAGATATGAGCATCTGAGTGTTGGGTTCCTAACAGGCAGAGCAAACTAAGGAAGAATTGACCGGCAGAGTATCAGACTTCAATCTGGATGAGAAATTGATAGTGATCAAGCTATCTAAGGGATCATACAATATTGGCTGACATGATTGGTGACTTCAATGTCTATGATTTTGATACGCATCACATATCAAGCATGGATTCAGCCGACAGATCAGTATTTTGTAAATATCTTGAGTATTCCAGTTGCCGACTAGAAAATTGTTAAAATCCTTGGTGCGGATATATATACCAGATGGATTTCAGTATGGTGTGTGTGATGATATATTATGTGTAAAGAAAGGAAGAGATAAGTGTGGAAGCAGCAATACAAGTCTAGTATGTGATAGAGCAGCAGCACTAGAGTAGAGGAAGAATGAAGTGCATTAGATCAGTATATTGAGCCTAACCGGAACTGAACTTCAGCATTTGTGGATGCCTCTCATCAGTTCAAAACACCTGGTTACCTTCTATAAACTTTGTAGATAGTGAGTCTCATGTAGACAATGTGCCTCTTGTGAGCAGTGTGCTCAGGCAGTGAGCCCTAATTGGCAAGTGCCATTTTGTACTTATTCTTTCCCCGTGGTTTTTCTCTTAACAGGGTTTTCCACGTAAAAATCCTTGTGTTATGTGTGTTAATTTTATTTCTCCTCTCATGGTTATGTATGCTTATATGTTTTGATGTTGCACTAATTGTTAAAGAAGAAAAGAAAGTTAATATATTTGAGATAACTAATCCACCCCCCCTCTCTCAGTTATCTGCCTTATTTCCAACAAATAGGACCTAGGTGGACCCTTTGAGCTATACCCTATCCAAAATAGGGGGAGGACTTGGGCGTCTGTGCCCTAGTCCTGCCCTATTTTGGGGTAGCCCCAATTTCTAGGTGTCGGTTTATGACTGTTAGGAGGTTATTTTACTGACATGGTAAAGTTTAATTTTTAATAGCTTGGTGGGAATGCTTGTAGGTGCATATATAAGCATGTGTAGGCATTCATTTGTAAACTAGAGATTTCAAATAGATGATCATTATGAACTCTAGGCATTCTCAAGGTGATTCAAGGATTTCTATTGTGTTGCAAGAGTAGACTTGTATGTTTTTTGTGTTGATATTTGCAAATTTGAGCTTCAATCTCCTCATTGCATGAAGAGCATCTTCCTCCATGAGAGCTTCACTACAAGGTGACATATCATTGTGTTTTTATCATTGATTTCTTTGGTTTTGGCTTCTGCCTCACAAGGGCACGCCCTCTTTATCTGACAACGGTGTTTGGAGACTTAAGTTTCCTCCAAGGTTTGACTGAGGCAAACCTCTAAACACCACAACCCCCAAACCAAGTCTTGTGATTACAAGTTACAAGTGTCGCATTTGGGAAAAGTCAAGTCGTAAGAAGGAGTAGTAGGCATCAAGGATTTAGGATCTGAAGAGAAGTTGGACACAAGAACACTTCCAAGACTAGGACGCCCGCAAAAATGTCCTCTGCAAACAGATCTCAAGAAACATAAGTTACAGGGTTGATCAATGTCAGAAGGAGGTCCAGATTCCCTGAAAAAGTAGGTACCTTGGACTTGGGCACCCGCACCTTAGTCCCTGACTATTCCGCCTTAGAACCCTGAAAAAAGGTATTCTGTAATTTGTTATTTTACTCCCGTCTGTAAGAGCTTTCTCTGTCTTTCGTCAATGTGTTGCCGTATTTGCATAATTAGAGTTTTAATGGTTAATTAGACACAAGAGAAGGAAAATTAATAATTAATTCCCTAATCCAAGCTTCCCCTCATTTACAAGTGACCTATGGTATGATATTGCTCGCCACTCGACCCTAGATCCTTCAATGTTAGGGTGAAAGGAGGATTCAAACATCTAAAGAACAAAGATTAACAAAATCTAATTTTACCCTAAACATTTTGGTGAACCTGTGTTTTTGGACTTAATTTGCAACTTTTTGAGTGTTTGTCTTCAAATTTGGTGTGATTCCATTCATTCATTTGGTCATTTACTTTATTGCATTGAGAGAAATTCAAAAACATTGAAAAATTAGAAAAATACAAAAAAATTGCATTGTTTGGCTTACTAAATTGCATCAATTCTTTCTAAATTTTCCTAATTCATGATTTTTGCATTATATCTAATATAAAATATAGAAAACTACAAAAAATAAGAAATTTACCTTGCATTTTCATCATTTAATTGCTAGGGTTTTGTAGAAATTTTGACAATTTTATATAACCTAGTAATTCCAAAATCTAGGGTTTGTAGGCAAAATATTTTATTAGATTTTTCTACTAATTTTAGAGGATCATTCAAATTTTTATTTGGCTTTAGTCTTTCATTTTAGTGTGAATTTGCATTTAGATTTAAAATATTTGCATTTTTGCATAGAAATTTTCAACAAAAACTAGCAATTTTGATGCATTTTCATTAAATTTGCATGGGCATTTTGCATGTTAAGGATTGAAAATCATTTTCAGATCTGAGAGTAAGTCAATTTCATAATAAATCAGACTTCAAATTATTTGCATAGTATTTTGTGTCAAGTTTTCAAACCTAGGGCTTCAAAAACAACAATTTTCACTAAAATCAGCCTTATTAACTCTCTAAACTTGCATTATAGGCCTGTTGTGAAGGATATTTTTGCATTAATTTTATGTTATCAGGGTAATCATTTGTTTCCCCTCATAAAAATCTTCACAACACCCTTTTAACGGGCTCTTGTAGTAGAAATTTGGTGAAAAACTACACATTTTGGCTATTTTGGCCCTAGGGTTTGACCTAGTTTGCATTCCAAGTGTGTTGTGATCAATTTTATGGATTAATGTGACTGATATTATTTATATATTTGTTTTACCTCCTAAAATTCCTTACAACACCTCCTTTGCTAGGTCTTGGAGTTGAAAAACCGTGAAAAATTGTATATTTTGCTATATTTTCACTAGGGTTTGACTTTAAGTGGCGTTAAAAACATGTTGTGCTGAGTATTTTGGAACCAAGTGGCTGTTATTACTGATATTATTTGATTTCCATCATAATTTTCCTCACAACACCCTTTGTTATGCTCTTTTGCATTGAGTTTTGGTGAAAAAAGTGCCTATTTTGACATATTTTCACTATATTTTGACTTGGCATTATCTTGGATTTGCATCAAGAGTGTGTTGAGAGTGATTATATTTCTGTTTTGGATAGATATCAGACATATAACTTTCTGCCCTTGACTGAAATCCTCATAGTATCCTTTGTTTCATTCATTGGCATTGAAAAGAATACAAAAACTCAAGCATTTTGGCCGTCAATGTATCCTTCTCCTAGGATTTGCTCTCTTGGTTTGTGCAGTGTGTGTTGTATGCTTTTGTATAACCTTTATGACATACTATCCTAAAAATAATATCCCTTTGATAAGAAGTAAAAGATTAATGGGATCTAGCGCTCTGGAAGAAGTTGGTACTTTGGACACCTTCTTTACAAAAGGAGAAAATTAAATTGTGCAAGATATTATACATCCTCCAACCTCAATGGAAGAAAAAACTTTTCACGATGTTGATAATACTATTGAGGCAACAGGATATGTATCTGATGAGCAAATAGAAAAGTTGGATAAAGACTTAGCTGAATTTCAAACATTTATAGAAAATGAGAGAATAGTCGAAGAAGTCGTTCCTACAATTCATAATATAAGAGAATTGATAAAAGGACAAGATGCTGTTAATGCACTTCGTGGTCTAGCACATATTGTACAAACCAATATCATGTCGGTGACCGAATGTGTACAAACGATAAATAACACTTTATCACCATCTCATGCTCAAGTTTCCATACCTATACCAAACACAGGAGTATCCACTTTTACATCAAAGATCTTAACAACTAATGCAAATGCTTGTAGTAATGCTACCAATGGTATTGGAGTATCTAATGGCACTAATTACAAAGTTGTGGGATTTAATTATTAGAATTTGATTCCTAAAGGGACATCTTCTATGAATAATTGTTCTCAACCTCCTATCTATTCCACTCATTTCCAACTACCTATTACATACTCGCAGCCATCTTCCACATATCAACATGGCCAACTACCATTAACTTATTCTCATCCTCCGCCTATTGTATCTCAAGCTTAATCACCTCCTCACCTTGGTTCTAATTCCTCACAACAAACTGCATCTCTCAATGATGCCATCCTAAACCAACTTTTACAGGACATGACTACTTTGCAACAAAAGGTAACAAATTTGACAGATTCTTCACAGCCTAGTCTACCAACATATCATGCCCGTAATTTGTTATCCTATGCAATTTTGAGAACTCCTATGCTTGAAAGGTTTGAGACTCTTCACTTTGAAAAATATGGTGGAAAAGGAGATCCTAATATTCATGTGGTAGCATTTACAGTTATGTGTAGTGATTTTTATTTTGAAGAGGATTTGTTAGCAAAACTTTTCCCGTGATCTCTCAAAGATACTGCTTTAGAATGGTTTTGCTCATTGCCTCCAAATTTAATTCACTCATTTTTGCAGTTGATTGATCAATTTTTACACAATTTTCAAGCAAATATTGGACCCCAAGTCACTCTTATTGACTTGGTTCAATGCAAACAAGGTCCCAAAGAAAAGTTGACTGAATTCATTGGTCGATATCAAGGACTTTATGTGCAAATTCAATATTAGATGAAAGATGAAGATGTTTAGAAGATATTCATTACAAATCTACAACCCAATATTTGTGATAAGATTCTCTTGATGAAATATAACTCCTTTCAACATTTATGCACCGCTCTTTGTGATTATCAACTTTCATCTAGTCAGTATGAAAAACAAAACTCATCAGCTCAAGTTGGTCAATCCATGGGTGGATCATCACAAACAATTTTAAGAGGAACAATAATAGGAGTTTCATCAAGATAAGTGGACCAAATACGAATGTGTCTGCTATAAATAATCCAAAGAAACCATCGTATCAACCAAGCAAGTTTACTCCGATATCTGAGTCCTATAATTCTATCATGAATCAAACTATGAGTAATAACATCCTGAAACTTCCCCCAATCAATCCTGTTGATCCTAGTAAACAGGACCTTACTTCGATGCTAATGCCTTTTGTCATTATCATCGAATGCAAGGACATGACACTGAACAATGTATGTGTCTTAAACATGAGATACAGGACCTTATTAATTCAAATGCCATCCAGGTATCGGGTGTGAATGATAATGGAAATAAGTCAGTTGCTCCGCCGAATCAAAATTTACAAATCTTCACTAATCCTTTTCCTAAGCATACCGAAAATAATATGGTGGAACAAGGTTTAATGGAAGTACACAAGGATGATTACTTGGACTATGATAGTATCGTGGGTATGATTGAAGTTGACAAAAAACAAATGGAAAATTCACCTCGTCCTTGAAGAAATGGAATTTATGCTGAGGTTCCTCCTCTGTTATCCTTATATGGATCAGGAGATAATCAAAATGTATCTGAAAAGAAAGAACAACCGATATAGATGAGTAAGATGGTACAAGATGATTCCCGTTACTATTCTAGAAAGATTCAACAACAAAAATTCGCTAAAAATTGAAAAAGAGTAAGACGGCAATCAACAATCAAAAATAATAGTGGTTCTCCCCATCACAAGCAACAAAAAGTCTCATCCAAACAAGGATTTAATGAACAAGCATCATATGATAACAAACAAGACTTTCATAAGAACCACTCAAATTTTGCATTAAACATGATTGAGTACCTCTCCAAGAGGTTTGAGAGCTCCAATATATAATATGAAGATCCTACAGGTAAGTATCTCTAACCCTTTATCTCTCTCATGATGTGCTTCTCCCGTGATGTGTTATGTGTTGTTTAGGCCTCCTGGGATGACTTTGGATTCTCTCGTAAGGTTCGGGATACCAGGAGACCACCTCTATTGTGACCTTCTTCTATTTGTATCATCATTCTTCTATATTGCCTCTCTCTGATTTCATTGTTGTGTGTTGTGTCTTATGGACATATCGTCATGGTTGGTGACTTGGGGGCACCCTCCTACGTGACTGTCCCTAAGACACTTGTTTTCTCCTCTCTTATTTATTGTTTCCCTTCCTCTAGTGTTTCCACCTAGCGGCCGGATGATGACAAACATTTATATTGATGCGAACCAAGTGTCCCTTTTGAGAGCAATTAAAAAATAGATTTATTTCCTAATATGACAATGGGGTTGTATATCTTATCTGATGCTTGGCTAGTGGAAGCACTCGTGCTTTCTGCACAGTGAATTTCTTGATGTTTCTATCACATTTACAAACCTTAACAATACTATTTCTCTGTGCACCTTTGTTTTCCTTTGAATCTAGCCTTGGAAGTACTCAATTCGGAGAGCTTCATGATATAGCCCCTAGTTATCCTCAAAATTTGAATTCATTGTATAACCTTGGCTCTTTGTGTCGTTAATCATATGCATTGATGTTGTTGTTTATCATGATGTTGTAGACACTAACATGTTTCTTGCAGGGATGTGTTTGTGGGAACATTTGGCGATTGTAAAGTACATGTCACCTCCGGGGGGCATGGGCTTTGCGAAAGTCGATGTTCCCTTGTGTGTTTTTCTTCCTACATTAACGTGCTTGATATCGATAACTGATATCAACCACCTTAAGGTGGGGGCATATATAAGGTAAGCTATCTGTTATAGATGTTAGCAATGTGCTTGTCCTCAGGTGCAGACTAGTGCGATGAGTACTTCCTATATCCTAAGTTTGTTTGCAATCAATCGATCTATCTATTGCGTATACCTTCCTTTTCACCGTAAGGCATCTCTATGATGCGGGTGGGGTTGTATAATTTTGAGCTCATACCTCCTTTTCATTGTAAGGCGTCTCCATGACACGGGTGGGGTGGTATGCCATGCTTCCTTTTCACTATAAGGCGTCTCTGTGACGTGGGTGGGGTTGCATTTTCAAAAAGTCCTCTGCAGAGGTGGGGAGCGGTTATGTGACTAACTCAACCCTTAAGTGTGTCTTCAGTGATTGTTGTGGTGAAGCCCAATCATTGGTATGTGCCTGTAATGTGCCTGAGATGGTGATGAGCCTAGAAATAGGGAACACACCATCGCTTGTCTGCCATGTTTTCTTTGTGTCTTCATGTGTGTGTTTTGGTGTGCTTGTATTGTTTGGCGTGTATGTTTCCCATATGCAGTATGCATTTTGGGAGGTTTTGTGTGTCTTACGTGTGTGTTGCCCCATATATGCAAAGACCTGCGTGATGAGTGCATCATGTATTATGGGAGGTTTGTTTACTTTCCAATACTTGCATTTGCATTTCATTTATATGAGAAAAAGAAAAAGAAAAGATATCATTTCTGTCTTCCATGCATTAATGTGTCTTCTATGCATTGACTGTCTACTCTATGTTCTGCGTGACTGTAACTGTCTTCTCTATGTTTTGCGTGCCTATTATTGTTTTCTATGTGATTGGCGTATCTTCTTCATGCTTGATGTGCTTGTTGTGTTTGTGACCTTACTTTAATGCATGTATGGGCCTCACGTTCATACATACATTAAAATGGGGGCTAAATGTAATGTCAGAAAATGTCCCCTTGGGGGCTTTTCCCTCATAAGGTTTAGCTCTCGGGTCTTTAGAATGCATTTAGGATATTTTAGTTCATATTTTGGCATCCCGATGGAATGAGACCTAGGTTCCATGACAAATAGGACCTAGGTGGACCCCTTGAGTTGTACCCTACCCAAAATAGGGGGCGGACTTGGGCACCCGTGCCCTAGTCCTGCCCTATTTTTGGGCAGCCTCAATTTCTAGGTGTCGATTTATAACCGTTAGGAGGTTATTTTGCCGACACGGTAAAGTTTGATTTTTAATATCTTGGCGGGAATTCTTGTAGGTGCATATATAAGCATGTGTAGGCATTCATTTGTAAACTATAGATTTCAATTAGATGATCATTGTGAACTCTAGGCATTCTTAAGGTGATTCAAGGCTTTCTATTGTGTTGCAAGAGCAGACTTGTATGTTTTGTGTGTTGATATTTTGCAGATTTGAGCTTCAATCACCTCATGGCATGAAGAGCATCTTCCTCCATGAGAGCTTCACTACAAGGTGACATATCATTGTGTTTTTATCATTGATTCCTTTGATTTTGGCCTCTGCCTCACAAGGGCACACTCTCTTTATTTGACAACGATGTTTGGAGACTTAAGTGTCCTCTAGGGTTTGACTAAGGCAAACCTCTAAACACCACAACCCCCAAACCAAGTCTTGTGATTGTAGGTTACAAGTTTCACATTTGGGAAAAGTGGAGTTGCAGGAAGGAGTGGAAGGCATCAAGGATTCAGGATTTGAAGAGAAGTCAGACACAGAAGCACTTCTAGGACTAGGGCACCCGTAAAAGTGTCATCCACAGATAGATCTTGAGAAACAGAAGTTACATGGCTGATCAGTGTCGGAAGGAGGTCCGGCTGATCAGTGTCGGAAGGAGGTCCAGATTCCCCAAAAAAGCATGGACCTTGGACTTAGGCACCCGCACCTTAGTCCCTGATTGTTCCACCTCGGAACCCTAAAAATAGGTATTCTATAATTTGTTAGTTTACTCCCGTCTCTAAGAGCTTTTTCCATCTTTCGTCAATTTGTTGCCGTATTTGCATAATTAGGGTTTTAATGGTTAATAGACACAAGAGAAAGAAAATTAATAATTAAATTCCCTAATCCAAGCTTCCCCTCATTTGCAAGTGATCTAGGGTATGATAGTACTCACCACTCAACCCTAGATCCTTCAATATTAGGGTGAAAGGAGGATTCAAACATCTAAAGAACAAAGATTAACAAAATCCAATTTTACCCTAAACATAAACATTCATCAACCTCGTTTATATTTCTTTAAGGGGATTTTAAAACCATATATTGTATATAAACAGTCCTAGTATAGATTGACATATCAAACATGTTCATCATAAGTCAAACATTCAATTGATTTCATCTCTAGCAATCTTACAGGGCACTAAAAACTAAAATATTCCTTGAAGAGAATGTGTTGCCATCAACTTGCAGAGAGGCGTGTTGTTGTTGGTTGAGTTGGGGATTGAATATAAGGAAATTCATTCATGTAAAAATGATTGCATTTTATATAGAAATGAATATCAAAACAAGGTAGAATTCCATGTATGCAAAGAGAAGAGATATCGTACAAATGTACAAGGTCCTATAGTTCCAAAGAAGTTTTTATGTCACATGCCAATTATACCTAGACTTCAATGAATGTTTTGTTACAAGTCACTTGCACAATTGATGGATTGGCATGCAAAGAACGGGAGTAAAGATGGATTCATGCGAATTCCAGCCGACTCCAAAGCAATGAAACACATAGAGGAAAAATGGCCAAGAAAATTCTAAGATGAATCCCATAGTATCAGGTTTGGTCTTGCAATTGATAGAGTGTGCCCATTCTCTTTCCTGAGCTCAAATTATAGTGTTTGGCTTGGCCAGTCGGATTGATAGTATACAATATTCCCCCATGGATGAGTGTTAGAAAGGAGCACCTTATGCTAACTCTCATTATTCTAGGAAAACAACAAGTTAAAAACATGGATGTTTATCTTGCGCCTTTTATTGATGAGATGCAACTACTATGGAAAGACATAAGAATGTATGACATATCACGTCCCCCATCAAATAGGTCCTTCACGTTATATGGTGTGCTATGTTGGACTATTCATGATTTTCCAGGACTTGGTGTTTGTTCTGGTAAAATAAAATATTTACGTATTTACACTCATAATTTATTTTCATCCCAACTTTCATACTTAGTTTTATACTATTTTTTTGATGTTATTAACATTGCTTATTGAATTGCAGGGCTTCAAACAAAGGGGATATTTACATGTCCAAGATGTGCAAAACAATTTCAAGGGTGGTATTCTAAAGATCTACATAAATTTATTTACGCAAACAACAGGGTTTTTCTACCACTAGATCATAAGTTTAGAAATCGCCTGAAGAATCACTTTGATGGAAAAGTTGAAAATAGAGGCCCTCCCATGATTATGGGTCCAGCTGATTGGCTTAAGAAGTATGAAGAAGCTGAATTGAAAGCTTTGGAGGATTTTTTTGATTGGGGTGATTCAATTGAAGAACCAGAACAAGTTGTAGTTAATATGCTAGAAGAAATGAAAAGGAAATCTATATTTTATGAGCTCCCTTACTGGAAGGATCTATTAATATCTCACCTATTAGATCCTATCCACATCTTCAAAAATGTCCCAGATTCTATATTTTGACATATATCAGGGAAAGAGAAGGACGCGTTGTCTTCGAGGAGAGATATTGCTCTTTCACGTACCAAAATTGATAGAAAACATTTGTGGCAAAATAGGGAAAATGAAACATATGCAAAAGCTCCATGGATTTTGAAAAAAAAAAAAATAGACCAACTAAAAAATGTCATTCGTTCAATAAGGACACCTACTAGCTATGGGTCGTCATTGGCTAAAGCTTTTACAGTTGGACATATCACAGGATTTAAAACACATCATTTTCATAATTTTATGAAGGTATTATATATCATCATTCAACATTTATTGGTAACATTGATTAAGTACTAAATATATTTTGATATTTTGTTGTGTGAGAAAAAATTACTAATGACCTTTTCATAAATGTATTTGATAGCATATCATGCCATTGGTAATTATAGGATTCCTGTCTTACAGTTGCCTTAAGGAATGCCATAAGTCGATTGTCAGCATTTACAAGGTATGTGGTTATATGAAATGTTCATGTGTGAGAGACATAGAGATATTATATTGCATTTTAATTTTTGACTAAAGGTTCATACTAATTTACTATTCTTATATTAGATGGGTGACCTCCAAGGAGATCCACGAATGTGAAGTGCCAAAATGGAAGAAGGAAATTGCAGAAATTATATGTGTATTTGAGAAGGAGCTCCCTACAAGTTTCATGGACCTACAAGTCCATTTACTTATACACCTAGTCGATGACATTGAATTGGTGAGTGTCATATCAACGAGGTGGATGTTTTTCTTTGAGAGGTATATAAAAACTCTAAAAAGATATGTCTGACAAAAGGCACATCCAGAGGGTTGCATCGTTGAAGGGTATGTATTGAATGAAGCATTTTTCTTCCTGTCTAAATTCCTTGGTAAGGATTTTGAAGATGGGCCACACTTCTGGGATGAAGAACGAGCATTAGATATTATTGATGGAAAAAAACCACAATCTAATGGTGTTCAAGTAGAAATTAGTAAGTAAATTCATGATCAGTGTGGTTGTTTTTCTTGCAATCATTAATTTACTCTGTAATTTATTTTTCAAATTAATAGCATGACATTTGGAGTTTGAAATAAACATGTTGACATGTAATAGGTGTAGAGGAAAGTGCTCTACTCAACAAGTTTATTCTGTACCACATGGACTTTATGAACAAATGGATTGATCTGTATGATAAAAAGAGAGAAGTGTTAGAAGCAAGGAAACAGTTTAAGAGATTAAACCCAAGGAATACTCCACTTCCCACTGATCTTCTTAGGGAATGGGGAAAATATTGCACACTAGAATGTGTTATTGAACAAATTCAAAATCAAATAGAAGATGCAGGTATAGATTCAAACATAACAGAAGATGAAATCAACATGTCTAGAGGATGTGAAAGAAATGTATAGTTGGAATTTTACAAAATGTTGTTTCCTTACAGTTTTGATACTATTAACTATTTTAATATTTGTCATTATATTTGTTTTCATTGAAATAAATGGTCTTTCACATGCGAGGAAATATCCAGCAATGTGGGCATATGGTCGACATTATCGTGTAGAAAGTGTAGATGTAAAGAGATGATCCTTCGATTGTGGCATCATGGTTGACTTCAAGCAATCCAGTCGATCAAGCTCAAAAGATAAGAATATAATTGAAGGGAATCTACAATATGTCAGGAAAATACAAGAAATTATTGAATTGGATTACCGCCCTTTTAAATGTTGTATTTTTAAGTGTAGATGGTATGCAGCATTTGAGAGGACACGAAGACATGATACCCATAGTGGATTATTTTTTATAGATTCCTCATGTTTCCTACTAGAGGATAAGGAGCCTTATATTCTACCAATTCATTGTGAGCAGGTATTTCTTTAACTCAAACAAGAAGCGGTAGTGATCATTAATCTATTAATTCATAGTTTATTATGATTATATACATGTGTTTATTAATCAATAAAATTGTTATACGACACGTCTAATATATGTATGTCATTCATGTGCAGGTATTTTTCTATGAAGATATTTTGGACCTGAAATGGATATTTGTCATACATTATGATCTAATATTAAGGCATGTATTTGATGATGCATTAATGGATATTGAGAAAAACAATGATGGCTAACAAAATGAGAGAGGGATTAGAGAACATCAAAGAAATTGACATCATGATGATGTTGAAGATGGTTATGTTCAGGCACAAGAAGACAACAATCCAAAGTTAGATGATGTTATGGAAGACAACAATATGGATGGTATAGAAAATGATGATCCAAATACATCTGGTAACAATATAGATGGTCTATAGTCAAATTTCAATGATGATGAAGATGATGCAGGTCAAGATGAGGATGATGATAATATTAAATACTTGAAAGAACATATGAACATTGACAATGATACACTAGATGACATTGTAGTAGACAATAATGTTAATGACCAAGACTTCTAAATTTTCAATGTTGTATTTTTAAGTGTAGATGGTATGCAGCATTTGAGAGGACACGAAGGTATGATACCCATAGTGGATTGTTTTTTATAGATTCCTCATGTTTCCTACTGGAGGATAAGGAGCCTTATGTTCTACCAATTCATTGTGAGCAGGTATTTCTTTAACTCAAACAAGAAGCGATAGTGATCATTAATCTATTAATTCATAGTTTATTACAAATATATACATGTGTTTATTAATCAATAAAATTGTTATACCACACATCTAATATATGTATGTCATTCATGTGCAAGTATTTTTCTATGAAGATATTTTGGACCTGAAATGGATATTTGTCATACATTATGATCTAATATTAAGGCATGTATTTGATGATGCATTAGTGGATATTGAGAAAAACAATGATGGCCAACAAAATGAGAGAGGGATTAGAGAACTTCAAAGAAATTGACATCCATGATGATGTTGAAGATGGTTATGTTCAAGCACAAGAAGACAACAATCCAAAGTTAGATGATGTTATGGAAGACAACAATATGGATGGTATAGAAAATGATGATCCAAATACATCTGGTAACAATATAGATGGTCTACAGTCAAATTTCAATGATGATGAAGATGATGCAGGTCAAGATGAGGATGATGATAATATTAAATACTTGAAAGAACATATGAACATTGACAATGATACACTGGATGACATTGTAGTAGACAATAATGTTAATGACCAAGACTTCTAAATTTTTAGAATTATTTGCAATCCATGTTTTAAAAAGGATGATTCTTATGGCCTAAACTTTGAAATGCTTCAGTAATAGTATTTGTGTCAATACAAATTACCTATTGTAATATCCTTAAATTGTTCAATCTTTGGTATAAATTGTTGGCAGAAAAAATTAGGATTACTTGGAATCAATTTCCTTTTCATTTCTTTATATTTTGTTTCAATGTCAAGGTCTCAACCTAATCCTCATTTTGCACTAAGAAGAAACCTTAGGCTTAACTCTACAATGGCCTCAATTCATTGTGAGGAAGTTATGATTGAGGATTTGATGACTACTACATATTTGAATGGGGAAGATGTTTTTCATCATGACGCACATGTTGCACATATGGATAGGAAAGACATGAATCTTACTACACAAATACTTATATCAGACCTTTACGAATTTGAGCAATAATGTTAATTATTCAAATTTGATTGATGTTCTTCATAACTTGTTAATGGATAATCCTTATGTGATGGAAGTATTAAGTGATATGGGTCAAAGGATAAGCTCATCAAGTTCCTTAAATAGTGTGTCTCCTCCCCTTCCTTCACAAGCCTCTTCGTCTAGTGTGCCTCCTTCCACATCTTCTCCTACATTAGACATGCCACATATTTCTTCTCTTCTCTGTACTGCCTATTAATTTTTCATAGCTCCTATCATTGATCCTCTCATTGTACCTACTTCTCATATTGTACCTTCCACTCATCCCCTGATTGTGTCTACTTCTCACCCACTACTCATGTTCCCACTTCTAGTGTTGTCATTCCAACTTCATTCTTTGTCCCCCAATCAACCTACACTCCACCTATTATCTCATCTTGCCACTTCCACTCCCATTTTAATCATACCTTATAATGTCCATCCTTCCAACATAGATGTCATCCTTAAAAGAATTGATGAGATGCAAAGTAAAGTTGATGCATTACCCCTAGTAATCAAAGGATATCATAGCAGAAATCAAGCATAATCCACTTTCATTTGAGTTATTTCTTATCCATTTCTAGTTTGTTCGATGGCCCCTAGTTTTGTAATGTATAGTGGTAAAGGGGACCTTATGACACAATTGGAAGTTTGTTTTGATTATGTTTATGATGAAAAACTTTTTACAAATCTCTTCCCTAGAAACTAAAAGGATTATGCAAATGAATGGCTTTATTCTCTTCCTCATAGTTCTATTCATTCCTTCAATGATTTGGCCAATGCTTTTGTACATCACTTTAATGTCAATATTGGTTTTGTTAGTACTCAAATTTCCAAATTATAAAACCCTAAAGATATGCCAAATCTTATGATTAGGTTTTATATGTGAATTTGGCCAACTAACAAAATTGATTAGATTAATCAAAATTCTTTGGATTTTAGGCTTTGTTCAAGCCTAGGTGGTTGTTACCTTGTTTCACCAATGACAATTTACTTTCAAATTTGCTGGTGACTTCAAAACAGATTAAGGAGCTTATGTAATTTTGTCAATTAAATCATCCACTTCACTTAACCCATTCTGGCATATGATTTGGATTAATGTTTTCTATAAATCTTTAAACCTTACTCCTAAAACAGAAAAACAAAATTGGATTTTGAAAATATATACAAGGGAATTATTTTCAAATGAGAATGATCGGTGCCTACCTTTGGGTTACGGAGTTTTCACTCTAAGAAGAATGTGTGCTTCCCTTTTAGCCACAACTTGATTTGCTTGGCAATTCTAGGTCTATGACTTGCATAGACATGCAAATGTGTAAGTTATCAGGTTCTTCTTTAACAATCCAATTTAACTTTCCAAAGTTACTGTGATTTACCTATAGGATTTTAATCCTTGCTTGAAGTAGCCTAATAAACAAACCACACAAGAAACATCAAATGTGTTCTAACAAATCAACAATATACTTGATAGGTTGATTTGAATAACAAAGAAAAAGTAAATTAGAGACAACCAAATAAATTATTAGCAATCCAATTCAACAAACAAATGAGAACCAAAAGTTGAGCACCAGAGAATAGTAGCTTTTATATTGATTTGCTTCAAAGTACATGTAGTGCAATGTCTCTTTCAAAAAATCAAAATCCTAGATAGATCCCAAGCCATAAGGTCTTGGTTTCCTTTTATAAAGGAAGCAACAAGCTTCAGACCTTTCACATTCAAAATGGCTTACAACCACTATATTTTTATTTCATCCTTTACTACCAGACCACAAATGCTTAGATTGACCCCTGTAGGACCGTGGGAAATTATTACCTGATGTCCTTTTGTTTACCGCCCACCCGCAAATGTTATGAATGACTGTCACAGGATGACAGGGCAAAAACCCATTACATTATCCTCTTGCCAGTCTACTGCGGGCCTCTGTTGAAACCATTGCGAGGGCGCAGTAAGTGATACCTCCTGATGTTATTACCGTAATGCCGCCGATTACTTTTTAAACCTCTGCGAGACCGTGGGAAGAGACTATCTGCACCTGAACACCACCAAGCCGCAAGCGTGAGATGAATTATCCATGGGGTAGTGGTAGCTTCTTCATATCAACTGCTTCCTACCACCAAGCCGCAACCTATTCTTTTATGCTCTGCGGGAATGTGGTATGTGCCATATTTCATTCCTCTTGTTCCCACATAACCACAAAAGATATTCAATTAACCTATAGGACAACGGTAATAAACAAAAACACTCATATAGTCAAAAATAGTCAAAATTATTTCACAATGGCCATGATATATATTCCAGAGATTGGATGTTAGAGCATTTTGGAAAAAGTATAGGTTCCAAGATAGATTGAAGGAAAAGGAGAGCATCAAACTGAATAGGATCAAGCAAATTTTGGGAGGTCCTAATAGGTTTAAAGGTTACAATTTTAGATTTAGTAGGATGTAAACAAGGATCAAATGATTGCAATCATGATTATGTTATTGGATTTCAAACTTTGTCAACAAAGATACACTATCAAATTCCTAATGATGAATTGCAAAGAATATTTGTTAAGGGTTTATTACCTACTATCCAAGAGACAATGTACCTAAACAATTATTATTCTTCCATGGATTTGTGTGCAAATGTAAGAAACATTGAATTGAAACTTCTTAAGTCTAATGCACTTAAATATGGATCTCATCCTTCAAATTTTCAATAGGAAAATTTAGTTTTCAAAAGGGTGAAAATAAGCAAGAAAATCAACAAAATGCTCACCATGTTAAATTATAGTCAACTTCAGATGTTATTTAATCTAATTCCCAAGGTGAACTGAGGGACAATCCTATATTATCTATTAATGTAATAAGATCATAGAATACATAAAGGAAAATAGATATGTAAACCAAAACACATTCAAATATAGAAGGGTTCTAACATATATGTCACTTTTAATCAAAATGAACAAAGGAAATATACAAAGAGGTAAGATGAAAATTTGTTATACCTCTTTTACTCTACAAAATGTACAAAGTAGGCATTTGTTCAAGAATACCATCAGTTATGCTCCATGTAGATGTTGACAAGTATCCAACATGTATGGTGCATTTCTTATGTGGATGGGATGAGAACAAATTTCAAACTTGTATGGTGCCAACTGGATCATTGTGGCATGTGGCGTGGACATCACCATGTGTCAGACGCATACAGTGCCAATTATATGATCATGTTTTGTAGTACAAATTGATGAAAGTAGATTGTCATTGATGTCAAAAAGGTGTTGAGAGTTTGGTCTCCATAATATCCTTTATTATGTTGAAAATAAAGATTGAATGGATAGGTCATACTTTTTCAAGAGGCAAGTGAATTTTAGAGATTTGTTTGGTTTGGAGTTGTTGCATTATGATGTTCTTCATAATGAGAATGGTTCATCACAAGGATGCTTTAATATCCATATCAAAGTTGTTCACTCTATTAGGAACATCGATCAGGAGTTGTTCATCAGATTGAATAGCAGTAGTTTATGGAAGAAATCAAGATATTGGTATAGTGATGATAATATGCAGTGCATATATGTTTATGCTTCATATTTGGTTTGTTATGTTTGATCATTTCTTCACACAGGATGTTGAGTTGTTTTCCATTGATGGTTTGAGTTGTTGCTTGATGATACCTTGTCATACTATTCACAATAAGGTTGCAAAGATTGTTTTAGGATGTCTTAAGGACAAAAGAAGCAAGGTGTTCAAAGAAAGAGTTGTTATTCCAAATCAGAGTAATCTCATGGTGACATGTGTCATAGTAATCTAATGGTGACTTCATGAATTTCAAGTCAAGATGGCATATCATTATAGACCACTTTGTGTTTTGCATCAATCTTTGGGTCCTAAAAATGTCTTGAGAATTGCCTCAATATGGATATGCTTGAAGAAATCCCAAGATTTTAGTATGTTGACTCTTGAGATATTAATCTCTATACACCTTATCACATATTATATTCCCTTCACTGCCCTTCACATTTGAAGTGTTCTTTTTGTTTTATTTTGAGATTGACCTTTTGAACAGGTCAAAAGCCACTTAAGTGGCAACTCTAAGGGGCTTATTATCATGGGCAACCAACCCCCTCAACCTTGATAACATGCTATACTGGTTGTAATGAAACAAATAGTGAGCAATAAAAAGGCCGATAGAAAGTATTTAAAATGGGCCATTTATGACATAAAAAATCAGCCCTTCTTTATGTGCATATGTGCTTCGGTCCTTACTAGAGGAGAAAGCCCAATTATCAAGCCATTTATGGCTTTATTTTTAAATATAGAAACTTTTTAAACTCCTATTTTGTTGGCCTTTTAAAAGGCATATTTCCTTGAGATCAAATAATATGAAGTATGAGCTCTTTAAGGAGTTTTTTTTAAAGGAATTTTTTTGGAAGTTTTTTTTCTCTTTCCTCGTATCAAATGAAGGATATTTTGAGACTTTGGGCAGAATTGTTTAAAGTTTTTTATGATTTCTTTTGTTCTCATGGAGATGAATAATGGCTTAATGGATTAAAATTTATTTAAGTCCATTGAAGTTTTTTTTGCAGAGATAAGAAAATAGAAAGATGGATATGAGGGCAGATTAATAAATTGATATGGAAGATGAATGGATTTTTTTTTATGAAGAGAAAATAAAATGGTGGAAATCATTCATGATTTTTATGCAGGGAATTGGTTGAAGTTTTTCTTGAACTATTATTTTTTTAAGGTGAATTGATTTATTTTTACATATGAAGATAAATTTGCAGACAAAAGAATATCAAGGGTATTTGTTTTGGAAATTGAATATGAAGAGACATATTTTGGAGAATAGGGATTTCTCCAAGGAATTTGAATGGATTTGAAGATTAAAAATATAGAAGATATTTTTTATCTTTGACAAAGGCAATATGATTTAAATTCATTAAAGGAATAATGACATTTTTGGATAAAATTCTTTTGCAGGAATATGAAGGATCATGCCAAAGATTGAAGAAAATGATTTTGCAGAGTAATAGAATGTGAAAGGTCATCTCATATTTAATGGAATTACAAGTGCATTGATGTGGGGTTGTTATGCAGATAAATGATGAAGATAATTGATGATACAGATGAATGATTGAGTGAACCAATTTGCAGAGTAAAAGACATATTGTGTGAGATGTTCTTCCTAGTGAAATGTTCTTCCAAGTATATCAGAATGTATAAAGACACTTGCATAGGTTTGTAATGTTTTTGATTGCAAGGAATCAAGCTTTGATTGTAGTGATTGATGAAAGATTGATAGAGACAATTTGCAGAGATAATTGTTTACAGATATTTGTAAGAGGAGCTTGTTTGCAGAAGTGTGTAAAAGAAGATGGTCTTTATTTGAAAATCAAACAGGAGGTATATGGTTGTAAGATGAAACACAGAGTATACAATGGTGCAAATCAGATTGAATGGCAATCATGTCTTGCACACAAATTTTGATGTTTTAATAATGGTGATTGTGTTTGCCAGTGAGGCTTGTGGTCAAGTGAGACCTTCCTATGCCAGTGAGGCTTATGGTCAAGTGAGACCTTCTTATGCCAGTGAGGCATTGATATAAGTTAGTGAGACTTTTTGGTATGCCAGTGAGGCAATCACAAGTCAGTGAGACTTTGTAAAGTTGAAGATTTTATACTTAATCCAGTGAGGCAGTTTGAGTGGTTTTTCTACCCCGGGAGGGTTTTCCACTCTTTAATTCTTCTTGTGTTGATGTCTTGTATAATTTCTTGTGTTAATGATTTGCATAATTTCTTGTGTTCTATATAATTGAAGATTTGGTGAATGTGCTTTTGATAATTGATTCATTTCAGACAAATCTTATTGACAATTCTAGAGAGGAAATAAAAATTAGTTTTTGTGTATCAACACTGATTCACCCCCCCCCTCTCAGTGTTGATTGTACTCCTACACAAATGTCATTAGGTGGTACACGTGTATGGAATCATAACATGTGGTTGTTGATGTTCCATGTGTCTAACTAGACACCAACATGTGTAGCAATGTGTATAGCCACACTATCTAGATCCTTGAAGCTAGTCCACATTGGAACACATGTTGGATGTGCTGCATAAACTTTTATGCCTTGTTGATTTCCTATTCCTATGCACATGACTCTAATTTGGATGGTGTGCAATAGGATATGTCAAGGGATGCTTCCTATTGGAACCCAAGACATGTCTAGAAAGGACTATGCCTCATAGAGTTGTGTAGAGCATTTTTGTAGGAATGTTAAATGCAAAGGATGTTGTCATCTCAAGTGTGTAGGCGTGCACTATTATAGATGCACAACAATGCAATTGACCACTTCTATTTATCCATCTATCTATATCATGTGGAAATATATAAATTGATTTAGTTGCATATCTAACATTGTCCACAAAATTTACCAAAAGTGACTAACAAAATGATGGTCATAGTAAAAGATAATGGATGTGCGTAAGCTAAAATGGACCCAAAAATGGGTGAATAAAAGTGGCACAATATTTGACATGGTGAGACTTTTCTTGCAAGCAATCATGATGGTCATCTTGGAGAATTCATCTACCACAAGAAACATGGAGTTACACCAATGCTTTGTCATAGGTAGTCTTCTTAATAAATCCATGTTAATGATTCCCAAGGTGGTGTCAAAACTAAGAGAGGGGTGTAGAGTCCAAGCTTCATATTTGCAATATTTTGCAATGCTACAAAGAATGAGAGACTTGATGTGGTTCTCAATGTTTGCACATATGTGAGGCCACTAGAAGTGTTGCTAGTGTTTTAGTAATGTTGAAGTGTTGAGTTATTTTGGCATAGTATGCTTCCTAGATGAGTCTCTAGTGTGGTGTGGTGTCTAAAACATATTAGAGATACTTGAGCTTGTAGAGAAGCTTGTTAGACATGTAAAATTCACCAACCTATTTGCCTTGTAAGAGCTTGGTGTAGATCTATGCAAAGTCCAAGTCTGGTGGATAGAGATGTTCCCGATCAAAGAAGTTGTGACCACATGAGTCCAACATTGTGGTGAGTGAATGAACTAGCTATTAGCTTAGGTAGTCAAATACCTTTTTGTCTTTTCCTTCTCATGATTGATAACTAGATGGAATTGTTGTAGACATGTCATCCATTTCATGTGGTGCACATTTTCCAATTTGCTCTAAGTTTCAAGAGTTGGAGTGGCTTGTGATCAAAGTGGATGATTGGACCTCCTTTCCCAAGATGTAGTGAGGTCATTGCTTGATGGCTTGCATGATGGTATACAACTCCTTTACATGGGTGGAATAGCATTGAACCATGTCATTTAAAAGTCATAGAGTGGTACAAAAATCTCTAACTGCATATTTCCTCTCAAAGGATTCCAAACCTCTGACATTCCAAATGAAACATCTCAAACAATCCATAGAGTCTTAGAGGTACAGCATTAAATTAGGTACTAACTAGGCACTAAACTAGGGGCTAATTTAGGCACTAATTTGTGCCTAATTTAGCACCTACTTGTTCTGATCAGCGCAAAAACTTGCCAAAAATAGCGTCATCCTGATAAATAGCACTGACTTTTTCAAAAAATTGGAGAAAAATACATTAAAACAGTGGGTGGAAGCAAAAAAGGGAGCTAATCACATGGATTTGTTGTAGTGATTCTATGTATACTTTGTGTCTTATGTGTATACTTCATGTCAAGTCTGTATACTATCTGTATTGCATGTATACTTTGTGCATGACATCTATGATTTGTGTGTTGTGTGTATACATTATGATTACTCAAGTGTGTACCTCGTGTATGTCTTGTCTTATCTCATGATTTCTAAGTGCTTCATGTATAAGTGAATTATGTCATGTGTCTTATGTGTATTAAATTCATCATAGACTCCTAGAATCCTAAACTTGGGGGCTTGATCACCCCTCAATTTTGGTGACATTCTATGGTTTATATGATCCTATGTGTTTGTAACCTTAGAAACCTAAGCTTGGGAGCTACTACGATCCACAACCTGGTAGAATTCTTTGGTTTCTATGATTGTTGTGTTTGAAACTTATCTTGTCCATCCTTTAGTGTGAGTTTGAATGTAAGTTCATACCCACGCTAAAGTGGGGGCTAAATGTAACATTGTAAAATATGTACACTAGCATTTTACACTTAGTTTAGCAGCCGAGTGGAACTAAAATGTTTACACTTGTTAATTAGGACCTATTTTAACACCTTTTTTAGCATTAAGCATGTAATTCTTGATCCCAATGCACAAAACCTAGAAATTAATTATAAGGCAGGGCTAATAACACTTTAAGTGCCTTATCCCAAGAGTTTGGGGATAAAAGACTAGGGCACCCAAGCACCCTTGTCCACTCTTTAGCCCTGGCCTAATTAGTGGCTTGTTAGCTTGGGACATCTTAAATGATTCCTAATGTTGGCCTCATGTGGTTTAATTCTCTGGAAATCAATGGGAATGCATATAAAAGTAAGTTTATTCATTTGAATATCTCTCTCTAATCTTTAACTTCTTGAAGGGTTCTTCTCCTCTCTCATGCTCTACTCTTCTCTAAATCTATCTATTGTGGATTATTGTTGCGGCACTAACATATTGCAAGTCTTGTGAAGATCTTCCTACTTCTTTAGGCTACATCAACTTCTTGAGTCAAGTTGTGATGTTGCATCAATCATTCTAGGGTTTCTATGCTCATGGTGACTTCTTTCCCTCATGCTTCGTTCTAGCATTCCATTCTACTTCAACTTTGCCTCTACCCTCCTAGGGCACACACTCTTTATCTATCATCTTTTCTATTGTGGAGGTGGAAACACCATTCACAGAGCTTGACTGAGGAAAGATCCTATATAGCACCCAACCATCTTCCTTCTTGTGTCTATGCAGGTTAGATCTAGAGGAATTGGCCGAAGACAAGTTGCAGAGAGCAGGAACACATGAAGGCAAAGGCATCAGGATTATCACAATCTACAAACCCTAATCATGGTCTAGGGTGCCCAAGGACCATTGTCCTAGATATTTCTGCCCCCAGATCCAGGTTCTGATATGATCCTTGGTCCCTACTGTTCATTTGGTTTCTGGGTTTTTGCTTTCGACAATCTGCTATGCTGTGATCTTTATCAATTAGGGTCTCTTGACTTGCCCTAGTTTGATTTGATTGGATTTGATTGATTCTCCTCTAATACAACAAAAGGATAGAACCCCTATAGTTTGGTTCTCCTTCTTGGGTAGAATCAAAGCTTGGTTTATGTCCTAATGTTTGTAGAAGAGAGTTTGACCTAGTTTAATCTATTTAGCTTGTCTCTCTTTTCTACATTACACTAGTTACTACCTTTTTTAATCGTTGCCTCTTCTTAACCGCTGACTTTTCACAAATATAAATCTTTGCCTATATTAATTGCTGCCTATTATAATAAACTCTTCACTCTATATTAATTGTCTCTTATTAATAAAGATCATTGTTTTATGTGGCTCACTTCTCCTTAGGAAAATATGAATCGTTGCTCCTTTTATTTTTTATATATTACTAACTATTTAAAACATTAAATAGTTTTATTGTCATATTTCAAAGGGGGTCGACCCATTAATAATGGCCATTGATTTAAAATTAATTTTCATATTGGGTACCATTGAAGGGAAGTCGGCCAACAACAAATATTAATTTTTTCTTGCATATCTTTTGGTCTTTGGATTGTATTCTTTTACCTGAGTTCATTTGGACATGATTAGTGGCCTTTGGCCTTCATACGATTTTGTCCCTACAACTTTGACATCAATGACAATCTTCTAACAATCTCGTCCATACATTAATGATAATATGATTGCCTTCAATCTTGGACAACGAATGACTTTGACATCAATGACAACTAATCCAACACATACTACTTCTCTTACATCATGTATTTCTCAAAAAGATAAAAATGTTAATTCAATCATTGTTAATCAACTTATCCCCCATGCAAAGGGGATGTTGGATAAGTGCATTAATGATCAAAATCTTTCTTCTGCTCCTAAAGCATTGTGCATAGTGTGTCTGCTCCAACCCCTCTCTCTCATTATGTGATCACTATTCGAGGTATTCTTGAAAACCCTCAACCTTCAAATCACTTGTTAGATATTGCTAAGTCTAACTCAACGTGTATACTTGGAAAAACACACAAGATACTCAAGTTCTTGTTTCCCTTCCACCACCTCCTCATGTCTTTCTACTGATATCACTTTTCATTTCTCTGAATTCCCTTCTACTAAAGTTTAGAAGAAAAATGATGCTCTTATGATTATTGTAGTTATAAACTCAACTGGGATTAAGAGAACCCTTATTGATAGCAGTTTTGGTCTTAATGTTTGCAGGTTAGACCTCCTTAATTGTCTTAAAATTGATGTGTCTTATATTTCTCCTTCAAATATATTCATCAGAGGTTTTGATAATGCAGCTCACCCAACTTTAGGCACTATCACATTGCCTATTACATTAGGCCCCATTACATTACCTACTAAATTTCATGTCATGCAAGATATTCTTTTTTATAATCTTCTACTTGGTAGACCACGGATTCATGCCATGAGTGAAATTCCATCTACCCTTCATCAATCTCTTAAATTTCTTTATAATGGTAAAGTACATGAGGTAAGTGCCGATCTGAACCACTTTCAATACTGTCAACAGGCTGAATCAGGTCATGAGAAGACTGCCCTTTACTCCATAATTTTATACCATCCATAACAAATTCTTAAACATCATCGTCACCCTTTGTTGATGATGATGTGCTTCCCTCATCTAATGCATGTCTTGGTGATGACTAGGGCTCCTTAGACTTCACCCCTCATTGGTTTGGTGAATATAAGATTAACCATTCTCACCCTAACATTTCCACATTCAACAAGGATCTGCATTCTGGTATTAGAATAGATCCCCCTTCTCATGTGAATTTTGTTACTACTTTTTCTTCAACATGTGCATATACATCTCATTCAACAAGGCTAGTGAGGTTGATTCTCCTCCTCTTTCTGATTTGGAGACACATTACAGGATTAGATACAAAATTATTTCTATGCATGGATACAATGGAAATGGTCTAGGGTGCATGGAACAAGGAGCTAAGGTCCCTATGGAACCTACACCACACTTACCTTCTACATTGGGTTTAGGTTTCTGTTTTTCTCCTATGTCTACATCCCCTCTTCCATTGTCTGAGGTCTCTATGGTCTCTTCTTTTTAGAAATCAATCCTTTCCCCATAAAAAAAGGGTTACTTCCTACTCCATCTCTTCTATCTAAACAAGAACATATCTTGTTGAGGCTTCTCAAAACCCACTTGATCACTCTTCCTCCTCCTACACAAAAGAAGTTTCCTAAGCATATTCAACAAACATTTCCTTTCTGTCTATATCATCGAGTACTTGGCCATTCCACTAGTGAATGCCAAGCCTTGAAGGACAAAATTCAACATCTTCTTGGCATAGGTGCTCTCACTCTTCCGACTGATGAAGCACTTGTCTCTCCTCTGCATGAGAAGCTATTAAGAATCACCTCTATATGGTTCATCTTCTCTCATCTACTTTCTCTCATGAGACTATTGTGTTGCTACCCACTATGTGGCACCTACAGCTTTCTATATTTTCTCATTGCCCTTCATGGTGGTACAATCGTACATGCAATCATACTTTAGGTTTGGTAACAACACAATATTCTTTTTCATGGTTGTCCTTACCCTATTCTAGGGGGCAAAGACAACTCATTCTAAGGGTGTGCATTCTTCATAAGAATCCTCCTTCCTCTTGCTTCCCCTTTTCTTTACCTTAAAATATTTGCATATTATACATGCTAATATTTTCAAGGGGGGCATATATTCTCCTCACATGTGCATCCACACATGCACCCTTCTTTTCATACCCCCTGAGGTGTAGCTTATAAATTCACCCCCTATGATGTTGGTGTTTGATAGACTCCCTGACGCATTGGTGTTTGATACTCTCCATGAGGTGTTGGTATTTCATGATCACCTAGCATAATGCAGCTTGCTATTATGTGATCCATGTAATCTATGAGCCAACTACCATAATGCAACTTGCTAGTCTGTGTCTCATATTACTTACCTTTTTACACTCATGGTCACCTAGCATAATGCAACTTTCTAGTTCATGATCAATAATGGTATTGTTATTTGCATGATCCCTAGTGACAGAGCAAGCTAGTGTCTGAGTCATGTATTCTTGTTTATTTGTATTGATTGTTTCACTATCTATTTCTATGTCTTCTCTCCTTGAAGAAATTGATCAACTCATTATATTCTTCTATCTCCGCTTACGAATTCCTCTATTTGTGGTTTTATTTATTTTTGTTGCATTTTGGGGACGACGCATGGTATTGAGACAACCTTTCACATTGACGTCTCTTTCACTTTGCTGACTCAAAAGTTTTCCTTGGTTGTCATGTGTTTTTCCCCTCCATGTATGTGTTGTTTATGTTTATCTATATATGTTTGTGATGTCTAACATAGTAGTTTTGCAAGTTTATGCTCTAACATTGTTGTCTTGCAGGTTTTTGTTGTCTAACGTATTTGTTTTGCAAGTTCTCTACTTGGGGGCTTGATTCCTCTACTTGAAGACTTCTACATCCTCTGTAGTATCCTTTTGGATATCATTTTGTGCTTATTCACTTTCAGTACTTTCTAATTTGTACTTTCGCTTGCATAAGCATGTAGTGTCATACGCCCGCTAAACTAGAGACTAAATACAGTGTTGTAAATTGTGCTCTCTTACAATTTCATGCTTTATTTCACACTCACTTTAGTGTCCATAACATGGCGTGTTTTAGGATCATTTTGAGCCTTGACCTTACCCTCGACCCACGAGATGTGCCTTTACACTGTTTTGACCCTTTCTCCTTATCATGTTCAAAAACCATAAAAGTGCCTAAATCTTGGCTCTGTCCCAAGTTAACTAGACCTTTTGAGAACTAAAATTACCAAGACTCTAGCACTTAGCATAGACATCTACACCATGCACAGATGTCCCAAAAGCCTTTGTCAATCTTGCAATCATTTTAGAAGTTGTCTTTTTACTTATGCGATTCACCGAGATTTTCTTGATGCCTATCCGCGCCCAAACGAATCCTTTCCTTGATTTTTCGCCTTTGCCCTCTCTATTTAAGTAAGTAGATTTGCCATTGCAAAGGATAGATTTTTCTTTTTATAGCAAAGCTTTGCCAAAATCAAGAGCCACCATTGCTGCAATTTAGTTTCCCAAGATCATATCGCACTCTTGCTCACAAGTTTGTTTTGACATATCTCTTATCTTTGTGGGTTGAATGCATCTCTTGTTATCTCTGTCATATAGGGATTGCTTTGTGAATCCTCTCTAAATCATTGAGTAGGGTTTTATTTACCAATATTGCATTATCATTTTGTCACTCCTCGAACAATTCTAGATGCACTTAGAATTAGAGCACACACTTTTTATATCAATCTATATCTATGGTTGTTGTTGAGGTGGAAACACGGAAAAGGGGTTTGACTGAGGCAAACTCCTATACAGTCAAACCCTTCTCTTTCATCTGTGCATTTACAATTTCTGTCAGGAAGCTCAGTGGTGGGAGGAAGGACTGAAAAGACTGGCACGAGTACTGAGACTGTGAATCCGTACAGTACCCTCACCATATAGACTATAGTGTGGCGCACAAACATCCACGCGACGCACTATCATCCTAGACAGTGAGGTTGTCTACTTGGTGCCAAGTTCTTTATCATTTTGTATTTTCATTTTTGTACTTCATTTCCCAAAATTCTATTTACTGTTATTCATTTCTGTTAAAACATAAAGTGGTTCTGTAGACAGATTTTGTGTAAAACATTAGCTAACAGAACCCTAGTGTAATGTTATTCAAAAGCTCCCTTGATTGATATATTTAGTTGATTAGTTTTTCCTACATTACACAAATATTTCTTCAACTTAAAAACCAAATATTCTTTACATTTTTCAATGTAGTGCTCTAGTTGTGTCATATAAATCTCTCACTCCAAATCACCATGAAGGAAAGTTGTCTTCACATCCATTTGCTCAACTTCAAGATCATATGCTATAGCAATGATAATAGAAACCAAATCGATGTCAGCTTATCAATTGGAGAGAAAATCTCACCATAATCAATTCCCTCAACTTGGGAATAACCCTTTGCAACCAATCTTTCCTTGTACTTCTCAACACTACCATCTAAACTGATTTTCTTCTTGAACACCCATTTGCATCCAACGAGTTTACGTTCATCAAGAAAAGGCACTAGATCCCAGGCATCATTTTTCTTTAACACAACTATCTCTTCTTCCATGGCCACTTTCCATGAATTTGCATCATTCATACCCATAGCCTCCTTTATAATCCTAAGATCATCAGTGTTACTAATCAAATCAAAAATACATTCTCCAATCAAGAGTATACATATCTAGTTGTTTGTTGAAACAAGGTAGATAACTGAGAGGGGGGTGAATCAGTTATCTTAAATATATTAACTTTCTTTTCTTCTTTAATATTAATGCAGCATCAAAACATAAGAGCATACATAATCATGAGAGCATAAATAAAATCAGCACACATAACACAAGGATTTTTACGTGGAAAACCCTGTTAAGGGAAAAACCACGGGGTGACTAACCTAAGATTGTATTCTCTGTTAAAAGACTAAGAAGTACAAAATGGCACTTGCCAATTAGGGCTCACTGCCCGAGCACACTACTCACAAGAGGCACACTGCCTATAAGAGACTCACTGTCTACAAAGTTTATAGAAGGTAACGAAGTATTTGAACTGAGAGAGAGGCATCCACATATGCTGAGGTTCAATTCTGGTTAGGCTCAATTTACTGATCTACTAAACTTCATTCTTCCTCTGCTTTAGTGCTGCTATTCTATCACATATCAGACTTGTATTGCTGCTTCCACACTTATCTCTACCTTGGCTCGCACATTATCATACCACACACACACCTTCATACCGAAATCCATCTGGTATATATATCCGCACCAAGGATTTCAGCATCTTTCTAGTCAGCAACCGGAATACTCAAGATATTTACAAAACACTGATCTATCGGCTGAATTCATGCTTAATGTGTGATGCGTATCAAAAATATAGACATATAAGTCATCAATCATGTCAGCCAACAATGTATGATCCCTCAAATAGCTTGATCACTATCAATTTCTCATCCGGATTAAAGTCTGATGTTCTGTCAGTCAGTTCTTCCTCAGTCTACTTTGCCTGTCAGGAACCCAACACTTAGATGCTCATATCTTTTCACTCATTCATCACCGGAGGCTCAATCTCTGGAATGTAGTAGTCATGGTACTCCTCTTGACTTGTCCAAGTCTACAACTTGCTGAGTTACACCATCTGAGAGATCTGGACCTAATTGTCAAACCTTGTTACATGCTCTGTTCTTGTTCACCAGACCCAAACACTCTTCAATCTGACTTCCGGTAGAGACATACTATGTGTTGCGGATGTGTGGAATGGACTTTGTTGCCATCAATGACAACACTCATGAAGGCACACAGTGTCTCTTGCCAACAATCTCCCCCTTTGGCATTGATGGCAACACTTAGTGAAAAATGACTAAGTGTCGCAGCAAACTCCCCCTTGGCTGATGCTTTATCTTATGCACTATTTTACCAGAGCTCCCCCTTAGCTGGATCCCACATTTTTCACTACTCCTCACTCCCCCTTTGACATCAATGGAAAAGGGTGGAATCCACACACCAAAATTTGCAAAAATCATCCTATACATGGCCGCATAAGTATATAAACATGTTATACTTACATATACTTAAGTATATCTGCAAAGGTGGTCTTCAACTATACAAATTCTATCACCCAACTCTACTTCATCCTCTCCAAAATTGAAATGTGACCACTCAACAAGAATGCATAAGCTTCTACCCTTCTTAAGTCTGTCGGATCACTGGTCCGAGCTGTGGTCTAAGCATCAGTTAATGCCTCATGCATGGCCTCTAACTTAGGGATAATTATCCCTCTAAGTTCACTCATCCTACGTATTATATTCTTCCTCTCCTTTTCAAGCCTCTTTATTTCATTTATAATGGCAATGGACTGACACTCTTGATTCATTATAGATGTGGTGAGGGGATCAAAATTCTGAGATAAACTTGATAGTTTATCTTCTTGTTCTTTCACCTTCTTTTCAATATCCTCTGTCACTTTAGACCAAGATAGAAAAAATTTATACATTTCTCCACCATCTTTAAGAGCATTTTCTAGGCTCTTTATCCCAATATCTAGGGTCCTCCTATCATTAGTTATGAGTCCCTGCACCTCAGTGAATCTCTTTCCCAAAAATTCTTTCCAAACTTTCTCTTCTGTCGATTTCTCCAAAGAATCAAAATGAGTGCTAACAAAGTTAACCAGAGATTTCAAGTTACCAGATGGAGAGGCTGAAAGATCCTTTTGGAAGGATGGCATGATCTTCTCTAGCACACCAGATGCAATATCTATCAGCTCACAGTCTTCCATGTGAGACTTCAGAAGCTTTTCTTTTGCTTTAGCTTGAGCAAAAGATGATACCTTCATTGTCTGGACTGGAGAGAGGGAGTGAAAATTGAGTGGTCCTTGAAATAGTTTTGGTTCATCTATTTCCATCATCTCTTTGGTCAAGAAGTTTTTCACTACTTCTGCAGTGTCTCTTGCTAGAGACAGAGTCTTCTTTCCTTTTGCAGCCTCAAAACTATCATCAGAGATCTTCTCTATTTGTTCTTCTTCTCTTCCCTTTTCCTCCTCTACTTGACTCAATTTCTCCTCTTTTCTTCCTTCTCCTTCAGTTCCGGAGTCTGTAGGGGGATTCAAAAGAGAGATGTTAACTTCTTCATGGAACTCCTCTTTTGGAACAGAGGAATCCAAGTCCTTAGTCTTCTCCTCATCCATCTCTTTTGGCCCTTCTATAATTTTCTCAGTAGATTCTTCCTTTGATGCACTTAATCCTTCAACATCCATGGTAGAAGGTTCCTCATTTTTTTCCTCTATGACAGGAAGGTTGAATCTTTTGAAGGCATTCCGGAGGATGTCTTCTGTTTCTTTTGCTACCTGATTAGTCTATCCAAGAATTAGTTTGTTCATTCTTACTTTGCTCTAGAATTCATCCTTGCAATCTTTAAAGATCATGTTCATCTGCTTTGGAGTAATGGAAGGATAGAGCTGAATAGCAATCTGTTCTCAGATCTCTAAGTCCTTTGCCTTAGCACTCTCCTTTCTCAGTTCAAGTACCTTCTCTAAAATTTTGGGAATTAGAGAGATGATTTCAATGAATGCTTTATTATAAATATTTAGGTACTTAACTGTAGCTTCTTCCAAGATCTATTTGTCTGTGTCATTATACTCATCATAAAATTCTATCATTGGTTGCAGATTCCCATCCATAGTGACTACCTTGATGACATCATCAATAGAGAGAGTAGGCCTTTCCACAAATTCTTCTGCCTCTTCTTCTTTGTTTTTACCAGCAGAGGATTCCCCAGAAGTTTTCTTCTTCTTCCTCATTTTCTTAACTTCCTCATCAGACTTTGTTTCATAATCTTTTTGGCTTATGTATGACCTTGTGGCCTTTGTTTTTGTTCTCTTTTCTCCCTTTCCGGATGTCTTTGCTTCTAGTTTTGAGGCTCTTGAGCTCTTAGAGGTGGCAGGTGCAAAGCTCTTGGAGGATCTAGTCTGGGAGGAGGCTTGTACTGGAACACTTTCTTTTTCTACTTCTTGTTTCTCATTTTCATCTCTTTCTATTTTCTCTCTATTTGCATCAAGTGCCTCCTTTGATATGCCATATTTCTTAGCAATTTCCTCTACTTCCCTTCTCACTTTTCTTTTCATCTTTGTTTGTCTCAGTTCAACATGAATATTTACACTTAATTCTTGAAAGGTTCCAAACCTTTCTGTCTCAGGGTCCTTAGGCTGACTCAGCAAGTGTTGGACATGCAGCTCCAAGATTTTCTCATCAACCTCATATCCCATTGGCATAATCCAAACTGTTCTAGGCTCAACTACCTCCATTAAGCATTGATCAGTGTCAACCATGAAGCATACTATATCCTTGTATTTTTTAACTATTGATTGAGGAATTCTTTCTCTGGCTTACATCATACTTTGGAAGTTCTTGAAGTATCCCCAGAGTGTTGTACTTTGAGCCTTGGCATCACCAAGCCCATACATGTAGTCTTTGATTTGTATGGCAACCGATCTGTCATTTTGCCATACCCAACCACTTGATCTGGGTAGCTCATTCATATAGTAAAAGAACAGACATAGTATTAAGCCACCATCCTTGAATGAGTTCTTCTTGTCCTTCTTGATCTTCTGCAAGTTTTCTAATAGTTGGTTCAGGAGAAGGTCACATAGATCATAATCTGCATTTTCCCTTAGCATCTGATATGCAGTATATATTGCAGTTTCAGACACAGAGTTCTCCCTACTGGAATGATATATTTTATAGCCAATTATCATAGAGGCAAATTTGATATCTGGATTTGTGATATCTTCTATTGTCATTGCTCTTTTGTCAAACTTTGATTCGGTAGCCTCACTTACTATCTGGTTCTTGATAGATTTGAGAGCAAGCAACCCACCGGATGAGTGCAATCCAATTACTGTCCTAATGGCATCTTTTGTTATCTTGAAAGGCTTCATCAACCACATGAAATTGTCATGTATTCTGCTAAGAACATACCTGACACATTCATCTTCTGCAAAACAGGGAAAGTGGATGCAATGTCTGAAATGCTTATCCCGGAGGGCCTTGTATTGAGGTTTGAGTTCAAAGTTTTCATCTATCAATTGTTTATGGTAGATATCCATTAGCTTAGATTCTCCAAATTCCTCAATATTTGCGTGGATGTATACCCTAACATCTTCTACGTGCAGAACCCCATGCGAAATGCTAGAGAAAGCACCTAAGGGTTCAACTTCTAGGGATTTGTAGGGGTGTTTCTTGAACTTTGGGCGCAGCCTATCAGTGATCTTAACAACATTTGGAGTAGCCATCTTTGCAAAAGATTCAGAGAGAGATATTCAAAAATGGAAATACCTTTTTACGCTTCTAGGGTTCACAAAATGAGCCAAAAAGATTGCTGGTTGAGTCAGATTCTGCGGTTGATCTTTGAGAAGGTTGAAACAATCTTGATGCAAAGCTCTTCCTTTCTTCTTCTCGAAAGCAAATTTGCAAATGATGAATAAAAGAACCCTTTTATCTCTGCGCAAACCCTAATTTCCTATTGCAATAAATGCACAACTTAAGTTATTTTGGTTGCCTTGTTCTTCCTTGTTCTGAGAGAGATCTTTCCGAATCACTGACATGCACTTAGAATTATTGTTAGTGCTAATTGATAATGTATCTCCTTTCCTCCAATCATGCCATTTATCCGCAAATCAAGATATTTCAATTTTGAATCATACCAGATCTAATTGTGAAAATCCTGCTTTTATTGGATCGCTGTCAAACCAGATAAATCTTGGATGATTAAGCTCTTCAAAACTCCTTGCGGATCTTTCACATTTTTACCGAGGGTTATTTTAGATATTTATCTGAGAACCCTTTAATCTGCAACATTCGATGTGCCAAATTTAGGTACCAATTGACTGGCTGGGGGAATTTACTTTCCTTTGTGACTCCCCTTGAGCTAGAGCTCATCTATTTAGTTGCTGGAAGGAATATCAACACCAGATTTTGGTGTGGATCCATCCCCAACATTCTCTGTACTCTTCTTCACCCAAATCTTGTTCATCTCCCTTTGAACTTCATCCACATTCACTTTGCCTTTTCCTTTATCTTGATTTTGATTATGATGCACTAGACCCCTTTTATCCTAATTCTTACTTCTGCAGAATTTGGCAATATGACCGGATCTATTGCAATTGTAGCAAACAACATTTCTTTGCATATTTGACTGATATCCTCTTGATCTGCATTTATTAGCCATATGTCCCATTCTATTGCATGCAAAGCATCTACCATTGAATGAATTGTTTATTTGCATATTTCTTCTTTCATGAGATTTGTGACCATACCTTTTGCAATTGAAATATTGTCCAGAGAAGGATGAATTAGTCTAATTCATTCTTCTTTTGCACTGAGTTGCTTTATGACCAAAGTTGTTGCAATTGTAGCAGTATCCATTGAAGGATGGATATCTTTGAGCATTTGGTTGCCTTACCGGAGGTCTTCTAGGCCTGTTCCTTGGATTTCCTGATCCAAAGTTCTTCTGACCAGATCCAGAGCTTTCACCTTTCTCATACCCCAAGCCACGCTTGTCATCTACCCTCTTTTGGATTTCAAGAACTTCAAGTTGAGTTGAGCTTATCTTGAATTTCTCTTTGTATTCATTTGTTGTTTGAAGATCTTGTTTAAGAGTGTCTATCTGATTCTCAAGTTGTTCTTCATTATCTCTAGTTTCTTCAAGATCAGATTCCAAATGCCTAATTATTCTATCCATTTTGTGGCAGTCCTCTAATTTCTCCTTGAGAGATTATTTTAGATTATCTTCAATTTTCCTTTTCTCTTCAATTTCTTGGGTGAATCTCATAACCCTTGATTCCATTTCATGCCTTACCATAATGACTTATTTTGATAGCTTCTCACATAGCTTTCTTTTCTCAATCAAATCTTCATTAGTATCATTGGCTTCACTTTGACTTGCTAACTGTTGAAGTAGTTTCTTTCTCTTTTTCATAGAGATACTCAGTTTTTCTTTTAGCTCATTTATGAAATCATCAGCTTGTTTGAGTTTTTCTTTCAAGTTGTTGACTTCAGAATAAATTTGCTCAAGATCATCTAGGGTAGACTGAAGTTGTTCCTTCATACCATACATATCCATTGAGATTCCCAAATCTTCCTCAAGTTGTTAAGCTCTTGTTTAGAGGAACTTGGCTCTGATACCAATTGTTGAAACAAAGCAAATAACTAAGAGGGGGGTGAATCAGTTATCTTAAATATCTTAACTTTCTTTTCTTCTTTAATATTAATGCAGCATCAAAACATAAGAGCATACATAATCATGAGAGTAGAAATAAAATCAACACACATAACACAAGGATTTTTACGTGGAAAACCCTGTTAAGAGAAAAACCACGGGGTGACTAACCTAAGATTGTATTCTCTGTTAAAAGAATAAGAAGTACAAAATGGCACTTGCCAATTAGGGCTCACTGCCGAGCACACTGCTCACAAGAGGCACACTACCTACAAGAGACTCACTGTCTACAAAGTTTATAGAAGGTAACTAGGTATTTGAACTGAGAGAGAGGCATCCACATATGCTGTGGTTCAGTTCCAGTTAGGCTCAATATACTGATCTACTGCACTTCATTCTTCCTTTTCTTTAGTGTTGTTGTTCTGTCACATACCAAACTTGTATTGTTGCTTCCACACTTATCTCTACCTTTTCTTGCACATTATCATACCACACACACACCTTCATACCGAAATCCATATGGTATATATATCCGCACCAAGGATTTCAACATCTTTCTAGTCGGCAACCGGAATACTCAAGATATTTACAAAACACTGATCTGTCGATTGAATTCATGCTTAATGTGTGATGCGTATCAAAAACATAGACATAGAAGTCATCAATCATGTCGGCCAACCATGTATGATCCCTCAAATAGCTTGATCACTATCAATTTCTCATCCAGATTAAAGTCTGATGTTCTGTCGGTTAGTTCTTCCTCAGTCTACTCTACCTATCAGGAACCCAACACTTAGATGCTCATATCTTTTCACTCATTCATCACCGGAGGCTCAATCTCTGGAATGTAGTAGTCATGGTACTCCTCTTGACTTGTTCAAGTCCACAACTTGCTGAGTTACACCATCTGAGAGATCCGGACCTGATTGTCAAACCTTGCTGCATGTTCTGTTCTTGTTTACCGGACCAAAACACTCTTCAATCTGACTTCCAGTAGAGACATATTATGTGTTGCAGATGTGTGGGATGGACTTTGTTGCCACCAATGACAACACTCATGAAGCCACACAGTGTCTCTTTCCAACATTGTTGTCTTTACCAAGTGGACCTCCTCAATTACTAAGGTGGAGGTTCTCTCTCTTATTTGGAACTCTCTGAACTATCTGAGCTCTCCTCCTCTTTAGTTCCTTTATGGGCTTCTGGTTCAACCTTCTTAATCTTTGGGATTAGTCTAACCACGTCTTTCTTTCCATTCTTCTCTAGTTGCAATATTGTGGAAAAATGCTTAACTTCTCTAAGATTACACTTCTGCTATACAAAACTCTCTCATCCACAAGATCCCAAAGCTTGTACCTTTTCACACCAACACCATAGCTAATATAAATATATTTTACAAACTTGTTCTCCAACTTTGACCCCTTTTCCCTAGGCACATTTGCATATGTCTTGCAACCAAAGATTCGAAATTGTCTCGATGAGGGTTTTTTTCTCGAGCACTCCTCCATAGGTGTCTTATTAACAAGATCTAATGTAGGAGACCTATTAATCAGGTAATAAGTTGTGGCAACTACTTCTACCCAAAACTTTTATTATAGGTCAGACCCACTAAGAAAATATACCCATGTCATAATACAATAATCAATAAAAGATACATAATAAATAGATTTTAAAATTGAAGGAACACTAACAGGACCAAAAACATTACAATGTATCAAGTCCAACACCTTAGAATATTTATGAAAACTAAAATAAAAATGAATACAGTCTTGTTTTCCATATATGCAATGTTCCCAAAAATCAAACTCAAGGTTATAATCATCCAACCCTTCAACAAGATTTTTATTTTCAAAGGTTTGTAGACCCTTTTCACCTATATGACCCATTCGTTGGTACCATAACATTGTTTTCTCCGCTTGAAGTTTTATTTCCAAATCATGAGCACTCTTTGGTACCTAGAAAGCATGACCATTGGAAGTGGATGCAACACACCTCTTTGTTACTAGTTCCAACGGTGAAGATGAATATTCTATAGATCTCTTTGTTACAAGACAGAAGAACTATTGCACTGAATCGTGCATGCAGTGAGCTAAAATAGAGTGCAATCTAGACACCCTTAGAAAGCACAATAGATCCTCTAACCATCTTAAACCCTCCACTCGAGAGAACAAGCTACATAGCCACATCATTTAGTTTACTTACAAAAGGTAGGTTCTGTGTCAAACCATGAATATGTAGTACACCATTGATCCCCTTCACTTCTCCATTTGGGAATCGAATCAAGACTCTTCCACAGCCAACAATCTTTAGATGAGAATCATCTCCAAGGTACACCATCATATTCTTCATATTTTGTAAACCAACCCCGATGTGAGGTCATGTGGAAAGAGGCACTAGAGTCTATCAACCACACACCTTATGATGCATGAGAAGCCAAGGAAGTGATGAAAGCATCACCATCATCCTAGGAGAATCTCTCAAACTCATCAATAAATTCAACATTTTTCTTTTTCTTCTTCTTCTTCTTCTACTTCTTCTTCTTCTTCTTCTTGTACTTCTTCTTCTCCTCCTCCTTACAGTCTCTTCTAAGGTATCCACCTTTGCCATAATTCCAACCTTTCACCTTGAACTTACCCGAAGAATTAGATCTCCTATGAGATTTGGATCTTGTATCTTGCCTCTTGTCCTTGCCTTTTTCTTTGGATCTTCTATGAACTGCTAGGGCCTCGTTGGTTGACTCGGAAGTCTTCCTTCTCATTTCTTCAGAAACAAAAGATGCAACCACTTCGTCCATATTGAACTTGGTAGTTGTTCTCCCAATGGCCATATCCAAGTAGTCACATGAATCTGACAAAGAACACAACAAAGTCATACAACGATCCTCCTCCATCTTCACTCCCATGAAATGCAGCTAGGTAACTAAGATATTAAAGGCATTTAGATGGCCACAAACCCACCATCCTCCATCTTGAGGGCATACAACATAACAATACCTACAAAATATGGTATAAAACCTCAATCTCAAGCACCCAATACATAAAACCATCAAATGGTAATTAAAAAGCCATGAGCTAAAACCACCCAAAATAGTGGTGCCCAAATTTTTAGTTGGAAATCCAACATCCAAATTCCAAGATGAATCTATAGGCTAAAAATAGCATATTCCTTCCACCTGTCATAACCTCATTATAATCCACTCACCAAACTGGGTGCTCCATTTTGGCTTCATTATCCCCATCCAAAGATGCCTTATGACATGTTGGTCAACAAGTGTAACTCCCCTTTACAACTTGATGTTTGGTAGGAAGCCCAACTTCTGAAAGCCATAACTTTTAATACGGGAGGTTAATTGGGCACATTTTTTTAAATTGTAGAGCTTGAAGAGGTCCATGTGATAGGAACCTAGGAACTAATGTTGAACAACCTAAAATTTTTATTTTGGCCAAAAACCATCTCTATAGCCCAAAATTTGAGTTTTTCTATTTTCAACCTAAAAATCACATTGTTTATTTGTGGAAGCAACTAGGGCAAGAAGTCGTTTCTCCTTTAACCAACCTATAGGACTAAGGTTTCGAAGATCTCTCCAAAATGATGCACAGTATCCTTTTTCCTTTCGATATGGTAATGGCGGTTCTTATGGTTTTCAAAATAAGAAAAGGTTTTTTGCAAATAATTGTTTTGGGGATTCAGGAAAGGTGGAAAATGGAAGCAGAATTCGCCAGGTTTGGAGGGAAAAGATGGTTCCCCATAAAGTGAATTTTCACGAAGTAGTTAACAAAACTGATGCGAGGGTTTCTGGTGATATTGTTAATATTCAAATTCCAAAAGATTTGGTGAACCCCTATATCCAAGATCTTGATACAAGGGCAATTATAGCTAAGGTTTGGAATTCGAAACTCAATTCTGATATTTTTCTTAATTGGATTAGGGTTTCCTGGAAAGGGGTTTCTAATGTTTTTTTCCTACACAGAGATTTATGTGTTTTTATGGTAATCTTTGAGAATGGCTTTTTCCGTGATGAAACCCTAAAACAAAAGTTGTGGTTTTATCAAGGTAAGGGGATTTGTATTCAGAAATGGGAGCCAAATTTTGACCCCATTAGAGCTAATATGAATTTTATCTCGTTCTAGATTTCTTTGCCCAATTTACCCCTTGAATACAAAGATCTCAACATTATTGAATTTTGTGCTAAGAAGATGGGTTTTTTTATAAAACATGATATGTCTAATTTTCAAAAACTAGAATTGCCAGTAAGGTTTTCTATAATTTTAAACACTTCTTTTCCGTTCCCCAAATTTCTAGAATTTCAATCTAAATTTGGAACTTGGAGACAAACAGTTGCTTTTGAAGATCCTATGATTATGGAAAAACCAGAGCTTTTTGAATCTAAGTGGGTTTGTGAGGATTTGGAAAAGGACAAAATTTCACGAGAAGATCTTGATTCTGTTAACCTTGGGGAAGCCTCTTTAAGTCATTTGGTCAATTCTTCTAGTTTGAATGAAGGACGACATTATGTTAACGGTTCAGCAGATGAATCTTCTTTTGAGTTTGATATTGGTAAAAAGGAGTCAGAAACCCCTAATATTTTTCATACAGAGAAAGTGAAAAGGGATTTATTTCCATTACTTAATAGGGAGGAAGATCTTTGTATGTCAAGTGGTTGTCAACAGGATGCTTCAAGTTTGGTTAATTTCTCTTTTTCTGAGGAGGAAGAGAAAGATTTTGTTTATAAGACTATTCAAAAAGTTACTTCTGATCTTATTGATAAAATTGCAGATGAGGTAATTGCAGAAGAATCTCATGAAGATGTAGTTGACGGTGTCTCTCTTCTGAATAAGACTTCTGAGTCAAAATTGGCAATTGATAATCAGCTACTTTCAGAGAAACGGGATTGGAAGGCTCTGTTAGGTGATGGGATTGGTAATGAGGTCTTTAATCCTGCTCATATTTTTTCCATTCCATAATTTGTCTCCCAGGTTTCCCCTAGTAAGTTTGTTCCCTCTTCTGAAGATGCAGTTAGGGATCTTGCTTGTTTAAAATCGTCATCTGTGTCAAGTTTGGTTCTTCCAAAATCAAATTTCTTAGAAAGTAAGGATATGAATGATTCTTTAGGTGAAGGGATTGGTAGCGAGGCTTTTGATTTTTCCTCAAAATTGTCCATTTCTCAAACTTCTAGTCAAGATTCTCCTAGGAAATCTAGGTCTATATCTCCTTCCACGAGAGGTCAAAAACCAAAATCTTTTAAAACTCAGGAGGAAATTAAGGCTGGGTTGCAGGCTACCCTTGAAACTTGTTTGAGATCAGGGAGAGTGAGAAACTCTCCCCGAGATCAATGAAGATCCTATCCTGGAATGTTAGGGGCATTAATGCCCCTAACAAGAGACGCTTGGTAAAGCGTCAAATAGATTCTACAGGTATGGACATTGTATTGTTCCAGGAGACAAAGTTATCTCAAATTCAAGCTGAAAATATTTTTCCAAATTGGTATAAATGGAAGTTTCTTCATTCTCCTTCTCATGGGGCATCTGGGGGCTTGGTTATTTTATGGGATAGTAAAAGTTGTGATGCAGATCTTATTTGTTCTACTCAAAATTTTATATTGGTTAAAATAAATTTCCCTTCCCTTAACTTCTGGTTATTTAATGTTTATGGGCCTATTTCGACTAATGATAAAAACCAGTGTTGGGATATTCTGTCTACACTTTTAGGAAACTTATCTGGAGAAAACGTTATTCTAGGAGGAGATTTTAATGCTATTACTTGTTTGACTGAAAAATTGGGTGGGATCTATCCTCCTCAGAGGGTGATTGATGACTTTAATGAGTTTATTTCAGACAATGCGTTGGTTGATAGCCCTTTATTAAATGGGAATTTCACTTGGTCCAATAGGAGAAAGGATTTTTTAAATATTGTTGAGAGACTAGATAGGTTTTTGTTCTCTCCTGATTGGTGTCTTGATTCTAAAATTTCTGGTACTTTTGTTCTTCCCTTTTCTGCCTCTGATCACTTTCCCATTTCTTTTCAATTGGGCATTGATATGATTAAAAAGAAACATAGATCTTCTTTTAAGTTTCAAGCTATGTGGTTTAGAGATTATAGCTTCTTGCCTTTATTGGAATCTTGGTGGAAGAATGCCCCTTTTGTGAAAGGTTCTCGTATGTTTTGGCTTAAAGAGAAATTAAAATTCATAAGAAACAAAATCAAAGAGTGGAATAAACTTTATTTTGGTAATATTTTTTCTCAAAAAGCTTTATTGCAGTCTCAATTAGAACAGATGAATGAATTCATTATTAAAAATGGCATGGACGTTGATTCCTTTGAATGTGTTAAATCTCTTCAATCTAACTTGGAGGAGGTTTTAGCTAGAGAAGAAATTTTCTGCAGATAGAAATCGAGGGAGACTTGGCTTAGAGAGGGAGACCGAAATACAAAAAAATTTCATGTCTCGGCTATGGTAAGAAGACATAAAAATTCTATTTGTGCTATTAAAGATTCTATGGGGAATATTTTGCAAGATGATGTTCTTATTCAGAAAGAAGGAGTTAATTTTTTTCAAAAGCTTCTTTCAAAAGAAAATTTTAAGGTCCCGTCTTCGACTGTTCTAGAAGTTACACAACATATCCCAGCTTTGATTTCTCAAGAAGATAATATGGATTTGATGAAACATTTTTCTTTAGAAGAAATCAAGGGAGTGGTTTTTTCCTTAGATCCAGATAAGCTCCTAGCTCGGACGGTTTTACCCCACTTTTCTTCCAAAAGTGTTGGGACTTTATAGGTAGGGATGTTTGGTTGGCAGTAGAAGAAACTCGTAGAAATCATATTGTTCTGAGAGAGATTAACTCCACCTTCATTGCTATAATTCCTAAAGTTGCTACTCCTTCTTCCTTTGCTGATTTCAGACCTATCTCTCTTTGTAATACATTGTACAAAATCATTTCTAAAGCAATTACTCTAAGACTTGCTATTTTTATTCCAAAAATTGTATCAGAAGAGCAAGGAGGCTTTGTCCCAGGTAAAGAAACATCTGAAG
This sequence comes from Cunninghamia lanceolata, assembly GCA_027924645.1. Classification (NCBI taxonomy): domain Eukaryota; kingdom Viridiplantae; phylum Streptophyta; class Pinopsida; order Cupressales; family Cupressaceae; genus Cunninghamia; species Cunninghamia lanceolata. The sequence continues at coordinate 2,312,091 of BSBN01000467.1, read as the reverse complement.
GTGCATTGGTGGCTCATGAGGTTCTACATTCAATTCATGATCACAAGCTTTCTGCTATGTTGGTTAAATTGGATATGTTGAAAGCTTATGATAGAGTGTCTTGGGATTTTTTGTTTCAAGTTCTCCTTAAGTTTGGTTTTTCACCTAAGTGGTGTAAGTGAATTTCTTCTTGCATTTCTGGTGCAAGCTTTTCAGTTTTGATAAATGGTTCTCAGTCTAATTTTTTCAAATCTTCTCAAGGGATAAGACAAGGTCATCCTTTGTCCCCTTTCCTTCTTATAATAATGGCAGAAGGTTTGAGCAGATTGATCTCGAGGCAAAATTCTTTGGGAAACTGGAAGGGGATTAAAATTCCTAGAGTTCCTTTTGCTATTACTCATGCTTTATTTGCAGATGACACTCTGTTGTTTGGTCAACCTTTGATGTCATAAGCTAAACATATGAAAGATGTAATCTCTATGTATTGCTTAGTTTCAGGTCAGAAAGTAAATCAGGAGAAATCAAAAATCTTTTTCTTTTTTACGTCTTCATTAGTTCAAGAAAGGATTGTAAAATATTTAGGGTTTAAGGTGGATGTCCTCCCTTCGACATATTTGGGGATTCTATTTTTTTCGGGATCAGTTAAAAATATGTTTTGGGATAAACTTATTAAGAGTATCAAGTCCAGAATATCCTCATGGAAATGTAAATGGTTAACTTTGGCTGGCAAAATCCTTATGATTAAATCAATCTTGTCGGTAGTACCTGTGTATATGTTTTCAGTGCTTATGGTGCCCAAGACTATCATTTCTTGTCTCAATAATATCTTGAGGAAGTTCATGTGGAATGGATCAAACTTGAATGAAAAAAAGATCCCTCTAATTTCCTGGGACAAAATCTATATTCCAAAGCAAAATGGTGGGACTGGGATCCATAACATTGAAGCACATAATAAGGCTCTTGGAGCTAAGTTGGTTTGGAATTTATATGAAAAACTAGATTCTAAATGGGGAAAAATTATGCTAGCTAAATATCTAGACTCATCTTCTCCAGAAAGAATTTTTACTATTCTTAATCCTAAGATGGGTTCTCAGATTTGAAATTTTTTATTAAAATGTAGAGAGGTGATTTCCCCTTTTTTGTCTCGGGTTATTTAGGATGGAAATTTAGCCCTTTTTTGGGATGATTCTTGGAATAGTTACCAACTATTGTCAAATATAGAAGGTCTTCAAGAAATTAAGTTATTCTTGTGCCAGGTCTAGGGAACAAAAGTTAAACATTATATTGTGGTTGATTCTGATTCGGTTATTAATAAAGTTGCTTGGAAATTTTTTGATGATTTTCCTATTCCTTTAAAGCAGAAGGTCTTGCTCAGGAACATCTTGAAGGAGAGAAGAATTTTTATATCAGGAGGAAGGGATAAACTCATTTGGGTCCCCTCAAAGTCTGGTCGTTATACAGTCAAGCAAGGTTATCTAAGTATCATTAGTAAGGATTCTAATTCAACTATTGATTGGCCTTATAAGCTTTGTTGGAGTGGTCCTTGCCTGCCTAAAGCAGACGCTTTTTCTTGGTTAGCATTGAATTATAGAATCCTTACTAGTGATAGGTTAGTCAGACTTGGTGTTGCTAATTCTTTCTCATGTCCTTTTTGTTCTGAAATTCAGGAAAATGTGGATCACTTATTACTAAATTGTCACTTTTCTTCAAAAGTTTGGTACTGGATACTTTCAAAATTGTGTTGGCAAGGCCCCCTTCCTCACTCTCTCCTTCAAGTTTTTTAGAGCTGGCCTATCTTATTCACGAATTCTACCTTCTTTGATTTGTGGTTGGTCTCGCCAAGTATTTTGATTTGGATTTTGTGGTTAGAAAGAAATAGCAGAGTTTTTAGAAAAATTAAAAATCTTATTGATGCAATTATTGTCAAAATTGAAAAAATGATTTTGGAAGTAGTCTCAGCTTCTCTTCTTTTTAGAAAGACAGGTTCTCTAGTTTTTTCTTCTTGGGACAATCTAATGTTAAAAAGATGGAAGTTTTTACTTTTGCCTAATTCAAATTGTTTTAGCATGGGTAGTAAGATAGATAGGTCCTCCATTATGTGGATCCCTCCACCTGTTTCTTTTGTAAAATTGAATTTTGATGGTGCGAGTAGGGGTAATCCTAGTGTCTCTAGTGCTGGTTATGTTTTAAGAGATCATAATGGATCAGTTTTAAGAGCTTTGTCAGTTAAGCTTGGTTTTTGTTCAAACAATGAGGCAGAGGCTTTGGCACTTATAGCAGGTATACAATGAGGCAGAGGCTTTGGCACTTATAGCAGGTATAAATCTTGCATTAAAATGTGATATTTCTAATATTGTTGTGGAAGGGGATTCTTTGAATATTATAAGGGCCTTTAGTCTTAAATCATCCCCAAGTTGGAAAATTGATTACATTTTACAATTTGGAAGGAAGCTGCTTGATCATTTTCAATCCTTTAAAATAGTTCACACGTATAGGGAAGGCAATATGTTAGCAGACTTTCTTGCTAATCATGTTTTTTGCATTAATGATTCTTTTAAGGAGTGGGATTCTAACTCCCTTTTGTTGATCCCCAAAATTAACTGCATTCTAGCTAAGGAAGGCTTAAGCTAATTTTGTCATGTTAAATGTAAAGTAATAAGTGGAAAGATATTTTAAGTGACTATTTTGTTCTAGCTTCTAAATTTAGATTTATCTCTATCCTGCGGTTCCTTTCTAACAATTGACGTCATTCTTTGGGTTGAGGATGGCTTCATCTGGTGCGAAGTACTATTGTTTTAATTTCGTATGCAGGGTGGCAGTTTTCACTTAATGGTATATCTTGTCAAGAATGATTTTATTCATTGCATCTTGAGGGAACTCTCCTTTATATTCTCTATTTGGCACGACATATTCCATCTTTTTGTGAGCTTCGTATTTTCTCTATGGTAGCTTCCTAATCTGGTTTTTTCAAGACTTAAGAAGTGTTTTGTTATAGCATGGGCACGGTTCAGAGAAATAGAAGAATTCTCATGCCAATTCAGAAGTGGGAATGGCCCTCCTTAGGTCTTCTCAATCCAAATTCCATGTTGGAAGTGTTTAAGACCTATGAAGATTCTATTGAAAGAGCCATCATCCAAGTTTGTGGTCTGCAAGTTTTACATTTTCCTAAAACTATCTATCTGTCCCAAGTAGTTTCACATTTCCTTTCAAATGCTATGGATTTATTGCAAAGTTTTGATCTGGTAAGGAATCTGAGCTTTCTGTTTGTTCAAGATGTTCATTTACCTGTGGATATTTTTAATGAAGTTATAGAGGATTACGATTTGTATTCAGGTTCTGCTCTTGTGGGTGGTTTGTTTGATTGCAGGGATCTTTTCCACGGACCTGCACTTCATTATCTCTTCAATGCTATGTTGCATGGCCTCCAAAATAATTGTGTTATGTCTTTTCATAATTGTATCCACTGCCATAGAAGATAACTGGGGAGATAGTTGGTAGATGATGCCACAGAGCTGTTTAATGCTCTTTCTTTTCTTCAGCATTACATTCCTCCTCCCCCTCAACTGGCAGAAGAGGAGGATCGTCGTCAGCAGGGTTTCATTGTTGAAGGATTGCTAGCTGACAACTAAAAGTTTTGGTCCTCTTTTGGGTGATTTTTTTATTATGATATAATTGGGTTGTATCTTGTGTAAATCTTGTATCAGCGTCTTATTGATAAAGAAGTCAATCATGTAATGCTCAAAGACTATTTTTTATCAGACTCATCTTTTTGAGTCATTTTTGTACTAGCTACATTTTTTAAAAAGGCTACAACCAGAGGTTTTCTTCGCCTGATTCTTTCCTGCTGGTATGCCTTACTGAATCAGGCTTTTGTAATCTTTCTTTTATATAATTAAATATATTTTTAGTGGCTTTGCCACTTTTTTTTAAAAAAAAAAACATTAGGTGCAAGGTTGAAACACTTTTCCTAACAAATTTGACCCCCATGCCTCTATACTATACCTTCTCAAGCATCTCTAACAGTCACATAGTCAACAAACCAGCATCTACCACATGCTAATTCTTAGTTCTCACACTCAACCAAACACGTCAACACCATACTTGCCCCATCAATGACCTATAAAATCTATATATCGTCATGCCACACAACAAACTCATCAACACTCTATCATCATCTATATAGTACAATCAACAAATTGTATGTGATAAAGACATGTGGTCATGTTCACATCATCACCTACTTAGAAAGTAGTAATGCATGTGGGTTTTGACATTTTGATTTTGTTGAACACTCGGAATACTATGAGGGGGGTGAATCAATATTCTCTAAAACTGCTTAAGTATTTAAACAGTCATTCCACACACCGCATTTAAATTGTAGTAAGAAAGGAAAGCATGAATTCAACCATTAAAGCACATAACACATGAACACCAGATTTTTACGTGGAAAACCTAAAAAAGGAAAAACCACGGTGAGGATTAGCTCACACACACACATATATATATATGAATAACAATACTGATTACAATTAGGCTCACTGCCAAAAGGACTCAATGTCCATAATAGAGAATGCTCACTGCAAGTGGCTCACTACCTAAGGACTCACTGTCTTGAATAGAAAGAGATAGAAGGGATGGCTCATTGCCAAAATGAACTGCTAATAATGCATCTAACTTATGCTGGAGATATAGTTCCATTGAAGCTCAGAATACTGACTTTGCACACTTCATCTTCACTGCAACCTCAACTTATCCTTCTTTTCATCAAATTTCACTTACATATACTCACTTCACACTAACACATCACACTCACACCTCCGCACAAGAATTCAATCTTGTATACATACCGCACTAAGGAAAAACATCAATTAGATCAAGTGACTTCTTGTCCTTTTGGCCCAAAACGCAATCCAATATGCTTTGTAGAGAGAATCAAAGCATGTAGCACATTCATATTGGTCAGTACAACCTATAATTACTCCCATGACATTATTTCATACATGTCATAGCTCTGCACAACATTAACACCTTCAGGTCAGCTTAACAGGTGAAGCAACAATAGTATGAACTAACAGTTAGTTCATAATTCAACGTGCGGACCACCAAAATGCTTACCATTTGAAACATACACACCTCTGACATCCATAATTTCTTCCTCAAAACCGCATGGCAAGATATTCATCTACAGTGGAATGCAGAGCATTCCAATCTATCACTGGTATTGTCATTATACTGTCATTACAGAGTCTGGTACTCTGTCAACTCTAACTTTCACTCCGAAGGATTTCAAGACCTACTGGATCTTTGGATTTAGACTTTCTTAGTATGCACCATCATTACCTTACAACCGCAAAGCAAAACTCTTTATAGTGAAGAAATGCGGACTAAAATATAGTGACCATGTCTTAGGTTTTGGTCAGTAAATGCCTTAGGGAAATCTTCAATATATTATACCTGACTGTGGAGCACCAAAATGAAGACATGTCGTGCTTGGATGTATTCTTCATCATACTACACTTAGTAGCTTCTCCAGATCAATACTTAAGATATCATACTTAACCAAACCAACACAACTGTACCTATATACCTTACTGAACCTCTTCGAACCAACACAACTATGCCTTTATTCTATGTTGCCATTAATGACAACATTGCTTACTGCCATGCGCATCATTCTCTCCATCATCATGCTTATGTTACCAACAGATTTGACACCCCAACTTCAAAAGGTTCATTCTTGGTCATTGAAACTTTGATTAGGGTCGATTTTTTAACTCTAGCTATTTTTCAGAAGCTACATAGTGGTGACATTTTTTTGTATTTATGCCCCTATTTTAAGAATTTATAAGTTTATCAAGTTCTTACTAAACAATTCAATCTTTTGAACTTCCAAAAGTCTATTGGACTCTTACAAATTCCTTTTGAATCATTTTTTAAAGTGCATAATTTCTTGTGTACTTCTCATTAGTGACTTATATTTGTTCCTACTATTATTTAATATAGTGGATTCAGTTCTTGGTAATTTTATTATAGTTAAAAGAATTTTTTATGCAATATTCGCAAATTGAAATTAAAGTGGATCATGTAATTTAAAATCGAAATAAAGTCCATACATTTTTGGGGGTTAAATCATGTTCATAAGCATAAGCTCATAAAACATGTAGTTATTTAAAATCACCAAAACTATCAATCTTCACAAGATTAAATAAATAAGTACACTGAGTCTCTTCTACCCTGACAAAAGAATGAACATTTAACAACAATGACAATCTATAAACATATATAGCTCACTACTTTCTAAAAGTTCTTACATCACATAGGGCACTTAGAGTGTCCTTCTACTACTTGCTCCACTCACTAAAATTTTTGTGGAGATACATTAGAACCTCCATCTACTTGTGATCACTAATCAATTGACTTGTGTAGAGATCCATTAAAACCTCCATCTTCTTGTGATTACTCAATTGGCCATTCTTCACCTAAAATTTCAAGCATTACTACAAAGATTCCTCCTAGTATTACTTTTACAAAGATCGTAACTCAAAGATGACTCTCTTTAATAGGTACATACATGTGTACAAAATCCGCCTCACTAGAATATATATTTACTAGACATCTTGCATTTGTTTGTAAAATCTCGCCTTTGGAATCTTGTTGATATTATCAAGGACATTGTTTTCCTCTTGGATGATAGCTCTCAAAGTTTCATCACCTTCTCTGGATGTAATGAGAATACACATAAACCCTCTTGTTCTCTGTCCATCTTTGCATGCTTTAATGATGGCATGTCATGTGCCAAGTCTACTAATCAAATCCATTCACATTTCTGCATAGGAATGGAAAAATATGACCATTTTTTAGAGATCATCATGATGTCACCATTCATTCCACCTTTGGAGTGTGAATTTTACAAATAAACAATAGAATAGGTTCCTTATTTCAAAACATATGCATTGTTTAATGTAGGACCCACTCCAACACTTGTTACAAGTCCATCTACTTTAACATTCTTGATCTTCTACATCATGGGGGAAATTGCTTCCAAGGGAGCTTCTCTCCCTTTCTTCGAGGGGACTACATTTTGTACATGGTTGCTTAACATGCCATTGCTTGTCATGAACAATTTCTTTTCCTACCTAAGTTGCACTTAAGGGAGGATGTTGGTGTAATATTTTATTACACATCTTTTTATTAACTTTACTTAGGTGCAATGTTTCATTTCTAGATAGCTAATAAGGGCATGTATCATCCTTGACTGAAGGCAATTAGATGTCACCTATTATGTGCCTAATTCCCATATTTTATCACACAGTGTTACTCATTTATTGCGGTAATTTCTCAAATAGTTAAATTAAAAACACTAATAAAAATATTGTACATAATTTGAAAAAAGACAAAGCGACAAATTAATAGAATATAGTATCAAACAAAGAATGAAATATCAATTTAAATTAATATAAAGTATCAAGCACATATCTAATGAATTGTCTGGATTTTGGCTCTTCTCTTCTCTTAATAACTAGATGTAGGGGCTAAATCTATGACCACACTCCAAGAGGAAAACAAAATCCAATATTCATTCTGTAGACACCTAAATTTGACTATATCCTAGGACATTACATTTCGACATACTTTGTCCTAAGTCCCCTTCATGACCCCTTCCATCACTCTCATTAGTTAAACAAATTATATTTATTTAACTAGTTCCTCTCATTCATTTATCCTTCTCTTTCATCAAATTAAATAAATCTTATTTATTTAATTTCATCTGTCCTCCATTTGCACCAAATTAAATAAATCTTATTTATTTAATCTCATTTTCCTCCATCATCCAATTTAAATAAATTGAATATTTATTTAAATGCCACTTGTCTCTCATGATTAAAATAATTTTATTAAAATTACTTATTCCCACTCACATCCCTATTTTTATCCTCATTCATTGTGCGTCATAAACACTTCCTCTCCAAAATAAATTAAAAATCCCACTTATTCCCACTATTCTCCTAATTTTGGCCTCCTGTCATACCCATTTAATGTGCATCATAAGCACTAAAATTGCCTTTTAATCCTAGCCATTCATTTGATTCCCTTTCTCTCTATAAATCAAACTTCATTTTCGATTTCAAACCCTCACTCACTCACTCATACAAGTCATTTTCATACAACGCTTGAGCTATGTTATAATGCAACAATGAGCAATCAACAATCCTTTTACATCCTACATTCTTATGCGAGATCGAGAAGAGCCATGAAGATAAATCAAACTTAGCTTGAAGATCGGTTTGCTTTACATTTATGTTTTCATTTTCATGCTAGTATGTGCTTTATGGTTTGTTAGGGTTTAGTTAGTTTGTTGTTTTTGACACTAAATCTAATTTTCCCTAACTACAAAATGGTGAACCCGATGTGAACTAAATGTTGAACAAAATGGTTATCTGTTATTAACTCACTTGCCTTGATTTAGCTTGCTTTTTGCAGGTTTTCTTAACTTCTTGTTGCAAGTTTATGCCATTTTTGGAAAAAACCCTAGGTTTTAAAGATTTATCCTATCTTTCAAACGGATGTGAATTTTGCTACAAGATTTTAATAGAAGTTTATGGACCATCTCTGGAAGCTACAACAGAAAAATCACGTCTTTATCATCAGTTTTAAATGAGTTATAATGATTTTAGTTTCTTTTCATAAATCTACATTTTTGTATGCAAATCAGCAAATTTTCTAAAAAAAATTTACATTTCTGGAAATCTCTTAAAATTTTAATGGGGGTCTGTTCTTTACAAATTTAATTTTGAGTTCATATGAAGTGTGAAATGATCAAATCTTTGTCAACTGTAGGGTTTTCATAAATTTGTATTTCTGGGCACAAATCAAGGAATTTTTTCGACATTTTTATATTTTTGAACAGGTCTTAGAAAATTAACAAGGGTCTCTTCTCTGAGTTTTTAATTTTCAAGTCAAAAACGATTCAAAATGATCAAATCTATGTCACTATCTAAAAAAAATATGTATCTGAAATTTCAATCTTCTGATGAGCTTATCTTTTTATGGCTGGATTATAACATTATTTTCTAATTTTTTCAGAGATTTGGTTTTGTGCTAACACTTTGATTGCAGCTATTTTGTGTGTTGAAGACTAGAAATTCAAACTACTAACGATGGTTTTGCAGGGATTTCAATGATTAGTTATCTTTTTCAAATGCGTGTTTGCACATAGATTAACTAGGGAGTTAATTAATCACTATTTGCTATGCTTGAAAGGTGGAAGGTGTATGCTCTCACCTTGTGCAAACTTGGTGATTAGAAGCTAGACCCATCTCTTTTATATTTTTAATCCCTTAGAGGGCCTGCCTCTCGATTTGTGAGAGAGAACGACCCAAGCGGTACTTTCATTTCGGTCTGCTATATAAATAATTGTGGTTGTGATGAAAGTCATCAATCACCTGGTGCCATTGTTCTATACCAATAGAAGTCTCCCTCAGTATCCATGAGATGCGTGAAAACCCTTTCTAAGGGCTGGGAGGCCTCTTAAATGAGCGAACTGCCGCATGTATAGACACTAGGTTATCCTAAAAAACTGACTAGAAACCACTTGTTGTAGAGGCCAAAAACCTTTTTTGCTTACTGGTATAGGAGGTCGGACCTCTAAAGCTGCCCTATACGTACTATTCAAGGTAGAGACAAAAAATCCCTCGATTCATAAGATCTCTAAATCTTCGGGGTAAGAGATTTGGTGTGCCCGTGCCATGGTGGGGGAGCCAGTGTCACCAATATCTCTAGTTGTCCGCCTTGTCTCAGTATATGTAGTAATCCAAGTGGGGACTCAGCAAGGAGTATCCTCTTTCCAACCTAGGTTGTGCATGCTTACAAGTGTTTTCAAATTTTTCGAGACCAATGAAAAATTTTGGGGCTAATCTAGGCCCCCATTAAGACTTCTACTCTGATTTTATATCAGAGTCATCAAAAATATTCTATCTGTCATATTTTGCGTGTGTGTTCAAAAACAAATATTGTCAATCTCAACCAAACACCACCTTGAATCTATAACATTCCAACCTTAACTCATATTACTCATATTCCCATTCTTGAACCTAGTCCAATCTTCATTCATCAAAATGGTTGTGATCATCAACAAATCTAGGCCAAATCCAAAACCATACATACTCTGAGGTGACCCAAAATTCGCTCCTAATGATGATGAGGATCTTGTAGATTTTGAGGCATACTTGGAGGAACAAAATGAAATCCAAAAACTTCAATCTATGTGTAACTCCATCCCAACACTAGAGCAAAAGACCCTAGCACAAGAACTACAAGACATCGCCCAAACCTTCCACCAACTAGAACAACCCCTAAACCAACAAATCATACAGCGATTACAAACCATCATCCAACCACTTCAACAAAACAAATCACCACAAATACAACTCCTAGTCGAAATCCAACAACTCACGCAATATCCATCTCCAAATCCTTCACAACATGAGCATGTTAGTACTAGCCACTCCACACACCAAGATCACGCATCCTTAACCCATCTCAAAGATACTATTGACAAGGGAAATACCACCTTAAGTTTGGAATCATGCACCACTCCATCTACTAGTCCTACATCACCATCCAATAGAATGCCTATCGCAAAGCATACTATTCCTACACCAACACCACCATCAAACTTCCCAAGCTCTAAGCCATCAACCAAAGAATCCTTTGACGATTTTCTCTAAAGACTACTAGCACGGAATAGACCATCCCCATGTCAAGCACCCATTGATGAGCCTACCAAAGAACCTTCGAATGCCATGTCCACTTCTTCAACCCCATCATGTGGTCCACAATCCCTCAAGCCTATTGAAAATTTTCCTCCCATGAGTTCATTGCCCTCTCATGTTGTTGACCAAGAACCTATCCAAGAGTGATCCACTTCCATTCAAGAAAAGCAAGAGGTATATCAAGATCACAATCCTAAGCATGTGGAAACATCAAGCCTGCATTCTAATCAAGATCAAAGCCCTCCCAATGATCCAACTCATAACACACTTAGTCCTATTCATGATCAAGCTCCCATGGATGATCAAGATCCTACTTATGATCAAGAAGACCATGATGACCCTCTTAGCCAACTCTATGCATTCCATGGTCAAGAGCTAATCACTCCACCTACCCATGATCCCCAAACTTGCACTTCTCATGATGAGACACATGCCTCCCAAGCACACATAGAAGATCAAACAAATAACTTAGATCTAAATAAACATAATGATAATCAAGATCCTAATGATCCTTCCACATCTACTATCAACCCCATTTCAAGTCCACCTTCATATCCACTTGGTCTATCCACCTTCATTCATGAATGTTCCTCCTTAGGAACATAGCAATCTTTATCCACCACTTCACCTTTTTCATCCAATAATGAACTCAAGTCTAGTATTCCAACCACACATAGTCCCATAGTCCATCGCATGCTCCAAAACAGGAACTATCAAGGTAAAGGCTTAGGCCTTCATGAATAAGGTATTTTGGAGCCCATCCATGTCAATGTCCCTCCACGTTCATATGGTCTTGGATATACACCCCAAGGTAAACAATCTAAAGATGTTGGTACTTCTTCCATTCCTCCCAAGTCCACCACTTTCTATCATAAATCCTATCATGTACCTAAAACATACGTTGCAATTCCACCTCCATCATCCTACAAATGTCAAAAGCATGTGACCATACACCTTCCACCATCCAATCTACCCCCACTTCTTCCAACTCCTAATATCCCTCCATCCGCTTTGCCACCACTTCTCTCAATGCCAAATCCATCCATTTACACATTCCCTCAAATTCCTAATCATGGCCAACCAACAAACATCGTCTAAACATAAAGCTTCCACCATGTCCATGGGATTCAAAAATAAACATTTGGATGCCTCTACCCATAAAGCCAAAAATCCTAAGGGCCCTAATGCCTTAAGACATCAATTCAAAAAATCAAAGTAAAGTACATTAAAAAATCCATCCAAAAGGCTACCCAAGCCCATACCTTCACAAGCAAAGTCTAAAACTAATATGGTATGGGTACCTAAGCAAAAAGAAAGCAAGTCACCTGAGGCATCCACATCTCAAAAATCCCAACCATCCTCTTCCATCCAAAAGTCCCATTCCATTCAAAAGTTTCAAATTCTTAAATCCCACGAGCAAAACAAAAATCATAAAAATACTGAGTCTATGTGGGTACCTAAAGCACTTCATCAACCATCTCCTAAGCAAACATCTTTGTTGCTTTCCAAATCAAAAGCTTCAATGTCTATCATGGTGTGTGCAACCGTTGGTCATAGTTCCATTCCATTCCTCAACAATTCCACATACCTCCATCTCCCCATCTTTCACCTATTATCCTACATGTCTTCACCATCATCTTCCTATGGTCCATGCTTTTGGATAAGCCTTTCATCCACCCTTTTGCATAAGCCCTACATGATCAACATCATTATCCATTATTATTCCCTACATAATCCATATCATTATCCATTATCCCCCATCCATCCATGCATAAACCTTTCATAATCCACCATCCAATCGCTTACCAACATCTATGAGCATAATGACTTGACATGGTCCATGCGATGACATCCACCTCTAATGGGACTATAACTTTTCATAGAACTAGACACGTGAGTCCCTCCTATCCATATTCCCCTTCTTCCATCCAAAAAAAAAAAAATACAAAAATACAAAAATACAAAACAATCAAAAAATAAGTAAAGAGAAATTCCTTCATCCGATGGTGAAAACCACCCTTGGTGGCACCTTGGATAAGTACCATGATTAAAACTTGGCAAACAAGCATCATGTGTAGGTTGATCTTCTATGTCACTTACACACTTGGGGGCATGATGTTTTATCCAACATATTATTTTCCAACCTATCATTTCATATCATACCATTTCCATAACATATCCTATCTTGCCTTACCATCCTTCCATCTTTACCCATTACACCCATATACCTATCATATTGCATCCATTCATCTTCTCTTCCTTCTTTTGATCTTGATAAAGAAATGGGGGCAAAATGTTGACAAAATGCTTTGAATATCTCTTGATATACCTCATCCTCCCAAACCAATCCATCTCATCATCCCTATTGTCATAAGCTTTGTCATGTCAAATCCTAAGTATTACACCTAGAATGGGGCATGTTATTCCTATGTGACATAGTCTTTTGAGATCACATCCTAGCTCCCTTATGATGCCTACATCCCTTCCAATATCGCCTATCCTTTTATCTATCTATTCATCATGAGCTTTCCATGGCCTATTCTTTTATCCATTCACCTATCATGGGCTTTCCATTTCATTTAATATCGTTCATTCATTTATCCAATCCTACCTCCATCCTTGCACCTAGACTTGGTTTTCCCTTGTCATTGGTATCTAGCATAAAGGTTACCCAAAATGTCATCCATTGCCATCCCAAAACATTTCAAAAATCCAAAAAAAAAAAAAATCAAAACACTCAAAATCCAAAAAAATCAAAACATATCAAAACCCAAAAAAATTAAATATTTCCAAAAATCCAAAAAAATAAAAAAAAATCAAATATTCCCAAAAATCCAAAAAAAAATCAAAACCCAAAAAATAAAATATTCCCAAAAATCTAAAAAAATAAAAACATATCAAAATCCAAAAAAAACAAAACATTTCAAAAATCCAAGCAATAAAATCAACCCAACCATTCAATTCAATTCTTCCAATCATTCCTTCAAATCAACCATTCCAATCAAATCACTTCTTCTAATCAATTTAATTCATCATCATTATTCAATCCAATCAAAATCAATCAAACCAATCCAAGCCATGATCTAAATGCAAGTCAATTACTAATCCATACTAATCTAGTCAAACCAATCGACACACATCATCCAATCACATCCTTGGTTTTGTTCCAATCTTGTTGTCAACCAAATCAATCAATCATCATCATAATCAATGGGATATATCGTTCCCACATCCTTGTGTTGATCTAGGAATATATTGTTCTCCGCAATGACAACACTAAATCAATCAATCAATCATCAATCAAATCTTGGGGTTGCTCGCATGGCCAACAACACTAGTATCAATCAATCAATCAATCGTTTGTCTTATACAGGATGTTGCATTGTCAAAACCAGATCAAGCATCTTATACGGCATGTATCATTTCTTGAAACCAAACATCTATCATCAATTAACCAATCAATCAATCATTGGTTTACAACTTGACAGGGGCAATACCTTGTTTGTTTTTGAATCATTTGTGCATGCTTGCTTATTTGCTTGTGTGTTATCATTTTATCTTGAATTTGTATCTGAATCATTCCCAGCTAATATTCATATGTTGTATCTAGACAAGGTTGTATTACGCTGGGGCATGAAACACATCGTTACCTTAGTCTTTATACCTTGGTGCATAATGGCTAGTGTTATATCAAACATCATGGTTACTCACCTTCATTGCAGCATAACTCATCCTTCCCTTCTATCCATTTCTTTATTTTTTTTCTCTTTAACCAATCCCTTTCATTTCAAGAGCCTATCCGTGTTTGTTCAACCCGCCTATCCTCTCAAAGGGGCATCATCATCGTATCCTTTCATCTTCTATCCATACCTTAGCTTCTTTGAAATGATATTACTCAACATAAATCTCAGCATCTCGAACATTATCTCAAAGAAGGGCAAAATGTACACCTAAATTTGACTATATCCTACGACATTACATTTCAACATATTTTGTCTTAAGTCCCCTTCATGACCCCTTCCATCACTCTCACTAGTTAAATAAATTATATTTTTTTAACCAATTCCTCTCATCAATTTATCCTTCTCTTTCATCAAATTAAATAAATCTTATTTATTTAATTTCATTTGTCCTCCATTTGCACCAAATTAAATAAATCTTATTTTCCTCCATCATCCAATTTAAATAAATTAAATATTTATTTAAATGCCACTTGTCTCTCACGATTAAAATAATTTTATTATTTAAATTACTTATTCTCACTCACATCCCTATTTTTATCCTCATTCATTGTGCGTCATAAGCACTTCCTCTCCAAAATAAATTAAAAATCTCATTTATTCTCACTATTCTCCTAATTTTGGCCACCTGTCATACCCATTTAATGTGCGTCATAAACACTAAAATTGCATTTTAATCCTAGTCATCCACATCACACAATTGGTTTTTAATCCTAGCCATTCATTTGATTCATTTTCCCTCTATAAATCAAACTTCATTTTCCATTTCAAACCCTCACTTACTCACTGACTCACTCTCACTCACTCACTCATACAAGTCATTTTCATACAACGCTTGAACTCTGTGATGTTGCAACAATGAGCAATCAACAATCCTTCGACATCCTACATTCTCATGTGAGATCGAAAAGAGCCATGGAGATAAATCAAAGCTAACTTGAAGATCGGTTTGTTTTACATTTTTGGTTTCATTTTCATGTCAGTCTGTGCTTTATGGTGTTTGTTAGGGTTTAGTTAGTTTGCTGTTTTTGACACTAAATCTGATTTTCCCTAGCAACACATTCACCACAACCATGGCCAAGATGTTCTAAGGTATAACTTGTATCCTTAGTTGGACACGCCATAAATATCCCTTCTCCAATGTCCATTCCTTGCATTATGCTATCATCCAAGAGATTTCAACAATGCCACATGTCCATGTTTACATGAAATGCCCTTTCAAATCTTCTAATCACCATTTACTTTATTAATCAAATACAAAAATCCTCTACTTTCGAGTTCTCTTCTCTTCATTGAAGTTGACTTCTCTTGGACACTAGTCATTATAACTCATTCATCCAAGAAACTATAAATATATTTTATTTGTTTTTAAGTAGAATGAGAAAGGTAATGAGAAAGTCAATTTCTATTCACTAGTGTTGTCTTTTCTTTGCTTCAATATGAAAAGTTCGGTAATAATTAGTTTGACTGCCAAAGGTCTTAAGTAGAGCTTTTAGGATCAAATCTACTACATTTGGAGCTTAACTGGTATAAACCCGATACTCAATTTTCACAACAAGTCACAAAATACATGTTGAAAAATATCCATTATCATACATAGAGCTAAGTGCCTCTTTCCTCTGTCAACTTCAATACATGTTCTAGTGATTTATCTAGACTCAACTCTTTTATCTAGGTTGAATGGGGTATTGATTGCTTAATTAATTAATTTACCTAGATATTTTGAAGAGGGTGTCATTTTATCTCTTCATTTTTGTGAACCCGACATTTTCTACACCCCCTAGGGTTTTGTTCTTCTACCTTCTTGTTTTACATCTAACATTTCTAATTGTTTTTATCTTTCATTTCAAATCTAATTTACAATGGTTAGGGTTGGGATCAATCTTTAGATGCTTTCTTTGCTAAAAACTAATTACAAACACATTTTCCATATTATTCCATCTTTGAGATACAAAGAGAATAACTTTCTGAAACTAACTACTTACCAATGCACCACAAATTTCAGATGGTGATTGGCTTCCTAAGGCTAACTTCCTCAAACCCTAGAGGGTCTTCTGATATACTCGAAAGTACATGGAAACTCAAGTCTATCTATAGACGATGTTTGATGCTTGAGTACTGGTGAGCCATTTCCCACCTCATTTCATACGCTGAAAGTGCTTAGGCCAAGAATGATAGCCCTTGCAATATTTTGAAACCCTCAACTAACTTTCTAATTTAGACCACTACTATAGGGTGGAAAATGCAGCAAAAATTCTTGATGCAACTCTACACCCAGAGTCCCAACGAAGAAGCCCTAGAAAATAAAGGGGGATGGGAAAATAAAGGTTCAGATATTTGATCCTCCCTCGTCAAAATGCTTACTTGAGTTTTTAAAAATTGTTATCAGGAAGAGTTTTCCTTATCACAAGTTTGGCTTTTGAGGCAACTGATGCTTTTTGTTGAAGTGGACATGAAGTGCTTAAAAATAGATGAAGTTCAAACATCTGAACTGTCCAAAATAGGGTAAAAAATCCTAGTAACGTCAAATGATGGAAGAGCAAAAGGTTTGATATGCCACAACCCAAAAACAAATGGCATGAGCAAGAAAGTCAATGTGATAGTTCCTTGTGTTGTCACGTAAGATAAATCAGTTACTATTTTCCATTAAATATAAGGTAAATCAGTTAAATAAGTTCACTTTGGAAAAGGTAGCAAATTGAGATGCATGGCATGTCTGGGAAAAGATTCCTCTGATAAGTTCAACCATGCAGATAATTACAAACCAATGTTTCAAAGACAATTTAAGCTTTCATTGATAATTAACTTATCGCAGCAATAGTGGACAACTAAAATCAAGTAATTTAATGTCAATGCTCTGTAAACTGCCAGCATCTTCAAATTGGAAGTATGACTACAAATTTTTGGATTGCAGGAGACATGTTCCCATACGGTACACAACACATGGTACATTGAGAAGTGATGCTTTCAAATTTACATGCTGTTGAGCGAACCCATTTCATCAAACAAATTAATCTAACTCACAGCACAGGCATGGCTGAAATGTATCCAATATAACACTCGCCTAATGTACAACATTCTTCTAGTATAAATTTTGTTTTCTGACAATTATACAAATCTAATCTTACTTTTGAGCTGAAATTAAGAACAATCAATCAACAAGACAGAGACCTGCTGAACCACAAGTCAGAAAAAAGGCATGCATTTTAATAAGTCTTATAACTGTAATCAATAATACAGTTTGTCCATGTCAGTGATAAAACTTTTCTCAACAGGTCAACAAAGTGACCTGCAGCAACTGAAACTACTTCCGCAAGAAATAATGAGTATATCAAATTCACTGCTTTCTTTCAGCTACAAATACAATGAATTGGCAAAAATAATGCCATGGCGAATGCTTTCACTGCTAGCCTCAAATTTATTTTCTAGTGCTGCATCTCCAATTGCATGTGCTGCAGCTTTCAGCTTCAAAAGATTTGCCAGAGGAGTTAGTTACAAGTTCTATATCTATAAAAGTACCTGCTTGATATTTTTAATACAATTAAATATTTTGGGATTTAGATACAAGTAAATATTATGTTGGAAATAGCTTCAGCTCCTAAAAGCTTCTCATACCATATCCACATAAATAAGGCATTTGAATTGAAAGAAAGTCATTATAACTTTGACCCTTGCTTTCAGGCATTATTTGTCCTACCAACAGTAAAGGCATATCAGCTCCTAAAATCTTCTCGAAGCATATCCATATAAAGAAGGCATTTGAATTGGAAAAAAAAAACTATCGAGAGAAGCAACTATAAATTCAACCCATTGCTTTCAAGACATTACTTGTCCTAACAAGAACAAAGGCAGCAATCTACATCAACTCAGAAGAATAAGCCTATTCACCATAAATACTTCAGTTAAAAATGGATTCAACCCATATACGTCCTCCCAAAGATAACCATTGAAAGTAGGACTTTCAATTGAGAAAAGGGTTGATCATAGTTTGAATTCATCTGTGTTATCCAAGATCAACTTATCCATCTAAAGAAAGCACAGCAGATGGAAATTGAACACAAAACATTGGAACAAGCATATCCAGAATAACATGTAATTAGCTCTTTTGCCATTATTTTTTAACACAGTTTTTTCTGGCAAAAATTAAATATAAAAAGGTCAAAGAGTTTGTAATTTTGTGTGTGTTACCAATGTGTATAAATGGTAAATTTTAAAATCCAAATTGACATTCAAAACTTCTTGTACACAATCATCTTTCAACGAGTTTCTCCACCAAGTCCAAGTTTGAGTCAAAAACAGCTTATTGAGTTTTCGCCAAGTCTAAGTCTCAACACCAATGTTCCATCAGGACGTGCTCTAGATCTTAAGATTAAGATTTTTTCAAAAAATTGGGATTTAACAGGGAAAAAATTGGATTTTAGAAAACATAGAAAAATGCAAAAAAGAGAGAAAAACCTGCATTTTAATAGCATAGATATAGAGAGCATAAAAATGAGTCAGCACATGAATTGTGGAATATAGATTTTTTCATTAATGGTCATATCACTAATTATATTACATTGCACTGGAATATAGTTTAGTTTTACCAGTCTTTTAACAAACAGGTAAGGCAAATGCAATAAGAATTTCGAGTTCACAAATGAGGATGTATAAATGGTAACCATATAATATTATAAACCATTAAGCAGATGGCAGGAAATTCTCGCAATATATTGTGAGATCTCGGATCTGACCTTGATGCCCAATTTTTTTATTGAAAATCGCACAATATTACAGAAAGAAAACCAACGATAACAATTTTTCTTTTTAACCGCTGTTTTTCTGAAATTTCGACCAATGTTTTAGGTTTTATGCAATATTCCTTTTTTGTTGCATACAATGATAAATTCCTGCAATTTTATTCATATCTCCCATTGTAGACTGCTGCACTCCTGTAAATTTGTGTTTAGGGTTTTCTCTGTGTGGTTTTCATTTTTTGTTTATGGTTTCCTACAGCTGCTAGCAATTTTTGATGTCCGTTTAGTGTTTCTACGGCTGCTTGCAAATTTGGATGTCCGTTTAGGGTTCCCACAGCTGGCTGGTTCGACATCTGCTCCAAGTAATATGTTTTTAATGTTGCATGGACACGGATATAGTATCAGATAAGATACGGCTATTTTTCAAGACCCCCTAATATGGATAAGGCTGGGGATATATATATATATATTTGATCAATAAGCACTACCATAGGGGGTAGCTCCCATTCCATTATAGCATAGAATGAAAATAATAACAGCATTGGCTCATCTGAGCAAGCACATTACAATTCATTCTTTGGGCATCCTCATATGCCACAAAGTATGCAAGCCCTCTGAGAGCTCAAAGGCACGCTCAATCTGGGGGGCTGAAAGCAAATTACCGTAATGACTGAGATGAAAATTAACAACTTCCATATTGTTTCAGTGGATTCCATCCCGAAATAGGGTCAGCACTTGTGTTGATATTTTGTTTTTCCTTACAACTACAGCATCAAATACCCCACCCATGAGGCCTGTTTTTGGCCGCTTATTTAAGGCCAAAATAGCTGCATATGCAGCGTCTCTTAACTCCTCCTTCACGAATGCATGCACCATCAACTTACCACTTTGCTTTCTGCCCATTACCAGGACCACATTCATGACGAACTCTTCATAAAGCGTCCTGGCATGAATGTGTTCGCCTGTGAACAAGTGAGGTCCAATAACTTGCTTAATGGCCACCACCGCTCCATCTTTCTCAGCATTGAAGATCTGTTTTATCTGGTCATCAATCGTTTCTTCCTCCTCATCGTCCCCCTCTTCCTCCTCCTTGTCCCCTTCTTCCTCCTCCACGCTGCAAGCGCACTCGTAGTTAAAGACCATTTGCTCTGTCATCTTTGATGATTTTTTCGCCTTTGGTTCGATTTTAAATGGAGATGTGGGAGGCCAATCCCAAAGCCCGTGAACTATGAATGGTTCCTTCAGTCGATTCTTTGTACTTCGAATCTACATCCAAGATTTGCAAGACATTCTGTCCCTTAATTCTGCCCAAACAACACTGAAGTATATTGTCATTCTGTAACTGTGCTATGTTCTCTGCAAATGTATCCCATGTTGCATTTTCCAAGGGATGTGTGGCCTGTTCAAATGTGTACAGATCTATCTTGAGTTATCCGTCAGTATTGATGAATATGCCTTTGATACCCCTTTGAATTTAGATTTAAATGTTTCCCCATCTATTTATATCATTGGATGTTATTTTTGGCTCCTCTTGCTCACAGGCACAATTTGCCAACTAATTGGCTAAGGAGTTGGATTATCTGTAACAATGCCAAAGGGAAATGTCTTGGAGGCTATCCATGGTGACCCATATGGCATTAGCAATATTGTTTAATTTCCAGTTGGAGACCTTCCGAGTGCCAATTGTATTTATACAAATTTGCAAATCCCCTTCTATATCAATACTGTTTAGTTTCTTTGTTTACAGAGATTCAATCCCGCAAGTAACGCACTGAAATTCTGCCTCATTGTTAGTGCCATGTGATTTTTTTGGAGATAGCCCACAAGATCGTGCCTTTATCATCTCTGATTACGATCCCCGCACCAAAAGTCTAGGGGTTATATATATATATATATTGTATTAAAATATAATTTATTATTTTATACCTAAATATATATAATATATATCAAATTAAATTATATATATTTAAATAATCTATTATATTAACATATAATTCATTTATTTTTTATATAATAACCTGGTTTTAAGGACCATGATCCTATCCAAAAACTGAGCTACAGCTCACATACCAAGTTCAGTATCCAACCACAAACTGAAGCCATCCAAAACAGGATTAACAAACCCTAGCATTTACCCTATGCAGACAGATCGAAAGTATGCAGTTAAAGCAGGCTTAGAGCAAATTACACAGGCTCTAAGACCCTGCAATTATCTTATACATAAAACATAACAAAAACTGATTATCACATACCCTACACCTACGCAGCTCCACCCGCCACCTCCTTCTCATGAGCCGAGACGCAGCCGCAAGAGTAAGACACCCTGGGACGGCTCGGCAGAGCTACTTCGAGCTTGGCCGCCAACAGCTCCAAACCTGCCCTGGTATCCAACTGTCTCTCCTCTATATCATGAATATGCCCCATGATAACCTCTGTATTTCCTTCCACCTACTTCGCCAACTCTAGCATATCCTCATGGGTTAAGACCAACGATGCAGCGATCGAGAGGATGGTTGCCACTGTTAAGGAATGAGCAGCTCCAAAGACATTTCAGCGTCCCAGTGTGCTCCCCGGTTCAAGGAGGAGATTGGCCATCGCCGAGCGAACATGAACCCCGTCCTCTCTGTCTACCTCCTTAGCCATCCTCAACAGTCTGGCCAACCACTCCCGAAGCACTGGATTTCTAATCTCCTCCATATCGTAGATGAAATTTACTAAAGCCCCCTCCCCTGAAATCTTCTTCACTCTCTTCCTTCCTACTATCTTCTTGTCTAGTTTCACCCCCACCTTCATCTCCCCCCCCCCCCACCATTCTACTAACAGTCCTCCTACATAATTGACGCCGCAGTACCCCTGCCACCACCTTCTTCCCTTTCATTCCATTCCCAAAATCCATGACCCCCCGCACCTTCCCTATTCTCCTTCCAGTTGAGAAACAGAGCGACATAAAATGAAAGCAAAGGCGGAGCGAATGACGCCTGTACCTACACTCTTCACCCAATATACTGCTCCTCACACCACCCAAAAACATGATGTCTCTGTCCTCCAACACGCTCGAAATGTCCATCACCCTACCCACCTTCCTTAAGCCATTAATAGTTCATGCCCATTATCGGGTATATTAACATATAATTTATTATTTTATACCTCAATATTATAATTTTATTAATAATAAATATTAAACTTATTAAATTTAAATACTAATAAAAATATTAAATATAGATAAAATTACTATCAATAATAAATGATATTTAAATTTAATAAATTACAAACTAATCAAATATATTATAAATAAACTTAAAGTTAATGTTTAATAAATATAAAATTAAAACAAAGTTACCACTCATCTACAACCAAGGTTAGGATTTATGTAAAATTTTAACGCCATAGTCATAGTGATTGATTTATATCCTTCTATCGGAGTAAAGCTATGTTCCATTGGGACGCATCCCCAGCCCTCAAACCCCCGTCCCCATCCCCAATGGCATTTCAAGGACGGCAAGGGACGTGCCCTAGCCGGCCCCAAAAATCTTAAAAATTCCAAAATGTTTCAGAAACGCGTTGCAAGAACAAGAAATGCTGCCGTCACAACCTTAAACCTAAACATAAAAGGGGCGGGTCACCATGGCCATCCAACCTTAAAAAAATTAAAATGTCTAACTAATGCTCGTTTGCACTCGCCACAAGAGAAGTAGAGTTAGATTAGCCATTATACTTCCTATATTAGTGTTATTTGTAGTATTGTATTTCATACTTCGTATCTTTAACTTGAAAAAATATAAATATTAAAATAGAGATGCTTGTCTTTTTTAAATATAATATTGGGGATCTATATACGGGGCCCAACCCAACAACATACTACATGTCTACATAGAAACACGACAACTAAAAAGCCCACAAAGCTCTGGCTGATCAAAACTACTCTTCAAAAACATCAAAAGCAACCACAAGGCTAAAGACATACAAACTATAGCAGCCAAGAACAAGGCAGAAAGTCATATCAACCAGCACAAAAGACACCACAGAGAGATTACAAATTCCCACGAAACATGCCACTGCCAAAAGGCATTGTTTGCCAATGCTCAAAAACACAATTATATATCCCATTACCAAAAACCAGCGTGATCTAAACCATAGGCACAAAAAATAGAGATGCTTGTAATTCACATTGGATCAATTGATTGCCAATTGACATTTTTTTATATATTTCAGCTTCTTTTATTCATTGTTTACATAAATGATAAATTGCAACTTCTCTTACTGTTTTTTGTAATTAATTTTTAAATATTATTTTAATTGTTCTCTCTGTACCACCCTGAAAATATGGAAAAAAAAAAATTTGTCCCCGAAATCCATCCCCCTGTCCCTGTGTTCCCCCGTCCCTGAAACTTGGAGAAACACTGGTTTTGACCACTGTGATGCTACATCATACCGTAATTTAGAACTTGTAACACTTTAAACAACTTTTGTTTCCTGCACACGTACTAAATAGGTTGTGTTTGAACTACAGAACAATCAGATGAATTGCTTGTTTCATTCTTCAATGCAGGCTTGATTTGCCAATACTCAGAAAGGGTTACTCATTTGATGATGATGATTCATATTGTCTTAAGGCTCTTTTCAATTTTCCTCGAACAAGTACATGAGTAATATGATATACTAAAAAGGTTGTGTTTGAACTACATAACAATCAGATGGATTGCTTGTTTCATTCTTCAATGCAGGCTTGACTTACCAATACTCAGAAAGGGTTACTTATTTGATAATGAACCATCATATTGCCTTAAGGCTCTTTCCAATTTTCCTTGAACAAGTACACAAGTAATATGATATATCATATGTTCTGTGAGAATGTGGATCCCATGTACTGCTCTGCAACTTTTAGTAGTCAGACAAATTGAAGAAAATTGGAATGAGTGGAACACATACTCGATCATATTTGGTTCATCCATGATGGCATTACCTTAAATATTGTCTACCAACCAAGTTGTCTAAGATTAACCATGTTGACGATCAATTCAATAAGATTACCGTTACCGTGTTAAAATGGATAATAAGAATGTAGAAATGAGCTGTTTATCTTGATTACAACTATAACAAATTACTAATTTGCTCAAATTCTCAGCAAAAATAAAGTTCTATCAAAAGGCAAAAAATGTAAGTATTGTAACATAAAATTTTATTAAAACATGTCCACTTCAACTAGACTAAGTTGTCAACCTCCCTCCTTTGCAGGGATACCAACTACAATACAAGCAAACAAACATATTTACCTTACAAAGCATTGAAGAAAGGAATGCATACATACAATTTGCAAAAAGAAGTCATTTACCTGATTCAGAAACTCCTCCAACCTCCTGGTTGTGCGTATGATACTGCCCTCAAAAATATCTGTCCTACTCGTAACTTCTGCAAATGAAGCACCCTGCAAAAAAATGTCAGTCAAGTTTTAATTTTTTATGAAAAAAATATGATATTATATCAAAAGTAATTAACAAACCTAGCCAGCAAGATATGGGAAGAGGAAAGGTTGAAATAGATTATTCCTATTGCTGGCAACAGCCAAATCACAAAACTATTGGCTGCAAATGTTAGCAGTCATTTTTTTTCACACAAAAAATTTATTATAGTCCCATTAATTTTTGTGAAGGCAAAGTGGCACGTAACTCATAAGTTAAGTTCAATTAATTTGCAATTGGTAGCTTCTAAACTACATATTACACTTGAATGCTAAGATTCCAAATACTCTGTAGGGAACCCTAGTACCCATATCCAATTTATCTCACACGGATACAAATACAACACCAATACATCCAGCACACATCTTGTTTTTGTGTCGTATCAGGGCCATATCCATGGCATATCCAGGTCATGTGGACAAAAATATCATCTTTCAGCCTTCCGTATAGAGAAAAACAGTTTATTTTGTATGATTTTATTCTTTTTAATATTATGAGTATATATTATTTTATTTATTGTTTGTACAGGCATATGTACATGTACTATTTTAGTACCCCTGAACATTTATCATTACCAGTAAGGGTTTCCATGCAACTTAACTTGAAGAATGTGTCTTACCATCTCCAGATCCGCCGATGGGCCAATGCGTAAGAAGTTAAAAATGAATATGAAAAGTTTCTACCATTGTTTCATTATCTTTTATTTCTAATGCAAATCACTTCCTTTGTTGGAATCTAGGTGTAATTGGGTTGGTCATTTATTTAATATGATTGACATAGCTGGTGAGAAACAAGTAATGCGAATTACTAGATCCGAAAAAAAAACAGTTGACTGTGTAAGAACCCTGTCTAATCTGAACTGAATTTTTCCCTTGCTGTCCTGAATTTTCTGATTTGTTTTCCCGATGATTTACTTGTAATTTTGATGATTTGTTTTCATGCGTGTTGTATATGATATGAAGATGGAAAGGTAGAAATATAACAACAATTGATGACTGAAAAATAGATAGAACAGCTGGAAATACAATTTCAAATTAAAGATATGAAATTGGTTGCTTTATTAACATACCCGGAACATGAAATGGCATTGATCAAATACATAGATAAGTGCTGGTTACATGACAGCCAAGTCTGATTTCAAAATCAGAACTTCAAAGATGTACAAAAGTGATCCAAATGATAATCAACTCTACTCCAATGATGAGGTGATATCCTACAATGATAAACGCCTCACTAGTGATGATTGCCAATGAAGAATGGAAGACAAAACCAATGTTTTATAGCTGATATCAACCTGTAACTGCTGCTGATCACAAAACCCTAACGCCAAATTCCAAAATACTCTTCAAAACCCAAGCGGCCAAGCCTAGAATTGAAGCGATTAGGGTTTAGGATGGATGTATGATCATGGAACCTCAATATCTTGACATGAAACCTTCATATCTGCAACTGATAACAAATTTCAAAGGGCTGTTGTAAAAATCAGAACATGAATAAGTGATGCCAATCATCAAATATGCCTTCCCAAGCCAAGCACTCCACCTATAAACCCTTTCCAAACACTTGTTGATGAAAATATGCCAAAATATCTATCAAATCTAAATATCAGTCTTCAAACCCTAGCTGATTGCAAATATATTCAAACCCTAGCTGATTGCAAATATCCTTTCCAAGCCCTAGCTGATTGAAGCTTGAATTCCTTCAAAAACTTGCAATTAAGGTCAATAATGGATTCTAGGTGAATCCATCTCCCATGGTGGATTGGGTTTTCGCCCAAACCACAAAGATCCAAGGGTTTTCATCCTTAGATAATGCTGAAACTCTATTTTGCCAAGAGAAACTCTCCAATTGATGAAAAACCCAAATAATAGAATGATGCCAAATGACCTCCTTATAAGCTTTTCACCTTGGGCACCCAATTTCACTAAAATATAATGTTTTTTCAAGTCCACCGCCAAAAGAAAATATTATTAATTTATTTTCTTTTAATTTTATTTTATTTTCTCCAAGTGGCGACAACCATGAGGGAGAAAATATTAATAAAATATTATATTTTATGAATTTTGCCTTTTTCCTCCTTGAGCGCCGATTTAGTGGAAATTAATATAATATTTTAATATTAAAAATATTATATTTTAATAATCACTCCAAACTTCATTTTTTCCACCTTTAAGTTATTTTCCATCCTCCCACCTAGGTCGCTTTTCCTCTTGGCAATATTATTTTATTATTTTGACTTTTCAATAATTTGTACAAAAATACCGTAAGTCAAAATACCAGTTGAGCCTCTATAATCCAACATTCCATTCTCCAAGAATAACCAACATTCGCTTTTCTAACCTTGCTCAAAAAGGGGGCATTACAGATTGCCTAGACCCACCTCCAAAGAAGCAAAGGTTGGTTGAGACAAGAGTGGAAGTTGGGAGAGATGCTTGAAGAGAGACGACAATCACATGTGGATGCAGTAACAAGCAAACTCAGTTCTGATAAGTTTTTTGCCAAGCAAGTATTCCAAATGACAACACGTATAAAGGTGATAGGTCTATTACATAGCATTTCAACTACTAATGAACAAAACTTTGGCCACAACCTGGAGCATACAGACGCACACCTAGTGTCAAATGGAAAAACATTGGGTGAGAACTTAAGCAGCCAATAGTGAAGACTCGTCTCTTAGGTAATCAAGTGATTGACCCCATGCTCTTGACAATGAACCTAGTCTGACAGCCTATAGTCATGCACATGGACATGCTAGATAGGAAACTTATAAATAATATTACTAGAGAGTAAGCTTATACATACTATTGTTTGACAGGAAACTAGCTAAAACGACGCTAATTTGAACACTAACCCTCTAAGAAAAACAATGCATTAAATACATATATAACAATTTCAAAACAATATGCAACACATGACACAAGATATACCTTAGGAAAACCCTTTCATGAATAACCTCAATTTAAAAGCACACTTCATGTATTAATCTTCAACAAATGGTTACAATACATTCATGGAGTACCCGTGCTTCAATAAGGATCTTCAAGTTGTGCCTGGAGAAATCTAGTAACATTCTACTAGTGTCTCAACCCTCCATCTCAAGCCTACAATATATAGACCAAGGCTGAACCAGCAAACCATAAGTGGCTTCAAAACCCATGGGCCAACAAGGGCCAATTTGGGCACCCAAATTGGTCTCCTTCAATTCCAATGGCCCTCATGATGAGTCCACCTTCTAGGAATAGTTTGTAACTCCCAAGGTCAAATATCCCACTGACCAAGCTTTAGTGCTCTAATTTGGTCAATTCAAACCTCTTACAATATGTTTTTATGCATGCCATCATTACCAAACAAAGGTCTTCCATAACTTTACAAGTCCAATTTGTAACTCCCACTTACATGCTCTTACGCATTATAGATTCTCTTACGCATCTTACAACGTCATAGTTGCTCTTACACATCTTACAAAGACATAGATGTTCTTACACACGTCATAATACAAATGTCAATTGGAGTAGTGTGACATCCCAAGGAATCTTTTGTTATGTTTTGTAAATATGGTTGTAACCGACTATGTATTAGTCACTTGTCAACTTGTAAGTAGTTATGAAGTAGTAGTTGTTAGTAGTTGTTAGTAGTTGTCGACAATTGTGTTCTACTTGGCAACCATCAAATTCTTTAAATAGACTTTGCATAATCAAGGAAAGTAGTCTGATCCTTGGCTGATCATTCCTAGTCTACTTGTATGTAAGAACTTCATATGAATAAAGATACACTTTTGTTACTCTATATGGTAGAAAATTGTTATTTCTATTATTTATTGCAAGTATTAGTCTTTTCAAATATAGCAATAAATATTGGCATTGTTGCCTTAAAGAGAGCAGGTCTAATTTAAAACATTAATGCCCTTCAACCCCAACAAAAATGGGAAGAGACCACAATGTGGTCAAGACCAAGAGATCAAGCAATCTCTAAGGCTGGTGGAGCAAAGAGAGCAAAGAAGACGACTACGGGAGGTAGCCAAAGAGACTCCATCACTAAGTATTCAAAATCAAAGCCCAACTCAAAGTAGAAGCAGGAGTTAGAGAGTAAGTTGAAACTGTAGCTGAGAGTGAAGACATCAAAACATTCAACTTGCTATCAACAACCATACGAAGGAAGAGTCTATGGAAATAACTAGACATCTTCCATTACCGGAAGAAGTGCACATTGACCTTGCAGACAAAGTTCAGTATGAAGAATCAATATGGCCTCCTCTATACGAGGAAAGTCTTCATTGGAAGATGGAGATTGGGGACTCCTTCACAAACAAAGAGAGCAAAACAAGCAACCTTCAAGGCATCAAAGAATGTTAATAGAAGAAGAAACTGACCCAAAACTCCAAGGAAAAGGGTTGGAGCAGAATAAAGAGAGCCTAAAGCTGAAATGAGTGTGCAGACCACTAAAGTTGCAGGAAGAGTATAGGGTTCCCATGTGTCTGAGAGTGCTGAAGGACGACTAGAATGTCCAAATCAAAACCTCCTAAGGAGCAAGTTCCAAGCACTCAATTTGCATATCAAGGTAAAACCATGTTGAGTCCACCATCAAACACAAGTGTAGAGTCGCAGAAGCTGCCTAAGTTTAGATGGATCAGAGGATCCAATAAGACACTATAAGCCCTGTGAAATCATTTGGGCAACAAATGCCCAGAATGACAAAGCATATTGGCTACAGTCCTTTCCAACCACCCTAAGAGGTGTGGCCATTGATTGGCACACAAAGATTGAACCAATGTCCCAAAATACATAGGCGAAATTATTAAAGTCTTTCGAAGAGGAAATCAAACTGCTTCGAGATGACATTGAAATTGTCGCAGAAATCTACAACGTCGGGCAAGGTAAGCATGAAAATGTAAGATCTTATAATCGTAGGTTCAAGGAATTACTTGTGAAGTTAATAAAAGAACCGAGAACCAACAGACAATTTAAAGAAAAGATGGTTAATTGAAGACATTATTCCTTCATTAAGGAAGAAAATGAAAGTTGTACCACCTTCATCATATGCAGAAGCATATAATAGAGCAATGGACATAGAAAGTGAGGATAAGATGCCTTTAGGATCCAAAAGAAAAATGGATGAAGACGATGACTTGGAGGGAAGTAGTGATAGTGAATATGGAGCAGTACAAGCACTAAGGAGAGACATGTGTCGAATGATAAAAGAACTAAAGGCAAATAAGTAGTCTAGCAAGGAACCCAAAGAATTATGGTGTATAGATTGTAAAAGAGAGGGTCACACCAAATCTTCATTATGATGTATAAATATAAGTCTTCCCTGTGACTGCTATGTTTTAGCTAACACCAAATCCTCATTATTTTTAGGCAAATCATCGTTCTTCAAAGAACTAACAATGAAGCTAGGGAATCCAACCAGTCGCTGCACAGTTGAAGGCAGAAATTTCATCATTCTTGAATCTTTTTGTCTATTTTCTTCTTTGTTTTTACGAATCCTTACAACAGTCAAGTGGAAACTCGCAAACATTTATGAAAACTTGATAACATCCACCACCAGCCCACACTAATTGCTTCATCCCCTCTCTCCTAAGCCCGAGATGTTGGTGACATACAAATTAAGAATATTTGATCACCAACTTGCTAAAGTTAAGATAAGCGAGTGTACATCCAAGTAAACAAAAACAATAAAAGTTGTTTTAATACTCTATTTTGCCTCCAATACCACGTAAATATTCCTTATTTCTTCTGAGGTCAACCATTTGTGCATGCCATCATGTTGTCTATTGTTCAAAGCTTTGACAGAAATCAAAACTGTTATCATGACAGAGAAACTTTGTTCAACATGAGACTCCCTAGCATCCGCACAGACGGGGACATACCTAGGACATCCCCTACTTATTTGGGGGCACATCCTACAGGTGGTTGTGAGGTGGTGGTTGGGAGCGTTTTATCCCTGTCCCTGATCTCAGAACGGCCCAGTAGTTCTCCGAGGAGGAGAGCTTCATTCCATTCTACCATGATTAACATATAAGATAAAAGTTCATAAATAACAGTTACGAATGTCCACTATTACGTTTTCAAATGTGTAATGCTTAGTAAATAGGACATTAAGATCTGCCTATAAAATTACTTGTATACATGTTCTCAGACAGGAAAACAAATACTTAGGTCTTCCATTAGATTTTATAATAACAATTTTATGCAAGCTTGTAAAACAGAGGCTGCTTCTATTGACTAACCTAAAGCATGCAAAGCAGTATTGTTTTAAGATACCAACCAAAAAAATGAGAGAAAAGGCTAACCTTAGACCAATGGTAAATAATATCCATAAGATGTGGGCGGTTTACTGACTCAACATATTCCTCCGGATCTACATCTAACTTGCACTCACGCTGCACCTGTATTGAGAAAAATGTGTATATATATTTCAAAAACACCTACAGAAATTTCTCAAAACACAACACAGAGAAACATCCAAATCAAACTATTTGAATTTATGTTAACTTGGTTATGCTCCAACTCACCTCTGCAATCCGTCGTGCACTATCCTGAAGTTGTTGCAATGGCTTTTCAAGCTCCTTACCCAAAAGTACGACATCATTTGATTTGTCACATTGAATGAAACAGCTTGCAAGTGATGCTACTTGATGATGATCTAGCTCATTGAATGAGCCTGCATATCAGCAAAAGTGCAATGAATTTCACAATATCACAATCAAACATGCATTAGAGTACAAAACATTACCTCCCATTAAAGACACCTATAACTTGCATTCAAGAACAGATTTAACATACCATTGAACATCAATTCTGTTGCAAGGAGCTCATCTCCTGTGTCTATAAGACATGCAGCCCGCCCTTTCAATTGCACCACACCATCAGAATCAATGTGTCCAAGTCGCTTAAGTACTCTCGAGCGATTTCTTAATTCTTCCCTAAATTTATGAAGCTGATCCAACAGCAAAAAGAATAAGAAAGTGTGAATACCTTATCCCATAAAAACAACTTCAAAGAGATGAATAAGATTCACATTCAAACATGGCAAATGTTCAAATCCAGCATTTATCCAAAAAAGTCGAGATAAAATCAGCATCAGGTATAATCTTCACAACTGCTTAAGTGGACAAACCATTTACCCACATATGATACTCAAGGGTGCAATGGAAAGATAACAAGGTGAAACTTCTTAAGGTAAAGGATAGAAGGTTGATAAGAATATAAAAATAATTTGTCAGTTTCTAATATATAATCAAATATTTTGAACCATCCCATCAGAATTCTCACAAAGAAAAGGAATGAAAATTATGAGACGACAATGCAGGATAATGTGGAAAATTTCCAAGAGAATTAATTTACCCACATGACTTTTGAGCAGATATGCCATGTTGAGGGTTAGTGCAGTATCGAAGGCAACAATGGTGTTCAAGGTTTCGAATTCCTGTTGTATCCAAAAACTATAATTTTGGTTCCAAAATAAATATAACTGTCTGCAGTTGATAGGATGCTCAGAATGCAAGAGGCAAAAGTGTCATTTGATACATTTTGATGCTTATCCAAAATTCCAATCATTTTATTGCTCAAGCATCTAAGTAGCCAGATTAGCCTAGGAACCGGCCAGATCCAGGTCTGGTTCGAACCAGGTTCGTGATCCGGTCTGGTCCACCTGTGAGTTCAGACAGGATCTGCCCAAAACAGGTCGGATTAATCCCACACGAACCCGGGGCCAAAATGTCGAGCCCACACCAAATCCATCGCCCATCTGCCCAAAAAATGGATTTTTTATTTTTTGTTTTTTGTTTTTTTAAAAATATTGAACTTGGAGTTCGAGCAATGAAAATTTAAATTTTTATGTTTAAAATCAATTAAAAATCAATGTGACAAGGTCTATGGAACAAGGTTGGGCTCTTAAAAAAATTAGGCTAAAATAATTTTTTCCCCTATAATTAGTCAAGGTAAAGTTTATGGCCTGAGTTCAACACTTGTTTTTTACACTAAAGATTCCTTTTCTTTTAATGACTTTTCCATTTTGTTTATTAAATTATTTTTATTCGTAAATTAACTAATTAACTTGTAGAAACTATCAAGTCACCACAATTAATTGTTGTGTTTCTCAAATTAATTCAAATGACAATCAAGGGGATATGATGTTGTGTAAATAAAAATAAAAACTCAAAAATAAATGAGATTCAACACTAGAATGTACCAGATTTCTATCCTAAACAATCTTGGGATGGAGAAAACCCAATTAGTAGTAACAATTGTTCCATCTACCAAATCTTAGATTCTAAACAAACAAGTACAAAGAATAGCAAGCGATCCAAACCATTCGCTAAAAGGTCTCAATGCTAGGAATTGGAAGAGACCAAGTCATTTGGTTTGCTTTGAATTCCACTTCTATCATCAAGATGAAACCACTCCTTTCAGCAAACTGATGATTTTAAAATCACCACAATAGTTGTGAAAATATACCAATAGTTTCTAAACTACCCTAGAAGAGAATCAATTAAAAACCTTTCTAAAAACCCACAATTGCTTAGAGATATTGAACTTGAAGTTCAAGCAATGAATATTTAAATTTTTATGTTTTATGATATTCAAGTTTATGGTGTTTTTGTTGATTATATGATGCTATGTGGTGTTGTGCACTTAATTCCTGGTTTTGTACACTTAATTCTTGTTTTTAGGCTGCATATACATATATTTTTATATAAATATATATAAACGAACCCAACCCCCAAAAAAATTTTGGCCGAATCCATGAACCGAACCCACGAACCCGAACCAGGATCCAAACCAGAACCGGCAATTTACTCAAGCATATATTACTACATATTAATCTTCATGAGCAAAACTCGGTTAGAATGCATTCTTTAGGTCAAACTAGCAAGGGAAGGGTTCCAAAAAGCCACAAGTTATCAAGCAAGGCATAGATACATGTGCTAGATGCCAAATGACAAAGAAATATTAAATTTATGGGCCTCGTGGAAGACAAAGGAGTAAAAATATCAACCCCATCAGCAAATCCCTAACATTATTCACAAACATATTATGTTGAATTTCCTAATGCAATTTGTATCTAGAGGGAAATTTAAGTGAAACAATAAGAGCAAACACAATTTCCTATTTTTTCTATTGATGCTCATGCCAGACATAGATCTCAAAACACATACAAATTAGTCTTGCTACTTTTGTAAAAATCACTTCCTTTATCCATCAATTTTGCTGATAAATTATATTAACTCATGGCTAAATCTGTTGGTATGCACCTAACAAATAAAATCACAACATAGCTGCTATATTGCTCAAGGAATAGCATACACATTCCACAAACAAAATCTCAAAACAAGTGTTCACTCTGAGACACACGATAGCACTTGTTTGGAATAGCAAAGCATTCAGACTTTACTGACAGCTTTCCCAACATTTGCAAAATAATCCCCAACTACAAAATAGAGATAGAGTGGCTGTAGTTTGTCTCCATATTGTAGAAAAAATCAGACACACGGACAGGAAACTACGAAAATTCAAGAAAAGCAAACAAGGAAAGCCGGTGTCACATTCTTTTAATGGCAAAAATATAATAGCAGGTTTCCACAGGAAACAACATGAAATGGCATGAGAAACAACAACGACAATCCAATGATTTCACAAAATTGATGATACAAATATTTTAAAGTACTTCCAAACATTTCATACTCTATCAAAATGATGAATGTTTAAATGATGAAGCACAAAAAACTCAAAATTACTAATTAGAGCATTAAGTTGCATTACTCATTTAAATGGAAAATCATAATTACAATATTGAACAATGATAATGTCAAGCAGCCAAGTGAAACACAAAATGAAAAGAGAAAAGCTTCCCCAAGCATGAGTTGATCAATCCTCCCCTATGCAGAGGCCCTGGGAAAACAGTTACAGTCAGGGACATCAAAATTATCATCACTATCTGCATCCTACAAATAATTCTCCTCCTCTGCAGAATGTCAATCATATCTGACAATCCATCCCTACACGATTCTTCAGTATCATCCATAAACTGACTTGGATTGTCAACATCCCTACAAACTGCAGGTCATTAAAATGATATATCTTCTGCTATAAAGCTGAGAGCACTGTCAATATGGACCAAGCTTCCAGTCTTCTTTGCAGTAAACTCATCCTTTTCACAGAGTGAATAAAAGAATATGTGCTCTGATTAGTCTGGCTAACAGCAGTTGACACCAGGGTCCGTAGTCAAATATCCAATCATTTATTCGTTGAAGAGTGATCTGCACATCTTGTCCACCAACACATTGTATCTTGTGGACTAACCAAGCTGCCGTATCTCTCGCCAATGATGTTAAAAGCCTCGTGCTCAATATCGCAATCTAATGATGCTTACATTTTCAAAAGATGCATCTTTCATGAATCTGTCCTTCCACATCTACTGTCACATCCTTCAGGCACAACCTTTCAACTTTTCAGGTAATTAGTACAGTCTTCCATTTATATAACAAGAATTTAGATTACGCCATCTCTTGTAAAAAAATATCTTAAATCTTTTGCAAAGCATATTCATCTTTAGGCCCTCGAACTCCATTTTCAACACAATATCATACTGTCTATTATTTCATAGACTTGTCCAAAATGAAGGGTATTTGTGTCTAAATAACAAAAAAAGTCTCGAGTACAGATTTGATGAAACGTATCAAATAATTTCAATTCTTCCACCAATCAATGTTGACCACTACTTTTGAAGCTTTTTCTATGCTAAGATTCAGAATGAACCCATCTATCCGAATCGCTACTGATAATACAGGTACAAATTGTTTCTTTACACTAATCATGTACTTTACTAAAATAAAAAAAAAGAAGCATACCTCGGCATTGTGGGTTGCAGTAGCTCCAAATGTGCATATGACATGTATATGGCAAGTATTATTTGCACAAACCTGCTCTATAAAATATTTTACAAAATCCACTAAATCTCTCTATGGTACAATTTGCATGAGATAACAGCACACAAATGATTATGTTCTAAGGATGACTTTCTAATTGTCACAACCCTGTAACAATTCCCTCTTAGTAATTGTACAAAGGACCTTCACTTTTTCAATTATCTCATACAATATTCAATCCACTCCTCTACATGTTCTAATAAAATAGATGTATATTACTAGAACATGTTGATGAGCAATATGCTAGCTATTCAGGAAGCTACTGCAGCAGAACTCTGGATGTCACATACTGAGCTGCTGCACAGTAAAACATGTTTTCCAAATGAAGTTGTTGCAGGTGGTTCATCACCAGACGGGATCAACAGTTCTGTTGTTTGCTCCTCCATGCGCACGTTGACCATCTCTCGGTCTTTGTTGTAGTGTAAAGGCTGCCCCATAGTTTAACCCTAGCCAGCAATGCTTTTGCTTTGCCTGTTCTGGTGTAATTGATGATGGAACATGAGATTGGCCTACTCATGCACCGCTTTGTCCTGAGGCTGAAGCACAAGTATGCCTCGCATATTTAAGCATAGGAAGATATTGTCTGGATAAAAAATATGTTAGACCCATGACTAGTTTGATGCACAAATCTGATAACATTCCTTTGCTGGTTATCAGTTTGAAGATTTTGGGGTAGGAGGAAAGTTATGCTGAGTTGGAGCTGATTTGTAGATTTCATAATGTTTGGCCAAAACTAGCTGATCTTCATGAGTGGATTTCCAAGATGTGGAAGCCCCTTTTAATTGAGGATTTTGTCATTTACCCTTGTCCTCTAAGTTTTTCATTGTAGTTTGTGGTTCAAAACAAGATCAGGGGACCCTTCTTGAGGTCAGTCCGTAGTCTTGAGGTAGAGTTGCATTCTGCATGACGCCATGGTTTCCTTACTTTGTCCCCTCCTCAGATACTTTCTCTCTGGTTACAATTTGGGTCTGTACATCTAACCTCCCTTTGCAGTTTTGGTGCCTTCCTCACTTGTTTGCTATTGAAAGTTCCTTAGGGAAGTTCATTCTATCTCTCCTGAGACACGCATGCATGCACATCCTACCTTTGCTATGCTTAATGTTTATTGAAGTTGCAACACAAAGAAGAGCCAACGGCTCCAACACAATATTCAGTCATTTATCTTCAACACTCAAATGATTACATTCTATGGATTTATGAAGCCATTCAACTTACTAACCACCCAAACCACTAACTACCAACTAACACATAACTAATAACCAACTAAAAACTAACATTTAATAAATTAACATTAACATATGAATTTACTATTTATTACATTATTCTATGTCATGCACTAATAATTCCTAACAATGTTGACATGGATCTCTTAGGTGGTTTGCCAAAGGAGATTTGGCTCAAAGTAGGTGAGCATATCTAAGAGCAACATTTGGATTATGAACAGATCCCTTCAAGTGTAGAGCTTGTTATTCGTATGGTCATTTGGTGAAGGTTTGTTCATGTAAATGTTTTAAGGGGGCTAAAGAGGCCACTTGGTGGAAAGGGGCAGCACCTCATCATCATAGTTTTAACTTTTTTGGTTGACTCGTCTCCCACTCCTATTGATCTTGTTTTGTGTCCACGACTTGTGCAACCTCACTCTCCTATGAAGCCTACTTCCCCTTTTGGGTCAAGTCATGTTCCCCAGTGAATGCTAACGAAGGATTTTTTGGTCCATGTCAAGGAGAGTTCTCCTTCCTCTAGTGTGGGTTGTGTTGAAGTTCTCTCTAGTGGTTTGGTCGTTCCTTGTCAATAAATTCTTAATCAGTCCTTGTTCTCTAGTGCGAGTTTCTCCCCCATTGTGTTTGAATATAGTTTGTCCCATCCAGTGTCCTCAGTTGTTGAACAATCTTTGTCCTCCCCTAGGGTCCGGCCATGCCCCATCAGACAAGTTGTGTTTGCATGTGGTACCCTCAGTTGATATTCTGATGTAATAGTCCTAGCCAATTCTGATTCAATTTTCTCAATTCTGTCCCAAATTTTCTGAATTTGTTTTTGAGTGTTTTGGATGGTTTTCAAGAGGTTTCAATGTTTGTTTTTGTTTGCCAATGAATGATAGATGATATAGAGCATTCAAGTGCATAGGAAAGCAAATAAATAGCAAACTGAAAATTAAATCAGACCTCTAATTCAGCTCAGATCAGCAGCCCTAGCATTCTTCAAATTAAACATTTGCAAAACAACTTCAATAAAACATACCCAGGTAAGAGCGCACCAAATAAAGACCCAAATAGATGAGAAACGAGCAATATTATTTCATATAATTTTGTGATTTACAACAGCAGATGATGCAGGTCTGATATAGCTCAAATAAGTCCTCAAAATAGTACAAATGATGTCCAAAATGACTTCCCCAAATGAGGGCAAACTCCTCAAAAGAGTCACGGTTGGAAATGATGACAATAATGGAGCTAAAGATGATTAAATATGGCTGGAAATGATCTCAGAAAATTATGAACAACAACATGCAATAAACCCTAGGCGCATGCAATCAGTCCAGTAACATAGCCTCCTCCAAATGCCACAAATTCGATGTCAAAACGATGCCCAAGTGTTGCCGTGAATGAATATGCCAAAATATCAAATACCCAAAGCCCTAGCTGCCACTAGATATCAAAATCTGAAACTTGAAACCCTTGTCCATGGCTACCACAATGATGAACCCACAATATCAACACAAATATAATGTGGAACAATGCGTTGAAGCCCAATTCTGAATTCTGAAGTAAATTCACCTCAAGGAGAGAATTGGGTTTTTGTCCAATCTCTCAAATCTTAAGGGTTTTCGTCCTTAGAATTGGCTGAAACCCTAGTTTGCAGCTCAAAGGAAAATATCCAAATCAATTATCAAATTCTCA
The DNA here is from genome assembly GCA_027924645.1 of Cunninghamia lanceolata. Classification (NCBI taxonomy): domain Eukaryota; kingdom Viridiplantae; phylum Streptophyta; class Pinopsida; order Cupressales; family Cupressaceae; genus Cunninghamia; species Cunninghamia lanceolata. Next base: position 2,273,578 of record BSBN01000467.1, on the reverse strand, counting down.
ATCATGCCAAATGAACTCCAAAAATGCCTTTTTATTCGTTTTTCCAACCTAGGCTCCACATTCACTTTATTTTATTTCCTTTTCAAGTCCACCTCCTCTCAACATAATAATATATAATGTACTTTAAGGGACCTTTTGAGGGTCATGGCTCCATTGGACATAAAGTGAACTTAAAACTTTATAATTGCACTCTATAAATAATTATTAATAAAGTAATCACTTTATTAATAATTAAAATAACATAACTCCACAAATAATCATTATTTCTCAATTCCGTCTGAACCTGGGAGTTAACCATTGTATCCACTGTGCACCCAACTGCCTTACTAAAAATATAAGGGTCCCTCTCTAACATCCACTAACTTACTATAAATAGTAAGTCCCTCAAAACGGAACCAGAAACCTCTGAATATCAATGCCTCAGAACATGTGAAGGATCTGGAGAGATAAACACTGACAACTGCCACCTAAAGAGCTCCATAACGCCCAAACTGGACCTTCTAATCCACCACACTAGTCTACGAGGGTCAAATGATAGGCTAACCCTTCGAACTCTAATGCTCACGAAAAAGGGGACATTACATCTGAATTGTCAAGAAGGATGGACTACTATTTCAAAGAGAAAATCTTCTTTGAAGAAGATAGCTTTAGGTCAAATGGTTCTAAGATCTCATAAGAAGAACGAGTTGGTTTCCTAATTTGATGTGTCTGTCTTTGGGTTGCCAACTCTGGCTAGCTTTCACAATTGTTTCTTCATTTTAGTCTAATTAGTTAGTATGACCTTTTGGTATTGTAATTAGTTTTTCAAAGTTTATAGGCGAGGGCCCCAATAGAACCCTCTCTAAATAAATCAAAAAAAAATGCTAGTTATTCAACTATTATCTAAATTTACTAAAATACTAAAAATTAAATAGTAAAATTACTATGTATTTGTATTTCTCGTATAATTTGCATGTTTTAAGATGTATAATTCAAGTAATTCTTTTTTATTTTATGATTTTCAGGAACAACCCAAAATACATCTTACAACCATGCATATACAGCTTTTAGCTACATTTTGTGCCTTGAGGGCATAGGAGATCTACCAAATCACCATTCATACATTTTCGCCAGCCCCTAGGATAGAATTAAAGCCCCTTTTATGATAAGCATGCCCAAATAAAGATATAACTGCACTTGAGAGAGAGAGAGAGACGTTCCATCTTGGATAACAAATCAAGTACACCAAGCAAAGGAGGTCATTTACCAACTACACAAGTCATCCACAATCAGGAGGTAGCGTTGGAAAGTCCAAATGAATGTCTTCAAACATTAAATTCAATCCATACAACCATCTCAACCTTGTAGCAAATCATATCATGTTAGTTCAAGCATCTCCATCAATTGGAAGCATCACCCAAGGCTCACAAATAAGCATGGGCCGACCACAAGCAAGAGTAGTCAAAGAGAGAACCAACCCATATCATATCAACATAATGTCCCAAACAGCGTTGAAGACACCTGCAGCAAGGACAAGGACAAGCAAATCCACATGTAATAATTTCAAGTCCATTAATGCATTGCAATAGACCCTAAAGAATACACACAACCCTAAGCAATAATATTTCCCCTGCCAACATACACAACCTTCTCAACAAGAAGATTGCAGCCAAAAGTGATAAGCCAGGTACTAGTCACCACCATCAAGCCATGAGTTTGCATGTGCAGATATAGTCGAAGGCTTTTGCACAGGCATGAAGAAGAAACCTTAAATCATTAGGGCATGGCCTATGCATAGGTACACAAGCCCCAAGGGAAGCCTATACACCACCACCAGTCAAGGGGATTGCCCATAAGACACAAGGAGGTGCCCGCAAATCAATATGGTCAATAAGTAGGCTCCTCGAGCCCATCACTACTCTGTAGAGACAAAAAGACCAATAGCCATCACATTTGGACAGCTTGAATATTGTATAGGTCAAGGTTGTAAGAGTTGGCTATGATGGTAGCCACTCAAGATCTAGGACTTCATGAAAGCACAAGAGAGATCAAATGAGAAAATAATTCTATTCTATCAATAAATGCAAAAAGATTGTTACAATGTACATGATATGCCTTGCTTATAAAGGAAAGGATGTGAGATAAGATGTTGTAGTCATATGACAAGTGTCTTAATCCTAGGACATGAGACAACTAGAGGATAAGATGCCAACTAGTTGATAAGATCACATGTGTAGGATAAGATCACATGACAAACTAGAATTATCTAGACTTATCCTAAGTAAACTTAACATGTGAACATGTGTGAATAGGACTAACTAATGACTAGTTAGATAATGTGTCTATTTCACACTACAAGGGGCAAACCGGATAGGTAATAACCTTGTTCACACCAACACGGGCATCTATTAAAACATTTGAAGTCCACATGAAAAAATCAGCCATGATGATGCTAGAGAATAGCCATTGTGATCCACAGTTTGAGCAAAGCCACATGGCCGAGACGAGCATGAAAGAAAATGCATTTAAGAGTTAAATGAAGTCACCAAGGAGATTGGACCCCACTAAGGATAACATGTGGCATCAATAGCAAATAGACATCCAAGAACACAAGTCACCTCAATATAACCTTGGGTCCACAACGACCAAAGGCAACAAGTGGTGGACAACAACTCACTACAGAATCCAAGTAGACTGGCATGAGTATAGTAGAGAGCGTGAACCAAGGATGACCAAGACACACTAAGCACAATGTCAATAGGGTCAATGCAATGAAACAAATTGATTGATCAAAGCCAAGGCATTCAAGATGAATGTGTATGTGAACAACTTGGAGGCCACCACATTAGTCAATATGAACCATTGGGACCTACGCCGAAAAAACCCTTACCACACAAGCATATGAAATCCTAAAATAAGTTGTCTCTGATTAGTACTCAACATAGGGCTATACGAGCATGGAGGCAAAAGATTGACAATACTAAAAATAGTGCCAACAATATCTATGTTATAACAATTTGGAAGACAAAGTTTTTGTCCTTGTGACATCATACTCTTTTGATCCAAAAATCAAGGGCAGCATTGAATTTTTAGTGTGTTGTGTTGAAGGGTTTCAAAACCCTCACTTTCAGATTTATGAAGAGTTTTATAAAAGGCCCAGCACTTGGGTTTTGCTGATGCAATCTACCATGGGTTCAATCGCCTAAGGTTTCATGTATGCTCTTTTGTGATGAGTATCCTAGTGCTTTAGGGCTAGGTTCAATCCATTCAAAGTGTAGTCAACATACAATGTTTTTTATTATGTTTTGATAATATGGTTGTATCCGACTATGTATTAATTGTTTGTCCCATAGTTTTAAAACTCTTCTAGGACTCGCCAAGACTCTCTGTACTCGCGAGTCCTATGGGGTGCCGAGTCGACTCGCCACTGACTCCTGAGTCAAATCCTGGCAAGTCCAAGGTCGGGCTCGCGAGTCCTACCCTAAGAATCGCGCGAGTCCCAAGGTCGGACTCATGAGTCCCAACCCTGGACTCGCGTTTTGCTAGTTAGACGATTAGCAAGCTTAGAAACTCAATTTTTTTTTGTTTTTTTTTCTCATTTTGACATCATTATATGTAAACATTTATAAACTTATGATGTTGTTATACATTTGAAAGTTTGAAACTATGAGTATGAATCGTATGATTATGGTTCATGAATGATGAAATTTCAAATATTGAGTGTTTGAAGATCATATGACAATGTTTGAATTATGGCTCTTATGTTCTCTAAATGCATTAATTTCTTTTTGTTTTTTTGTAAAACTACGGTTTTCTTCTTTGTCGAGTCCTAGCTGAGTTTTTTGCCGAGTCCCGAGTCCGAGTCCTATTTTGGGCTGCCGAGTCCACGGCAAGTCCGAGTTTTAAACCTATGGTTTATCCGCTTTCAGGTAGTTATAGGAGATAGTTGGTAGGCAATTGTGTTCTGCTTGGCAACTATCAGATCCTTTGAATAGCCTTTGCAAAGTCTAGGAAAGCAGTATGATCCTTGGCTAACTATCTGCAATCTACTTCTATAATAACTTCATGTGTGAATAAAGATATAGTTTTACTAAAATAAAGATATAGTTTTACTACTCTATCTGGTATGCATTGTATTTTTGTTCATTATATGAGTATTAGTTTTATTAGATAGAAGAGTAAATATTTGGCGCTATTGCCTTAAAAGAAATCTGGTTCAATTTAAGAGGAATTTTCCAGGTCGCAAAATCCAGACAGTCAAGGAGGAATTTTCCAGGTCGCAAAATCCAGGCAGTCAAGGAAGAATTTTCCAAATCGCAAAATCCAGGCAGTCAAGGAGGAATTTTCCAGGTCGCAAAATCGAGACAGTCAGGGAGGAATTTTCCAGGTCGCAAAATCCACCTTGTCGCATTTTCCTGATGGTCAGGGAATTTCCTCTGTCAAGAATTCCTCCAAGGCAAAAAGTCGCAGCTTCAGGGTGGGTCTTGGAATGGCATGATCCTTGAATTCCTTGTTTTGCAAATTTCACCAAGTGAAGGAATTTTCCTATCCGAAACTCTTGCAAGGTAGAAGGTCGCCCTTTTGGAGTGGGTCGAGGAATGTTCAGTTCAGGAATGTTCCTGTCAAGGAAAATCCAATTCAGGAATTCCTTCCTGTCAAGGAATATCCAGTTCAGGAATTCCTTCCTGAGGATCTTGGGTTTTCCTGCCTTGAACTGTGGAATTTCTATTCACTCTGGATGAAGCTTCTTGACATTTGAACGACGATTTATACCTTGGAACGAGGAACTGCCTCTTTTATCATGGAACCCCTGTAGGGAATTTTCCATTACTTCAAGTCAGGGATCGATGAGTTTCGGCAAGGAATGACAAGCCCTTGGTGCACCCCGGACTCTGGATTTAGAACTCTGGAACAAAAATCATGGTGGATTTTGGAGTAGGGCCCTAGACAGGGACTTAGTACAAAGACCACCGGAATCGGATTGCGAACAAGGACCTCCAGACTCTAAAGTTTGAAATATGGATTGGAACTGTAGAACAAGAATCCAAATAGACCTTGGAACGGGATTCTGGACAGGGATTTTTCGGAACAGGATTCCTGGATAAGGATCTTCTTATTCGTCAAGGAGTCTTATGCTGAGGGTGCAGGACTTGGACCTTTCCTATGGAATGATGGACCTATGCCATGGATTGGTCAATTTTGATCAAGGAATGATAGTCAGGGTTTCACTTATCCTCAGGGAAATTCACTATTTCAAGCATTCCTAATGTTCCCTGTAAGCTGACTGCTCGGACATTCTTTCTTAGCTTCATGGATTCGAGCAAGAAACCGCAAGATCAAAGCAAAAACGACGGCGAAAGCGAGAAAAGAGGGGGTCCCCATTTGCAATGGGGTGATGTGTGAAAATGTCACAACAATATCATAAATTAATATATAGAGATATGTACATCAGTAGTAAAAGGGAGTGAAAATAAATATTATAAAATATATAAACAACAGCAATACAATAAAAAATTATATTAGTTATTCCATCGAGCAAGGAAAACATTGGAAAATAGAAAGAAGACGGCAGCAATAGGTAACAAGTAAAGTTATAGCAGGCAAGTAAGTATTTGTATTTATTTATTCAATTTATGATTTGTAAGAATTTATATTTACTTGTTCAATTTATAACTTGTATGATATAAATGATAAGGTTATTAAGTAGGATCTGATATATGTGTTATGTATGAAAATGAAATTAAATGATAAAATATGTGTACATATATGATTTTAACAATAGACATTATGACAATGATTGATGATAGAATAATAGATTGATCTTAGATATGTGATCATCAATATGCATAGAAAGAATAGATTGATATAATAAATGAATATGATTATGCATAAGAAATCAATGATGATGAGAATGGAATATGATCATGTGATATATATTATTGGCTAATTATGATATAAGGCCAAGATGACCTATTTATAAGGCATCATGTGTGAAATGTTAATAAAGACTTAAAATCATAGGATTGTGCCATATCCGAAAAGAGGATTAGCCTCATCATTAATCATCTCACCATCCTAGGTATATGGGAAAATTAGGAGAATGTTATTGGACCTAGGTGACCCTCAAGAAGATGAAGTACCTCCGGGTGCGAGGTGAAGTCTCTTGGGCCAAGTGTCGAAGTACCTCCGGGTGTGAGGTGAAGCCTTGGGCCTATGGTATGATGAGCTCATCAATGTAATTTGTGCCCTACGGTAGGTGACTCTCAAATGAATGAAGTATGCTTGGGTGTAGCCTGAACTTCTTTGAGCCGATTGGTGAAGTACCTCGAGTGTAGTGTGAAGCCATCGGGCCTCCGTATGGGATGGTTGTGTCTCCTTAACGAACCATGCCTATGGAGTTAGGGATAGATTAATGATAGGGTGACATATGATCCTCCCAAGGATAGCACTTGAGGCCTATGAAAATGAGTATAAATATGAATGAGTATGAAAATGAATATGAATATGAATGTGAATATGAATATGATTATGAACAATATGATTATGGATAATGAGTCTGATTATGACTAACAATGTATATGAATCATGTGATTATAGCAAAATTTGGAAAGAAAAACGGATTTATATTAATTATGATATGAAAATAAAAAATTGGAGTACTAATGTTTCCTTTTTGTGAGTTGAAATTGTGCAAGGTGGAGGACAATTTGAGCTTACTAGAAGGGGACATTAAAAGCTTTCTATGAAAGGATGTGGGAAATCGACTAAAACATCTCAACCACCTCTTCCTACTTCAGAAAATGGAAGCAACGAAGATTAGAAAGTGGTGCAAAAGAAAAAGAAAATTTCCTATAAAGGCAATAATGCTTGGACCAACATGCACCTACATCCCCATTCAAAAAATAACACTAATGCAGTGAGTTGACGATCCGATCCTCGATTGTAAGAGTCTTTGGTATGCACCCCTGATAATGGAGCTGACCAAAATATGATTTTTGGAGCTGACCAAAATATGTTTTTAGGATTTTCGTTCTTTAGTCAAAGGGAGCTACCCCCAATGGTAGCATTTATGAAAAAAATATATATATAAATATTATTAATATATACTATAGTATATAAATATAATATTATATTATAGATATTGATAATATAATAATATATAATCATAGAAGAAAAAATCGGCAAAAAAGTGCCCAACAAAACAAATCCTAATCTGACCCTGTGATGTTTTTCGCAAGGCCAATCATGCGAAGTTGTCTGAGAAAGAACGAAGCAATAGAACCAAAAAAACATAGGTATAAACCTTGCTGGGAGCCAAGAATTTTGCAGGTTTCCCAAAAAAACATTGAAATCCGTCAAAAACATGTGATTAAATCGTGATTAAACTCGTAAAAATCAGGAAAAAAATCAGCTAAATCGGTCAAACATGGCAGTCAATGATTTCTATGTGAAATCGCATTTTTTTCGAGGGAAAAATCAGGAATTTCTAAGTTTCGCGATTAATCATGATTTCGGCGATTTTTTTTTTGTTTCTTGGGTTACACCTACCCATGCAATTGGCTCTTTCTTAGCTTCTAATTTTTGTGGAGACAGTGAATCATTCCTTCAAGTTGGTGAATTGAATGAAAGTACATTATGGCATATGGGGATACTGAACAAAATTTTCCTAATATGGATAATATTTGAGTTTCTATAGTACCGTCTAGGTTCAGTGATCAATTAGGTGAAGCATTTTCAGATCCTCGACCACAATTCATTAAATTGTATGGTCATTAACGAATGCATTCTTCATACACTGGCATGTGTTTTGGATATGTTGGTTCTACTAATGTTTTGTGCATACTTCGAGGTTTTCTTAGTCAGTTTCCTTTCTACTGCTAGCTCAAACAATCACTCTAGAACTTCATCCCTCTTTCTTCGCGGAACATTCACTAGTTGTGGAAAGATCAATTTATGATAAGGCTATTTTGGCTGCTAGTGGGAAGCATCAACATAAAGGTTCTCCTTTGTCTATAGCACCGTCACAATTTTGGAAAACCTTACCTAATGTTACTTGATGCTTACTTGTTTCTTTGTCGTCTAGAGGACGACTTTTCTTTGGGGGGAATGATGTAGTCAACGTACAATGCCTTTATTATGTTTTGATAATATGGTTGTATCCATCTATGTATTAATTGTTTGTCGACTTTCGAGTAGTTATAGCCTTATAGGAGATAGTTGGTAGACAGTTGTGTTCTGCTCGAAAACCATCGAGTCCTTTAAATGGCCTTTGTGTAGTTAGGGGAAGCAGTCTAATCCTTGGCCTACCATCTCTAGTCTGCTTCTGTAATAACTTCATATGTGAATAAAGATATATTTTTACTACTCTATCAAGTAGGCATTGTATTTCTGTTCATTATTTTAGTATTAATTTTATCAGATAGAAGAGTAAATACAGAGGTGTATCAGCATATTGTTGCCACCATTTGAGGAGGTTGTGTTGTATCAGTGCATTTGCCATGGTAGTTGGGGTTTTAGTTTTCTTCGAAAGGTCCAAAGGATTCGTCAGATTCATTGTAAAAAATTGCTTGAAACTCCAAGAAGTTGATTCATGTGCAACTAGCTCTTTTTAGTAACAGTCACATCCAACAATGGCTATTGTTCCAAGTAGTGGAGGAGAGCCTATTTTAGGCCATTTGTATTTTATTACTTGTTTTGGAATTAGTCAGCTTTAAATTTATTTTCTTTCCATTTTTTGTACAGTTTGTGGATAGATTTGCTTTAAAGCAATTCTTTTTGGGATATTTAGTTAATATTCTTAAATCCCTAAAAGCAACTTATTGTAACCTATAAATAAGTGCCTTGGGCACAAGTTATTTAGAATGATAGTTGAAGTCAGGCTTATGCTACAAAGATTGGCATTCGAGCATTTAATCAATTATTGTATTCTTGAGTAAGATTTTCATAAATAAACTAACACTAATCTTTTGTCTTGAAACTAACTTTGTGCGTTTCTAAGTGGTTTACTTTTCTTAAATCTTGCACTATGGTTTCATTTAGTGCAATTAGTTTTTGTTAAATCCTCTCCTATTAATGTGAATCTACTAGTCTTTGCTTTTGATAGTTAGTAAGCATTCATCTTTTAGTTCATTGTTGCAACCCTCATATATAAAAAACCTTGTTTGTGAGATAAATATCTTTCAAGTCTTGTGCTCAACCTTCGAGATCCAAAAAGTTAGGTCGAGGTTATTTTTAGTTGTTTGCTTAAAATGCAAAACCCATTGAGAACCTTGAATAGCGTGCATAATTGTTAATTCGTGTTCATAGCTTTAGGTTTAGGAGTGGTGTTTAGATCTCAGGGAGCTTCCTATGTTAATTTAAACAGAGTTTATCCTCGCTTGTGTGATGTTCCATTTTGTGTTGTCTCGCAAGAGACAAATTAAAATGCTAGCATGGACCAAGGTCAAAACCCGATCTAGACTAATTTGGGTTCGGCTGGGTTCCTCAAGAACCTAGTAACATAAGAAATCAGCAATAATCAAGGAAGTAAGAAGAAAGTGAAAGGTTACTACATTGCAGATGTGACTCACTTAAGCCAATAAATTTTTATGTTGTCTTGCAAGAGACAAATTAAAATGCTAACATGGACCAAGATCAAAACCTAGTCCAAACTAATTTGGGTTTGGCTAGGGTTCCTCCAAAACCTAGTACCATCAGAAATCAGCAATAATCGAGGGAAGTAAGAAGGAACTTTAAAATTACTACATTGTGCGTGTGACTCTCTTAAAGCAACCATGAAAATTCTGTATTAGAGTATCAAGAACCTCAATGCCCCTGATAAGAGCTGCCTACTAAGTTGGCTAATAGAGGAGAGACCTAACATTATGCTTTTGAGGAAACCAAAGATTGATGTGGAAGAGCTAATTAGGGTAAAAAACTCAGCATGGAGGCAAAGTGAGATAACCAGTGTTGCAACATAAGAAAAAGCAAGAGCTTTGGCCACGTAGAATCCTTGAAATTTTAAAGAGATTGAGTTGAATTCAGGTAAATGATTCTAAATTATAATCCTCAAGGATTTACTAGGAAACTTACAATTTTTATCATAATATGTCTATGCACCAACGCAGACAATGAGATAATAGGAAATGCGAAGAACTAGAAGACATTTGACAAAAGTATAAAGACAAACTAAATAGTTGCTAGAGATTTCAATGCAATTCTAAATTCAAGAAAAGATGGAAACAACCCTCCAGGAACAACTATGATGGATTTCAAATCCTTTGGCAATAAATGGAGTCCATGGGATGTGAAAACCAAAGAAGGGCATTTTAGTTGGAGTCACAGAAGACAAGGGAACCATTTATAGAAGAAAGGTTGGACAGTTTCCTGATTGGTATTAGGCAAGAAGGTAGATTACAATATTTGGATGAAATTAGGATCATGTCATTGTGGGATACAACTAAGCATTCAAGATCACAAAAAACAACCAGAAATTCCTTTTCAACTCTAAATGATCTGAACCCAAGACACAAATTTTAAAAATAAGCTAAAACAACGGTGGAGAATAGATTGAAGTGGATCAAGATAGTATAAATTAGAAGCTTAAGTATACGAAAATGCCAAGTTGAATTGAACAAAATAACTTTGAGCATGCTCTACTAAAAGAGGAAGACTTGAATAAAGAAATTGAAGTAGTTCAAAAAGACATAAGAGAGGAAGGCATCAAAGAGGCTTCGGTATCAAATTGGGGAATCATGTGTGGAGAATCTTGGGGAATATAGAGGCTTCAATATCACATTGGTCAAAACTTAGAAGCCCACACCAAATTATCCATACAATTATGATAAAGAAATTCGAAAAAGATGGTAGCCAAGTATAAGGATGGTGGGTTTAGGTGAAATAGTCTGAAAAAGCCTAAATATGTGTGTAAGAAACCACCTAAAGATTTATTTAAGCTCAAGTTCGATGGAGCTGTTAAAGGAATTCTGAGATTAGCAAGAACAGGAGGGATATTTAGAGATAATAATGGAAAACCTCTGCTAAAACTTTCAGTCAACTTCTGACTGGATATAGATAATAAGGCAGAAGCAACATGGCTCCCTTCAATGAAATTGAACCAGCCAAGAAAATGCTGTTGTAAACTTCAAGCAGAAGGGACCTTGCTGCTAATTATTGAAGCAATCAAAAAGCCACACTGCAATGACTTACAAATGAATAATATCATTTAGAATATTAAGATGAAATAAGTATTTTGAGATCTCATGCCAACACAACAAGAGGACAGGAAATACGGTGGCAGATCCAGTGACCAATTAGGGGATGGAAAAGTTGGGCAAGATTTTTCATACTCATCATTTTCCATCCATGGCAGTAAAGCTAATAGTAAAAGAGGGTGCCAAAGCATAAGTTCACTCTTCATTAAGATTTATAAAATTTGGTGTCAAAAAGAGGAAAGGCTCATGTGAATTAAAAGAAGTGTCTTCATATCAATATGCACTCATTAGTTCCATTTCATGTATAAATCGAACAAAAGAGGCAAACAAAGGAGAATCATGCATGAAAAGAGTCTGAAACATAAATGATGAAAGACACTGGCTTTAAGTCTTTCAAACTTTCTCACAATTGGAATATTTTCACTATAGGTGGAAAATCAAATCCTAAATTTTGATTTTAGAAATTCATCTCATTTTCTTAATTTTCATGGTTTGGTTAGTTAATAACTTAACACCAACTGCCTGGCTTCTCAGCCAACAATTTTTCCAGGTCTACTGTTGCATATCCTAGATACCTTTAGTCAAAAAAGTAAAATAAAAGCACTCAATTACCAAAAAATCACAAGTTCAAAATTTCATTTTGCAGCCAAATTAAAATACAATGTTTTACAAATCAAAAATTATTTTGAGATTTGTTTTAAAAAGGTGCAGAGTTATTTAAAAATGTGGATTTATGTTTTTATCCATAATAAGATAATTGCATCATTTCAAACACAATTGCAATGTTTATAGCCTATTTTCCCACTGGTGCTTAACTTCACTCTAGAATTTGAACCAGGTGACATTAACTGCACAAATCAGTCACAACCTCACTAACACCTTCACCCACATCCACACATGTGCACACACACATGCATGCATGCACCCAATGTGTGCATACACAGCAATATACACTAAGAATTTTAAACATAAAAATTCATTAAAGCTTATATGCAAAACTGATGCAAGCAAATCTAAGTCTGCGTACAATTATAGATCATTTTATATATCAAGGCTGTGGATAAGATAGCCAAAGTATTAAAATTTGTAATACAATCTCACACTAACCAATCTAAACAAAGTGCACAATATGATCAGACTGGTTGATCTAGCATGCACCAATTTCCCAACTGCCTCAAAAATAATCTTGAGAGAATGATGAACACATAGTGGGGGTCCATTTAAGGAAAGCCACCACACGGCAATCAAAGTCACACAATAGAAGCCAAACAAGCACAGTATATAAGAATTTGCAAAAAAATGACAATTATTCATTAATATTAAAGTATATTATTACCTTCATGAGTAACTACACTACTGTGTTCCACAAATCATAGATTTCACTCTACGTCCTCTTCTCTAATGGAGCTCACTCTCTCAAGGACAAACGTTGTCCCTACTTGTATTTCAGACTCTCACCAACCAAAGATAGCTGCGCACATCCTACCCTCTACAAAAGCTCTCGTGGAAATCCAAACCTTAGCCAGCCACTCTCCATCGACTTTGCAAGACAGCAACAGTGATCATGCTCCTTGTCTACTTGTCCTAAACTTCCAACTATACCACATACTGCAACACAAACTTTTGCAGACACTCTAAGACATTGACCCACTCCATGTGTGCTATCACACAAGTCAGGACACTACTACACAATGCCTTTAATTACCACTAACACTTCTTCATTCTTTGTTGGAGCCAAATATCTAATATGCAACCTCTGCTGATTTGTTTGCACCTTCCCCTATTGATGGAGAACCCATTAGCTTTCATGACGACCAAGTATGACTGCCTTTGACGACCACGATAGGTGAGCCTCTACTTCAGATTGTCACAAACCTCAGGACTAATAGTTTTTATGTGTTCTTTGCAAGATCTCGTTTGTGTGGGAGACCCAAGACCACTTTCTAGATCACTACAAGTGACCCTTAGCTAGTCATATGACCAACTTTCCAAGACTTCATCGTGCGGGAGATCCAAGAAAGCTTTCCGGATCACTATAGGTGACTGTTAACCGGCTACATGTTGACCCTGCAAGACCTTATTGCATAGGAGATCCAAGACCGCCTTTTGGGTCACTATAGATAACCATTAGCCAATCATACACAACTATAATCTCGAGAACCATGAAACCATACCTCTCCAAAGGCCCCCTCAAAACCACAACCTGCTTGGAAGCTCTCTTCTTTCCTCCCTATGGATTCCCAAGGGTTCCCCTTTTGTTTTGTGCCTATTTTTCTAGTATTATCCCATTCCTCTTCCATGCTTGGCCTATAGTTTACTTCCACATCATTTGCCTAGACCATTGCTTCCACTTCCCTTTATAGTAGACACTTCACTTCACACCTACACTTCTTATGGTGTTGGTTTCATTCCCTTCTACCACAAGCATTAAATAGGGACCTCTCTTCATTACCTATGTTAGCTAAGCTTCCCTCTACCATGCGTGTTACACTTTGAATGCTAACCAACTACTTGTGGAGCTACCTCTGTAATGTCCCTTTTTGGGTCCATTCCAACATTCTTGGAAAGCTCCAAGATTCTTGGAGAAGTCCATCGTCCTTCGAGACTGTCAAATTTCTATGGGCACGAGACATATGTACTTAAAGGTGTTGGCGAAGTAGTCAAGAAAGTATAATTAACCTATTTTAATATTTTCCGTAGACTTTGGAAGATGTGCAGAAAATAATTAACTAATTAAATAAAGTTGTTGAAAAGTGATTTTGAATTAGATTCTAAAAGGCAACTTATATTTAATTATTTAAAAAAGTTGTTTTAAGTTGTGCAGATAAAGTGTCACTAGCTCCAAGGTGCAAAAAGGTGGCCATTAGGACACTTTATTATTTTTTTATAATTTTGAGGAGATAAGTGAACAAAAAGAATAATATTATTTTATTCCCTCAAAAAGTTATAAAAGGAGGTTTTGTCTTCAAAAAAGCGTTACTTGTAATGTCCCCTATTGGAACAATACTAATTTTACCCTAAAAATTCAAATACCACAAGTTTAGGGTTAGGGTTTCGGAATTAACATGTAATTAAATCCATTTATTCACTCAACTCCATTATGGTGGGGATGGCAAGACATTCATTGGCACATGATGCCTCCATGCAGGCCCTTACGAGGGGCATGGCAGGTCCCATGTTCGGTTCCCCGCATACAAGCCCTAACGGGGGTTTGGTAGGATCCAAGCTATCATACAAAGCCTCCATTCAGGCCCTTACGGGGGGGTATGGACGGGGTGCAGATCAGACTTGCCCCCAAACAGGCCTTTGGGGGGTATGGTGGGATTCCTTGCCTATTGCCTGCTTGTCATTCCCCTATGATGGATGAGTCGATAGTAATAACAATAAAATATTCATATGGATTATAATCTGACATGTCACACAATATTCTGTATGATGCTCAATAATATAATAACCTTGAATATATATATATATATATATATATATATATATATATATATATATATATATGTTTGCAGATCTGATTCTGTGATTTATGATGAGACGGTCTGCCCTTTATATTCCACAGTTCAATGGTTCTTATTCTAATTGCTTGCTAATGAAAACCATTATTAGTAAATATATATTAAGCACCATATTAATCTGCATATTAAACATAATACGTATTATATATATAAGCTTACTACCACACTGCTGCTTTCTTTTATTTATATCTGCCTTTTTTCCTGATCGCTGGTCTGTACTTATTGTTGCAGACCTTTACTTCAGAACTTCTGATTTTCTGTCTTGTATTCCATGCCTTTTAGAGAGGGAGTAATTCCCTTTTAAACATACTAACAGATACCTTCCCTTTGTGAAAGGTCATGTCCCTTTTGGGATCGCACCTTTAGTATTAAACTCAGCACTATAGTTTAATCGCATCCTTTGATGAATAATAATATCTGCCATATGAATCGTAGCATACTTAATTAATAGTCTTTTTTTTTCTTAAAGGTAATCGCTCTACCAAAGCATGTTATATTTGTTATTAAATAATACAAAATTAACTCTTTAACTGCTGCACATCTTCCGTACATTATAGAGTGGATTATTGTTAAATATAAGCCTCATCTTGTAGGGGACAAGTTCTGACAGAATATTCTCTTGGTCTACCATCCCTTATAACTTAATTTAAATCATTTGAATATCCCTTGAGTAATGCTGTCTTTTCCTTAATCGTTGCCTTTCAATAATATATGTGTTAACTTTATTACATTCGCTGCATAACCTTTTATAATATTATTTATATATTATATTTCTATTTGTATTTATATTTATGATTTATAAATACAATGAATATATTATCTTAAAAATATTTATATAATAATATTATTTACATTTATTAAATATTACCAGAGGTATTCTTATGCCAAAGACCTTATTTTCAAGAGGGCGACTTCACTGTTTTATCATGATGTTTAAATCTTTAATTTAAACAATGCCTTAATATCAGGACATCACATTACTGGCTTATTTATTTTATTGCTCTAAAGAATGAACATGAATTCTTCTATTTGTTTGAGGACAAAAACCCTTTGGTGAATTCAATTTCGAGGACAAAAACCCTCCTAGTTGATTGAGTGGTTCTATCCAGGAATCACCTATGTGTTGATTGTGAGATTTTGTAGTTTGAGTCGATTGTGATAAGTTTCAGTTTCCAGTGTTAATTTGATTATGGGGATCTTTGATGTTTTCTTAATGTTGATTGAATTTAATCACTATGTTTGTTAAGTATTCCAGTCGCAACCTTAGTGATGCGTGTGGGGAGCCATACCATCTACTCATTTCTGGCCGTACAATCCCAAAGAGGTTGTACCAATATTGATTGCTGAGTTAAGACCCTTCTACAGGTCATACAGCATGGTATGAGGGGCATGTGAAGCCCAAGGTGAAGCGCACAATTTTTCATGCCCAAAAATCACTAAAAATGCTGGTCGTACCATCTACAGGGACTGTTGTACCTTTCCTAGCTGAGCCATACCACTAATGTTGAGTTTGCAATTATTTTTAAGTACTTTGGAGGGTCATACTGCTGTAGTAAGAGGTCGTAATGTTCTGATTTGGTCTGCAGCAGAATCTGATTGCTTCTCAGTCTGTACATACCTTCAAATGGGCCATACCATTGCATATTGAGGCCATACAGTTCTGTTTTAGCTTGCAGCAGCCTTTGACATCATCTAGCAAGCCATACCACTCCATTATTGAGCCGTACAGTTCTGATTTTTCAGAGATTTGCAAAGTTTCAGTGTTAGTTTCAGTTTCGATCAGTTTCCAAAGTTCAGTTCAGTCTGATTTTCAGAGTTATGTTTCAATTGTTTCAGCTGCTTAGTCCACTGAGTTGATTATCACTTATTTCTTGATTATTATCGACTAATCTCTATGTTGCAATAGTGATATTTTGTTGTGTTTAGTTGATTTCAGTATGATGCTGTTGATGTTTACTAAATCAATATATCAATAGTGCATTTGTCATGCTTATTGTAATTCTAGATGGTAGTACCGCCAGGAGTGCTTGTATTTCATGCTGATCATATTGTAAAACTAGATGGTATACTGTCAATTATTTGCATTTCATCAATGTAAGAGGTCTTGGACGGTACACCGCTAGTTGCTTGCATTCTCGTCGCCTGTTTTAGCATTGATCGGGTCTACTTAGCAATCAGCCAATTTGGCTTGATCAAACTTGTAGGAATTTGCCAATGTCTTTGCATTCTAAGCATACTTGTTCGCCAAAGAGGTATAGGTTTGGGCCGGCCCTGCCACTTGTATGCTTCTGGTCGGCTTGCCACCTTTACTTTTAGTAATGCATTCATACAAATAGAGTGTGTTGTCCAAACATTGTATGCTCTCACCTTGCCCACCTCAGGATCTAAGTGATCAAAAAGTGCGAGGATTTGCATTTGCATTTCAATACTTGCAAAACTTTCAAAAAAAATTAGTGTGGGTTGTTACAACCTCAAGGATTCCTCTGCGAAGAATCCCAATAGTTGGCACACAAGTCCTCCTGCCGCTAACTAAGATTGCACTCAAGTGTCTAGAACTTCTATTTGTGTCTCTAACAAATCGTAAACTACCGCTGACTACCTACAACATCCTACCATTGTGCCAAACCATCATATGCTTGTCTCCTCCTACACTAACTCTTTTATTTGCACATCACATGCTTCTAAGCAGGTCTTCTACCCCGTGCTTAGGACTCCCTTCCTACACATTCTTCTCTAGGTGTGGCCCCTTTTGCCATATTTCATTGTGCCTCTCCTATGTGCCACCTTGAGCCACCTTACAAGTGACGTCCTTGAACTTAAGCAATTCTTTGCACAATCAAAACTGTGGCTGCCTAGTCTCTGTATATTGCTCTAGAGTCCTTGCTACCACCATCTATACCATGCTTCTAGACTTCAAAATAACCTTCTGCGCATCTACAAGCTCGTCCTGAAAGGAGGTTAGATGCTTCAACATTAAAGAATATGAGTCATCCTTGGCACTCAATACTATCCTAGCATGATGTAAATAGAAGACTATTTCTTGATGACCTTCCTTAACATTTATGTTTAGATTGTTCTGGCTCAACCAAGACAAGTCATATTATTAAAAAAAAATATGGTTGCAAACCAAATGGAAAGATGGTTGTGTAATCTATCAAATAATGCACTAAAAAGTTATAAGTTGTCAACCAAACCTGCATAGGGTCATACCTGAGACTCACGCATCTTCAAACGAAGTTGCTGAGCTTCATTATTTAATTCTGCTTTTCTTTGAAACGACCGATACTGGTTCTCATCCTGTTCAGACTGTACCTTGAAGATATTAGAAAAAAATGACAAACTGATAAAAACTTACTGCTAACTAAAAGACTGAATAACTAATACGAGACTTTGCAGAAGAAAGATAAACATGAAACCTCACCTTATGCATTGGATGACAAAGCAGCTTTTGCTCAGTCTCTTCAACCTCCCTTACAATCTTTACAAAATCAGGATCATCAATACCCATATCCTGTAAAACAAGCATATGAACTCATTAAATAACAAAATTTGGAAAATATAATGATCTGCAATGGTTTGAGTTATGTATTATGCAAAGGCAGAAAAATCCTTAAGTGTCAAATGAGACTGATTATTAATTTATCCACAAAACTAATAGAAAAAAAATAGTACATACCTAGATCAAACAGTAAAATGGATCTACTTTATCATCCCAACATAAATCACAATTCTATGCCAATGAAAATAATGCATGGATCAGAACTCGCTATGGGGATAATGTATTATAAACAGAAATTTAACAATACTGAAATGATAGGGGGGAGAGAGACAGAGAGAGAGAGAGACTCTTGCCTTGAACTTTGATTTTTTCATTAAAATCTACTAATTTCATTGCTATATAATGTAAGAACTGAAAAGTTACTAAAAAGTAAACAATGATTCTCTTTGAGAACTGAAGAGTCGTCCCTTGTGCACGGTGATATGTTCTTCTTGAAAGCAGAAATGATCCATCTGATAAGGAAAAATAACTTGGAAACCAAGCTCAATTGGTGGTATGTAGCTATTTTGGTAGTGCTACTTGGTGGTGTAATAACTTCTTGACCATGGCTCAGAATTTGAAACCTAAGTAATGCGTTGAAAAGTTTAGGAGGAAATCAAGTTTCAAATCAGGTGAAATGTTCAATGAAACAGTTCAAGAACTTTTCAGTGCAAATCCCACTCCCAAGGCTCTTGAAAATATAAAATAAGAAAATCCAGAAAATACCAACAAAACTCAATTGTTCATAATCTTGAGAATGTTATTCAAAACAGCCACCCAAATGACCCAAACTACCATCCAGATTAGCGTGTCTATAAATAGCAGGGACTGTTAAGTTCATACATGGATGTGGTGAATAAACATGGCTTGGATAATAACAGTGACCAAACTTTTTATAATATGATTCTATATTTCTCACTTACAATTCCTCTCTCCATCTATGTTTCTCATAGTTTCAGCTAGAGGGAGAAATGGGAAGGGATGCATGGGGGGAAATGTTAAGGGGAAGAGAGAAGGAGAAGGCAGGAAAGTGAGGGAAATTGATGGTACAACTAATTATAATATTTCTTACACAGTAAAGGAATTCCCAGTCAAATCACAGTTGTCTTCAATGGTGAAAATTCTCTATTCCTTTTCATATTTTTCCAAACAACTTTACAATTTTTTAAATCTTTGTCCACGCTGTCTTTAGATTTGAAGACATCCATTTTTATTTCTCTCCTTTAGTGTGTGTGTATATAATTGATAAGAATCTGGAGAGGAATGTTCCTCACCTGCATGAAATTCTCCAAAAGTGATCAACGACAGAAAACACCCAATTTAAGTACCAGATAAATCTATTACTGTTAATAAACCCTTTGCTCAATGGGGCCTAGACTTCATAGACATGGCAAATCCTTCATCTAGTGCAAGTCATAAACGGCTTCTTACTGCAATAGATTATTAATTTTTTTCACTAGATGGCAAAAGAATCTTCCCCTGAAATAACCAACAAAAAGTGTTATCATAGACTTTCTAGAGGGAATAATAACCAAGTTTGGCATCCCCAGTACCATCATCACTGACAATGCCTAAGAATTTATTGGCATTGAATTACAGAATTTGCATGTAAATATGCTGTCTATTTGTCTTCTTCAAATTATTACCCACAAGGGAATGGCCTAGCAGAATCAACCAATAAGAATTTGATTAAAATAATAAAAAGAGTTGGTTCAGAAAATCAAAGGCAATGGGACTTGAATCTAAAGAATGCTCTGTAGGTTGAGAGGTTACTCCTAAAAGGGCCCTTGGTACTTCCCCTTATGCCTTGGTCATTGGAAATAACACCAAATTACCTCAGAAGAGCAACCAGCTCTTGAACTGGTACACCAAGTGGAATTGCAAGAGAACATGCCATGTCTACAACAATGGTTGAGTTATTGAAATTGAAAGAACATAGAGAGAAAGCAAGAAATAAGTTACAAGATTGCTAAGAAATGGTTTAATAGAAGAGTAATTATATAGAAGTCCAAAATTGGTGATTTGATCTTGAAGTGAGATGAAGATAGGGCAAAGCCTGAAAGCCATAGTAAATTTGACTTCCTCTAGAGTACACCATGTGTGATCTCTGCTTGTAAGCATGAGAGTTCTTTCCAACTCTCCACTCCAACTGGATATGCCTTGCCTATCCCCGTCAATGGGATTTATCTGAAGCCCCACGCATCTAAATTATCTGCAACTTCTGTATCATACATATATTTTGTTTGTTTTCTGCGTTTTTGTGTCAGTTTGTATCATATGTACCATATTGTTCTATAAATCGTTGTGCCTTGTGCAGCCTTTTCTCATGGTTAGCAATTGCTCAAGGAAAATTGAAGATGTAGTTGCTGAAGGTATGGTGACTAGTGTCCACCTTTGGCTATTGTAAAGCTTGCACAAATATGCACCATCCGATTGAAAAGCAAGTAAGCTGATCTAACAGTTTTCAGAACCCCAAAGCCTGCGGAGTTTCTTGTCAGAGAAAGCTTTTGTTAATCATTGGATCATCTATTCTAAAGTTGTATCATGGTTGTTGATTTTTTTAGTAAGGAAAAAGTATGCAAATATCGTAGTTTAATTAAGAGGGCCTGCAATGATGTCACTATGCCATTTGTCAATTCCTAAGTCCTCCTAGTGAATATAATCTGTCAAAAAAAGAACAGTTTTTGTTGGTTGTGCCAAGGAAATGGATAAATCTCCTACATTGAATTGATTGCATCAACTGTGCGTAGAAGCCCTAATCTTGTCAAAAGCAAAGTTTGTAAAAGCTTCCGCCATTCGTTGTATAAAGGAGGAGAAATCTAGGTCTTTCGTTAGTTAAAAAAAAATGTTTTAAAGTTTTAATGGTCACACTTAAAAAGAAAAGACACATAATCTCCCATGTCAGCCAAAGGAGTCAATGGAGAAGGTTTTCAAATTTTGAAAGGTGGCGTGATCCACCCGCCACCCCAGACGAATAATTATGCTTAGTGCCATTAATGTTAGGGTTCCCAATGTTAAAATTTGCAAGGAAGGTATTTAGGTTATTGTTCTTTCATTATTTCCTCGTTCTTGCATTCAAATTCTAGGAACTTAACAAAGCAATTAAGAGCAAAGAAAGCTAAAGTTTAGAAATTTCTCAGAAGTACAACTGTCAAGACATTTCAACGGCCAGAAATATTTCAGTAACTGTCATCCAAGAAGGGTACTCAATACAGCAAGCAATGAAAAGAGAAAAGAAGCCATCTATTTTACAAAGCCATCAAGACGCCACAAGGACCACAGAAAGCAATCTATGTTCCTTAGGTACCCATGCATTCTTTTGCTTCTTCCACTTATTTATATTCTCTTGTAGATCCCTTCTTACAAAACTCAAGGTCTTATACACAGTAAATAGAGAAATCATCCAGGATGATTTTGACTATATAGAAGAGCCTAGGTCAAGTAAATCTAGATCTTCCTTAAGAAATGGTGCCTTTTAGAGTCAGGAAAAGGGGCAGTTATGATTGAACTTTTAATGTGAGGACCTTCTACCACCCCAGGCCAATATATGGTACCCACTGTTCATCCTTCTTTTTAGCTTATATAGGCCTATGCAAAAAACTATGATCCCTTGACTGAGACTGTTAAAAGAAAAATGATAAATATGGGCTGCAATGTCCCCATTACTGCAGAAAAGATTATATTGATGTTTAAGGCACATTCACCCAACTTCAAAGCGGCTCACAACATATTGGGATAAGAATGTCCCTGACAAACCGAATTGTACCAACCTAGAGTGTCAAACTTCAATAGAAAAGATTCTTAGTTTCTCAATGCCCCTTACTGTCTTCAAGATTGACACTCTAGATGTGTGTAATATGTTGGCATTTATCTTTGGAGAAAATGATGATAAAATTGTGTACGCCTATCACTATACAAGATGAAAAGAGAGCCAAGAAATCAACACCTATTATTTGATTTTGCAAGAGCAATAGGAGAAAGGTTTCATAGTCACCTAAAGAAGTTTCTAACTACCAAGTTGTTCGCCTCCTACCTAGTTCATATGATTCTCCACCAGAATCGTTAGTGTTATAAACATTTGAATCTAAGGATGTTAAGGACTCTTGATTGTAAGGAAAATATCCCTACCAAACCCTTAGAAATTAAACCAAAAACTAAACATAACTATTAAGTATGCAAGTATTTCCAAAATAATCGTACGAAAAGAATATCACAGTAACCGATCTACAGAAATTTCAGCATCAATCTGACATGTAAATAACACATTAGAAAAGAATGAATGAGAGAGAGAGAGAGAGAGAGAGAGAGAGAGAGAGAGAATATAAGCAACCAAAAGAACAAGTCACACAAATATACCCTGGGAAAACCCTTTCAGAAAAAAGGCAACCTCCAAAGTACACCCAATGTATTATTCAAAAATAATCAATTGTTACAGAAGATTCTTAGAGTCCAGTGCTCTATCAAGAGAAATAGGAGATCAAAACTCTTCAATTCTAGAGGAAAGCTAGCAGCATAACCTGGCAAAAAAATGCATAATGCCTCCGTCTCAAGCTCTCCATATATACACTCATGGAGGCCCAAAAAACCACCAAAAGGCAATACCATGGGCCCAAACAGGGTCCCAAAATACCATCGTAAGAATTTCCACGAGCACTAAAGAGAGTGTCCACTAAAATAAAATGTAACTCCCCACACAAGCATCTTTGACTTCCATCATGCAAGTTAGCATATGTAACTCCCAATCACTCCCCCATGAAGAAATAATTACATCCCATGCCCAACTAATAATAAAAAATGCTTTTACAAGTCCACTATGTAACATTTTATTCAATGCCTCATTACAAACAATATTTCCAAGTCCTCGGAGAATATTAAAATAATTACATATGTCCCACCTGTAATGTCCCCATTTTCGGAGTGATCACTTTGTGGAGTGGCTAGCCTATTTCCATTCTCGTAGGCTAAGCCAGAGGGCTCAGGGAACGACCTATTTGGCGAGTTTTCATAATTAGCCAATTTTGTTGGGCAAAATGAGCATGGAAAATGACTTGGCATATTTTTGTGGTATTTTTGATGAAGTCATCACTAATGAAAATTTGCCCTAAGGTGGAGCGACCCAATTGGAGGATGGAAAAATAGAGAAAATATGGAAAATGCCTTTGGGAAAAATAAGAAAAATTTATAAGGGTTTTCCTTGAGGACGATGACTTCATTTGAAGTCAAAATTATATTATACCACGTGCCTAAGTGGTTCGCCCTTGGAAGAAGGAAAGATGGAAAATAATAAAATAAAACAAAGTGTTTTCATTGTGGTTTGGGCGCCCAAGAGGGGGTTGGCCCTAGGAGAGTGCAATAAAGTGAAATAAAAAGAAAATACCAAGGGAGGAAGGAGAGATAAAGTCATGTATAAAATATAAGGTGTTTGAGCTCATTTCATCATCATTCATTCATTCATATTCCTTTCATTTGAGATTTATCTCTCTTGGCTGAAACTTTTAGTTCAGCTCCTTCCTAGGACAAAAACCCTAAGGAAGATAAGTGGATTGGACGAAAACCCAATCACACTTTGGAGGTGGATTCAGATGGAATTCACAATTGCACTTCATTAGAGAATTGTGGAGAAGAGCAGATTTGCATATTCAGATTTTAGATCAGCATTGGAGGAGATTTCATTGTGGCATTTGCATTCATTTGGCACTAGGGTTTTAACCCTAGACTTGTGTGCCACATTGGGAGAGGATTTGAGCATTCAAGCCACATCATTTTCAAGCAGCATTTGAAGATCGTTTTGGAGCAGATCTGAGTGTCACCTTTTTGGAGGAGTCTTGGACGAAATTTTGCTAGGGTTTATGCCCTAGGTTGAGCGCCACTTCCCTAGGAGGGCAACTTCGTTATTTTGATGTCATTTTTGTTATTCCATGGTATGTATAACCTAATTTAGGTTGAACATTATAGGAACAAAAATCTGGGCTATATTTATCATGTTAGAGCCCATGGATTTGATGTAATTACAAATCAGCATATTCAGATTTGGAGCAGCAGCCCTATTTAATCAGAAATCAGATTTGTTTTGCACATGTTTGGCCTTTGGATGGTTGATTTTCATGGTTGATATCTTTGTTGATGATTATACATATTTGGCATACATTTTATGGATGTTTGGAGCATGTTTATTGAATGCCTATAATGTTATACTTCTGAAAATAAAATCAGAAATTACGGTTTTGAGCAGAAAACTAAAGTGCAGAAATTTAGGGCAGAAATCAGAAAACAAAAATCAGAATTTTAGGGCAGATCCCAATGGGGATATTACATGAGTAAATAGAACTTAGGACATGCAGGGTGAATAGCACACCTAATCCAAGCATTCACCCACTCGATATTCACATGCGAAAGCAAGGGGCTCCAACAAATGAACTAACCACTAGAGACAGAAAGTCCATAGCCTCAAGGGACTCCTTCATGCTCACGGGCTCTACAAAGCAACCTGCAACATCCACCAAGTGACTTCCATCTCAACCATAACACTCTCATCCTCCATCACGCCTAAGCATAAAAGATAAGAAACCCAAGCCAAGATCACATTCCGAATCTCTCACGAAAACCATTGTATCATGCCTCAACCCAAACACAAACACTGAAGTCCATCTTATCCATAACAAGACCATGTATATGCCAAATACTCAATAACAGTTGGAATACCAAGCATAGCCAGTTGCTAACACATCCAACTAGCCATACCTCAAAATAGGGTGAACACATCAAAGATAAACCTTCTGCTATCCACATATCTAGCCCAATCCACAATCAAAAGTCCCTATATATTCATTGTCCTGCACTACCCTGTCTCCATCGGTAACAAACACAGACATGCAAAAGTCCCTAAAGACACTTGTATTGCAACTAATGACAAATACCTCCCTACATTTCCCACTGTGGGGGCAATGTCTAGTCTAGAACCAACCAAAACATCCAGAAGTCCACTAATAGCATTCAGATAGAGGACGTGGCTAAATCCTCTATCACATAATGACGAAGAACACACCGATCTACAAATTTACAAACAAAACCACTACAAATCTCTCTCCCCTAATCACCTTAGCTCTCCCAAGTTCTTCACATCACATAGAAAATCATCCACATTGTTATTAAAAAGTAATGAAGTACATAATAGTAAATGCTCAACTCTACACAAAAATCAACTGAACTTCTGAGATACACAACAAACCATTGAGAGAAAACCTACAAATCAAACCATGTGCTTTTGCCAACACTGACATGTGCTAAAACTGTGACAAGTAAGATCTCATCCAAAACCCCAAACAAAAATGCCATCAACATCTAATCATTCAACACCAGCCAACGTCCTGATTTACCTCCCAAACCATGGCCAATGCTCCCACTGCAATTGAGAAACCATGCAGACTCTAGGAACTCCCACTAGCCCCATGATTTGCATCTTCAACAAGGAAAATCACCTATCCCTAACAAACAAATATACTCTAAAGCAACCATATCATGCCCCAACTCCAACACACAATCCAGAGCCCACCATGGCATAATAGACCATCCTCTAAACCAAGAATCACTTGTCTACACCAACAGATCATAACTAATAACTCACCAAAATCTCCAAGAGATCTCCATGGCAACAGGTTGTCCACATCCTCATAAAAATGAAGATAAGCATCCTCTATCAATAGAACTAAAGATGTCAATGAACTCTCATTGCTCACATAAGGTAAGAACAAGGAGCTCCTCATGACACCAACAACCACTGCAAAAGAACATCCATCACAAAGTGACAAATCCACATCATAGTCAACGCTCTCACAAAAAGTGATCTAAAGCAATGCACAACACCATGATAAAACATCTCCAAATTGAACATCACCCATGGCCCTCACACAATCAAAGAACATAACTGCAACACCAGCAGCTCCAAAAATAGAACTACAATCTCCAACCAAGAAGATAACACTAACTATGTAACTACACAAAGCTCCCACTGAACCACAATCCAAAGCCTCTCATACCACCATAATCAAATGCTACATGTCCCAAAGTACAACTATCTTAAGCATTCCAAACAACAATCTCTTTGCCTCACTGTAATAAACATACTAATGTAACATGATGACCAAAAAAAGACCAACTAGACAAAATCCACATTAATACTATGAAAGATATGTCCATATAAACAGCCCACATCCACGTTATCTATGCAACCTACAGGTATTGACAACCCACAAAATTGCACAGCTCATAGATCTTAAATAATGCAGCATACAAGTTCAACACCATGTTAGTAACATGCAAAACAGAGACAACCAGAGATAACATGTAGATTTTCCACAACTCGGGCATCCAATCAAATCTAGATCCAACTTACTACAAATCCACAATAAAGTAACCCCAATTCAAGAACCCAACAAGCAACCACCGCAGAAATTTTAAATGCACAACCACATACCACCACTTCTACACTGAGAAGACTATAACCTACCTCCTCAAACTATGTATGAAGCATGCATGCAAATCTACAACTATCTCCATCTAGAAAACCCTAAAAAACAGTCTTTTCACAAATCTACAAAACCACATATATTGATTTAATATGTAAACCCTGTAAAAACATACATACAAATATAAATCCATTCAAACTTTTTGAAACCCACAAATCTGAAAAACACCAAAAATATTAACCAAAACAATGTAATATCACAAATAAGCATAACCACAGATTTTATACAAGAAATTTGCATAACCCACAGATCCAAAACAACACTAATCTGCAACATGCAATACAAGCATCCATAAGAATTAGAGGATTTCCAAGAACTTCTGTAATATCCCTAACTGGATATTTATCAAATTTTCTGATTTTTAACCTTCCAAATGACGTCCTAAATTTCTGATTTCATTTTTTTTCTGTTCAAACCCTAGGACTGAACTCAGATTTCATCTCTGCACCCTATCAATTTACTACTCCAGGCATGAACATAGTCTAATTGTGCAATATGAATTACAAACAATACAAACTGACAATGGAACAAGTAGACAAAAGGTAGCTTTCAATATGAACTTCAACCATACAATGCAAACTACAATGATAGTAACTCAGATCTTGCTGTCATAAATCAGTCTTTCAATACATCTATGTGAATGGCTTGAAACATGGTCAATTTACAATTCCAATCTGCTATTACCCAGAATTGATGATTAAACACAATGAAATGAAGAAACCAGTATGCTATAACGCATCTGCCTTCCACTGATATTACAATGCCAAAGAAAATCTTCTAATGCTGATTGCCAATCTTCAGACCTGTCTTCATTATCTGGTGATGATACTCAGACTTCAAATGCCCCCAACTCTAGGAAGATCCCTGATGAATTCGCTGCCTCCAGATTAGGTTAACCAGCAGATCCAATTTACTGGTGCCAAATGGTGTTGCACTGTAATCTAATCTTCTGCCCACACATGCCAGACGATAGAACAGCTGAGAGACAAGATTATAGCTGCTGAACTGAGTATCTATTAATCAGAAATAAATCTGATATAAATAAGTCAGCCTTAGCAAGGCTTTAAACTACTTCTAAATCCTTACGTAGCTTTTATTGTGTCCAAGATTTCACACAATATCTTCTAAACTCTGTAATGGGTCCCACGTACCTCTTACACATGCAAACAAGGACAAATCTGCTGACTTGGCATGGTTGTCATGTTTTGTCCCCTAAAAATGGTACAACAGAAATTGTAGGGAATCTTAATGAAGTTTTCAAACCTTTTGAAAGCTGTGGTTGATCTTTGAGAGGCTTTTAAGCCTTGCAAAATGCTTCAAGGGTCCTGTTGTGACCTAATCACACATCGCCCCATTCCAAATGGGGACCCCCAAGTTTTCGCTTTTTGCTCTAGTAGTTTTTAGGGTTTTGTTTTGAGTCTTGCTCAATCTCCCTGCAAATGAAAGGTTTCTGCCAGACAGTTGAGAGGCACTAAGGTCAACCTAGGCAAGTGAAGTAACGTGGCTTCGTCAATTCGTGTAACAAAGAGGATCAAACTTTAAAAATTTGACTAAGTGTTGACAATAGTGGAAACTGTTCTGCCACTTGCATTATGCGCCCAAGGTGAGAGCTTCAAAATTTGACTAAGTCTGGGAAATGCCAAGTGGGGAAAATGTTCTCACAAGTGCAATTTGCGCCCTAGCTAGAGGATGATGCAAACGGAGGAAAATGTTCCGGGCTTTACAAAATGCGCCCTAGGGTGGATTGGTGATTGTGAGGTCAAAATGACTAAGTGTTAAGGTGCCAAATGAAGGAAAATTCCCATGAACAAGGAAAATGCGGTCTAGAGTAAAGGGGCGTTTTGACAAGAAAATTATGATTATCATTTTGCAACTTGAACATGGGACGGCCTTTCTCTTAATGAAGATTGTTCAAACACTTAGAAAAAATTTTGTAAAATCTCAAAGTTGTAAGGTCAGAAATTGTTCTACCTCATGCATTTTGCGCCCAAGTTGAAGGTCTCCATTTTGGAATGCATGATTGCCTTAAGACAAATTCTTGAAAATACTTGTAAAGAACATGACAAAATGCTCTGGGTAGTTGGAAGAAAGTTGAAGTTTGACGAAATGTTAAAGTGCAAATGAAGGAAAATGTTCTGCTCCTTTCAAAAGCCGCCCAACTTGGAGCGCAAAATGTTCTAGAGCATGCAATTTCCGCCCAAGCTTGTAACAAGGAATTTTGGCGAAGTGTTTGAAAGACGAAGGTTATGATCAAATGTTCATCAAGGTTGAAACAATTCTCAAGAAGGTGCAAAATGTTCTCCATGTAATATCCGCCCTAGAAGGTTACAAGGAAATTTGACTAAGTATGAAACATCGTAAGAGTTCAACCTTGTTTTGAAACTATAAGTGAAAGTCATGATCGAGTGCCAAAAGGTGGAAAATGTTCTCAAGCTTGCAATTTGCGCCTTAAGGAGAAGGATGACTAAGTGTTTAAATTGCTCAAACAAAGGATATCATCCTTCATCATTCGCCAAATGTTGAAGAAGATCAAGCAAATTGATTAAGTGTTCAAGACCAAAGGAGGAAATTTCTCTTTGGAAGGAAATTTGCACTCAAAAAAGAAGGAAACTTCCCTTTAGTATGCAATATGCACCGAAGGATTGCGTGAGTTCAAACTTGTCAAATGTGAGATATATCACAAATCTAAGGTTGCCTTGAAGAGTTTGAAGTGAAGGTTTGACGTTGATCAAAGATAAGGTTTAAATGTTCATCAAAAGGGAAGAGTGCATAATGCTCTAGAGCATGCAAAACCCGCCCAAATTTATCACCAAGAAATTTGACTGAGTACAAAATATCTTAAAGACTTAGCCTTGACTTGGAATTTCAAGAAAATATCTAAAGTGAAGTGAAAATGACAAGGTCGGAAATTTCTTATGCAAAAGAAAAATCTGCCCTTCCCTCTAGTTCAAATTGAAGACCTTGAAGAGGAATTGAAGAACTTCAGAAACGATTTCAATAAAGATGCAAAGGAAAGATTTAGGAATTTGGGCAATTCAAAGTTCAAGAAATCACGACTCCAAGGAAAAGATGGAAAATCCTCATTAATGAGGAATATGCGCCCTTGCATAAGGAGTGGTTTCATGAAGATCCAATGATTAAGAGGTTGAAAATTTCACTAAGGCATGAGTAGAGTTCAAAGGAAGGCCAGTGTTCGCAAGTTCAAGTGAAAAGGAGGAAAATCCTTGTACACAAACATTATGCGCTTTAGATAGAAGTTTACAAAATTGCCTAAGTATTGAAGGAAGATTGCAAGGTCGGAAATTTCTCATGCCTATGCAATATGTGCCTTGTAGGGGAGTACAAAATCAACTCAAGCAAACTTTGTTCAACAAATTTCTCATTGCAATGCAATTCCAAGGACAAATACAAAATTGAATGTAAGATCATTGAAATTGAGGGAGAATTCACCAAAAGATGAAGTAAAACTTTAAGGAGAAAATGAAGAAAATATTCTAAGTTTCAAGGCTTGCAAATGAAAAATGGGAAATTTCTTATGAACAAGAAATATCCGCCCTTACAAAGGAGACAATTTCACTCATTACAAGTGCAAAATTACCTATCTTTGAAGATGAGTTCGCCAAGGGAGGAAAGTTAGACAAGTGAAAACCAAGAAATATTCTAATTAAGAATTAGAGAAATTTCTCATAGGCAAGGAAATCCCACGCTTCCTAGGGTGCAAATTTCTTGTTCATAAGAAATTTCCGCCCTTGCAAAACTCCCATAGACCAAGTATCAATTCGCTCAAGCTTGAGCCAAGTCGGCCTAAAGGAAAAATAAAAAAATTGGTTTTAATGAAAATCTACCTAATGTGCTGGCCAACCTGCTTAGAGGAGACTTTGAGTGCTATATATAGAGGATGAGATTTTCATTTCAAATCCAAAACAAAAGGCAGAGCAGAGCAGCGAATAAGAAGGGCAGATTTCAACAAAGAGAAACAGATTTTATCAAAGAAAAGACAAGTTTTTTTGCAAAAAAATAAAGGCTTGTGTGTGAGCGCTTCAAAGGAGAGGAGAAATTTCTTCATTTTTATAAAGTTTGAATTGGAAAATTCGACCTGCAGGGCAGAAAAATCAGACACAGCAAGAAATTTCTCATGAAAAGAGTAAAATTAGTGAAAATTAGCTAACTTTCCTATGTTCTCCTTACATGCAATTTCAATAGTTTCGGATAAATAGATGTATAAAACTATTTCGCAATGATGATTTGTCTCACATTGGCGAGGAGAATGAATTTTATCATATTTTGCTCTTTATATCAAGTATCATCTTAGTATGCTAATGTGAGGAATTTTTACTTGCAGGTTGATAATACATGTTCAAGGAGCGTGGATGTTGAAGAAAAACGAAGATCAAGATTTCATCAAAGAAGGCGTCGTCATCAAAATGGAAGAAGAATGCTAAACTTTATCGAAACATCATCAAGTCTGCCATCATCCAACTTCTAGAGGAAAATTTCACCGAAGAGACAAGAACTTCATCATCAGTTTGCAAGCCTAATCATCCGAAAGTGAAGAATCTCATTCTACCTTGCATGTTCATCAACTATTCAAGTTCATCATCACACTTCCATTGAAGAACTTCATCAAGTCCACTTCCAAGATCTTGCACAAGAATTCAAGAATACCAATCAATTAAAACATCACAAGAGTGACAAATTCCCTGAAGATCTCAAGTTCACTTGTACAGGAATTCAAGTAGAAGCATGCTCTATTTCATGAAATCTACTCCAAGAATGCAAGTACATAACATCTTCCTGCATCATCCAAAATTGAAGCCTACACAGAAGACTAGAATTTCATGAAATTACAAATGAGCAAAGATCGTCAAGAAATTTGTAAATTTCACTAAGGCATGAAGAATGACTTGAAAAAATTCGACAAATTCTCAAATTTGCAAGTTCGAAAGATGCAAAGTTCCAATGTTGAAAATCCTAAGTTCAAAAAATCCATAATTTGGTAAAGCATTCTAAGTAGTGTGAACAGGGAGAAGATCAAATTGGTTTGCTCAATGCAAAGGTGGCATGTACACGTCATCAATCCTATCACCTTTCGCCACCTCACTCATCTTTATTCAATGCATGCACACAAATAACAACCTAAAGTTGGCGCGTACCTTGGGATGCTCCGAAGATTCCATTTCAACCTCATCTTCTTGGAAAGCATGCCTTCATTGCTTCTCTTATTTTCTAAAAATAGAAGGTTGTTGTAACAAACTGTTAATGTGGCGCAGTCTAACCCATTGGCTTTGCAATAGATCTTAGCCTTTCATGTATTTTTGAGGGCTATAAAAACCTCATTTCATTTCATTTGTAAGATTGAGACTTTGGAGAATTGTTGCAAGAACTCTCTGAGATAATACAAGACTCATTGACTTGGTGATATTGTTTTTGTTGCAAGTGTTTCATGGTTTCCAATTCCTCAAGCGTAGAATAAGTTTTATTTTCAAGTGTTATGTTTGTTGATGGAAGTAATTGTTATCGTTTCATGGTGAAATCCTTATGTTCATACCATTTGTGATTTGTGGCTTGCAAGTTGCAGTGCATGGTTAGACTGAACCAAAAATGAGCTTAACTTCAATTATTTGTGTTTGTTGATATTTCATGAATGCAAGTGATTTGAACATCTTACATCACCTTAGAAGATTGCATCAATTTTGCGTAGTTGTTTGATTTGGCAAAGCAAAGTTGGTTGATTTCACCTCTTCAATAATCGTTTCTTGCATTTAGGATTAGAATAGTTTCTTCAAACCCTACATCTTTTGCACTTTTTTATCAACCATTGTTAGAAATTAGGATCCAAAACGTCATTGCAATATCATACGCCATAAGTTGTAGGACTTAGAAATTCTAAGAAATCTTCCTTTGCAAGTGAAACAAGAGTTTTGTTTGAACAATTGTGTAAGTCCCTTTGTGATTACCAGCAAGATCACATTTATTCACTGAGTCTATCCACGTACAAGTCAAGCCCTGACATCAAAGGAACCTTGGAGCATTCTTGTTTGATCATATAATTCAGCATTCAGGAAGCTTTGATCAAGAGAGGATAGGATACTCAGTATTTTATTCTATTGTTGTGTTGTCACATAAACATCATCAAGAAGTCCCACAATCCACTATCAAAACCCATATAATTCATTACTCCATTTCTGATTATAATATTCTTGAAGCCAGAATCTGTGTCAGAAGTTCTCTTTAAAAACCCACGATTCTACTAAATATCAAGTAATTCACATTTATAAATGATGCAACACTTTTAAAGCCCACAATCCTTATTTTAATGATAAATATTCATTAACAAAAGCTACGGTTATCTGCCTAGAATCTTTATTTCAAAAACTCTTAATTTTCAAAATCGGCAGCTATGAGAGGAACATCTTTTGCAATTCACAATATCTTTGTTTCAAGCGATAAAATCATATTCAAGTTGTGACTAGACTTTATATCTGAAATATGAAAATTCATTCACAGCATTATCAAAACCCTAAAATCTGAAATCAAATTGCCAAATTTATATTTGTGCACAAATCAATGAATTTGCAAATCAAATCCCTGCATGAACAATATCCTCAAATCTGCATACAAAGATCTTCAATGAAGCTCTACAAATGGTCTCCGACCAAATATCGAAAACCCAAATACAATGAAACACAACTGTGAAATCTAAGATAATTTCACCTCAAGGTTGGTAAGGGAGCATCACCAAACCAACAACTACCAAGGGGTCATCTCCTTGATACCACGAATGCAAGGGAACATCTCCTTGACATCAGCTGAACACATGAACTTGTCTTCAAACCAGAAATACACAAACTCAACATGATTTCAAATGACTCCCACGCATCCTTTTAAAACCTTCAAAATTAGGACAGACCTAATTTTATTGAATGAAGGTTTTTGTGTACATTGTCACACTTACACATTTTTAAATGCTTACACATGAACTTTTTAAATGTTTGTTTTTGTGTACACATTAACACTTTATTTTATAAAGTGTTTTCCAATTGACTTAAGTAATTTAATAAAATTATTAATTTTATAAAACAATTAAAATACTTTATAAAATTAATTTACAATTAGAACCTTTTAAGTTACTTGCAAAAATGGGGACATGATAACTTCAAACCACCAAAAACCCAATTCCACAACCATCATCAAATACATGCATATGGCAGAACCAGGGTGTCCAAGAGCTCCAAATCACCAAAAAATCAACTCCACAACCCGCATGCAAGTAGTGGCTAATCACCCATTGTTTCCACGTAACTAGGGACTAAAACCATGGTACCAACATAAGCACTCCATATAGTAGTCAACACAACTACTGCTTTTCCCATGTGACCAGGGGGCCAAAAGCAAGCACCCAACATGAATACTCGCTTGTTGCACATGACAACAGCATAAAGGAACACAACCACCATGCCAAAGGGTATTCACACTACCAAATAGGAGCTCCAAGTCACAACCGTGCAACATGCAAAAACATGACCAACTCCAAGATCCACCACCATGAGCTTCCATAGCCCAACATAGGTTCCATTCAACATCTCTGCCATTCCACTAGTGCTTGCCATATTGTTTCTTGAAATAACAAACTAGATTCACTACAAAATCCCACTCATAAAAGGATTAATAAACAACCAATTCTTTCCAACAAATTGCCACAAGCTTGCTAGGCTAAGAAATCAACAACGAATGAATACTCAGAACCAAATCACCATGGATCCATCACCTGAAACAAATGCAACCAACAAAACAACCCGCTTTGATACCAAATGAAGGAAAATATCTCGAAAAACCCCTTAGCAATTAAACCGAAAACTAAACATTATTATTAAGCAAGTAAGTATTTCAATAATAACCCTACAAGGAGAATATCATAGTTACTAGTCTACTTAAGTTTTAGCAACATTCTAACATGTAAACAAACATTAGAAAAGAAAGAAAGAAAGAGAGAGAAATAGAAACAACCACAAGAAGAAGAGTCACATAAATACAACATGGGAAAATCTTATGGGCAAAAATCCAATGTCCAAAGCACACCCAATCTATAATTCAGCAACAATCAATGGTTACAATACATTCTCAGAGTCTAGTGCTTTATTAGGAGAAACAGGAGATCAACATTCTTCAATCCTGGAGGAAAACTAGCAACATAACCCTAGTGAAAACAATACATAATGCCTCCATCTCAAGCCCTCAATATATAGACTCAAGGAGGCCCAAAAAACCACCAAAAGGCAATACTCTGGACCCAAACAAAGTCCCAAAATACCACGGTAAGAATTCTCACGACCCACTCAAGAGAGTGTCCTCTAAAATAGAATGTAACGCCCCACACAAATATCTTTCACTTCCATTATGCAAGTTGGCATACGTAAGTCCCAATCACTCCCCCATGAAGCACTAACTACATCCCATCCCCAACTAATAATAGAAAATACTCTTACAAGTCCACTATGTAAACTCTTATTACAAAAAATATTTCCAAGTCTCCAAAGGATAATAAAATAAATAGTTGTGTCCCCAACCTCATATGGGCATCCCATTTGCCCACTCCATGAACTTTGCAGGTGCATCCAGAATTAATTGTCTATGAATAATTAAAACTAGGGATATGCAAAATGAATGGCACACCGATCAAACACAATTTGGTCCAGTGACAATATGGAACATGGTTCTTTCAAGGCAGTCCTTATATTATGTCTTTGTTGGAGGTTTTATGATCCCCACCATTGCATACCTAAATAGGAAGAACCCTCAAAACATCTCAAATGAAAATGTGTGGCTATTGAGTAGAAACAGGGCTGATTCGTATTTTAGAAAGGACTCGGCAATGATTAGAGTCCACGGATTCATAGGAGAAATATTCAAGTTGCCAAAGTATGTCTCTGACAATGTGTTCACCTTGGAGTATTCAAGGTAGCTTGATATTGTAGACAACATTTATTGAAGTGGAAGAAATAAGATGTCCTTCCATATTGTCTGCTACCCCTACAATAATATTACAATCATGAAGAAAAAAGCGACTAACTACTTGAGAGACAAATAAATAGATATTCACCTAGAGCTTCTAGACAAGATGTGGATGTATGCCCTCTTGTGACTTACTCACACATCGCCCCATTGCAAATGGGGACCCCCTCTTTTTTTGCTTTCTAGCTTTGTTTTGCTTTAGGGTTTAGATTTCCTTGAGTTCGTATGTCTCAGATTGTTGATATTTGCTTAAGTCTCGTCGAATTCTTGCTAAGGAGTCTATGTGCCCTCATCCTGATGCATGTCTTGACGCCCTGAAATTGAATAAGTTTGATGTTTTGAGATCCTGAAAACTGACTAAGTTTGAAATCTGGTGGATCCTCAAAAATCTAGAATCTGCATGTTAAATCCCATGGATCCGGGGCCTATCTAAAACATCCTAGAAGTATATTTCAAAATATTTAAAGTATAGGATTTTTAAATATATTTCCACCCAGGACACTTCAAAATCGAGCAAAAAAAGTTTAGGTCTTGGACCTTGAGCGGAAATTTCTCATACAAGGGGAGAATGCACCCACAAATAGCGCAAAATCCATGCTCTTGAGGAAAATGCGCTCACTTGAGATCACTTGAAATTCATCGAAATACATTGAAACCTATTTGAAATCACTAAGAATCCAATTTCATTCGCCCAAGGGAGTGACAGGAGTTGAGAGCTTAGAAATAAAAATGCCTGAGGTAAAGCGCAAAATCCTTGCTTATGAGGAGAATGCGCTCTCCAAATCCTCTTCCATCTCGCTCAATAATCAACCACACTTGAAGTAATTTCAATTCCATGAAGATCTAAGAGTAGATTAATTGAAGATCCTAAAAATTCGACATAGAGAAGTTTGAGAATGTAAAATGTCAAAGGTCAAAAGTGGATAATCCTCATCAATAAGGAGCATGCACTCCAAGGAAAGTGCAAAATCCTCTGCTATAGGGAGAATGCGCCCTAGTGAAAAAAATCCTTCTGAGCATGCAGAATGCGCCCTAGGATGAGAAGAGTTCACTGACTTAAGAAATTTAAGTTGCATTCCAAATTGCATGAGATAAATCATCAAGACACTTCAAACCTATGGAGGAAGCATTGGAAATTTGTGAACAATTTGTCAAGTTCGGAGATGAAATGAAAAATCCAAGTTAAGGGAGCGCAAAATCCTTGCCCATGAGGAAAATGCGCCCTAAGAAAAGATGCCTCTGGGAATGAAGATTGCAATACAATGAAAGTTTGAACATTGAAAAATCATTAACTCACTTGGAAAGGTCCTTCTAACACTTAAAAGTTTTTTGATTAGACAAGGTGGAAAATCCTCATCAATGAGGAATATGCACCCTTGCAAGTAGAGAATTTTATGAAGAATCAAGATTAAGAAACTTGAAGAACTCACCAAGGGCATAAGAAAGTTGGAATGGAGAAAAGTGACAAGTTCAAGTGAAGGTCGGAAAATCCTTCTCAATGAGGATTATGCGCTCAATACAAAGGAGAATCCTTTCACATGAAGAAAATCCGCCCACTCATTCTTGCAAATAGAGGTGATTTCAATAAAAATCATGCAAAAAACTTGATGATGTCGACAAAGAAAGGTGAAAGTTTGAGAGAAAAAATGAAAAAAATCATAAGGAGAAGGTGGAAAATCCTCATCAATGAGGAGGATACGCTCCAAAATGAAGGAAATTCCTCATCAATGAGGAAAATGCGCTCTCCTAGTCCTACTTTACCTTGCTCAATCAACAAACTTTGAGAGTGATTCCAACGAAGGGCTAAGAGAAAGATCAAGAAATTTGATGAATTCACTAAGGAACAAGTGAAAGTTTAAGAAATGAAAGTGAGAAATGGATCTCAAGAAGAGCGCAAATTCCAGCTCTGTGAGGAGAATGCACTTAGTGAAAGTTCTCATGCATGGAGAAAATCCACTCAATCTACAACTCCTTAGGTGACTTCAATTTCATGAAAGTTTAAGGGCAAATCATGAGAAGATCTTGAAAATCTGCTAAGGGAAGGAGGGAATTTGAAAGTGAAAACAAAGATGTTAAAGGCAGAAAAAGTGGAAAATCCTCACCTATGAGGAATTTGCGCTCCCAAAAAAAGGAAAATCCTCATACATGAGGAATTTGCGCTCAAAATGAAGGAAAATCTAGAGCTACGAGGAATATGCACCCATCTTGGAATTATCCCTTGCAAACCAAAATTCGTCCAAGTCAAAACCAAGATGGCTTCAAGGAGAAGGAATTAAGTTTGAATCATGTTTTTCCTTGTTGATATTTTGAATGAATAGCTTTCAATTTCTCATAAATATTAATGAATTTAATATGATGCTCTCATGATCAAATACTATGACTTGTAATATTCTATTTTGCAGATATCAAAGAATTCGGAGGCGAGATAGGCATTTGCCAAGAGGAGGTCATTTCAAGGAAGATCTGGAGCATTCAAAGGAGAAGACTTCATTGCAGGAGATTCCACATGAAGAAGATGTTATCAAGTTTCATCCATAGAGAAAGACTTCATCACCAATGCGGAGGAATACGGCATCAAGGTTTCATCACCAAGGATGAATATCAATCCACCTTGCATGTCCAAGAATCCAGCATCACAAGAGGAACATCCATCCAGAGGTTCATTTCTAGGAATTCACGCACAAGACATCCTCTACTTATTACACCATTTAGAGCCAGAATCCTGCACAAGAACAAGAACATCACAAAAAGAGAAAGAGCATGTGCATCAAGTAAAGTCATGAATTACATTCAAAGTACTAAGACATGAAAGACAACAAGGAAAGTTCGATGAAGAAATCCAAAGTTCCGAAATTTTCAAGTTCCAGAAGCTAAGTTCCAAAGGTGAAAATCCAAAGAAAAATGATAAAATTTGGGAAATATTCCGAGCAATGTGAACGTATTGAAAATCAAACTAGTTTGCTCAAAGCTGAGTTGGTGTGTGCACATAATCAGGCTAATCACAGTTCGCCACATCATCCGTCCAAGTTCAATGAATATACAACAAGCAAGAGGCTAAAGAAGGCTCCTATCTGGAAGATTCCAAAGATTCCACTTCAAGCCTATCATCTTGGAAACCATGCATTCGTTGCCTATGAGTTTTTATGTACAGTTGTGTCAACTTTTACTTTTGCTAAAAATAGCAAATTGTTGTAACAAACTGCCTTGTTGTCTCAATCTGGGCCGTTGATTTGCAAATCCATCCCGGCCGTTCATGTAATTTTTGAAGTCTATAAAAGGCTCAATTCTCTCATTTGTAAATATATTAGAAGTAGGAAGGATAGCAAGTAGATTACAGGAGACTCTTCGAAGTCATTGAAGAGACATTGTGAAATAGTTGTAAAAATACTTCTTAGATCAATACAAGCTCGTTGTTGATTCTCATGGTGATTTTGTGTGATTATGGAATGTCCGCATGATTTCAATTCTCGCAAATG
The DNA here is from genome assembly GCA_027924645.1 of Cunninghamia lanceolata. Taxonomy (NCBI): domain Eukaryota; kingdom Viridiplantae; phylum Streptophyta; class Pinopsida; order Cupressales; family Cupressaceae; genus Cunninghamia; species Cunninghamia lanceolata. The sequence goes on along the minus strand of BSBN01000467.1, from coordinate 2,234,332 downwards.
ATGGAGATGTGTTTCCAAGTAGAGTAGAATAGATTAGTTGAAGTTCATTGATGTAATGTTTATATGTTAAGATATTTGATGAATTCCTTCATGGTTCATACTTTTCGTGGATTGTCAAAGGCAACTCACTTTGTAAAGTTAGCTTGAACCTTCATATGCTTTACTTCAATTGTGAAGATTGTTCAAGCTGCGCCAGCTATGGGTGTTTGGATGGATGTTTCACAATATGAAAATCATTGGGTTACCTTAGGAGATTGCACCTGCTTCGTGTAATTGTTGGTTCTCATGGTGAAGCGGAGTTTGGTTTCGTGAGGAATTTGTCTATCTACACATCATTCATTACTTCCTTGTCCTTAGATTAACTATCTAAACCCTTTCCTTTTGCCTTTTCTTTTCGTAGCCAGTTAGAAGAAGTTCCATTCATTCATATCCAAGGAATACGGAATTTCATCCATGTTCGTGAAGAAAGAGGAATTTAATGTAAGTCCCTTTGTAATTACCAGCAAGATCACATCAAATCACTGAGTCTATCCGTTGCAAATCACATATAAGGAACCTTGGAGTGCTCTTGTTTGATCACATAGTTCAACATTCGAGAGGCTTTGTTCAAGAGAGGATAGAGCACTTGGTGTTTTATTCTATTGTTGTTGTTGTCACAAAAACATCATCAACATGACCCTAATGAGATATTTGTGAACATACTTAAAAACATTGGAAGCTTTGAAGCAAATAAATTCTTTCATGAATGGAGACCAGAAATAGAGTAGAAAAGCAACCAAACTAACAAGGACCCAACAAAAATCATTTAGTCAATTCCCTCTGCCTATTGCGAAACTAGCGAAAATGAAAGCCCAATAACTTATGCCATATGAAATGTTTTATGTTAAAGTAACTGCTTTTGGTCCACATGCACGTATGTTTAAAGTGACCAAACAGATGCTCCACCAAAAACTCTGCCAAGGGACCAAACATTTGAAGATTTGTATGATAAAGCATATCCCAATCTAACATTCAGTTTCAATATTTCTAGTGAAGGACACTGAGAAATTGGTCAAGAAGAAGCCTCATTGTATGGAGCTCTCCCACCAAAGGTTCCTACCGCCACCCTACCTACTCTCATGCCTTGAGCACAAGAGAGTAGTAAGTGTGGCAAAGTCCAAGTTCAAACAAACACAAAAGCAACTGCTACAGAGCACCTCAGAAAAACCCAAATGTATCAAAAGACTTGGTCTCCCAAGAAGGGTCAAACTAGATAGTCCTCCAACAGCTAACAAGCACCACCTACACATAAGGGAGGGCAACAAATTACCAATGAGGAAAGTGATGAACACAAGGAAAAAAACAAGTGGAAGATAGAAAAGGAGTGTCAAGAAGAAGCAAGAAAGAAGTAAAAAGTTTAGAAGAAACAACAGTAAATGCAAACAAAATAGTAGACAATAGGAACTACTATAAATATGGCCTCTCCTCACCCTCTTCCTTTTGCTACTTTTGTTATATTTGTTGATCCAAATCAGTTGGCCTAGCTTCCTCCAATTCTACCGCACCTGCTATGACAAGTACTTCGAGTCCCATCCTACAACAAGTGTGTTTTCTCCCCATGTCTTCAACATCCATGATTTCTTCTGCTACCATCAGTTATTTGATAACTGCCCCTCCAATTTTTGGGGCTTTGTATTCATAGACTATTTCATCCCAATTCACCCCCCCATCTCCAACATTCTTCCATAGGAACCTCTGTATTACAAATAGTAGGCTTCACTCCACCTTTCACACAGTCCTAATCCCTATAAGCTCCATATTCCAATAAACTCCTCTCACCACTAAAACCTCCCAACAAGTAGTTCCCTTTCCATTCTTTGCTCCAGCATCGCCTTTCAAGCCAACTCACAACCATTCTATAATTTAAGACCCTGCGACCTATACCTAGCATATGCAACAATTGCACCAAGAGGCCAAGGAGAAAGAGATAGAAGACAAATCCAGTGCCACTGCTCACCCTACAAGAAGGATAGGATCAAGTTACAATGAAATGAGACAAAGCATGCTTTTTGCCCAAATGGTACCCTCAATAGTCAAGCCCAAAGACCATATGCAAGCATCAGACTACCAAATTGAGGAATTAAATATCAGTATGCAACATGCTCAACCACAGGACAGGGAGGAACTTCTCCAAGAAAGTGGTAGATCTGTAACAACAAATTACCTGACAATGAAGAAAAAATTGAGTAAAGTGGAGAAAGAGTTACAATTGGTAACTCAAAATCTCAAGAATACAAAAACAAAGACCAAGGAATTGCAAAATTAGGTGAATAATTTGCTAAGACCACATCTGGCCAAGTGCTTGAGACTCTTGTCAATGTGGAAAGAGAAAAGAAGAAAGAACTACAGGTCAAGCTGCAGGAGTCTGAGAGCCATATTGTTGAATCAAAGAAGGAAAATGTCACCCTATGGTCTAAAGAGGAGCATTTGATAAAGGAAATTTTAGCCCTGCAAAGCCAACTGGATACTCAAAAGCAAAGAAACCTTACTCTTGACTTAGAATATATAGCAACAACACAGGAGGTTGATGAGTGTAAAGAGAAAATAGTCTCTTTCAAATGAAAGATCGAAGAGTTAAACAAAGAGACTAACAACCGGAGATCCATGGTAGAAGAGCTCAGCCTCAAGGGCTATGAGCTACAGTCTCAAGCATAGTTACAAGACTCACCCAGACTCGCCCAAACTCGGCAAGTCGTGAGTTGGGTGCCGCTGGGTGAGTCTAGGACACTCGGTAGTCAAGCACTCGCCAGACTCGCCGAGTCTGCCAAACTCACTGGACTCGCCAATTTTGCGCGTCACGATGGCAAGACTCGGCCGCACTTGGGTAAGTTTAAAACACAAAGAAAAAAACACTTCACTAAAAAAAAGACACTTCCTACACCCTAAAAGCAACTTCATTTCATTTTCAAGCCAAAGGAAAAGGAGAAAAGAGAGTTTTGAGCAAAATTTGGATTGCATTGAAGGGAAACCAGCAAGGAGATTAAGCAAACATCGGTGGTTGAATCACATTTAGACAGGTTTGTAGCTACTTTTGGTGCATCTAGAGGAGTCTACAAAGGATTGGGAAGAGCTCACCATTGATTTCAAGAAAGATTTAAGAGGTAAGTTTGTATTTTGAAGTTTTTTTTTGTTTTTTTAATAAAAATTTCATTTCTCTTTTACATTTCTTTTTTTTTTTTTCTATTTTGTTTGTGGACCAAAGAACAAACCCTAGGTGTGTTTAATTTTTTTGTTGAACAAACCCTAGATGTTTTTGAATTTTTTTTAGTTTTATAGTTGCAAACACTAGATTTTTTTATGTTAGTTTAATTATAAACCATAAATGTTAAAAAAAATTTCCATTTATATGTTATTGCAGCATTCTTTAGATTTATAAATTGTCTTAATCAAAATGTCAAACCCAGTTAGAAGGGACCTGTTGATGATGTTTTTGTGCCAACAACAACAATAGAATAAAACACTAAGTATCCTATTCTCTCTTGAATAAAGTCTCTCAAAGGCTAAGCTATGTGATCCAGTGAGACAAATTCAAGGTTCCTTATTCGTGATTGCAGTGGATAAACTCAGTGAATACATGTGATCTTGCTGGTAATCACAAAGGGACTTACGCAGATTTCTTGCTTCATTCAGCTTATTTCTCCTTTCAGTATGATGATGCATGTGGTATATCTCAATAATAAAGACGAGGAAAAAGATAAGGGTTTAAAGAATATAATCTAAGGTCAATGAAACAATGATGATGCATGAATAGACAAACTCCTTAATCAACCTAACTCCACTTCGCCAAGAATGCCTACAACTACATGGAGAGGTGCAATCTCCTAAGGATAGCGAATGGTTTTTAAATCATGAAAGCTTATATAAACACCCATTGGACGGCACAGCTCAAACAAGCATCCACAATCGAACTTAAGCAAATGATAATGAAGCTCAGACTAGCTTTACACAACACTTCACCAACGATGAATGTCAAAAGCATGACCTAGGAATTGATCAAATATTCAATACATACATGCATTACATCAATGAGCCACTACTCTACTTTACTTCTAATTTACTTAAAAACATCTCTTCATTTCATCAAGATACAAGAAACCATGTTATTCCACAAGACAATACTTAACACCAAACGAGCTCCAATGTCATTGCATTAATCTTGAGAAATATTTACAACTTCAAGTACTCTCAGAGAATTTCGAGAGTCTCTTTCTACTCTACTCTTCTACTCTACTGCCTATTGACTATGAACTAACTATTACAAATGAGGCAACAAGGCCTTTATATAGAGTTCTAGAATTACAATAAATGGCCTGGATCAATTCAAATAGACAAGGGCCAGGATCATGCCATCTCAGCAATTAGTTACAACTTGTTTCTTTTAGTACATAAGAGAGGCAATGAAGGCCCGATTTCCAAGAAGATAAGGATGAAATGGAATCTTCAGAGCATCTTCCACATGGGCGTCCTCTTTGGCTCCTTGCTTGTTGAATGATGTGGCGAACTGTGATTGAATGATGATATGCATCTGCCACATAGGTGCCACTTCAGCAACTCTTATGAATTTCAATAGTTTATTCAACTTGCTTTTGGGCATATTCCCAAATTGTATCATCGGTGTGATGTCTTCGAATGTGATTGCTTTGAACTTGAACGTTTGGGAATGTATCCTTATTGCCTTGTTCTTTTACAAGTTGGATGTGTATGATACATGTAGCTCATTTGTCTAACTCTATGATATTTTTCTCTTGGCAGGGTGTACGTTGATCTTCTTTGAATGCATCTTCATAAAGAGTAGTATAGATGATGATGCTTCAGAGAGTAGGAGACTTCTCAGAGACTTGAAGTTGAAAGAACTTGAAGGTTTATGGATGAATGTCTTCTCTGGATGCAAATGATGAAATGCTCTAGCAGGATGATCTTGAAGTGTTCCTTTGGAGCGGCTATCTTCTATCTTCACTTTAGTCCTTGCATAAAGGTGGCTCCAGGCGCTTGCTCCTTAGATGACTCTTTAATCCCATCCATGCTCCTGCAACACAACAAAGAAACAATATCAATCTCTTTATAACACAAAGAAAACACTTTAAACATTTAAATAACCCTTTTCCAATCTAGGCGCACATTTAAGGTTCTGGAGGTGCAAAAGTGCGCCTAACATTCCTATTGCAATTTCATGATTTTTGTTGATGCTTAAAGATGTTTATTTCGACCAAGTAAAGACCTTTCACCAATGAATCATGCCTTTCAAGGCTAGGCGCTAGAATTAGGTTGCATAGGTGAAAATGTGCGCCTTGATACACTTAACTAGTTTCTTGGCATTCTAACACCTTCAATCACTTATCCAAACTTCCCAGAGACCCTCCTATGACTTAGACGCTAGATTTCATGGTTTCAAGCTCTTTACATTCAAGGCGCCAAAAGTGGTATCCAGAGACAAGAAAGTGTGCCTTGTCTTGAATCGATATTTACTTCAATTTTCATGGATCCAAACCATTGTGAAGGCTCAACGATATGTCTTGAGACTTATACTTCCTTAAAATTGATTGATGAATGCCCTTTGACAGTTAGGCGCCCAATCCTATCTTTACAAACACTCTATTTCCTACGTGCCCAAGGTGACTGTAGAAACAAGGAATGCGCCTAATCATGATGATGCTCACAAGCCTCTTTTGCAAGGCGCACTTTGATGATGATTAAGGTATGAAATTGCGCCTAACTTGGGTGAGGTGTTCACTTCAAAGTTTCCTGAACTTTAGGACTTGTATGCGCTCTTGAGAACTTGTCAAACTCAATACCCTCAAAGTTTATAGATTCAAACATGTTTTCTCCCTAGGCGCCAAAATGGACTTCTTCAGAGGTTGAAATGCGCCTAGCTTAGGATCAATCTTAGGAACTTCAAGGAAGGTTATTCTCCTTTAGGCGCAATTTATCATTGATTTAGACTTCATTTTACATCAAGGTGCCAAAAGTGGACTCTACACATGCAAAAATGCGCCTAACCTGGGGAATGTTTAACATGTTTAACTTGATGGCTTTAAGTCAGTATAGAGATGTTTAGAAGACTCCCTGCCTCAAGGTGATATCAACTTTGATGATCTCAAGCTTCTCTTTACTAAGGCGCACATTTGTGATTGCTCAGGTGTGAAAATGCGCCCTAGTGCAAATAGGTGTTTACTTCATTATTTATGGGCTCAAGTCATTATGTGTGTTCTTGAAGACTTACCAAACTCAATGCTCTCCAACTTTGTGGATCTAAACATGTTTTTCCTTAGGCGCACTTTTAGGGTTATACAAGTGGAAATTGGCGCCTAAACTACTTAGCCATTTTCTAGCAAGACTCTTCCTTAGGCGCCCATTTAGGGTCCTACTGATGCATATTTGTGCCTAACCACCCTTGGTGTTTCTCAGCATTTTCTAAGTCATTACACTTATGTTTTAACCTTAGGCGCAATATTGGGTCTCTAAGTGATGTTTTTCCCTCCAACAATCCCGAGCGCACTTTGGTGGTTCTTCAAGGGCAAATTTGCGACTAGAGCCATTGGGTCATTTTCGTGCAAATTTTGAAGGTGAAGATCCCTGGGTGGAAGTATATTTAAAAAATATTTAAAGTATATGCTCAGATATTGAATTTCTTATACTTTAAATATTTTTGAAATATACTTCCAGGATGTTTGAGATAGGTCCCAGATCCATAGGATTTAACATGTAGATTCTAGATTTTTGAGGATCCACCAGATTTCAGACTTAGTCAATTTTTAGGATCTCAAAACATCAGACTTCAGGATATCAATCTTAGTCAATTTCAGTGTCTTAGGGATTTTGAAGGTTAAAACGTCATTTCTTAATAGGGCGCTACAGTTACATGTTGAATTAAACCCATCATGATAAAAACCTCCTTCTAGATCACCGCAAGACTCCATCATAAAAAAGTCCTAAAACATCATCTAAAACTCGAGGCAAAACATCGGAGCTCAAAAAAAGGGGGGTCTCCATTTGCAATCGGGCGATGTGTGATTAGGTCACAACAGGACCCTTGTTGGAAACATATCATTCCTGCGGAAAAGAGAGGAGAGATAATTTGTTTTCATTGCAAAAAATGGCAATAGGAGCTGGAAAAATTTATTGGATTGCTGCACCCATCGCCCTGATCTCGCCCCTAGAGTTCGGGTTGTTCAGCAGTTGATTCAGGAGGTCAGAATCCCTCTCTTCCCTCGTGAGGATGAGCAGTATTGGTGACCGGATAAGAATGGACGTTTCTCTGTTAAGTCTACTTATCCTTTATTGGTTCCTGAGGTTCATAGAAAGAACGGAGAAAAGTTTGGAACCATAAACTTCTACCAAAAATCAATATGTTTTGGTGGGCCTCTGTTCATAACAAAATTCTAACCCAAGACAACTTACAGAAGAGAGGGTTTACCTTGGTCAATAGATGTTGTCTGTGCTGTGATAAGGAGGAAACTGTTTCTCATCTTTTCCTACACTATGATTTTGCCAGGGAAATCTGGAACTTAATCATAAGAAATTTTGGTATTCAGTGGGTCTGTAATTCTGATATTACAGAAGTTATTAACAGCTGGTATCCTCCCTTTTCTCATCCCTGGCTTGTTGAGTTATGGAATCGAACTCTGCTTGTTTGAGCTGGACTTTGTGGAAAGAGCGCAATCATAGGATTTTTAGGGATACTGCTAGAGATGCCTCTCAGGTTTTTCACACTTTTACTAAGACTCTTATGGAAAGTGTCACTAATGCCCATATCTGTATTGCGGAGAAACCTCTGACTCATGAAGAGGAACAAATTGCGGCTAATTGGAAGATCCTAAATCATATTCCTGTTCATAATAATTCCAAGTTGTTGCAGAGGCTTAATACGAGATGGAGTCCTCCGAATCCTAACTGGCTGAAACTTAACTTTGATGGGGCTTCTAAGGCGGATGGTTCAACTAGTGGGGGAGGGATTATAAGAGATGACAAAGGGTGGATGGTTGCTGTCTATGCTGGCGGATTAGGCTATCAAAACAATAACTATACTGAAGCAACTGCTCTTCTTTGGGGGATTAAATTGGCTATCTCCCTTGGTATCAGGAATCTGAATATTCAGGGGGACTCTAAAATGGTTATTGATGCAGTTAACAATGTGTCGACTGTTGGCATTAAGTTGAAAGATGTTATTATGGATATACAGATTCTCATGCAGAAGATTCCCAGGGTGGACATCTCACATATTTACCATGAGGGTAATGGTGTTGCAGATGCCTGTGCCGAACTTGGCCAACAGTATTCAAATTGGCGTTGCTGGCGCCAAATTGATCATATCCCTTTAAATCTTAGGGAACTCATTCTAAAGGAAGTGACGTGTTAAGGATGAGTCAGACTTATTGGAAAGCCAGCTCACTTCGTCAGTTCTTTTGGAGGGTGCTGACGTGCCTCTTGGAGCACGGGTTTTTTTGTACCTTCTTACTTGTCATTTCCGCTTCTCTTTGATAAGGCAAGCAGACTGCTTGATCATTGTGGTGTTTTCCATGAAATTATGATTAAGCATGGGATGAGTAAGCGTCATCTTTGTAAGGCTTCCCATATTTATGTTAATGCGTGTTGTTTTATCACTAGTATAATTAGCCTTGATCAAGGGATTAATGTTACCGTGAATACGACTGGGGAGATTTGGGGTTTTTGTGACCTGCTCTGTAATTCCAACATGGGTGGCGATAGAATCCGAACTGAACCCGTTTCTTGCTGTGAGTTCCAAGACAACCTAGTGGTCTGGCATTATTGCAAAGAGGGTGGGATTAGTCCCTATTTGGAGCGGCTCAACGGGTATGATGAAAACTTGTCTGAACAGTTCACTAGGTATTGGCAAAACCGACGAGTCTTTGTGGGGGGGAATTAGTTTTGAAATTTCAGAAAGTGATTGCTATGGCTACTGGTATGTCCACTCAGGGGATTAAACTGCAAAGGGAAACTAAAATTGCGGACCTTTCCAATCAGAAGCTCTTTCTTGGAGATGGTGAAGAATTAGTCCCCTATCAGGGGGGATTTGATCGAGCCAAGCTGCCCGAGCCTTGGGACGATGTGTGTTTTCTCCTCATGAAGTATTTCACCCTGGAGGGGCGCTTCACCAGGTTCTACAACTATCATCTTCCCCTTCTGAATCATTTTAGACGCAATGCACATATTAGCTTTCCATTTTATCTGCTTTCTTCCCTTGAGTATTATGTCCTTAGGGTTAGAGCTAAATTGGCGAAGAAACCTGCTAAGAAACCCATCCCCCTTCATCAGGGCCTTATCTTCTGTCTTTACAACTTCCATCTTGCTCTTGAGCCCTCTAAGGCCATTCAAACCAATAGTGGGGATCTATCTTCTAACCCTAATGATACTCCTGTTGTTAAAGAACCATGCCCTTCCCCTGTTCCTACTAAGACAAAAGAAGTTTCTTTTTCTACTCCTGAGGAGATTCCCATTGATACTTCGGGTTCTACTGTGAGTACGAAGTGCAAAAAGAGGAAGACACATGCTGGTGAAGTGGGCACTGGGGGGGCTGCGGTGGGGACCCCAAAAAATCCCTGTAGGACCCCTATGGGACAAGGTAGCAAGTCTCATTCGTCTGCTAAGGCTATTAAGGAGGGTTTCTCCTTAGGAGTTAGGCGGTCGGGGCGAATTGCTAGCAAACCTGCTCCAAAAGCAAAACTTATTGATTACTCTGAGAGCGCTTCTGATGAATCCACCCAGGGTGATGAGGCTAAGGATATGGATGTTCAAAAAATCTCTGAGGATGCTGATGGTAAGCAGGAGACTCAAGAAATGGGGGCTACTGCTGAGGATGTTGTTGATTCTGCTGAAAATGCTGGCAAAGCGGGAGAGATGTTTGTGGAAGAAGCCGATGATGAAATGGAAACTGATGCTAGCTTGGCAGCTGAAATTGCTATTCTGAGGGCTCACATTGAGAAACTGGAACAGAATCTTTCCACTGTGCTCAGGAATTCTATTTTCCTTAATATTTCTGTGTTGCAAAACCTGGGGGCTACTGTTACTGCTGACAATGATGATCTCGCTACGAAATTGGATGACATTATTAAATCTATGGTTAAGTGAGGAGAGAATCTGCCTCCTTAGTTTTTGCTTTTATATTAATGATACTCTGCTACTCTGTATTAACTATCTTAGTTTATAGCTGCTGATTTTGCTGTTTATGCTGGGAAAACAGTATTTGATGTATCTGTTTTGAGGCACTTTTTGTGCTGGTTGCCTCTGTGGCCTTTCTGCTTTTTGTAAGGGTTCGGCCCCTTGTTTAGCCGCCTTATATTATCAAAAACAATGGAGGTGTTAGAGGCAATCAACACAATGGGCACAATGATGCAAGCACTTCCGGAAACCAAGGTGATCCTCCGATGCATACATCTCATTCTTCCATGCCAAGACCACTCATGACGACATTTCTGGACCAACCAAGGGTCACGGAGGAAGAATCACAAGCTCAGCGTGAGACTTTTGATGACTATTGGAGGGAGTGGATAGCACTAAGTGATGAATGCAAAGAACCCTTGCCATGGAATGACTTCTACCAAGTCAAATACAAGAACCGAGACCGGCCTCGAGAAGGGAGGACTCACCATCATACAAATCATGAGTTGCAAAAGAAGCTGGGAAAGGTCAACATCACTCCATTCGATGGTTCAAGGAAGATCACGACACGGGCTTGGATTTAAAAGTTGGATAACTACTTCACATTGAGCCCTATGGTCGAGAAAGACGCTATACAGTTTGCCACACTACACTTGGAGGCAGATACACTTGATTGGTGGTACGACGACTTGGTGACTCAAGGGCATGATCGCATCACTACATACTTGGAGTTTTCACAAAGGTTGATTGACAGGTTCGATGAGGCAAACCTGGAACAATTCTTCAAACATTTGGCACAACTCAAACAGGATGGTCTCGTGGATACATATATTACGAAGTTTCAGAAGCTTGCCGTATTGGTGCCAAATGTTTCGAGACACGACTAACATTCCTATTCATTGAGGGACTTGAGGAGCTGATTCGTGGATGGGTGAGAGTCTTGGATCCTCCAACACTAAGGGAAGCAATCAAGAGGGCTCAAGGAACGAAGTTTTCAGCACCACCCAACCCCAAGTTTCAAAGTAAGTCATTTCAAAAGGAGCCGAGGAAGAACTTTCCAAAGGAGGAGCAAAGGAAGCCCATGTTGGATTTTGAGACAAGAAATGAGATGCGGAGGAAGAAGTTGTGTTTCACTTGGAGGGAGCCGTGGGTGTCGGGACATAAATGCCAAGGCAAGACCAAGGCATACTACACTGAGGTCTTCTCTGATGATGAAGAAGGAGTTGCCCACACTAGCTCAAAGGAAGACATGGAGGCATGACACGAGGAGACTGAGGACACACAAGGTAATATTGCATTTCTTTCAGGTGTTCCAAAACATTATCCTTTCAGGCTTAGAGGTGTTATACAAGGGCACAGAGTATCTTGTTTGGTGGATAGTGGTGCTACACATACTTTCATTGATAAAGGATTCGTGGTCAAGAAAGGACTGCAAGTAGAGGAGTTCCCAGGGTTTAATGTCCTCTTGGCGGATGGGTTCAAGATAAATTGCACAAGGAAGATATCTCATCTTAGCATACAGTTGGAGGACTATACTTTTGAGGATGAGTTTTATGTGGTCGGCATTGGAAAGACAGAGGTCGTCTTGGGCATTCAATGGCTCAAGTCTCTTGAGAGACAGGACTTCAACAAGATGGAGTTGGAGTTCACTTCAAATGGCAAGCAAATTATTCTAAAGGCCAGCAGCTGTAGCACACCAGCCAGCATGACAGCCAAGAGAATGGAGGTCCAAACCAGATTTGAAGCAAGAGATTTTCAGCTAGAGGCCCCTTTTGGATCAGCACTCATAGGAGAACATGGGGCAAAGGTTGGAAGAAAGATGAAGGAGCTAGAGGACTATGAGATGAACTATGGTGACACATCTGATTTTCTGATTTATAACAGCAGCCCTACTTTTATAACAGCCCCTACATATGATGGACACATGGTGGAAGAAGCCCTTGAGATGGACACTTGTAGTTTGGACATAGGACATGAAGAAGACATGAAAGAAGATCAAGAATGGTGTGATGATTGGCTGCAACAAGCAAGGAAAGCAAAGATGTTGGCGGCCCAGACTAGACAGCACTTACATAAGATCCAAGAACAATGTCAGCAGCTGGATCAAGTAAGGAAACAGAGGGAAGCACACCTAAGATCACTACTCCTCCCGAAGATAGAAGCCATCATGGAGGAACGAGCAAAGGAGGAGTCTATGGAGGAGTATGCAGATTTGGATGAGCAAATAAAAAGGTATGATTCAGAAATCTTCACATCTGATTTGCATCATGACTTGATTTGTCTTGAGAGCCCCTTGAAGGCTCAAGCAGTAGAAGAACTTGGAGATGATGAGACTATACTTAGTGGATCAGCCACTAATGACATGTTTTCACTTGGAGTCATAAGGGATGATTCATTGATCATTCATGGTGGAGGTATAGAGCTGAGTGATACTATGATGCGACTCCATCATCATTTGGTGATACTTGAGGCTGCCCTATGTTTTTCTACGGAGACACTTGCATTGGAGGAGTACACTTCAGAGGTATGGATGATTCCTTCACCGAGGTATGATATTGTTTTCATCTCTACTTGGAAGGCACTAGGGTTTGTTATACAGTCGGTATTTGACATCGGAGTTGGAGATGTGCATGGTGTCACTAACATCCCCGCCCTAGTACCTGAGATTATTCTCAATATCTGGGTGATAGATGCTATTTCATGGTACAGCAGGCGAAGGACAGCAGTTGTTTGGGTGTTTTGGAGAGGCTTGGACTACCTCGTCATTACTGGAGGATGGCATTTGAATGATACTTTATCATTCTATGTCATTAGAGGGATTGTTGACAGCCATATAGAGATGATTTTCAATTGGGAGTTAGCTGTCTTGATTTATACCAGCCACCTTGGAGGAGCTGATCTACATTTTCTGACACCTGTGTTGAGGCTTTTGCACATCGATGAGAGGCTGACTGATGTTGAAGGTTGGATTGATGATAGTACTGCGAGATGTCTTCCTCTCTTCATGACTAACAAGTGTGGTGACAGGATGATTTGGGATCCAGGTGGAGGTATGTTTGGCACATCACTTCATTGGAGTGATGGTGGGTTATTTCACATTTCATATAGCACTTCCAGTGATTATATCAGAGTGACGCACCGGAAGTTTGGAGACTTGTGGTTGTGCTTCAGGGATCACACTCTTCATCACATGTTCTTCGGGACTTCGGATTGGATCAGCTATTGCTTCTCAAGGAGTGGCATTTTGGGAGCTTTAGGGGTCATGGCACTTGTGGTTGCGAGCATACTTCATGGAGGATGGTGCTTGGTTGGATTCGGGAGTGTATGGTTTCAACTGTTCGAGTTCACTTTGAATTACATTCTTCCATTCCTTCTTGGAGGATGCATGTCATGTCCCCATTTCCGGAGTGAACACCCAACGGATAATGGAATTAGCCTATCCTCATTCCCGTAGGCTAGTTTATCAACTCAAGGGAATAATATGGCAAAGATGGTCAATGAAATTAGTGCACTCGCATTAATTATTCAATTGTAAATAATTAAATAATAATAATTTATTATTATTATTTAATTGAGCGCCAAGGAGAAATAAGAAATTAAATAATATCATTTTAATATTATTTGATTAAAAGCAAAACAAATAAATAAATAAATAATAAATAGGTCTTGACCTATTTGGGTGCCTACATGGGAATATGTGAAAAAAAGCCAATAAAATAATAAAATAAAGGTGGCGCTCATCTTGGTGGGAAAAGTAGTTCTTGGAGAATGAATTTCAACTTTGGTCCTTGCATTGGATCATGCGCCATCATTGGAGGGAATTCGCAATTCAAATATTTAATTTGAATTGGTATAAAAGAAGCATGTGTGTCTCATTTCCGGCATCACGAACTAATGGCAAACTTTCGCACTTTTGCTTGGCAATTGTTGTTTAATCTTCAAAGGACGAAAACCCTTTGCTGAGATTTTGGTGTGTGGACGAAAACCCATCACATCATGGAGTCGGATTCATCCTGAGTTCGCAATTGCATTGCATTCTTGAGCTTCATCGAAGTTTTGCATTGATTTGAAGATTTTGCAGAATTCCATTGAGAAATCACTGACACAGCTAGATGCCTCTTTGGAGGTTGCATTCAATATACTCAGATTGAAGGCGGACAGCTTCTAAATCCCACTGGCCATAGTGTTGAGAGGATAATATTCTATTGGAAGGCAGTGATTATCATCCAAGGGAGTTCGGCTAGTTTCCTTGGCATCATTTCACCACTTTAAGGAGGTCTGTAAGCAGCGATTAGCATTTTGGCAACAGGCGGCCAGATCTAGAGGACCTTGATCAGCATTTGGAACAGGGAACCATATTGGAAGGCCACGGATCATCATCCTCAGACAGCGATCATATTGGGACATAGCGATTAACATAAGGAGGTGAATCAGCCATCACTCGACCCATCTTTGAAGACATCCAATTGAAGACTGAGCTCGTTCAAGCCAGCGATCTGCATCATTGAGATTCATTGTGCCATGGATATCTTGGTAGCAGCGATAGCATCAGTTGGAGAAGCGATCAGCCTATGTCCGTGACAGTGACAGCCCTGAGACACCTCATTACCTGCGATCTCTGTATCAATAGCAGCGAACAGTTTGACAAGTCAATGGACACTGCATTAGATCATTAAATTGCTATGTCGAAACAATTGTCTGTAGCTGAATTGTAACAGCAGATCATGTCTAGTCTGAATTGTAATGCTATTGAATCAGTTGGAGAATTGAAATAGAACTATCATTGAAATCTTGCAAATCGAAATTGTAATCCAACATTGAAGCTGCCATATCTATTGCCATTGAATTGTAACAGCAGATCATGTCTAGTCTGAATTGTAATGCTATTGAATCAGTTGGAGAATTGAAATAGAACTATCATTGAAATCTTGCAAATCTAAATTGTAATCCAACATTGAAGCTGCCATATCTATTGCCATTGAATTGTAACAGCAGATCATGTCTAGTCTGAATTGTAATGCTATTGAATCAGTTGGAGAATTGAAATAGAACTATTATTGAAATCTTGCAAATCTAAATTGTAATCCAACATTGAAGCTGCCATCTCTATTTGTTATAGTTTTACATGTCATAGTTGGTAGAAATTGTGTCGGAGACAAGTGTAATTGGTAGAATTAGTTCAGTTTGCTTCCATATTGAAAGAACCACAAAATTATCATATCAAACCTATTCCGGCACATGACAGTGGTATCAAAGCAAGAGATCCTGCCAGCCTGTAGGGTCTAATTGGTAATTGGCAAAAGTCAAAAGATTTATTCCGATAGCATTTCGTGTAAAGGTTGTAGTTAAAATCCACCTTCATCGGTTGTGATTTGGCTAAATCTTAACCGGGTGTTATGTGTGAGAAGCTTGATCTAGCCAATGGTTAGTTATGCAGTTTTATAGAAGAAGAAACAATCAGCCAAGAGAACCTATTGTGGAAAACATGGAAAAAGAGATAGATAGAGAAGAAGATCCTCCTAGAGAAAATGGAAACATGAATCAGATTTCAGAAAGATTGACAACAGGTCAGCAGCAAACAAATGACGCATTGGCACGTATGATGCAATATATGACACGAGCCATGGAGAACATGGGGTTAATGGTACACCTAACCGAAGGGATAGTGTAACTAGTTCACCAAGGGTTGATAGAGCTAGTACTCCTACAAGCATTAGGCCTATGAAACCTACATTTCTTCCAAGGGAAGATATAGAAGAGGTTGTTGAGGATGAAGAGGCACCACCCACGGATGATGAGGTGATTGCTATGCATCAAGCATATAGAGCATTTCCAGCAATTCTTAGACAGGATTTCACTTTCCAGCAGTATTGGAATCAAAGGAAGGGAGGACGAAGAATGAGAGGAGACAATAGACCAAGGAGACAAGAGTGGCAACATCAAGAATATACGGAAGCTTTGAATAGGATCCCTCTACCAAACTTTGATGGAAGTGGAAAGATGAGTGCAAGAGCTTGGGTAAACAAATTGGACACATTTCTCACACTTAAGCCTATGAAGGAAGAAAAGGCAATTCATCTTGCAACCATGCATCTGGAAGGGGCAGCATGTGATTGGCGGCACTATAGGCTTGTTACTCAAAATCATGAAATGATTCAATCATATGAAGAATTCACAAACAAACTCATTGCTAGATTTGACAAGAACGATGAAGAGGTATACTACAGGGAGTTGGCTCAGTTGAAACAAATTGGCCTTGTGAATACTCACATTGATGAGTTTCAAAGAATTGCAGTAATGGTTCCGGATATGACAGAAAAACGAGTGATCATGCTGTTTGTTCAAGGATTGAATGATAAATTGAGAGGATTGGTTAAAGCTCACAAGCCTAGCACCTTGGATGAGGCTATTCAGTTGGCACTTGATTTGGATACTACTCCATCATTCCAGCCACAAAAGAATGTTTTCAAGGGCTCTAGTTCAAATCAAAGAGGATTCAATCAACAGAAGTATCAACCTCCTAGGTTGGATCAAGAAACAAAGAATGAAATGAGGAAGAAGCTTTGCTTCTCTTGCAAAGAGCCATGGGAACCAGGACATAAATGCTTGGGTAAAGGTAAAGTTCATCTCATAGAAGTCTATCCTGATGAGGAGAGTGAGTCTGCAGAAGACAATAACTCGGATGGTGTTGAGGATCATGAGGAGCAACAGCCACAGCTAGAACCTGAACCGAATGATGAGAATAAAAGACGTGACCTTTCCAACAATTTCAGGGGAACCGAGATATCAAGCTTTCCGATTGAAAGGTGTCATCAACGGACAAAGAGTCACTTGGTTGACAGTGGAGTTACTCATAACTTCATTGATGAAGGCTTAGTTGTGAAAAAGGACTAAAAGCTGAGGATTTTTCTGGATTCGGTGTGACAGTTGCGCATGGATTCGCCATGGAATGCACTAGAATGGTACTGCAGCTTAACTTTCAAATGGGAGACTACACACTGACTGATGATTTCTATGTGTTAGGATTGGGAGAGATTGATGTTGTGTTGGGAGTTCAGTGGTTGCAGTCACTTGGCAGATACATACAAGATTTCAACAAGATGGAACTTGAATTCATTCATGATGGGAAGAAGATTGTTCTGAGAGCACTCTCAAATGGAGGCCCTAGAGTTGTGTCAGCAAGGAGAATGAAAACATTGTTTAGACATGACAATGTTGCTTGGGCAGCTCAGTGCTTTGTATCATCTAAGCCTTCTTCAAATGAGCAGAAATATCATGTGCATATACAATCAGTACTGGACAAGCATAGTATGGTGTTTGGAGAAATTCCTCCTGGTAGACCACCAAATCGTGGGTTTGAGCATGTCATCGAGTTGGGGGAGGGCTCCAAGCCCATCATCACTACACCTTATCGTCATCCAAGGCATTTCAAGGAGGAGATTGTAAAGATGATTAAGGAATTCTTGGAGATGGGATTCATTCGTCCTAGCTCAAGTCCATTTGCATCCTCTGTTGTGTTGGTGAAGAAGGATGGTACATTGAGGATGTGCATTGATTACAAAGCTCTGAATAAGAAGACAATCAAGAATCGATATCCCATTCCTAGGATCAATGAGTGGCTTGATGAGTTGCACGGGGCAATGTATTTCTCTAAGATTGATCTTCGTTCAGGGCAGGGCCTAAATTTGACAGTTGACCTTGCCTGTCAAGCAATTTTTTTATGACAGTTATCTATTCAATGGTGCCTTTAAAATACTGTGACATATCTTAATATAAGTAAATTATATTACATTGAGGAAGAAGGATGGTACATTGAGGATGGTACATTGATTACAAAGCTCTGAATAAGAAGACAATCAAGAATCGATATCCCATTCCCAAGATCAATGAATGGCTTGATGAGTTGCACGGGGCAATGTATTTCTCTAAGATTGATCTTCGTTCAGGGCAGGGCCTAAATTTGACAGTTGACCTCGCCTGTCAAGCAATTTTTTTATGACAATTATCTATTCAATGGTGCCTTTAAAATACTGTGACATATCTTAATATAAGTAAATTATATAAAAACCAAATATATATATCACCATAATCCTATATAAATTTTGACTGTTTGTCCAAAATCTATCCTCTCATATGCTATGGTCTTTTAAAAATTTTGATTGTATTTTACAGCAAAAAAGCCTAAATACAGCTATACAACTGTCAAATTTAAGCCCTGGTTCAGGGTATCATCAGATACGTGTCCGTGAAGAGGATATTCATAAGACAACATTCAGATGTCACTATGGACACTTTGAATTTCCGGTTATGCCATTTGGTCTAACCAACGCTCCTGCTACATTTGAATCATGCATGAATCACATCTTTCGTGAGCAATTGCATAAGTTTGTGTTGGTGTTCTTCAATGACATTCTAATATACAGTAAGACATGGGAGGAACATTTACAGCACATTGATGTAGTATTGGGTATCATGGAGGCTCAGTCATTGTTTGCGAAGGCATCTAAGTGTGAAATTGGTATGAAAGAGATTCTCTATCTGGGACATGTGATTGGAGCTGATGGAGTCAGAGTTCATCAGGAGAAGATACAGGCAATTTTGGATTGACCACCTCCACGGAACATTTCAAACTTTGAGAGGATTTCATGGGCTATGCTGCAACTACAGGAGGTTTGTAAAAGGGTTTTCACAGTTAGCACCACCTCTCACATATCTCACTAAGAAAGGAGCATTCAGTTGGTCAAATAAGGCTCAGTTTGCTTTTGACAGACTCAAGGAGGTGATCAATTCATGTCCAGTATTGGCATTGCCGGATTTCACACAACCCTTTGTGTTGGAATGCGACACATCAGGGACAAGCATTGGTGCAGTGTTGATACAGAACAAACATCCTATTGCTTTTGAGAGCAGAAAGTTGAGGGATGCAGAAAGGCTCTATTCCACCTATGATAAGGACATGCTCGCCATCATGCATGCATTGGCGATGTTCATGCAGTATTTGGTGGGTAACCGATTTGTGGTCAAAACTGATCACAATAGTCTAAGGCACTTCTTGTTGCAGACAGATTTGAATGAGAGGCAACAAAAATGGGTGAGCAAGATTCAGGCATATGACTTTGACATCAAGTATGTGAAGGGAAAGAACAATGTGGTTGTCGATGCTCTATCTAGGAAGCTTACTTTTTGCTCTATGTTAGAAATTTCAGCAGATTGGAAATCTCATCTATTGGTCGAGTATTCCAAGAATACTTTTGCTTGTGAAATCATGGATGGCAAGATTCAGGATGACAAGTACAAGGTGATTGATGATGTGATCTACTACAAGGACAGGATCTACTTGGTCCCTAAGTCGAAGTTGAAGGAGAAAATTCTAAGAGTTACCCATGACAATCCACTTGCAATACATCCAAGTTTCTTCAAAACCTACAGGGCAGTGAGAGAGAGATTCTCATGGAAGGGTCTCAAGGACGATGTCATGCAACATGTCAGAGAATGTTTGGTTTGTCAGCAGAACAAGCCAGAGCATACCTCTCCTGCAGGATTGCTTCAGCCATTGCCCATTCCGGAGCAAAGGTGGGAAGGTATTTCAATGGATTTCATCACAAGTCTTCAAAAGGTACAAGGCAGGGATTGCATCTTTGTGGTGGTTGACAGATTGACAAAGTACGCACACTTCTTTGCAATTCCGATAGATAATTCAGCACTCCAGGTTGTAGAGTTGTTTTTTAGAGATGTGTTCAAACTACATGGACTACCGAAGACCATTGTCAGTGATAGGGACAGCAGGTTCCTCAACATATTCTGGCAAGAGTTGTTCTGAATGATAGGGACAAAGTTGGAAACAAGCACGAGCTATCACCCTCAAACAGATGGACAGACTGAGATTGTGAACAAATGGGTTGAGGGATATCTTCATAACTATGTTGCAGGGCAACAGCATGCTTGGATCAATTGGTTACACTTGGGTGAGTTTTGCTACAATACCACCTATCACATGTCAATGGGCATGTCACCCTTTAGGGCCTTGTATAGCTATGATGCTCCATCACTGTTGGATTTGGCCTTGGAGAATTGCAAACCTCCTAGAGCGAAGGAATTAATGCAGGACAGTCAAGACATCCTTAGGGTACTTAAGGATAACATACAGCAGGCTCAGAATCAGCACAAGGTATGTGCAGACAGGCACCGAACTGAGAGGGTATTTGAGGTTGGTGACTTGGTTTTCTTGCGCCTTCAGCCATACATACAATCGACATTGAAGAAGAGTGCCACAGAGAAGTTGAAGCCAAGATTCTATGGTCACTACAAGATTCTGAGGAGAGTGGGTGAAGTGGCATATGAACTTGAACTACCAATGGAGAGCAAGATTCACAATGTCTTTCATGTGTCATGCCTCAAAAAGGCATTGGGACAGAAGGTTGTTTCTTCGCCTAATCTTCCACCTCTTGATGAAGAGGGCACTTTGGTTTTCGTCCCTGACAGCGTTTTGGAAACAAGAGAGTGACATCTGAGGAACAGGGTGATCAGAGAATATTTGGTGAAATGGAAAGACTTGCCTCTAGAAGATGCGACATGGGAAGGAGAACAGATTCTACAGCATCCGAATTTGTCATTGCTTGAGGGCAAGCAATCTCTAGAAGGGAGGACTGTCATGTCCCCATTTCCAAAGTGATCACCCAACGAAGAATGGAATTAGCCTATCCTCATTCCCATAGGCTAGTGTAATGTCCCCTTCTAGCAAGCCAAAATTTTCCTTAACCTTGCACAAATTTCAACTTACAAAAGAGAACATTAGTATTCAATTCTTCTTTTCATATTATAATTAGAGTTAATAATCAATTTTCAATTCCATATACTTTCCATATTTACACTTAAGGCTTATAACCTTATGATCTTAATCAAAATGATTTCATCTTAAAACATAGTCATTTCATATTTACATTCTTTCATTCACAATTCCCATGCATTATCTAGAGAGAGTTCCTAGTTAGCCCTATCATTAATCAATCTTGTCTTCCACATGAGCATGGTTTGTTAAGGCGTTAACCATCCCACACGGAGGCCCAAAGGCTTCTCCCAACACCCAGGGTCCTTCACCATTTGGCTCAATGGGACTTCACGCAACACCCGGCATTCTTCCTCCCATTGAGAGTCACCTACCATCGGGCACATTTATTCTGAGCTCATAATACCATAGGCCCAAGAGCTTCACTCACATGCGGAGTTCTTCGTCTCTTGGCTCAAGGGACTTCACAAACACCCAGTATTCTTCATCCACTTGAGGGTCACCTAGGTCCAATTTACATCCTTAACTTAACCCCATACTCATAGGTTGATAAGATGATTACAGATGATGCTTGAACATCCCTTTCGAATGTGTCATGAGTTGTGAGATTATCAATCATTCAATATTGCTATCTTACGATTGCGGCATTATATTTCATCATTCCAATAAGCTTTCTTATATCATATGTTATAGACATGATAGTCATTTCTATCATAGGGAATACATTCATTTATATGTTGATCCTTTTTATATATAATAAACTCATGCTAGTTCATCACATATTCAGATTGAGATATTTGAAAATTAATGATTATATGTAATATCACATTATAATGACGTCACTATCTATTTCAATCATAACGTGAACATAAAGCATTTAGTTCTATTATCATTTCAACATTATTTCTACATGCTCCTTTACTATAATAATACTTATCTAATTCATGTTTAAGCTGCTTAATTACTATCTACCTACATGAATAAACTGCATTTTATCCAATCGGAATTCTGGTCTAATTCAGTCAGCAACAATATCTATATTAATTTCCAATGCTTACACATTAATGATATCATTCTTTAATTCATATTCTACGCATATGTAATCGATTTGCAGAAATAATATTGACAAAGACAAATTTGCCATACCTGGCTATGGATCGCGAATTTGGCAAGAGATGTTTGTTATTCAGTTAGCATTAATGGCTCAGATTTCTTCACACTTTCTTGATCAGGATTTTAGGCACTTATTTGCAGTAGTATCCGCTTGCAGATTCAGGGATGATTGATTGTATTGTGTGATATGATTGTTGATCGATGCCCCTTCTCCTTGATCGATGATCATATTTATATCTTTAAAAGTTTGTCTTTGCCGATCGGGTGCATCCTTTTATTACCATTCTTTAATGCAAACTTAACTTAAATCAAATCAGTGCTTTTTTTCGTCTCATTCAAATCTTGTCTAGTTTGTTGTGTTGGACGCCACATAGGATA
This sequence comes from Cunninghamia lanceolata, assembly GCA_027924645.1. NCBI lineage: Eukaryota > Viridiplantae > Streptophyta > Pinopsida > Cupressales > Cupressaceae > Cunninghamia > Cunninghamia lanceolata. The sequence goes on along the minus strand of BSBN01000467.1, from coordinate 2,211,900 downwards.
ATCTTTGATTAGTGAATTCCCTTGATCGGCACCTTGGTACTTATGATTCGTCTTAGTCATTGAAGGATTCCGTGACGGGAGTCTACTCGCATATCAACTTCATCAAGGGCAGATTTCATATCAGCTATGGAGAGCATTCACGAAGGAAAACTCACCTAGGGTTGGAGCAAATTGCATCTAAGGAAGAGCGACCTGCTCTTAGGGCTGATTTGAGGTGATTTGCTCGATGGTTGGAATTAGGGTTTGAGCAGATTTATAACAGCAGACTTACCACTCCTAATCCAGCCTCTATTGAAGTTCATTTATGCATAATTTTGGTATGTAATTATTGGCACTAGTTTCTACTTTGTTGCTGGGCTATTGGCTGGTTGCCATCATCATATTGTGTACTCAAGACTTCATATTTACAGCATTTAGTACAGCAGGCTTCATGTTCATTGTGGTGGGGTAAATTGATGTGTTCAATGTGTAATTCAAATTTCATGGTGTATACCTTTTGCATTGTTGGACGGACTTGGACCAATCTTATGATGCATTTACGTTGATGTTGGATGTGATTTATGATAAATATATGCAATTGTTTTCAAGTCTGATTTTGGAGCAGAAGTTAGAGTTACGGCAGAATAATAAAGTGCAGAAATTTTAGGGCAGACTTAGGGTTCAAGCCGAAAAATCAGAATTACAGTCAAATATCCCATTTGGGATATTATAGTTAAGGAGAGAATTAAAGAGAACAACTACCAAGTCAGACAGGAGCCTCGAGGCTGAGAAAAATACCAAGATTTTGGATGATATTAGAAATGAACAACGGTCACCATGCATAAAGACAAGTCTTGGTTATGAAGCAAAAGAAGATCAACTTTCAAATGAGCCACCAAAGAAGGGAAATGAGGAAAAACCAAAAGGCTATGTAGATGTTCTCAAGAGTTCCATCAATTATGAGCATTGAGAACAACAAGAGGAAGGAAAACAATGTCCCGCAGAAAATTAATATTCCTCATAGAGACAACAAAGAAAAATTCACAAGATCATTTCCTCTAAGGCAAGAACAATTGAACAAGTCTCAACATTCCTTTTATGGTTATTGCTATTCATGTAATAGCTTTGGTCACAAAGCAATAGATTGTTGGACACATTCAAGAGAACCTGGTTGGACCAAGAAGAAAATTTCTTATGGGTTGTCAAATGAGAATTACAATGTCATAAGTTATAAATGCAACAACCTTGGTCATAAGGCAAGAGATTGTAGAACACAAGCAAGAAATGATGATTGGAACGAGAGTAGTACTTACGGATTTTCAAGAAGGAACTATAATTCCTTGGTTCCTTTGGTGGATTACAATGTTATACGCTACAAGTGCAACAATTATAGGCATAAGGCACACTTTTGTAGAAGTGCTTTTGAACTCCCTAGGCAGAACAAGAAAGTGGAAGCTATGGATAATCAAAAGGAAGGAAATACAAAAGTATGGAGAAGGAAACAAGAGCAAGATAATAAGAAGGAAGAATCTATACTTGTGCAAACTTCACTTCATGCACAAGTGGTATCTCCAAGGTCATAAGGAGAAGTACGAGTTCAAGGGGAGCTAACCATTGCATTATTTTTTTAGCTCCATGGAGGAGACAATTCAAGATATGCATATTCTATATGAGAATTCTGTTGTCATTGATCAAAGGGGAAGAGTATATTTGTGACATTTTGGCTAGAACATGTGTTGGCAAAAACAAAAGAAATTGATAGTGGAAAGTTGGATATGATGGTTATGTTGGTACTTACGTTCGAGTTCCTATTGATGTAATGATGCCATAGAAGACAGTGGATAGAGGTATAATGAATATCCCTTTACCATTAACAAAAAAGGGGGAGAATTATGAATATCCCTTTACCATTAATGAAAAAGGGGGAGAGTTATAGAAAGGTGGAGAGCTATAGCAAGGAAGAGTTATAAGAATAAGAAGAATGATGCCATTAATGTCAAGGAGTACTACAGACAGGGGGAGATTCTTTGTGAAGAATTGACAACATTTTTCCATTTTGTAAGATGCATAGTGAATGATGGTTAGCAAAACAAGTTCCTAGTGTGTTAAACTTGAGAAGATCATCCAAATTATTTTTGGACAGCTATAGAGGAAGCATATCACCCAAGTGACATAGAGACAAAGGGGGAGCCTTATAGACAGGGGGAGCATAACAGAAAAGAGAAGGGAATCACATCATAAAGGAGAGAAGCATGTTACTTCCCTTTGCCATTGATGTCAAAGGGGGAGAGATGGAGTATGAGGGAGTAATGCAAAAGGAGAGAATTATGTTAGTGTTGCCATCAATGACAAAGGGGGAGATTGTTGGAAATATTGTCATTGATGTCAAATGTGCATGGACATGTTGTCATTGATGTCAAGAAGGTAGTCATAAGTGTTATTATTAATAAACAAGACAAGAGTATAGGAAATGGTTGTCATTGATGTCAACGTAGCAATATCATTGAATGCAAGGTGTAAATATTGTCAATAATATCAAAAGTGCATGGACAAGATTGTTGTCAAGAGATTGTTGAAATATGGTTGGAGAAGATCATCATCATCAAATTATATTCCGTGGTCGTCATAAGAAGCAAAAGCAGATGTAAGACGAGCTGATAAGGTCGACTATTCTTTATAGTGGCATCTCCTTCGAAGAAATTGGTGAAGAATAAAAATGACAAACTTGGAGATTGAAATAAAATAATAATTAATTAAAAGTGAAGTGGAGTAGGTTAAAAGAATTTTTTAAAAAATTGAAATATTAATACCTCTTAAAGAGGCCGACCACCTCCATAAGAAGCGCCTTACATATAAGACAAATGTCTTAATTAAAAAGTATAAGGAAGTGATGCATTTTTTATGATGTCATAAAGGTATACGATCAAATTAAGGAGTGATATGATGTAAGACAAAATGTCGTATTTAGAAGACAAACATAAGATGTAAATTCAAAAGGAGAAAAGATGTGATTCACATGTAAGACAAAATTGTCTTATTCACAAAGTTTATGATATGCAATTTGAAAAAGACAAAAGGTGATTATGTTATGTGATTGGAAATAAGCCAAAAGTCTTATTTATAGCAAATACAAGTCATACGATTAAAAAGACGAGGAGGTGCGATCATTGATATGTGATACGATTAATAAAAGAGATGATGCCATTAATAAGTAAAGGTGGTACGATTTAAAGGACAGCAATCTGTTTTTAGAAGATAGTAATAATCATAAAGGCAATTATCATATGAAAAGGTACGTATTTAATAATGAGTTGCATTTTTTGTAAATGGTTATGTCTCTAAAGAAAAGTCACCTCCATTCACAAGAAACATAAGGATATATAAGGAAGATGTGGAGAATTTTTTGTAAGTAAGAAATAATCGTTTAAGTACTCAAGCAGATTTAAAGAGGAGAATATGAAGAGCAATTCAGATTTATATCAACATGTATGAAGAGAGTGTTAATGTTGTGAAGGAAAGAACAAATGATACATTATTAGAGAGCAAAAATTTGAAGGAAGATATTGCCATATTTATATTCAAACTTGTGAAAGGAAATTGTGCATGATTGTAATCAGATTTGTGAAGGAAGGTTATTGCTTGAGTTGTGATCAGATTTGAGATTTCTAAAGAAAGGATAGTACATAAGTTTGGATCAGATTTGTAAAGGAAAGACATACATCATTCAAGAACAGAAGTTGTCATCAGATTTGTGAGGAAGGGAGAACAATATCATCCATTGAAGACTTCGTAGGTTGGTGCCTATCATAATAAGAGATTGGTGTCTCTTACTGAGTTGGTGCTCAGTTGTGGGGATTGGTGTCTCCGGTGGGTTGGTGCTCACAAAAGATGAATTGTAAGAGAAGTAGGTTGGTGCCTATAGAAGAAGATCAATATATAAGCACTATTTTGCCATGGTTTTCTCCCACGAGGGTTTCCACGTAAATCGTGTTCTCTCTTTGTGTTCTTAATTGTTAGATCTTGCATATGTGTAGTTGCTGTGATTGATTAAGTTTGGAAAAGTTATATTGATTCACTCCCCGCCCCTCTCTCAGTATAACTGTGTGCTCATCAAGTAGATGGCATTACCACCACTTTGTTCCCAATGATTGCAAATCTAAAGTTGTTCAAAAATAAATTTCCCCCTGCCAACAAATTCACTGACTGCAAGAGGCCATCCAGATAGGAGAAAGGCAGCACAAAAAGTAATTAATGTACAAACCAAGGATGAAGCGGCTCAGAAATGCAGAGCACAATTTATTATATTGCAGAAAATTATCACAAGTATCCTTGGTCAGACTGATCAATTGGTCCAACAAGGTTTTCCCTAGCCATTCAATGCGAATAAAAGGAAGTTGCCTAGCAAAAGGTCCCTCAAGATAACAGATGAAAAGAAAAAAGATGAATCTATCTTCAAAGATTGGTTGTTAGTTCACACTGTAGAAAAGATGCATGAGGTGATCAAACCACTAGCAGAGCTAGAGGTTCAAATGCAAAACACAGTGGCAAATTGTCCAAGGTTTATCGTAAGAAGATCCATTTGAGTTGGAAAGCTGCTTCACAGTATTCAAGATGCTTGAGGTCCCTTCCAAGGATGAATGGGAGCAGATCAACTCTTCCTTAGAGAATCTGTAAGTTATGCTTCCTTCAAATTTTGCATATTACACATTTATAACTTTGGAAAGAGCCATTTCTTACAAGTATAAATTTATAACTGTTGATGATGGAATATTACACATGGCTGCCCTAATGCAGAATTAAAGAATAAACATTCTTAACAAATATGAAAAAGAATACCCATAAAATTCCCTCTGTATAATCAAAATGTTTGTGCAGTTAAACCTAAGTTAGTCCACAAAAAGACAAACTAGCATTGACATTTGAACTATCATTGACCATTTCTAATCCCATGGAAACCACTATACTCGAATATATAATTTAAAAGAACCAAACCTCAAGCTTGGCTAAGTTCCCATTATCATATGATAGACAAACCATTCTTTGTCAAATATATAACATGCATAAATGAATTCATTTGTAGGAGCTTTATCATAACACCTCAAATTTATCATTCAAGCTCCGCAATTTAATACCAATTTGAGCAGAAATACCGGAATATGAGACCATTTTCTGGTAGAAATGCTGTTGACAGTTGACACCAAAAATACATGATGGATTTTCAAACAGAAACCAATAAACTTCATAATTTGAAAACTCGCCTCAATAGGATCAAGCTTTGGGAGTCCTTTTGGAAATCGTTTCTCTAGCTCTTGCACCGCCATAAGTACACTCTGTCTTGCTTCTGGTGGCCGCAGATCTTGAGGAATAGCAACTCTCAAAGCACTGAGAGAGCATATGAGTGGCAACTGAACAGGCACCTTCATAGCACAACAGAAAGGCAAAAAAGCACATCCAACCCAATATGAGAAATCCTCAGACATCTTAGAGTTAGAAGAAATGATCCACGACTAAAAACATTTAAACACTTGCAAGTGCCAATAAATGAATAAACTCACAATCTTGTAGTTCAAGTTCCACTCACCACATGCATTTCACCTTTCTGTCCAGGAAGAGCAGGACGTGGCTTTGGACGGGTACCATCACTTGTCATGGTAGAAGTACAGTGTAAAAGAGTGTCCACTATGTAACTACTAGTTCGATTAGTCAATATTGTAGAAGGTAATATCCCAGATGCTGGTGGCTTTTTCACTGTATTAACAATTACACCCCATCCCCATTCAGTGACACCATCTCTTACCTTCACCTGCAAAGCACAAACAATATCTCACAATCTCCATTGTTGATGGACATGGAACAAAAAGGACAACACAGAAGCCTTAGACTATACAGCGTGGTTTGCTTGTAAGTTATCAAACCTTTGCATTTCTAAACCACATAATAGCAATTCTATATATTACAAAAACTGAAAATGGCAATCAAAGCTAGACGCTACAGTACTTTGAGTTGTACTACCAATTGTCCTCCAAAAATTAAATTCTGAGTTGTGTTTCTATGCTATTATTTTCTGTTTATTGTTAATCTTCCTTGATATTTGTTGTCATTTATCTTCTATGTTTTAAGTTTTCATTGATTATGAAGTTTATTCTAAATGAGGGTTTCTGTATTTGATAACTGACTTTGAATATTGAATGCCCAAAATTCCTTACAATCCGTAGCCTTTTATTTCCTCTCTCCTACTGTATGTGATCCTTCATGGGTCCCCTGGTTATTTGGTAAAATTCAGTACATTAGCTTAATGAAATGAATGTGTGTGATATTCTTTCAACATAGTTCTTCTGTTAGCATTAGGATGTTTCTTCTCTTAGTAGCATATTTCTACTAAATGAATAGTAACTATGTTCTTTATCACTGGTGCATTGTAGGATTGGATGCACATTGGCATAAAGGAGAAAGTGAATAGAACACAAAAGAGCATGAGCTCTTTCAAATCCTTTTTTACAGTATGCTTTATATATTCTAATAATTTATGTAATTTTCTTTACTTTAGTGTACCATTTCACGTAGTTCCACTGGCCCTCTAAAGTGGGGGTAAAATGTAAGGTCAGAAATTGCTGGCTTTGCAATCTCCACCTTATCTTTTTGCATCTTTTTAAATATGTATTGAAATTAACTCCACCTAGCAGCTCTATGGGAAAAAGCGCAAAGAGGAAGAATCAGACCAAATTAAAAATACAAAAAAAGCAGCTTCAAGGGTTAGAAGCTTAAATCCTGGTTGCACAGCATTGATGGAAAGTTTCCTGAGATCAATAATGTGGACAAGATCCTAACTGGCACAGTTCATATGGAAGAAACTGCTGGTAAATTAGTGGCAGAATCACAAGACATGCTTGCCATCAAAGAAAATTGGATCACCCAATCGACCAAATTTAAAATTACTGAGAAAAGGGCGTATTACTCAACTAAGAATTAAAAGAAGGTGTTGACAGGAAGACATCAATTCCAGAAACATTGCAGAAAGTCATCCAACCATAATTTTAGAACTTGGAATTGAAATAAAATCAGCAAGCCAAGATTTTGACTCAGACTTCGAAATCAGTAAAACTTGGCACATTAACAATATTTCATAAAAATATATTTTAAATACCATGCAAAATAATGTCATAAAACATAACAAGTGAAGTTGAAAACCCATTCAAATCCACAGTAAGTAAACAAAAACTGAAAGAATTTGAAAAAAAAAACTGCTTGCCAGAAGAGCACCCGCCGAGTTTCTGTCAAGTTACTCGTCAGTCACTTCAGGCTCACAAATATTCGCAAGTTCTGCAAGCTCCAGGTGAGTTTTATAAGTGTCCAACAATACATTGATCGTTTGAACATGCTGCAAGTCAAGATGGAAATTCTAGATCGTGGATACCTTGGAATGAGCATATAAAATTGCCATATTTTGGAAAAACAAACTTGGATCTAAGATATCAAACAAAACTTCTAGTTTCAGATCCAGAACTACCATTGCTTCTCCTCAAACCATTCCACATCAAAGACTCCATCCCTTGGGCTTTTCCTCAAACACCTCTGCCAACAAGAATCCATCTAATCCTCATGGAGAGTACAAGTGTTAATGCCAAACATATTCATCCGCTGCCAACTGTAATGTTCATAGGAAAACTTCCTGTTCCACTAAAAATGCCAAGCAGTTCAAGCCATGAATGCATCTACCGCTCTCCTTGCAGAACCAACAGCACGAACTAGATAACGTTCAGATTGCAGTTGGCACTACAGTTGCTCAAAATTGTAAAGTATAAGAATGCTTGATTTGTCTCATTCTTGCAAATGGCAATCCAAAAATCCCCTTATTATATAAGCTCAATTCAGATGTACAGCTTCTTATGATAAACCATCCTACACCCAATCAATTGTGTTGGGTCAAAGATGCTTCGAATGCAGCACTAGTAACAAGACAAAGTGCAATCACCTTTGCCATCAAACCCTCAAAAGATAAATTCATTCTGATGTTACTTTACTTGGTTGTTCTGAAATCATGCTTCAGCAACCTCACCACTATGATTGACACACCATTTGTGATGTATTTGGAAAGACCTAAGTATAAAAAATTGCCTCTTCTTCTTTTGCCAACATTCTCTTACCCTCTGGTAGGCAAACAGTCAAACAGATCAGTATGTACTTGAGACTGCTGTCCACCAGGGGAAACAAAATAACAGAGGAGAACTTCATGCTTTGGGTATTCAAGCTATATTATCAATGCATATTCAGCTGCTTTTGAAGAAACGTAAGGTTTGCCTCCTTTTAGAACTATTCAACACAACCTGGATTTGGTTCTAGATTCTTCACCTTTATCTTACATCCATAACACACCCTACCTATTGAAATTCAAAGATAGAAAATAAGATGAAAAAACTTCTTGAGGATGGTAAGATCCATCCAAGAAGTTCTCCTTGAGATTCTCCAGCCCTATTTGTACCCAAGCGAACATAACAAATGGAGATTGTGCATAACATATAGTGCACTGAACACAATATGTATGAAAAATCAGTAAACCATTTCCCAAGATTGATTATTTCAAACAACAGTTACAGGAGGCTAAGCATTTCAAAAGAATTTATCTAGTTGCTGCCTAAAAACGACTTGATAGGGAAATTCTAGATGTTGGCTAACTAATTTGAAAACAAAATTTGGTCTTTATGAGTGGTTATTCATACCTTTTGGTCTTACCATGGCTCCGCTAACATTCATGAGAATAATCAATGATCCCAATCACCCACAATTGGGAATAGTCATAGTAGTAGATTCATGTGGCAAATTGGTCTGTAATAAAATCTGGGAGAACCACATCCAACATTTTCAGAATTCTCTTGCATCTTCAACAACATAAATTACAGCCCAAAATGTAGAAGTCATTCATGAGGCAAATATTCATTCAGTACTTTGCTTTTTGGGCTCTGTTATTGACCACAATGGTGTACATGCAGAGCATTAAAAATTTCTTGGTTATATCCAATTGTACACAAAATTTATTCAGCATTTGGCGCACATTCCCCTGCAAAAACAAAAGCATTGTCATAGGTTAAAGATAGCCTTTCCTCACCTCCTATGCTTTCTCTTGGTGAATTACATCAGCCATTTAAGATGGAAAAATTCAAAAATGCATCAGATAACACCATAGGTGTTGTTCTTAAGCAGGGAGACCTCCCAATTGCATAATCATACACGCTTTCTGCAGAAGAACAGAACTACAACACACATGATAATGAATTTGTGTGCTAGTTCAAGCACTCGTGTAATAGGTGCACTATATCCATGGTAGCGAAGCAATCCTCCATACTGATCATCAGCCTCTTATATTTGTGAATTCACAAGCCATTAATCAAGAACAAAGACGTCTCCAACAGGCTTCTTCTAGTCAGATATTTCATTTTATTAATATGTACACGAAAGGGTACTGCTAACGGAATTGTTAATTTGTTGACTAGACTTGCTTCCTACATTGTGCATATTGTAAATAGCAGAGATATTAAGTATGAAATGTGGAAAACACTATATTTTTCAGATTCACACTTTTGGTCAATTCTTACCTCTTTCCAACAACATAAAATGGTAAGTCGAAACACTTTTTCCTTCTCATAGATAACAAGTTAATTTGATATGCAGATTATATCTGTTTTCTGTTACAACCTTAGTTACCAAGAAAATTCATTATATGAACATGGACTGCATCCCCATCCCCATATCCAAAATTTCTGCTGACTATATTTCTATATAATTTAGTACTCACAGAACCCATAATGATTTTTGCTTAACACTTACTTAGACCAGCAAATTTGCAGACGCGTATATTATATAGCAGTATCCTTATTCAATTCCTCACATATTTGAGTGGCATTCCCATCCCCATTCCTTACTGGTTCTCATACCTCCATGTCTCCAAGTAACTATCATTCCAACTGGTTCAACCATGGTTTCAAAATTCTCTCAGTACTGTTAGTAAACAGATTTGTCACTTTGAAAAAGTTAGGAAAACTATGACTTGCCCAAGGAATGGTGACAAACCTGCATACAACAGTTGGAGAGATCAGCAATGGGATGATGATCTTCCTCTGCTTTTGAGAGGGGCAGCTCCCTCGTATGATGAGGATTTGAGTTTTTCAGGGTATGCTTTTAACCAGAAAGCAGCAAAAGTACTCAACTAGAAAAAGAAGAAGGAGAAAAAACCTAGATGAAAGACATACAAAAATCACCTAGACTTCCCAAGAGTGGACATAAAACAGAGTTTGAACAGAACAAACAATGACACAAAGTTCAATAGTTCATACCTGGAATGAAAACTGATAAGATAAACAATCACTCCATCCCAACATATAAACAGGTCACATATTATGATATTAAGCATACAAAGAACACGTAACCAATTCAGAACACAAAGTTTCTGTACTAAACTTAGGTGCAGCCAATCATAACAAAGAAACATCAAAGAATAATTACAGATTAACATAAGAAAAATTTGCAATCCATGAAGAAAGATCTGACACAAAGTTCGAAATGTTCCCTCAATTCTTCAATGGAGCAAGAGCTCAAAGTCTCCCTCAAATCCCTGTACAAATGGCTATGTTGGAAAGACAGCCAGGCTCACCGAACAAAAAACCCCTCTTCCAGAACTCTCTCAAGAGAAGCTCGAAAAAAACAAGATCCATTACATTGGAAATCATTGAATTTATAACCTTTCCCCAAATAACTAATTCCTTCCCAAACTTTATAAAACATTTGATATATATAACAATGTCTTTTTAATGAGCATAAGTTTCTGACTCATTAAAATAAATGTTTTATAAACTTTAATAAGACTAACTATATACTAAAATGTTGGGCCTTTGTCGAAATTTGATGGGCACTTGACTGTCATAGTCTACTTCAAAACCTGTAGGTATCATTCTTGCTTGCCAAGGAAAATTCAGGACCAAGAATATTTAAAGGTCTTTAGGATGTGTTGTTTTGAAGTCTTTACAAGTTTCTACTTGTATTGATTCATTCCTGAGTTGTGGATAATCGGTGTCTTTTGTATCAAATGTTTGCAAAGGAAGTGGCAAATCTTTGGAATTTTATAGAAACTGTCCACATTTCTGGCTTTGGTTTCCTGAAAAGATCGCCTCCTCCTTTTATTCCACAAGCTATAAAAATCTGTATGGGGACCTCAACTTGTTTGATGAATTCTTCCAACCGTCCAACTTTAGAATCTATTACCTTCTATCTACTATTTTTCAATCTATCAATGTTGGACTCATTTGGACTGTCTGTAGCCTTTATTGTGGTATCTTTATAATTTTGCAGGAACAAATTGATGTTGGAGTGACCAAGCATCTGCTCCAACAGTACCAGAAAAAAGAGAAAGTACTTAAAGACCACTAGGATAGAATGCTTTCAAAATAGACAAATGATGTGCAACTGTATCTGTTTGGAATGAACTTCAGAGACATTGCAAGTGATTAGTTCAGCAGGACACTCCTTGAGTGTGATCTTTTTCATATCCTAATGGGACTCCTAATTCATGAGGTTCTAGAGGTGCCACATCATCTGGCCCAACCCAAAACATGTTCTACTGTTCACGTTTTTTTTAGTATGTATGCTTGTTCTCTCACTGATGATTTCCCTTGTGAATATTAATTATAGGTCGGAGTACTTGAAGAAGGACACACTAGCATGTCCATTTTGTTTCTTATCCTCATGATTTTCAAGTACTGCTCCTTCCACATATTTGACACCTCCTGTAAGCTTAATCCTTTTTCTAAGCTAACATTATATTCTTAAGCTAACATTATATTCTTTCAAGCATTCGTCCACTATTCTAGACCAAGGATAGAATGGTTTTCCCTCAATGGATCTCATATTGTACAATCAACAATTTAAAGAATTAGTTAAATGCTTAGATGAAGCCCATGTCATAGAGGAAGTAGTGTGAAACTCATGATCTGCGCCTTGATTTAAATGGTTGTGTTCATGGTGTTATCCCTTGGTGAACAATGTCCTCGGTGATGAAGCTAAGGCTAGCCCTACACATTTCCACTTGACTCCTCGTTCTGGCCTATTCTATCTTTTTACATCTCAGAAGGAGGATAAAGTAAAGTTGGAAAATTATCTAGTCTCTTCCTCAATGACCTCCGATCTCTTAGTAAGCCTCTAAAACCCTTTTCATCGAATCCATTTTATGCATAAATCCTATATTTGGTAGAGAGGATTTTGGCATGAGGTTGTCAGATTCGGCCTTAGACAGACCGTTTGCATCTACTTGGCGTTTCTAAAGCCTTCCAGGTGACAACATTTCTTCAAGGTATCTTATCAAAAGGTTCGTGTTTCTTGTGTGTGGACTTCCAAATTTTTCATACATGGCTACCAATGTACTTGCAGCTACATTATCTAGCAAAAATCAGTTTTTAACTATGCTTTGATGGATGTCCATACTCATTCCAAAGCTTCAATTTGATGCGTGGGGAAAGAGGATGTTGGCAAGGTTGTGGCGCTAGGTTTTACACATGCGCATTGCATTTGATTGAACGCTCCTGAAGCCTTTTCACCAAATCCATTTTGCGTATTATCCTACAATCATTGCAATCCATGAGACGCCTTCTAAGAAGTTAATATGCCTTCTGAATGTTTCCACATTTCGTACACATGTCTACTAGAGCATTTCCAACTATAACATCTAACAAAGATCCAACTTCTGTTGTGTTTGATGGACGTCTATGAAGTTCTCATTTTGGTGTAGGCTGCAGGATGTTGGCGAGGGAGATGGAAGAACGTCACGAAAGAGCAGAGGAGTTCATAAAAACCCTAACCACGGTTCGGCCAAGAGAATAGTTTGAAAACATTTCAAACTGCCAAACACTATTGTTTTCGACGATTAAATAAGTTCACGAACCAAATAAGTCACAGAAAATAATGAATTTCGGCAGTTCGGCAACTTTTCTAACTTTCTAACCTGCCGAAAAGAATTTCTTTCGGGCTTTCGGCAATTATTAAAAACCTTTGAACTTTACATTTCGGCAAAACAACTTATTCACGAACCACAATAATTGTCGAAAACCACTAACTTTTGGTAATTTAAAAAGCTTGCAAACCACACAAACTGTCGATTAATAATATTTCCACCTTTAACAAAATTAAACAAGAATGTTTCAACAATTCCGAAAAATTTATAACTTTCTATTTTCTTCACAAAGTGCCCCTTTCGGCAAACTTTAAAACTTACTAACTTTTTTTTACCCCAAGGTAAATTTCGGCAATTCGGCATTTTTAAGAACTTTTGAATTTAACCATAAAGTGCATTTTCCAAACTTCGGTCATATAATCGAACACTTTTATAAGTATCAATCAAACCCTTTAAAATGACGATTTCGAACCATTAATGCAATACGCTAAACAGGCGCAAGAAATAATAACTTTTGACTGGAGCCGTATTTTTCTACGAAAACTGGTTGCATCGTGTGGAATTACCCCATGAAGTCCCCTGTGAACCCATTATGTTCCATCTTTCATAGAACTTCAAATTTAATGTTTTCCGTAAATTGCCTGACAAAAACATGAACTTATAAAATCTCCCAACTAGTGAAGAATTTTGCTGAAAAATCTTGCCACCTTAGGCGAAATGAAATCACAAAACTCCCCGTAAAACGATTTTGCTCCAGCTCTTATGAAAGCCCTGATTCAATTGTTTCCGCAAACTGCCCGTCGAAAACTCGAACTTTTAATATCTCCCAAACCAGAAGGCACTTTGATTTGAAAATTTGCCACATCAAGCGAAATACAATCAGGAACATCCCCGTAAAAGGATCTTGCACCACTTCTCACTAATTTCCCGATTTAATTGTTTTGGTGAAACCCAGGCTGAAACGGACAACTGCAACCAGGCCTCGACTAAAAGAGATGAGACATTCTGCATTGAACATTTAGAAATGGTACAATGGACTAATGGACGACATACGAGAATCAATGATCATGAGAAAGTTTAAATTTGGTTGAGTTCAAAAATGAGGCCAACAAGTACTCACGTAAGTCCTAAGTATTCACGAGTTATTTTGTCAGCTGAGTAAATCACCCTTTAACTCACCTAGCCATGTTTTCCTAGGGTTTGGCAAGTATTGCCAAGTCTTGGCGACTCTTGACAAAATTTGGTGAGTACTCCCAAGTTTTGTGAAGTTCTGCCAAGTTAATGAATTTAAGATTTTTTCAATTTGCTGAATTTTTGCCAAGTTGCAAAGTCCGAATCAAAATTGGGTTTGCCAAGTTTCCAGAGTGCCAAGTTATGAAACTGTGATTTCAACACACCCCACCTCAAAGAGGTGCAATCCTCATCATATGGTGGTCATTTTGCTATGTTAGACTTTGCAACATTTGTAGAGATATTTTTCTATTTCCCTTCTATGTGAAAGCATGTTGACGATTTTATTAGCTGATGTCTACTATGAATTCCATCTAAACTTGCTAACAGAAATCTTGGTTTGGAATGACTGTATCCCTGTTGTTATATCTATTTATTATACAATAGGCTAAACTCATTCCGTACAACAAACTATAGATTCATCCAAAGTAGTTGAGCTATTTTTCCAGTTTGCATGGTGTATTGTGGGCTTACAATTTAGAGATTTGTTAGTCCCTTTTGGAGAATGTTGTGGAAACATTTAAGTTGTCGTTTGACGTTCACTATAACCTTTCACCTATAAATTTACATTGTAAACCACTCAATTCATGCTCTCTGCATGTATCACAACTAGAATAAGTAGTTAAGCATTTATCCATGTGCTACAGCATAGTTATGATAGAGCTGCTGATATTTCTACATGACCCTGTCCAATTGAGGTTTGCTATGGGTATTGGCTTGTTTGTCCCTGCACAATTCCAGTAGCTCTCTCTACATTTTCATCTCATCAACAAAAGATGCAAGCAAGGCTTCTTCTTTTATCCAAAATTTAGCTAAAGTCTATTCAAATGTTTGTGATACATTCTTAATGAGTGAGGCCAAATATGAAGAGTTTCTTGACCACAATTGAATCCCTCAAGAGTTTCAGCTAGGTGATGAAGTTTGGCTCTATTTGCAGAATCATGTACTTAAAAACTAAGCAGCATATCATTTTGCAGTAATTTGGAGAAAATGCCTTACATACATGATGTTATGCATGTAAATCCACATAAGTTTTTGAAGACACCACATTTGGAAGGAGGACTTGTTGTCTTTCATCTTTAAGTCACCTTTGCATATTTTAAGACTCCTTCGATCAGGATACACTTATTGGTGCATGCAAACATGCTACTTGGCACAACTCCACTATGACTTGCTTGGTCATAAAGATTTATTGCCAACTCAGATAAGAGGATGTTTGAGTCAGTATTTGAGCAGCAATCCCTGCATCTATAATTGCAATTGACAAGTTCCTCTAGGCAAGGGAAAATACCGGCTAATGTATTCTATTATATCTTCTGATTTATTGCACACATTTCTATATCCTTACTTCCTTCTCCTAGAAGCTTCTATGTACATCCCTTATATTCTTTATATATAAATAATGCAATCAAGCACATTGTGTACAGTTGTGACAATCTCTTTGTATGTATTTTGTTGTTGCAATTGTGCCCATATCGATTGACAAGCCAAAATGTTCAAATGGAAAGAATTGACAACAAGAAACATTGACAACTAGGTTCCCAACAATCCCAAGGCATTTCCAACCAGTTTAATCTTTGGAAATAGTTCTGGACCCATAATTGAGGGGAGTTATCAAGTTTCCTTTAACTTATAAGTAAATGCATTGGGTTGAGCTTCTAACTTCTTGATATCATTATTTATCATCACCTTAAAATCAATCAATTTCTTTGTCTCCTTAGCTAAATTTGGTTTTCAATCCGAGAAACAGTGACAACTCGTATTTCCTTTATTAAAGGAAAAAAAATTGAGTAATTACATTAACAAGGCAATGAAAGCTTTTAAATTAGATTTTGTTTTTTCTTTTTACTTTCAATAGTCTTTGCTTATAGGGGAGACACGTTTCTCAATATTAGGGATGAGTCTCCATGAAATAGGGGCGTTGCACGTCCTCCTAGAGTCCTCTTTTTAGGATAAATGTCTTTGAGGACAAGAAATCATTCTCTGATTTCCCCTTTCCAATGGATTTGAGGGGACCATGGGAGACAACACTCAAGAGTTTCCCACATCTCAAGTGCATTGTCCAACCCTCAAAAGCATTTCCCATGAGCATGCAAGTGTAAGGCAGGGTATCCTAAAGGTTATAAGTGGGTCATCCCATTATTGTATTTATGAGACCTCTTGACATGGATCAAGATGTGCTTGCCTAAGTTTTTCATCGTTGCCACATTGAGAGATGGAAAATTCACATACAGAAAACAAATGTGCATAAACTCCAAACTGAAACATGCCAAAGAAACAAAGTAGACACTAGATATTCATAGGCACCAACTACTTCGGCACCGAACAATTGAAGTTTGATCCATTTACTGTTAACAAGCACTAAAAAGCCCTACTATATATAGCCGTTCCAATAGAAAATCATTCATTGTCAAGGATTTTTGCAGTGCTAAGATTGAGTCCTGTACCTATTGTCATTATGTGCATAGTCTAGTTATGTATACAAGTATTAGACTAATGCATTGTGCTATGCACACATTGGGCAAACCATTTCTTAGTTGGATATTCAAACAAAATACGAGTAAGTCGCAAAAAATACTTAGAAATGTATCTCAGGATCTATGATCATCCCAAAATCCCCTGCACACTGCTATGACTTCACCCATGACAACTTGGATTTCAAAGACAAACACAAAGCAAACCTTGGTGACACTCAATGGAACCTTAAATTTCAATTGATAAGTGATCGATAATCAAGCAATTTTGTCCTTGAGAGACTAAATAACAGTCTTTTGTTCCAATAACATCCCTTTTGGGTTACTACCTCACTAGACTCCAAATTCAAAACTCAAAAAGGATAAAAACCCAAATTAAATAAGAAAAGGATGACAAATTGGGGATTGTTTGCAATGTAAGGCCCAGATTTGTGATTCTCCTCCTACAAGTTTGTCTCAACTTTAGCAGCCAAATAATGCCACGTGAATCCTAAAAGAACTTAAGGGCATCTCTATTGCCAATTGAGTTTGCAATAATATTGTTAAATCTTCTCCTCGGAAATTTCAAGATATTATCTCCAAAAATGTCTTGATTTTCCACATAGAAATCCTCATTCATCCCTTCATGTATGACGGAATCCTTAAACATATATTATTACCCCGGATCCCATAGGAAACCCATTGACTTAGTACCCAGACATGATTAGTTTGAGAGGCATCAAATTATGGCTAATCAAACCTCTTATAGCTACTATGATGAGCTTTAGAAGATAGCCATGAGGTGTTTTCATATAGCTCAAGATTTCACTAATTTAAGAGTTGAAGCGCTCTCTAAATAATTGATGAATGTAATAAATGGGTGCAAGCATTTAGGTCCTTACCACCAGCAGCTCCAAAACATATCTCCTAAACATTCTAGTGTCTATAACACGCTATTCAGCATTCCTCAAGCAAATTGTGGAAGCAAGTGATGATTATATTCTTTTAAATGATTTCAACTCAATTTGGCTACTTGTTCCAGATTGCATTGTAATTTTGCCTGAGTCCCATACTGGATTGCAAAACTTTACTTATCTGGATGTTTGTCATTAGAGAAACTTGACTCTCTTGGGGATTATGTAATTGCATAACTAAAGTCGTATCCTCCATTTTTTCCTATGGATTCATTCCTTTTCCAAAATCTGTTTCTTCTTCTGAAATTAGCCAATTGACTTCAGCACATTAGTTTATAGGTCTTCAAATTTGTTTAAGACTTAACATTGAAATTACACTCATGCAAGGGATAGTTTATTAAGAATATGCTATATGGAAAAGTCAAAAAGTCATGGAACAGACAACTAATTAAAATTACGATGTATATCTAGTTCTACATTATGGTAACTGACCATAGAGAGAACTTATGGAAATTTCAAAGATGCATGGAATAGACAGCATAGTAAATCAAAGCCTGAAGGAGAAATTGCATAATCAGCTAAGTGGGACGTTGAAATGAGTCACTAATCTGCAATGGCACCAACTGCTCCAGATCATTTAAAAATGCAAAGACGCTAACAATTATGTAGAAGATAAAACTTGTTAGAAATGTTTGTATATAACGAAATTTGTAAGGAAGCCCCAAGGTTGACAAAGTTGATACAAGTTGATGCAATGGGAACAGTAACTAACACTAATATCGAGTTAATGAAGATACAAGTGACAAATTGGAGAGGTGAGAAATGGATGGCAAGCTACATGATGCGGAGAAATCAACAAAGTTTTTACTGAAGTCGAATGTCAGCAAAGTGCGATGTCGACAAGGTGAATATCTTCAAAATGATGTCACCAAATATGAAATGTCCTCCTAACATTATCATCACCAAAGGAAAATACCAAGAGACTCATAACATTGCCGATAATGATTTTGCTCATAGCACAACCCATTATGGTTTTTGCTTAGTACTTATTTATGTACTAAAACTATCAGGAGACTCGGATTCATTTGCTTTATTTATATACTAAAAACTATCAAGTGACTCTTAATGATTTTTGCTTTCTCAAAAAAAAAATTAAAAGGATAAAGAAGATGTCATGTCCACTTCTCTGGGATGAAGATTTTTGGAGACCCTTAGCCTATTTAATTCCTTGTAGGCTATTGGATGTTGCAAGGGAACTAATTAAATAATTAACTTAAGTTGTCAAAAGGTCATTTTATATTATAAAGGCAACTTATGTTTAATTATTTATGTAAAGAAGGGTGGCCAACTTCATAAAGTGTGTTTAAAAGAGGGCCAAAGTGATAACACTAGGCATGGGGTACAAAGCCATGACTTAAAAGGCTGATTTAAAAATGGGGATCAAAAGTATTATCAAATTAAACGATTTAAAAAGTCACTTTTGGAGGGAAAATGAAGAGTTATGAAAATAATATATTATTATTCCAAAAGTGCTTATAAAAGGAGGATTTGAGGAGAGAAAAGGCATTCTAGGTATTTTATCAAAACCCCAATCTATTGAGATTGAACATTGTTCATCTTTTCTTCCCTAGGACGAAAACCATTCAACAAAGAATGGTTTTGAGGACAAAATCCCTCCTAGCCAATTGAGTGGTTTCATACAAAGACCACCAAGGAGTTGAATGTTAGTCTTTCAATAGTCGTTTTGAAGAAGTTTATTGTGGTACATATCTTCAAGTATTTCTTATTATTGCAATTTATTATTATTTTCTTGCAAATCTATTCATATTACTTTGGCAAGCAAATAGCAATCTTGAACAGGTCGTACCATTTGGAGTTCCTATTGCTAGTCATACCACATCAGGCCATACATTTTTCTCTGCAGATTCTGGTCGTACGTGTTAGAAAGGTGTGATTTATTGTTTGAGGTGAATCGCACCCCATAAATAAGGGTTTGGTGACCCAAAACCCTATCCGCACCATTTATGTGCATATTGTCCATCTTGGAGTGTGGCACAGCTCCTATTTATGCAAATATATGGGTCGTACCGTTTCAGCAGAAGGTCGTACAACTTCGAAGGAGCAGATTTTAATATATTTTGACTTCAGTTTTAGTTATCAGTGTTTTCAATAGGCTTTTCAACATCATTTCAGTTCTAGCATTTCAAGGGTTATAGTTTGCAGCAATGTTCTTGCCTGATTTCTGTCAATCAAAATTGAAAAATCGACCTAGGAAGCAGAAAAGTACCCATAGCCAGGATTTGCAGCGAAGGTTGGGTAAGTTGTCCATACCCACTCATGATGGCTCAAACAAGTGTATGGCTCGTGCTTGGATCCAGAAGTTGGACACTTATTTTTCATTGAATCCTACGTTTGAAAATGAAGCAATCAAATATGCAACACTACACTTAGGAGTTGCCCATGAATGGTGGTATCACGGGATGATAACACAAGGTCACAGTTTGATAGATTCATATGCAAAATTCAACCAAAGACTAATTGACAAATTTGATAATAAGGATCCTGAAGTTCACTTTAGAGAACTAGCCCAGTTGAACCAATATGGTTCTATGGATAGCTATGTGTCAAAATTCCAAAGACTATCTATTATAGTTCCAAATGTTTCAGAAAGAAGACTTACTATACTTTTCATTGAGGGATTGACTAAACCCCCAGGGGTTGGGTTAAAGCTTTTTATCCACCCTCTTTGCAAGATGCTATCAAAAGAGCAAGAAACATAGAATTTTCCACTCCGAAAAACAAATACCATTCGAAGGCACGTCCATCAAAGAAGGATAAAAAGTTTTTTTAGAAGGAATGGCCCAAAAAAAACTTGGATGAAGAATCCAAAAATGAGTTGCAAAGAAAGAAGTTATGTTTTTCCTGGAAAGAAACATGAGAACCGGCCCACAAATGTATTGGATGTGGGAGACTCTACTATATTGAAGTTGTTTATGATGAGGAAACTTGGTAGGAAGAAGCCAAGTCAAAAAGTGATAAGGAAGGTGAGGAATCTAAACCGAAAAAGCAAAATGATGAAGTTTCAGGGGGATCTTTTGCTACATTATCTGGTATACCAAAATACAACCCTTTCAAAGTTAGAGGAGACTTCCATGGACAAAGGGTGACAGTGCTAATCAGTATTCTATAAAACCATTCCTTCACATACTCTTTAACCCAGTTACCAAATTCAATAACATGAAAGCAAAATAGACATAGGAAGAGCAACCATAAAGTCATAGCACAGACACCGGGATTTTTACATGGAAAACCCAAAAAGGGAAAATCCACGGTGAGTGTTAGCTCACAATATATTATAACCGGTTACAAGATATTACATAGAAATGCTCACTGCAGGTGGACTCACTGCCCACTGAGAAAGAAAGATAGAAGAGAAGAGAGAAAGGCTTACTGCCAATAAAGAACTGTTACAAATGCATCTATTGAATGCTGGAGTACAGTTCCATTGATAGCTCAATACAGTTTCAAAGCTCTTCATCATGACTACTCTGTTTCTCTTGCTCTATTGACATATATTTTGTTCTTCTATCCTCTGCACTCTTACTACACTTTTCGGATCACAAAAACGGTGTTAGATCGCACACACATGAACTCTATAAATCGTCGCGTTTATTAACATCGAAATCTATCAAGTATTTATATCCGCAACAAGATTTAACTCAAAACTGGGTCGACTTGCCAGAAATGAAACGTGTACACAAAAAGTTTACTTTGTCGGCTTGAATTCTTTACACAAGAAGTTATGCGGACTAATACAATCCTTCAGGAACCTTCATATAGGTGTGGACATATTATAGAACCACTTAGAGTGATGATCCAAACAATATATCTTTATCGCATATCGATCCAACTTGTATGTCGGCTTCATCCTTAAGTATAAACTTAACCAAATCTACTGTCATATCACAGCTTCTAATGCAGACCACACGGGACTCTAAAATTCATATCAAACACTCATTATGCGTTACCCAACATATCTTCAAAACCGTGAGTCATGATATTCTTATGTGGCAAAGTGTGAAGCTCTGCACTACTATCTTTGTCACTGTGAAATACTGTCAACTTGAATGCTGATACTTAGGAGCTTGTGGACGAAAATCCGATAAACCTCAGACTCTACAAATCTGGAATTGGATACTCCTAACATGTGTTTACAACACCTCCAAACCGCAAATCGAAACAACCAATAGCGGAGAAATGCGAACTAAGATACTCAAGTGTTCTGCACTGTTCATGACTGAACTCTGTTAGCCCAGACTTAAGTAATTCAAAGTGTAGCTTCCGAAGATTGCTAGGACATGAGACTTGGAATAAAGCATCATCAAACAACTATGTGCAACATACCAGAACCGCATACCAGAGTCTGCA
Source organism: Cunninghamia lanceolata (assembly GCA_027924645.1). NCBI lineage: Eukaryota > Viridiplantae > Streptophyta > Pinopsida > Cupressales > Cupressaceae > Cunninghamia > Cunninghamia lanceolata. The sequence goes on along the minus strand of BSBN01000467.1, from coordinate 2,189,962 downwards.
TCTGCGGAGGAATACCAACCAATTCTATGTCACTAACTCAGTAAGCTGCCAATACTTAGTCAATTTGACTAAGTCATTCTTTCTGGACCAAAAATGTTGTACACAACTTGTCTCAAGAACAAAGCATATATCAATAAGGTATCACTTTCTAAGAGAAAAGGTAAAAGAGAATGAAGTAAAGATGGAATATGTGTCTACAAAGGATCAAATTGCAAATATTTTCACAAAGCCTCTACATAAGGATACTTTCGAGTATCTCAGGGGGAAGTTAGGGATTATTACCCTTCCTGTTCTAAACTAAGATGCATAGGAAGTGCATCGGTCCAGTGGTGCCCAAAGTCTCATTTTTTATCTGGATTGATGTTTTGAAGGCTACCTCTCATGTCCTAGCAATCTTCGGAAGCTACACTTTGAATTACTTAAATCTAGGTTAACAGAGTTCAGTCATTAACAATGCAGAACACTTGAGTATCTTAGTCCGCATTTCTCTGCTATTGGTTGTTTCGATTTGCGGTTTGGATATGTTGTAAACACATGTTAGGAGTATCCAATTCCAGATTTGTAGAGTTTGAGGTTTACCGGATGATTGTCCACAAGCTCCTAAGTATCAGCATTTAGGTTGACAATATTTCATAGTGACAGAGACAGTAGTTCAGAGATCCGCACTTTGCCACATAAGAATATCATGACTCGCAGTTCTGAAGGTATGTTGGGTAATGCATAATGAGTGTTTGATATGAATTTTAGAGTCCCGTGTGGTCTACATTAGAAGTTGTGATATGACAGTAGATTTGGTCAAGTGTATACTTAAGGATGAAGCCGACATACAAGTTGGATCGATATGCGATAAAGATATATTGTTTGGATCATCACTCTAAGTGGTTCTATAATAGGTCCACACCTATATGAAGGTTCTTGAAGGATGCATTGGTCCGCATAAATTCCTATGTAAAGAATTCAAGCAAACAAAGTATAACTTTTTGTGTACATGTTACATTTCTCGCAAGCCGACCCAGTTTTGAGTTAGATCTTGTTGCGGATATAAATACTTGATGGATTTCAATGTTAATGAATGCAACGATTTATAGAGTTCATGTGTGTGCAATCTAACACCGTTTTTGTGATCCGAAAAGTCCAGTAAGAGTGCAGAGGATAGAAGAACAAAATATATGTGAACAAAGCAAGAGAAACAGAGGAGTCATGATGAAGAGCTTTGAAACTGTATTTTGAGCTATCAATGGAACTGTACTCCAGCATTGAATAGATGCATTTGTAATAGTTCTTTATTGGCAGTAAGCCTTTCTCTCCTCTCTTCTCTTCTATCTTTCTTTCTCAGTGGGCAGTGAGTCCACCTGCAGTGAGCACTTCTATGTAATATCTTGTAACCGGTTATAATATATTGTGAGCTAACACTCACCGTGGTTTTTCCCTTTTTGGGTTTTCCACGTAAAAATCCCAGTGTCTGTGTTATGACTTTATGGTTGCTCTTCCTATGTTTATTTTGCTTTCATGTTATTGAATTTGGTAAATGGGTTAAAGAGTATGTGAAGGAATGGTTTTATAGAATACTGATTCACCCCCCCTCTCAGTATTCTTTGTGTTCAACATACATATATATCATTTGTATATATTTTTGAACAGACATTCCCAACAACATAAAAAAAAAATACCCATACCCACATCCGTAACTTAGCCTCCATGTTGCTAATTGAAAGAAGCCTGATGTGATGGGTTATGTTTATTAACGCATGGACAAGGCAGAGGAGATAATTAGAGACATCTATGGTGTGGTTGATAGGGAACGCACCAAAGGTGTTGCCCCCAGACCCCGTGAGGGGTGCTGCCCTGAAACCCCCCCAAGGGGTGCTCTACCCCGCTGGGCCCACTCACCACCACCCCGTCGTCGTCCCCAAATCTAGGCCCTTGGTCCCCCGATCCCCTGTCTCGAGACTCCATGGAACATTGGCTTGTATATTGTTAATTTCATTGTTTTTGTACCAAAGTTTACTATGGATTCATCTAGACATTAGACAAAAAAAAGAGTTACACCCAACAACACTTCTTATTGCTGCTATTCTAATACATATCAAACTCAAATGTGTCAATCATACGAATCAGTTGCATCACTATATTTCAAGTCTTTGAAAATTGGTTCATATCTATCTTTGTTCACAAAGTTACTCGTAACACCTTTCTCAGGTCTACTAATATTATGTTTCTCCATACATTCTTTTTGGATCTGCAACTCTTTCTCATTAAGTTTGTTTCTATCATACGGCCAAAAATGAGCACTTCTGACTTCTATTTTGTATACGAAGGTGAGTCCTTCCGCTAGCAGGATCATAAACCTGTCTTTTGTTATTTCCAAAATCAAAGAACCCTACATTAAAATATAGAAAATGGTGAGCTCACAAAACAAGTCAGTCAGATGCCTTCTTTTGCCTTGAAAAACCTCATCATTCCTACCTTTCCAGATATGCCACAAAACCTCATTAGTCAAAACAACCAAAACATATTAATCTCATTATAAAAACTTTTGACGGATCTAGACAAGATTTCATGCTAGGTGAACACATTCTTATTATCCCACCCAAGAAAATTACCCAAAAAAACAGACCAAATCTGATAGGCATAGGAACACTCAAAAAAGAGGTGCTCAAACCATTCCACCTTATTGCAAAGACTACAAATTCTAACTAGAATATCTACAGAGGACAACTCATTATTCACAGCAAGTTTTTTTAGAATAAGCATCCATCTGAAACAATTTTTTTTGGTTCACAAACAAAAGATCATAAAGATTTAAAGACACATGATCACTCCTTCTCAGACCAATTGAAGTTCCAATTATCATTGTGTTTGCAAATAATATCCCTCGAGTCAGCCAGCAAAACATACATTTTTTCTAAGAACATTTTGCCAAACACCGTACCATCCTTCCACTAGATATTATCAAGAATTTCAGAGTTAAACTTCAAAGAAACAGGGAAGTCAACACCATCAAAAGTTTTTTGCAGAATAGAGAATGATCTTCTCTACCTATTGGGAATACCATACTCACTCTACAAATTGTTCCAATCCTTTAAAAAGCCATTATCAATGATATCCTTAAAGTCACTGATTCCCTTAGAGGCCCATTGTTTGGCAAAACAACCCTGAGTGAGAGCCAAAGGCTTATTATTCCAATCAAGGTTCCACCAAACAAATACGTAAGCAAAGAACACATTCTCTAACCTAGAAAAAGCTTCCTTATTGCTTAGTAAATGCTTAACACTCTCCCAAGCCCTCCAAATGCTGCCAAAGACATTGAATCCAAATGGTTTAACAGAAAATTTGCCAAACATCAAATCATGTGGATGCAAAGCAGTCCAATTCTTACCTCTTTTTGGTCTAGAGAGAGAAATGTCGTTTCTAACTAGAATTTTCCACGGTTCATCACCTTCAAATGCTTTCAAAATTCATTTCACTACCTGAGAGATACCCTGCAACTTAAGATCTTTGAGACCCAAGCCCCCCAGATTGTTTAGGATTACAACACCAAGACCAGCTGATAGCATGTCTTTTTTTACAACCTCTACCATCAGACCACAAGAATTCTCTTAACATCTTCTAAATTTTATCAACTTGTGAACTACCAAAAAGCCAAGCAGAGGAGTAATATATACTATATGAAGCCAATACTTTTTGACATACCTAAACCCTACCAGCCAATGATAACAAATGTGTCTGCCATTTGAGATTCTTACCTTCAATCTTCTTAAACATTCATTCCCACATTTTCTTCAAAGAAGGCTCAACAGAGAATTGAATGCCCAAGAACCTAACAATCTTGTTGGGATCTCCCCATTGCCAATTAGAGCCCACAATCCAGTTTGGAGGAGAATCATCCCACCCTAAGATAACAAACTTACTCTCAGAAGCCTTGGCCCCAGAGGCTTCACAAAAAATATTAAGCATGTCCAAAACATTTTTAAAATTATCCTCATTCACTTCAATAAACTGTAATGTACCTACCAAGATTTTCATACACACTTACAATTTTTTTAATTTAGCTCACAAGCATTTCGCCAAACAGTTGGTGGAACATGAAAACCATTCAATTTTTCTGAGTTTTATAATGAAGAACAGCTGCAACTAACTTTTATTATCATAGAAATTTTGACAAACAGTTGTCATGCATTAACAATTTCACAAATAATTGACAAACACAGCCTCTGCTAATAAAGATATTCAATTGACATGTATACAAGCACATAGAACAGAAGTAAGCATAATTCTGACCTCTCAAGATTGACAAATAGTTGTTGTAGGAGATTCAGGATTCAAAAATAAATCAGAATAATGACTGCTGTAGCTGATTGCCACTGTCCATTCATAATCAGAAATAGATATATTGGAAAATCTCATATCAACTGCTGATTAACACAACTGTTGGAAATGATAATGCTGATTACAAATCCTAGAATGGCTGATGACTGTCCTTTTATCAGAAATTACATTAAATACAGCCCAACCCTGCTGTACATTTGAGAGTTACACACTCCTTGTCTACATAGAAATGCCCTTCTATACTGCTGCAATTCCTCCCATATATTCTGTACTTCCTCTAAAGCTTGAAAGATTCTCAAACAAGGAATATTCAAGAGCTGCGGTAGAGGATAAAAAGGAAATTCCTCACCCAAAGTTTGTCTTCAAACTGAATGGGACCCACCCTGTCAGATTTCGTCTCATTGGAAGCAACAAGGAAGGAATTTACTCCTTCAAACTCTTAAAATTAATCTTCAAACATGGGCAATTCCTTTTTCCTTCCAATTAATGAATATCAAAACTTGCAATTGGTTTTCCTTGTTGTACGGTAAGCTGGAGTATCACAAATAATAAATCTTTGACTCCAAATCTTTCAACGCCTAGACTCCAAATACATTCAAACTTCAAATAGTTCCTTTTATTTCATACGCCTGTTTCCTCTTTGTACGGTCAGCCTTTAGAGAGACATATTGGTACGGCTATTAGTCTGTAAAATGTACGGCAATCCAAGGGAGCACTTAATGTTAAAGTCTCCAAAGACTTAATTAAATTTTCAACACTTCTAAATAATTCCACGAATTTCATCAAAAGGCTTTGTAACATGTTTAATATTTTCAACTATAGTGTGGCTCCTAGTTGGGAGATTAACTTCTCCAAAGCTGTCGGCTGGTCTTTATAAGGCCAATAAAATATTAATTCCTCCACAATTTCAACAATATTAATTTCTGATAATTTTTCAAGAAACCCTTATAATAAAATTTATCCCAATTCTAGAATAATTATATTATCTGTTTATTGAGCATATACAAGAAATCAATAATATTTGCTTCCAAATGATTATCGATAAATCTCGAACTAGGACATGAATATTCGATGCTCCAGCACAAATTCTGCAAAAGATCTTCACTTTTCAACACAAATCTGAAAATTACCAAAATACATCCAAATCTCCAAAATACCAAAAATCCTAAAAACTTCACACAAATAACAATGGCACAACTCGTTCAGCACAATGGCAACCTCTATACGAAATTGCAATGATGGATGTGAGGGTTTTCGTCCCCAAACCCAAAATCTTCCTACATTTAGCACAATGGTGATTTCTAGGTGAAATCACTCGATCAACTTGGTCGGTTTTTGTCCATGAAACTGATTGCCAAAAGGGTTTTTGTCCTTCGGCTAAAGAATGAACCAAGTTCAATCTCCCAATAAACAAGGGCTTGATAAAATGTTCCGAATGAGCCTTCCCTCCTCAAAACCTTCTTTTATAGTCTTCTGGAGGAATAAAATAATATTATTTATTTTTATTCCTTTATTTTCCGCAAAGTTATAAGATATAACAATTGTCCTTTTTGTACCATGCTCCTAGTGACACTTTATTTAAACAACTTATAACTCCTTCAAATAATTAAATTTAAGGTGTCTTTTGATTCTTCATTTTTTGACAAACTTAAATATTTAACCATTTAATAATTATTTTCCGCACAACCACCAGAGTTACGGAAAATATTAAAATCGGCCAAAAACGGACATTACATAAATAGAGCAGTATCATCTGCAAATTGAGCACTCAAAAGTTCAAAATTATTAGGCAAAAAAAAAACCTGATAGGAGGATTGAGTAATTCAATCTTCAAAATATATTGGAAAGCATCGACAGCAATGAAAGATAATGCAGGAGCCAGGGGGCAACTTTGTCTAATAGATCTCTATAACAAAAAAGGTTCAATAAGAGAGTCATTAATGTCAATTTGAGTAGAAGCATCACAAAAAAGAACCTTTACCTGTTTACAAAACACCCCAGGAAAACCAAAGGCTTCCAACATAGTGATCACAAAACCCCACTCAATCTTGTCAAAGCCTTTTCAAAATCCAGAAGCACCATACTTACATTTTATCCAGTGTGCTTGGCCCAATTTGAACTCTCCCAACTGGTAATCAGATTCTCTAAAATATATCTTCCTTTAATAAACCCAATCCGGTTAACTGAAACAATTTTCCGTAAGATATCTGTCAGTCTGAGAGCCATCACTTTAGCAAGAATTTTGTATGAAACATTCAATAAGTGATAGGCCTCCAGTTCTTTATCAAGATCTTATCACCATCTTTAGGGAGCAACTTAATCACCCCTCTATTAATACTAACACCAAGAGAGCCTTTTACAAAAGCATCCTCATAAACCTCCAAGAGATCATCAACAATCCATTCACTATTAACTTTGTAGAATTCAATGGGGAGACCATCCACACCAAGAGACTTGCCAACATTAAAGGAGTTAATTGATCTGATAATCTCTTCCTTGCTGATCTTTTTACTAATATCAAGGATATCATCCTCCTCTAACTTCTCAAGGATAACTATCTTACAAAAGTTTCTGGTTTCAATACTCTTGTTATTATCCTCGGTGGAAAAAAGGTTTCTGTAGAACCTCTGAAAAGCCTCTTTCAGTGCATTAAGGTCACTGCTCAGAGTGTCTCCTAAGAGAATAGGGCCTATCTTTTCTCTAGACTGCTTAGCTTTTAAGATACTAAAAACATTATTTTGTCCCTCTATCTCCTTCCTTAAGCCAGTTGAGCCTGGCTCTAATTCTAGCCCCTGAACTTTGATGCTGTTTTCTTGACAGATGTGACAGTTACAGTAGCTGTACTAGTCTTTGTTGGGTGCGTTTTATAGTGGATCTGCAATGGGGACTTGGTGATGGTTTCACCTTATATTGTAACTGATCTTTTGGTTTTTTTTTGGTAAACAATCTCTAATATTAAAAAAAGTTTATTATGGAACCAGCATTTTTAAGTTTCATATGTGAAAAGTGGTACTAGTTATCCTTGTATATAACACAAACCTCCATTTCCCTATTACTTCCTCCAGAGAATGTGGTTTAATCTTTATGTCACCAACCTTTGGCGTGTTACTAGAAAGCCATTCTTCAACAAACTATTGTCATTGATGCATCCCACCCTCATTCTTAGCCCCGTCCTCCTCTGCCCCCATCCAACCAAGAAGGAAAGATTTTTGAAACACACAGCACTCATTAATACTAAGTCTGCTTATAAGCATAACCACAGAATAAGTCAACTCAAAGAAATTTGAGATGGGCTCAGTTCACACAGTAAGAGTATGTCCAAATTACACATTTGTGCACTGAACAGCAATCATCTATTAACTTAGTCAGCATATTAAAAAGGCAAAATTAAACACACTGAGGTCTCAGATGTTTTCCTTGAGGAAAATTCACATTTTATAGGGCTATGTGCAATGGCATCATAAAGAACACATAGACATGCCATATTTAAGGTTTCAGCAGCATTCATCTGCAACTGTGATCTCAGCCAAGGCAAGACCCAAAGAAGTATCAAACTATAGGCAGGTCCAACTTGATACAGGAAAGGAATATTTGGGAAAAATTCCACAGATTTGAAGGCAGATCAGCATAAACCATAATATAGATATAAGAAACATTCTGTTAATACCAAAATATCAAGAGACATACCAGTCTACCAGGAACCAAAAACAGGAGAACCCGTTCAGGCCTGGATATTTCATGCATCATTTGCTTCTCTAGCTGAGATATACGAAGCCTTAATTTATGATATTCTGCAAGCGGGACCTACAGAAAAGCTATAAAATTATCAATTGAAAAAGAAAATCTTCAGTGTCTCAAATTAACCTGGCTAAATCAACACAAAGAACATACCTCCTCAGATGCATCAAGTATGGCTGCTTCCTGCTCTAGCTTGGAGACCCTTGCTTCAACATCAGGTAGTGCCTACAAATATTTTACTCATCAGTGGTCCCAAAAAAAGTATTTCGGACAACATGAAAAGTAATTCATTGGGATAAAATCTGAACCAAGAACAAGAAAATAAAAAATGAAAGGACATGGTTAAACCTTCTCATGCTGAAACTGATGGAAAGAATTTTTTATCACATATTCTTGATCAAACTGGCCCTCAGCTCTGCTCATCAAATTTAACAATGTGTAGTAACTTAATCTGAATGTACTAACTAATGGTGCAGGTTTTCCCAAGATCATATCCTTACACGTTTTCATGTCCATCTGCCATTTTTCGGAAATAAAAATTGTTATTTATACCAATGCTGCAATATTTTTCAATTCAAAATGGCTTGCTATAAAATAGGTTTATTAATACACCTAGAAGAATCAATGTATATTGAAATCTGAGAATCAAGATGAATAATGTATATTGAAATCTGAAAATCAAGATGACAAATCTATATCAAAATTTCTTGCATAGCACTCTCCCCCAGGGCTCTGACAATTGCAAAGTGTTACATAGCTAATTAGTGCAGGAAGATAGCAGCTTGGCTACAGGAAATGCATTTGAATACAAATAAAAAGCGATAGTTCCATATACATTGTCTCAAATCTAATTCAATAACCTTGAGAAAAGTGAATACTTCAAAAAATAACTATCCCCATGAGAAAGAGCCCAACCAAAAAGGATATGCGAAACTGTCTATGAAGATCTAAAAAAAAGTCAGTTGCGCAAAATTAATAAGTATACATTGTTGGGATGAGCAACTTCCATGTTAGGAGAAACTACACAGTTTTCATAGTGAATAATAATTGCATAACATACAACAATCTACTCATACTAAACGAGAGCACTATTTAAAAGGAGATTCATAGACGAAGTCAACTGCAGAATAATTGAGAGTAAAAAGTTAAGAACTGCATTACAACTTGTACAAGATGAGATGAACAATAACAAGTTCTAATTTGAAAGGTAAAATATAATTTCAAAGTGCTTTAAGAATTTGACTAAGGTAGGCTTGGCATTAGTAGTGAGTGCAAAAAAACTAGAATGTAACAAAGAATTTGACACATAGCTAATATAATAACAGATTTCAGTCAGAAAGATGCGTAATAGATCCAAATATTATGCAAACATAACTTAAGTTCTGTAATGTTATTTGATAGGATATCAGTATGTAAGAGGCACAAAGACAGCATCATTATAAAAAATTAAAATAAACAAAAGTATCTCAATAAGATGCCATGGCCCACTTAATGGTTGAAAAGGCATGGATACAAACACACTAAATAGTACAGAGCTTGGCACATAACCAATTTTGCTCGAGATAGATGTATGTCATTTCTTAAAAATAATAAGTCAGACATGCCAACTATTGGTTTCTTAAAATTTAATAAGCTTCAATGATAGTCAAATACAGAGAAAGTTTTTGTCAATGTTTATCAAACTCCAATGTCATGATAGATATTCATGGTTCAATATTAAAATAATAAAATCAGCAATCAGTGCCATATGTATCTTCATAAAGAACATCGCCATCATCATTGACATTAGATTATGTAGGTAGATTAGAAGAACCACAAGGAGTGCACACCAAAAGTACATTGGCTATTTGACTCCACAAAAAATGAAGATTGTCAGGCACCAGAAGCATGAAGTCAGCTTGCTCTGGTTCTACATCCCACAACTTTGATGCCTCTTCTTTATAGGCATTTTGTTTGTGTGAAAGAAGGTGTAAGTTTGAAAGGATGTAAACTAACTCTTGTGCCTTTTTTCATGCCAATTAGTTGTGCTTTACTAAGTGAATGAAGAAATAAGTACTTGAATTCCACTCAAATAAAGACGAACTGACAACCTATTGACAAAAAGTTAAACAGTTAAGTTATAAAATTATAAATAAAACTTCAAACTTGAAAAAAAAAATTCAAATATGAAAAGAAATCAAAATTTAGAGTTTAAGATAAAAAAAAATAAAACACTTGTAATAGAACTTTGATCGGAAGAGATCACAGGTGTCGGAATGCTTGGCCAAGGAGGTAGCACCAATTAATCGTGAGCATCATTCTTATGCTTGTTACAAATAGTAGAACTACGTTGACCATTGGAGTGTACAAAATCAGCAAACTCATTCCTAACTACATCCTCCACATAAGGATTAAAGAAGAATCTCGCAAACTCTAGCTTGTACCCTTCACTAACATCCACATCTTTGTATGATATAACCCTACTCGACAAATAAAGGATCTCAAAATTGTAATATTTTTGAGTCAATACAAAGGCAAGAAGATATAATGGGATGGTCATTTTGTTCCACTACTCAACAAAAATTGTTTGCACCTCTTTGAAGAAAGTTTCTTTAGAATCTTGCTCTTTTTCATTTATGACGGTCTTCATCTTCTCAATCATTGAGTCAATGCCATCATATACCTCTCCCAAGGATGGCTTATCCATGTTAGTCAAATGGATCATACTCAAAATAGGCTTGATGAAACCACAAAAATATTGTGCACAATCCCACCAAGTATCATCTAGGATCAGCTATACTTAACATTCACTATCCTCTTAGTGTTGGATTGTTTCCATACGGACCAAAGTTGACTGATGACCATGCTAGAAGATGCCTCCCACACCTTCAAGAGTTATCTCAAGACAATTGTGTTGGAGGTGAATAGGGTCTTGACAACCTATTCAAAAAATAAAAAACAATAAACAAAAAATTAAGACAAGAGAAAACATACTTAACTTCTAAAAAATAAATTACTAAAGTGAAACAATATTTTTATTTTTTCACTTACCTTCAATAGCTCCAAAATTTCAAGAATGATCTGAATATGGCATGTGACATGTGGTGGTTGATGATTAACATTTGGATCTCTTCAACCTCAACATACACCTATTTCATCCAATCAATTTTGTTGCACAATTTTTCTAGCATTAGGTTGTGGGAGTGGACAACAAAAGGTGTCCAAAAGATGTGTGAAGAGTGTGCCTCAACCAAAAAACCAGCCACTCTACAATTATATGCATTGTCTATTATAACTTGAACAATGTTTTTAGGCCCCATTTCCTCAATGGCCCGTATGAGGATGTCAACAATAAATTGTGCATCCTTCACCTACCCCTTACAATCCACAACTTTCAAAAACATTGCCCCTCTATCAAACATTGCAATGATGGACACCCCTATTTCTTTCCACAAATATCTGATAGGCTAAAATTAATCTTCTACAAGTTTCACCTCCTTTGTCAATAAAGTGGTGAGCACCTTCTCAAAATCTAAGCCATTGTACCCTTTTGGAGAATGATTAATTTTCTTAACCATTTCTTATAAATGGTGAACCAACAACATTGAAAGTCAAACCATTTGCATAGATGTCATGTCCCCTCCCCTATGAGCCGACTCAAGTTACTAATTATACAAGTTTTATTCATTAAAGCTATAAACTGAGACGTGGAAATAAGACAAAGGTCTTATCTAAGACAAAAATATTATTAACAAAATATATGTTATGGAGTGATTTCAATGTGAAAGAGACGGTGACTTAAGTAGTACGGATTTCAATATGAAGTAATATGATTCATGTTATGAGCAGATACAATTTGCTTAAGAAATGCTTTGGCAGCGCTTAAGACAATGTCTTACTCAGATAAGACAAAATTCATGTAAGACAAAATGGAGCAATCAGATATGATGGAGTGGTCTATTTAATAGACAAGGCAGCAATTGATGATTTAATCAAAGACAGTGATCAAGTAAACAATTCATATTTGTTAAGGAATTAACAAAAGGTATACGAGTTGCAAAAGATATCATAAAGCTGCGATTTGCTTTGAAGAGATGCAATCGGTTGAGGAGTCGTGCCCATTGTAAAAGGGTCACATACATTCATGGATATGTCTCCCTTGAGGAGCATATACAAGTGAAGAGAAATAGAATGCATAAGGAGGGGGTTTTTAGAAGAGATATCGGAAACAGAACAGCAGAGAATAACATACATATATACAACAGTTTCATAATAATCAGATCTACAATCGATCAAGCATAACAAATAATAATCATTGAGTTAGAGAGCAGACATTGGATCTGCAGGAAGTTATCTATTTACATAGTCATATAGACTGTTAAGACAGCAAGGATATACTGTTAAACATTATTAGATAAACATAGCAGGTCAAATCATTGACTATTGACTGATTTACTTATTGTATATCACTGTCATATCATAAGACTCACCAGTCCAAGAAGAATGGTGAGGGCACTGTGTGTAGGGAACCCTGCCATGCCTCCCTGAGGGCCTGTTTGGAGGAAGGACCGATCAGCACCCCGCCATGCCTCCCTGAGGGGACTGTATGGAGGCCTTGTTGACAGCCTATACCCTGCCAAGCCCCCCCTAGGGACTGTTTGGAGGGAGAACTGAGCAACACCCTGCCATGCCTCCCTGAGGGGACTATATGGAGGTATTGTTGACAGTCTACGCCCTGCCACGACTCTCAGCACCATCCCCTTCTATGACTGAGTTGAGTGAATAAACTGAGTTAACTGCATAATAATAAATAGATGATCTTTCTATATGAATATTGTTTATAAATTTGAATGCAAGGAAAATCTTATCTAACACTAATATTTCAAGAGGTATATTTGTATATCTATATTTTGTATATGTGTTTTCCTATGTCATGATTGCAGAATTAGAGCACAATAATTATGCAGTTTGAAGATAGTCTAAATGGTAATTCCGAAACCCTAACCCTAACTTGTAGCATTTGAATTTTCTAGGGCAAATTAGGTAAGGGACATTACATAGATGCATCTTGCAATGTGTAGATCTGCAATCTCTCGAAATTCATTTTGGAATGCGTTTACCAATTGCCCCTTCATTCTCTTGTTTGTAGCAAGCTCTTCTTCATGTGTGGCCAAAAAAAATTGCCTCTCTACCCGAACTTTAGAAACAAAAAGAGATGGTAAAACAAGGGGCCTCCTTGATCGTCTCTTTGCCAAAGGATAACCCATTCTAAGGGCAACTGCTTCTGCTTGCTCTTGCTCTTTAACATATTTCAACACTCTAGATGTTGGCATGGGTGCATCCTTCTTGCTTGGGCAAGTTGTCGAGAATACCACACAAATGGGCTTTTGTCCAATTGTATGAGGTTGTATATTTGACACCACACACACTGTAAACCCAAATATATCCCCTACTACCTAGAACTAGTTGTATCATGTCATACTTCCAGAATGATGAATTTGGGTTTGCTTTGAAGCGAGGTTGGGCCATGGAGCTAGAACCGGTTGTCACTATAATCACTATGCCAACGAGTTTGGAAAACAACACATTCCAAACAAATATAAACAATATATATATATATAGAAGAATGAAAAATAAAACAAGAGAGTTTGTTTGTAGAAGAAAATATAAAGAAAAAAAAACTCAACTCAAAACCAAGAATCTTCCTCTACGATCTCCTTCGCAACAAATGAACTCTCACACATGCATAGGAATCACAATCTAACCTCTTTGGAACCTTCTATTAGTATTTTTTCTATGTCGGCCTAATTTTGTTAATGCTAATCTATGTCGGCCGTTTTCTATTTTTAGAAAACTTGCCTCTTGTACTTTGTATATATTGAGCATTTTTGCTCATTTGTAAATATCAAATATCAACCAATTCATTTGCATTTTTCAAATCTTTATGGCATCAGAGCTATTCGATTTTGGGCACCAAAAATTTTGAGTTCGAGTTTTTTTTTTGTTCGTGGTTTTCGGAGACTCCTACAATAGGCCGTAATTTCGTGGTGGACGAGTGGCTTTTGGCATCACAGTTGGAACGGAATCGTCATTGGATACACGCTTGGAACGGTCTCTTTATTCCTGTTGTCCGTCTGGTTTGGCCGCGCATGCCCTACCTTGTTGGGTAGCGATTCTCAGGACCTTCCGCGACTGTGGTTCGTGTACTGGGTAGTCACCTTCCACGGGCTCTTTTTTTCCTTCTGCCAGTCTCGACCGTGACCTCGCTTCCGACTGAAGTTTGCTCGCCATTTTTCGCGATTCGCAGCATAATTTCGTGGCTTGGTTCTGACGTCATTCTTCAGTATTTTGGACTGCGTTAACAGTTTCTGGCCGCGTTTTTGCCTCTAGTGGTCGTGTTCTGGTCTCCGTTCAGCTAGGACGCGATTTTTTTCAAGCTCCTGGCGCCATTTTTTTCTGCATTGTGGACGCGAACTCTTCCCAGACTGCGTGTCTTGCCCTTGCACAAAGACAAGGCCGGGGCATCTTTGCATTTTCTAAAATTTCTGGGTGCCTAGGGCACGGAAATTTTTCGTCTAGGGTTTTGTACCCTCAGCATTTGACGAAAAAAAATTTTGAACACATTCCTTCTGGGTTTTTCGAGACCTTTCGTGGGTATTTGTCAGATTTTTTCCATACCCCGAAGTTTGTGCCTCGTTTTCCGTGCAACTGTACCTGTCTCTTGTATCTGATCCTGTTCTGCTTCTCAGTTAAAATGTTGTTCAGTTTTCTGTCGTTTTCCTGCATTGGGAAACGTGCAAATGGCGTCTTTGACCAACTTGATGTTGGAGGGCAGTCAGCGATTTAATGGCAAAAACTATTATATCTGGAAGCAGCGTATGATGACTATTTTTGAGTATCACCGCCTTGATGAATTGGTTTTGGAGAAAGAAACTCGTCCTCCCACCGCTGGTGCTGATCAGGACAAGTTTGATGATCGTAACAGAGAGGTTGTCATGCTTCTTAAGCTTTCTGTTACAGATGACCAGTTGCCGCAGATTCCTTCAGGCAAGACAGCTGCTGAGATTTGGAAGCACCTGAAGGAACTTCATGAGACCTCTGATAAAAGCCGGGCTTTCTTTTTGAAGAATCAGTTGTTCTCCATCATGATGGACGACCGTATGTCCTTACAGGAGCATCTCACGAAGATTAAGGACATTCGAGATCAGCTTGAGGCTATTGGTCGAAAAATGGAGGAAGAGGATATGGTAGTCATCACCCTCAAAAGTCTACCTAAATCCTACGAGCACTTTGTCGAGACTCTCAACATTACGTCTACGAATGTTGATTTGAAGTTTCCTGAATTATGCAACAAACTCCTGTAGCAGGATCGCTAGAAACAGCAGTTTGGTAGCAATGCTTCTTCGTCCTCTTCCGAACAGGCATTTGCAGCTAAATCCTTTCAGAAGGATAACAGCAAATTTCAGTCATCTCAGTCATCACAGCCTAGAGGTTCAAATCAACCTCCGGGCAACCCTAAGAAGAAGAATGTGCAGTGTAATTACTGTCACAAATTCGGCCATATGAAGAAAGATTGCCGTCAAAGGATAGCTTCTGAACAGAAGAAGCAGGGAGGGTCACACCAGAAGGCGCATGTTGCTGAACTTTCTAAGCAGAAGGAGTCTGCCTTTTACGCTTTTATGGCTAAAAGGTCTTCAGATCCTGTCAAGACTTCTGCTTGGTACATCGATTCTGGTGCTTCACGTCACTTTACTCACAGGCGTGATTGGTTTACCGACTTTTCTCCCTTCAGTGATTCAGTTATCTTTGGCGGAGGTGAGGAGTAGACAGTTGTTGGCAGAGGCACTGTTCAGATACAGTCTGGTGGAAGGAACCTTATCTTCCTAAATGTGTACTCCGTTCCTGGTATGGAACTCAATCTGCTTTCAGTGAGTCAGATCATGAGGAATGCTCCTCAGTTGGATGTAGTGTTCAGTGCTCACAAGTGCTCTATTATTGATCGAGAGACCCGTCTTACTGTTGCTGTTGGTCTAGAGGATCATGGCCTTTATCGGCTCATTGACACTGGTGATTCTCCTTAAGTAGCTATGGCAGCCCGTGTTTCTTCTCTCAGCACTTTGTGGCATCAGCGATATGGACATCTCAACATCCATTATCTCTCTCAGTTGTCCCGACAGGGACTTGTTTCTGGCCTACCTGATATTCAGACAGCATCTTGGAGTATGTGGCGCCTGTCAAGCTGGCAAACAACATCGGACTCCCTTCAAGGATGGAGATTCTTGGCGTGCGTCTAAGGTACTTCAATTACTTCATGCTGATATTTGTGGTCCTATGAATACATCTTCAGTTACTGGTTGCGAATATTTCTTGCTTATTGTTGATGATTTTAGTAGAAAGATGTGGGTGTACTTTCTCAAACAAAAATTAGATGTATTTAGTATCTTTCAGAAGTTTAAGTCCTTGGTTGAAAAAGAGTCTGGCTGTAGCATCATCACTCTTAGGACAGATAACGGTGGGGAATTTTGTTCTGCTGCATTCTCCGACTTCTGTGATACCCATGGCATCAAACGCCAGTTGACTACACCCTACACTCCGTAGCAAAACAGTGTTGTTGAGCGTCGCAATCGTACGGTTGTTGAGATGGCCCGTTCTATGTTACAGCACCGGAGTGTTCCTAATAAGTATTGGGCAGAAGCAGCTTTTACTGCCGTCTATCTCCTTAATCACTCTCCTACTCAGGCTGTTAAGGGGAAGACTCCAGAAGAGGTTTGGTCTAGTCGCAAGCCCAGGATCAGCCACCTGAAGGTTTTTGGCTCTCTTGCATATGTTTGGGTTCCAGATGCTCAGCACTAGAAGTTGGAATCCAAGAGTCAGAGGCTCATGATGATAGGGTACAGTGACAACCATAAGGCCTACAGACTGATAGATATTGACACTAATCGTCTTATCCTCAGCCGTGATGTTGTCTTTGATGAAGATAGAGGACCTTTTCAGTCTTCTTCTTCTGAGCAGTGTTCTGAGCTTCGACGGATGCTTGCAGATATGCATGTTCCTCAGGCAGGTCCGACTCCCTTGTTCTGTGATAATCAGGGAGTGCTCAAACTGGCCAAGAATCCGATCTTCCATGAATGAACCAAGCATGTGGAAACTCATTGTCATTACATACGACAACTGGTTGAAGACGGATCCATTCAGTTGCTGTATATTCCTACCTCGGAGCAGCCAATAGATATCTTCACCAAGCCCCTCGGTTCTGGTAAATTTGTCAACTTCAGGGGGTCTATAGGTGTTGTTGATAGATTGAGCATTAAGGGAGGGTATTAGTATTTTTTCTATGTCGGCCTGATTTTTTCTATGTCGGCCTGATTTTTTCTATGCTAATCTATGTCGGCCATTTTCTATTTTTAGAAAACTTGCCTCTTGTACTTTGTATATATTGAGCATTTTTGCTCATTTGTAAATATCAAATATCAACCAATTCATTTGCATTTTTCAAATCTTTACCTTCAATAATCAATCTTCAACTTTTATTTGTACAATGACAAGCAAGAATCAAAGTTCAGCAAATGCATTTGGTTTGTGTGTTTTGTTTTCAAAATGAGATAAAATGTGATTGTTTTTGTGTTACAAAGTTTCTGGGGTTCAATCTTAGGATTTAGGGTTGCTTTTTTTGGTGCTTTTTTTGGTTGCTCAGTCAATGTAGGAGGTCAAATAAGCAAAAATGAATTACAAAACATAACTTTGGCACCTAATTCTGCCCGGGTTTGCCCAGTTACATTCAGCGGCCGTGCAGCATATCCAGACAAACCCAGGTCTGCTTGGCAGGACCCTATCAGACTCCACAGGGGACAGGACCTGAATTTGGGTCATTTTCTGAGTGAACCAGTAACATAAGGAAATAAGAATTAAATAAATTATCAGTCAAGAATTGGAGGGGAGAACTCCAGAATTTGACTACCTGTTTTGAAGACATTTTAACGTGTGCATGTAATTATCTAACACGGCAAAATCATGCTAAGCAATGTTTCTCAGCCAGTACGAGAGGACAAAAATTTAAGCTTATTTGGTGAAATTAGAAAGCAACATGTAATATCCTGTCAGTCAGTAGGTAGCTGGCTTTTATTTAAATAAATAGGCTAACACATATTTAAAAGATTTGATGTATTTGTTATGTGGTAATAAATTTAATAAAATTATCATATGACTTCCTAAACAAACTCTTCCTCTTCCTCCTCCTGCGCCACCCACTCATCCTCTCCCTCCTCTTCACCTCCCCACTCACCCTCCGCCATTAATGCAGCAACATGAGTTAAAGATAATCATATTGTAGTTGGCAGTGCTACAAATATCAGAAACATCAGATCATTGGACCAATGGCAATCAGACAGATTCATGTCCGTTGAGAATTCTCGTGAATGTCAAGAATGATTATTAGAGTGAATTTCAATGAGGATGGAAATGATCCCAATTCAGCTAAAGTTGCATGTTTGTTTTAATACACTGTCTTTAGTTGAAGGCAAGATATTTTGGTTCAAATCTAAAGCAGTCTAGTGATTTTCAAACTGCAGGAAAGAACTGTCAGTCTCTGGCAATTGATTTTCAGTGAAGATTGTATCCCCTTTGTTTCTGTTTGTAATTTTTAAAAGGAAATCCCAAAAATGGCTGGCTGGCTGGCGAGGCAAGTGGTTAAGTTTGGCTGGCCATTTGACTCTCATCAAAATCGAGATCCAAGTTGTTCCTTTTTACTTGCTTTCAGTCTTGATGGCTCTGAAAGGTGTGCTAAGATAGTTGCATAGTATATGCAGAGTTTCCCTCTGGCAAGGGAACTCTAAAGAAAAGATGTTTACTCGTGTCTAGTGGAGCAAAGTGTGTAGGTAGAAATTACAGGGAGAAGAGGGTCTCGAGCAATTAGAGCATCATAACCTGGCTCACGGATCTAAACTTGCTCAGCGAATGTTAGTGAATCGGGAGCAACCATGGTGCAGATTTAAAAGGAAAATATTGGAATTCCCTTAACTCCTTTGTTCTGTTAAGATCTTCATGTAATCCCAACGGGTCGGCAGTTTAAATTTTTATTAGAGCTTGAAGAAGTCTCACTAGTAATCATCTCACATGGAATGTGAGCAATGGTGATAGGGCGTTGTGTGGGAGGACTCATGGTTGGGTCTCCCCCATTAATATCTTACTTCTTGTCTTGAGGATGCGTGCAGGTGTTTATCATCTTCTTGGGGTCTGTTTGTAAGGGACTATTGGCTAGAAACTTTGGCTTATGGGGTTAGGCGAAGAGAACGGAACCAATTTGCTGGTCTATGTAATGTCCTGCTCTACAAAAGCCATCAAACCTCAGATATAATCATTGGCATTTCTTGGTACTGCATTAGAAGATTTGCAGGCACAACTAGTATGCTCAGAAATCTGCTTCTTATCTCAGGTGGTGCGCTGATGACTGCCTAGTGCCAGAAGATGCCTGCGTGAAGTTTTCAACCATTTATCACTCCTCTTGCTTCAGATTGTGGCACCAATATTAGAGAAATCGTTGGAAAGAATACTTAAGGGAAAGTGACGCTAACAATTGGGAATCAAGATTTGTTAAATTAAAAATTAAATTATAAGTTACCAAGGGCAGCGACCTATAAAGGATGTGACTCTTTCAAAAGGGCAGTAGTTGTATGAAGGGTCACTACTGTATGAAGGGTTGTGACTCCTTAGGCAATAAGATATAAAGAGTAGACCATTCAATGAGAAGAAGGCATCAATTAGGGAATGAATATTATTACTTATTACAAGTGAAGATGAATCAATAAAAATATATAAATCATAAATTAATGGGGCAGCAGGTGTACGAGGAGTTGTGACTCTTTCAAAGAACAACAACTATATGAAAGGTTGTGGCTCTTTCCAAGAAGGAGATATATAAAAGAAGACATCTTACAAATAAATATACCAGCAAAGGAGAATTTACGCAATCAGCAAGAAGAGTATTTATTACAGCAGCAAAGAGGAATTATTTTTTCAAGCATAAATTCATTCAAGCATTAATCACTCAAGCCTCATTCAAGCATTAACTTGTCAATCCATCAAGAAATATCAATCAGCAAAGATCAATAAAACAATGAGCAATAATCTAGCAAATTCGTCAAACAATCAGTTTTGAATTTGAGGAAGTGTCTTGAAAATAGGAAGGACGAAATCCCTTCCAAGTTCACGAGAGGATAAGGACGAAAACCCTTATTGCTCTTATCAAGTTTGGACAGGAGTTGGAAGGAAGAAAACCCTTTCATGCTCTTGGGCTTGGTCAAGCAGGACGAAAACCCTTTCATGCTCTTAGCAAGTTAAGGACCAAAACCCTTGATATTGCCACTGTTGAGTTGGGGACGAAAACCTCTAATTCAGCAGATTTGTAAGTATTTCCAAAGAATTCACGATATGATTGATTTTGATAATTGTGCTATGATTTATTAATCTAAATATTAGCAGGCATGAGTTTTCCACAGTCTATTACGATAGAAAGAGAGTGCTTCTGGATTCAACTGTGTATGTTTTTGCATCGAGAAGCACAGTTGAATCCAGAAGCACTCTCTTTCAATCTAAATATTATCATAAATTCTTGATCTTTGATTAATCTATTATCAGTTTGAGTAAATATTATTGTTTTAAGGCAAAGAAATCAGGAACATTCCAAAAAGGGACATTACAGTCTCCCTTTCCCTATGGATCAAAACGCTAGGATATATGCTTGCCTCCAACAGATTCAAAATCTTGTATTATTTAAAGAGAACTTGCTGATTTAGAATGCCCATTCATCTGGGAATTATAAGGTAAGTTCTGATTCTTAAAGACTGGCCATTGGATCTTCTTTGGAACCATGAAGCTCCTTCCAAATGCAATGCATATGGTTGTTTAAGTGGGGACAAACAAAATCCTCACATTTGATAGTCTTTGCAAAAGAGCTTTCCATGGTCCTTCAAGATGCATTCTCTGTAGCTGTAAGGAAGCGCCTGTTGGAAATATTACATCTTAGGTTTAGTTAGTAAATAATAATGTGGAGCATGGCACCTAATATGTTTTAGATAACCTCCACTATGATTTTGTTAGTGTTAGTTTGTTATATCTAAATATAATATTAGTGTGTTATGTTATTATGGTTAGATTGCCAAGTAGCAGATTACATGGAGGTAGGTATTAAGGTGATTGGTGCACAGGAAAGTTTAAAGCTTTATAACACAGCCATTGTTACCTTTGTAAGATTAATCCCATGAAATAATATAACATTGATTTGTATGTTCTTCAATCATGGTGTAAATATAGTTCCCTGTGGATTGAGCATATAACATTTCAATCTGGTATGAGAGCCACGGTGAGAAAATCGATTGAAACTGACACCTTTCCTCCTTTGAAAATGGTTTAATTTTCTTGTGTTCTTGGAGATTCTGATGCTATATCTGGTGGATAAGATCTAATGAGGTCAACAAGGAGGTGGGAGGACCCACAAAAGGATGGAAGCACATTTCCATCTCAAGTTAACTTCTCTCTCAATGATTGGATACATTGCTTGAGAAGCACCAATTCTTCACATTGTCTCCCATCTGGATCAACAAAGGGTTTATTGTAATATCCCCTATCAAGATTTTGCTCAAAACACCAAAAGATTTCTGATTTTTAACTATGCTCTGATACAACAATATAATGCAATGAAATAGAAGATATTGCAATAATAATTTTCAACTCGAAAACTGAACATTACATAGGGAATACATGACTGAAAATTCCAGATTTTTATATCAGCTTAAATACTCAATATTTTCACAAAATATTGACAACCCAGTTCATAAAATATCCCCTATTATCTAAAACAACAATACCTAGAAAATTTACAAGAGATATGAGCAAAAAGGCAAAGACCCAGTTCACAGAATAGCTCAAAACCAATTACAGAAACATACCCATATTTATTTCTTCAAGTGAAAGTACTGCTGTCATAATAATCATAATAACTCCAACAAACAAGGGCGAACAGGTCTGATTTGTTGCTGTTTCAAAATCTGAATATTCTTTCAAACCCTAACAACAAACAAACACCAAAAATCACCCTCCAAAGCTAGTCGCTCTTGCCCTAGAAGGTGGCACTCAAATCCTAGGGGAAGTCCCTAGCCAATATGCAACAAATCTCGCCAAATGATGTCTCCTTCGAATCTAATCTTTAAATCTGATGTAGAATTTTGCTCTTCTTCTCCAACAATCAACAATGAAGCACAAATAGATCCCCGTCACGGAATCTCCAATTGATGAGCTAGGTTTTAGTCCAACTCACCTTGAAATGCAAGGGTTTTTGTCCTTGATTTCGTAGCTCAACTTCCGTTGCAGCCAAAGAGAAAATCTCCAATATCAAATGACAAATACAACCATGATCCAAATGACTCCCAAACACCCCTTTTATAACCCACAAGTTGGGTGCCCAAATTCACTTTATTTCATTTTGCTTTCAAGTCCACCTTGATTCTATTAGTCGGAAGATGGAGGAGGAAGATATGGTAGTCATCACTCTGAAGAGTCTACCAAAGTCTTATGAGCACTTTATCGAAACGCTCAACATTACATCAACTAATGTTGACTTGAAGTTTCCTAAACTGTGCAACAAACATCTGTAGTAGAATCCTTGGAAACAATAGTTTGGAAGTGTTGCTAGTTCATCCTCCACGGAACAGACATTTACTACCAAGATATTTCAAAAGAATAAGGGCAAGAATCAACCCTCTCAACAAACCAGTCAAGGTCAATCCTAGGACAACTACAAGAAGAAGAACATTCAGTGCAACTATTGCCACAAGTATATCCACATGAAAAAAGATTGCCGGAAACGCTTGGCTTCTAAACAGTCCAAGCAAGGAGAGTCTAAACCTAAAGCCCATGTTGCAGAACACACTGAGCAGAAGGAGTCTGCTTTCTATGCCTTTATGGCCAAGAGACTAGCAGATCATGTTAAATCTTCTGCCTGCTATATTGATTCAAGTGCATCTCGGCATTTCACTCATCGTCGAGATTGGTTCACGGAGTACAAGCCATTCAGAGATTCTGTTATCTTTGGAGGAGGCAAAGAGTGTACTGTTATCGGAAAGGGCAGCGTGCAGATTCAATCTAGAGGGAGAAATTTAATATTTCTCGATGTATACTTTGTACCTAGCATGGAGCTAAATCTACGTTTAGTTAGTCAAATCATGCGTCACTCTCCTCAGCTAGATATTGTTTTCAGCATGCACACATGCAGCATTGTTGATAGAGAGACTCACACCACAGTTGTTCAGGGACTTGAGGATCATGGTCTGTATAGACTTGTTGATTCGCATGATTCTCAAGAGCACGCTATGGCAACCAAGAGTACTTCCATCAGCAACCTCTGGCATCAGCATTATGGGCACCTGAATATGCATTATCTCTCTCAGTTATCTAGAGATGATCTGGTTGGTGGTCTACCTGCGATTCAGACTCAAAATCATGGAGTATGCGAAGCTCGTCAGGCTGAAAAGCGACATCGGACTCCATTCTCAAACAGTAACACATGGAGAGCATCCAAGGTATTATAGTTGGTTCACACTGATGTATGTGGACCAATGAATACTCCTTCACTTACTAGGTGTAGGTATTTTCTGTTATTTGTTGATGATTTCAGCAGAAGAATGTGGGTGTATTTTCTTAAAAACAAAGAAAGAGTCAAGCTCTCAGATAGTCACTCTTAGGTCTGATAATGGGGGGAGTTTTGTTCTTCTGACTTCTCTAGTTTCAACGCTGCACTTGGCATTAAGCGCCAACTTACCACACCCTACAAACCTCAGCAGAATGGTATCGTTGAACGTCGAAATCGAACCATTATTGAAATGGCTCGTTCTATGCTGGAGCATAGAAATGTCCCTAAGAAGTTCTGGGCTGAAGCAGTCTACACTGCAGTTTGTCTTCTGAACTGGTCTCCTACTTATGTCGTTAAGAAGATGACTCCCAAAGAAGCCTGGTTTGGACGCACGCCTAAGATCAGCCACCTGAAAGTTTTTCGCTCTACTGCTCATGTATGGATTCTAAATGCCAAGCGCACCAAGTTGGATTCCAAAAGCCAGAAACTCATGTTCACTAGTTACAATAAGAATCATAAGGCATATAGGCTGATTGATGTAGATACAGATCATCTCATCTTCAGTCATGATGTTGTAGTTGATGAAGCTACTAGGCCATTTTATCTATCTTCTCCTTTTGTGAGCCCTCAGGATCAACCTTTGAAGGCTTCTGACTTGGGTGTTTGCCTTCCCCTAGCTCCACCTAATGGGAGCGATTTTGTAGGTGTGGAGGCACCTCCACCTAATGTTATACCACCCGCCTCTCCTCAAGACAATCTGGATCCTCATCCACCTACTTTTGTTCTAGCCACCCCAGGTGATGTTGTTCCTCCTGTTTCAGATGTTGGTACTTCTACTCTCTGACCTAAATAGTGGGCTAAGACCATAGGTGATCTTTATGATGATGAATTAATTGAGGGTAGATCAGTTCGGAAAAAGAGCAAGCAGCAGAATACAGTTAATTTTGCTCTTATGGCCAACCTTCATAGCATCTCTGAGCCTCAAACATATTCAGAGGCTAAAGCCATACCTGAGTGAGAACAGGCTACGGAAGCTAAACATCATAGTCTTCTAAAAAATAACACTTGGGTCTTCTTTGATCTTCCACTAGCGAAGAAGCCCATTGGTTGCAAATGGGTGTATAAAGTTAAGTATAAGGCCGATGGAACCCTTCATAAGTATAAGGCTCGATTAGTAGCCAAAGGGTTCTCACAGACAAAGGGCATTGGCTATGAGGAGACTTATACAGTTAATTTTGCTCTTATGGCCAACCTTCATAGCATCTCTGAGCCTTATACAAGGTAGATCAGTTCAGAAAAAGAGCAAGCAGCAGAATACAATTAATTTTGCTCTTATGGCCAACCTTCATAGCATCTATGAACCTCAAACATATTCAGAGGCTAAAGCCATACCTGAGTGAGAATAGGCTATAGAAGCTAAACATCATAGTCTTCTGAAGAATAACACTTGGGTCTTCTCTGATCTTCCACTAGGGAAGAAGCCCATTGGCTGCAAATGGGTGTATAAAGTTAAGTACAAGGCTGATGGAACCCTTCATAAGTATAAGGCTCGGTTAGTAGCCAAAGGGTTCTCACAGACAGAGGGCATTGAATATGAGGAGACTTTTGCTCCCACAACCAAAATGATTACCATTCGGCTTGTCCTCGCTATTGCAGCCCAGTTTGAATGGAAAATCCATCAAATGGACATCAAAAGTGCATTCCTCAATGGGGAATTACAGGAAGAGGTCTATATGACGCAACCTCCTGGTTTCAAGGTTGCTGGTAAAGAACACCAAGTATGCAGACTGGTGAAAGCACTCTACGGCCTTAAACAAGCTCCACGGGCATGGTACATGAAAATTGATAAGTACCTAGTGGATCATGGTTTTCAATGCAGTCCTTCTGATTCTAATTTGTATGTCAAACAGTCTGGTGATGATATTCTTTTGTTTGTTGTCTATGTTGATGACCTGATCATTACTAGCAGCTCGGAACATTTGATTGCGGAGATCAAACATAATCTCAGTCAATCATTTGACATGACAGATTTGGGACTTCTGCATTATTGTTTAGGTGTTGAGGTTTGGCAGACATATGGTAGCATCTTTATCTCTCAGTCCAAGTATGCTCGAAGTCTGCTTGATAAGTTCCGAATGAATGATTGCAAACCTGCATCTACACCTATGGAGAACGGGCTGAAACTCTCAGCCAAATCAAATTCCCCTGTGGAGAATGAATTAGCGTTCAGGCAACTAGTGGGCAGCCTCATTTATCTCACTGCCACTAGACCTAATTGTTGCAAGTATGGGCCTAACCGATGTTAACATTGATGTCAACATACTCCTATTGCATTGATGATAAGGATTGGATGAGTTGTATGCTGAGGATATTGAGAAAATTAGTCCTATCAAGAAACAAAGAAGAACAATGAAGATAGTAAGGTAAAGATCCCAGCTAAGATGAATATCAGAGGATGCGCATCAAAGGGTTTGTAGATGTGTCTTAAGATGATCCAGTAAAGATTTGAGAGGTCCGCATGAAGATCTAAAGAAGTTATGGCCACTTGAGTAAAACCGGTTCTAGCAAATGTTCAGAGGTGACAGAGTGACACAGATAGGTCCGGTGAGATCCGGAAATGCAATATCTTGTTTTGCGGATTTGGTGGAGTGTTTAGGAAGTCAATGTGAATTGACAACTCAATTGGTTCGTGGTCTGGAGGTCCACAAGCATCTATTCCAATATAACAGTGATGACAGACTATGTTTTTGAGGTTCCAGATGAAGGAGACGATGATTTCAATAAGCAGTAGTGTGGATGTTCTTGGTGATTCAGGAAAGCTTGTGGAGGTCTTTGGATTGTGTCCAGTTCATGTTGGTGGTCCGCATTGAAGATCGAGCTCGTAATTGAAGAATTACTTCCGGATGATGATGTTCTTCCTAAGTCTGGCTGACCGGATGAGTTACACACCCTGGGGATGATCTTGAAGATGTTCTATGAAGATTGGCACGTTCCTAAAGGAAGTTTGAAGTCTTAGATCTGTGTGGCCGACAGCGTGTTGATCCGCGTAAAGTCTTGTAATTAGTCATGTTGTATTTATGTATTTGCTCTGTAATGTATGTCGACTTGGATGATTATCCTAAAGTCAAATGTCTTGTATAAATAAGAGGTTGTGAAGTCATTTCAAAGGTATCTTGGTGGAGATGAGTGTGGTGTAGAGAGGAGCAGAGCGAAAAGCAGAGCAGAAGTATTGGGCTTAAATGGAACTGACTCAAGCATGGTGAAGATGCTATTCTTCAGTTCAAGTATGTAATATCTATTATTCTGTAGACAGTGCATCTCCTGTAGGCAGTGGGCCTCTTGTGAGCAGTGTGCTCGGATAGTGAGCCCTAATTGGCATGTGCCATTTTGTTCTTCTTATTCTTTTAACAGAGAATACAATCTTGGGTTAGTCACACCATGGTTTTTCCCTTAACCGAGTTTTCCACATTAAAATCTTGGTGTCTTATGTGTTAATGTGTTTCTGCTCTTGATTTAATGCATTATGTTTCAATGATTGATTTATTATTATGCTGCTGAATTACAAAGTGGATTTGAGTGATTAATTAGAAGAAAGTTTTGGACAACTGATTCACCCCCCCCCCCTCTCAATTGTCTGTCCTGAATCTAAAAATTGCTATCAGAGCCAAGTTCCTCTAAAAGAGCTTAACCGCTTGAGGAGATCCAGGATGTCGTCCTACAAGAAGGATAGTCCGAGGTTTGATGGAACAAATTACACACTTTGGAAAAGCCGCATGGAATATCACTTGCAATGTATGGGAATGCAATATTGGATCATAACCTCAAAGAAGTATGTTCCTCCACAGAATGGTCCGAGAACTATAGATGAAATCAGAGATGCTGAAAACAATCTTCGGGCTAAAAAGGCTCTTTTAAGTGCCTTATCTGATTCAAAACTGACAAGTGTTATTGATCTAAAAACCGCATTTGAGATTTAGGAAAAATTGGAACTTTTGCATGAAGGAGATAAGTGTGTCAAATGTGCCAAGCTACAGAGTCTAAAAGGAAAATTTGAAAACCTGAAGATGAGAGAAGATGAAAATATCACTACATTTATGCCAAGAGTAAATAAAGCTTGTTTGTGGCATTAGATGTGCTGGTAGTGTCTTGGATAAAGATGAGATTGTTGCCAAAATTCTCAGATCCCTTCCTGATTCTTACAAATACAAGGTTGCTGCTATTGAAGAATTCAGATCCTTTTTAAATATAACAAGAGATCAATTGGTTGGCAAATTAGCTACATTTGAATTGTCCGAGTTTGGAGATGCACCTACTAAGACTAAATCTGCATTCAAAGTTAGTGCCTCTGTAAAAGGAAAACAAAAGTTTGATCCGGGAGAGAACTATTCAAAGAAACTATCATGGTATGAGAAAGCAAGAAAAGATCTAGAAGAAGATGAAGCAGAAGCTGCTCAACTTGAAGCCCTTATTGCAAAAAGATTGCCAAGAGGTGTAGGAGTTAAGGACAACACTAAGAGGGGGGGTGAATCAGTGTTGTGTGAATTTTTGAATCTTTTTACAAATTTTAACTTGGAGAGCACAAGGAGAGAAAGTTATCATTGAATTGTTAAACACATATGCACATAACTTTTTCAAACACATAAACAAAACTCATGAGTAAAACATACAACCACAGAGAGAAGATCAATATGAATCAAGACACAAGAATTGCACGAGTGGAAAACCCTCCAGGGGTAGAAAAAACACTCCAGAACTGCCTCACTGGCTTAAGTGAAAAATCTTCTTACAAATGTCTCACTGACATATACAGAGGTCTCACTGACCACAAGCCTCATTGGCATGCTGTGCCTCACTGGCAAACACAATCACTATTAACAAAACATCAAACTTTGTGTGCAAGACATGATTGTTGTTCAATCAGATTTGCACCATCGTATACAACCTTATACCTCCTATTTGATTTTCAAATCAAGACCATTTTCTTTTACATAGTTCTGCAAACAAGCTACATATGTGATTTCTCCATGTGTATGTCTCCAATCCTGCATCTGATGCTCAAACAATTCATTCTCTGTATACAGTTCCACACACTTCAATGTAACTGGAAAACAATTTTATATAAATTGAAAGTCTTTTCACCTTTCATCTTCTGTATGTTTCATCTCTGTAATTATTTTAATGTGCAAAACAAATTTGTCTCTTCAATGCCTTGGAACCTTTCACATTCCTTCATAAATTTCTCCTGCATCTTTCATTTCAATTTTCTTCAATTTCCTGGTCATTTGCCATTTTTAAGATCTCACACAAAAATATTTTCTTCATCTGCAAAATAATATCAAAATGAGCCTTCAATAAAAATGAATTAACTTTTCGTTTTCTCTCATATTTCAATCTTATCACTTCTGCAAATTTCAAATAAAATCTTCTTCAAATTCTTTTCTAAAAATGTCTTCAATAAATCTGCCTTCATGTATGAACCTTCATATTCCTCAGGACTCTTCAATCTGCAAACATCTGTGTATAAACAAAAAACAATTCATATTCTCTTTGCAATTTTTCACAAAAAATAAAATCCTTGATTTTCTCACATCATTCAATCCTTCAATCTTCCTCAGAAAACCTTTCACCTTCACTAAAATCTTCAATGGCATTTTAGAAATAGTTTCCTAAAACTATTGCTTTTTAAAAATCAACTATCTCCTATAAAGGCTCCTTGAAAAACTCAATATACATTCTATAATGAATTCAAGCCTTTAAAAAAAATAGAAATTTAAACAAATTTCCTAAATTCTTTTAAGGATAAGCATAAGTCGGGCCACCCATATGTTTTATATAACTAAAACATTCTAACAAAAAATTCCTTTTTCCTTTCAAAAGAAATTAAGACCAATTTACTCCATGTTATGGCATTTCTTCTTTTGGAGGTCTTTTCCATAAAAATTTGAATGAAGAGTAATAAACTTTCATCGGGCTCTCCTTAAACCCGTGCCCACTCCACATTTGGCGCTCAAGACTTGTTCAAAGATTTCTACCTCACGTGCTTCTTGAGATTCAAATTCTATTCTTTGATTACATTTGACCGCTCAAACTCTTATGAAGGAGACCGAAGCAATAAGTCACATTTAGAAAAAGGGCCGGTCACCTATGACACTAAGATCCTTCAAGTTATAACTTAAAACCCTCTCGACTTGATATAGCAAGTCAAAACAAAAACATAATAAAAGGTGAACTTGTATATGATGGGCAACATAGAACTCCTTTGCATGATAGCTCCTAATCAAGGTTTTAAATCTTAAGTTGAATGAGACACCAAACCCATTCAAGAAATAATGATTAAGATCTGCACTTCATAATCAGAATTTTGACTGAGAATACCTCACCTTGCTATTGAGCCAATCCTGTAAAGAATAAACTTTTATACAACTGAACCAAGACAATTAACCATATCAAGATCAAAACATAGATTTGGTCCACATTAAGGGCACAAAAACAAATTGTCTTGAATTATGCCTTATGCTCAAACTGACATGAATGTTCTTGGATTACCAAACTTGCAAACCCATTCAACTTTGTATACACCTGCAAACTCATCCAACATAAAACCCTGATCTGAATGTGATCGTTGTCAAATCAAGATCCATTGAAATATACATTGTAACACCCTGATAAATAACCTGATTTATCTTAACCATATGAAGTTCATGATGAATATCAGATCAACCATCCCCTGAATAATGAAGCAATAACAATGACAAAACAACTGACAGGTGTTTTGATCAACAACTCATGAACACTTTGAACTATGAGATCAACACACCATATGAACTCCTGATTGATGTTCCTGATTCATATACATTCTAATATGAAATAGAAAAACATGTCAATACTAAAAACATGATTCCTCAGTATGATGAATTTTAGACATTGTACCTTCTATGTAATATGAGTCATTGGATTCCTGTATGATCAACATTTGAAGCACAAGACTATCCTCAACACATCACTGATAATTATGACATCAAATATTGTTCAACTGAGATCCAATTGAGATTCTTTTGTCCAACCTTTGATTTTTTCACATTATAACTTATATCAGAGCAATAGTACCTGATGACATCACCTTGAAGAAACTTGCATGAACTCCAACTGATATCAGCATCTGTAAACTCAGTGGTATGACAACTCCTGTCAACAACTATGGCAACTTTGCAACATCAACTGAACACACTTTTGACATCAATGACAACTTGTCACCATCAAGAGGATCCAGTAAGTATGAAGGGAATTTGTCTTTTAAATGTTTTAACTGCAATAAAATAGGTCATTTTGCCTCAAGGTGTCCGGAAAGATTTTCAAGACGAAATCCTAACAGATCAAAATTCCAAAAGAAATGTTACTATGTTCATGAAGATGGTGATGGAGTAACAGATGATGAATCAGAGACGGGAAACAAATCCGGAAGTGACTGGGTGTTTATTGCCATCAAGGAAGAAGATCCAATGCCTTCTAAATCTGTCAATTATAAAATGGTAGAAACAGCTCTGGCTGCCCAAGTTGAAGAAAAGGATGATTGGGTCAATGACAGTGGATGCTCCCACCATATGACAGGTGATAAAAATAAGTTCATAGATTTGGAAAGATATGAAGGAGTGGTAAAATTTGGTCATAATTTTGCTAGCAGAATCAGAGGTAGAGGAACTATTTCTTTAGATGGAAAAAACAAAACCAGTAATGTACTTTATGTTGAAGGTCTGAAGCACAATCTTCTCAGTGTTGGACAGTTGGTGGACAAAGGCTATGATTTCCGATTCAAAAATAGAAAATGCAAGATCTTTAAAAATTCCGGAACAGAGATTGCATCCGGTACTCAAACAAAAGGTAATATCTTCCACTTGGTTGGTACTGGCAAAAGTTGTTTATTTGTTCAAATTGATCAGAGTTGGTTATGGCATAAGAAAATGGGTCATGTGAATTTTGATAATATCATCAAGATAAGCAACACTCAGGTTGTAAGAGATCTTCCAAGACTGGTGAAACCTACTAACAGTTTGTGCAAAGAACGTCAATTGGGTAAGCAAAGCAGAGTCATATTCAAAAGCAAAGAACAATCTTCTACCGGATTATTGGACTTAGTTCATACTGATCTATGTGGTCCGGCAAGAATCAGGAGTGTGCAAGGTGATAGATACTTTATGTTATTAATTGATGACCATTCCCGGATGATGTGGGTGACTTTTTCTGAAAGCGAAATTTGAGGCTCTTGAGAAATTCAAAATCTTCAAGGCTATGGTAGAAAATGAAACCGGATTGAACATAAAATGTCTAAGGTTTGATAGAGGTGGAGAATTCACATCCGGTGAGTTCATAAAATTATGTGAGAAACATGGGATAAAAAGACAGTTGTCTGCTCCAAGGACTCCACAACAGAATGGAGTAGTAGAGAGAAAAAACCGGACCATCCAGGAAGCATCTAGAACCATGATGATGGAAGCAAATGTTCCTCAGATCTACTGGAGAGAAGCTGTAAGCACTGCTGTCTATACTCTTAATCTAGTACAAATCAGAAGCAATACTAGTAAGACCCCTTATGAATTCTGGTTTGGCATCACTCCCATCGTGAACTATTTCAGAGTCTTTGGTAGCAAATGTTACATTAAAAGAGATGAAGATCTAGGCAAATTTGATGCTAGAAGTGATGAAAGAATATTCTTGGGTTATTCTACTCAAAGCAAAGCATACCGGGTTACAACAAGAGATTGAGAAAGATTGTAGAAAGTACTAATCTGAAGGTTGATGAAGGTATTGAAAAACCCTCAAGGTTTTATGAATATGATGAAGATGATCAGAATGATGTTTTAATCCAAGAAGTCCCAACCCCTTCTGAAATCCAGAATCAGACTGATTCGGTAAATCAGGGAGAAGAGATAAGTTTGAATGAACCTGTTCAAGGATAAGAAGTGCAAGAAAATTCCAAAATTCTCGGGTATGTAAGGCTAAATCACTCTAAAGATCAGATTATAGGTGATAAAAGCAAAGGTGTTCAAACAAGAAGAAAGATTGCTCAAGACATAGAAGAGTATTGTCTAATTTCAAAGATTGAACCAAAATCAGTGAATGAAGCATGCAATGATGAAAGCTGAACTAAAGCAATGGAGGAAGAACTGAAGCAAATTGAGAAAAATCACACTTGGGATCTTATTCCCAGACCTAGAAACAAGAATGTGATTGGAACCAAATGGGTCTTCTGGAATAAACTAAATGAAGATGGTGAAGTAGTCAGAAACAAACCCAGATTGGTCTGCAAGGGTTACTCTCAAGTAGGAGTTGATTTTGAAGAAACTTTTGCTCCGATGGCAAGAATTGAAGCAGTCAGATTATTTATTGCCTTTGCTGCCTTCAAGGATTTCAAAGTATATCAGATGGATGTCAAGTCTACCTTCCTGAATGGTGACTTCGAAGAAGAAGTTTACATTGAGCAACCAGATGGATTTCAATTGTCTGATCATGGTGATATGGTCTGCAAATTGAAGAAAGCACTGTATGGACTAAAACAAGCCCTAAGAGCCCGGTATGAAAAACTAGATAAGAATCTTCTGAAGATTGGTTTCAACAAAGGAACTGCTGACAGTAATCTGTACTTCAAAATTGTTCATGAAAATATCTTAATTGTTGAAGTGTTTGTTGATAATATCATTTTTGGAGGAAGAGATAGTACATGCAAAACTTTTGCAAATCAAATGAAAAGTGAATTTGAGATGTCCATGTTTGGGGAAATGAATTTCTTCTTGGGTCTGCAAATCACTCAAACAAAGAAAGGAATCTTCATTTCACAAACCAAATATGTGAAAGAATTGTTGAAGAAATTTGGGATGGAAGACTCAAAACCAATGAATACTCCCATGGCAACCGGATGTAAATTGAACAAAGATGATGACTCTCCTAAGGCTGATAAGAAAAAGTACAGGTCAATGATTGGAGGATTATTGTATCTCACTCAAACTAGACCTAACATTATGAATGTTGTTGGTCTTGTTGCTAGATTCCAAGTTAATCCTACAGAATCTCATGTCATGGCAATCAAGAGGATTCTTAGATATTTAAAAGAGATAGTTGAGTATGGTTTATGGTATCCTAGAGATCATGATTTCTCTCTTCATGCATATACAGATGCGGATTGGGCTAGAGATGTGGATGACCAGAAAAGTATCAGTGGTGGAGCATTGTTTTTGGGGAAAAGATTGGTCTCTTGGTTGAGCAAGAAACAAGAGGCAATATCTCTGTCCACTGCAGAAGTAAAATATATTGCAACAGCAGGTAGTTGCACTCAAGTATTGTTGATGAAGCAAACGTTAAGAGACATCAGAATGGAGTATGAGGAACCTATCACAATCTTTTGTGATAATTCAAGTGCAATAAATATATCAAAGAATCCGGTGTTGCATTCAAAGACAAAACATATATCAATCAAGTTTCACTTTTTGAGAGAGCAAGTGAACAAGAATGAAGTCTGACTGGAGTTTGTGCCTTCCAAGGATCAGATTGCAGATATTTTTACTAAACCTCTGCCTAAGGACTCCTTTGAGTATCTCAGGGAGAAGTTAGGGGTTATTACGCCTCCAGCTCTGAATTAAGGTGCATTGATGTGCATCAGTCCGGTGGATCTCACAATCATATCTTGTGGTCCGGATTGATGATGGGAAGCTACTACTCAAGGGGAGCAGCTGGTATGATTCTGAAGTAATGCAAGTATGTGCCCTTCGCCATTGATGTCAAAGGGGGAGAGAAGACATGTGAAAAACAAGTGGTTGTTGATCAAAGGGGGAGCAGTAAAGGAAGAGAAGACATGTGAATGGTTGTTGTTGATAGGGGGAGTTATGTCAGTGAAGAGAAGTTCTTGTCTTGATGGTTAAAACAGTTTTTCACATCATATGTTGTCATCAATGACAAAGAGGCAGATTGTTGCAAGTATGGACCTAACCGGTGTTGTCATTGATGTTAACATACTCCTGTTGCATTGATGATAAGGATTGGATGAGTTGTATGCTGAGGAGATTGAGAAAATTAGTCCTATCAGGAACAGAGAAGAACAGTGAAGACAGTAAGGTAAAGATCCCAGCTAAGATGAATATCAGAGGATGAGCATCAAAAGGTTTGTAGATATGCGTCTTAAGATGATCCAGTAAAGATTTGAGAGGTCCGCATGAAGATCTAAAGAAGTTATGGCCACTTGAGTAAAACCGGTTCTCGCAGATGTTCAGAGGTGACAGAGTGACACAGATAGGTCCAGTGAGATCCGGAAATGCAATATCTTGTTCTGTGGATTTGGTGGAGTGTTTAGGAAGTCAATGTGAATTGACAACTCAATTGGTTCGTGGTTTGGAGGTCCGCAAGCATCTATTCCTATATAACAGTGATGACAGACTGTATTTTTGAGGTTCCGGATGAGGGAGAGGATGATTTCAGTAAGCAGTAGTGTGGATATTCTTGATGATTCAGGAAAGCTTGTGGAGGTCTTTGGATTGTGTCCAGTTCATGTTGGTGGTTTGCATTGAAGATCGAGCTCGTAATTGAAGAATTACTTCCGGATGATGATGTTCTTCCTCAATCTGGCCGACCGGATGAGTTACACACCCTGGCGATGATCTTGAAGATGTTCTATGAAGATTGGCACGTTCCTAAAGGAAGTTTGAAGTCTTAGATATGTGTGGCCGACAGCGTGTTGATCCGCGTGAAGTCTCTTGTCATTAGTCATGTTGTATTTATGTATTTGCTCTGTAATGTATGCCAACTTGGATGATTATCCTAAAGTCAAATGTCTTGTATAAATAAGAGGTTGTGAAGTCATTTCAAAGGTATCTTGGTGGAGATGAGCGTGGTGTAGAGAGGAGCAGAGCGAAAAGCAGAGCAGAAGTATTGGGCTTAAATGGAACTGACTCAAGCATGGTGAAGATGCTATTCTTCAATTCAAGTATGTAATATCTATTATTCTGTAGACAGTGCGTCCCCTGTAGACAATGGGCCTCTTGTGAGCAGTGTGCTCGGGCAGTGAGCCCTAATTGGCATGTGCCATTTTGTTTTTCTTATTCTTTTAACAGAGAATACAATCTTGGGTTAGTCACCCCGCGGTTTTTCCCTTCACCAGGTTTTCCACGTTAATATCTTGGTGTCTTATGTGTTAATGTGTTTCTGCTCTTGATTTAATGCATTATGTTTCCATGATTGATTTATTATTATGCTGCTGAATTACAAAGTGGATTTAAGTGATTAATTGGAAGAAAGTTTTGGACAACTGATTCACCCCCCCCTCTTAGTTGTCTGTCCTGAATCTAACACTGATCTCAGTTTTGCAATGAGCTACATCTCTTGCTTCATAACAACCCCTAAAGCTAAACATTGGGTTGCAGCGAAGCGTGTGCTGAGATATGTGAAAGGTACTTCCAACTTTGGCATTCGGTATGGCAAGTGCAAAGATCCTAATCTGAATGGCTTTACAGACTCAGATTGGGCAGGTTCTGTTGATGACAGGAAGTCTACTTCTGGGTATGTTTTCAATTTGGGTATAGGTGCAGTTACATGGACCAGCAAGAAGCAGCAAGCAGTAGCTCTTTCCTCGACTGATACTAAATATCGGGGAACTATTAAAGCAGCTTGTGATGCAGTTTGGCTTCGAAGGATGCTTTCTGACATGCAAATGTCTCAAGCAGGGCCTTCCCCCTTGTACTATGATAATCAAGGGGTGCTGAAATTTGCCAAAAATCCAGTCTTCCATGAAAGGACCAAGAATGTCGAACTTCATTGTCATTTCATCCGACAGCTTGTCAAAGATGTATCAGTGATGTTGCAGTATGTTCCAACTGAAGACCAGACTGCAGATATCCTCACCAAGTCTCGAAGCCCGGATAAGTTTGTCAAATTTAGGGGGCACCTTGGTGTAGTTGATAGATTGACCATTAAGGGAGGGTATCAAAATAAATTTAGATAGTTTATATTAATGGTCAATATTGTAATATTATAAATTTAGTTTGTTTCTATTTCTGTTTGCTTTAGTTTCTTTAGAAACATTTGTATTCTATATTTTAGAAACATTTGCTTTGTAATCTTTATATAGAGCTTGCCTCTATTGTTAATATATTTCATTCAGATTTTTACCATTACAACTTTCGCTAGTGATTGTGTTTTAGCTTTTGATAGAAAAATTTTGACAACTACCTCTGTAGAACTAACTCAAAAGGCACAATCCCTCGCAATGACCAATCTTAAACCCTCAGATGTTATCTCTACCTTCGTTGTTAGCATATCTTTAAACATGTAATCTGGATTCACACTCGGATTTAATTGAAGCATGAGTTTTGTATACAATGGGCATGATAACCTATAGCCAAGGTTGTGAACTATGAGTCTCAGAAAACAAATATGTGTATTAGGTTGGAAAATCCTTACTACTCAATGCGATAAGAGACTTAGATCTGTAGTTAACTACAACTGTAAATTCATTCACTGAAAACTTCACAGCTGATTGGAGACATGAATACAAGGAAAAGATATTGACTCAAAAAAAAAAAATTAATGCATTTCCTTCTTTCCTGACAAGTTAACTAGAAATGCATACAACAAGTTAGTTAAGTGTTATTGATCTTTTGCTCAGTAGATGATAATTTAACTATGTAATTAGAATGGAAATTGAGCCACTTAATTCAAAGTACTTAATTAAATTTATTTATTGATGAACTATTAATTTAATCTATATCAAGACGAAAGAATTATAATTGATAAAAGCAAGTAGATGTAATGTTCTTTTCACAATTATTGTTATCAAGTTAACGGTTAAAGAAACTGATTTATTTTCAGTCATATGTAATTGGTCAATTTCCATTTACAAAGAAAATAGATTTAGTTTAAGACAAAGTATGCGAAATAGTTTTCAATTGATTATTTCAAGTGTAGGTTAAAAGTGTAATTGGTTTACTACTTGATTGAATTCTTTTATTTTCAAAAAGTTGTAATTATATAAAGTCAAATTGCATAGTCAAGATTTATTATTTACTATATGAACAAGTTATTCTTTCTTTCATTAAGCAAAGAAAATAGTATAAGAATTTTATTTCTTAGATCAGTAAACTTTAAACAAAAATGACACCAAAACCATTCACAGCATTCAGCAATAACAGTGTCTCTAGTTCACATTTATGGGTAAAGCTGTCGCGTTTGAACTACTGCATCTGCTCGCCTAATATAGCTGTAACAATGACGTCCGTGGCATCGTCCCTATAAATCGTCGGGGAGTAATAAGGGGCATCTTGTTAATAAATATTTGGGGTTTCTTGTCCATTAGGTGTGGTGCTTGAAGATTTGATATTGCCCTTGACTTATATCTTGTTTGATTGTTATTGAATAAAGTATTGTTATCCATATAAGGCTAGGTTCACTTTAGTGATTCTTTTGGGGTAAATAATTGATTAATTTTCTTTAAGCTATCACGATGATTGGGGTTAATACTTCAAACCCATTTGTATGGTTTTCTGTGTTGTTCAAGGTTTAAGCATGAATAAATTATATTTAGAACATGGTTAATGGAGCAAAGGACTTGGGTTAGTAAATGATTTGGAATTTTTGTCTTGAGTTGTTTATGCCTTGAGGAAGTGGTACTCCAAATTGGTATGTTCATATACGAAGGCGATCAAGTTTAAGTCAATATGTTATCTAAACACATGGGGTTTTTGGCTAGCATTTTTAGTGTAAACCTTATGTTGAGACTTACATTGTTTGTAATAAATTATTCTTCGATACCTTATTTTAATGTGAACCATCAATTGATAATATAGTGTATGTTAGATAACTTGACTGCATAAATGCTTTT
The DNA here is from genome assembly GCA_027924645.1 of Cunninghamia lanceolata. Taxonomy (NCBI): domain Eukaryota; kingdom Viridiplantae; phylum Streptophyta; class Pinopsida; order Cupressales; family Cupressaceae; genus Cunninghamia; species Cunninghamia lanceolata. The sequence goes on along the minus strand of BSBN01000467.1, from coordinate 2,151,437 downwards.
GGAACATTAAGGTCAAGTTAACCAAGATGTAATGTCCCCTTCCTGTAATTCCCTAATTCTTGCCCTAGAATCACAAGTTTAATATAATTAGGGTTATAACTTACCAATTGAATTCATTTAAGCAAGATAATTCTTGGTTTAGGTCCTGCAATCAGGTTAGACAATATTGGAAATATAATTCATATGATCAAAACATATATAATTAATGTCTTATCTATTTAATACATAATTATTTCCATATTATATAAACTACACAATATCTATGATGCATAATGGAGGTTTTAATCATAGTAGGATTTGGATGAGAAACATGATAGGTCCGCCCGAAGCTATCCATGCTAAGCCCAAGTGCAGTTATACCATCCCTCTTGGCCCCAAGTGGCAGCCACACAAAAAGCCCACATGGAGTGGTGTACTTAGTGGATACACTTGTATCTACTTTCCCTATCCATGTTGTCTTATCCATCCCTCTTATGATTGAAAACTCCTTGAATCCATTCCAACAACCAATCCATGTAGAGATTTAGGAAAACTACAATAGGAGGCCCGTAAATTCTCCTTTCTAAGCCCAAGGGCAATCACTCACCACCTTGGCTCCAAGTGGCCAACTTGGAGTGGCGTACTTAGAAAGAAATCTAGTATCTGCTCACCCTACTTGTATTTCCCCCACTCTTCCTCATCATTGCTTGGTGAGAATTACAAACACTAAATATATCCAGATTCATAGAGATTATACATTAATAAACAAATCATCATAGCATAATTAATAATGAGTTCAATACATATATTAACGAGCACAAAGTATACACAAGGCATACACATCATACACGAAGCATACACACCATACACGAAGCAGACATATAATTATTTCATGGTTCTTATATGACTTCCCACCAATGAAGATAGCTTCTTTGATTGCTAATTGATATCTCAGATATTTGCTGATTTGATTGATTCAATAATAGAATTATAGAACGATAGAATGATAGAATAATAGAAGGATAGAATAATCAAATGATACAATGATACAATGATAGAAGAGTAGGAGGATAGAATAAAGTGATGATGTAATAATAGAATGATAAAATGATAAAATAGATATGATATAATGATAGAAGAATAGACTGAAAGAATGATGTAAGAATAGAATGATACAATGATAGAAGAGTAGGAGGATAGAATAATAGATCAATAAAATGAGAGGATAATAGAAATATAGAATAATAGAATGACTGCAATAAATACTTCTCTGCTGTTATCAATTATTGCATATTTATCATAGCTGATGTATGCCTGCAGATTTAGCTCTGCTAAAATATATATTTTCTTCTCCTACTGTTATACTTCACATCTCTGCCTTCGTCTGCTGATGTATATATACTCTTCCTTCTATTTCCCCCCTCATACTCTCTACACCAATTTCCTCTTATATATTTTCAAGTGTTAAGCCTTTGGTGAATAAGTGTGACTTTTCATAGCATATTGTCCTTTCAAGAAGACTGTACTCCTTCATAAAATAGATCGCAGCCTTTCCTAATATAAATCGCTGCCTTTGTTATCCTCTAATATAAGACAGTTTTGAGTATTAATAGTGTGATCAGCATATAAGACAAAAACTTGTTAAGAGAAGCAATAAAAAGAAGAGGTGCGATTTATCTTAGAAGGGCAACGATCAGTATTCATGATAATCAGTAAATAAGAAAAGTCACTAAAAGACAAATTAGACTAAAGGACAAACGCAGCAATTACTAGAGTCTTTGTCTTCTAGCAAAATTTGTCTCTTTTAAGCATGATCGCAGCCATTCTATTACTTCTCTCCATTCTTTATTACTCCTCTTTAATGAATCGTATCTGCTCTTTTAATGATTGCCTCATTTTAAATAAGACTTTTGTCTTACTAAAATTTGAGTGTTGCCATGTAAGGTCTAGGTCGGCCAGCATAGCATCATTATTGTTTATAATTTAATTTTATGATTTGTTCTATTTCGGGGGGCATGACACAAGAACACTTCCTGTCATATGTTCTTGCCTCGCCTTCAAGGATCTTAGCAATCAGAAAACAGTAAGTGTTCTTTCCAAAACCAAACTATTAAGTCCAAGCAAACGAGAAATCTTCCTTAGGTAAACTTTATCATTACATAAAAACAAGACTTAAACATCAAACACCCCTCACAACTGTTTGCTTTCTATTTTATTGATTCAGTCCCTGTTTAACCTAAGTGGGTGGCAGCACATGAAGAACTGTCCGAGGAAATTGGACCCTAGAAAGGGTTGCATACCCGCTCATATAGTTACATAAACATAGAACCACCAGAACTACATATCGCTCATAACAAATCCTTGTGTACCTTGATCTCGTGGATACAAGGTATGTAGGTAGTCTGGAAAACGAAGGATGTTTCCAGTACTCAATTACCAGGATTATGTGAGGATTAAAAACTTACCATGTTTATATGAAATTGTTATTAATAAATTTGTATCACTTTGATATTTGGTAATAAAAAGAAATTTTCCCTTCTGCATTATGTACTATGTTTGGAATAAGAATCACGAGGGTCCTTACAATTGGAGATTGGGAAGCATTATTGATGAGGCTTCAAGCCTTTCTACTTATTTTCATCAAGCCAAGTTCAATCACTGTTTTCACAAATATAATTCATTAGCTAATAATTGACCAACAAAAGGGGTTCATCAATTTCCATTCTCTTACAAAATAACCTCAAATACCAGTAATTGGGATATCATGTCTTTTATTCGACAAGATTCTAAGAGAGATAGGGCTAGTATTAGCCCTAACTTCCAGTTCCCTTACTGTCATATTGTTAAGGCATTTTTGATGGTGGCCTTTCATAATCCTTGTAAGAGATTGGATGTGACGAAATTTTGTGTGTTCCATGCTATGGTTTTTAGATCGTTCCTTTGGGCAAGAGCCCCTAGGGAACCCTCATTTAATGTATCAAAAAAAAAAAAACGATATATGGTAGAAGCTTTACCAAATATACTGCCTTCTAAATATACTTGCTCTAGATGTATGGTAGGGAAAATCCATACAAAACCCTTTTTTAAAGGTCAAGCATTGAGGGCAAGTAAAAAATTGTATTAAAGTATTATTGTAATATTTAGTTTATAATGGTCAATTAATCTTTAGGATAGACTTTAGGAATATTCTTTATTCTTATAGTTGTCATTCTTATCTTTTGCTTTATTAGTTGTCACTTAGTTGTCGCTATTATCCTTTCCAAATAAAGCATTTATAACTCTTATTAAGGATGCTTTCGCTCCTTAGTAAATATCGAATATCTTGCTAATCATTTTATGTTTTATATTATTTTATAGTATTATAGCTCAAATCGAGCTTTGGGATCGGTGAAAATGTGGAAATCTAGAGACTGCTATTATTTTATGGTATTATAGCTCAAATCGAGCTTTGGGATCGGTGAACATGTGGAAATCTAAAGACTACAGCCAGCAATGACGACTCCCACGCTTGCGACATAGTGAACGTGCCAAAAGATCGTATGTAATGTCCCCTCCTTAGCTCATTCAGAGAGATGGTGTGATGAGCCTATTCTAGGGTTCCCGTAGGCTAGTAGATATGGTTAGGGAACCTAACTTGGTCATTATTCTAAGACTTACTATTTATAGTAAGTCGGACAGGAGGTATCAGGTGGCATTGGTCTACTTACTATTTATAGCCTGTCAGATGGGAGCACCTAGCACTTGCAGTTGGACTTCGAGAGCAACCAGGGGGATTATATTTCGAAGTATAAGTTAAATTTAATTTTTAACTTATAATACTTTTCTAGCTATGGTTACTTTAAATTAATAAAATAACTTTCTTTTTTGAACTTTAAGTTATAACTTAAAGTTGTGGTGCTAGGGAAAGGGAGTGCTCCATGGAGGGACAAGGGGTTGTTTTTAAATTTAAAATTAATAAAAGTTCCCTCTCATTTTGGGCATTGGAGGCAAGAGGGTATAAAAGACATCTTTTAACTTCATTTGCTCTCTCTCTCACACTTTGAAAACATATTTGTTTGAGCAATCTGAAGCATGGCTTTGGGGAATGGAAATAGGGTTTTGCAGGGACGTAGCCCCCTGGAAGATCACTCTTCTCGTGCTTGGGAGACAGCATCAGGAGAGTTATAGAGGCTTCGCTTGTGCATCAAAGGACATCATTTCTGAGGAGTTTGCATCATCATACCATCCAGTTTTGAACAGCAGAAGAGATACACTTTCAGCTATAACTATGTGCAGGATTGAGGGGTCTTGAGGACAGTTTTTAGTGATTGGAGTTGGGTTTGTGAGCTGCAGATATATTTCCTTGCTGGGCCGTACATATCCTTGCCTGGGCCGTACCATTGTGTGTGTAAAAAAGCCTGATTTTAATATGCAACCCTGCTGTTTGGAGGCATTTCAAAGGGGATGACTATTGAGAAAGGGTGCAGGACTGTTTATCATAGAGAATCAGAAATCTGAGCTGCATTTTCTGCTGTTACCTCTTCCATGCTGGCCGTACAGGGTTTCTAGATGGCCGTGAAACATTTCCAGGCTGAGCTCTTGTTCTTTGTGGCTCCAAATACACTCAAATGTGGCGTCTAGGGTTTTGAACTTTGCTGATTCAGTTTGTTTGTCAGAGAACACTCATTTGCTGGGGGTTTGGAGTGATTTATGATGCTTGTAATGCTGATACAGCTACAGCAGTCCTGTGAAGTTGCAAAACATGACATGGGTATGTGATGGTAAATCATATTTAGCTATTCTATGATCTGGGTCAGTGGTATTTTACTCATATCTATTCTAGTTTTTTCTAGGTTTTTAATGCATGTCTTATATTTCATTGTATTTGTGCAAAAACAATACATGCAAAACCAAAAAACCCTTTCTGCATCTTCTGTCTAGTTCTGAAATACCACAATCTAATAAAAATAACACAAATAAGAAAATTAAAAAAAAAATTACAAACAGGGTAGCCCATTACATCGTCCTACGGAATAGTACGGTGCTATACGAATTCGTGCAAGGGTTTTCGGCAGATTTTTTCACAAAATTGTGCATATATTTGTACTTATATTTTTGGGCGATTGTTTTAAAATCGCAGGTTTCTTTATTTTGCAAATTGCAACCTCGTTTGGCATGAATTCGCATCTTTTCTCTTTTGAAAAAAATCGTTAGCAAGAATTTTTATTAAAAAAAATTCGCGGATTCTTTTTGTGAAATGCAAAATGACGCAGATATCCTTAAGGTATTTCAGCCTAGGCAGAGGAACTCGTTTTCAGACGGATTTCTGAAGATATTGCGTCCATTTTTCACTGTTTTTTTGGACTTTTTTTTAATAAAATCGTGGTGCAGGAGGTCATAAGGGTTTGTTGAGTAAAAGTCATGGACAAAAACAAGTTGTTTTGGCGGATCTTTCCTCAAAATCGCGCCATCTTTTCTTCTTTTTCTGAGACATTTTTTTTGCAGGCTATGCCCAGAACAATTAGCGGCTAAGGTTTTTTTGGATGTTTTTCTGCACTTTTTTAACAATTTTTGATAAAATTGTGGGTCATTTTCTGCAAGTTTTTCACAAAAACGTGGGCGGCTAGGATTTTCACACCCTTTTGTGGGCATTTTGGTCACCATTTTTTGACTTTTTTTTACAAAATCGTGCCTTCTGCTTAAGGTTGGAAAATTTCAAGTTTTTCAAACAGCTAGGGCAGAATATTTTGAAGATTATCAAATCAGCGAGGGTTTTTACTCCGTATTTGCAACTTACGAGAGGGAAAATGGCCTCATTACCCACAATTATGTTGGAAGGCAACTAGCGCTTCATTGGCAAGAACTACAATACAAGAAATACAATACAAATGCCTTGAAAAGATCATCCTCGGTACCGACGCCCAGCCAGCGACTGTAGGTAAAGACCAGGACAAATTTGAAGAGCGTGATAGAGAAGCCATCATGTTGATAAAGTTATCAGTGACTGATGAGATGCTTCCGAAGGTTTAAACATGTACAACCTATGCGAAAATTTGGAAGCACCTACGAGATCTGCACAAAACTTCTACTAAAGGCAAGGCCTTCTTCCTGAAAAATATGCTTTTTTCGATTATGATAAATGAGACAACATCCTTGCAAGAGCATTTGCTCAAAATCAAGGACATCAAAGATCAGTTGTCTACCATAGGTCGGAAGATGGAAGAAGAAGATATGGTGGTAATTAAGATAAAAAGCTTACCACGAGCCTATGAACATTTTATTGACACTCAATATCACATCTACCAGTGTTTACCTGAAATTCAAAGAGTTGTGCAATAAACTCTTGCACTAGGACAGATGGAAGAAACAGTTTGGCAGTAGTAGTGATACACAGAGTGTGTAACAAGCATTTGCAGCCAAGGACAAAGGCAAAGGCAAATGGCCACAAAAGAAAGGTCAAAGGAATAATAAGGATACTTCGAAGAATCTGAAAAATATCACATGACATTATTGTGGTAAAATTGGTCATATGAAGAAGCATTGCGAAAAGAGGTTGGCTGAAAAGAAAACCAACTAGGGAGGGCCTCCACCAAATGCTCATGTCACAAAGCATTCTAAGGAGTCAGCCTTCTATGCTTTCATGGCCAAACGACCAACAAATCAGTCAAAGTCATCTGCGTGGTACATAGATTCTCGAGCATCTAGACATTTCACCCACAGGAAAGATTGGTTCATGGAGTACACGTCTTGCTCAGAGATAGTGGTCTTTGGTGGTGGTGAGGAGTACATAGTTGTTAGCAGAGGGAATGTGCAAAACACTTATGCAGGGAAAATTTTAATTTTTCTCAATGTGTACTATGTCCCGAGAATGGAGTTTAATTGTAATGTCCCCTTTTAGGAAGCTCAAAATTTCTTTACCTTGCACACAATTTAACTTCTTGAAGAGAACATTAGTAACCAATAAATCCTTATAACATCATAATATTGCAATTAGGGTTAATAACCACATAATCATAATCAATATCAACAAAGTACATTAACATATATGCATTTCACATTTTCTTATTTCTATCATATAGAGATTCCATGATATACCTCGGGAGAGCCATCCATGAGCCTGATCGTTAATCTTCTCTACTTCACTCACCCCATATGAGATGGGTACGTTAGGGCATTGGTATAACAAGACCCACTACCATAGGTCCAAGAGTTTCATTGCTACACTGGGCAATTCTTCACCACTTGACTCAAGGGGCTTCACGCTATGCACCCGACGATACTTCACCCACTTGAGAGTCGCCTACCGTTAAGCCATTCTAATAATTATTAGGTCTACGCGCAACCATAGTCACAAGGGCTTCACGCTACACCTGGCGATACTTCACCTCCTAGCTCAAGGGGCTTCACGCTATACACCCGGCGATACTTCACCCACTTGAGAGTCACCTAGGTGCTAGATCCTAACCGCCCTTCCCTAACTCACTCCCATACTCGTAGGGTGGTAGATAGATTAATGGTGACGCTACTTGCTCTCATCCCGAGTATATGATTAGAATTATGAATCATACCTTATAGGAACTTATCCTTACCATCTCGTGATCCCATGGATCACGAGATAGTACATTTGATCACATTGTTCCTCTACGGGAACTTATCATTGTACCATCTCATGTGATGGATTGCCATACTTCTTGGCATCATACATTATTTTTTATTGGAGGATCAGACCTTGTCCTTCCTTGATTCTAAACATTCTCATTCTTATCATGTTATATACATTCTCATTTCATTATGTTATGAATATTCTCATTCTATTATGATATAAATATTCTCATTCTATTATGATAAACATTTTTATTCTAATATTTTCATTCTATTATGATAATGCTATCATGATCGACTTAGAACATTCATAGTCTAATGATTATGTGACATATTACTTATAATCAGGCACATACCTTGTATGATCGATTGCTCTTAGTAATACCTCGTGCTGATCTAATACTTGTATCAATGGATCGTTGATGGAAGACACGATCTGCTGTTAGAGAATTATAATATACTGGTTTACATTAGTGGATCTGTATATATATGAGAGCCTGCTGCGATTCAATTGGATGATATGGATGAATGTTGTTCGATGGATGATGATTAGACTGCTGCGACTGATATGAGATGACATGTCGTGTGATGCCTTGGACTTTCTCATGAACCTCCTCTTATAGGGAGTCACCGGTCACAACTTTCAAAGAGTCGCTTCTCATGATTCGTGTCTTTTCCTTGATCGTATTTGCTAAGACTTGGATTAATCAAGGGATCGCCAATTGGTTATTGTCTTATCTTTTTTGTCTTTATTTCATTTTTGTCTTGTGTGGCTGATTTGGATGCCACGTAGGATGAAATCCCATGATTTGTCTTGTTCACTTGATCGGCGCCCTTAGCCTTGGATCGATCACTTCTTCACTTAAGATTTATTAAACAATGTAACAGATTTAATGGCTTGTCATTATCATTCGCTGAAGTTGATCTTATGACGATTATTATGTATGACGATCCGCCTTTAAATGACAGCAGCGATGGGCCTTGATAATAGTATACTTTCCTTGGCAATGTATGATGATATCTATATATGTGCTGATCCACCCTCCATCGATAGTTCCTATCAGAATCTGCCAGGCTTCTATGTTAGTCATGATAATGCAAGACAATCAACAGTGCTGCCTTGACGGTCTTGATGTAGATAACCTTATCATTCCAATCTTTAATTGGAATGAGATAATCAATTTGATGTGGGACATGACATAAACTTACTCTGAGTCAGATTATGCAACATAGTTCCCAATTTGGATGTCATCTTTAGCAAACACGAATGCTACATAGTTAACAAGGAATCCAAGAAAACCATTGCAGTTGGTATCAAATATCATGGTTTGTATTGACTAGTTGATACTGGATAGGTTCAGGAGCATGCACTGGTAGCCAAGAGTGCATATGCTATCAGTACACTTTGGCATCAACTATATAGGCACCTCACTTTCTCCTACCTCTCTCAGTTGGCTCGAGAGAACTTGGTAGATGGTTTACCTGACATTCAGCAGCAGATATAGGGTATTTGCGGAGCTTGCCAAGCAAGGAAGCAGCATAGAACTCCATTCGAGGAAGGACAAACTTGGAGAGCACAAAGAGTCCTTCAGCTGGTTCGTGCAGATGTTTGTGGACCAAGGAACAGGGCATCGGTCACTGGTGTCTGGTATTTTCTTCTATTTGTAGATGACTTAGTAGGAAAATGTGGGTGTATTTTCTAAAGTTAAAATCAGATGTGTTTAAGGAATTTCAAAAGTTCAAAGTACTAGTAGAATAAGAGTCTAGTTGTTGAATAATCACTCTTAGGTTTGATAATGGAGGTGAATTTTGTTCCAACGAATGCACTGGCTTTTGTGCTAAACGCAGAATAACATGACAATTTACAATACCCTACACTCCATAGCAAAATGGAGTAGTTGAGAGGTGGAACTGCACTATTACGAAGATGGCTCAGTCTATGTTAGAGAACAGGAGTGTTCCCAAGAAGTTTTGGGCTGAGGTAGTTTATACAGCAGCTTATGCACTAAATAGATCTCCCACTCAGGCGGTGAAGCAGAAGACCTCAGAGGAAGCTTCATCTGGGAGGAAACCAAAGGTTAGTCATCTTAAGGTTTTTGGTTCTATAACATACACCTAGATTCAAGATGCAAAGAGAACCAAATTAGACCCTAACAGTAAGAAGTGAATGCTTACAGGGTATACTGAAAATCATAAGGCCTATAGGCTGATTGATGTTGACACTGACCGCTTGACTTTCAGCAGAGATGTTGTGATTGATGAAGAAGTTGGGCCCTTTCAGCGCTCTTCAGAGGTCAAGATTACTGCAAATCAGCCTATTAAGGCTAAGGATTCAGGTGTCTAGTTTCACTTAGCTCCACCTGAAGGGGGGACTCTGAGCATGAGGAGCATGGGGAGTCTCCCAGGCAAGTAACTATACCTGAATTTATTGATCATAACCTAGATCAGCATCCAAATGACACAAAAATAGGCAGCCCAAGTCATGGTAACAATAGCGATTTGGATGGAGAGGTTCCTCAGAAGAGGCCAAAGTGGTGGGAAAGCACCATTGGTGATATTCGAGTAAGTGAAATGATTGAGGGCAGATCATCCAGAGGCAAGAGCAAGCAAAACACAGTTAACTTTGTTGTAATGGCTAACATTCAGGGAGTTTATGAGCCATAGGTGTTTGAGGAGGCAAAAGGAAAACCTGAATGGGAAAAGGCAATGGCCACCGAACATGAAGGTCTTACCAAAAATAAGACTTGGAATCTCTCAAATCTTCCACCAAGGAAGAAACCCATTAGCTACAAATGGGTGTACAAAGTCAAGTACAAAGCAGATGGTACTCTTGACAAGTACAAAGCTCAGTTGGTTGCAAAAGGATTCTCACAAAGAGAAGGCATTGACTATGGTGAGACCTTTGCTCCTAGAGCAAAGATGAGCACCATTCGTTTAGTTCTAGCCATGGCAGCTCACTTTGGCTGGAAAGTCCATCAAATGGGCGTAGAGAGTGCCTTCCTCAATGGTGACTTTGAGGAAGAAGTGTACATGTCTCAGCCTCAAGGTTTTCAGGTTGCAGAAAAGGAGAATCAAATATGCAGACTGGAGAAAGCTCTATATGGCCTGAAGCAAGCACCCAAGGCATGGTACATCAAAATTGACAGGTATTTGGTTGAACAGGGATTCCAGCGGAGTCCTCCGGATCCAAATCTGTACGTCAAAAGCATTGGCAATGAGATCATTCTACTGGCATTTATGTAGATGATATCATTATTACAGGTAGTGAGGCACATTTGATTGAACAAATCAAATGTAATCTAAGTAAATCTTTTGACATGATTGGTCTAGGCCTCTTACATTACTGCCTAAGTGTAGAAGTTTGGCAAACAGGTGGTGGTATTTTTATTTCTCAATCTAAATATGTCAGGAGTTTGCTCGACAAGTTCAGAATGACATATTGCAAAATCACGTCTACACCTATGGAGAAAGCGTTCAAGCTTTCAGCCAAAACAAACTCAAAGGTAGTAAATGAGTCAGCATTCAAGCAACTAGTGGGCAACCTTATATACCTTACAACCACTAGACCTGATTTGAGCTATGCTATGAGTTTCATTAACACATTCATGACAGCATCAAAGGCAGAACATTGGGTTGCTGCAATGAGGGTGTTGAGATATGTGAAAGGGACACTTGACTTTCGCATTATGTATAGCAGAAGCAAAGATCCCAGGCTAGTTGGGTTCACAGATTCAAATTGGGCAGATTATGTTGATGACAGAAAATCCACTTCTGGATGCGTTTTTAGCCTTGGCACAGGTGCAGTCACATGGACCAGCAAGAAGCAGTATGCAGTAGGTCTTTCCTCAACAGAAGCAGAATATCGAGGAACAATAAAAGCAGCATGAGAGGCAGTATGGCTTCGAAGGATGCTTTCAAACATGCAGATGTCTCAAGCAGAGCCTTCACCCTTGTTTTGTCACAAGCAAGGGGTGTTAAAGCTTGCTAAGAATCCAATCTTCCACTAGAGAACCAAACATGTAGAGCTACATTGTCATTTCATCAGACAACTTGTAGATGGATCGGTTATGTTGCAATATTGTCCTTCTGAGGATCAAACTGCAGACATTCTTACCAAGTCTTTGGGTACTAAAAAATTTGTAAAATTTCGGCATAAGCTTGGTGTAGTTAGTAGATTGACCATTAAGGGAGGGTTTTAAAGTATTATTGTATTATTGTAATATTTAGTTTATAATGGTCAATTAGTCTTTAGGATAGACTTTAGGAATAATCTTTATTCTTTTAGTTGTCATTCTTATCCTTTTGCTTTATTAGTTGTCGCTTAGTTATCACTCTTATCCTTTCCATATAAAACGTTTGTAACTCTTATTTAAGGATGCTTTCGCTCCTTAGTAAATATCAAATATCTTGGTAATCATTTTGTGTTTTATATTATTTTAAATCGCACCTCGTACATAGCAATCTATAAGGACCCATGGAAAATCCATCCATTAATGTAAATAAGCATGCACTTATGTTTGTTAATGACTATTCTAGATGTGTTTGGATCTATTTTTTAAAAAACAAAGATCAAGTTCTAGAATACTTCATTGATTTTCATGTTTTTCTGTTGAAAGACATTTTGCATGCCAACTTAAGATTCTTAGAATTGATAATGGAATTGAATATGTTAACAATGCACTTCTTTCTAATTTGAAGATTTGTCACTTAATCATGAAAGAACTATCTTATACACTTGAAAAAAAATGACATGGCCAAAAGAAAGCATAGGACAATTGAAGAAAAAAATAGAAATCAGATTCAAGGCAAACAATGAGCATTGTAATATTGATGGAAGGTTGCATATATACACAAAGGGTGGTTGGTTACATTCCAACCAACAATAACCACCTACTACGCAATTCCTTGGTCAAGAAAAAGAAATTATACCTGTTCATCAATAATGATAATAGAGATGCCACGTTCATCTTTTCCCCGTCTTCCAGCTCTGCCACTCATCTGTTAATTTTTCAAAAAAATATTAAGTAGTTTGTTGGTATACCAGATTCACTAATGCAATCCATAAAGAAACATTAAACATTCATTAAGTGGACAAATGAGCATTTACAAGGTTGAGTAGAGCAGCTGAAGTCTTCCCTTCAGAATGTTCTAAGTCTAACATATATTGTCTATTTTAGAGCTAGGAAATCTTTTGACATTTTAATAACAGTACCTGTATATATTCTCCAGAAGTCATCCAACGATGGTTATCACCATCAAATTTTCTAAGCTGCGTAAACACCACAGTCTTTGCAGGCATATTCAGTCCCATTGCAAACTGTCCCACCAATAACCAGAAAGCAATCAATCCCAATCATATAGTAAAACAACAAAACCTAAGTACCAATCAAGAGGCGAACAAGTGAAATCTGCAGCAAATACATCAGTTGATATGTAAAATGATTTAAGTAATGTTATGTTTTAGCTTCGAGTCCCCTCAATATACAGGAGACAATAGAATATATCCATGCAGAATTTAGATATAGAACAAATCATACACACCTCATAAGCCCAAAGTGGAAAGAAAGTCTCAAACTACAAAATCTTACCGTTTCTGTAGCAAACAGAGCTTTTATCAGGCCTTCCTGAAAAAGAATCTCAACCAGCTCTTTAATAATGGGTAAAAGACCTGAGTGATGTACTGCAATACCCCTTCTCAGCAATGGGAGCATTAATTCCACAGCTGGAAGATTCCTGTCTTCCTCATTAAGACATAGTATTGCATTTTGAAAAACCTGCTCCACATCTTGTTTCTCTTCCTCAGAATTGAAGTCGAGCTTAGACATAATAGACAGCGCATGCTGTTCGCATTCACGGCGACTAAAACTGAAAATAATGACAGGCTGAAACTTCTTTTCCATAATCATCTGAAAATAAAAATCATGCAATATATCTTGTAAAGTTTCAAGAGACTTGCCATAAAAGGGAAGACACTCAAGAGCAAAACAATACAAATTTCAACACTGTTTTATTTATTAGCTTACCATGTGGAATCACAGATATGGTAACAACAGAGATATTGAATGGGAAAAGAAATAATAAAAAGCTCAATACCTACTAATAAATAAACACTCGTTGGGACTAAATGCTCAATACTTACCAATGCCATAAACACTCCATGGGACTAGTGAAAACTAAAGAACATAATGCTAAATACTGATCAATACCATAAACATTCCACAAGACAACTGAAAATAACAATACGACAGTGTTCATGATGTTTTTTGGACAACACAACAATAGAATAAAATGCCAAGTATCTTACCCACTCTTGATCAAAGCTTCCTGAATGCTGAATTATATGATCGAACAAGAATGCTCCAAGGTTCCTTTGATGTCAGGTCTTGACTTGTACAAGGATAGACTCAGTGAATGGATGTGATCTTGCTGGTAATCACAAAGGGACTTACGCTGAATTCCTCCTCCTTCGCGAACATGGAATGAAATTCTTGACAGCTTGGATGTGAATGAATAGAACCTCTTCAATCAAACTTAAAAGAAATATCAAAAGGTAAGGGTTTAGAGAAATCTAGTCTAAGGTCAATGAAGCAATGATGATGCATAAATAAACAAACTCCTCAAATAAACCTAACTACACTGCGCCAAGAATGCCTACAACTACATGGAGTAGGTGCAATCTCCTAATGTTAGCGAATGGTTTTCAAATCATGAAAGCTCATATAAGCACCCATTGAACGGCGTAGCTCAAACAAGCATCCACAATCGAACTTAAGCAAATTATGATGAAGCTCAGACTAACTTTACACAACACTCCACCAGCGATGGATGTCAAAAGCATGAGCTAGGAGTTGATCAAATATTCAATACATACATGCATTACATCAATGAGCTACTATTAATCTACTTCTAATCTACTTAGAAACATCTCTCCATTTCATCAAGATATAAGAAACCATGTTATTCCACAAGACAACACTTAGCATCAAGTGAACTCCAATGTCTTTGCATTAATCTTGAGAAATATTTACAACAATCTTAAAGTACTCTCAGAGAATTTCGAGAGTCTCTTCCTACTCTACTTTCCTACCAACTTCTTATCAACTATCCAATGTTACAAATGAGGCAACAAGGCCTTTATATAGAGTTCCAAATTACAATGAATAGCCTAGATCAATTCAAGTAGCCAAGGCCCCAAATCATGCCATCTCAGCAAGTAGTTACAACAACTTGTTATTTTTAGTACATAAGAGAAGCAATGAAAGCACGTTTTCCAAGAAGATAAGGATGATGTGACAACACTTGATTAGCTTGGTGATGATGCGCATGCCACATAGATGCCACTTCAGCAATTCTTATGGATTCCAACAGTTTATTCAATTTGCTTTTGATATATTCCCAAATTGCATCATTTGTGTGATGTCTTTGAATGTGATTGCTTTGACGAACTTGAACGTTTGGGAATGTATCCTTGTTGATTTTGCCTTGTTCTTTTGCAAGTCGGATGTGTATGATGCATGTTGCTCATTTGTCTAATTCTATGATACTTTTCTCTTGGCAGGATGTAGATCTTCTTTGGATGCATCTTCATGGAGAGTAGCGAAGATGATGGTGATGCTTCTTCATAGCATGGAGTAGGAGACTTCTCAGATACTTGAAGCTTGAGGAAGAACTTGAAGTTATGGATGAAAATCATTTCTTCATGCGGATGATGAAGTGCACTTGAAGTGATCTCTTGAAGGGGTAACTGCCTTCTATCTTCACTTCTTGCATTAAGGTGACTCCAAGCGCCTTACTCCTTGAATGATTCCTCAATTCAATCCACGCTCCTGCAACAAAAACAAAGAAACAATATCAATCACCTTAAAACACAAAGGAATCATCCTTAAACATTTAAATAACCTTTCCAAGCCTAAGCGCACATCTAGGTCTGTAGAGAGGCAAAAGTGCGCCCAGCATCAAATGGCTTCATATTTGCTATGTTTGTGATTTCAATCAATTGAACTAGTCTTAAAATGATTCTCTTCCTTCAGGCGCCAACTTAGTGATGTAAACTCGTGCATTTTTCCTAAGGCGCAGATTTGGGCTTGCACAAAGGTGAAAGTGTGCCTAACATAGTTAGCCTTATATTGGTCATTTCAGTGATTTCAAACAACTAGGCATGTCTTATAATGAATCTCTCTCTCAAGCGGTCCCTTAATGATGTCAATTCATGTGCTCTCTCTTTAAGGCGCCAATCTAGGTTTATAAAAGTTGAAAAGTGCGCCTTCATACTTAGTGCATCTTCATGATTTCAAACTCATACTGATGCTTAAAGATGTTTAGTTTTGACCAAGTAGAGACCTTTCAACATTGATTTATGCCATTTCAACCTGAGGCGCACACTTAGGGTTGTACAAGTGGAGAAGTGCACCTTGCTACCCTAGGCTTGCTTTTCAAAATTTGTTGAGTTAAAATAGTTCATACTTCATCCTTGGGTGCAAAATAGGTCTCCAAATGATGTTTTTCCTTCCCTAATCTTAGGTGCACTTTTAGGGTTCTTCAAGTGCAAATTGGCGCCTAGGATACTTAGCTTGTTCTTTGACATTCAATGATTTCAAATTCATGTTTAAATGTTTAGAAAACTCTCCATTACTAGGCGCCAACTCTTATGATCTCAAAACTCCATTCTTTTTAGGCGCCAAAATTGGTCTATAGAGGTGAAAATATGCGCCTAGCAACTTCGAGATAGCAAACTTGTTCAGTTTATGAGGTCAACTTAGTGTATAGGTGTCTAAAGGACTTACTACTTTAAGGTGGCATCAAATTTCAAGGTTTCAAGTCCTCCTTTTGCCTAGGCGCACTTTGATGATTCTCCAAGTGTGAATTTGCGCCTAGCATATTGATAGGTGTTCATTTCTATTAATTTAAACAAGATGTAGACTCAAGGAGAAGTTCCAAACACTTAGATATCCCCAAAGCTCATGAAATCAATCATATTTTCTCTTAGGCGCAAAAATGAGGTTGAAGAGAGGCAAAAATGCGCCCTGGGTTTGAGGGAAGATTTCTTCAAGCCTTATAGGTTCAATTCATGTTAAGGCGCTCAAAAGTGACTCCACAGATGCAAACTAGCGCCTAGCTTAGGTGAATGAATCCTTTGACTCAAGCAATTGTAAGTGTCTTTGGGCAGGTTTAACTCTTCAAAGCAAGGTTCTCCATAACTTATAACATCTTCCTCTCAAGGCGCAAATTTGTGGCTCAACAAGTGATAATGTGCGCCTAGACTCCTTGAAGCAATTTTGGCTAAGTTTTGAACCCTCGGTAGTTCTCCAAACATTCATTTGTCAATGCCAATGAGGATTACACAAGTCTTAAATCAAGGTGCACATTTAGGTCTTTACTAGTCAAGAAATGCGCCTAGCTCCTCTTGGATATTTCTCAAAATTCACTAAGTTATAACACTCTATTGTTGGTCCTGAGCGCAAATTTGGAGTCCCTAGATGTTGTCTTGTCCTCTAGCAATCTTAGGCGCACCTTGGTGGTTCTACAGGAGCAAATCTGCACCTAGCATACTTAAGTCATTTTCTTGTACAATTTTCAATGTTCAAAACATGTTGAGAGTCAAAACACCATTCTCTAGCAGGATTCTACCTTAGGCGCACTTTAGGGGTTGTTCAAATGCAGATTTGCGCCTAAGGCCATTGGGCCATTTCCATGCAACATCTCCTAAGTTTAAGGCATCTTAAAGATCAAAACATCAATCTCAAGCAAGGCGCCTTGGTTTGGAGTGGATTGGAGGCTTGTTTGTTGGAGGCGCAACTTACCTTGCTATTATCACCGACTTCGTCTTGAAACAAAACTTAAGACATCATCCAAGACTCAGACAAAGCATTGGAGCTCAAAAAAAAGGGGTCCCCATTTGCAATGGGGCGATGTTGTGATAATGTCACAACAGACAGAATAGAATGGGGGAAACTCGTTAATGTCCACAATTGACCACAAAATCATCAACAAAATTGGCAATTACATACATCTCATACACAACAATGGGTGTTCATCAATATATCCTTTGAATCTAATAAAGAGATCTATAATAACTAAACCAAAAAGAATATTACAACCATAATTCACAGACTTGGACTCGTCTCCGACTTGGGAAACAAAAAAAAATTGACTCAGCAAAACTTTGCAGCCTAAAAAAATACTTAAATTTCTTTAAAAAAACACACATTTTATGCGAACAAGGACTAAAACTTAAGCACTTAGGAGCTAGCTCATGCACCATGTGACCAAGCACTCAATTAGAGGGGGCAGATCCCAAAAAGTAATTAAAAAAGGTTTAATTGATTTTTTTGGGAATGTTTTGAATGTTTCAAAGCAGATTTTTGCGGCTTTAAAGGCTCGTTGAGGCTTCAGCACACAGCTTATGCCCAAGCTCAAGCACCAACTACATGGTAGTGCTTATGAGCTCTGCTCTCACCTTGTAGTCTTCCCACGACCTTGAAGGCCGACACTGCCTGCAAATTGTGTCCCTTTTGAATTTTCCTTATTTTTCTTTAAATATAATAAAATCTGACTCACTATTATAGTAGCACAACTAATTACTATGTTGCACGGAGACCCGTCTCCGACCCCCTGGTACTCATCTCGGAGACTGGTACTCGTCTCCCCATCTCGGAGACTTCTTGGGTACGTCTCCCTGCAAAGGGAGACTTCTGGTTGAGTCTCCCACACGTCTCCAAGTACCCTGCGTCAATAAAAAGGTGTCTCCATTTTTTTTTCTTGCTCTACCTTTCATTTTTTCCACTATTTTCTCACAAACTCAGTGGATTCTTACTCCTACGGACTTCAAACCTCAATACTAGTGTCTACAGTAATATATATATATATATATATATATATATATATATATATATATATATATATATATATATATATATTAAGCTATATTAAATTGTTACAAGTAAGTTATAAGCCTATAAGTACTATATATACAATAAGCTATATTAAATTGTTACAAGTAAGCTATAAACTTAAACTTTACCAGTTCTCTTGTTTTAAAAGTTAAATGTCATGATATTTTCAGTTTTAATGTTAGCATATTAATAAATTAATAAAATTATTAAATTATATTTTTTTAAAAATGGTGTCTCCAAGTACCCCCGTCTCGTATTTTTCAAAAACAGACGTACCGGTACCGTACCAGTACCAGTACCAGTCTCGGTGCAGCCTTGATTAATTATAAACATGAAATCAACTTCAAAAATTGCGGTTTTAACAGTTTATTATTTAATTCAGATATAATGCTTAGAATATGTCTCAGAAAAGATGGAACTTACCCTTTGTATCTGCTGTTAATAATCCCAAATCTGTAGCGATCTTTTTTCACTAAAATGCCTTTGAAATGTCTCCAAATCTGCCTAAATCAAGGGTTTTCATCCACTAACTCGGCAATGGAAATTAAAGGGTTTTCATCCTCCAATCTCCTGCCATGAGGGGTTTTGTCCTCAGGTTATTTGAACCAAAGTCCAATGCTCCAACAAGGAGTAGAAATCAGAAAATATAATTGTTCATTAATGCATGCCTCCTCCTTGGCTTGGCCTCTCTTAAATAGACTTTTCCCCCAAAAAACATAACTCTTCGGATTCTCTACATGACCTTTATTTGAGAGGAATTATTATTTAAAGTAAACGTTGATATTTTAATTTTATATTTTATAATTATATTTTTTTTTATTTTATATTTTGATATTTTAATTTATGTTTTAATTTTACTTATTTATAATTTCATAATATTACTTAAGTGACCCTTTTATTATGACTCAATTAATTATTATTATTATTCTAATCCTATTTCGAAAAGGGGACATTACACACATAACAATGCCACCTACAAACACCATACCTAGGTGTCTGTCTAGTGAGATTACACACTATCTAAAACCAATACATTATCTACCACGTTCAACTCAAACTCCAAATAACTGTGCTTTTTTTGTGTAAACCCCACATTTTAGTATATAGTCAGCATATGACGGGTTTCGGCACTGAAACTCGGTAAGAACTCTAACAAGACAAGTTGTGAGTTTATCTTGCAAAACTTGGCCAGGAATAAAAAAGTCACAAGCATTCGGCAATTTGCAAACCATGATTACAACAGCCTTCTAAAACCAAATAAAAACACACAACATAAAAAATGAAAAGATTCAATGCTCACAAATAAAACCAATGATTTACTGCCTGCAATACCTTAGATCTAAGCTTATCTAGGAACATATCATCTGAGACAAAATTAATAGGTGTAGAAGAGATGGGCAAAAATAATGATAATGCTACAATTTAGCCTCCAATGTAGGCCTTTAACAATCCATAGAACAATGTGCTTGTGGTTGTACTTCAAAGCATTGTAATCAAGAACTGTTCAGTTCCATAACCTCCACCAACAACGACCATTTGGCTGAGCATCCAGAGCATGTCTTCTGGAATTTAGCAGTCATCTTCTGGAATTTAGTGGGCATCGCCCATGCTTTCAAGAAGCCTTTCAAATTAAAAAATGCATCAGAGAAAATTTTGTAAGTTGACCAAAGTTGAGGGTGGAGAGAGCTGGTGTGTTGCACTCAAGTGGAAGCCAAAGGGTCATCCTCCATTCTCATCTTCATCTAGCTCTCTTCCTCTTCCTAGAGGAGAATACGTGGAAGACAACATCAAATCAAGACTCGAACTCAAATGCTACAAAACTTAGAAAGAACTAATTCAGAGCGCTTAGATTAATTAAAGAATTATAATTTAAGTTTATTATTCCAAGAGGCATACAAATGGGTTACGACCATTAAAAGTGGTATATGAAGGGTCGTGACCATTGAAGATACAAGATATAAAAGAGAGATCATTCAAGAAGGAAGGATGATCAATCAATAAAATATATCAATCATGAAGACATAAGTATCTTTGCTTGTGGAATACAGGATAAGGATACAGCCAAAGAGATTGAAGCCCCTCCAAGGTTAATTAAGAGATTTAAGGACGAAACCCCTTAACTTCTCTTAGCAAGTTAGTGAACGAAAACCCCTAACTTGGGTAGACAGTAGGAACAATCATTCAAGGAGAATAGCTGCAAATTTAAAGGAAAATCGTAGCAGAAAATAAAGATAAGTTCTATTTTCAGAATTATTGCATAAGTTATAAATCTGAATATTATAATAAAATTCATAATTTTAGATAAAGTTATATTCATAAACATAATGCAATTATCATTTTGAGTTAGAATTATTGTTTTAAGGCAAAAATAAGAAATGTTCTAGAAAGGGACATTACATCAGCAAGGATAATAAAAGGGTTTACATCCTTAAATTTTCAGGCCTAGAGGGATTTCGTCCTCAGGCTGCTAAGACAGTCTATGTGTCATGTCCCCTCCCCTATGAGCCGACTCAAGTTACAAATTATACAAGTCTTATTCATAGAAGACAAATGCAGCGATTAGATTAGGAGAAGCGATCGATAACAAAGGCAGAAAGTTATTTTGAAGAGGAACGATTATCCTTGTAAACAGATTTGTTAATATTCCAGTTAGAAGATAAGGGTGCGAATTACTTTATGGAAGCGCTCATAAAGGCGTATATTATGTGGTGTGAGATGCGGTTTAATTAAGATCTGTTTTGTAAAGAGACAGCGAATGGTTTAAGAGAATTTTCTGAAGTAAACTATTAATAAAAGGCAACGCTTAACATTATGAAGTGATACGTATATCAAGAGACAGCAATTTGTTGGATGAAGCCAGCGATCCATCTTAGAAGTGTAGTGATTATAATAAAGGCAGTAATTATATTTAAGGGAATCAATTATCATTCATAACTAACAATGATCAAGGGTTAAAAAGAACAGCAATTGTTTAAAGGTAGTGATTGTTTGAAAAGTCATTACTGTTCGTAAAAGACATATCCATTCGCAAGAGGTATATTAATTCACAAGAGACATAACCTTTGATCTATATATTAAAAATTGGTAGAAGTTGGTTTCAAAGGGGACAGGAATCACTACTCGATCATTTGGATCATTGAATATTATAGCAGGCATTCGATCTGCAGAATTATATCTACTTATTCAGTCATAGAGACTATTACGGACAGCAAAGGGATACATTGCAAAGTTTGGACTGAACTAGAAGTTCAATAAGAATCGTTATTAATATACGTGCAGAAATAAATTAAGGAACATCAGGTCAAATCATTATTGACTGTCAAATATCTTACTTATTGCATATCACTGTCATATATGAAAATACAAAAAAATATTTGAAATAAAACTGTCAACATGGACAAGGAGGGAATAAGCACTGTGGGAGAGAACAGCTAAAGGCACCCTTTACAATGACAGGTAGGGAGAGAACAGCTAGTAGGGCACCCTACTATCCTGTGAAAGGGAGAGAACGGCTAAGGTCACCCAAGGGCAGAATTCTCCTGCTTGATCTCCATGTTGGGAGTTTATTGACAAATTAAGGTTCACCAGTCAAAGAAGAATGGTGAGGGGATTGTTTGAAGGGAGAACTGTTGATTGACAATACCTTGCCATGCCTCCCTGCACCATCCTCTTCATCAAAGAAGAATGGTGAGGGGACTATTAGGAGGGAGAATTGTTGACTGAAAACACCCTGCCATGCCTCCCTGCACCATCCACTTCTATGACTGAATTTTGTAAACAAACTGAGTTAGGTGCATGGTAATGTATATATAATCTCAGTATATTGATATTGTTTATAAATTTGAATGCAAGGAAATCTTATCTAACCCGAATAGTTAAAGATGTATATTTGTATATCTATATTTTGTATATGTTTTCCTATGTTATGATTGCAGAACTCAAATACAAGAATTATGCAGTTTTGAAGATATTCTAAATGGTAAATCATAAAACCCTGTTCTACCCAATCAAAACTTTTGCTTCATTAAGGCATTTTAAACAAGTCTAGAAAATTTTTCGTCAAAAAGTCAAAAAAGCAAAATTTCTAAAAATAGAAATTTCTATTTTTAGAAAGTTTCTAAAAATAGACGTCAAATTTGGTTTTCTGGGTTTCTTGAGATACGGATGCTGGCAAAACTTTCTAAAAATAGAATCTCCGACTCAGGTGTCGCGCTTGATTCTCATTGGTTGATTTTACTTCACAATCGGTGTGGTCCAGACAGAATCTGCAAAAGATCAAGTTTTCCCTATTGGGTCATTTCTGCTTTTTCGGAAGGCGAAGCATCAGCTCTGAAGTTGTCAACAGAGGAAGTTCATCTGCCAGAGCTCATTTTCAAGTTTTCAACGTTGTTCCAACAACGCAAAACCGACGAACAATCGTCAACTCGACGACACATGCAAAACGAAGCAGGGTCAATCCGAGGTGAGGTCAAAATATGGAAATCACGAAATTTGACTAAGTATGAAGATTTCAGGTGCCCCAGGTGACCTAGGGCGCCCAGTCCCACCAGTGATAGATTTTTTTTTTTTCACGTTTTTCGAGAAAATGCGAGAACTGTGTCCGTCGGTCAGTTCCGGGGCGCATAAAAGTAGTAGTTTTGATCATCAGATCCTGAAAAGCTGGAAAATTCGTCAAATGTACCCAAGCTATGCAGTTCATTCACCATTCAGTGGCAGTTGATCAACGAATTGTCAAAATCAACATCAGGAAGCAGCTGTCAACACGCAAAATGGAGCAAATTGCAGATGAGAGTTGGAAAATCAAAAAAATGGCTAAGTCTGGAGAAACCAGGCGCCCCAGGTGACTTGGGGCGCCCAACCTCTCCAGTGTTAGATTTTTTTCACGTTTTTTGAGAAACGTCAAAAATGCTTCCGTCAGCGTGTTTCCAGTTGGTCAAACTCGGTCAAACTCAGTCAAACGTCAGTTAAAGCTGAGATTTCATCACAGATATGTTCAGGCTGCTCAGATCATCCTCTGTCCCGCCTCAACAATCGTCCGAACAACCAAAATCGAAGATCAAACAGGGGTTGTTGGCACGGAAAATGAAAAATGGCATAAAATCTGAAGTTTTTAGAAAATTTTCTAAAGCATGGCAAACCAGGCGCCCCAAGTGACTTGGGGAGCCCAAACTCACCAGAGTTAGAATATTTTTGAGTTTTGCTCGAAAAACGTGAATGTCCCTCCGTCAGCCCAGTCCGGTTCAAAGCAAGACAGTTTGGCGCGTTTCCCGAGGCAGATAGAAAGTACAGTCAACTCAATTTTCATCAAACCTGCCTATCTGCCAGATTATCAAACTCAGTTTTGTCCCAGCAGACAAAAATCGACAACCAAACAGGGGTTATCAGTCACTAGAACGCGCACACGAATCGAAAAATTGAAGAAGTTGCAATTTTCAGAAAAATGGTTAAGGCTGGAGAATCCAGGCGCCCCAGGTGACTTGGGGCTCCCAACTTGCCCAGAGTTAGAAAGTTTCCGGATTTCATAGTGTTTCTGACAATTGTTTCCCAATTTTCGCCCGTTGGCAGTTTTCAAGAGGTCAAACTTGGTCAAACGATGCCAAATCGTCAGTCGAAGGCTGGGGATGGAATCCCAGTTGATAGGTCTCTGAAATGTCAGGATCAGTCAGCTTTTTCAATCAACGGTGACATTTCGCCACCTTGTTGAAGTCGAAGACAGGCCATATTTGAGTCAAAACGAATGTAGAAGTGTCGAAAATGAAGAAAATTTGGCTAACACTTCTATCAACTCGCGTGTTCGATGACATCATCAAAAGAAGATATTTTTCGTCATCTTGCATATGAAGTCATAGGCAGCTACAAAATAGGGATTCTTCCTATTCGAAGACATCCACTTGGATTTATGCTTTAAAAGTTGTTTTCTTCATGGATAAGAGTGAAGTTTTATTCTCTCACAAATAAAGCTGCTTTTTCGCCCCAAAGATCTATAAAAACAAGCATTTGGCTTCTTTATTTCATTATCTTTTGCAGGTTGCATCCAGAGGAAGGATTTTTATTTTTCTTTCAACGAAGATTCGAAGATTCGAAGACCCAAACGAAGTGCTTTTTCAGCATTCTTCATAGTTCTAGGTTGAGAAAGCAGGGAGGCTCGTTTTTTCAGGGTCCTTTTTTCGAGGGGATTGTTTTTTAGAAATTGGACTGAAGCTTTTTGAATTTTTTTCGAGACAGGTCCATCCAGTATTTCATCCTCTTGAAGATTGGGAGTTTTGTTTTTTTTTTTGGGAATCTGCTTTTTTCCTACTTTTTCGGGAAAATCTCCGCTTTTTCAAAATCCGACGATTTAGGTTGCTTCAAAACAGAATTGCCTACAAAACCCATGTGCCAGCTTTTTTGCTCACACTCTGTTTTTTTCTAAAAATCAGCAAGTAATTTTCAGCCATTTGTCCAAGATTTTTCCGACATAGGCATGTTCACAATCAATTTTTGAATCTTCCAGTATGCAGTACTCTCCAACACAAATCAGGCCCAAAACGGCGTTGGTTCACGATTACATGAGAACTTGTGAAACAGACTTGCATAAAGTACTTCCAGTGATCAATTTACATTCTTTGGAAGATGCAGGAAATAATGCTATCAAGAATCTAGGACACTCCGGTTTGCTTGCAACAGCATCCTTTCCCATCACAGTGCAAAGTATCAAATTTGTAATTGCTTGCATGACGCATTACAATTCGGTCACAAGAGAAATCCAGTCAAGAGATGGATGTGTGCTCTGTAGCCTGAGGTCGAACGACATAGAGAAGTGTTTTACAATACCTATCTGGAGAGAAAACTTAACAGTTTCAATTGAAGAATGCAAGAGGGTTTGGAACAATGATAAAGAAAAATATCGGAAAAAGATTGGTTAGAGGTGGTTAAAACAAAAGCAAAACGTCATGCCAAAGAACGTTGGACGTGGAGAATTCAAAGAGGAACATGCAATAATGATTACTCTGCTGAGCCGGATCACGGGTCAAGCAGATGCTAACAGGTTTCAGCCTTGGATGTTTTATATCATGTCCCAGATTGTTGATGGAACCGAGTTCTATGACTGGTCGGCACTCATCAGTGATAGTCTCCACCAACAGATACTTGATTTTCAAAGGGCTCATGAATTCCACATGATGTCATACCTCGTGTAGTTGATGGCTTTTCAGGGTCAATTCAGAGGTTTGAATGTTGTTGAAACTCTAGGTATTCAGCATGTTTATCATCATTTCCCACAGTTAGAAATTTCTCAAGCTGAATGACATTACAGGTGGGTGAATGATGCATTCCTGATGCACGCGATGCGAGATATGGATAATGAGTTGCATATACGGTGTTCAGCAGATGCTAGAATAGCAATGGCAGAATGGGCTGATTGGTTTATCCAATTTCCCACTTTTTCCTACATCAGAGTATATGGCTTCTCAGGAGAGCCAGCCATGTTGCCGAGATATCCTATAGATGAAATAGCATTTATGGAATTTTTGAGGCAAGCCTATGAAGTTCATAATTTTTTGCGTAGCAGATGCAAGGCAGCTTTCAATTTTCCACTTGGGATGAGTATTTACAGATGCAAATCTGAAGCAGATGCCAAGGCAATCGGTAATGAATCATCCAGATATGGTCTCAAGTTTTTCGACAGGAGGTCTTCATATGATCCTCGTGGTGTTTTTGCATCACATCTTGGTCAAAATTGTACGCACAAATATGCGGTTGAAGATTTCTGGGCTAATTGTGCTGATGAGTTTTAAGTGCAAGAACGCAGTTACAGCAAGTTCACTCTTCAGCAGATGTCTGATATCCTATCAGAGGATATAGAAGGTTTGACAGAAAGTGGTGAAGTTTTACTTCCCACGTATTTCAGGGACCAAGTTGAGCAACAACCGTTGCCACCAGTTAATTGGTCAGTAAAAGAGAGCACTTCCATTGAAGAAAGAACAAGTCGAGTCGTTAAAAACAATTTGATATTCTTGAAGAATAAGCGGAAGGATGATATTCCGATAGCAGAGCCGCCAGTTGTACAACCATCAGAGCCTTCCACTTCCAAGCCGAAACGAAGGGTTAAAGCTATGAGTGTTCTTCCAAAGAGAACAAAAATGGCTAAGTTAAAGAGGAAAAAAGATGAGTCTCCAGCTCATGTCCAGTAGGAACAACCAGCAGTTGAATCAGAAGTTCCTGTTGAACCAACCCCGCATGTTGAAGCGTTACCTCCAGATCATGTTTCTCCTCCTTCACCGAACACTTCTCCTATCTACATAGATTCAAAGCTAGATTCGCCGATTCATAACTCTGATGCACATATTGGTTCATCAGGAGCTAATGAGGTTAGAATCGAGTTTCCAAGAGAGGATGGCTCATCCTGGCTTGAAAACATTCTGGGAAGGAAGAGGAGAAAGCCCTCATATCAGCTAGATTTAACAGAGCTTAGAAGCATCTACCAAGACACACCAGACAAGAAGCTGAAGAAGCAGGTTCGCATTGAAAAGAATGCGGATGGAGAAATAATCCTTGAAACTGCAACACCGCCAGAAGATAGAAGTGCTGATGATATCGAGGTTGATGACTTCACGATTGTCAAAGCTAACCTTGGTAAAAGTACATGCCATACAAATGTAAATCTCTTCGAGGTTGCAGCGGATAATTTGAAGGAAAGAGTGTTGAGAGATGGAGAAGACAAAACAGCTCTCAAGGCTGAAATCAAGCAGATGCGGCAGTACATTTCCAACCTTTTCCATGGCACATCACAGGCTGATTTATTGCTTCCACCGAATCTTGAATCACCAGCCGATCAATGGCATTTTAGTCAGTTGCTTCTCTATGGGAGGCACATAAATAGTTGGGTGGAAGAATTTGTGACTAAAGGGAGGGTTGTACTTTCAGAGTCTTATCAATTAAAGTACAACGCTCATGATTTACGCCAAGGCATCCAAGGGTTGCAGCAGACCATGGCAGAAAATAGACCGGTGTTCGAGATCATTATCTCCGACTTGAAGATTGCAGTTGATTCTGTTGATTCAGCCGATGATAAGAAGACAGTTTCTACTTGGAAGGCGCAACATCTTTTCACAGTAAAAACTTATGACAATATGATTTCAAAGTTGACAGAATGGAAACAAAAGGTAGTCAATGTCCTCAAGTTCATGAAATCTTTTGTTTCTCAAATCCCATGTTCGTATGAAAGAGAAGATGGTACCCTGTATGATCTCAGGGAAGTGCAAGCAAAGTTCCAGACTCTCGTCCGCAACAATTTTAATGATGATATCAATGCCGCCAAGATGGCTCGTTTTGCCGCAATGACAGTGAAGTTCGACAAGGTTGTGGGTGAAGTTCATGAATTTCTTCAGATGGTTGCAAATGGTGAAGAAATGTTAGAGAATCAGAAAATCATTCTAGAGAGTATCAGTGTTCCTGACAAAGACGCAGTCACTCGCTTTTTAGAAGATATTGTTTCCCAGAATATCAATGAATGACATCACCAAAAACCTAGAATGTTGATGAGGATGCATTTCAAAAGAAAGCAACTTTAAAATAGATGCTTTTTGTTTTAAGGCATTTGCTTTCATCCTAAGCTCATCCATTTTATTTTTAGAAAAGAAATCACTTTGTGATAGTTGGAGTTTTCTTTGCTTTCAAGTAAATTGTTTTAAAGCATTTGTTTATTGTATCTTTGTCTTACAATAGTAATAAAGCTTGCGAGTTGGCAAGTTAGGGTTAATCAAGGAGATTTTAGGGTTCCTTACTCCTTTGATTTTAGTATAAATAAGGGCATCCTTGCCCATTGTATGTAATAGTAATTGTGATAGCAAATTTGTTGTGCCTATTCTAGCCTGCAAATCTTGATATTCCAAGTGTCTGTTCACTCTGTGTTATTTGTTCTCCAGTGGTTGATCGCTTGCTGTATGCCTGCCTTTTGCTACAGTATTATTGTCCTGGAGTTGTATCAACTTTGTGATATTAAATAGAAGTCTCATGCCTATTTTGCTCTGATATTCTATCTCGATTCATCAAGTTTTCGTCGTTAGATGTGTGGCTTTTGTAGCTTTCATTTCAGCTTTCATCATTAAAGTACTATAAGTCTTGTGATGTAAATCTGAGAGAAAATTGCTCAAGTTTTTGTTAAAACAATCATTCCTTGTTCACTATTAATTTCCTTTGCTCTGAATTTACTTAGGAAATTAAAAGCGTCATTAGTCTATGCTTAGTTGTAGTAGAAGTTTTAAAAAAGGAAAAAACCTCTTCTGCAGCGTTTAGAGTTTTATAACCTTGTGCTCGCAGCTGAGAATCAAAAAGAAAATAGGCGAAATTTGGTTTAATTTATCTTTTCAACGAACATCAGCAAAAAGGGAACT
The DNA here is from genome assembly GCA_027924645.1 of Cunninghamia lanceolata. Lineage (NCBI taxonomy): Eukaryota > Viridiplantae > Streptophyta > Pinopsida > Cupressales > Cupressaceae > Cunninghamia > Cunninghamia lanceolata. The sequence continues at coordinate 2,122,612 of BSBN01000467.1, read as the reverse complement.
CCCCCTTCCAATAGGAGAGCAGTTTATCTGTGCATAGCTGTCCGTTTCCAACTCACATTCCAAAGGTGCGAATTGAATCGCCAACAAACCCTAAACCTAATTTGTGGCATTTGAATTTTCTAGGGCAATTTAGGTAAGGGACATTACACTATGCTCCACAAGAGATAAAATGTAACATACACCGTCGGATATATCATATATGTTTGTTCTCTGCCAATATTTTTGCTTTTTTGACGGTTTAGGGTTTAGGGTTTCATTGCATGTTTTTGCATGTATGTTTTTTGCATTGCATGTATGAAATATGAAGCATATAACAAAAACTAGAAAAACTAAGAAAGATATGAACAAACTAATGAAGGCCCAGATTGTATTATAGCAAAATATGAATTACAATGACATACCCAAATGAATATCCCCAACTTCGTTCTTATGCTGATGTTAGACCAGCAATACAAGCCAAGAGATTATGCTCCAAACGCCTGGGAGTGAAGGAGTTTTGTTTTACAAGAAATAGCAGCACAACTCATAACCCAAGGCGATCATAATGCTGAATACACAAGTTCCAAATGCATGATTTTTGGTTTATTTTGATACCCACGAACTGTACCAGCTGGTATGGCCTTGCTGTATGTAATGGCAGCTTCAAACTAGTCTGAAAATGCTTCAAACCCCTAACAATAAACTATCGTCTGGTCTGCAGAGAAATACTACTCCAATCGCCGAAGAAACTACGTGAAATAACCTCAAATCCTCATCAAAACAACAGTTGCACAAGGTATGGCCATGGATGTGGGTGTACCGCCTGCAATAAGTGACTGCAGCAGCATTTAAACTCCACAAAAATGATATAAATCTGCCTCAATTTGTCCTTCAAGAATTAACTCGCGAAATGCATACAAAACTGATTGATATTTACTTGTTCCGACACCAAATCTTCACCAAAATGGAACAAATGAAAGCCCAAATGAAGCCCCTGAAATGAAGCTCCCAATATCCTCTCCTGATGCGGTCTTTCACGCACAAAGAAAGGTGATCTTGCAGAGGGGTTTCGTCTCAGCAAATCAATCTCCAAACCCTTGAAAGCCAAGCTCCAAGAAAACGCACAAGAATATCAAACATGAGAGTAAAATTCATTATCCAAGCATAACCAAATGAAGCTCATTTTCTCTCTTTTATTTCCCTCAACACCAACGCCCAAGATGAAAGGGATTTAATATTTTATTTTATATTTTAAGTCCCTTATAACTCCCATGTAGGCGTCCAACTCCTAGGAGCATAACTTTAAGTTATAACTTGCTTTTATAAAATGACATTACATTATAACTTAAAGTCATATTTAGTCTCTTATAATAATATTAGTTAAATCTTTAATTTAACTTATATTATGTCAAATAAAGCTCTAGACATATCGAAACCATGAATCTCGTGCAATGGTCTTCCACAACTGCCTTGCTATAAATGGCAAGGTGCTCTGTCCCGACTTACTATAAATAGTAAGTCACCAAACTGACCCCCTAAACACTGCCATTAGCCTACGGGAGTCCAATGATAGGCTAATCTCCACCAATTATCTGACTGGGCTAAATGGGGGACATTACATAAGACCAGATATATAAAAATGTATTCAATGATTCCTAGTTCTTCTTGTTTGAACTTCTCTTTATACCTTTCCCTTCCAAGGGACGTAACTCCTCTCATGCCTTTTATTAACAACTAAAAGTAATTAATATTAAATATTTCTTATATAGGCATTGCTCCTTGAATAATCTCACGAACCTTCTTGAATTGTTTTTTCTTTCATAAAATATAAGGAATGGTGGCGGTCATTTGGTTGTTGCTTTCATATAGATAAGATGACGGCCTATAGGGAGCGATCTGCACGGAGCAAATAGGCCACCCCTAATATAGAATTAAGGAGGGGGCATTACAAATGAGCAATTGTAATGTCTCCTTCTGTATATGCCCTAGTTTTTGCCCTAAAATCACAATTCCAAGCAAAGCAAGAAATGAAATAGAGTTAGCAATATCATTTATCAATTTAAATTGTTGAACAAGATAGATTCTGGTTGAGAACCTGCAATCATGTTAGATAATCATTGAAAGCATAATCCATAAAATAGATCTTTCACACTAGGGTTAGGAACATTATCTTAATCATATGGGATTCCCTTTTAGGTTCTATCCAAACAGCCCATCATCATTGTGGAGCACGACTTGGGAGATCATACAAGGCGCCTCAAGCCGTTCCATCCAGCCCAAGAGCACGAAATGACACCCGCCATTCAGCCTCCCAACCCCACTCGGGGTGTCCTTACTGGAATGGACTCCCTAGCTACTTGCATTCCTTATATGTACTATGCCCGCTCCAAAATAGACTGGCCACTTGGATGAGAACCTTAAGGAAGTTATTATATTGATTCTATTGTGCATAGGCAAAATTATCTAGTTCAGTCCAAGGATTGCCATATATCCTTTTTGCTGTTCACAATGGTCTTATGATGAACCGAATGCCTTTATATGAGAACTGTTGTATAGCATATAAGTTATTTCTTTCTCTTCTGATAGATCCACCATTTCCTTCTTTTATGTCTTCAATAATGTGCGTGAATGACTGCAACTATTGCCAAGAGAGGCAATACTTCATGAACCAACACCTTTTCTCAAAAGTCATACCTTTCTTTAATGAATCGTTGCTGCTCATAAACAAATCTCAGCACTTGTTAACAATGATACATCGCTGCCCCTTCATTTCATAAATCGCACCACTTCATTATATCTTACAAATAAGACTTTTGTCTTATTATTCAGATCGCTCCATTCCTTGTATTTATTGCACACCTTAATCACTTAATGATACTCTTCAATCGCTCTACTTGTATATCAACGATCACTTCATATATTACTCTCATTTCCTCTTCGTTGATAATCACCCCACTTTATTAAATATTGGTTTTGTCTTCTTGTAAGGCGCTCATCACATATGAGGTCGGCCTCATCTTTTTATTTAATTTCACATCTTTAAATCGCCTAAAGTCGGCCACTATTTGTTCGATGCATAAAATCTTTAATTTAATTCTTATTCGATTTTATTCATCGATCTCTAATGGGGGATATTACAGCAATGCAAAATGAAGACTAGATGATCAAATGAAAGAGGGAATCTAATTGATATACCCTTCAAAATAGGACCCATGGGACCTATCTTCCCACCATTATTTAATTTTACTTTTATAATTATATTTTTATATTTATTTATTTATTATATTTAAACTAGTGTTTAAAAACACTTTTTTTCAAGGTTGCATAGAGACTGGTACTGGTACGGGAGACTGGTACCCGTACCGGTATGTCTGTTTTTGAAAAATAGGAGACGGGGGTACTTGGAGACACCATTTTTTTTTAAATATAATTTAATAATTTTATTAATTTATTAATATGCTAACATTAAAATTGAAAATATCATGACATTGAACTTTTAAAACAAGAGAACTAATAAAGTTTAAGTTTATAGCTTACTTGTAACAATTTAATATAGCTTTCTGTATATATATTACTTATAGGCTTATAGCTTACTTGTAACAATTTAATATAGCTTAATGTATATATATTACTGTAGACACTAGTATTGAGGTTTGAAGTCCGTAGAAGTAAGAATCCACTGAGCTTGTGAGAAAAGAGAGGAAAAAATGAAAGGTAGAAAAAAGAAAAAAATAATGGAGACGCCTTTTTATTGATGCAAGGTACTTGGAGACGAGTGGGAGACTCGACCAGAAGTCTCCTGCAAAGGGAGACGTACCCAATCAAGTCTCCGAGACAGGAGACGTGTACCAGTCTCCGAGACGAGTACCAGGGGGCGGAGACGGGTCTCTGTGCAACGTAGCTTTTTTTTAATAATATTAATTTATACATTAATTTGGGAAAAGGGACATGACAACTTCCAAGGACACATGTGTGGTGACTCTTCAATTTCTGATGGGAGCCATGGTTTAGTAGTCTACGAAGTTTTCTAGACACGTTTTGCAAAATGTATATATGGGTTGAATTCAAACCCATGAAACAAAGTTGAAGGCATGCATCTCTTCAACAGAGTTTGCCATATATTGTGTAAGCACTCTCTATTTTGAATAAGATCTATTTTTGTTCAGCTTCAGTATTTCTTATTGTTACATAGTGCTTGTTTGACAATTACTGAATATAATACACCCAATCCCTCACTGGTATATTGTCCTCCGAATTCCTGGCACAATTCGGATCAGTGTCCAAACCAATTAAAATAAAGGTTACTGCCTAATCAAATCGAAGAAAAAAACTATTCAGTCATTTTACATTCCCAAGTACCAAATTTGTCATCACTAATTACAGTTTTCATTGGCACTTAAAAACTCATCTAAGTCGATTGCCTCTTCATAAATGATGAGCAAATGTTGAAAGGAAAAAGGAGGATGATTGGAAATCCCTCAAAACTTTATGGAAAAGGGAATGGCCAACGAGACAACTGTTTCAAAAGATAAAAAATCAACAAACTACAAATAAAAATAAATCATAAATGTAAGTATAGCCAAATTTAAAGCAATCCTCGATTTTATATTAACTGGGAGCAATCAAAAAGCAAAATAAAAATACAATTGTACTCATACTACACCACAATGATATGAAATTATGAATAATCTTAATTCTTACAGATATACTAGTATTACTGTCTTCATCACAATCATTAAAAAACAAATAAACAAAAAATATAGATTATTAAGTAAAATGCCAAATATATCTTTAGCGTTAGATTTCATTTGGACCAAGGCAATTATTTAAAAAGAAAAATCTAACTCAGTTTTTTTTCCTGCTTTTTTTAAGTGGGAGGGGGGAGATCCCCACGTCATCCCTTCCAAATGGGTCAATGTGAGAATATCTGCATTTAGTATAGATATTCCATACTTATTTCACCACAATGAATTTGTATGTCTCCAAATAACAACTTAGTTAATTTACATGCTGTTCTCTCCATGTTTTCATAAGAAAGCAATCAACATGTTCTTAAGAAATGAGTTGTTTAAGTACTGCATTAAATGTAGATAGTTGTATTGATAAATTGAAACAACACAAGACCAGAGCTCAACACGAGATTATTCTTGAGACCTCAATGTAAGAAGAAGCTCCAGTAGAGTAAGGCCTTGCCTTCTCTTGCCACTGCCTCTGCTGTGAATTACAATTTTACTGCCTTCAATCACACCAATCACTGTTACAACACTGGCAGTGCTCTACAACTTGCTTGGATGCAGACCTCTCAACTGCACTCAACTCCCTATACACTAACCAAAATTAACTAACTAGAAAAGTGCTTTACAATAACCCATAAGGATGTATATATGCAATGCCAAGTTTAGGCCCGAAACAAGAGCCTAAAGGCCAGGAATCAGAAGATATGTTGTTTGCAACTTAGTTACAAGATAAACACGAAACATAACAAAAACAGGGATTGGATTAAGGTGCTCAAAAACAAATCAGTGAGAAGAATTAATGTTTGTGCAATTTGACCATTGTGTTTCTAGTCATTTCGAGATAATGGAAGGTGTGTGTTTTCAATCATCTAGAGATGATCACTCTAAATGGAAAAACTTCTTGAAATGACCTCTATGAATAGGAAAACATCTCAGGATGACCAGTAATCTACAGCTTTAGTAGCCTCTTTTCTTACTAGCAAAGTTTGTAGAACATGCAATACCTTACGGTTCACCCTTGTCTCACAATCGTCACTGAGTGTAAGACTAACCCAAATACTACAATCTAATCAAATATTTAATTATTGACGGTTTCACAAACATTCATTCTTAAGATAAATTCCACAAATTGTTGTTACACTATGACATTTTTCCTCATCTATAGAATTGGGATGTATAAAAAAATGAACATGGATTATTAATTTATTTCTATGATATGCTATGGGAAAATTCATTGATGATAACGACTTCTTTATATGATTGATATTTTGAGGTTGTGTTATAGCTTGAAGATGACAGACTTTCTATCACTATTTAATAATTTCATTATTTAATATAAATATATTACTGAGTTACAATTAGGTTAATGTGCCATAAAATGGGGAATAGAACATTACATTTTCCAAAATGTTTGCAAAAATCCTAAAGAGAGGGATTACATTCACAATTCTATAAAACAGGCAATCCCAAAAACACTAAATAACCATCTATGATCTAAAACATTGATGGTCAATAGGGCCTGGAATTGGTATTGAATGTGCATATCTTTAATGAGTCCCCATAAGATTTTGTTACCAAGAATGCCCATTGCTTAGCATCCAACTACATTAATCTTATATTCTAGTGTTAATGATTGAATTAAATGACTTTTTAGGAAGGATTAGATAAGATTAATGAATGCTTGATAATGGTTTACTTGATGGATGGCTGACTGTTGCAGCAGACTATTCTTTGTTTATCATTTTTAGATTGCTGCAGAACCTTCGCCGAGATTAACCTACAGTAACAACTTTGCAACAAGAATGTCAACCTCTTGCTACAGAAGGGGCACTGCTGCAGAACTACTGCAGCATGTGAGACGTTAACACATATTGGTTGCTGTAAAAAGAATATTGCGGTAAAATTGCTGCTGCCAGACTGTTGCTATAGGGATTCTGTTTAAGAAGACATGTTGACAGTTAATGGATGCAAACAAGTTCTGGCATGCCTCAGTTAAAAATAAATGTTTGAACTGATAGACATCCTATACTAAAAATGCTTGTACACAGTACATACTACAGTGACATGGTTATATCTTTAGAGGTTAATGAACTTTCGTGCAAATCTAACTCGGTGTAACTTCTATCATTTCCTAAGTGTATGCAGAGAGAAAAGTTGCTTCTCTAGCAGTGCAATGGTAATGGTAAGATCCATACAAATGGAGATCTAATGCTCTTTTTTGCACATGCTTTTGGTCACCATGCACCATGGAATACTACAAAACCAGTCTTTGAAAAGCAATTAAATACTTCTGATAATCTTGGAGATAGCTTCAGCAGCAATATTACTGACGGGATTCTACACTCACCTTAAATTAAATTGCAAGAAATGCAATGCATGCCCCCAATGCATTACAGCAACTAGTGAAATGCCACCACTGGTATTTTTGTATCCATGTTATCCAGCCATCTCATGCTCAAGCAAAGCTCATAGGTAAGTTTCAGATCTAGATTTATAGGGCTCTGAAATACTCACACACGTTTAGCTCAAAATTGAAACTACACCAACAAGCTTCCTTCAAATAAAAAGCTTACCTTCACAATTCTGTATATGTCTCCCCCAGGGGTTTTTACAGGTTTTGCACCCTTTGACCCACCTTTAGCATTGCCGTGCAAACCAAGACCATTCTTTGCTGGTGCCAATCCATCATCCATTATTTTCTTGGGGAACACCTCCTGCAATTTCATAAAATTATCTTCCCTAAACTGTTCCTTCTCATCCACCACAAGATACAGACCTGAGCCAAGAAAATTTTCAAAGGAAGATAAATTTCTTATAAGTACAGAAATGTTGGCAAATCCTTCCATTTCAGAAAAAAATACATGTACTGCCTAAGCAGAAAAAGAAAATGAGGTACAACCAATCAATGCTTTAACATAACATATTTTCATTCTGATTAGCTGAAAAATTATTTGTGGGAAAGCATAGAAAGTATAATCAGTGTTGTAAGGCTTCTACAGTCCATAATAATAAAAAATGCTCCTGGAAAAGGCCTCTGATAAACTATTTAAATGCATCAACTTTTTCCAATCACACTTCTTCATCTTGAAGATGGATCAGAAACATTGACTTTTCAAATATTTATCATGTCTTTCTCTGATTTTCTCTGATAGAATTATAAAATTGGCAACTCTATTAACTTTTATGTAATGTTTTATGCCAAAAAAATTGTAAAAGTTTTCTTTTCTGAAAAACCACTGCAGGTTCCCATGTAGCTGCTAACTGCTTATTTTTCAAACTTTAGGCAGTCCCATGTAATTTTGTAATAAGCACCATGCATAATTTGGTATCTTCTACTAAAATAGTGGAGCAGCAACAGCTTAGGATAAGGAAGTTCAGCTGGAGATGGAAGACGAGTTGAATTTATGCAGCCACTGCTCAATCATAAATTTGCCACATGGCTGCATATTTTGTCTTCCCATCTTCTTTACTTTCCTTCTAAATTTTACCTCTAAAATTTAGTTAAATACAAAAAGATCATAATTTGACAATTATTTGAAATGAAACGGCTTTAAAAAATCATGGAACCACTGGCCCGCAAAAAATCTCCTAATTTTTTTGTAAAAAGCAATGCCTGCTCAAAACTGCATGTGACCCTGCTGTAACTGATGATGTGTTTTTTAAAAAAATTGACAAAATTTAGCCAACTGGAAAAAAAATGACCCTGACCTGAACCACCAATAGGGAAGGCATAATGCTGAAGCGGAGTTGGCCTGAAATCGGTGTAAACAACATGACAAGGCTGAGAGTGTAATTTGCAAATCCACTCTGCAAATTCTGTGGCATTAGACATGGTAGCGGACAGAAACACCATTTTTATAGCAGGGGGCAAGAAAATTATACTCTCTTCCCACACAACGCCGCGCTCCCTGTCCTTCATGTAGTGAATTTCATCAAAAATAACCCAAGCGACCTCCTTAAGGAGCTCGGAGCCCCTATACAACATCCCTCTGAGAATCTCAGTCGTCATGACGAGACACGTGGCATTGGGAGACAAACTGACATCACCCGTCATTAACCCAACATCAGAGAACTCCTGACTGAGCTCCCTGTACTTCTGGTTACTTAGGGCTTTCAAAGGGGAAGTATAAATTACTCTTTGCTTATCTCTGAAGGCCATGGCGATGGCATATTCTGCTACGGCAGTTTTCCCTGCTGAAGTATGGGCGGAAACCAGCACCGACTCATTGCGCTCAAGACACGCCACAGATACCTGCTGGAAAGGGTCCAGTGTAAACGGGTAGGTTTTCGCCATGGGACCCTTGTATGAGGGGTCCGAAATGCTGCCATGGATGGTTTCGTCTATTGTAGAAACGTAGCCCGAGGGTATTGCCACCTCATGGATGCAGGTTCGAACCACGTTGCGGCGTTTTTGATCAGCTTGCACAGCATCGTTCGGAATATCGCCTCCTTCTTGACTTGTGTTGCTCTTGCCCTCGACATTTTCCTCTGCCTTCCGTTTACCTAGTGTGGGAGAATCCCCCATTTCTTCTTGCTTTGTTAAAATGTTCCTCTTATTTTATCGAGGGAATGAGCTTATGGTTGGAAAGAGTTCCCCTAGACTGATAAGAGATCCTTTTAGTGGAATTTCACAGTGTGTTTATACTCTGAATCTTCAATGCATATTCTGCCAAACAAAAACCAAATAAAAAAACGCACTACATATATTACAGCTAGTCTTTGTTGGGAGATTCCACACTATGCTACTTATACTCCGCACTGTGCATCAGCAAATTACGCACTGTGTGTAACTTGCAGATACTCAGTGTATATATCCTTAAAACCCTAGCTGTTCCCTAACTATATTTTGAATGGAGCTTTTATTTGAATCTGTGGGCAGCTATATGAGCCGCTGAATTTTTCTTCTTGTTCTGAGTGGAATGTTGAGCATCTGCCATGTTGCCCTCGAGCGATGTTTGACGTTTGATATTCTTGCTTAAAATGAATTTCCATTTAGATTTGTGGGGAAATAAAGTAAGCCGTACGAACAATGTAATTGATTTGGTGCTTATTAAAGAATAAGTAAATGATGTAATATCGAGATAATTTCTAAATGTAAATAGAAGGTTAGAAGGGCTTAGATCTCTGATGATATTGAGGAAAATGTTGCTTGAAAAAGTCATTATGTATAGGTGATTGGATATCTAATTTCATATTAAATGGAAGAAAACCTTGCAAAAAGTTTAAATAAAGAGCTCAAAGCTATGGAGGATGGGTAAGGATGTCTATATAGTTGATTTGATTATGTAGAAATATTCAACAATTGGATCTTGAACCTTGTTATTTTTAATTTTGACAATTCATGATAATTTCCTTATTGTGCTTCACAAGCAATCAAAAGTTAGTTGTGGTTGACATATGCGGACAGATATTAAATGAAGGAATGAAGTTGATCATCTGCATGAAACTTTGGTGACCTTATAACCCACTCAAATGAAAAGGATAAAAGTTGAATATGGTTTTAATTTTGACAATCCATGATAACTTCTCTATTGTGTTGCACGGCAATCAAAAGTTAGTTGTGGTTCACACATGCAGAGTGAAACTTGAATGAAGGAATGATATCTGCACGAAACTTTGGTGACCTTATTACCCACTCAAATGAAAAGGATAAAAGTTGAACATGGTTTTAATTTTGACAATCCATGATAACTTCTCTATTGTGCTTCACAAGCAATCAAAAGTTAGTTGTGGTTGACACATGCCTAAAATTGAATGAAGGAATGAAGTTGCAAATGAAAAGGATAAAAGTTGAATATGGATTAATTATTTTAAATCATATTAATTCTTTTTGAATTAATTGATTTAATTTCAAATTGGAGAAAATTAGTTTTTCACTAACTTATTATTTAGTTTGTTAAGAATTAAATAATATTAAGATAATGTGTGAAAAATAATTAAATATTGCATTGTGGTAAAGTGAATAAATGTTAGTGAGGATAAGGTGTAGTGAAGTTGGGTAAATTAATTCTTTGGGAATTAATTAATGTGCAAGGTGTAAAAGTGATTAATAAACTTTGCACATGATTTGGGTGGATGTGATTTTGTAAAAAGGTTGGCAAATAATTTGGAAGTTGAGTAAAATGGAGTTACAAGTAGTTACCGAACTACTTATGTGTGAGTAAAACTTTAAAAGGGGTATTTTCCATTGTAAAGGGAACTTTTTTTTAATCTTTTTGTGCTACTGATAATTTTAATATTCAAAAAATAATTATTGTTCTTACTTCAGTATTTCTTTTTGAAATCAATTGTTCTTATGTTCAATTGATTATATGTTTGTTTCCTTTATCTGCTCTTTCACAATTTGATTTGGAAGACTTTCTGCTTCTATTGATAATCCATTCATTTTCTCTCCTGGAAATTTGTATCGTGTTTCTTATGTTCACAAGCAGATTTCTCTTCCTTTTCTCTCATTTTTCCTTTTTTGCCTTTTGGTACTTTATGGTTAAAAGTACCCAAAAATTATAAAAACCCATCATATAAGGGAGTTGCCCCTTTCAAATGCAAAGGAAAAATGCCCTCAATGGCAATTTTTCCATTTGTTGCAAACACACCTTGCTACCTATTGGGCTAGTCAAGTTAATTTATTTGTATATAATTGCCCTCAATGGCAATTTTTCCATTTGTTGCAAACACACCTTGCTACCTATTGGGCGAGTCAAGTTAATTTATTTGTATATAATTGTAGTGGCAAGTTTGTTTGCTAACAAATCTTAATATCAAAATTGGACTATAATGTCTATAGTTGAATTGTTTTTGATGTCTACTTTGTTGTTAAACGTGACCACGTGCGATTTTGTCTTGATCTAGCACAATTATCTACCCTTGTGCAATTATGTCTCATATTGCCACACACCTTTGAATCATGTGCTTCTACATTAATATTTGAATTTGCACCAATGCAATGTTAATAAACCCCTTTGGGAGTTTAGTGTGCTAGGATTGAAGTGTTGAACTTCCTTAAGCCTTAGTCAAACCCCCTTTATAGTTTTCACAAGAGCTGAAAGAATATTAGACGTCTGAATTGTGAGATGCCTAAAATGTAGTATCTATTGATGCAAAATAAAGACTACTCTATTGTGATCCAATATGCTTTCGAGTATGTTGTCAAGATGATTTGATGGTCTAAAATGATGATGTTCTACTGTCATAGGACTTATCTTTCAATATAACATTCTAGGCGTTATATTATAATACTTAGTGTGCAAGCCAACAACTAACAATTCAATTTTGGGAAGGAGATAGCTCAGGATGAGTAAAAGGTGATTTCGATAAAGGAGATACAAAAGTGGGTGCGATTATGTCCAAGGGACAAAATTGCACCTATGATTTATTCTAGGGTGGGAAGGCATATGAATTAGACTAGATTCAAACCACTTGTGCCAAAAATGGTAGGTTGAGTAATTTGTTAGGTTTTGTTGGCTTTTGCACAGAAATATGTTGAATTGAGCACTAAGATCGCACATCTAAAGACAATGCCAAAGTAAGCATAAAACCAGTGGGGAAAAGGATGAAGTGTGCACTTTTCTCTTCTACATCTGCCCTTGCTTTGGAATGCATATGAACTTCATCAATCATGCATGTTCAAGGTAAGAAGATAGTAATTTAGATGGCAAGTGTATTAAAAAAGGATGCAATATGGATGATGCCCATCACTTTTTTCACATTCTTGGCAGTCTAATTGCATCTCTAAACCTATGACATGGACACAACAAAGTGCCAATAGCACTCCTAGTAACATATGAACATAAAATTTGTAATCATTTTACATTACATGTTGTAGTCTATAGAAATCAAAATCAAAGCAAAACATAAAATAAATGCAATAAAACAAGTGTTATACCGTCAAATATGACCAACAATCTCAAGATAGGGTGGAGAGTGTTGCACCCAAGCACTCTAGCTTTACCCAAGATGATAGTAGACAATGTGAAATGCTCAAAACCTATGCAATTCACTAAATAAAACTAGCTCAATAGGAGAGATTTTGGCATGATAACTTTGCTCAAATTGTGGATGTTAAAATGGCTTGAGAGATGGTGTATTTATAGGCTTTTGGGAGAGGATTTGATCCAAGGGTGGAGATTGAATTGGGAGATCAATGGTTGTGAATACATGTGATGTGGAGGGCCTAGATTTAATCTCCAAAAATGAAGGGTTATAAATAAAGATGAATTTTAAATTCATCTTGGGAAAGGGGTGAATTAAATGAGGTTGGGTGAGATGGATTAGATAATTAAAAATTCACATGGGGAAGAGAAAATGACTTATTTGGCGAAGAGTGGAAATAAATGAGTTATGATATGTGTAAGGGGTGCAAGAGGTATTTAATGAGATGTATGACATGTGTGTATAAAAAATTGATTTATGTGGCATATATTTCATTTTTTTTATTTGAAGGATGTGGGGAAGGGTGTTAAGCTAGGTTTGACCATTTTAATTAGGGTAATTAGCCTAATTAATATGGCTGAAAAAATTAGGGAATGGGTTAATGAGGTGTTAAGATTAATTAAATAATGTTTTATTTAATTAATCCTAGGTCTAGGGTCATGTAGGTTAGGCTAGGTAATTAAATAGTTGTTATTTAATTAACTAGGGTAGGGATAGGGTAATTAGTAGGTTAAATTAATTAAATAAACATGATTTATTTAATTAATTGGATTTAGGATAAAAGGAAAAGTAATCAAATAAATATTTGCACATTTATTTAATTAATTGGTTAAGTTAGACTATTGAATTAATCAAATTAATCCAATTTTAAAGGATGGAATGATGGGAAACCGGGTGTTGAAAGGATAATTAATTAAATAAAATTTTAATTAATTGTTTGGGAGGGGAATTGATGTGTTTAGTGATGTCAGAGGTCGATTAGATTATGAAGACATTTTTAGGTGTCTACATTTGCCTCTCTTTGATGTGGCATCGTGACCTAGCAGGGAAGTGGCATCAAGTCAAAGAAAAAATATGCCCCAGCTGTTGGGGAGGAATGAAATGGGCGAGGGATACCCCCTCAAGAGGTCAGTGAAAAAAAAATATTGGGTGAGCTCTTGAAATGAGGAAATGGCGGTAAAAAAATGGATAAAGGACGAAAAAATAGATTGACAGGAAGAAGAACAGGTGAAAAAGGTTATGATCTACACCTTGGGGAGGAAAACGTTTGTTGGAGGATGACATGGCTAACTATAAAATAGAAAAATGGGCCCAAAAGTGCCACATTTGCACACATAGAGCCACTTGGACAAAGGAGAGAGGAAGAGAATGGCAAACCCCAACCTAATATTTCTGCACTTTGAGCACATTTCTGAGCGATTTCAGTCGTGCGGGAGAGCACCAGAGGCTAGCGAGCAGGTAGGCCAAAACCCTAGTTTTGTCATTTTTTTCGTTTACTGCATTTATTATTTCAAGAAAATGGGTTTTAAGGCTTGGGGCACCATCGAGAAACCGATTGGCACCAAAACAACTCGGATTGGCGCCATCCTCTAGATTGGTGCCATCTAATCAGGGGGAAATGGGGGAATCGGTGCCAAAATGAAACGTTTTGGCGCCTTTGTCTGTATTAGCACAATAATTCGCAAGGTTAGGGTTTTGGCAAAGTGGCTCCAAACAGATTTGTTGTGGCATGATCTTCTCGATCAGTGCCATGTTGGGGACCGACGGGATCATCTTGATTGGTGCCATGCTGAGTCGTGGCATCATCCTTCAAATCGACACCATCTAGTAAAGTGGCAAAGGCAAAGCGGAGCCATTTTATAAAATGATGCCTTTCAGCTAGGAGTGAATGGTGATATGCCAAATTGGGACATAAAGTCTGTGCAATGGCGCCATCTACCAATGTGGCACCATCTTGGGAAAGGGAAGTGCCATCCGAGGAATTGGTGTGATAGGGGAAGTGAGTAGCACCAAAAATGATTCGGCCGCCAAGGGAAGAACATTTAGTGTAGGGAGGTTGATTTGGAAGAAAAGGATGAGTTTTTAACAAACATTGGTGGATGCAGGTGACCATATCCTTCATTGTGAGCTTGCGAGAGTGGCGTGTGCCCTCTATGATGTAGCTGTTAGACAGGTTCGATGGACCGACACAAGGTCGACTGGCGAGGTTAGAGCTACTAACAGTATCAAATATGCCAGTTTTTCGAGCACATAGAGTACTAATGAGGCCCTCTTAGAGCGTTATCAACCTGAGATGTGCTCCTTTCTCCTACCGACAAGAGAGATCACCATCACTCTTGAGGATGTTTATTGCATCCTCAAGCTACCGATTCACGGGGATCGAGTGCTATACCACACGAGGATAGGATGGATCGCCTTAGGTAGAGTATTTACCCCAGGCCAGCCAATGTTATCAATGAACAGGCCGGAGATGAGCTATGAGGAGACTTTACAGGCAGGTGTAGATCATTTTACCTTGTTCCTATGTGCATTGATTGGAGGCGTGGTGATGCCAGATTAGCGGGCTAGAGGTTTTCCAGTCGGGTGGGGAGAGATGATAGAGCAGATGGTGCGAGATGAGACTATTTATGCCTTGGGGCCTTGTATGCTAGCACAGTTATATCATGAGATGCATACAGTGGTCTATCACTATGATTCGACACTATCAGTTGGGGTCACACTACTACATGTGCGGGCCTGGGACATATTGTGATCACACGGTCGCAGGGTGGATACCATCGACAATGGTTTGAGGCATTTATATTTTTGTATCGGCAGTCTGTCGAGTATTCCCACACAGGGGCAGGTGTGGTATTAGCGATGGGTGTTGGATGATTTGATTTGAGTGACATGGCAACCATATGTTGGAGTGGAGCCGTGGCTGGATGATGATGTTCATATACCGTATACTTTCTAGCCATGATTTGATTGGTTGGGTGATCACACCATCGACATGTATCTGTTGTCACGGGTCATGCATCAGTTTGGCTTGTGACAGGATATTCCTTAGGGGATGGCGATATTCGCATAGACACCACGAGATGAGAGATGGCTAGTGGCTATAGCGCCACAAGTGGCGATAAGAGACTTCGCAACTTTACAGCCATAGATGTGGGATTGGAGGAGTACGGTGATAGATACAAGGACCACGCCGACATATGACACATGGTGGCAGATGTGGCGGCTGACCTGCATAATGGATTCAACTGAGGATCCAAACATGACCATGGAGGCAGGGGCAAAGAAGGATATAGTTGAGGAGGAGATAGTGGTAAAGGAGATGGAGGTGGATGATGATGATCTGATTGGGGTATTGGCAGCAACAACATATGAGCAGGTGGAGGCTACGAGAGGATGGGGTAGGGGAGAGGTAGACTGTCAATGATACTATCGTTACAGGTGTTGCCGCAGGTACAATAGTAGGTACAAGATAAGGCAGTGCCCCAAGCATTAGCTATTGCACAACTGGAGTAGGGGGACAATAGGTGGTGAGGACTAGACAATGGGTCGCACAACAGCCACAGCAGCAGATACCTGTGTGGCAGATAGAGGTAGAGTAGGGGTCAGGACAGCTAGTTCCTCAACAGTGAAGTTTTAGGCAGAGAGCATCTAGGTAGCAAGTAGCAGAAGGAGACAGGGGACTGATGCCACCTCTGCAGGCACCACTACAACAACAGGGACAAAGGGCCACTGTAGCTGACTTAGAGGTGAGGGAAAGGACCAACTAGGAGGATACCCTGACGACTGCTATGACCTTTCTGGGAGTGGGTGGAGCGGGGGCTAGTACTTCAGTAGTAGGATCAGAGCCATCCTCAAGGCAGCATGCTTAGCATTGGCGCACCCACGCAAATTTTGAGGATGAGGTGGGGACCCTCTGAGGCCAACTGGCTAGCTTAGAGGATATGGTGTGGAGGCATCAACAAGAGCTAGCACAGGCTCAGAGTCAAGTGGTTGCTCTTATGACAGAGCGAGATACAACTATAGCACAAGCTTAGCTGGCAGAGGGGCAGGTGGCTAGCTTGCAGGGGATGGTTTTAGGGAGTGGGATGGGGCCAGTATTCTCATAGATGCAAGATCAGATCACATAGCTACAGGGACAGCTTGGGCAGGCACAAGGTCAACTTGCACAAGTACAGGGTCAGCTCCTAGATCAGAGTCAGCAAGCTGAGTACTACCACGCAGCCTATTGTTCAGCCATCCCTGAGGGTCAATGGCTTCCCAGTTATAGTCAGTAGAGTGGGTCACGGATGTCTAGGTCTTGCAAATCCAGATCGATTCAATTAGTGTAGCAACCTATGGGACCCCCACCACAGGTACCCCAGCAGCCACCACCATAGTAGCAACAACCACACCCTGGGTCTCCCACTGATTCGGCCAGGGGATCATCAGCCCGGGGCTGACATATATTGATGTACATTTTTTAGCCCTTTGAGGCATTTTGTATCATGACTTGTATATTTATTTTGCGACGATGTATGATGACATTTATGATGATGACACATGATGATGGTATATATATGGATGGTTATGCGTATTATGATGTTATGGGTTTTATCAAGTGATGTGATGTACTATGGATCATGATGATGTTTATATGATGGTTCATGTTATGGATGCATTGATGAGTTATGTGATGATTTATGTCTTGTGATGGATATACTGATGATGCAGATGAAGATATGATGTTATGGTTTATGTATGATGATGATGTGATGGATGGTTTTGTTTGTGTTGCATTATGTGATGCTATGAGCAATGATTACATTGATAGTACTTCGTAGGCTTGCTTAGCAAGTCCTTATTAATGGTAATTTAATTCAGATATTAATTATTGTGAGGATTTTCTAATGTTGCTAATATCTGTTGTGATTTTGTTGGATTATGGGTAGATGTTTTATTATGATATCACTATCTATGCAGGTGGTACTTGGCGAGCTATTTCCCTCATGTCTTCATTACTCTACTATGATTTCATTGTGGATATAAGTTATGATCGGATGATGTCATGGTCTCGTGGATGGATGATGCTATATGTATTGAAATGTGATGATGTTAATGGATCATGTATGTAATGTGATGATGTTATGTTTTTGTTTATGCTGGTGTGATAATGTTAATGCATGTTATGATTATGGATTATGTATGATATTAATGAAATGGGATGAAATATTTGCTCAGATTGTTCTGGTATGGATATGGTGGAGGAGGAACGAACTCCTTAGCCCATGGATTCAAACTGTCTATCTATTTTATGGTGCCACCAACCCTTAACAGGATGGGTTGGCATATCTTTGCTACCAGCTAGAATGGTTTTTGCTACAATCCTAAAAACACAGAAGATGTCCTCTGTGAGATGTGAAATTACGTCTCTCTGCAATGGCAAGTTTGTTTCAGGGAAACAAAAGTAGGGAACCCTGATTATGAAATGTTTTGTTAGAAACAGAGGGTTCCAGGTGACCTACTCTGTCCAATGGAAAATCTATAGAGGAAATGATGCTCAATTGAGCTAAAAAAGAATGACGTAAGTGAGGGGAACCAAGCCAAGTGGATGAGGTGAAGAACAATTAAATGGAAGGACGTACATCTTCTTGACCTGTTCTTGATGGACATGAAATGATTGCTGCCATGGTTTGAATGATGCGATGATTTGTGAATGATCATGCAGATGACAATATATTAGTGCAATGAGTGGTGAAATAAACAAGTCATGACACATGTTGTGTTCTTTTAAAACCCTAGGTGGTGGGGCCAAGTGGTGGGGGATAGGCTGGGGAGGGGAGTGATTAGGGGGATTGGAGGAAAAGGGGGGTTGCAAGGATAACTTAGGGAGTGCTAGGTCATTGGACACCATGTCATTGAGGGGAGGGGATTGGAAGAGGGTAAAGGGTATGGGTTGGATGGGGGGTGTTAGAATGAAGGGGAGATTAAACTCTAGGCCCAGATAATATGGTTAGATGGGTTGGTAAAAGATGATTTGAGCTAGCTGTAGTATTTACATTGGACTATTGAGAGCATTTTTAGATTTATTATAGAAATGTAGGATACATTTCACGAAGGTATGAGATGACCTAGGTGATGATATTTATCCCACAATTGCATGGACTAGACTCACAAGCAATAGGTTGATTTCATGCATGCCCAAGGTAGTATAACCTTGCCTAGCCGAGGGAAGGGGACTCATAGTCATGAGTGCTCATAGTACATAGAAGGTATGAATACCTATATATGCAAATGAGACGCAATATGCTAGAACCGACCCAAGCTTCAAGATATGAATACTATTCTTGGAGTAATGAAATCAATCCACAAGCACAGCATACAGAAATGATGACCGTGTCTATTCCAGGTGTTGTCCGCCACATACCACGATAGAATGAGATCGAGGTAGCTTTGGAAATGACTTAGAATAAGACAAGAATATAAAAATCAATAATCAAAAGGACCGACAAAATGACACAGATAGCCATTGTATTATCTTGCCAAGATAAGGGATGAGGGATTCTGTCCATTGTAGGAACAATATATCCTAGGACGTGAATCGTTTTGGATTTTGTTGGATAAATTTGAAAGGTGGGCAAAAGGATAGTCAGGCCATGTGTGTTAATTATAGTCGGTATGTTGATTAATGATTTTGCGTGAGGTGCAGTGTTTTGGGCGTATGCTTAGCGTGTGTATCATCTGTGGAATCTAGCAACCTCAGTAAACAAGGACCATCCAAACGGGTTGGATAGGTGCATCTTATGTACCTAAGTACTAGATACTTCCTTCGTATTCCAGATTGCCTACATACCCTATGTCCATAGGATCAAGGTACTTTCAAAATGCGG
Source organism: Cunninghamia lanceolata (assembly GCA_027924645.1). Classification (NCBI taxonomy): domain Eukaryota; kingdom Viridiplantae; phylum Streptophyta; class Pinopsida; order Cupressales; family Cupressaceae; genus Cunninghamia; species Cunninghamia lanceolata. Next base: position 2,103,102 of record BSBN01000467.1, on the reverse strand, counting down.
GTGAGATGAATATGTAGTTCTAGCAAGACTTGATGATGTGGGAATGGTTCGGGATGTATGTGCTGACTGTGGGTGATGATGTGTGCGAATTCTTAGCAAAATCTAGATCGATGTCAAGTTAAACGCAAAGAGTACTACTACGAATCGAAAATATTACAGATTAATTTGTCACACCTGTTGCTTGCATTTTGTACATTACCACAAATTGATTGAATTGATTTGATGGCAAAGTTCATTTTTTAGGTTGGGATTCTTAACAGTCTATCAATTTGGTCCCAAAAGGTGCTGACTCAGGTACTATATCTTTCCAAGATATTGCGCATCTATGTTGTACACTATATGATTGATTTGTTTTTGGGATTTTTGAATGTTTTGGGGATTTTGTGATTTTCTAATGTTTTTGGGATTTTGTGATTTTTTAATGTTTTTGGGATTTTGTGATTTTCTAATGCTTTTGGGATTTTCTGATGTTTTGGGGATTTTCTGATCTTCTAATGTTTTTTGGGATTTTCTTATTTTAGTTGTATAGAAGAAACTTACAAGGATCCCTGTTCCACGGATTAGCTTTGGGTGGGATGATGCGGGGTGGGCGATTGATGTTTCATAATTCCAAGCCATGGGAAGTGTTTGGTGTAGAGTGTCATGATGGAGAGAGAACTTATTAGATGGTGGAACCGGCCACTACACATGGCACCTGAAACAGGTTTTCATCATGGTACTTATCCAAGGCGTCTTTCACCATTGGACGACTTTATTGCACTTGAGTTTTTCTAGATTTTTCAATTTTTTTATTTTTTCTATTTCTTTTAATTTTTTTGTATTTTTGCTTTGGGATACTTGATGAGTTATGCATAGAACCTCTTCAAATGCAAAATATTCATAGGTTCATCTAGAGGCTGCCCCTCAGGTGTTGCAAGTTGATATGCCCCCGATCCATAGTTGGCTGTGATAATATAAGGTCCCAACCAATTAGGCTCAAATTTTTCTTTCTTAGTGTGTTCCTGCAGATTCTTCTGGTTTTCCATGAGGACAAGGTCGCCTACTTCAAATTTGTGGTTCTTGATCTCCTTGTTATAGCTTCTTCGTAGGTGATTTTGGTATGCCTACAGGTGGTTGAGTGCATCTAGGCGTTTCTCATCCAATAACTCTAACTCGTGCAACCTTGAAACTCAATACTCTTCATCAGTGATTATGTTATGTAGGGATACTCTGAGTGATGGGAGCTCGACCTCAATAGGTAAGATGGCTTCAGATCCGAACACTAGGGAATATGGGGTGACTCTTGTGGGTGTGTGGATACTTGTGCAGTAGGCCCATAGGGTAGGATTGAGTTGGAGGTGCCAATCACGGCCAGCTTCATTAACCGTCTTCTTCAAAATGCATGGGATGGTTTTCTTTGAAGCTTCAGCCTAACCGTTACCTTGGGGGTAGTATGGAGTGGAGAAATGGTGTTGGATTTGGAATTTCTCACACAAAGTGTGAACTTCTTAGTTCTTAAACAATTTCTTGTTATCAGTAATGATGGAATGGGGGATGCCATAACGACATATGATGTAATGAAGAATGAATTTGGCTATTTGGATGCCTGTGGTGAAAGTGAGCAGAATTGATTCAACCCACTTAGTAAAGTATTCGGTGGTGGCGATAACGAATTTATTACCATTGGATGATGGCGGGTGAATCTTACTTATGAGGTCGAGTCCCCATTGTGAAAAGGGCCATGGAGTTGTTATTGGTTGTAACTCTTGTGATGGTGCATGGATGAGGTCTCCATGTTGTTGACACGACAAGCATTTCTTAACAAACTTGTAAGCATCTCGCTCCATGGTTGGCCAGTAGTATCATGTTCTTAAGATCTTTTTGGCTAGAGTAGGTCCACTTGAGTGTGCCCCACAAATGCCTTCATGTACCTCTTGTAAGACCACTTCAGCTTCCCTAGAGTCTAAACACCGTAAAAGTGTACCATCAAGACTCCTCTTGTAGAGGGTGTCTCCTATAAGAGTGAAGCGAGAGGCTCAACGGATGAAGCTTTTTCATTGTGAGGATGAAAGGTTGGGGGTATGATGTTATCACGGAAGTACATGTATCTGCACTTCTTGCTATCTTTCTTCATGTCCTTTAGGGATCCTATCATGGCCATGGCGTCTGTTGCTTTGTTATTTAACCTTGGAATCTGTTCAAAGTGGATGTCATCAAAATAATCTTTAAAATCGTCCACCATTTGCTTGTAGGGCAAGAACTTATCATCCTTAGTCTTATATTCATTATTCACCTATCGGATGACCAGTTGGAATCTCCATAGACCATGAGTTTCTCAATCCTCCACTGGATCGCCATGCAGAGTCTTGTGGTAAGAGCCTCATACTCTGCTACGTTGTTCATGCATGAAAATGTAATTTTGTATGACTTGGGGATGGTATCTCCTTGAGGCGTAATAATCCAAATGCTTACCCCTGAGCCTTGGTGCATATAAGATCCATCAAAATACATCTTTCATGGTTCTGTTGTAGGTGCTATAGTCAATATAGACTCATCAAGAAACTCTACACGTGTGGGTTGCTCTGTTGCGATGGGTGCCTCAGCTAATTGATCATCGATGACCTGTCCTTTAATGGCTTTTATTTCTATGTATTTAATATCAAACTCGCTTAAGATCATTATCCACTTAGCCATTCGTCCTATAAGGGCGGCCCTATTTATCAAATATTTCAGTTGATCGATCTTGGCAATGAGCTTAGTCTTGTGATTGAGCATGCAATGTCTTAACTTCTGTGAGGTGAAGACGACAGCTAGGCATGCTCACTCAATGGGAGTACAGTTCAGCTCATAGGACACCAAGGTACGACTGATATAATATATGGCTCTTTCTTTCCCTTGTTCATCATGTTGTGCCAACAATGCCCCTATAGTCGTTTCTATTATTGAAATATATAAAAGGAGGGGTTCCCCTTGTTTTGGTGGCATCAGAACAGGTGGGTTAGCGAGGTACTTCTTCAACTATTCAAAAGCTCCCTGACACTGATTGTCCCACACAAAGGTCGTGTTCTTGTGGAGGAGATGCTGGAAAGGTTGGCACTTATCTGCAAGTTGTTCTACAAACCGTTGGATAGATTGAAGTTTCCCCTGTAGACTTCGCAACTGCTTTAGTGTCTTTGGAGGGGGCATCTCTGTTATAACTTTGACTTTAGCAGGATCCACTTCTATTCCTCTCCTTGACACTATGTATCCTACGAGTTTCCAAGAAGCGACCCCAGAGACACATTTCTTTGGATTCAGCCGCACGTATTATTCTAATCTGTCAAAGATCTTGGCTAACACATCCAAGTGTTCCTCTCTAGTCTTAGATTTTCCTAGCAGATCATCTACATAGTCTTCCATTATGTGGTGGAAGAGGTCGTGGAAGATGACCATCATTGCCTGTTGATAAGTTGCACTTGCATTCTTCAGGCCAAAAGGCATTACAACCCAGCAGTATATCCCCCATGGGCATATGAAGGATGTCTTGTGTTGATCCTCTTATGCGATTCTGATTTGATTGTATCCAGAGAAACTGTCCATTAGGGATAACATCTCATGCCCTACTATGAGATCCACTATGATATCAATGTTGGGCAGTGGGAATTCATCTTAAGGGCAGGCTTTGTTAAGGTCTCTAAAATTTGTATAGCACCGGATGCCCCCAGTGACTTTAGCTACGGGTACAATATTAAACACTCATTCGAGGTAATCTATCAGACGAATAAACCCCACATCCAGGAGTTTCATTAGTTCTTCTTTAACCAGGAGCACAATATGAGGATTCATCTTCCTTAACTTTTGTTTGACATGCATCGCATCAAGATGAACTACAAGGTGATGAACAACTAGTAGGAGATCTAATCCTGACATGTCAGCATAGGTCCATGTGAAGTTGTGGCTTCTTTACTTGAAGAAGGTTAGGAAGTTTTTCTGTTCTACTGGCTTATTTTTGGTGCTTCGTATGTACCAAGGTTTATCTCTTGCGATGGTTCCACTAGGATTGGTGATCGGTCTGGATATACTTGATCTATCTCAGGAAGGCCCATGCTCTCATTGCCTAGCACCTCATGGAGGTTTTTACTAGGTGATATGTCCTTTATTTTGAGTTTTTCTTCACCCAAAAGTGCCACAGAGTGGTTTTCACTAGGGGGAGTTGTTTTTATTCTTATATTTTTGCAACTAAGAGCATGGGTGGTTTCACCGAAATAGGCAGAGGTGTCGAGTTCCATGATATACTCAGCTTTGTGGTTTCCAATGGGGAAGTGATCTCTGACCCCCATCATTTCTGCTATCGCTTCATCATTCTGTGCCACATCAAGGACGGGAGGTGCATGTGTTAGGAATTGCATGCAGAAGATATCAATTAAATGCAAATAAAGATTAAACAGAGGAATAAAAATACATAGAAATAATAATAGCGAGAGATAAGTTTTAACGTGGTTCACCCAAACTCAGGCTACATCTACCAATAGAGATTCCAATATAATTATCTAGTAAATCAAACCAATTACAACCAGCAATCCTTGCAACTCAATACTGCTGCAAATGCTACAATACAATATCTCAACAGAAACCCTAACCCTTAGTCGCTTTTATCAAGCTTTATGTCAGTTACAAAATAGGTTTTTTTAATGTCGCCCAATAGAAAAATAACTCCTGACACCTTTATAAAATAATAAAATTTATTTGAGGTTTCAGGGGCGCTGCCCCTCGACCCCGCCCTGTATCGTGACAGGGAGCACACCAGTGGCATTGCCCCTTAACCCTGTCTTGGGGGTGTTCACGAGTGTTTTAGTACATAGCAACACAAGTGTGATTGTTGGTTTCACACTTCTTGAAAAGTATCCTACCCTAGGTAAGACTACTCCAAGGATAATACAGCTAGGTCTTAGCTTGCTTGGAATCTCTCAGTTGGTATGTTCTAGCTGTGCCTACAAGGGGTCTTACATGTAATCTATAGATTTCAAAGTTGGAACAACAAATAGACATAAACCCTTTTATGTTTTTCAGCTGATAAAATAATGTAAAATGCTGTTGAAATTCCTAATCTAATGATGGTTTTCAAAGAAGATGCAAAAGAGGTTAGGGTTTTAGAGAAATCCTAAGTGACATTCACAATGCATAGATTTTACTTTAAGTAGATAAATGCTCTGAAACTTGACCAGTTCTCTAAGTTACCAAACGAAAAGCGATATTACAACACTGTAGAAAATGGTGCTATCTTCAACAAATACCTAAAGATTTTCAGATCACACTCATTCATTAAATACCCAATGACTGGCGCAATTTAACTTACGAAATGCAATTGAAACAAACAAATAACTAAAAGTATGGACTAGAGCATTCATCAAATACTTTTAGCAAATCATAAACATTTTAAAAGCACAACTAACTAACTTTGGGAGAGCAAGAAGTGAACCATGAAAACCAAAATGAGCCAATACAAGATACAAATTCTCAAGATAATTGTAGAAACTTGCTTTGTATTACTTCAAATGGCAGAATGTCAACAATTTGGCATCAAAATCTCTCTTACAAATAGTAGAAATGGCAGCCCTTTATATAGGAAAGCAGCATACTGAGTTTTTCAAATGAACAGTGTAGATTAACTCAACACTGACAGTCCAGATTACACCAATAAATGCATAAACAACAGCTCATATCAATTCCTGGATTACATTTTGTCTTTTTATGAAAAGGATGAAAAACAGCCCCGAGATACATTGAATCTAGTCAATTTGACTAGCCAACTTAATATTAATAGAAAAAAAAATTTTAAAGCATAGAAGAGACAAAATAGAGTCACATGATGTCCCGAATATAGCAATTTACAATAATAATGAGATTACATTCCAAAATATTCAAAAATATCAAGACTCTTCATCCAAATTAATTTTGTCCTCTTCAGCTAGCTTGTTGCGGTAGTTAAGCCATGCCTCAAGCGCAAGATTGATCTCCAAGGGGTCTAGATTCTTCAAATGATTGACCTGATACTTGAACATCTCCAGTTCCTAGCTAAATCTATTGTATATCTTTTCTATTTTTTCCCCAGCCTTGTGGAATGCCTTAAATTTAGCTCTGAGGTCACTAACCTTATCCAATCTATCCTCTATGGCTAGCTCAGTATTCTCAAAAATTACCTTATGTAATTTGCTTTTGCATTTCTCGACATCATAAGGGGCATAGTCATTATAAGACTCCTCCAGGCAATCCTTCAAAGAATCATTAATATCATATATAAGTGACTGCAGCTCTCCATCTGCTGGCTTATATGCTTCTTTTATGTTTTTGAAAGTTTTTTTCCTCAAATGCAGCTGTTGATACCATTCGATGGCCTTGGACAACTTGTCCCCAGTTAGAATATTCTCAACTACCAGAATCTAGGCTGGAAAATCTTTGATGCTCTTTATCTGAGGAAACATGTGAGAATAATACTCATCAAAGGAATCACATTCCTCACGTAGATCCTTCCATTTCTCATGGAGTTCAACCAGCTTCTTATGCGCATGAGCAGAAGCATCAATAGTCTCACATCCTTTCTCGAATACTCTAAACAACTAATTCTCAGTCCCTTACCTTGCCCAGTTTTGCCATTTCATTTGTAGACAGGAAAGTAGGCACTGTCCTTATATCTCCTCCTGCATCAACTGGTTTGATAAAAAACTAGAGACGAGTACAAAGTTCTTCATTTTGCTATTTTAAATCCTTCTTTGACAACTCATCCTTATATAATTGCTCCACTCTCTGAGCACGAGTAGTTGGTCCCAGATCAATTGTCGAGATAACATAATCTTCTACCTTGACTTGTTCTCTATTTGCATTCGCTGGTGGGATAACTATCTCTACAATTCTAGATCCTGTCTCATCTTTATAAATTCTTGACTATATCTTTGCTTTCTTCTACTTTTTGGGCCTTTGAGCCTGTGCCAAGATTGTGCTCAAATCCAACTGCATTATCTCCACTTGTGGCTCAGGATATGCCACTATGTTTTGCAACTACTCAGGTGTTGAAGAAGATGACTTGCTTAATTCGGTAGTTTTGTCATCATCATTTTTGGCAGGCTCCTCAAGTGATCCCTGCTCTTGTTTTGATTCCTTATCTTTATTTGTCTCTTTTTTCTTTTCTTCTTCATCAACCAAGTTTCTCCAGTTTACCATCACATTTTCTTGAGCTGACTTAAAGACTTCTCCTGTTTGACCCTTCTCTGGAGGGCTGTCAGATATATTAATGACTTCAATACTAATTGCCTCAGACAAAGGTTCATTTGGAATTTCATTACTTACCTCCACAAATGCATCTTTCTCTGCCTCATGCAATAATTCAGTTTCGGGCTCTTGCAGACCTAATTCTGCACACTTTATCGATTCTGGGCAACAGAGGTACATCTAAGGAGATTGAATCTACGGGCATCTAGGAAATGGGAACGACAGAGGATATAGGCAGTGTAGGCAAGTTTGTCTGCATTAAATTAGCTAATATTATTGACAAAGTGGAAGAAATGACAAGGGGTGAGGGAAGAGATAGTGAAGGTAAAGGAAGAGAAGGTGAAAGAATGGTGGAAATGGGAGGTAGTGCCATGGTGGTGGATAATTGAGTGGAAGAGGTGGAAGGTAAAGGTGTAGTAGTGGTAGAGGAACACAAGGTGGCAGCAATGGATGAAGTAGAACTGTTAGGGGGATTGGAAGATACTACCAATGAGCAAGAAACAAGTGAAATGGTGGAGGTAGGAGAGGTGGTAGCAGGGGTGGTTTCTTAGACAACAGCGGTTGATGTCGCAGGTGAAGTAGGTGCAGCAGCAGTAGAAATAATGGAGGGAGAAGCAACAATAGAAGCTATAGAAGTGGAGGCAACTGTGCTTACACTTGGAGCAGAAGGGGATGGGGAGGCTGGCAGACTGGTATCTTCTTGAGTTGCAACATCATCTTTAGTTACCTTCTTTATTTTAACTTTCTTAGTTTTGGAACCCTCCCTAGGATCACTTGGCATGTCCCTTTTCTTGGAGGCTCTTGTTCTTGTAGAAGGGGGCTGATCTTTCTTAGAAGGAGGCTTCGCAGACGACTTCTTAACTTTCTTTGCCTTCTCTGCCAAAGATGTATGTTCTTCATTATCAGATTTCTGCTTTTCAACTGGCTCTACCTCCTCTGTGATGTTTATTGGTTCGTCTTCTTCACCTCCAGAGTCCTTGTCTGATTCTAATGTAGTGTATGTAAGCTGTGCTCCTTGTCTCTCCAAAGCAGCTACCTGGCCTCTTACCCAGGTCTTGCTTAATCTGATTGGTTCCTTCATTATAATGTCTAAAGAGCTTTCCTCTGCATTGGCCCAATTTGGCAGTGGTATTTGTTGACGGTATTGGGCCTCCCAGGTTCCTCTGACCATAACATTTTCATCATCCTCCAACTGGTCAGGTACTGCAATAATGTGGAACTTCCTTATGAAGGCCAAAGATAATCTTGAATGAGACTTTTTCATTACTTCGTAATCATCCATACAATTGGCCCAAAAGTCCTCAATGTGCATTTTGTGAAACAACTTTTTGCTCACCAAGTGGACTTCAAAACTCCTTGCCATGTTTAAAATGAATTTACAATGAATCTGCTAAGCTACTAATATGCCTTTTAAAGAATCATAAATCCAACATTTATTATAATTGCACCAACTTCATAGCAATTCATCACTAATGCATGCAAAGAAAAAACATTCAATGTTGCAAAAAATCTCATTGGAAGCATGTAGAACATCATTACCTACATTTGCAACTTTAATTACATCATTTTAGACATCTTCCCCTTTGAAAGTTCTTTAAAAATAGTCATTTTGCACCTTTTGCGCTAATTTCAGGGTCAACTGACCTGTATGCAGGAAACGCTACTATTGAGGTCAACCGACATCAGTGGGGAAATCAGGCTCATCCGACCCAAGGTTCTATCAGTGTTTATATGTTTTCTCACTTTTTTGCACAGGTTTCTTGATTGACCGACTTGCATGACTTTCGAAGGTCACTGACCTTAAGTTGATTGTTTAGTTAGTCAGTTATAATTTTAGCGCAAGACAATTGAGATCACTTTTACTACATTTGCATGAGATTTGGCCTTGTCGGACCTACGCGAGATTTGGGGTCAATCAACTAAGTCAGTGATGGCATGTTTTAGTGCAAGGTCTGATGGGATTAATTTTAGCGCAAAGGCATTCTTCTTGTTTCTAGCAGGGTTATGGATGTCACCGACTCGCAAAGATATTCTAGGCATCTGACCAAGTCAAAGACAGAGTCTTTTAGCGCAAGGTTGGTGCAAAAGGTTTTTGGCACTAAGTAGCTTTCCAAAGATTGTGGGGCTTTGAGGTCTCACCGATCTAATCAGTTAACGCAACAAATGCTATGGAGGTCGAATGTCGAAGTTATTAGCGCTAAATGGGTTTTTAAAATGCAGCGTGGGTTTTCATGGCCACCAACCGACTAGATGAGCTGAAGCGTTATAGGTCGGTCAGACTCGAGTTTGGTGCAAAGGTCAGATGATCTTCCAATTTGTGAAGAGGATTAAATTTGTCCAAATTGCAGCCAAGCCTGGTTGAGTTGTTCTATTTAGCCCATGGCAATCCAACTATGTTTTCATGGAAAAGTTTGAACTAGGGTTTGAGGGAGAAACAAACAACTTATGCTCATTGCTCAAAAAGGAAAATGTACTTGAATGAAACCCTAACTACATACAGAAGAAACTCAAAGAGGCGAGATGGAACCCTACCTAGTTAGTTGCAGAAAATGCATTCGGGGTACACAGGAAGGAAGCGATTGCGGGCTCGAATTCAAGGGCAACGGCGGTGAAAAATGCTTGATAGGTTGCAAAGGGGCTCTCCAAAATCTTCATTGAAATGCAAAAAAATGAGTTAAACAATGTGGATTAACCTTTTATTGTCTTTGGCCAAATTTCCATTAATGCGTGACGTACGCAATGCCAGTCGATAGATTAGGGATTTTGCACGACTTTTCATTAGCTCTGACTTGGCGGGGAAATTGGGTATGACAGACTTCGTCGGCGAAAGGTTATTTTAACGCTGCGACAATAGACTCAATTTTATTATATTTGCGGGACTTTGAGGCTCTTCGGACTTGCGGGAATTTTGGTATCCTCCAACTTAGTCAGTGATCGAATAATATAGCACAAGTCAGAGATAATTGATTTAAGTGCAGAAGTCCGTTGGGAGGGAAACTAGCGCCAAAGTCGGTGATGAAGGGTTTTGGCGCAAAGTCAGTTTGGAGGCAAATCAACGCAAAGGTCGGTTAGGAAGCAATTTAGTGCAAAGGAACTATTCAGAGCCACTAGAAGATATACAAAGATCTAACTTAGCAAACTTTTGAAATAATTTTCAACATCATCATTTAAACATAGCAGAAGTGCACTTTGACGACTTGACTACTCAGGAGCTGAAAAATCTACTTAACACTCTATACCAAATTTGAAAGAGGGGGTCCCTATTTTTTGAAATGGGGCATGTGTGAGAGGCACAACAGGGGGCTGCCCCCAAACTCCCGTTAAATAATTTGAGGGGAAATTGCGCTGATAAAAGTGGGGAAAATTAAACCTTCGAGTTTGATTAGGCTCCATATAACAACAATCTCCCACTTAGAGATTGATCAGATTACACAACATATCATCTCCCACTTGGAGACTAATCATAACACCACTGACCCTGTAGCAGTTCCCATCAGAAATAAGCACCCTGGACCCTGTTCTAATTTTTTTGTTTTCAGTCTTGAAGACCAACTGAAGCTGAAGAGGAGCTCAGCTTCTCCCTTGTCATTGCCTTTGTAAACATATCAGCTGGATTTTCATTTGTATGTATCTTTTCCAACCTTAATTGTCCATCATGCAACATCGACCAGGTGAAGTGATACCTTAGCTGTATGTGTTTGGTTTTTGAATGCAAGGTAGAATTCTTTGCAAGATGTATGGCACTCTAATTGTCTGTAAACAAATAATTGTTAGCATGTTGTTTGCCCAATTCTTCCATGAAAGATTGCAGCCATAGCATCTCCTTGCTTGCCTCTGTGGCAACTACATACTCTGCCTCCGTGGTGGATAAAGCAACCACCTTTTTCAAATGTGAGATCCAACTCGCTGTTGTCCCACCTACAGTAAAGACATAACTTGTAGTACTCCACCTAGTATCAATATCCCCTGCCAAATCTGAGTCTACATAACCTGCTAAATCAATATTAGAGCCCCCAAAACATAAGTGTTTATTAGATGTACCTCTCAAATAACTGAGAATCTATTTTACTGCATTTCAATGCTCCAATCTGGGATTACTCATATACCTGCTTACAACTCCTACATCATGTGCAATATCTAGTCTCGTGAATACCATGGCGTACATTAAACTTCCTACAACTGAAGCATATGATACCTTAGACATTTTGTCCTCCTTCTCTTATGTCTTTGGACACATCTCCTTAGTTAATTTCAAATGACTAGGCAAAGGTGCGCTGATAGCTTTTGCATTCTCCATAGGGACCCTCTGCAACTCCTTTTCAACATAATCAACCTAAGATAGAGTCAATTTTCTATTCTTCCTATCTTTGTAAATTTTCATACCAAGGATTTATTTTGCTACCCTCAAATCCTTCATAGCAAATGATTGTGCTAACTGTTGTTTTATCTCTTTTTTGTGATCCATGTTAGACCCTGCTACAAGCATGTCATCAACATATAAACATAAAATAATTTAGTTGTTATTATCCAACCTCTTAAAATAAACACAATGGTCAGAATTACACCGACTGTAGCCTTGTTCAACCATAAACTATCAAATTTCAAATACCATTGCCGATGTGCTTGTTTTAGGCCATATAAACTCTTCTTCAATATGCACACCAAATTCTCCTTACCTTTAACCTCAAATACTTGGGGTTGTTCCATATATATCTACTCCAAATCACCATGCAGAAAGACAGTTTTCACATTTAGTTGTTCAAAATGCAAATCTTCAGCAGCCGCAATGCTTTAAACAGTAGGAATAGAAGTCATCTTAACAATCGGAGAAAAAATCTCATCAAAATCAATACCCTTTTTATGTGCAAATCCTTTTACAACTAACCTAGCTTTAAATCTTTTCTTACCTTCATCTTCCTCTTTCATCCTATAAACCCATTTGTTTGGTAAAGTCTTTTTACCTGTAGGCAACTTACATAATTCCCAAGTTTGATTTTTCAGCAAGGAGTCCATTTCTTTTTTCATTGCAAGCTCCCACTGAACTTTTGTATCCACCTGCATAGCTTCATCATACCCTTTCGGTTCACCAGCATATGTTAACAAAATAGAATACAAAGAGGGAGAAAGCCTTTCAGGACGTCTACTTAGCCTTGTTGATCGTCTAACATTCATTGGAGTTTTTGGTATTTCTTGTTGCTGTTGCAGAGCAGGAGGAACCACTGGAACATCATTATCTAGAGTATCATTCAACACCACATAATCTTTTTTCTTTCTTCTCATGCTGCTGCAAGTGATCTTTGTACAACACCTTCTCATTGAATACAACATCCTTGCTTCTCACAATTTTCATATTTTCACCATTTCAAATCCTATAACCAAATTTATCAATGTCATATCCAATGAAGATACACTATTTTTTATTATTTTGCATGTAGCCTGGTTCTATTTTTAAAATCTACGTGTGCAAATGCTTCACATCTAAAGGTTTTGAAAAAAGAATAACTCACCTTTTTACCTATCCATGCTTCCTCTGGCATACCATAGCCCAAAGGAACTGAAGGACTTCTATTAATTAAATATACAACAGTATTGACAGCCTCTGCCCACATGTTTAAAGGCAGCCCAACATGCAATCTCATGCTCCTTGCACACTCCATTATTGTCCTATTCATGCGCTCAGCCACTCCATTTTCTTGTGGAGTCCCTGGAACTATTTTTTGCCTATGAATTCCATTAAAGGAACAATAATTCTCAAATTATTTGCTGCAATACTCACCACCATTATTAGATGTGAGACATTTTAATCTTTTACCTGTCTCATTCTCAACCAAGCTTCTCGATTTATTAAATGTTTCAAATACATCAGATTTTTGCTTAAGGAAATAAATCCAAATCTTCCTAGTTGCATCATCTACAAATGTAACATAATACCGAGAGCCACCAAGACAAGATACCTGAGCCGGTCCCCATACATCTGTATGCACAAGCTCCAACTTTTCATCTTTCTTTTGCTTCCCATCCTTGAGAAAACTAACTCTCTTTTATTTGCCATACACATAATTTTCATAGAAATCCATATTAATACATTTTAGACCTGGTAAAACTTTCTTAGAATGAAGTAACTTCATACCTTTTTCACTCATATGCCCAAGTTTGTTGTGCCATAGTGTTGTCTCAAAACCTACAGCAATTGTTTCAGTCTCATTCTGTGAACTCGCAAGAATTATTCCTAAACCTGTACAACAACTAAAATAGAAGGAACAGTATGACCTGTACAAAGATATAAGGTGCCTACTTTCACACCTTTTGCTACTATTAAGGCACCTCTTAAAACCTTCCAACTTTTATCACTGAAAGTAACTATGCAACCTTCATTAGCTAGTTGCCCTGTTGAAATTAAATTTCTACTCAGCCTTGGAACGTGCCTTACCTCTTGTAGTAGCTAATGATTCTCATTCTACAACTTAATCTTAATTTTTTCCTTTCCAACAATTTGACAAGGTTCATTATCTCCCAAATAAACCAGCCCAAAATCCTCTTGGACATAATCAATAAAATAACTTCTATGGGGTATAGCATGAATGAGGCCCCTGAATCTAAAACCCATGAATCATCAACATTATCTAGGGAAAAAATCAAAGCATCATCTTCAAATTTATTACTTACCACATTTACCTCCTTATTGCCTTCTTGTTTGTCTCCTCCTTTATTCTTCTGAGACCAACAATCTTTCTTTAGATGACCCAGTTTGCCACAGTACCAACAATCCTTCTGTCCTCTGGATTGGGACCTCTTGTTCTTTGATTTTCCTCTTGACTTCCCATAACCTCCAGAACCTTTTCCTCTCTCCTTTGATTTGCCCCTACTTTCTGCATTCAAAACACTACCTCATGTGGACCCTCCCGAGCTTTTTCGTTGCATTTTCTCACCAAGAATAACGCCAACAACATCATCAAATTTTAAAGTATTTGAACTAGAGACAAAGTTACTTACAATCATTACCAAGTTATTCCAACTTTCTAGCAAAGAACATAAAACTAAGAGAGCCCTCACCTCTTCATCAAATTTCACTTTTACAAAAGTTAACTGACTGGTAATCGTATTAAATTCATTTAAATGATCTATCACAGATCCACCTTCAATCATTTTTAGATTAAACAAACGCTTCATGAGAAATACCTTATTTGAGGTTGAGGTTTTTTCATACAATTTAACCAAAGCTTTCATCAGTTCATCTGTTGTCTTTGCTTCTATTTTATTGAATGCCACAAATGGTGCCAGGCACAACCGAATGGTTCCCAGTGCCTTTCTGTCCAGAAGATTCCAATCCTCATTAGTTATTATTGCCAATTTATTGGCTATTCCTTCCAACGACCTCCATAAATCCTTCTGATAGAGATAATCCCCCATCCGCATCTTCTATAAATAATAGCTCTGCCCATTGAATTTATCTACCTTCAATTTACCCTCGTCTGCCATTGCTCTCACTTAACCATGAGACTTTCCTGCAATTGATAATTGAACACAACCCACTTTGATACCACTTGTTAGGAATTACATGCAAAAGATATCAATTAAATGCAAATAAAGATTAAACAAATGAATGAAAATACATAGAAATAATAACAGCGAGAGACAAGTTTTAACGTGGTTCACCCAAACTCAGACTACATCCACCAACAAAGAGTCCAATATTATTATCCAGTAAATAAAACCATTTACAACTAGCAATCCTTGCGACTCAATACCGCTGCAAATGCTACAATACAATATCTCAACAGAAACCCTAACCCTTAGCCGCTTTTATCGAGATTTATGTCGGTTACAAAATAGGGTTTTTTTAATGCCGACCAATAGAAAAATAACTTTAGATGCCTTTATAAAACAATAAAATTTATTTGAGGTTTCGGGGGCGTTGCCCCTTGACCCTGCCCTATATCGCGATAGGGAGCGCACTAGGTGCGCTGCCTCCAAACCCCCATTAAATAATTTGGGGGGAAATCGCACCGATAAAAGTGGGGAAAATTTAACCTTCGAGTCTGATTAGGGTCCATATAACAACACCTTGTTGGTCCCAATCTATAAGCTCGAGGTATACAAGAGGTAGGTCATTAGAGGCAGATGCTAGGGTGGTTACGGTATAGATAGTGCATATGGAAGACTCAGAGAATTCAGCAAAATCACTAAAGGAATCTTGATGGTATGCTTTGTTAATGTTATCAATCGCAGGGGAAACCTTGGCAACCTTACCTAAGATACATTCGCCATTAGTGAGGATAGACTCTTGTTTTTCGTATCCTAACCCTTAAGAATGGGGGTTCCTCATTGCTTGAATCAGCTCCACAATCCCCTGTTCATGGAGGCCAATACCGCCTTGCCCCTTGTAGGCTATATACTTGACAATCTCTAGACCTTTGCCATAGATTCAATCGGGATGGTAGGGGATTCTTGTTCTACTTCTTCATCTTTGTATAGCCATGATGATATGTCCTCAAGCACATCCTAATGAAGAAGGTGTTTCTTCTCGAAGGTGGGAGATGACTCGCATTTGATAACTACCGTGGAGACCTCTTCTTCCTTCGGAGTACCAAATGTCTTAGGAGTGGGTAGTGTCCCTACACAAAAGGTACCATGCAGGTCGTATTCGCCACACCCCATGTCACTCAACTTGATCTTGACCTTGGGTGGTGGGGATGTTTGTGATGAAGTGGTGGCGATGTTGGAAGGGTCGACATACAAGGTAGATGATGTAGGGTTGATTTGGGAGGTGGGTTTCTTGATGGCGTTGTTGTAAGGACAGAAAGTATGGTCATGTCCTTCCAAGAAACTGTAGTATTGGAGGGGATGGGGATCGGCATAAATAGTTACTTATGTGTCGCTGTGAGGGAATTTTAAGAATTGGTGAAATGCAGATGGCACGGCTTGCATGGCATGGATCCATGGTCGACCAAGGAGAATGTTTTAAGGGAGGTCAAGATCAAGTACCTGACACTTGGATTTTTTGCCCTACTTGAATAGGGAGTTTGATGGTGCCTTCAGAGAGTCTCTCAATATCACTGTACCCCTTAATGGTTATACACTCACTAGTGTCCACAACCACATCAGAGTATCCCAAATGTTTTAACAATTTAAGAGTGCACAAGTTTAGAACAGAGCCACCATCTATTAAGACTCTTTTTATGATATGCTTATGGATGCAGACTTCGATGTGTAAGGCATCATTATGTAAGTTGTCAAAGGCGGGAAGGTCCTTCTTAGAAAAGGTGAGATGATGAGGTGAAGAGATATTGCCCACCATGGCTTGTGTTACATCCCCAACTTACAAGTAGACTTAATCATTAACTTAGTATGATAATCAGAAGGATTAGAAATAGTATTTGATATTATGGAAATATATGATTTAACTCTTGATTATGAAATAGTTATTGATGATAATTTGTTTTATAAATTGATTAAATTATGTTATTAGACATGATAATGATACATTGATCATGATCTTGTGGTCTTGAGTGTGAATAGGAAAATAAACGTCCTTCGAAGAAGGAAGGAGAGTATCATCTTGGAGGAATGGTTAGACGTTGTGAAAGCAAAGGGTTGAATAGCCATCTGAGTATCGACTTTTATGTCCTTCTTCTAAACCCCATTCGTAAGTTGACACGTGTCATGCCTCTTTTCTTAATTTTCATGTCCTCTGTAAGTTGTTATGTCTTTGATGCAATTTAGACTAGTCACGAAGACCAAACGATGTTCTCGAAGCACCATCTCAAGTCATGGAACAATCTTGTAGAGAGACAAGGAAGTATCTCATAATCTTTTATTCTCAAGGATATTGTTCCTTCATCTTTCAACTAAGGATGATAGTTGAATTCAGAGGAGAATTACTCGACCTGATAATCGATGATCTAGATATGATTCTTTTGTGCTTTATATTATTCAGTGTTAATCCTTTAGTAAGGATTTAAACTCTATTATAGGTTAAATTGCCATAATAATAATATTGTTATTATCGCTTTTATCATATTATTCAATTTCAATCCAATGCTATTTAATTGTTGTT
This sequence comes from Cunninghamia lanceolata, assembly GCA_027924645.1. Taxonomy (NCBI): domain Eukaryota; kingdom Viridiplantae; phylum Streptophyta; class Pinopsida; order Cupressales; family Cupressaceae; genus Cunninghamia; species Cunninghamia lanceolata. Next base: position 2,085,821 of record BSBN01000467.1, on the reverse strand, counting down.
GGTCGGCTTTGTGAAGTGATGGAGAGCTTTAAACTCATCCATTTTCTAGCACAATGCCAGAATTTAGCCACCTTTTGTGGGAAAGGTAGTTACCTTCAAGATGGCATGCGAAGGGTTGACCGAGGGTTATCGAGCTAGGGGTGATCGTATTCTAGGGATGTAATTTTTGTTTTTTGTGGTTCGGGAATAGTAGAGTGGGGTTGGTTGTTATGAGCAAGGGAGCGAAAGCTACAAAAAAAACACAAGTGGATGAGAAGCCGTGTGCAGATTGAAGGAGACTCGAACTAGAACGACATCTTCATTGAAATCATTAACAGGTAATACAAAGGATGTAATCCTATTTTATTATCGATATATATATATATATAGAGTCGTGATCATGAATAATCTTTCTTAAGATGAAGTTATTTGTCATAACTCAGAGGCACGAGGTTAGTGAAAAAGTGCCATTACTTATGAAAATCTTTACTTAGCCATGGCTCGAGGCTGATACAGCCAAGCTATTATGGTTTCTAAGTTTTATCTCTTACAGTGGCTCCAGGCCTTAAGGCTGAGCATACCAAGATTATCTTCATGTTAAAAACAAGCTCGTAGCCTTAATGGTTGAGCTAGCATTACCAATTAAACGTCGTATGTATGAACAGATGACTATTAAGCTAAGTTTTGAACTTAATGGAATCTTTTTATATTACTGTAGGCCGTATGGCCGATTGTATAAACATTGAAAACTTATTTTGGAGACTGCACTCTAGGTCATGTGGCCGAGGCAGTGAAATACTATAATGTTATCGGTGGTTAGGCTCAAGGATTTGAATCCGAGCATTGACTGCCCCATGTGTTGACTATGTTTCTTGCTCAAGGCTGCAAGTCTGAGTCTTCTAGAATGAAATCATTTTTATGTCTGAGTTGGGGTCTCACGACCCAACTATAATGCTTTTTACATCTTTCAATTTGCAAAGAATAACCAGTGCACGAAGCCATATCAGCTGGGCTTGTTATTAAAGAATGATAAACTCACTTCATTTAATGACATGGATAGAGTTTATGAACTCTTGAATGGAGCATGGAATAACTCCATAATGGTTGTTATTATAAGTGATTAATATAGTCATATGACTGTGGTCTCAACCGCAAAGGCATTAACATTCATAATATAGTCATCTGACTATGATGATAGCTGGGGAGGCATTTGAAAAATAGTGTGTATACAACACCAAAACAGATACCCAATCGGGCTTGTATGAAAAGTTGTTTATGAAACACTTTCAGGATTACTCAAACTATCAAGATTATATACTTATATCCTTGAGTATGGAGGTCGTGAGACCATTGAGAACACAGTCTCATCATGAAATCGTTGAAATGTATTTACAAAAGAATACTAATTTATTCGTTATGAGTTTGAATTTAAGACTTATTGTTAAATGCTATGATTTATGAATATTTTACTTATACTCTACTAAGGCAAGGTATGCCTTGAGTACATGTAGTCAATTTCATCATATGAGATGACTTGTTTCCAAAATTGCAAACCATATGTGACCCAGGGGTCAAAATGGTTGAACTTGATATGAAATGAAAATGAACCTGGTGACGAGGAGTCACTAGATTCTTGTAATGAAAATAACATATTTCAGTTGTAACCAACCTATGGAGGGAGTCGAATGTCCAAGTCTAGATAGTGATTCGAACTGGTTAAGAACTTACTATAGGACATGACAACTTATAAGTCAAGTTAGGGTGGTGGACATATGACAACGTTCATTGCGCAACATGTGTGTATGAAAAACTTTGGCCAAAGTAATGCATCCGTCTCTACATGCATTATCAGTCCACAGTGTTCCAGATGGCCTAGTGTCTCCAATAGTGTCATACAAGTTAGAGTGGATCTATAGTGTGTGACCATGAGACATTAGGAAGGACACAACACCAGATACTCAAATGGCTATCTATTTGGTTTCTAACGTCTAACCTTTCCATGAAGGGTAGGGCCTCTTCCAGTTAGGAAGATGAGTAGGGGACCGCAAGTCTGTGGTTGGAGGAAAAGCACCAGGATGATGCTCTCCTTTCCAAGAATGAGACAAGCTGAGGCTTATGAAGACATATGTCATTGGTTCTAGATATAGTGTTTGCATTTTATGACCAGTTGGTCTATTGTAATGTAAAAACTTGATTAAAATGCCTAGAGCATATATTGTATTTGATTAGTGATGGTTACTCACTAAAGATTGTAATGGTTTATGGGATTGTAAGTTTTGTTATATCTTGATTTGATTAACATGCTTAATTGATGGAAAAGAATATGTTTCTTTTGGTTCAAATTTTGATTATCTCTATCAATTCTTAATTAATGACTTGATTAAGTTGCATGTTTAAGTTAAATCTTGAGCATTATGGAAAGTGATGTTACAACTTTGAATTGGTCAACATTTAGGTTGGTGGGGACTTGGGTCTCCATTAAAGCCTTGTCAATGACTTCTTTGTGGAGGGGTGACGTACGGAGCAATTGAAGGATGGAGATTTGTGCAGGGGTTTTACCTAGATGATCTAGGAGATTGTATTTATGAGCGGACGGGGGGTTAGTGGGTGTGGATGTGAATGGTTGATCATTGGTGGGTGCCCCAAGGATGGAGACACGACCACGGTGGTGGGTAGTGACAACACAATTGAGTGTTTGTGCTCGAACGATGATGGTGTTGACATGGTTGGAAGATTCTTCTATTCGATCCACAATGGAGTCAAAAGAAGCAGGAGGTGGAACGATGTTGTAAGCTTGGTTAGATGACGATGCTTTTCCTTTATTATGGTTGGGTAGAGGATCCTTGTAAGCTCCGAGGTTGGCATTTGGTGACTACTTTGGTGGTTCATCGAAGCTGATACTACCCTTATCAATGAGATACTGTATGCAATGTTTCAATCTCATGCAATCAGATGTTTTATGCCCCTTGAAATGATGGTATTCATAGTAGGCATTCTCATCAAACCATGCAGGTTTAAATTGATTTTTTTCATAAGGCCTAATAGGGGGAGAGTTATCAAATTCCCCTTTACAATCTTGTCCAAAACATCTTCTATTAGCTCCCCTAGGGGTGTGAATTTCCTCCTGTAACGTTAGAAAATGTCCCCTTGGGGGTTTTTCCCTCATAAGGTTTAGCTCCCAGGTCTTTTAGCTACATTTAGGACATATTACATCATATTTTGACATCCCGATGAAATGATCCCTAAGTTTCATGACAAATGGGAGTTAGGGGGATCCCTTGAACCTAACCTTGACCAAAATAGGGGGTAGGACTTGGGCGCCCGCACCCTAGCCTTGCCCTATTTTTGGTCAGTCCCAAATTTTGAGTGTCAGCTTGTGATCGTTATTTGGGTCCTATGCCAACACGGTAAGTTTGAATTATAAAATTCTTGGCGAGAGTGTTTGTAGTTGCATTTATAAGCATGTTTAGGCATTCATTTGCAAACTAGATGATTACAAGATTTCAACTAGATGATTATTGTGATCTTTGGCATCCTAAAGGTGATTTGAGTCATTCATTATGTAGCAAGAGCAGATTTGTGTTGTCTATGTGTTTGTATTTGCAGATTTGAGCAATCATCTCCTCATGGAATGAAGAGCTTCTTCCTCCCATGAGATCTTCACTACAAGGTGACATCATTTGTGTTTTTAAGCATTTATCATTTGGTTTTTGCCTTTGCCTCACAAGGACACACACTCTTTATCTGACAACAGTGTTCAAAAGACTTGAATGTCTCTCCGGGGCTTGACTGAGGAAAGCCTCTAAACACCACAACCCCCTCCCAAAGTTTATGTGATTGTAGGTTATAGGTGGAAGATATCAGAAAAGTGGAGTTGTAGGAGGGTACTATAGAGTGTTAGATTTGCATATCAGAGTTGAAAACAACACCCTGGACTTAGGCGCCCACTCTTTAGTCCTCTAGATTCTGTGATGAGAAAATCTTTGTGACAGCAAGAACAAGTTGCAGACTGAGCTTCCAGATCTCAACAAAAACCTAGGCATTATACTTGGGTGCCCACTCATTAGTCCTCAACTGTTCCGCTTCTGAACCTCAAAAATAGGTGCACAGTTATTTGTCATTTTACATCTTTCTGTAGTAGCATTTTTTGATATTCTTCTATTTGCTTCTGTATTTGCATAATTAAGGTTTTGATGTACAATTGAGTATAATTGACAATCAAATCATACAAATCTAAGTTTATCTACATCTCACAGAGACCTAGGGTATGATAGTACATTGCCACTTGACCCTAGGTCCTTGAATGAAAGGGTGAAAGGAGGATACACACACAAAACTACCAAAAACTCAACTATTCAAATTCCACCCTTTACATTTTGGTGAACCTATGTTATTAGACTTGTTTGCACTTTGCTGAGTGTTTTGCTTCAGATTTGCTTTGATTTCATTCATTCATAGTATCATTTATCTTATTGCATTGAAAAACTTACAAAAATTTGAAAATTTTGAAATTGAAAACCCTAGGTTGCATCTTCACATGGTTTCTATTTTATAACAATTAATGTGAATTTCATCAAATTTGTGATTTTTGCATTAGATCTTAGCTAAATTGTAGAAAATTACAAAAATTCAATAGCCTGCATTGCATTTTTTTTATAATAAAATTGCTAGGGTTTTGTTGGAAGTTTTGCATTTTTCATATAACCTAATAATTTCAAAAACTAGGGTTTGTACGCAAAATCTTGTTTCAGATTTTTCTACTTATCTTAGACACTCATTCAAATTTGCATTTGTCTGTAGTGTTGCATGTTAGTGTAAATTTGCATTTAGATTTCAAAAAATTATATTTTTACATAAAAAGTTTCAACAAAAACTAGCATTTTCATTGATTTTTCATTAGATTTGCAATTGCATTTTGCATGGTAGGGTTTGAAAATTATTTTCAGACCTGAGTGCATTTAATTTTCATCATACATTAGCTTTCAAAACATTCATATAGCATTTTACATTAAGATCTCACACCTAGGGCTTGAAAAACCTTGATTTTCACTAGATTTGGCCTTAGCGACTCTCCAAATTTGCACCATAGTTGTGTTGTGAAGAATATTTTTTCACTAATTAGTTGTTATCAGGGTCATTATCTTCTTCCCCTCCTAAAAATCTTCACAACACCTTTTTATTGGGCTCTTGTATTGAAAATTTGACGAAAAATTACACATTTTTGCTATATTTGCCTTAGGGTTTGACCTGGACTGCACTCCAAGTGTGTTGTAAAAGATTTTATGATTGTAGGTGACTAATATTATTGCTATTATTTTTTTTACCTCCTAAAATTCTTTACAACACCCCTTTTGCTAGGTCTTGGAGTTGAAAAATTGTGAAAAATTACATATTTTGCTATATTTTCACTAGGGTTTGATCTTGAGTGGCACTATAAGCGTGTTGTGACAGATTTTTTTGCTTTATGTGTCTGTTATTACTAATATAATTTTATTTCCATCATCATTTTCCGCACAACACCCTTTGTCATGCTCTTTTGCATTGAGATTTGGTGAAAAAATCGCATATTTTAGTGTATTTTCACTAGATTTTGACTTGCCATCATCTTAGATTTGCATCAAGAGTGTGTTGCGATGGGTATTATTGCTGTATTGGACTGATATCAGACATGTTATTTTCTTCCCCTGATCAAAATCCTTACAACACCTTTTCTTTCATATATTTGCATTGAGAAAGTACAAAAAACCAAGCATTTTAGGTCATTTTTGCATATAGTTTTGCACTTGTCTTTGGCATACTTTTAAAAAACTGTTAAAATCTGATCTTACATACACACATGGCACCTTCATTTCATTTTTATATGATATCTCTGCATGCATTTATCAAAGATCTTGATTTTGACAAATTTTTAATCCTCATGAGTGAACATCCTATGATATTAGAAAGCTTAACCGAGTTCATCTCCATGAGTAGCAATGAAAAAGACAATGGTGATAGCACTTCTCCTACCTCCACTACATGTGATGATGACATAAATTTATCCTCATGGCATTCTTTGAAAAATAATTCTTCTCATGAGGATATACTTGTACAAGACAACGATACATTGCCAACAACAAAAAAGACAAAACTTTTGCAAGACATCATGCCTCCTACAACCAAAATAGATGAACAAATTTCTCATGCTGAGGACCCTATTAATGTGATATCACATGCATCTAATGAACAAATAAACAAACTTGATAAAGATCTAGCCAATTTTCAAGCATTTATGGAAACTGAAACAATAGCGGCAGATGCCGTACCTGTGATTCACAACATAAGAGAATTGGTAAAAGAAGGACAAGATGGTACTAATGTTGTTCGAGGGTTAGCATACATTTTACACAATAATGTGATACCTCTATATGATATTATTAATGAAATGGAATCATTATCTAAAACTTATGGTGCTGAGGATGATAACAATACAACTAAACCTCTCGAGAACATTTTACTTTCCTTTTAATCCAATGCTCTCCCTAGCCAAGATGAAGCATTAGTGAACACAAAAAGACATTGCACAAAACAACAACCTTATTATGAAATTTATCAAGGTGACTACCTGGAAATAGATAATATAGTTGTTATTATAGAAGTGGATAAGGAAAATTTTGAAGTATTACCTAGTCCACTAAGAGATGACATTTATGTTGAGGTCCATCCTTCGTTATCCCTTTAGGGATTGGGAAGTGATCAAAATACATCAGATAGACAAATGGAACAACTTGCACCTTTTTCTAGCATTCAGATTTGGGAGGATATGACCTCCTTGATGATGGCCTCTAGCACGAAGATCCCTACAGGTAAGTATTTCTAACCCTTTACCTCTCTCATGATGTGCTTCCCCCATGATGTGTTGTGTTGTTTAGGCCTCCTAGGATGACCCTTGATTCTCTTGTAAGGTCCAGGATACCAGGAGACCACCTCTGTTGTGACCTTCTTCTATTTGTATCATCATTCTTCTATATTGCCTCTCTCTTTGATTTCATTATTGTGTTGTGTCTTACAGACATAGCATTCCAGTTGGTGACTTGGGGGAACCCTCCTACATGACTGTCTCTAAGACACTTGTTTCTCCTCTCTTATTTATTGTTTCCCTTCCTCTAGTGTTTCTATCTAGTGGGCGAATGATGAATAACATTTATACTGATGCAGACCTAGCATCCCTTTAGCGAGAAATAAAAAATTGGACTTAGTTCCTAATATGACGATGGGGTTGTATATCTTATCTAACATTTGGCTAGTAGAAGCACTCCATGCTTTCTGCATAGTGATTTTGATGATCTTTATCTCACTTTCAAACCTTAACAATACTGTTGCTCCATGCACTTTGTTTGTCTTTGAATCTAGCCTTAATGGTACTCGATTCTAAGATTTTCATGATATAGCCCCACGGTTATCCTCGATCTTTGAATTCGTAGTATAACCTTGGCTCTTTGTGTGACTGATCATATGCATTGATGTTGTTGTTTATCATGATTATGGACACTAACATGTTTCTTGTAGGGATGTGTTTGTGGGAAAATTTGGCGATCATAAACTACATGTCACCTACGGGGGGCATGGGCTTTGTGAAAGCCCGTGTTCCCTTGTGTGTTTTCTTCCTACCTTAACGTGCTTGATATCGATACTTGATATCAACCACCTTAAGGTGGGGGCATATATAAGGTAAGTTGTCTTTTGTAGATGTTAGCAATGTGCTTGTCGTCAAGTGCAGTTTAAAGATTGGCGGCGATGAGTCCCTCCTACACTATGAGTTTGTTTGCAATCAATCAATCAATCATCTTAAGCCCTATGCAGAGGCAGGGGTGGTGTATCTCTCGCGGAGAGTGCCCATCCTGTCATTTTCAAAAAGTCTTCATAGGGAGGTGGGGAGCGGTTCTGTGACTAACTCAACCCTTAAGCGTGTCTTTGTGATTGTTGTGGCGAAGCCCAATCATCGGTGTGTGCCTGTAATGTGCCTGAGATGGTGATGAGCCTAGAAATAGGTACACTCCATCGCTTGTCTGTCGTGTTTTCTCAGTGTCTTCAAAGTGTGTGTGTTTGGCATGCTTGCTTTGTTTGGCATGTTTGTTGCCCCATATGCAGTCTAAAGACCAGCACGATGAGTGCTTCCTACATTTTAGAAGGTTTGGTGTGTCTTGCGTGTGTGTTGCCCCATATATGCAGTTTAAAGACCAGCGTGATGAGTGCTTCCTGCATTATGGGAGGTGTGTTTACTTTCCTTGTACTTGCATTTGCATTTCATATATATGAGAAAAAAGAAAAGAAAAGAAATCATTTTTGTCTTCCATACATTAACTGTCTTTTATGCATCTATTGTATTCTCTGTGTTTTGCATGACTGTAATTGTCTTCTCCGTGTTTTGCGTGCATGTCATTGTCTTCAATGTGTCTAGCGTGTCTTTTTCGTGCTTGGCATGTTTGCTGTGTTTGTTGACCGTACTTTAATGCATGTATTGGCCTCACATTTATACATACATTAAAGTGGGGGCTAAATGTAATGTCAGAAAATGTCCCCTTGGGGGCTTTTCCCTCATAAGGTTTAGCTCCCAGGTCTTTTAACTGCATTTAGAACATATTACATCATATTTTGACATCTCGATGAAATGATCCCTAAGTTTCATGACAAATGGGACTTAGGGGGATCCCTTGAACCTAACCTTGACCAAAATAGGGGGGAGGACTTGGGCGCCCATGCCCTAGTCCTGCCCTATTTTGGTTCAGTCCCAAATTTTTAGTGTCGGCTTGTGACAGTTATTTAGGTCCTATGCCGACATGGTAAGTTTGAATTACGAAATTCTTGGCGGGAGTGTTTGTAGTTGCATATATAAGCATGTTTTGGCATTCATTTGCAAACTAGTTTATTACAAGATTTCAACTAGATAATTATTGTGATCCTTGGCATCCTAAAGGTGATTCAAGGCATTCATTGTGTAGCAATAGCAGATTTGTGTTGTCTATGTGTTTGTATTTGTAGATTTGAATAATCATCTCCTCATGGCATGAAGAGCTTCTTCCTCCCATAAGATCTTCACTACAAGGTGACATCATTTGTGTTTTTGAGCATTTATCATTTGGTTTTTGCCTCTGCCTCACAAGGGCATGCACTCTCTATTTGACAATAGTGTTCGAAAGACTTGAATGTCTCTCCGGGGCTTGACTGAGGCAAGCCTCTAAACACCACAACCCCCTCCCAAAGTTCCTATGATTGCACGTTATAGGTGGAAGATACAGGAAAAGTGGAATTATAGGAGGGTACTACAGAGTGTTAGATTTGCATATCAGAGTTGAAAACAACACCCCGGACTTGGGCACCCGCTCTTTAGTCCTCCAGATTCTGTGACGGGAAAATCTCTATGACAACAGGAATAGGTTGCAGACTGAGCTTCTAGATCTCGACAAAAACCTAGGCATTGGACTTGGGTGCCCGCTCATTAGTCCCCAACTATTTCGCTTCCAAATTGTGAAAACAGGTGCACAATTATTTGTCATTTTACATCTTTTTGTAGCAGCATTTTCTAATATTCATCTGTTTGCTTCTGTATTTGCATAATTAGGGTTTTGATGTACAATTGAGCATAATTGAGTATAATTGACAATCAAATCATATAAATCCAAGTTTTCCTACATCTCATAGAGACCTAGGGTATGACAGTACATTGCCACTCGACCCTAGGTCCTTGAATGAAAGGGTGAAAGGAGGATATACACACAAAACTACCAAAAACTCAACTATCCAAATTCCACCCTTTACACCTCCTAGGAGCGTTATTCTATTTGGGTGGTCCCTTGGGAATATTTACGTTGGCCGTGGGTGTGCTTGGTGGTGCTTGATTTTGTACATTTTGAATGACCTTCACATCGGTGACGCCATCATTAAGGGTGTTCTTGTTCTTGCCCCAAAAGTGAGGTTTCTCATTTGATTGTGCATTATTATTTGTGTTTGGGGTGTTGATGTTGACGTTGTTGTTGTTGTTGTCATTTTTTTAATCATAGAGCTTGATGAAACCCTTGGCAATAAGGGCTCTCTTGATGGTTGTGCCCTTGTCAATGACCTCTTCAAAGGTGGATGCGCATAGGATTTGCAAATGAAAACCTATTTCTTGACTAAAGTTAGCCACAAACATGGTGACTAATTGTTTTTCGGGGATTGGCCAAGGGAGTTTGCTTGCCAAGCCTCTCCATCTTTGCAAGAAGGTAGGGAAGGATTCTTCATTCTTCTATTTGGTATTGCAAAGACCCGTCATGGATATTTCGTGTTCAAAATTATAAGAGAAATGGTTTACAAACTTCTCTGCTAGCTCAGGGAAAGTCCTAATGCCGGGAGGAAGGTGTGCAAACCATTCGGTGGCTTGACCATCTAGGCTTCAAGGGAAAAGTCTCATCAAATAGGTATCATCATATGAGACTTCTAAGCAAGCAATGTAGAACTCCCTAAGGTGTTCTCTAGGGTCTCCCTTTCCATTGTATTTGTCAAATTTTGGCATTTCAAAATTTTTAGGAAAGGGGGGCATGTATAATGTCTCGTCAAATGGGTATGGGCAAATATCCTCCAAAGAATATTGCTTGCATTTGTTTCAGTTTTGCATGCTATCCACCTTTTGGATTAGGGTTTGCACAACACTCATTAGATCCTGTCTTGGCGGTAATTGCAGAATGTACATTTGTTGGTTTTGGAGAAGTTGTTGGAGATGAGGCGGGAGTTGGTTTTGTTTGATGATGTTTTGATTTTGGTTGAGTTGGGCGAGGTATTGTTGATAGGTGTGCAGTTTTTTTAGGATGTGGGGTGGTATTTAGTTTTGATTTGGGTTTTGTTGTGATGTTTGGATGGATGACACAATGGGTGCTTGGGAGATTGAGGGATTCACATATGTGAAGTTAGACGATGGGTTGAAGAGACCATTAGAGGTGTTAGGGGGTTGTTGAGAAAATAATTGGTTCATGAAGGCTATGGTGTTGGGATTAAGTGAGGGCACGCTTGTTGAAGCACTTATGTGCATAGGGTTGTTGGGGATAGTGAGGGTGATTTGTGGGATAGGTATGGTTGCGTTTGATGTGCTGGTGGGGTTGATGTTGGTGGGGTTCATTATGGTTGAGATATTGGTGGGATTGGTGGGATTTGTGGTATTGGTGGTATTGGTGGGATTAGTGGAGGTAGTTTGAGACGTGTTAGGGTCGGTGTGTGACGTGGAGGGTTGTGAAGATGTGGTGGGTTTGTTTGAGGTGGATGGGTTTTGAGGTACATTAGCATCATTTTTAAGGAGAAACTCAAGATACCTATTGGGATTCGACTTTAGGACTTTGTCGAGTATATCCATGGAATCAAGATCTTACATGAAATTTAGGACATCTTGGTCTACTTGGTTGGCAGTGAGTTGGGTTGATTGTAAAAAGGTGAAGGGATTCAACATTGCATTGGTATCATATGCGGGTAGTTGTTGGATCGTGGGTAGGTTTGATACTTGTTGGATTGTGGGCAAGTTGTTTTGATTAGATTGGGGCATTCCTATGCCAAGGTTGTTCCCATGGTTGGCCATTTCTTGATTTTTCTTGAATTAGGATCTTGTTATGGGCATGCAATGATGTGGATTTGATTGTGGGGTGGATGAAGGTTGAGACCTTAGAGAATTGGTTTGATGTGTTGTACCCAAAGGGTATATGGTGATGAAATGGGATAAAGATTTAGGTTCAAGAGAGTATGCTCCCTGTAATCTAAATCTAAGGATGAAAGAGATTATGGTGTGGTTTGATTATAGATTTTAACCTTTGGGAGATAAGTCTCAAAAAGGCATCTACCTAAGGATAGTAAATATCAATTCATTTTCAAGCAATTTTGGACCAAAAGGATGGACGATGAAAAGATGATTTGATGAGAGAGATTTGGAGATGGGTTGGATGATGTCTCAACTAAGGAAAACCTTAAGTGATTTAGATGTTTGATAGGATAGGTTTTGATGATGTTTTAGAAAGGACGTTCAAGTTGACAAATGAGCTCAAATAGGTCTAGATTTTGGATGTTGTAAAATGGATGTTCTCTTCTTACTCAAGGTAGACTTATGAACTTAAGCGAAAAAGAGTTTATTATTCTACTTGAAGGTAGACTAATGACCAACAAGCAAAATAGGATGTGAAAGGATACAATCTAGATTCAACTTTTGCTCAAAGGTTGATTTTTTATTTTTGGTATTGGTTGATTTTTTTAATTAATGTTTTGATTATGAGATTTTTGGATGTGTTTGATGTAGAAGAGATGGATGGATTGGTGATAGAATTATAGGATGATTTATTAGGTCCAAAAGTAAAATAAAAGGGGATGAAAAGCTAATGGAAATGGATGGATTATGGTTGGGCTCAATAGTATGATGAAGGGTCCAATAGTTGAAATGATTATTCTCTAAGGTCAAAATGGGAATATGGATGAAAATTTTGGGTCAAAATGGTTGTGGTTTTGATGGATTTTGGCAAGGTGGATGTGGATTATGGATATGCAGGTCTCAAAGGTCCCAAAACAATTTTCTAGGGCCATGTACAAGGTGGTTTGCAGATAGCACCAAAACTCGGGTATATGGCGCCAAAACAAGTCAGTGGTTGACAATGCTTTGGCAAAGGTAAGTTTTGATGTCAAATTTAGATTGTGTGAAGGTCAAATGTTTGTCAAATGTTGTAATGGTGGTTCAATGATGTTGTTTCTTGGCAAGTATTGAAAACACTTCAAACAAAGAGAACACAATAGTCAAAGGTTTTGTTTTTGAAAAATGTGAAAGATTTATCAAGCATGCACAACCTAAGGCGAAGCAAGGACAATACTTGTTGAATTTCCACTTGGATTTCTCTAGCTACACTTACTCAAAGAGAATAACCTAGAAGCTTGGTGACACTGGCTCCCCCTTACATGACACTCACTTCTTAGGCACACCAAGCTTTGAATCCCAAAAGACACGCAGATCTCAAGGTATTTTGTTATCTCTAATTTGAATTGCTAGAATGTGGGACGGCTTCAGAGGTCCGATCTCTTGCACCAACACGTAGAAGGTTTTTGGTAGCTAAAACAAAGGTTCATAATGGGGGAACATTCGAGGGATCGGTACGTTACGAGCATCTGATAAACCACTTAAGGTTTTGACTAGCTCTATTAGGAGTTTCATATACACTAGGTATGACTTCCTTTCAAGCTAGCACCGTATGGGAAGCACTGACACTAATTCAGACTTGGCTTTTGCCTTATCCTAATTTATATAACAGACTGAATGAAAGTACCACTTGGGGTCACAAATGAGTTCTCCTTGTGGATGTGTCTCAAGAGCAGGCCCACTCTCTAAAAAGAAAAAGAGAGTAGAACCATTTCTCTTCAACCAAGATCTTTTGAAGGCAAGGGGAGAGGATATTTTGATTCTATCCCTTGGGTAACACAAACGTGTAAGTCCACAAGACAAGGCAAATAATTGCTAATGTTCTTTTTAAGCCTAAATGAAATGTTCCTAATGATTGTTTGCAAACACTTATCAATTTTAATGCACCAATTTCAAGTGTTGTCTATGCTAAGCAAACAAAGGTTCTTTTTTAGTACACAAAAATAAAATGTTTTCTAAGCTACTAAATCCTTGCAAGATGTTAGTAGTTTTCAAATGATGGTCTTGGACAAATGACTTTAACTTGCAGAACACAGTCAACAACCTGCACGGATCCCAAAGTTAGTACAGAAAATAGAACTAAAATAGACATAAGGTGCCATAGAATAGTAAAATGGCACTATAGAACCACTAAATGGTGCTACAGACAACAAACCCCTATTTCCTAACTGTTATAGAAAATGGCGCTACAGAATGCCACGATGGTGCCACAATTACGAAAGTGCTACAATTTACACAAATAGTGCTAAGATTTACACGAATGGTGGCAAAATATGCTACTGATTTCAATACAGAAAATAGAGCTACTGTGAGTTAAGATGGCATCACGATACAGGAAGGCACTATGGAACTATTAAATGGTGCCACTGTGGTTTTTTAAACGTTGTTTCTTGTTTGCAGGGTCAAAAGACGCCGAACTAGGCACTGATAGCGCCAAAATGATGCAGTGTTTTTAAGGGAGGCTACAAAACACCACTTTTGCTCCAAAATGTTAGTTCAACCAAGGTTAGTAGTTATTTTCAACCCTAAAAGACATTCAAAACACCACAAAGAGTGAAATAAGAGGAGTTAGGGACAATCAAACAACATTAGATGTAAAAATGCAAGTCCTTAGATAACCCTAGAACGATTTTGCCATAATGTCGCCTTGTCTCTGCGTATTTTCTGTAAAATCAAGAGTAAAAGACACCAAAAATACTAGAAAACAAGAAAAAGATAGAGATTTAAGCAAAAAGGTGAGTATGTTTGTCGTGCGAGAATGGCGTCGATACAGTTAGAAATAGTGCCACAATCCCCAAAAATGGTGCCGCTGCGCTAAGAGATAGCGCCAAACAGAAGGTGTTTAGCACTAATACCTGCAAACACACCTTCAAACACAAAATTCACAAAAAAATGTTAGATTAGACCATGTGGGTCCCACCGGGCATGCCAATGTAGTATATGGAAATCAAAATGAAAGCAAAACATAAAACAAATGCAATAAAACAAGTGTTATACCTTCAAATATGACCCACAAACTCAAGATAGGGTGGAGAGTGTTGCACCCAAGCACTCTACCTTTACCCAAGATTTAATCTCCAAATATGGAGGGTTATGAATAAAGATGAATTTTAAATTCATCTTAAGAAAGGGGTGAATTAAATGAGGTTGGGTGAGATGGATTAGATGTGAATTAAAAATTTACATGGGGAAGAGAAAATGAATTAAAAATTTATTTGGGGAAGAGTGGAAATAAATGAGTTATGACATGTGTAAGGGGTGTAAGAGGTATTTAATGAGATGTATGACATGTATATAAAAAATTGATTTATGTGGCATATATTTCAATTTTTTATTTGGAGGATGTGGGGAAGGGTGTTAAGCTAGGTTTGACCATTTTAACTAGGGTAATTAGCCTAATTAATATGGTTGGAAAAAATTACGAAATAAGTTATTGAGGTGTTAAGACTAATTAAATAATGTTTTATTTAATTAATCCTAGGTCTAGGGTCATGTAGGTTAGGCTAGGTAATTAAATAATTGCTATTTAATTAACTAGGGTAGGGATAGGGTAATTAGTAAGTTAAATTAATTAAATAAATATGATTTATTTAATTAATTATATTTAGGAGAAAGGGGGAATTAATCAAATAAATATTTGCATATTTATTTAATTAATTGATTAAGTTAGACTATTGAATTAATCAAATTAAGCCAATTTTAAAGGATGGAATGATGGGAAACCGGGTGTTGAAAGGATAATTAATTAAGAAAAAATTTAATTAATTGTTTGGGAGGGGAATTGATGTGTTTAGTGATGTCAGAGGTCGGTTAGATTGTGAAGACATTTTTAGGTGTCTACACATGTAATTTATGTCAACTTCCAAGTGGAAAACAATAGAAAGGGAGGTGAAGATGGAGTCATGGGGATGTAACTAAGTTGGCCCCTGTGAAACCATGTAAAAGGTTGTAAATAAGAGAAATTCACTGTGTCGCATGGGGTTGGAGTTCGAATTGGTTTGACCCTCTCAATCTATACAAATATAAGCTAAAAAAGAGACAATGACATTTGTAGGGTTGTCGAGGAGTTGGAATCAATGTACCCCCTCCATCCACACAACATGAAGCCAAGCAAAATTTGAAAACAAGATCCCCATGGATAGGATTGTCGAGGAGTTAGAATTGATGTAGCCCACTCAATCTATGCATGTGTGAACTTATGATTGCATATTAGGATATGATACGCCTCCCTCAAATTAGATGCATAATAATATTGTGGATTCAATTTAAGGAGATGAGAGTGTAAAATGGCCATAATTGTTCATGTGTTGGCTCTAGTGTGCGAAATGTAAGATAAAGCATGAAAGTATGAGTAAGGCCCACCTATGTTTGACTTTTGCCATGTCCCAAACTTTATTAATGTCAGAGCATGTTCCAGGACATGTTTGATAAAGTGTTTGAGGGACTATTTGTGTTTGATGTTTTGAGTGATGTCATAATTATGATTGTGCAGTTTGGTTTGTGACAGTTGATTATCATGTTCAGTGACATAAATTGTTATTTCATGTTTGAACCTAGGTGGCTTATTCAACCCTGTTATTTTCATTAGTCATGGTTATATTAAGTTATTTTATTGGTTCGACATGATGAGTTGGTTTTATGATCAATTATAATTTAATTAATTATGCAATCTGACATTATGGTGGATTAAAAGGTTAATATTGGGTTGTGATTAAGATATGGTGTAATCATAGGATGGACATATACTCTGTTTGATTGCATTTTCTCATTGGTTATTATATACACATTAAACGGTGTTATTGTGGAGATGCACTTTATGTTTGTATGAAGTGTGCAAGCACAATAAAAGTAACAATGTTTAATTTGAAGGCAAGTACTAAGTATGTTTGTTTGTGTTGTATGTCTTACTTGGTTTAGAGTATTTAGACATATCACGTGTTACACAAATGAGCCAATTGTCTAAATCACTTATGATTCAAGAATCTCTTACTATGTGAAACTTGTAAAGTGTTTTGTCCTTTGTGTGTGCTAAATTTAATCATGTCATGCATTTTGGTTGCTTTGATTTCAAAAATGGTTTATTTACTATTTGAAACGTTAAAATACAAATGAAAATGAAAGGAGGTGTTTGGATTGGATTGTCTGTGGCAATTTTTCGTGCTTGGAAAACAGTTATTTTTACTTCCTAGTTGTGAAAATAAAGGATGTTTTTGGGTGATGTTTTTGGTTTGTTAAAAAGGCAAAATGATTATTATTAGCAAGTTAAAAGGGCTTTTGGTAAAATGTTGTTTCTGGGAAAAGTAGAAAATATATCACCTTGAAAATGACTAGTTGGAATGAGAAATGAAAAGGGTATTGAAAAACTAGGTTTGGGATATTTGTCAAAAGGGGGAAAAGTGTTTTCCACATTCATTATTCATCTCCTGCTTGTATGAAATAGAGAGAAGGAATTTTTTTGTTTCTTAAAACCCTAGGACTTGCACTAGAAAAGCTTGGATAGTGGTAGAATTGCTTGGATTGGAGGAGCCACAACTTCTTGATTTATATTATGCAACTTGTATATTTTATCAAATTATGTATTTTCCTTAAAATGGAATGGATTAGTCATGCTCTCACTTTGTACCGGATGTGCATATGACTTATATTTATGTGTTTGGATGTGAGCTAGGAGTAGTTTTATGTTTATTGTACAAATTTATTTTATATTATTAAAACTATTAAAAAAAGTACAAAGAAATGTCCCCAAACTCTTACAAAAAAAATCATAAAATTTATGTGATTGTAAAAATGGAGTCCCCTTACTATTTATAACAAAAGGGTGTGTTTAGATTTTTAACTGGCTGAGTTTTAGTTTTTGAGTGAAAAGATTAGAGGTTCATTAATGGGGGACCTTGGCAGTGTATAGTTCTTGATGAAAATTTTCGAAAATAAGAATGTTTGTGATTGTTTTATTTTGTAGATTGTTATGTTTCACTGTGGATCAAAATGGTTTATGATTAGCATGCATGTTTCAAGAAAAAAATGACTTTCATGCATTTAGTTGTGTCTTAAGTGTTTATGGGAATTTTCATGAAAATGCTTATTAAAGGTAAAAGATTGTCTTGTGATCCTTTTTAAGTGACTGGATCTGTTAAGAGAATGTTTTTTGCAATTTTTTGGAAATGTGTGAAAACTGGGACTTAGGAGTCCCCTTGTAGTTTTGCACACAACGAGGATTGGGAGTTCCCTTGCAGTTTTGCATTCAATTGGGATTGAGAGTCCCCTTGTAGTTTTGCATGGAATGTGTGCTTGGGATTCCCCTTACAATTTTGTTATCTATTAGGACTTGGGAGTCCTAATGCAATTTTGTAATGTAATGGGACTTGACAATCCTCATGCATTGAAACATATCAAGATCACTCCTTTTGAGGTTGTCTTGTTAAGGCGAACTGTGTAGCCATTGCTTTTGTCATTGGGTTGGACTTGCATTAGGTTTGGACTAGAACTAGATCTAGGCAGCTCTGCATTGAGATTGTAGGACCGAGACTATTCTGAAGTCTTGCAATAACTGAGGTCAAGATCTTTGCAAAAGAGTTCTTGCAAGCATTGGATGCAAGTAATCTAGAGCATCATTTGGCTGGTATCAAGAGGTTCTTAAATAGTATGAAGGGAGCATTCTTGTCATAGGACTAAGAATGTTTTCATGGAGAGCTATTAGGTTCCTTAGGGGTGATGTTCTGAGTATGTGTAAGTGTTCTAGGCATTGTCGGCAGTGCCCGACTTGGACACACATGGGATGGTGAATTTGAGGATTGGATGTAAAAGTATGAATGAATCAAAAGAAGCTATCTTACCCCATAAGGTCTATACTGAGAATAGTGTATATGTTACATTGTTGAGTAGTTTGTTGTAGGATGACTTATGTATTCCACATAGTGTCTAGTTGAGTTGGACTACATAGTAGGAGGCATAGTCTCGGTTTTGAGGAAAAGTTATATCTACCTAGGCGACTTAGTACTAAAAAGCTAGTGTTGCATGGGGTTATAACCCTAGCCCCACGATAATTGGTATCAAAGCATACCTGAGTTGGTACTTTAATTTGTATCAATGGAGTTGGTATTTCCAAAGTTGGAGAATGGAGTCCCTACCACAAGAACGATGCAAGCTAGAATTGAGGCTAAGTATGGATGATGGTACATGAGTTGGACCTAGCATTGGAGCAAAGTGTTGTAGCTAATTTTGGAATGGTATTGATGCTCATTTGAAGGTAGGATCGAGTGAAAGCCTTGGAGGTGGTTGAATTGGTGTAGGCCTAATGATCTTGAGAGGAGCTGAGTTGGATAGTGGAACTACTAGAATTGGTAGTCTAAGTTTTCTATTTCAGATAGTGAAGACTAACATTGGAGATTGCTTGTTGGCGTTGGACAAGTCCTGGTGCAAAAGTTTGGACTCTACACAACAGCGAGGTAATTCTTGAGCTATGTTGAGTTTTGGTATCGGGTTTCTTAAATCTCAAGTCTATAGCAATTTGGAAGTTTAATTGGATATGAGGCCTTGTCAAGTCTGCTAAGGCCATATCTAGGACAATCTTTATTCTAAGTATGGATGCTAAGTTGGAATTGGTTAGAGGAATAGTGAGTCCCATGCTAGGTGGGAGGTAGGCTCTGTTTGTGTAAGATTATTTATATTATGGTTGATTCTTGGGAGGTTTGGAACAGACCTTGGTTAGAGAACAAGTCTTTACACTGCAGAGATGTGGCAAGCTTGTTGGATCATGTTGATGGAGTTTGAGGCCAAGTCCACTACAGATAACAAGGTGAATACAGAAAGGTAAGGTCTAGCAGAGATCGAATTTGGGTATGTTTGAAGAATGGACCTATATGGTGAAAGTAGATGGCATGTGTTGAGCATTGTTCCAGAGATGGAACTGAAGCCAAGTTAGGCATAATTGGGGATTTGAGCCGAGTCAGGTTGTCCTAAAAAATTAAAGAGTATTGTTGAAGGTTGATTGAGTTTTGGGATGCAAACTTGCATGGAGCGAGTCTTGGGAGGCCAATGGTGAAAGTTATGAGACCTGGGAAAGATAGGTCTAGAAAGGATGCCAAAGTCTTGATCTAGATTTAGTCGGGGCAATGAAGTAGCGCATGCAGATGTGAACTACAAGACTTGTAGAGTCAAGTACTACAGAGGGCAGATTATTTATGAATGGGAGATGTGGAACTAAGAGATCAAGGGCTTTGATCTTGAGTAGTTATGAACTTCTCTAAAATAGAATTGAGGTATGCAGGATAACTATGAGTGGGACCGAATGTGTATTTCTTGCTGGGTTGATAAAATAGATTGCCATGGAATAATTTTAGAATATTTGAGTGACCTTGTTAAGAGGGTTGAAGATGGAGTTGTAGTTCATGGAGCCATGAACTCTAAGAGAGTTAAGGAAAGGCACAAGGTGTCAAATTTTGTGATGTTATTTGGGGATGTGGCATGAGTTAACGTTCTCATTTAAAAAGATTGAAGCAATTGGGTGTCCTAAAGATGTATTTTTTTGGAACACTTGGGACTACAAAGGGTAGATTTAGGGGCTTCTTAAAGGTCCATCTAGTTGTTTAGAATGGGGTGACTCAAGGAGTGGAGCCCCATGATTGGAAAATAAGGATACAAAACCTTGCTGGGGAAAACCAATGTTGCTAGGACAACAAATGCAATACTGGAAAGACTAGTTCAAGGAACTGTTGAGCTTGTGTAGGACCAAATATTGGACCAGGTTTGTAAGAGTGCATAGCTGAGCAAGCTGTGATAGAAATTCTTGGATGTGTTCAAGGTAAAGATGAGGCCTAAGTCACGAGCATGGATGGATTAGCTACCTAGAAATGCAAAGGAGGTTGTGTTCGTGGGAACAGTAAGGTGAACCTAAGTAGTGGCCGTACAAAATGGGGCTTGCTTGGTAAGTCCTAGTCATGAAGCAAAGGTGGAGCACGAGCCCAAGATTGGTTCCTGATTTGTACAAAACATAAAGAAGTCTAAAGACAGTGAATGTTGCTTCAGAATTGTGGATTTGTGTTAAGTTGCGACAACACACAGTTCTATAGGTTTGGGTGACATTAAAGAGTTGAAGGACATAATGTGGAGTTATGAATTGGGATTTACAAGGAAAGTGGCTGGGAGCAGCTGTAGTGCTACCTAGTGCTCAAAGATTGAAGGAAGTCTACATTGGTGAATTTGAAATTAGGTCTTTGGTGTGACTTAGGATAGGGTTTTGAGTTGCATGAAGGACTAATATCCAAGTTGAGTGTTTGGGGCATCATACAAAAAAGGGAACAAAAGTGTCACAATAGCATAAGCCCAAGGGAATTAGATGACAATGTTAAGGATAAGAGAACTTGGAGGGGAGATGCATCACAGGTTAGACTTGGCGACTGCATTGGAACTTGAGTTTAGGACAAGACTTGAAGAGTAGGTTGAGTATGGGGTTGAGTGAAGAGCTAGTCCGAAATAGAGTTCTAAGTAGAGTCGTGGAGCTAGCTCAAATGGACAAAATAGAGCAAATGGATTCAATGATGAATTAGATCTTGAACAGGATTCTGGGTGACCAACAAAATCAAGATTTCACTGGTAATGACACAAGATTTGTAGAATGGAATCAAGTGTGGAATTGATTAGAGTATGCAAAGTTTGGATTCTCTACACATGGATCAGGTTGATCATGTGTTCTAATGTTGAGGATGTTTCCTTGTTTAAAGTGGGGAGAATTTAAGGGTATTGTCGAGCTTGACGAGTAGGGTCAATTAGTAGGTTGAGTCCAGAATCCAAAACTAGGTCCAAGGGCAAGTCCAAAATTGCATCCGAGTACCTGTCCGAGGTTTTGGCACTCAGGTTGAACACTGTCCGTAGGTCCTAATCAGGTATGGATCCGAGTCTGAGAACTTGTTTGGATCTCTATCTAGGTTCCTGTCTAGGACTAGAATGGTGTGTTTGAATTTTTGTCTAGATTCTTAGATGGATTTACCTCCAAGAACATGAAGTGTGTATTATTTTTTAGGCTACAGTGCTTTGCAAACTTGGCATCCACGGAGTCCAAGTTCTGAGACATTTGAGTAGATTTCACGGGATCATGTCACTTAAGATGAGTTAAACAGGAACTGCATGACAAGTATTGGATTCAATAATTGTAATGCGCCAGTTGATGCTAAGATGGAACAGTTGGAGTTTCATTAAGACAAGCTATCTGAGTCAGAGTTCCATTGAGATTGAGTCATTGGATTTGAAGTTGGATCTAGTGACATGTGTTGGTATTCTATGGAACGACGGGATTGAGTCAGTTAGACCATTGCACCTATAAAAGGCCAAGTGTGTGCATTTGAATTCAAAAGCCAAGGTCTTGAGGAAGAAGATTCTAAGTCTGATATGGGATCATGGGAATTACTTAAGAGTTTTACGGGAGAGATTAGGAAGTTGGAGTCCTGTGGACTTAGAATGTGAGCTTGTAGAAGTAGGCTTTGGGCTTGAGAGCTAGAGTTGGGAGCTCGTATGTGAGATAAAGTTATAGGAATTCATTGTGGGAACTCAGGGGTTTAATTACAAACCTTAAGGGTTCAAGTTAAGGATCTAAGTATGAAGGATGCTAATCTAAGTGATCCAATTAAGGAGTTCCACATTGGGACAGAAGTTGGACCAAGAATTATGCTCGAGTAATGTAGACATGGACAATATAAGTCCAAGAGTGAAGGCACAAAGGCTGGGAAGCTGAAGAGCTATGAGAGTCTTGGAAGCTAAGTTTGAGGCAACCTGTTGGTGTGTGAAACAATTTAGAGGAGTTCTTCCATGTGAGCTGGGGAACTGAGGATGAGTCTTGAGTTTGATTATGTATAGTGCAAGCTTGAGGATTGATCCAGAGGTATCAATATTGAGTCCATTCTAGAAGGCCTGCAAAAATTGCATGATGTATGCTAGGCGTGTAATTCTATGTTGCTGAGTTGGTTGAGCTTGAGATGGGATGAGTGTGAGAAGTCATGTTAAAGTGTTGAGGCATGGATCAATGTTGGGATGTTGAGCTGAGTGCTAAACCCATTTTTGTGCAAGATTTGTGACAGTGGATCTAGGATAGACTTGCATTGGGTCTGGACTGGAACTAGATCTAGGTAGCTCTGCATTGAGATTGCTTGAGCAGGACTATTCTGGAGTCTTACAATGGTGGAGGTCAAGCTCTTTGAGAAAGAGTTCTTGCGGGCACTAGATGCGAGTAATCTAGAGCATCGTTTGGTTGGGATCAAGAGGTTCTAAAATGGCGTGAAGGGATCAATCTTGGCATGTAGGACTGAGAATGTTTTCATGGAGAGTTGTTGGTTTCCTTGGGGGTGATGTTCTGAGTATGTGTAAGTGTTCCAGGTATTGTCGGTAGTGCCTGACCTGGATACATATGAGATGGTGAATTTGAGGACTAGATGTAAAAGTTTGAATGAATCAAAGGAAGTTGTCTTACTCCAACCACTCAACATACATTTGGCTCTTTCCGTGATTGTCTGATTCATCATTTCCACCACTCCATTTTGTTGTGGAGTATATAGAGTAGTTTTATGTCTAACAGTTCCTGCATGCTTACAAAATTCACCAAATTCCTTAGAACATTATTCCCCTCCATTATCTGATCTCAAATCCTTTATTTCTTAATCTAATTACTTTTCAAATAAGACCTTAAATTCCTTAAACTTAGTGAAAACTTCATATTTTTGTTGCATAAAATATAACCAGGTAAATCTTGAGACATCATCAATGAAGGACGCAAAATATCTAGATTTTCCAATTGATTCAATATCCACAGGACTGAAAACATATGAATGAATAAGCTATAATTTATTCTTAGATTTATAACTGTTTGAAGGAAATGGATTTCTATTTTGTTTCCCAAACACACACTGTTCATAGAAATCAATACTCTCATCAGAATAAGATAAGCCATCTAATTTTTTTAATTCAAAATGGTTTTTAAACTAGTCTCACTTATGTGGCCTATTCTACGGTGCCACAGCATACAAGTATTTTTAGTACTTTCAGTTACATTGGTAGAATTAAAAATAGTAGTGGCTTCTAGCATGAACAGAGTTCCCTTCCTTTTCCCTCTCGCTATCACCAAACTTCCTTATACCAATATGCAACCATGCTTATCAAATGTTACATGCACTCCAACATCATTCAAATTGAAACTGAAATCAAATTTCTAGCTAAACTTGGAATATGCAAAACATCATATAGAATTTCTAACAATAGGATATGAACTGTTATCACCAAGGTAGACATTTCCTCCATCATACTTCTCATATGTGGAAAACCACTCCTTATGAGGAGTCATATGATATGAGCATCATGAATCAATAAGCCAATGTTCGTTAGACATAACACTACATGAGAAAATCAAAACTTCATCATCTGAATCCGAGGACTTCTCTGTGGAGGAATCAAACTGTTTTTTTTAATTCTAACATTCCTTCTTTACATGCCCCCTCTTTCTATAGTTACAACACTTCACTTTGTTCCCTTTCTTGAGAATCTTAGATCTGCCCTTGGAATTGTCCTTAGGCCCATCTCCCTTAGATCCTCTTTCCTTGGACCTTTTCCTAACATGGAGAGCATATTTCAAACTTCCTGTAGTGGTATTCTTCCTTATCTCCTCTGATAACAAAGTAGCAATAATATTGCCCATCTTTAGAGAATCTAAAAGGTTAGAATTGAAAGCAAGAACCATGTTCTCCCATGACTAAGGAAAAGAACAAAGCAACATGATACATTTATCTTCCTTATTAATCTTAACATCAACAAAGGCTACGTGACTCAAAATCAAATTGAATGAATTTAAATGCTCAGCTATTTAATCACCCTCTTTCATCTTTAGAGAAAATAATTTTCTTTTCAAATATAACTTATTTACTAAACTCTTTGATTGGTAGTTCTCACCTAATTATTTCCATAAATAATATGTGGTGGCTTAACCTAGCAACATTCAACAACACAGAGTCTGCAAGACACAACCGGATTGTACCCCATGCCTTTTTATCTAGTCTATCCCACTCATCTTGATTGACATCATCAAGTTTCTTCTCTCTTGTTATAGCCAACCATTGGTTTCGTTCTTCAAGAAAATCCTCCATTTTCAACTTCCACGACTCGTAGCCCATACCATTGAACTTCTCTATGTCCAAACGGGTTTTTTTGCAGCCATGATTTCAACACAAAATCTACAAAATAAATGCAACTAGAACTCCCACTATAACTGAAAAACCTTCACACTCCCACCCAAGAGTCGGAACTAGCCAAGAACTGATACCAAATGTTAGAAATGAAGGTAAACAAATACAAGTAGAAATTTGATCTCAACAATATGTATGCATGCAAGTGTATAATCAAATGAAGGTTGCAATAGAAGCAAAACTATAACACCCATAAACAATAGATCAAAGAGATGAACACATAACACAGTATGTACATGGAGAATGAAAGGAAGCAAGGTATGCGAAAACACTTCCTACACTGATCTACTGAGGAAAGATTTATGCAAATTTTAACTTTTACAATTATAGATTAAGATACACATTAACAGAAAGGTAATAACAACATCCAAATGCAAATACAAAACTCACAACACAAGATATACATGGGGAAAACCCTTTTCAATGAAAAACCCCACACTTCAAAACCTGCACAATGTATTATCAAATCAAAAGATGATTACAACACACTTGCAATGCAAGCTCTTTTAAGAGTACACAATGTTAATTCTCATTCGCATTCCATGACCTTTCACATTCTCCAACTACTTATTTATCAAGCCTCTTTGGCATTTATTCAATGTTAGTTTTTCCATGTTGGTCAATAACAAACTAATTGTCTACGCCTTTATTAAATAGGCCAATTTTTCTTCTGGGGCACTGCCCCCAGCAACCCCTGTTGGGAGTGTTACCTCCAAACCCCTACCATGGGTTCTGCCCTCTGCACTCCCCCATTAATTATCTTGGGGGGAAACTGCAGCTAACAAAGTCACCAAAATTTATCTTGTTGTATGTATACAATGTGCCAACACATGGAAAAATTATGCCAAGTCAACATGGGAGGCCTACCTCCTCATGTGAGGACAAAATTTACATAGAAAATTACAATAGTAGCCAAGAATAAATAAATACAACATTAGAAACTTGCAAAGGTTGATACACCTTAATTCTTAGCATTCTCCCACTTGTCAAACACCTTTCAAAAGCCAATAGAATGACAAAACTTAACTGCTGGGGGCTGAGAGGCCCATAGACTCTGAACACCATCTGAACTTCTCTGTGCTCACAGGTTTTGTTAAGGCATCTATAACATTCATTAAAGTGTCAACTTTCTCCAAATTCACCTTCCGATCCTCTACCATGTCACGAACAAAATGTTAGTGGACATCAATATGCTTCGTCCTCGCATGGAAAGTAGGATTATTCGCCAAACATATGGCACTCTGACTATCACAACAAATGGTAATCTTATCTGCATTAAACCCAACATTAGAACACAAACTCTTAAGCCAAATGGATTGTTTACGAGCATGAGTTGCTGCCATGTACTCTGCTTCAATAGTGGACAAAGTGACCATAGGTTACTGCTTACTCATCCAACTAATAGCACCACCGAACATAGTGAACACAAGCACTGGTGGATCTTTTGCTATCAATGTCACCTGCCCAATCTAAATCTACAAATCCTCGAATACAAAGTGAATGCCAATCCCTTGTAGGATAACCATGATAACAAAAGGAATACTCAGAAGTACCCTGCAAGTATCTAAACACTCTCTTCATTGCATCCTAATGTACCTGTCCAGGATTAGCTATAAATCGACTAAGGACTCCCACTACTTGGGCAATGTCTGGTCTTGTACAAATCATAGCATACATCAAACTGCTAACCGCACTAGCATAAGGAATTCTACTCACATCCTCCATCTTAGAAGGAGACTTCAAACAATCTGTAATAGATAACTTTGTCCCCATCATAGCAGGAACAGTCAACGATCTACAAGTTACCATGTTGAATCTTTCCAACACAGTGTTCACATACTTACTCTGGCCTAACCAAAGTTTTATGTTAGCTTTGTCTTTTCTAAATTCCATTCCCAAGATGTATATGGTTGCCCCTAAATCTTTCATCTCAAACTGTGTTGACAACTGAGACTTCAAATCAAAAATCATTTTTTTACCATTCCCAATGAATAACATATAATGCAATTTAATGAGAATGCGATCATTATCCATCTTAAAGTAAATACAATGATCTGATTTTGATCTCAAAAATCCCAAACTCAACACAAAGGCATCAAATTTCTGGTACCACATCCTAGGAGATTGCTTCAAACCATACAGAGATTTTTTTAACTTGCAAACCATATTTTATTTACCTTTTATTACGCAGTGCTTTGGCTGTGACATATAGATTTCTTCCTCCAAGTCACCATGAAGGAAAGTTGTCTTCACATCCATCTGTTCAACTTCTAAATTGTATGTTGCAGCAAGTGATAACAAGAATCTGATAGATGTCATCTTTGCAACAGGAGAAGAAATCTCACCATAATCTATTCCCTCAACTTGGGAATAACCCTTCGCGAACAACGTTGCCTTAAACTTCTCAACACTACCATCTAAACCAAATTTATTTTTGAACACCCATTTTCATCCAACAGGTTTACGTCCATTAGGCAAGGGCACTAGATCACAAGTATTGTTTTTCTCCAAGCAAACCATCTCTTCTTCCATGGCCTCTTTCTAGGAATATGCATCACTCATACCCATATCCTTGCTTACATGCCTAGGCTCATCAGTGTTAGAAATCAAAGCAAAAATATAACTGGAATCATGCAATGAATAACCAAACCTATCAGGTTGCTGCCTTATTTGCGTGGACCTCCTCAAAGGTTGAGGTTGAGGTTCTTCGTCTTCTTTTGAACTTTCAAAGTTACTAGAGCTCTCCTCATCACTAGGTCCAACAAATATCTTCGGTTCAACTTTCTCAGGTGTGGAAGGAAGGGGTGGAAGGAACCTGAACCACATCCTCTTTCTCTTCTTCTTTCTCTAGCTATAGAACAATAGAAGAAGGATTGAGCTCTCAGAAGATCACACTTTTGCTATAAAGAACTCTCTCGGCCACTAGATCCCAAAGCTCGTACCCTTTCACACTAATGCCATAACCAATGAAGATACACTTCACAGCCTTGTTCTCCAACTTAGACCTCTTCTCCTTACCTGCACGTGCATATGCTTCACAACCAAATGCAATAATGTGTCTCAATGATGGCTTTTTACTAGACCACACCTCCATAGGTGTCCTATCAACAAGCGTTGATGTAAGAGACATGTTAACCAGGTAACAAGTGGTAGCAACAATTGCAGCCCAAAATTTTTGTTCAAGGCTAACTCCACTTAGTATACTCCTTGCCCTCTCTATCAATGTTTTGTTCATCCTCTCTGCAACTCCATTTTGCTGGGAGGTACATGGAGTTGTCTCGTGCCTCTCAATCCCATGTTCTTTACTGAACTTATCAAAATCTACTGAACAAAACTCACCACCTTTATCAATCCTCAAACACTTAATCTTTCTATCCTTTTGATTCTCTACAAGAGCTTTAATCTCTTTGAATCTACTAAAGACTTCAGATTTGCTTCTAAGAAAATACACCCATGTCCTTCTACAGTAATCATTAATGAATGAATCAAAGTAAACATATTTTGAAATTGAAGGAACATTAACTAGACCAAACACATCAGAATGAATCAAGTCCAGCACATCAGAGGATTTGTGAGAATTGGAATAACATTGAACACAATTTTGTTTACCATAGATGCAATGTTCAAAAAAATTAAACTCAAGATTACAATCATTCATACCCTCAATGAAGTTTTTGTTTTTTTAGGATCCTCAAACCCTTCACTAATGGTTCCAATGGTGAGGATGAAGACTCTGAAGTTCTCTTCTTTGAACTAGAGGTGCTATTGCACTATACCATGCATGCATCAAGTTAAAATAGAGTGCCAATCCAAACATCCTTAGCTAGCACCATAGCTCCTCTAGTCATCTTACATCCTCCATTCGAGAAAACAACTTGTACACCCACATTGTTCAACTTATTTACAAATAATAGGTTCCGTTCCAAACTAGGGATATGCAAGACACCATTGATCTCCTTCACTCTTCCATCAGGGAATTGAATCAAGAGTCTTCCACATCTAACAATCTTTAGGTGAGAGTCATCACCCAAGTACACCTTCCCACCATCATATTCTTCATAATTTGAAAACCAACCTCGATAAG
The DNA here is from genome assembly GCA_027924645.1 of Cunninghamia lanceolata. Lineage (NCBI taxonomy): Eukaryota > Viridiplantae > Streptophyta > Pinopsida > Cupressales > Cupressaceae > Cunninghamia > Cunninghamia lanceolata. Next base: position 2,056,864 of record BSBN01000467.1, on the reverse strand, counting down.
AGGTCATGTGAAAAGATGCACTAGAGTCAATAAGCCATACATCCTTAGATGCATGTGTTGCCAAGGCAACGACAAATGCTTCTTCATCATCCTAAGAAGACTTTTCATAATCTTAATTATAATTCTTCTTCTTTTTCTTCTTCTCCTCCTTGTACTCCTTGCGGAAGTGACCAGGTTTGCTGCAGTTCCAACACAGAGCCTTAGATTTTCTAAGAGACTTGGATCTCCCATGGGATTTGGATCTTCCTTTTTCTTCTTTCTTCTTATCCTTTTTCTTCCCTTTCTCTTTAGATCTACCACGAACCACAAGAGCCTCCTTAACCAACTTAGAAGATTTTCTTTACATCTCTTTAGACAACAACGAAGAAACCACTTCATCCATCTTGAAGGTGGTAGTGGCACTCCCAATGGCCATAACAAGGTGGTCCCATAAATCTTGTAAGGAACACAGTAATGTCATACATCGATCCTTCTCCTCCATCTTGACACCAACAGAGGTCAACTAGGCAACAAGCATATTGAAAGTATTCAGGTGATCAGCGACAGATCCTCCATCTTCCATCCTTAGATAATATAATTTCTTTCACAAGAATAACTTGTTCACTAGGGATTTAGCTTGATAAACATCTCCAAGTTTCTTCTGAAGATCTTTTGCAATCTTCTCTTCATGGATATTCAAAAGCACTAAATCATCCAAATAAAGTCTTATCAAACCCTTAGCCTTCCAATCCATCAGATCCTAATATTCTTGTTTCATGCTCGATGGCATGGTTTCAGATACTGCAAGCCATAGATCTATATCCACAAATAAGTCCTTCATCTCGAGTTTCTACAACTAAAATTTGCCTCCATTAAACTTCTCTATCTCATACCTCCCATATGTGCTTGCCATATCTTTCCTACAACAAAGATTTCAAAATCCTCCACACAAGATCCCACTCAAAATGAAGATCAGCTCAAAAAACCCTCTACCCAACAACTAGAACCAAAAGTGATCAGGCACTGATATCAACTGAAAGGAAGCAATGTGTGTAGTAACACTTCCTACACTGATCTATTGAGGAAATGTTTATGCAAATTTTAACTTTTACAGTTACAGATTAAGATGTGCATTAACAGAAAGCTAATAACAACATCCAAATGCAAATATAAAACTCACAACACAAGATATATGTGGGGATAACCCTTTTAGGTAAGAAACCCCACACTCCAAAACTTGCACAATGTATTATCAAATCAAAATATTATTACAACACACTTGCAATGCAATGTCTTTCAGGAGTACACAATGTTGATTCTCATTCGCATTCCATGACCTTTCACATTCTCCATCCGCTTATTTATCAAGCCTCTTTAGCAATTATTCAATGGTGATTTTTCCATGTCAGTCAATAACAAACTAACTACCGACACCTTTATTAAATATAGGCCAATTTTTTCTTTAGGGGTGTTGCTCCCAGATCCCTATAGTGCACTCTGCCACTAGGCCCCCACCAAGGGAATGGTCCCCTCAGGCCCCGCAAGCGGGGCTTTGCTCCCCACACTCCCCCATTAATTATCTTGGGGGAAATCGCGGCTGACAAAGTCACCAAAATTTATCTTGTTGCATGTACACAAGGTGTTGACACATGGAAAAATTATGCCAAGTCAACATGGGATGCCTACCTCCTCATATGAGGACAAAATTTACATAGAAAATTATAATAGTAGGCAAGAATAAATAAATACAACATTAGGAACTTGCAAAGGTTGACACCTTAATTCCTAAGAGAGAAAACCCTTTTGGGTTAAAAACTTTACATAAAAGAAAGGCACAAGCTTGTATTGTCTACAAATATGAGATTACAATACAATATCACTTCCAATCTCTTCTCAACCTTCAATTCGATAGCATTCTTATAGTACCTATAAAACAAGCCTAAAACTCACTATCTCAACTCTTCCAAAAAACAAAATTTATAGGCAAATGTAGCACCTCCAAAATGTGTTGCCACCTTCTTGGGAATCTCACCTACATGCCTAGAATAGCCTCTTACAGATTTCTTACAGTTGTCATAGGGCATCTTCCATGCATGGGTACCTAGGGAATAAAAATAGGTTCTTACGTGCAATAATTGTTGTCATAAACCGTCGTAGAATCTCTTACATCTTATGACATGTGTAAGTGTGTCATAAATGATTTTAGAACTTATGACAGATGTCATAACAACCTCTAAGTAGAAAATCCGCAATATGGGTGCCTAGATTATCCAACTTCACCTTTTACCACGACCATGATTTTTTGACCAGTAAATGTAACTTTGTAACAAACTCTTGGTAACATAATTAATTATTGTTGCTAGTAATAATTGTTTACCATACCAATAAATGCTTTTAACCATTGTTGGTGAAACTCAACATCCCTTATGGGTGAATTACAAATAATAATAAGGAATAAATAAACATGCAATTTACAAGGTTGATGGTACCTTAATTCCAACAACTTGCTCCATTGAAATGAAGGGTCCATAAATCTTGAACACTTTGTGATTTTGATGTCTCCCCAAATTTGTAAGTTGATTTTGGCTTTTCTTCCCTTTCTTCTTCTTCTTCAATTATCCCCATTGTCTCAATTGGGAAACTTTTGGTGTCATGATCATCCATGTTATCGTCGTACGGGATAATCGCTAAACTAAATGGTGCATATGATTTTATGGCGCAAGGATTGAAGGGAAATTCTTTGACTAGGTCTGAGTTCTGGTGTGAAATATCAAGGACATTTACAACAACTTAGGATATTCTTCCTTCTCCCACGATCTTTATCAGTGCAATCATTTTCCTTTCTTTTTCCTCTTGTTCCATTCTATGAACACTAAAGGGTTCATGGTCCTCCTTAATGATATGAGTCTTTCCCATATGATGGAACTGGAGTTCTTGAAACAATGTGGAAGCAACATCCTTCATTTCACAAATCCAATGTCTTCCAAGGATCATATTGTAGCTAGTTTCTCTATTGATCACAAAAATTCCATTGGGAGAGTTTTGGGTCCTAGAGTGAGTGGCAAGTTTACTTTCCCTATTGTTTGGACGTCTTGACTATCGTATACCCCAAGGATTGTGATGTTTTGTTTAATGCTTATTTTGTCATACCCCATTCTTTGAAAGAGGGAAAATGGTACGGTATTAACTGTCGGCCCCTCATCTATGACCACTCATTTGATGATAACCTCATTGACTTGTATTTGTATGTAGAGAGGTGAATCTTTTTTTAATTTTCACCACCTTGTAAAATCTTTGTAATGTTGAAGGTGAAAGCAGTGGTTTTTTTCTTGTGTTGAACATCTTACTTCCAACATATCTAAGAATGCTTCACGATGTGAGGGAGAGGTTTTGAGTAAGCTTACTACTTATGAGAAAATGTTTTTTGTTCGAACTACTTGTTCTGCTTCTTGGACAATAAAAACTTCTTAATTTAACTTAATGTGGTTCAAAGTTCCTTGGTTAGGAGCACTTTTGTTTTTCGAAGAGTCATTTCGCTGAGATTGTCATAAAACTATGAACTTTTATTGTTGTTCGACGGTGAGTTTGAGATGGCCTTGTTATACCCATAGTAGGTTTTCATGTCATAACCCTTTTCTCCGTGGAATAGGCAATATATGTCGTGGTCATAGGGGAAGAGACTTGATCCTTGATATCCTTTTTGGAATTTCTGACATGGTTTTCATTATTGGATGAGTTTGTGATGACGTTGATGTCTTTGTCTATCAAACTTTTCAAAGGATTCTTTTCAAGGTCTTTTGAGGTTTTGAATTTTATGCTCCTGTTATAAACCTTTCATCCACTTTCGATGGCATCTTGATCAATTCGTAAGGCACTTTCTAGGGATTCCTTGTATGATTTATAGGGTAGTTTTTATACTTCCTCTCAAGTGTCCCTATTAAGGGCATGCAAGAAGAGGTTGCACAATTCTTTGTGATCCATATTCGAGGTACTTATCTAGATGAGTAAAGCACTTATCTGCACCACACAACGAAGTGTGCCACTGATTCATTTGGTTCTCGCTTCATGGTGAGGAATTCACCAATCCCTATTTTAACAAGTTTTTTCATGTCAAAATCCATGACAAACTCCCCTGTAAGTTGTTGAAATGAATGGATAGATGCCTCGAGAAGATGATAGTACTAATCCAAGGCGATTCCTTCTACTGTCTTTGGTAAGATCTTAGCGACGAATCCATCCCAAGGGATAAGTTCCCTCATGATAATTCTGTATGCTTGGACGTGCGGATTAGGATCTCCTTCTCCTTTAAACTAAGGTAGATCTGGAAGAAATCACAGTAGTATTGCGTTGCACATGATATGGTCAAGTGGTTCCTTTAAGTATTTAAGGTATGTCCTTAAGATGTGCTTTGAGATTATGGGGTTGACATCATTAACCCCATGGGTGGATTTTGATATCTAAGTGCAATCGCTTGATTTGGTTGACTATTCTAAATCATTTGAAGGTTTTGAATTGTTTGGTTTCCATTCAGGAAGGTTTTGTTACTTCCATTTTGAGAATAGAAGTTCAGGTAGGGGGGTTTTGAGATGCCCCCTGATCTTATTCCACCCTAATGTTGTCATGCGGCTTCATTCTTTTGTCCTAAATGGACTATTCTACCTCAAGAGTCCTAATCCTTTAGTGTTTGTATGAGATCAATAGGCATAGGACCTCTTTGTGTTTCTTCCTTTCAAGAAACTTCATTTCATGCATTTGCATGAATTGACCCTCCTATTTATTCTTGTAAGACATTTTCACATTGTTCCTCTTGGAGAGTGACACATAGGGCCTCTTGAGCTTCTTTGGCCTCTTGTAAGTGTCTCTCTAAATGTCTGACTTTGTCATCTAGATGTGTGTTTAGGTTGCTTGTAAAGGACTTATCCAGTTGGTGGATTTCTGATCTTACTTGCACTATGCGCACTTATGTTGTATGGGTTGGATTATCATTTTTTGTGATAGGACTTGTGTAAAATCTTGTGGTCCTTTGCTTATTTATTCCATTCCTGAGCTTTTGTTTAGTCTATGTGAGTTAGGGTTTATCAGAATAGTGTCTAGGGTTTATCTTAGCTTGATGAACGTGCAAAAAACCTAACTTTTGGTCCCTAAGGTGATTTCATTTAATCCTGTGTTGACTAGTTGAGATGGTTCCTCATTGGTTTAGTTATAACTTATGTCTACTTATTCGTGTTTTGATCGACCCCTTTCACCTAGTGATATCATCTGGTCCCTTTTCATGAAACTCTATCAAACGTTCCACTTGTTGAAATATATAGCTTTTTCCTATGTTCCAATTGTGAATGTGATCTATCAAATGTCCCACTTGGCCATATTATCTAGTGGTGTCCCCTCTTTAAAACAACTTAAAGTGCATGTGCAAAATTATTCACTTAAGTCTTTCATCACATTCATCCTTTGCATCGCATTTGTGTACTTAATGCCTCATGTCCGAAGTGTGATATGCGGTAAGAAGAGAAGGGAAGGGAAGGAAGGAATGAAGAATACACTTGTGGAATATTCCAGTAGGTGTCTACTTCCCATTGTGTCGCAAAAATACCTTTCATCATTGTTCGCTCTCATGAAGAATAAAGGAAAGCGTGATATGCACTAGGTATCCACATGTCCTCATCCCTATTCATCGCATAACCTCAATGCATCACAAATTGAATGGAGGAGTAATATGGAGAAAGGTGATGCACGATGAATGTTGGGAACAAAGGTATAAACTGAGGGATGTTCCTTGCCAAGTGTCGCAAAAGCAGCTCGTCATAGCAACTCATCACATCACATTTTCTAAATGTTGGAACTAAGCCAAAGAGTGATGTGTGATAGTCGTAATATAAAGTTTGCGGCACGGTTTAAAGGGCAAAAGGAGTACATGGCAACCTCTCATCTCATTGCATGGTTTCTTCACATCACGTTTTGTGTTGGAGGGCCTTAAAGCAAAAGGCGATGCACGACAACCATTGATCTTGTCTCATCTACGGCCAGAGTTTAAACCAAAAATGACTACCTGTTAGTCTGAATCTCCTCACTCGAGCGAACCATCTCCCTGCAATTAATGGTGTATCAATGCAATATGAAGCCCATAAAGTCAAAAATTGAGGTGGTTTTTCATCGTCTTAAGAAAAAGATTTTCAAGCGATCAAGCGAATGGAGCTCCAGGTGAGGAATTTGAAGTGAAGAACAGCTAGGGTTCCGAGTAAGTTCATATTTCTCTTCCTTTTGTGTAAAAAAGCTTTAGTTAAAAAGTAGGAGAAGGGGAATTGTAGTTGTATGTGCAAAATTTCTCGAGCCCTAGTTTGAAGAAAGAACAGTTTTAGGGTTTTTACATAATTGGGGTAGCAGGGCTCTGTAATTTTGATAGGACCCTGGTAGTTGTGAAGCCCTAGTGTTTAGATTGAACTGTAAGAGCATAGTCTCGTTTAATTATGTAAAATGAGTCAAGCGAGTGAGACATCAGAGGCTAAAACTAAAGCCAGAAGGGTTAAACCCAAGACTGAGGAGGAAAAACCAAAGACAAAAGGGGTAAAGCGTGATTTTGCTAGATTCATGGAGAATGACCTCATGGAGTTGTACCTAGGGGCAAAGGATGTTGGAAAGAGGGCTACTAGTGACTCGGGCATTTTAACTGATCAATTGCAAGATTCAGCTAGAGGTAATCAAGATATAGCAATACCACAAAGTGGATGGGAATTGTTCTTGTATGCATACAAAAGATGAAAATTCCCTCAACCAACCAACAACTTGTGGACATGTGATTTGGGCAAACTCATTGTGCCCAATGTCTTTGTTGATGTTAGTTTGATCAAGGAGGTTGCAAGTTTATGATTTTGATTCCAGAGTCATAAAAAGTGTGAAGGGGACTCCAAGGATGGCTATCAGCAGAAGCCAAATTGCAAGGACTTTTGGGCTGGACCCCTCTGCCACAGTGGCTATTCATTTCAGTGCATTGTGTCAATAATATGAGAGGGAGAAATATGGATACAAGAATCATGTGCTTCCTATGCATAGGAGAAAGGATTTGGGCAAGAAGAGGGTGAAGTTTACCTCGAAGGAGTTGGAGCCTTTCAATTTTGATGAATTTGAGGATTATTTCAGGAACACCTACTTTGCTCTGTGCCAAGTATTGGGGAGAAAGTATGATTTGAGAATACCTATTGCTTTGATGATGATGACAACGGACATTCAAGACAAAAGTCTAAATAAGGGTTTTGATTATGCTTCTTATATTGCAAATGAAATCCATAAGCAATTAATAGACTTGAAAGCACCCAATGGTGCACTAGTTTTTAATCATTATTCTTTGTTGATGCATATGTTTTTGTGGAGTAGTGAAAAGGCATGGTCCAAGTCCTTGGACCTTAGAACAAAATATGGAAGTGGAAATGGTCTTCTTGTACAACAATGGACACGTATTTGGGATCAACATTGCTCTGATTCCAATTATGTTACTTTCTGTACAATAGAGTGATTTTTGGCATCTTAGATAATTTGGAAGTGAAGCCATTGAACATGATTTCAAGGAGCATCATGGAAATCCTAAGGCCTTTGGAATTCAAGGCCAACGACAAAGTAGATCACAATTGGGGAGATTGGTATCTCCATAATTCATGTATAGTTTTCAGAGTATATGGTGCTTTGGTGCAGCCTCATTATCTACCCATTTATGTTTTGGATAGACTTTCTTTCGTGGAGATCATGTGGCAGCTGGACTCAATGGATAAAGAACACTTTAGGAATGCCAAAAAGGGATCATTTATCTCTGGGTAGTTTACATTCTCTCATTTCAGAGTCACATCCAAGGAGGGCCTAGATAATTATGCTGAGATGTTGAGGGCCTACAAGATGAAGGTGGAAAAAGTAAGGAATTGTGACCCTGGGGCATTTATTGACAGGGAAAGGAAAATCAAGGGTAGATCAGGTTTCCACACTAATTTCTATAAACAGAGGATATGATTAGAAATTTAGCATCAGATGCAGAGGTAAATAAGAGAAAACAGGCATGGATGCATATGACTGATGTTGAGAATACAATAATTAAAAATAATCCATTGTATGTGAGCCCTTATGCACAAATTCTAGATCCTTTCCAGAGGGATACGAAGATGCTAGAGGATTATAGGTAAGGAACATTCTTGGATTCAATAAAGCCAGCAGAGGAGGCAATGAAAATAAAGAAAGAGGAGCATATGGCCAAAATTTGAAGCATGCATGATCAATCATCTGCACATGGTCCTTCTAGCCAACCAATGGAAGTAGAAGGGATGTAAATTGCCAAACCTCTTATGGAGTATTCAATAGAAATTGTGGGAGAGGGTGCCATGGAGGAACAATCAGTTGAATATGTTCTAGAAGAAGAGAAAATTCAAAAGGAAATTTCAAGGATCTCCCCTACTAAAGGTAGGTTAATGGTAAAGAAAAGTGGTGTTCTATTGTTGCCTGGCTGGGATTTAACTTCTGCAATTGTTCTGGACACAATAAGGAGGGATGATGAGGCATTCATTTTAAAGAGCAATATGACAATAAGGTCTTTGGCACTGCTTCCAGCCCAAGATTACACATGATGGAAAATTGGTCCATGGGACCAAATACAAGGAAACTTAGAGTGATCAGATTAGGTGGTGAAATAACTAGTGAAGTTATGGTGAATAGAGCATCTGAGATCACCCATCAAGTTAACAATGCATGCTGCAATGCTTAGTGAAGATACTGCAAAGATGATGCAGAAGAAGTATAATCAACTTCTAGACAAATTTAATAGGCTGCAAGAAGAATATAATAAGATAAAAGTCAGTGCTCCTCGGGAGACACTTGCAGCACCTATGGTAAAAGCCCTTCCACCCCCTGCCTCCACACAAGAATTCCATGCACAAGATAGAGAAACATTGTCTCTCATAATAAAGAAATTGAAAGAAGAGTTAGAAATGGTGAAGGAAAATTAGCAAAAGGCTAAGGATGAAATAAAAAGGGTGGTGATAAATATTATTGATGACATATTGGGCCATAGGATTGCTTGCATACTCCACAAGCTTGATAATGTATGGAATGTATACAAAAACATTCATGAAGAGCTTATAAGAAACATTATGAGATTTAGGAGAGCTTTCAGAATGTCTGGAGCAAATGGAGTATAAGGGTTGATGCTCTTATGGAAATAATGAAAATATGGAAGGTGATCTTGGGGCACCTAATAACCTGCCTCAAATGATAAAGGTTATTTGATTATTGAATGAGATTTCTACAAATTCTAGAGCAAATTGGATTTGTAGTTTAAAAGAAAGATAAAGATGTTCAGGGACATGGAGTAAAATGGGATGCCTTAAGTACTCAATGAGGCAAAGGAGCTCAAGGATTTCAATGATTGGAAGAATGAATTTGGGAGCATTGTCCCATCTTTGTATGCTTTATTTTTAAGGATAGAAAGCTAGAGTTGGCTCAATTGAACAATTCTTTGGATGATTTGTTTAAAATGGAAATAAATTTGGATACATTTGTGAAAGAAGCCAAGGCCATAATGGATGTCAGATATAACGCGCACAATTCAAAGGTGCATAAATTATTTGAAGTGCAATGGCCATATGAGGAGGGGTACAACACATGGCTTGAAAAGTTCACAGATTAAGCCTTTTGTTGAAAATGAAGGTAGAACTGCTACTATAAACTTTAAAATTTTGTATATGTAAAGCTAAAATAAAGATTATTCTATAACAATTAATGAACAAGTGATTTTGTACTTTCAATCCAATGTAGAGGAGAAGATAATAGAAGAGAGAAGCTTGCAATAATGAAGACAAGTATTTATGTGGAGAAACCCTTGCGGGAAAAAACTCCACACTCAAAAATGTTTCCTGCTTGTATTAAATCTCTTTGGAAAAGATCTTACATTCAACTAAAATTCATCTAAGTCCTTGATGCACTTCACAAAAAAGCTTCTTGCTTTTTTCTCTAAGTCTTTACAAAAAAAATTGCTTTTTGGTATCAGAGCTAACGATTGTGTAGAGTGAGGGACACTTTTCTCTTAAAGTGTTGAAGGTTTTTTGGCTGCAGTGGGAGATTTGTTTTTGTAGGTTTTGTAAATCTATGGAGATTGTATACAATGGGTTCTAGCTCTCATATGGATTTTGAGAAATTTAATGGATCAGGCTACAAGATGTGGAAATTGAAAAAGCAAGATCTCTTGGAAGAAAGAGAACAATGGGTTGTTGTTTCAAATGAAAAGAATCCCTCTACAACTATGAGAGATGAAGAATGGTTGAAACTTGATAAGAAAGCATGATGAACCATAAGGTTGTGCATTGCAGATGCTGTCCTCTTGAATGTTTCTACTGAAACTACAACATACAAGCTATGGAAGAGGATAGGTGATATTTATCAAACCAAAAGTTTAACAAATAAGTTATACCTCAAAAGACTGTTTTATTCATTAAAAATGAAGAATGGAGATTCAGTTGCAAACCATTTGAATGAATTTAATTTGATTATAAGTCAACTTGCATCTATAGATGTTAAGCTAGATGAAGAGGATAAATGTATCTTATTATTATGTTCTTTACTATAATATTGGGAAAATCTAATTATTGCTATCAGTGGTAGTGGTACATATCCAAAGATGGACAATCTCATTGCTACACTTCTTTCAGAAGAAATTAGAAGAAAGTCCAAAAATGGTAGATCCCAAGATGCTTTGAATGTAAGGGGTAGGACAAAGGAAAAGACACCCAACTGGGATAAGAATAAGAGTAAGTCTAAATGCCGTTCTAAAACCCCATATGGTAAGAGCAAGGTAACATGTTGGAACTATGGCAAACATGGACATGTGAAGAAAGATTGTAAGAGCAAGAAAAAGAGTTTTGATTCTTCCGCTGAAAAATCCTCTGAGGATGGTGACAATGTTGCATTAATTATTTCAGCTAACACAATAAGTAATGATGCTTGGCTTATTGATTTAGGTTGCTCCTACCATATGAGTCCCAACAAGGAGTGGTTCTCAAAATATTCATCATATGATGGAGGTGAAGTTTTCCTTCGTGACAATAATACAAAACATATAATTGGCAGAGGAAAGGTAAAGTTGTATTTCAGTGATGGAAGGGTTAAAACCCTTCATGATGTTTTGCATATTCGAGGACTAGCAAGAAACTTACTTTATGTATCAAAGTTGAATGATTCTGGAATGAATGTGATATTTGATAAGTTTGGTTGCAGGTTGGTGAGAGGGAATTGGGTGGTTGCTAAAGGATCTCAGATGGGAAACTTGTTTAGTTTAAATGCATCTACTTTGAATAATTCAACCAATGTAACAAACACTGAAAATACATGTATGTTGTGGCACCATAGATTGGGCCACATCAGTGAAAAAGATCTTAGGACCATTATTAATAAAAAAAATTGGTTGACAGTATTTTAGATTATTCTGTTGGCAAAAATGATTTTTGTGAGCATTGTGTGTATGGTAAATAGAGTAGATCTTCATTTCCTAGTGGAACAAATAATGCAAAGAGTATATTAGAGATCATAAATTTAGATGTCTTTGGACCAGTAGATGTTGACGCTTTTGCAAAATCTCGATATTATGTCACATTCATTGATGATGTATCAAGATACACTTGGATTTATTTTATGAATGCAAAATCTGAAGTTTTCACTAAGTTTAAAGAATTTAAGGCCTTAGTTGAGAAGAAAATAGATTGTAAAATAAAGGTGTGGAGATCATATAATGGTGGTGAATATTGTTCTAAGGAATTTGATGAATTTTGTAAGCATGCAGGTATTGTGAGACAGAAAACAACACCTTATACACCCCAACAAAATGGGGTAGCAGAAAAAATGAACTGAACCTTAATGGAAAGATCGAGGAGCATGTTAAGCAGTGTTGAGCTAGATCAGTGTTTTTGGGCTGAGGCTGTAAGTACTTCTTGTTATTTAATTAATAGATCTCCTTGCTCTATTCTTGAAGATAAGACTCCTTATGAAATGTTGTTAAAAAGAAAACCTTATGTTTCACATTTAAGGATATTTGGTTGTGAGTCTTTTGTTCATGTGCCTAAAGAGAAAAGAACTAAATTGGATCCAAAAGCTCAAAAATGCATATTTGTAGGTTATGGTGAGAATGTTAAAGGCTACAAACTTTGGAACCCTCTAACCAAGAAAATGATTTTATCAAGAGATGTTGTTTTTAGAGAGTTTAGAGCTTATGAAGGTGAAGAACAACCAAAGGAACAAGAAAAGGGTAAAACAATGCATTTTGAAACACATACAAATAAGCAAGAAGATGCACATGTTGAAGAACAACTAGATGGGTTTGGGAATGGAGAAGAAGAAGAGAGTTCAGGGAGTTCAGATAATGATGTTCAGGATGAGCATACATAAGAACATACAAATTTTCTTACTCCTACTATAAGAAAATCCACAAGGCAACATAATCCAATTGACAGGTATAGCCCTCCTGATTTTCATTGTATATTTGCTTTATTGAGTACAAATGATGAACCTAGATCTTTCAGGGAGGCTCTTTCTTCATAAGAAAGTGAGTCTTGGTTGCAAGCTATGCACGAAGAAATGAATTCCTTGGACACTTGTGACACTTGGGATCTTGTGCATTTTCCCAAAGGAAGAAAGGCCATTGGTTGTAAGTGGGTTTATAAAAAGAAAATTGGTGCAGCTGGTAATCTAGAAAGGTACAAGGCTAGATTGCTAGCCAAGGGCTACTCCCAGAGAGAGGGTGTTGATTTTAATGAAATTTTCTCTCCAGTTGCTAAATTAACTTCTATTAGATTCCTTTTGTCTATTGCTGCAAATTTTGATTTTGAGATAGAGCAAATGGATGTTAAAGCTGCTTTCTTGCATGGGGATCTTGAAGAGGAGATTTATATGAGGTAACCTGATGGTTTTGTTGTTAAAGGGAAGGAAGACTTGGTTTGCAAACTGAAAAGATCTTTGTATGGTTTGAAACAGTCACCTAGAATGTGGTATCGAAAGTCTGATGCTTTTGCATTGAAAGTCGGTTTTGTTATAAGCGAAGAAGATCATTGTGTTTATCTTAAGATTATTGATGATCAGGTTCTAATTATTGTCTTGTATGTTGATAACATGTTGTTTATTAGAAACAACAAGGAAATAATTAGAGAGCTTAAAACTTAGATTTCTAAATCTTTTGATATGAAGGACTTAGGAGTTTCAAAATACATTCTTGGAATGGAGATCAACAGGGATCGTGTTCACAGAAAACTATGGTTAAGTCAGAGTAAGTATGCTGATACAATTTTGCAAAGATTTAATATGCATGATTGCAAACCAGTTAGCATTCATTTTCCTATTGGTACTAAGCTGAAATTAGACATGTGTCCTACCACTGATGATGCTTTTGAAGAGATGTCTAATGTTCCTTATGCTAGTGTTGTTGGTAGTTTAATGTATGCAATGGTTTGCACTAGACCAGATATTGCACAAGTAGTGGGAGTTTTAAGTAGGTTTATGTCTAACCCTGGTAAAGAACATTGGAGTTATGTTAAGAGGGTGTTTAGATATTTGGAGGAACTTCTGATTATTGTTTGGTTTATCATGGGATTGATAGTGTTGATAAATCATTGGACATACAGGGTTTTGTTGATTCTGATTGGGCAGGTGACTTAGATAGTCAAAGGTCCACAAGTGGCTATGTTTTTACTTTGTTTGGAGCTACGGTAAGTTGGATGAGTAAGAGGCAACCCATGGTTGCTTTGTCTACTACAAAGACAAAGTATATGGTTGCTACACATGCCTCTAAAGAGGCAGTTTGGTTAAAGAGACTTGGGAAAGGTATTGGTTTTGCTTGCAGGACAGTAAGACTTAATTATGACAATTAGAGTGCTATTTGTTTAGCCAAAAATCCTATGTATCATGCTCATACTAAGCATGTTGATGTTCAGTATCACTTTGTACGATAAATGGTTGAGAATGGTAAGGTTTTGATTGAAAAAGTTGATGCTTTGGTTAATGCTGCAGATTATCTTACGAACCCAGTTACTACAGATAAGTTCTCTTGGTGCAGGAAGGCCATTGGCCTTGATCATTGTACTTGATTTAAAGTTTGAATTATATCATTTAGAGTTATTGCAATGTATAATGTCAAGTGGGAGAATGTTGGGATAAGTTGCCATTAACTTGCATCCTAACCAATTCATGTGTCTCCAAAGTTCTTGGAATGTGTTCCCCAACACATTAGGACTTTGAGAGATTAATTATATCACTTTGACTTTCGCAATTAAGTTATAAATGGATAATGTCAAACTTGGGCGCCCACTTTGAGATGGGAGCCATGAAGACCTTGTTGACTTCTCCTAAGTCTAAAAATAGAGTTTGATAACTCCTATTGAGTGGGAGTTAGACTTGGGCATCCCCTTTTTCATGGGACTTATTTTTAGACTTTGAGTTGTTCTTTTTTATGTACATGAGTGGATAATGTTGAGACACCTTGCAAGGATATAATGTTGGAGTTAACTACAGTGCTAGAGATGCATGAATTCGATATTGCTTGCATGTGACCATAATAAATTGCATGTTTTTGCATGTTACTTGCATTTACTTGCATGTTGTTGCACGTACTTGCATTACAAATTAATCTTTATTTCAGCTTTGCATACACAAAATTTTAAAGTTTATAGCAAAAGTTCTACCTTCATTTTCAACACCTTTGATATAACATTGTTTAAAGTTGTCTCCCCCAACGGGCTTAAGAATTGTTCATGTCATTTGCTGAGGTGGAAATATTTTTGTCTTTTCATGTTTTATGCATTGGGTCCCAAGGTTGTTGAAGGATAATGAAGACATGGCAAAAGGAATATTTGGTTCGTTACATGACTGTTTTCTTCAACAATGTGCCTTTTGGATGGCGGGATATCTTCTTCAACAAATGATAACAACTTTTGTCTCTTATGGAATATTCACCTCACGAATTGTTATGGTCCTTTTCCTTTGTAACTGCATTGTAATATCAAATGAAATGGTGACATGTGTAAATGGCCTGAAGCTTGTTGCGCCCTTGCATTATAAAAGGGATTTCATGACCATTTACAAGGGTTGATCTTTGGGAGAATTTTGTAATGAAACATAGAGAATGGAAATCAAGTCTTTTCTAGGATATTGAGTCTGAATTATCTATTTTTGTGAATTTTGATAGAAGTACAGCATTTGATTGAATACAATGGCAAATTTTTGAAGCCAATTGTCTCCTGATGTATGGTTTACACAAATTATGAATAAATAAGTCAAGGACTATTCAATTTGTCTCCATGAAGTTTCTTATGGATGTATTTTTTTGATTTAGGCTCTTATTCAATGAATAGGTTAAATTCTTTAATGGGAATTTAGGTTTGTGTGAATGTAAACAAGGATCTGATAAGTAGAATTGGTTAGGAAACATGAGTATAATATTGTAAGGCGGTATTATAGAGCTCTTTTGATGCTTAGATGAAATGTTGTTATTGATTTCCAATTGCATTTGGTTTGACTCCATTGCCCTAGGTTAAGGCACCGATCTTTTTCCTCTGTTTAATTTTCAACTCCAGGATCTAACACACTAAAATACTTTCAATCTTTAAATTTAGTTGTAAATGTTTGTTGGGTTGAGGTTTTATTTTGTTTTATGGTCTTGGGAATGTAAAATGATTGATTGATTTAAGCTAGATCTTCTTATTTTCATAATCCTCAAGCAAATCTGCATAGAACACATCTTCTATTTACAATATTTGTGATAACTAGCACGAGATATTAATGAATACTATCAGGGATCACCCTCCTAGGTTTTGTAGAGCTTGAAGTGCAGAGGGAAAGTTAGTTTAACTTTCACCTATTCGTTGGCCAACCCCAAAATAACTAACTATTGAAAATGGCTAAATCATAGGTTATTTGTGAGATTAGGTTGGGAATTAAAAAAAAACAACAGATTGGTGACTTTGTTGGGGAATAAACCAAGAATTGTGTCTTATCTTGAGTCATGTCAAAGTCTTATGTTCAGTTGAATCCTGTCATTTGTTAGTTCCAATGTCTTTGGTTTAAGGTTTTAGATCCTATGTTCACTTTTGTATAAATTTTCCTTCACTTTGTCATAAGTCTAGCCAAAATTTCTCTACATCTGCAATTTCTCAAAGGATTGATTCATATTTCTGCATGTTTTCATATTCCCATAATTTGGGTGGTGACTCTAAGTCTCCTATGCTGGTGCAAGGATTATTTCAAAGAAATAAGAGAAAATGGAGGTGGAAAACTACAGAAAGATGAGAAGAACCAAAGGACATACGAAGAATCGTCCTGAACAAAAGTTGGAAGGTGAATTACCACAAAACACTTTGCAATCTTGGAAGAAGAAGACTACAAACACTAGTGAGTTTGTTATTCCTCCTCCTCCATTAGGATCTAGATGTTTTCTTGCTAGTAGTAATGACAATTTGCAAGAACCATATGAGTTTGGCATGCCTACCACAAATGAGGATAATTCCATCTTGAGAGAGCTTGTTGAAGGATAGAAAGCCTGTTCAAATCTCTTAGCTAATAAGCAGTTGAATCTTGGAGCAACAAGCACATCTAATCCCTCAAATTATGATTTTATTGGTAATCCTATTAGTAGATCACCCACTCTTTCTTTCCATATGAATGGTTCAAATCTTTTGGATAGTGCCCTGGAAACTTCTGATTTAGACAATACATTGTCTAATGAAGAAGTGTTAATGAATGAAATTAACGAATTACAAAGAGAAACTCAAAGAGTTAAGGAGTTGAACATAAAAGGGCTAAGGAAAGAAGGAGAAGATTAGGAATGCAATGGATGAGAGGGAGATGTTGAAGCAAAGGCTAGAACGAATGAAGTTGTTGAATCAAAAAGAACCTGAACTTGTGTCTATCACACCCACTGGCCCAGTAGTTTCTGAAATACTTGGCCAAAAGACCATAAATGCCCCACTAAACACTACCCATACCAATACTTGGACTAGTTCTGTTGTTACTACCATTGTTGCAGCCACTTATGCCTCTAATCCCTCCACTCAGCCTAGTGACAAAGGAAATAAACCTTTAAAAGGAATAAATATTAATGAAGGTGAATTGCCTCAAAAAATTCCTACACCTGAGGGATCTGACTCATTATATCTTAGGTTGAAGAAGGAAAATGAACAATTACAAAAGGAGTTGAAAAGAATAGAGATATTAGATGCAAATGTTGAAATGCAAAGGAAGATTGAATTTATGAAATCTTCTGTTGGGAATCTTGCAGCTTCTAATTCTCACAACCCACTAATTTCTTCACCCCAATCAATACCAATAATTGACATAAATGTTTCATCCCATGCGAGCTAGTCCATCCCCAGTTCTCATATACCATCTCAGTCTTGAGGCCATAATATGAGACAACAAGGAAATCTGGATGCAGGAGGAAGTGGTGCCAATAGGTAGCATAACAATCAAAGAGATCAGTTTCAGAGTAGACCCTTGCAAATGGAGAGGTATAGACAACTATCTTTTGATGGGATACCTGGTTATCCTAACCCTATTCCTGATGATGTCAAACATGGGTTAACTAAGTTTACTGGAAATAATGCATTGTCTGGCAAAGATCACCTAAGAGCCTTTCTGAACTTGTTGGATGATTATGAGGTTGATAATGAAAATGTTGTTATGAAATTGTTTATACAATCACTAGTTGAGGATGCTAGGAATTGGTACAGAGGTCTGCTCGAGGCTAGTATTGGATCTTGGGAGGAATTCAAAAGGGTGTTTAGAGAACAATATGGTGATAAAATAGACCCCCGATTTATGTTGAATGAGTTTAATAACATTTCTAAAGGACATAATGAAATGGTTTTTGATTTCAACACAATGTTCCAAAAGGCAATCTTTAGGCTTCCTATTGGTTTGAGACCGAGTGAACAAGTCTGCCTTGTCTTATATTTAAATGTCTTTTACTTGAAACTGAGCTATTGTTTAAGAGACAAAGACCCTTAAAGTTTGAGAGAGGCCTTTAAGACTGCTTTGCACATTGAAAGTAATAGAAGAGCCTCAGGAAAAGTAGGGAAAAGAGAAGATGTAAAACTTCTGAAGAACCCAAGAGGTCATGAGAAGGTGACAACACAAGAGGATAAGATCGATAAGGTTATGAATAAATTGAAGGTTTTAAACTATAAGATGTCTCAACAGGAGAAGGGTTTGGCAAATGAGAAGACAAATTTCTAAAGAAATGAAAGGCCACGAAGGTTGCATGATCAACCATATAACACTAATTGGCATACTGGTAAGCATGTTCTTAATAATTAGAAAAAATTGTAAAGTAAAGATGCTCCTGATCCATTGAAGAAAAATTCTGCAAAATTTGTGGATGATACTCCATGGTGTATAGCATGCTAGTTACCCCATTCACCACATCAATGTGTAGTAGCACAATCTTTACAAGAAGACTAGAACACGTATGGTGATTGTGACTTGTCTCATGAACAAGGTGGGGAAATTAATATGTTGTTTGCTGATGGAGAATGTTCTTCTGATGAAGAGACTAATGAAGTTGATGTGGATAATCAAAGACATATAGCAGGTGCATATCAACAACAAGTATTTTTTGATGAAGATGATTAAGAGAGTTGCATCGTGAATGCTCTTGAAACTGAAGAAACTGATGTGGTTTTGAGAAGAGCATCAGATGAGGAAATTAAGGAACTAACTGTTGCTATTGTAGCCAATTTTAAAAGCAACTACCATTTGAGAGATAGAGTTGTAAACAACGATCAAGGTAAAGCTGGTAGTGTGTTTATTAAGGAGACTCAAACGAGTAAGAAAAAGGAAGTGCCAAAAGCAAGAAACACCAAAATATGGGGAAAGAAATCTGGCGGGGTACATACTGATGAACCATTGGCTTCTCCATCAACTCTGAGCAAGCCTCAGAAGTTGAGAACTAATGAAGAAAACAAAAGGAATGTGATTCAAGAGGATGGAACATCTAATATAAATAAAGGACAATATGAAGATAACCTTGTGGTAGCATACGATGTGCCCAAGTATACCCAGTTGACATGTTCCAATTATTATCACAAGTAAAAGTGTCAGTCCCACTTCTTGAGATGATGAGAATTGAAGAGCATTAAAATAAGGCAGTAGCCTTTATTAATGATGTAGCTATAGCTTTTAATGAGAAAAAGGTGGACATTCAGCTTGAAGGGAGCAAGGTGAAGATAAAAGAAAAAGAAGTTGAGGAGAACAACAATGATAACCCTCAAGTATTCTTGGGTGCCACACTTATTGCATGCCCTAATCAGGTGGAACCATTTTATGTAACCCTGGTCATAAATGACAAAATGCCAAAGAATTGTATGATTGACTCAGGGACATCTTCTAATATCATTCCATTTTAAGTCATGCAAGTATTAGGTTTGAAAATCACTAAGGCTTATGGAAATGCTATGCAATGGATTCTAGAGAGGTCCCAGTCATAGGGATCATAAAAGAAGCACCTTACATATTGGTAGCATATCCAGGTAAAGGGTTTGTGATGAGTGCAACTGTGGTAGATATCCCTCCCACCTATGGGATGCTTCTATCTAGAAAGTGGTCTGCTACCATTGGAGGAAGCATGCAGTGTGATATGTCCTTTGCCACTATCCCTATTGATGGCAAAGATGTTAAACTTTATAGGGAGCCTTGAGCTCCATATATCATTGTGGAAGATGAACTTGAGGAAAATAGTTTCAAGACGAAGAAGACAAGAAACCTACACCCATGGAAAAGGAGGTAAAGAAACAAGCAAATAATGATGAATTGTGGACAATGTAGTTTGATGGTGCTTGTTTCAAGGAAGAGTCTGGTGCAGGTGTTATTATTATTTCTTCCAGTGGTAAAACTTTAAGTTCTCATTTTCGCTAATGTTTGTTTGCACAAACAATGTTACTGAATATGAGGCCTTATTACTTGGGTTGAAAGTAGCATACAAACATGAAATAAAAAAGTTAAGAGTCTTAGGTGACTCAGAATTAATTGTGTCTCAAGTAAGATCAAGATTTATGTCTAAGAACAACATATTAAAGTAGTACAAGAATGTAGTCTGGGACACAATAGAAATGTTTGATGATTTTAATATTGACTGGATAGAAAGGAATAAAAATGCTATGGCAAATCTACTGGCAAACATAGCATTGAGGCCGAATTCTATAACTTTTGCAGGTATCTCAAAGGTTGAGATACAAACAAGGCCTTCTATCCCTAACAACATTCAAAATTGGCAGGTGTTCACTGATGATGAGGATACATTGAAATTCCTGTGATGCGTAGACCAACATGAAAGTTAGGAGATAGATTTTGGAGCATTTATAGAGGAAAAGGATGGAAAGGAGACATTATTTGGAAGTGAGGTAATCCAGCTCAAGACTAATAAAATTCCTAGGGGTCTTGTTGCTTTGGAAAGGGTTTTTTATGGCCTTGATAAAAAGTGTTGTTAAGCAAAATTCAACACATCAAGATGACCAAGAAGAAATAAATCTAGGAACTGAAAATGCTCCAAAGAAAGTATATGTGGGAAAGAAAATGAAGCCTCAAGTTAAAACAATGTTAATTGCTTTATTGAGAAAATATAGGTGTGTGTTTGCTTGGTCTTATGATGATCTGAAGGCATACAAAGAGGATTTGTTTCAACATGAGATACAAAACCCTTCAAACAGAAACAAAGACCAATCTTAAACCATATGCAAAGCCCTTCAGATAGAAACAAAGACCAATTAAGCCAACAATGGCACCCAAAATGTAGGAAGAACTGATGAAGTTAAGAGAGAATTATAAAGCCAATCAGGCATTCACCTTGGGTGTCTAATCTTGTACCTGTCAGAAAGAAGAATAGTGATATCAAACTTTGTAGATTTTAGAAACCTCAACATATCATCGTTGAAAGACAATTACCCATTGCCAAATATGGAGGCAATGCTGCAAAAAGTCACTGGTTGTGAGTTAATGTCTATGATGGATGGGTTTTTAGGATACAACCAAGTGAAATTCAAGGAGTTTGAGCAGTACAAAACAACATTCACAACTCCTTGGGGTACTTATGTTTATGTCAGGATATCTTTTGGCCTGACTAATGTTGGTGCTACATTTCAGAGAGCTATGAATGTAACTTTTTTCTGACCTGATTAATATCTTTATGGTAGTATATCAGGATGACCTTATTGCATACTCCAAGAAGGAAGAAGACCATTGTATGCACCTGGAGAAAGTTTTTATCAGAGCCTTGGAATATGGGATATCTCTTAATCCCAAGAAATACGCTTTTGGGCTCACCGAAGGAAAGTTGTTGGGACACATTATGCCTAAAGAAGGGACAAGGATAGACCCTAAAAGAGTTGTTGCCATTGATAGGATACCTCAACTAAAAAATGTCAAAGGTACTCAATCATTCTTTGGGTAGGTTAATTTTTTGAGAAGGTTTGGGACAAACTTTGCAGAGATTACAAGACCAATCTCAAAAATGTTGAAGAAAGGAGAAAAAATATCTTGGAACGAGGAACCAAGTGAAGCTTTCAGAGGTATAAAACAAGCCATCAAGGAGGCCCCAGTTTTGAAATCCTCAAATTTTTCAAAACCATTCCAACTTTTCTCTTTTGATTCTTTTCACATAGTTGTTGTAGTCTTGTTGTAGAAGAACGAGGAAGGTTATGAACAACCTATTGCTTTTTTTAGTAAATCATTACAAGTAGCTAAGTTGAAGTATGATATAACTGAGAAATAGGCCTATGCTCTAGTGAAAGTGGTCAAGAACTTCAGACCGTACCTAGTCGGTGCAACAATTGTTGCCTTTGTTCCAAGTGCTACTGTCAAAGACATTTTTACATAGTAGGAAGTCACTGGAAGGAGATGCAGATGGATTAATAGGATCCTAGAATTCAAGATTGATGTTCAAATCGCTAATTTGATCAGAGGACAAGGATTGGCCAAATTGATGGTAGAAACAAATTTAGAGGCCAATCAGGTAAACAATGTTGATTTTGTTGATGTGTCTCCTGTTTATGATATGCAAATTGCAAGGTGGTATAGGAATGTTGTGTATTACCTGCAAAACATGTCATGCCCTGAAGGGATGACTGATAGTCAAAAGAGAACACTAAAGCTACACGCTGCGAAATATGTGATAATTGAAAATGAGTTGTAGTGGAGGAATGTAGATGGAGTGTTGTTAAGGTGCATTAATGGGGAGAAAGCCTTAGAAATTTTGAATGAGATGCATAGTGGTGCTTGTGGTGGCCACTATATGGCCAAAACAACTGCACAAAGTTTTGAGGGTAGGGTTTTGGTGGCCCGCATTATTTAAAGATGCACACAGATTGGTAAAGACATGTGATGCTTGTCAAATATATTCAGGGAAGTTCTCGGGGCATCTGCCTCTTAGACCAGTCAGTGCAAGCACCATACCAGCAATGGAGAATTGATTTTCAAGGAGAAATTGTAGAGAAATCCAGTGGTGGACATTCTTGGATCCTGGTAGCTACTGATTATTTCACAAAGTGGGTTGAAGCCATTCCTACAAGGAAGGCTACCAACAAGGTAGTGGTGGATTTCTTGATGAATAACATTATGATCAATTTTGGTGTGCCAGGAAAGATAGCATTAGATAATGCAATGTGCTTTAGATCAAAAGAATTCACAAGTTTCTGCAATAAATATGGAATACAAACCTCTTACTCAACCCCTTATCACCCATAGGGTAATGGACAGGCTAAATCCAGTAATAAAAGCTTAATGAAGATCATTAAAAGGGTGATAGAGAAGAACAAGAAGGCTTGGGATTCTAAGTTGAGACAAGCCCTTTGGGCTGACAGAATGACCATTAAGAAGGCAACAAGACAACCTCCATTCAATTTAGTTTATGGCATGGAAGCTAGAATGCCAACCAACAACTTGTTGCGGGTATATAAGTTCATTCAGGAGTATGATGATAGTATCACATATGATATGCAGTTGAGGATCAATGTTTTAACAGAGCTGGATGAAGTCAAAAGGGATGCACAACAAAGAAATTTGAAATTGTAGTTGCAAGTAAAGAAATTGTATGACAAGAGGTCTTCTCTTAGAAAGTTTGAAATTGGGAGCATGGTCCTAATGTGGAATGCCAGGGTTGATGATAAGGGGAAACATGGGAAGTTTAATGCCTTATGGTTGGGTCCCTATTTGATCAGCAATACCCATGGAGAAGACTCATATTTTCTACGAACTCTGACAATAGAACTTCTGGAATTGCCAGTACATGGACAATTCCTAAAGCCATACTTCTCTTGAGGTATGTTATCTTCCATGTACAATGTACCATATGTAAATTTTGTGTAAATATGTCTGTCTCTTTTGCTTGGTCGGGTTGGTTTTCTGTGTTCTATTTTGCTTTGCCTTGGGCTTTGTTTCTCCGTGTTGTGTCTGATATGCTTCACCAGGAGTTTTATAGGATCTCATGTTGTTCATGTTGAACAAACATCCCCGAACACGAGCCACTGATAGGACTTGTGTAAAATCTTGTGGTCCTTTGCCTATTTCTTCCATTTTTGAGCTTTTGTTTAGTCTATGTGAGTTAGGGTTTATTAGAACAATGTCTAGGGTTTATCTTGGCTTGATGAACTTGCAAAAAAACTAACCTTTTAGTTGCTAAGGTGATTTGATTTAATCATGTGTTGATTGGTTGAGTTGATTCCTCATTGGTTTAGTTATAACTTGTGTCTATTTATTCGTGTTTTGACCAACCCCTTTCACCCAGTGACACCGTCTGGTCCCTTGTCATGAAATTCTATCAAATGTTCCACTTGTTGAAATATATAGCTTTTTTCCTATGTTTGAGTTATGAATGTGATCTAGCAAATGTTCCCCTTGCCCATATTACCTAGTGATGTCCCCTCTTTAAAACAACTTAAAGCACGTGTGCAAAATTATTCACTTAAGTCTTTCATCGCATTCATCCTTTGCATCGCATTTGTGTACTCAATGCCTCATGTCTAAAGTGTGATATGCGATGAGAAGAGAAGGGAAGGAGGGAACGAAGAATATGCTAGTGGAATATTTCATTAGGTGTTCACTTCCCATTGCATCTCAAAATCCCTTTCATAATTGTTTGCTCTCATGAAGAACAAAGGAAAGCGTGATATGTGCTACGTACTCCACATCTCTGCCACATGTACTCATCCAATTCATCACATAGCCGCAAATTGAATAGAGTAGTAGTATGGGGAAAGGTAATGCACGATGAACGTTGAGAACAAATGGATAAACTGAGGGATGTTCTCTACTAGGTGTCACAACAGTAGCTCAACATAGCAACTCATCGCATCGCATTTTCTAATCACCAGAACTAAGCCAAAGAGTGATGTGCAATAGCCGCGATATAAAGTTGGTGGCAAGGTTTGAAGGGCAGAAGGAGTATATGGTAGCCTCTCAGCTCATCGCATGGTTTCTTCACAATATGTTTTGTGTTGGAGGGCCTTAAAGCAAAAGGTGATGTGCGACAACTGTTGATCCTATCTCATATACGACCATAATTCAAACCAAAAATGGCTAACTATAAGTCTTAACGTCATCACTCGCGCAAGCCGTATCCCTATAATTAATGGTGTATCAATGTAATCCGAAGCCCATAAAGTTAAAAATTGAGGTGGTTTTTCATCGTCTTAAGCAAAAGATTTTCAAGCGATCAAGCGAACGAAGCTCCAGGTGAGGAATTTGAAGTGAAGAATAGCTAGGGTTATGGGTAAGTTCATATTTCTCTTCCTTCTATGTAAAAAATCTCCAGTTAAAAAGTTGGAGAAGGGGAACTGTAGTTGTATGTGCAAAATTTCTCGAGCCCTAGTTTGAAGAAAGAATAGTTTTATGTTTTTTGCATAATTGGGGTAGCAGGACTTTATAATTCTAGTAGGACCTTGGTAATTGTGAAGCCCTGGTGTTAGATTGAACTATAAGACCATAGTCTCATCTAATTCTACAAAATGAGTCAAGTGAGTGAGACATCAAAGGATAAATCTAAAGCTAGAAGGGTTAAACCCAAGACTGAGGAGGAAAAACCAAAGACAAAAGGGGTAAAGCGTGACTTTGCTAGATTCATGGAGGATGACCTCATGGAGTTGTTCCCAGGGGAAAGGGCTATTGGAAAGAGGGCTACTAGTGAGGGCATTTTAACTGATCACTTGCAAGATTCAGCTAGAGGTATTGGAGATATAGCAATACCACAGAGTAGATGGGAATTGTTTCGGTATGCATACAAAAGATCAAAATTCCCTCGACCATCCAACAACCTGTGGACATGTGATTTGGGCAAACTCATTGTGCCCAATGTCTTTGTTGATGTTGGTTTGATCAAGGAGGTTGCAAGTGTTATGATTATGATGCCAGAGTTATAAAAAGTGTGAAGGGGACTCCAAGGATGGATATCAAAGAAGCCAAATTGTGAGGACTTTTGGGATGGACACCTCTGCCATAGTGGCTATTCAATTCAGTGCATTTTGTCAGGAATATGAGAGGGAGAAATATGGATACAGAAATCATGTGCTTCCTAGGCACAGGAGAAAGGATTTGGGCAAGAAGAGGGCGATGTTTACCTCAAAGGAGTTGGAGACTTTCAATTGTGATGAATTTGAGGATTATTTTAGGAACATCTACTTTGCTATGTGCCAGGTGCTAGGGAGAAGGTATGATTTGAGAATGTCTATTGCTTTGATGATGATGGCGGTAGACATTCAAGACAAAAGCCTAAATAAGGGTTTTGATTATGCTTCTTATATTGCTAATGAAATCCATAAGCAATTAAAAGACTTGAAAGCACTCGATGCTTCATTGGTTTTTAATCATTATTCTTTGTTAATGCACATGTTTTTGTGGAGTGGTGAAAAGGCATGGTCCAAGTCCTTGGACCTTAGAACAAAAGATGGAAGTGGTAATGGTCTGCTTGTACAACAATGGACACATATTCAGGATCAACATTGCTTTGATTCCAATTATGTTACTTTCTGTAATAGACTAATTTTTGGCATCTTAGATAATTTGGGAGTGAAGCCATTGAACATGATTTCAAGGAGCATCATGGAAATCCTAAGGCCTTTGGAATTCAAGGCCAACACCAAAGTAGATCACAATTGGGGAGATTGGTATCTCCATAATTCATGTACAATTTTCAGAGTATATGGTGCTTGGTGTAGCCTCATTGTCTAGCCATTTATGTTTCTGATAGACTTGCTTTCATGGAGATCATGTGGCAGCTAGACTCAATGGATAAAGAACACTTTAGGAGTGCCAAAAAGGGATCATTTATCCCTGGACAGTTTGCATTCTCTCATTTCAGAGTCACATCAAAGGAGGGCCTGGATAATTTTACTGATATGTTGAAGGCCTACAAGATGAAGGTGGAAAATGTAAGGAATTGTGACCCTGAGGGATTTATTGATAGGGAAAGGAAAATTAGGAGTAGGTTAGGTTTCCACCACCAATTTCTATGTACAGAGGATGTGATTAGAAATTTAGCATCAGATGCAGAGGTTTAAATAAGAGAAAACAGGCATGGATGTGTATGACTGATGTTGAGAGTACAATAATTAAAGATAATCTATTGTATGTGAGCCCTTATGCACAAATTTTGGATCCTTTCTAGAGGGCTATGAAGATGCTAGAGGATTATAGGCAAGGCACATTCCTGGATTCAATAAAACCAGCAGAGGAGGCAACGAAAATAAAGAAAGAGGAGCATATGGCCAAAATTCAAAGCAGGCCTGCTCAATCATCTGCACATGGTCCTTCTAGCCAACCAATGGAAGTAGAAGGGATGCAAATTGCCAAACCTCTTATGGATTATTTAGTAGAAATTGAGGGAGAGGGTGCCATGGAGGAACAATCAGCTGAATATGTTCTAAAAGAAGATAAAATTCAAAAGGAAATTTTAAGGATCTCCCCTACTGAAGGCAAGTTAATGGTAAAGAAAAGGGGTGTTCTATTGTTGCCTGGCTAGGATTTAACCTTTTGCAATTGCTCTAGACATAATAAGGAGGGATGCTAAGGCATTCATTTCAGAAGAGCAATATGACAATAAGGTCTTTGGCACTGCTTTTAGCCCAAGATTACACACAATGGAAATTTGGTCAATGGGACCAAATACAGGGAAACCTAGAGTGATCAGATCGGTTGGTGAAATAACTGGTGAAATTATGGTGAAGAGAGCATCTGAGATCACCCATACACAAGCAACCAAGTTAACAATGCATGCTGTAATGCTTAGTGCAGATACTGCAGAGATGATGCAAGAGAAGTATAATCAGTATTTGGACATAATAACCGGGCCAAATCCTGGACACAATAACCCAATCATAATAACCAAAGGACAAAATAACCTAGGGTCATAATAACCCATGGACAGAATAACTCGTGGTCAAAATAACCCATGGACAAAATATCCCATGGTCATTTTAGATCAAGCTACTAAACTAGAAATGACATAAAATCAATTAGAACATTAGAATTTATATATTTTTCCAATTCTTATGCCAAATTTTTGCTCCAATTTGTACTGCTATCTCTTCATGTGCCCAAATGGCCATAAACAGTCGCAAAAACTATTTATTAAACTAAATTATAAATATGATTACAAGGAACACAAACAAGCATGTCAAAAGATTAAGTAACATTAATCTTTAAGATAAAAAGAGGGATTGTGAGGCACCATAGAGGCTATTTAGGTCATTTTTAGACCATATATCCATTTGAGATCAAGAAACTTGCTGCATTAGCTTTCGTGCCTCAAATAGACGTAATTGATGCATTTGAAACACTTCAACAATCTCTTTATTACACAGAACATGAGGAGACTCTGCAACCCATAATTAATTATTTTGAAGACACGTGGATTGGCAGACTAACCAAAAGAGGCAACAGATGATCACCCAAGTTTCCAATGACAATGTGGAATTGCTATTCAGCTATTCAAGATGATCTTACCAAAACTAATAATACTATTGAGGGATGGCACATAGGGTTTAGTGAATTGCTTCAAGCATCGTACAACTCAGTCTGGAAATTCATCAAAACAGTGAAAAAAGAACAGGGTCTCCAAGAGAATAAAATAGAGAAATATATGGCTGGATACACTGGGCAACCAAGCAGGAAAAAATACCGTGAACTCAAAGAAAGACTAAAAGATTGGTTGATGGTTATGACAACCATAACATTTTAGATTATATAAGAGGCATCACTCATAATTTGACACTTTAATTGAAAAATTGAATAATAAAGTTTTTTAGCAACATACATGTAATTTATAAATTTTGTTTTCCTTTCTCTATATTCTTATGGGGATATTCTGTCCATGGGTTATTCTGACCACGGGTTATTTTGGCTTGGGCTATTTTGTCCTTGGGTTATTGTGACCGGGTTATTTTGTCCAGGGTTATTTTGGCCAGGTTATTATGTCCTACAATCGTATAATCAACTTCTGAATAAATTTAATAGACTGCAGGAAGAATACAATAAGATAAAAGTCAGTGCTCCCGAGGAGAGACTTGTAGCACCTATGGTAAAAGCCCTTCGACCCCCTGCCTTCACACAAGAATCCACTGCACAAGAGAGATAAACATTGTCTCTCAAAATCAAGAAATTTAAAGAAGAGTTAGAAATGGTGAAGGAAAATGAGCAAAAGGCCAAGGATGAAACAAAAAGGGTGGTGATAGATATTATTGATGACATCTCGAGCCATAGGATTGCTTGCACACTCCATAAGCTTGACAATGTATGGAATGTATACAAAAACATTCATGAAGCTTATAAGAAACATTCTGAGATTAAGGAGAGATTTCAGAATGTACGGAGCAAATGGAGTATAAGGGCTGATGCTCTTACGAAAATAATGAAAAATACGGAAGGTGATCCTGAGGCACCTAATAACCTGCCTCAAATGATAAAGGTTATTGGATTATTAAATGAGATTTCTGCATTCCAGAGCAAATTGGATTTGTAGTCTAAAAGCAAGATAATGATGTTCAGGGACATGGAGCAAAATGGGATGCCTCAAATACTCAATGAGGCAAAGGAGCTCAAGAATTTCAATGATTGGAAGAATGAATTTGGGAGCACTGTCCCATCTTTGTCTGCTTTTATTTTTAAGGATGGAAAGCCAGAGTTGGCTCAATTGAACAATTCTTTGGATGATTTATTTAAAATAGAAATAAATTTGAATGTATTTGTGAAAGAAGCCAGGGCCACAATAGATGCCAGATATAACTCGCACAATTCAAAGGTGCATAAATTATTTGGAGTGCAATGGCCATCTGAGAAGGAGTACAACACATGGCTTGAAAATTTCACAGATTAAGCCTTTGATATAATATTGTTTAAAGTTGTCTCCCCCAGGCTTGAGAATTGTTCATGTCATTTGCTGAGGTGGAAATATTTGTCTTTTCCTGTTTTATGCATTGGGTCCCAAGATTGTTGAAGGATAATGAAGATATGGCAAAAGGAATATTTGGTTCATTACACAACCATCTTCTTTGACAATGTGTCTTTTGGAAGGTGAGATATCTTCTCCAAAAAATGATAACAACTTTTGTCTCTTATGGAATATTCGCCTCACAAGTTGTTATGGTCCTTTTCCTTTGTAATTGCATTGTAATATCACATGAAATGGTGACATGTGTAAATGGCCCAAAGCTTGTTGCGCCCTTGCATTATAAACAGGATTTCACGGCCATTTACAAGGGTTGATCTTTGGGAGAATTTTGTAATGAAGCATAGAGAATAAAAATCAAGTCTTTTCTAGGATATCGAGTCTGAACTATATGTTTTGTAAATTTTGATAGCAATACAAGTATTTGATTGAATACAATGGCAAAATTATGAAGCCAATTGTCTCTTGATGTATGGTTTGCACAAATTATGAATGAATAAGTCAAGGACTGTTCAATTTGTCTCCATGAAGTTTCTTATGGATGTATATTTCTGATTAAGGCTCTTATTCAATGAATAGTTTAAATGTTTTAATGGGAATTTAGGTTTGTGTGAATATATACAAGGATCTGATAAGTAGAATTGGTTAGGAAGCGTGAGTATAATATTGTAAGGCAGTATTATAGAGCGTTTTTGATGCTTAGATGAAATGTTGTTATTGATTTCCAATTGCATTTGGTTTGACCCCATTGCCCTAGGTTAAGGCACTGATCTTTTGCCTTTGTGTCTAATTTTCAAATCCAGGATCAAACACACTAGAATACTTTCAATTTTAAATTTAGTTGTAAATGTTTGTTGGGTTGAGGTTTTATTTTGTTCTATGGTCTTGGGAATGTAAAATGATTGATTGATTTAAGCCAGATCTTCTTATTTTCATAATCCTCAAGCAAATCTGCATAGAACACATCTACTATTTACAGTATTTGTGATAATTGGCACATGATATTAATGAATACTATCAGGGATCACCCTCCTAGGTTTTGCAGAGCCTAAAGTGTAGAGGGAAAGTTAGTTTAACTTTCACCTATTCGTTGGCCAACCCCACAAAATAAGTAACTATTGAAAATGGCTAAATCATAGGTTATTTCTGAGATCAGGTTGGGAATTAAAAAAAAACACCAACATTTTTTTCCTGTGTGGGATTGTTGAATGTTAGAGAATGTCTTGATTCTCTCTTGTCATTTTCATAATTTGAATCTTCATAGTCGTAATAGTTTGAAACGGCTGCCATTAGGTTAGGTGGCATATACATGTTGAAGGATGGCATTTTTAGTTCTCTATAGGGAAGGTCCACTCAGTTTAGTTTGTGTTTTGTCATATTCGGGGGTGTCGTAGACACCTTATAATAAATGTATTGAATGAATGTGATGAGAGTGAAAGAGAAGATGAGTGTAGCAGAAATGAATATAAAAATTGAATGTGAAAATGATGATGTATGAATGTTGAAAGTGAAAATGCAAACAACTCGTCCTAGAAGGATTTGTAGTTGATGTCGAGTTCACCAAAATATGTGTTACTCAAAACGTGACTCATGGGTCAGTAAACCTCACTTCGCACATGAACCCTCTCCTTGCCATGGGTGACCTCCAAGTCACTCCCACTCTCATGGCAAAAGCTAGTTGAGTGGAGGTGAGACCCAGGGGTGGTTTTGTTCTCGTGGGAGCAAAATGTTGCAGAGAGGAGTTATCTTGTTATGGGGTCTTGTGTGGTTTTCTAGTTGACGAGCCCTTTCCATGGCTATGGTTGTTGAGATAATTGTATGAATTGAAGGGTCACTTGTGATGTGTCTCTTGTTTGGGTTCCTTAGATTCCAACATCTAGTGGCTAAGCTATTATGGTGGTTGATGAACCTAGGTTGTTGTAATATTTCCTCATGGGTTTGAAGTAATTGTTGTATTTGATTGTCTTGTTGCACAACCCTAAGGATATGTTGTCATTCTTGGTTAAGTTGTTTTATAGGGTTGATTCCTTCTAATTCCTCAAGAATCGCTCTAACCCACTTCCCTCTAATTCTTGGGCACATTCGTATGCTTAGGGGAGAAGTAGAGTGTTGACCAAAGTTGACTTAGAGTTTGACCAATAATTTGGCGTGTGATGTTGTATGTGGGATTTATCTTGTGATGAAACCAAGGGTTTACTCTTGTATGTGAATGTTTAGCAATACCCTGTGACAAAACCAGGGTTTACTTGTTCTAAGTTTTCCTATATTTTTTTGGTATTTTTGGATGTATGTAGCTATATGAATGCAAACCATTTTTTTGTTCTTTTCTTAACTTTGAAAAGTAAAAATTATGTAATTAATACAAAAGGAAATATGAATGCAAGTCTATATGAGTTTTTTTATGCAAGTTGATCTATGGTTTTTTGTGTTTTTTTAAAATTGTTTTTGAATCCTACTCTAAGGAAAGCAAAGGATGATCTAATCTAATGAAATAATTTAATCTCTTGAAAGCAATTAAAAAATAATCTAATGCAAAGGAAAAGATTCTATGCTAACAATATCCTATCAAGAGTAAAACAATAAATTACTTCCATCAGGAGAAATTTTGTGAGCTAATTACAACATAAAGCATTGAAAGAAGCTGGAATAAGATTGACGCATGAGTCTTCACACTACCCTCAGGAATCCTTTGTATTCGAAAAGCTCTTCGTCCTCTTGCAGCAATGGGGTCCTCCTCTTGGCGGCAGGTATGAAGAGAGCAAATGATTGATATTGGCTTGAGCTTGAAAAAGCTAATGATGATATTAATTAAGCTTGAAGTGAGCAATGAGCACTATGTGAGCATGCTAATTGAGAATAATGGCACTGGATTGAGAAAATGAGAGCATAAGAATGCTTTGAGAAGCTTTAGAAAGCTTGAGAATTTATACTAAGCAAAAAGAAAAGGCACATTCATCCTGCATTAAGCATCAAGATGCAAATGGAGAGCAAACACAAAGCTTATGAATAGCTGCAACTATTGAATTTGCCTCCTCTAATGATTAGAGGAAGGAGGTATTTATAGGATGGAAGGGATCATAGTAGGTGGGATTGATTGGGGAGTTAACTCTCTTGATTGGAAAGTTAATAGGTTTGATTGAATAGAAGACTAGGCTCATTGGGGAGTGATGAAGCTATGAAAGCTTGTCACTGGTTGAGAAAATGGATTTAACATGAATTGAAGAGATGATAAGAATAGACCAAAAGAGTTAATTATGCATGATTGGGGGTGATGGATGGGATAAGAATAGTCTAGTCTATGTTAGGGTCAAAATTACATGCAAACTGGAGGAAAAAATGGAGCTTTTTGGGGTCCAGATTAAAGAGACTCACACATGAAAATGCAACAGGGTCGCCCATGCCTCACCCTTTTACCAATAGGGTCACCCAAGGTTCACTCGGGGAGACCCATGGGTGACCCAGAAAGCAGGCCTTCTAGGTAAAAACTAAGGGGTGGAGGTTAGTTTTGGAGGTTTGAAGATGCAATCTACCTTTTGAAACAAATGAAACAGGTGAATTAAAGAGAATTCCCCCTTCTACTAGTAGGGTCACCCAGGGGAGATCTAAAAATAATAGGGGGGATCCAGAAAAGATAAAAGCTATGTCAATTCTAAAAGTTGGGGTTGGTCTAGGAGGTCATTTAGAGGCCTCTAAATGGTTGAAAGACATGAAACGAGTATAGGAAAGATGAAATTATTATGTTATAATAAAAGTTAGCTATGTAGGTAAGGTCAGGAATGCAAAAGAAGAAATTTTGACAATGGGAAAGCGAAGAAAAACTATAATTACAAAGAATTAATGAAGCAAAAAATTAACATCCACGTGTCACCAAGAAGAGCACTACTAAGAGGGTATTTTATTACATGAACTTCCATGTACGTGACTAGGATTACAACTCATCATAAGGTCCTCGTGCAAGCTCGTGTGCCTTTTTAGTGCTTACATTTACAGAGGTAGATGGGGTGGGTGTTTCCCACCCAAACACAACAATGTGAGAAGTTCTAAATATACTTGATCAGAAGATGTACTAAGGGTTGGTCGTTGAACCAATTTTCGGGTCTTCAAGCAGCTTAGACAATTTTAGGGCATCAAATAGAGCTATTCTAGGCTACAAATAAGGGAATGCATCTGAAACAATGTAGGAATAGTTTGTAAAGCACATATGTATGTGGTGGTATGTCACTGTAGTAGTTGTAGCAACTCAGGGTCTAATGTATATTCGTTAATAAATGTTTCTTTCACCACACTTGCTGGTGCGAATGTAACTGAGATTTGATAATGTGTGCCAACATTTAATTTAATACAAACACTTTTGTATTAGTCCTTTATTTGTTGCATATGGGTTGTTGCATTTCTATTCTAGATCACTAAGTATGCCCATTATCTTTGGTATGTAATCTTTGATATGTATGTAGATGCACATCTAGTTATGTTGATGTTTATTAGATGCATCTCCTTCCTCTTTGTTGTTCACGACCTTCCTCTTTGTTGTTCACGACCTTCCTCTTTGTTGTTCACGACTCTGTTGCCCAATGGAGTGGGCATTGATCCATATTGGGGAAGGATCAATCATTTTTTATTTATCAAACCCTTGTCTTGTTAGCAGTAGGAGTAGGATTAGATTAGGCTCCACATGTTTTTCACGATTCTGTAGTATAACCAGGGATTGATTTGAAGCAATGTAAAATTGTTTGAGTCATTGTGAATCATGTTCATGCATGCCTGCACCTTGCACTTATTATGAAGGTGTTAAAATCATCTATATCAAGAGGTACTTGGGAGGCTAATTGTTCTTGATTCAGTGATAATATTTGGAGCCAAGACAATAGTTTGGGTTTAGCCACCAACTTTTTAGTTATTCATCTAGTTCCTTAGACCTTTTGGAATACCTTCCTGAGTTTAAGTTGAGCTCAAAGAGCAGGAGAGAAAACCCACTCTCATTAGTTGGCCTTAAACATCCTTAATCTATGGATGAGATCCTTTCTCACCTTTCTGACGACACCCATGGCCTGGAAGTAGGGTAAATACTCTAAGATTTTGGATCTACATTTTCGGGACCTAGCAAAATGGCACCATTATCAGGGAAATTTTGATACTTTGGTTCAAATCTTGAAGACCTTTGCAACACAATCATCGAAGATAGTTTGTAGCCTTTGTTGGGTACATTTTTTGTGCGTTGAAGTTGATAGCCCATCAACTTACGCCAACAAAATGGCATCATTGTTGGGGAAGAAATCATTGTTGGGTTAAATCAAATGAAGACTCTGTTGTTGAGCTAAACCCATAACCTATTTGTGGCATTGAAGATCAGTCACGTTTCAAGGAATTTGTCTTTGGAAGAGGTGGTGACTCTGGTGTCAAAGAATAAAGGAAGTTTGTTATTGTTGCCCCTTCGTTGTTGGTGATTCAGGATCCCATTTCAATTCTGTAGTAGTTGAATGTTAAAGGTACATGTTTTTCTTCCTACCTTTTGAAGATTGAGTTCCTTTAATGTGAAGGCACATAATTTGCAATACCTTCATTTTTTTGCCCCACATTGTAGAATGTTTTAGTCATGGCCTCTAG
This sequence comes from Cunninghamia lanceolata, assembly GCA_027924645.1. Classification (NCBI taxonomy): domain Eukaryota; kingdom Viridiplantae; phylum Streptophyta; class Pinopsida; order Cupressales; family Cupressaceae; genus Cunninghamia; species Cunninghamia lanceolata. The sequence continues at coordinate 2,021,850 of BSBN01000467.1, read as the reverse complement.
ATATGAATTTGAAGACTCTAGGGGTGCTCTTTCATATGTCACTCCTTATTTTTTAGACCTTAGAAACTACATTGGATTAGATGCCTATGACCATTCTACTAATCCTTGTTATAGTCATGGCTCTGCATTGTATACAAGTCCAAACTTATATGCACCCATGCAAAATCATAATGAACTTGCTAGGTAGTAGTATGAAATTGAAAAAATAAATCAACTGCTAGAATCCATGTTGCAGTAGGAAAACTAAATTGAAAAACGTATTAGGCTGCTAGAGTTTAGGGTGCAATCCCATGCTTGTCCTTTTACCCCTAAAAATTAGACTGTTGAGTCCCTAGTTATTCACATAGATCCAATTTATAAGTAGTTGGACCTCTCTTGGGTTGATTACAAAATGCAAAACATGCCAACCAAGGACTACAATTAGATGCCTAGGTTTGATGGGTATAACATTTGGGAAGGGGACACACATGTTGATGATTTCTCTAACTTCATGGATGAGTTTCAATTTGAGGATGAGGACATGTGGATGAGATTCATTGTTAGGTCCTTATATGGAAAGGCAAAAGAATGGATTCGAAGTTTTCAAGAGAAATTCCATGCCTCTTGGAATGAACTTGTGGTTGCATTTGAAGAAGAATTTACAAAAGGTTTAGACCTTGTCGATCTTGTCATAGAGCTGGAAGAAATTAGATTACAAGAGGGAGAGTCTAGCAAGGATTTTGGTCACAGGTTTGAAGTTGCTCTTTCCATTATCCCAAATGATTTTAGATCTAACACTCCTACCTACATTGACATGTTTTTTGAAGCATATGAGGTTGGATTGAGTTCAGTGCAGGGAGATTTAAAACTAACAAGTATGCAATAGGCATATTTATGTCTAGATTCCATGGAAAGGTTAAGAGATGACTACATAGTAAGGTTGTTATCCACAAATGTAAGTGTTGTTGGTAATGAATAGGCTATTATGAACAAAAGCAATGTGGATGCAACTAATTAGATCAGTACAACATCAAATCAAGATGATTGTGTAGTTAGAAGGGTAGAAGATGAAGATGGTGTATTGCATGATAGTGATGTAGATAATGAGAACAATGTATGCACCAACCTTTAATTGGACAACTCATCTATTGAAGTTGAAAATGATAAAATCTATGATGACTTCCATCCTGATGTTGAGGTATGTGGCCTGATGGATAGTGAAGAAGACAAGTACATATATAAGCAATCAAGTGAATTAGCTCTCAAGCCTGGTTATGTTAAGTGTACAGAGGTGTGATATTTAGAGTGAGAAAAAAACTTGTTTGTTGTTTGATGTGTTGCCTTCCTTTGTCCCTGATGAAATTGATGAGGTAGCTAATGTTTGTTTTCATGAGGCTAATGTGGATGTGGTTGTACCTAATGATAACTGATCAGAGACAAGTACTAGTGCATCCATGCAATTTTAGTGTGAAGAACTTGTCCTTGATGAATGTGAAGATGGTGATCACGTGGATGCATATGAGAACCTATTTATGTGGTGCAAGGTATGGTGTCTTCCCCATGTAGAGTGTGATTCAAGTGGGTCATGAGAAAGAAATGAAATAATTATGAACGAGGAAGAAGAAGTATGTCATCAGTCTATTTACAACAGTGGATGTGACACAACAAGTTGCCAGAGTTAGCAAGAAACATGGAGACAATTGGAAGAACTTGGTTCTTCGTATGAGGTGTCTCATAGTGCTAATGGTTGTGCTGATGGTGTGAATTTTGAGTTTAATCGTGTTTATGATTCAGATATTTAAAGTTGTATCAACACATATGAAATTTGTTTTCAAAGGTTTGGTAGAGATGCAAATGAATATGAATCTTTCCACTTCGATGTTGGGTGTTCACTAACTCTTGAAGGTGTTGGTGCTGTAGTGGAGGTTGAGTCCTTTGTGTGGGACATTGATGTAAGTAAGCAACAAGGCATGTCTATGCTTGAATTTCAACATGTTGGAACCCAACTTGATAGTGTACCTACTTGAGGTATTACAAAGTTTAGAATGTATGATGATTCCTTTCCTTGTGTTGAGAAAGGTTGTGGTCAGGTATATTTATCTTTACCTTGTGAATTGGAGGGATTTTCTTTTTGCCTTTATTCACATGTGGATGTCAGCAAGTAAGACAATGTTGTAATTGATGATGGATGTCTGTCTATATCCATATGTTTTGATGTTGGCCTAGCTTTCATTTTTTCACCCCTTGTTGTTGGGACCATGCATGATTCGACATGTAATAGGCCATGCTCCTATTATCTATGGTTTCTTGGCATTGGAAATGATTTCATTGGTGGAGCTAGTCTTCACTTCATGGGCATTGGTTGCATTTTGATCCATACAGATAAAGGATTTCATTTGTTGTAGTTGGGTGGTGAGTACATATTTGGTTTGAGAGAGATCAACTCCATCATTCAGCTTGTCTTTGACAGAGGCAAGTAACTGCTTCCATCTTTTGCAGGGTTATCCTAGATTGTGTTAAAATTTTATTTATAGTAACCTTTCCTGTTGTGCTTTCATGCCCATGATTGTAAGTCTTGCCCTATAAATATGTTGTTTGGGGTTTCCCCTATGTGTTTTGCCTTTTTGTGGTCTACCCGGAGATAGCTGGTTCTCGCTATGCCTGAAAGAGGCACACGTCCCCAACTAGAGCCACTATTGGGACCCAAGCTCACTATGCTCAAAATCCATCAAAAATTAATTATATCCGATCAGAGAGATCTGCTACGGGCCTCCATCCTAAAATCATCTAAGTATGAAAATCCTTTAAGACCTTCATGAAAATCCTTTGAAATGTGAACCTGGCAAAAGCCTAGAGTGCCTTGTGTTTCGAGAGGTTCATGAACTTGTGAACCTGCTGAAATTAGTTTGTTGACTCATGTTTTTGTTGAAATGCTGAAGGGAAGAGGAAAGAGTTGGCAAGGCAAAAAGAAAGTGAAACGAAGAATTGTTTCGGCAACTTTGCTAGCTCGCGAACTTATTGAATTGTTGAAATACAAGCAAAGAGCAGAGAAGGAAAGTGGTTTTCACCAAGTTCTCTAGTTCATGAACTTGTCGAAATGCTGAAAAGGCAGTCAAAGTTCTTTGATTCTAAAAATCACCAAAATGTCGAAGAACTGTGGAACCGTAGATGCGCTTAATGCAATGTTTCCAGATGGCAGCACCACACAAGTTTTTAAGTTATCAGTCTTGACAACTTTTAAACGTTGCACCATTGGTTGAAGCAGCACTAAGTCATTTTTTGAGGCAGGCCCCTTCTTTATTTAAGTTTTAGTCTTTGGCACTTTCTTAATGCAATGTGATAGCACCGTGCACCTTTTCAAGGATGGAAAATAACAAAGTTTTTTCATTGTGCAATTGGTTGAAAGGTACGAGTCATCGGAAAGTGGGCCCTATTAAATCAAAAGAAAAAGTAATGCACTGAGGCTTTTCCTCGGGACAGATGGAAGCATTGTATACAATTTTAAAGCTTCAGCACTGACACTCTCTAAGTGTTGCCCCATTGGTTGACGATGATGACTCAACGAGTGGGTGGGTCTAGCTTCATTAAATAAAAGAGAAATCAAGGAAGGTGTATAGAGGAGACACTTGGCGCAACCACACAATATTTCAAAGAAGATAGGCTTGACACATTCTAAATGTTGTGCCATTGGCTGTTTAAGGCCAAATCACAAGCAGTGGGTTGCATTTTTCTTTGTTAGGCATCAAAGGCTCTAAATTGTCAATCATAAGTTGAAGATATCCAATGGTTCATGCATCACCAGGATAGTGTTAGAGCCAACAAGTGTTAGGCGTTGCGCCATTAATTGAAGTAAGTGAGTTAGTAAGTCTCCAAGCCTTGCAAAGAAAATACAAAGACATCTCTAAAGGGACACATGGCGGCTCGACATTCCTCTAAGACACTTTAGTTTTGCTAGAGTTATTTGATTGCACAATTGGTTGAATCTCAAGCGGCATGACTCATGTAGTACGATAGTGCACTATGAGATTGCGATTCAATGCCAAGGTTACAAAGGTAGATGGAGTAGGTTTTTCTCACCCAAACATAACAGTGCGAGAAGTGCTATACATACATGATTAGAAGTTGTAATAAGGGTTGGTCATTGAACCAATTTTTGGGTCTTCAAGCACCTTGGGCAATTTTAAGGCATCAAATAGAGCCAGTATGAGTTGGAAATAAGGGAATGCATCTAATACAACATAGGAATAATTTGTAAAGCACATTGGTATGCAGTGGTATGTCTCCATAGTTGTTATAACAACTCAAGGGAATGTATATTCTCTGATATATGTTTTGTTTCACCACACTTGCTGGTGTGAATGTAACTGAGATTTGATAATGTGTGACAACATTTAATTTAATATAAAAACTTTTGTATTATTCTTTCCTTTGTTGCATATGGGATGTTGCATTTCTATTCTAGATCACTAAGTATGTCCATTGTATGCACAATATGTAATCTTTGATATGTATGCATATGCACATCTAGTTGTCTTGATGTTTATTAGATGCATTTCCTCCTCTTTGTTGTTCATGACTTTGTTGCCTAGTGGAGTAGGCACCGGTTCATATTAGGGAAGGATCAATCACTTTTCATTTATCAAACCCTCATCCTGTTATTAGTAGGAGTAGGAGTAGGATTAGATTAGTCTCCACATGTTGTTCATGATTCTATAGTATAACCAGGGATCAATCTGAAGTAATGTAAAACTATTTGAATCATTGTGAATCATGTTCACGTGTGCCTACACCTTGTACTTATTACATGAAGGTGTTAAAATAAGCTATATTGAGGTACCTAGGTGGCTAATTATTCTTAGTTTAATAACAATATTTTGATCCAAGCTAATAGGTTGGGTTTAGCCACCAACTTTTTAGTTCTTCATTTGGTTCATTATACCCCTAGAAATACCCTCCCGAGTTTAAGTTGAGCTCAAAGAGTAGGAGAGAAAATCCACTCTTGTCAGTTGGCCTTAAACATCCTTAATATGTGGATGAGCCCCTTTCTCACCTTTTTTATGACACCCAAGGCTTGGAAGGAGGAGAAATACTCTAGGATTTTGGACCTACATTTTTGGGACCCAACACTCCTTAGCCTATGAAGCATTTTGAGGCCATGAAGATTTCTCAAAGCTTTGTAAGTATCTTCAAGGTGTATAACCAACCTCAACCTCTTAACAAGGATGAATGTCATTCAGATTACAAGCATGAAAGAGCCACCTAATATTGTTCAAGGCTATGAAGTTAAGATGCAAGTTTATGGAGGATGTTGATTGTCACAGGTCTGCTATAGACATGATAAGTCAACGAAGGGTTTTAACCTTTATACAGAGCCAGTCAAACCTTAGGTCATGTAAGGGTGTTGAAGTTATTGAAAGATAAACCCATTATCCAATCATTGAAGGGTCTGCATATCCTTTCAGACCCTATCAGAGGTGATTAGAGGTATGTCAAATAGTAAGAAGCTCTATCAAACCATTTTTTAGGTCTATTCAGCTTAAAAAGGTAGTCTACAGGTCTGTAGACTTGTCAAACCTCATTCAAGCTTGTATAAATCCTATAGACACCCTATTAAACCATAAGAAGTTGTTTGAACCTTTCAAGGTCTATCAAATCTTTCATAAGATTGGTGTTTGTCATCTTTATGATTTGTATAACCCTAAGAGGCCTATGTATTCTTTCTAAGTTCTAAAAATCTATTCAAAGATCTGCATAAGAGTTAGGGGTTTACAGGGCCATACAAGGTTTATCAAACCTTGGGAAGGTCCACGTAAGAGTTAAAGGTCTAGATAGACTACTAAAAAAATTGTATAACCTTAAGGGTTTGTTATGAAACCCTACAAAGCCCATGTGAGTATAATGAAATGCTAAGGAACTCTATAACTTGTTAAACTATTTGAAGGTCCGTTAAGAAGTGTTTGGAGGTTTGTGAGAAGAGAAAGAAGAGTTTAAAGTATGCACAAGACAATTGATAGGTTTGTATAGGAGATAAGATCAGGAGAACATGTTTTGAAACTCAAGGAGTCAAAGATTTGCACATCATATGAAAGTTTTGAGATCACTAACCAGGAACCTCGTGTTGAAATACACACCATGGATTAACTTTTTGAAGTTGGGTAGACCCTAGAAGGTCAGTACAATTATCTTAGGGCATGTTTAATGTTTTAAAAGATTTGTTGGGACTTTTGAGGTATATCAATACACCTACAATTGCTTAGTGATCAAGAAGCAAGGTATGGAATGAGTTTGGTCAAGAGATCATAGAGAAGTCATTGAAGATGCAGTTAAGAGTCCTAATGAAAAGAGGACTTTTCCCATGCCACAAGAGAGGTGAAAGCTGTCAAGTAATTCAAAAGATAGGAAAAATGCTCCTATTTTTGTGTAAGAGTAGTTTGAAAGAAGATGGTGGTAGTTTTAGAGCTTTCCCAAGAGTTTTTAGTTTGGAGACCCAATCATACTCAATGACCTTGGAATCTTGAGAGAAAACTAAGATGAACCATTATGAGTTTATCTCTTGAATGCCATGAGGAGTTTGAAAGGGAAAAACTAGGAGGATGTCTTGTTCTACATCTAAGAGGTTTGATTCAAGCATTGAAGAGACAATTACACTTTTACTTCTCCACTAAAGGACACTTCCTTAATCTTCTCAAGGATATTTTGTACTTTCCTAGATATGTTATTGTAACGAGAGAGATCTCTATTATGGATTATTGTAATAGACTTTTGATATACTTAATTTGTAACAATTTTTTTAGCCTTGATGATCAGTAAAAGAAACTAATTTTTTGCCTTTCTCATATGTTTTCTCACTGTGTTTTCTTAGAATATTGAAAGCTTGTCTTGTGGGTGATCAGTCCCTTTTGTATTTTTAGTTTTCTCTTATAACCTCTATGAAAGATTTCATGAGTTTGTGTGGTATTGGTCAGACTTTTGAGATTACTTTTGTTCTTGAGAAATAGGTCCATAAACTTTCACTATTGGTGCATCACCATCTTATTAATTTTTAGTATTCCTCTTTCTCTTTTCAACCCAGTAAGTGAATTAGTGTTAGATTATTTCCAAAGTTAGTTGCCCTATCAATTTAGTTTTAGCTTAAATAAAGGAACTGACCTTCTCTAGAGATCCAATCTCAAGTAGCAAGGTCCCACACCTAGAGATCATTCCCATTGTGTCATTGGAATGTTGAACTAGGTTCAAGAAGGGCACACTTTCATGTGACAACAGTTACCATTGATCAACACATAGAAGACTTATGTATTCAAGGAGGCCATTGGATGTTGTAGTGGTCACTTGTGTATAGAAATTAAAATATGGATATAATTAAGGGATAATTGTCAAGAGACACATTTTAGACTTAAAATGAGACCCAAAATTTAGAACTATACCTTAGACAACGGCCATAATGATAAGCGGAGAAAGCAAACAATAAACCTAGTTCAAGCACCTTAATTACTTCCATGTCCTCTTTGACAACAACCAAATCCTCTTGCCAACCACTCCTCTATCTGTACATTGGTATAAAGAGCTAATGCTAGAAACTTATTAGCAACAAACAATTGCAACAAAACTAAATAGTGCTATAGAAAACCAAACATAATGAAACAATCAAGTTGTTTCTATTATATTTTTTCTATGCTAGGAGTGTTTCTATAGATTTTTGAAGATTTATATTTTTATTTATCTAAACCTAGAGTGCAGTGACTCTAGCCAAAAACATAGTACATGATTTTAGTTCTAGATCTATTAATAAGATGCCTCATAGTAATATTGTCTTAGTTCATAGGATATCTGATCCCTAGAATGGTGGTCTCTCACTCAATAAAGGAATTAAGGCTCATTGTGGTTTTAGTAATAAGCCTTGTTGCCCAAATTGTCTTCAAACTTCACAATTCACGACGATGAAGATGCCTTCAAAAGCTTACATTAAGACAAAGAGGCACATAACTTATTTGTTTTGGTTCATTTTATTCAGTAGCAGGTTGTTTGTCTCAATTATGTTTCTTGTTTGTGCATTATGCCTATTTTTAGCAATTCTTAATTAAAATATAGTTTATTTCATTGTGATTGGCTTTAGGTATTTGTGGTTCTGATTTACAAAGCACAATAAGGCTAAAGTCATATGGATGTCATGAAGGGTTTTATTTGCCAGACGTGTAACATCTATGTCAGGGAGAATGCAAAGTGCAAATATTTATGGTGTTTTCTATAGCCTTTGTAATGCTTAAAAACCCTATCATGGCACATGGGTAGACAAGTATCTTCTAGGTAGGATCCACATGGCATAATGTGTTGGTGCTTTGTACCATCTGTAACTTCTAGAAAATGTTGAATATTTTATATATTGTGTAGATTGATGGGTTGTTGTGTTTTGGTTTACAAGCTTTACTTGTTCTTCATTCCTGGATTCATGATTTGTAGATTAGTTTTTTTAAAGTTTGTAAGACAATTATAATATCATAGGGAATGTCAAATGTTGTTTTATCCAATTTTGTTATTTTTTGGCTAGAGCTAATATCCATTTTTTTTCTTCTATAGCTATGCCCATGTTTAGACTATGATTCCTTCGTCTCTACACACTTTTGTTCTAATTTCTAGTTTTTATTCTCGTAAGTGTGTATATATGTATTTTTGCACTAGAATTCAAAGATAATTTGTAGTTTGAAGGCTGTATTCCTTTGTTTGTATGCACTTATTTTGCTGCTAAAACCTAGTTAATTCATTGAAATAATTTATAGTCGCATGCTTTTATATTATCATTGTTACAAGGATTTATAATATCATTGTAGAAATACTGTAGCAATCAAACACCATGTTCACCATGTAGCCTTTCATCCATTGCAAGGCTTTATCTCATGTAGTTTGAGGAAGATTGCCAACATGGAAATGTAATTTCTTTTGAACCTTGGAGACTTCCTCTACATTTGTTGACAATACTTGTCAACCCTTTGAACTAGTAATGTGTGTGATAGCCAGTTTTTTTGGTAGGAACCAACCCATAAAGTGCTTATTCAGGGTTGATAATAGGCAACAATTAACAATTTCTATTTTTTAATTTCCACACACAAGTTACTACTACAATAATTTGAATAACTATTATTCTATTTTGTTGTAATTTTCTCTTATTGATAAATTCATAACATTAGATTTTTTATGCTACTATACAAATAGAAGGGTGGTTGACAAGGGCCCTTGGTTGCCATCTAGAAGATTACAGAAGTCACCAAGGTGCTTGCACCAAGTTTTATGGTTTGATTTTCCACACTTATTCAACTTGTCCCCTATGTAAGGTACTTCTAAATTTTATCTCTTGTTCTAAGTTTGAAATGTGTGTCTCAACAACTATGGTTAATTATCGGATGTTGTCTAGCATACACAAAATACTCCATGAAATTTACTAAACTATTAAGTCTCTCAATTGTATTTTATAAAATATTAATGCTAAATCGAAATTTGATAAAAATCATAGTCATATAGACCTCCAAAAATGCAACATTTAAATAGCTAACTACTCTATCATGTTAATGTCAAAGTTTTATTCAACTATATGGAATATTCCAAGTTACAATTGCTTAGTACATAGAAGACTTTTGTATACAACGAGGCCATACGATGTTGTAGTGGTAACTTGTGTATAGAAATTAAAAAATATATAATTAAGGGATAATTATCAAGATGCACATTTTAAACTTAGAACAGAACTTAAAATGTAGAACTATACCTTAGATAGGGGTGAAAATTTATAAGTGTGAAAAAACAAACCATAAACCTAGTTTGATTGTCTAAGTGGCTACCGTGCCCTCCTGGATAGCAACCGAAGTCCCTTGCTAGCCACTCCTTTATCTGTACAATAGCAAAAAAAGAGCTAATGTTAGGAACTTAGTAGTAATAGACAATTGCAATAAAACTAAACAATTCTTTGGAAACCATACAAAATGAAATGGCTGAGCTATTTTTGTTTTATTTTTTCATACTTGGAGTGTTTTTATGGATTTTGGAAGATTTATATTTTTAATTATCTAAAACTAGAACATAATGACTCCAACCATAACATAACACATGGTTTCAGTTCTAAATCTGTTAATAGGATGTCTCATAGTAATATGGTCTCAGTTCATGGGATATCTACTCTTTGGAATGCTGGAGCCTCAGTTAGGAAATGATTCGAGGCTCCTTGCAACTTTAGTGATAAGCCTTGTTGCCCAAATTATCTTTGAATTCACAATTCATGATGAGAAAAATACCTTCAAAGGTTACATTAAGAGAAAGAGGCACATAAATTATTTGTTTTAGTTCATTTTATCCAATAGCATGTTGTTTATCTCAATTATATTTCTTATTTATGCATTATGCTTCACACTTTTGGTTGGTTACACCATTCATAACATTGTGAGCAAGAGGATCTTTGTAATTTTAACCGGGTAGGAAACAATGATGAGTGGAAGTGGAGACTCAAAATTCTAGAGCACTAAAGATTTGAAGAAATGATGACAAGTGGAAGTGGAGACCTAGAATTCTAGAGCACTAAAGATTTGAAGAATGCACAAATATGCCTATATAGGCATAAAAAATAACAAACAAAACAAAAGTGCATAGGGACAAATGAATTATAATGCAAATGTGGGCTTAAATACATTAAAAAAATTGGATATTAGCTCTATTTAGAAAATAACAAAGCTAGACAAAACAACTCACATTCCCTATGACATTAGGGAAGTCCTACAAACTCTAAAAAATATTAAACTACAAATAATGTATGTGAAAACTAAGCTGCTAGATGTGAATCTAGGAACCAAGAATAGGTAAAGCTTGTAGACCAAAATATGGTGATTTGTCGATCTGCACAATATATTAAATACACATTTTTTTGGAAGTTGTAGATGGAATGAAGGACTGCCACATTACCCCCATGGATCCCATTTGGAAGCCATATGTATGCCCATGTGCCATAATAAGATTTTTTAAGTGTTACATAGACTATACAAAACACCACAAATATTTGCATCCTACATTCTTCCAAACATAAACACTCCATACATGACAAATAAAACCTTTAAACATTGCATGCACCACAAATAAAACTCTTTATGGCATTTGCTTGACAAAATAAATGTCATAAACTTTAGCCTTATTTTACTTCATAAATTATAATCACAAATACTTGAAACTAATCACAATAAAAGAAAAATCAAATTTTAATTACTAATCACTAACTAAAAATTTGACATCTTTGAAATGTTGAAATATCTCTAGTTTTGATTAGCTGTAAAGAGAAGAACTACCTAATAACAACGCATTAAAGATCACATTACAAATATAATTCCATTGAAATAACCAGTAGTAATAACTAGTATACCTATATTTAAAAAATATATTTAAAGTACGCCTAGAGATATCCTTCTGCCTATTCTACCTACGTGTGATAAATTGATTAAAAAAATTAAAGATATTTGTGGAATAATATATAAAATTATGTTGATATCAATCATTCTTCACAATTTTACATTATTTTTAAAAAATATTTGATATTTATTTTTAATTATTATAAATTTTTATATTATTTTATTCTGTAATAATTTCTATTTATATTTATTGTTAACCTCATAAAATATTCTAACCTTATTTAATTATAACCCTAACCCTAATTTTAATTGAAAGACAAATTCTATTGGTAACCACAATTCTAATTTCAAATCTAATCACAATAAAAGAAAAATCAAATTTTAATTTTAATCACTAAAAATTAGACATTTTTGAAATGTTGAAATATCTCAAGTTTTGATTCGCTGTATAGAGAAGAACTACCTAATAACAATGCATTAAAGACCACATTACAAATATAATTCAACAATGCATTAAAGACCACATTACAAATATAATTCCATGCAATAACAGGTAGTAAGAATTATTTTGTTAAGGAGCAACGTCAAGCCAACCATAAGATAGAAGATTTGCCTCTACCATTTTTAAATTGAAAATACTTTATCCTCCTGAGAATTTTCCCATTAAGTTTGCCTAAAATTTAAGGAAGCCTCCATTAAAACAACAAAGTAAATTGCACTCCAATTTAACCACAATTGTCTATCCAACATTCTGGCAAATTCTTTTCGTAACCACAATTCAAATTTCAAATCTAATCACATAAAAGAAAAATCAAATTTTAATTACTAATCACTAAAAATTAGACATCTTTGAAATGTTGAAATATCTCGAATTTTGATTAGCTGTAAAGAGAAGAACTACCTAATAACAATGCATTAAAGACCACATTACAAATATAATTCCATGCAATAACAGGTAGAAAGAATTATTTTGTTAAGGAGCAACATCAAGCCAACCATAAGGTAGAAGATTTGCCTCTATCATTTTTAAATTTTTAAATTGAAAATACTTTATCCACCTGAGAGTTTTCCCATTAAGTTTGCCTAAAATTTAAGGAAGCCTCCATCAAAACAACAAAGTAAACTGCACTCCAATTTAACCACAATTGTCTATCCAATCTGGCAAATTCTTTTCGTAACCACAATTCAAATTTCAAATCTAATCGCAATAAAAGAAAAATCAAATTTTAATTACTAATCACTAAAAATTAGACATCTTTAAAATGTTGAAATATCTCGAGTTTTGATTAGCTGTAAAGAGAAGAACTACCTAATAACAATGTATTAAAGACCACATTACAAATATAATTCCATGCAAATAAGAGGTAGTAATAATTATAATTCCATGCAATAACAAGTAGTAATAATTATAATTCCATGCTCTGAACAGAGGTATACTTTAAATTTTATCTAATAAATATATCTCTAGCCTCGGCCTCTTACCCATAAAAAAAAATTTATAATTCCATGCAATAACAGGTAGTAATAATTATTTTATTAAGGAACAACATCAAGCCAACCATAAGATAGAAGATTTGCCTCTACCATTTTTAAATTGTAAAATACTTTATCCTCCTCAAGAATTTTCCCATTAAGTTTGCCTAAAATTTAAGGAAGCCTCCATCAAAACAACCAAGTAAATTACACTCCAATTTAACCATAATTGTCTATCCAACATTCTGGATGCACATTTGACCGTATTTATTAAATAATCGAAATTCACAATATGTATCGTATGTGCATCGAGAATGCTGGATAGACGTTGGCTGATTAATCGCATAAACTTGAGAAAGTAACACTTCAGAAATATAGGTATATGGATTCAATATTTTAGGGTGGGAACAACCTTAATTTGCAGTTCCATCGTACAATAAAATGACACAAAACTATTTTGAAACGACCTACTTCTGTGCGCTTTCACAAAAATCAAACAATATGGAGGGGAGTTCTCAGCTATGAATTGATGGAGAAACCACAGGTTCGACAATGATTTGTGCCATACTTGATACTCCCTAAATCTAGACAAGCGCCTTCAGGGTGAAGAAAATGATCAAAGTTTTGGCAAAGATTTGGTGGAGAAGTGTAATCAAACTAACTTCCAGTTGGTACCCACCTACCAACCTGTGAAAAAATTGCCATTTTGTTTCTGGGGACATGATTTGAACCCCAAAGGCACCCATATAAGTATTTGATCCGATTAAATCAGAGTTGTATCTTTTTTTTTTAAAATTCATAGAACCGGTCCATATTTCCAATTTTGCAGAGATGTGTTTTATTTCAATCCCGTTCTGAAATTGAATGTTACGTGAACACCATACCTAGTTATTTTTCCCTGAAACCCAAAACATTTTAAAACATTGTTCAGTTGTGGGTACCCCAGGTTAGATCCCAGGTGTTTCTTTTTTGTGACTTCTGTAGTGTCCCAAATGAATTTCAGAGAATAAGCCCTTGTTTTGCTGCAAATGGTGGATATGATATGAACAACGCAAGTATTGCAGGGCTATTTCAGTAAAGCCTAAAACTTGCTTACTAGCATTGCTGAGTTCTTGTGTCCAGTGTAGGTCCAACATAAATTAGATCTTGGACATGTATTAGAGGGCTCAGTAGGTTCTAAACTAGATTGAGAGCTTGTATTTTGCTTAGTTCCAATGAATACTTGTTCTCCCAGAGGATCTGTATTGAATAGGTGTGGTGCAGAAATGGTTGAGAACTCAGGGATGGTGAATAGATTACAGCACCAAAAATCGACCTTGAGGAGGTGGGTGTCAGGGGGACGGTTATCATCCTACAAAAATTGGTTCCTTTTAGTATGGGTTCTGGCATTTGTTTCAGTTTTTCTCTGGCAGAAGAATATAGTGGAAAGTATTGGTTTCTTCAAGAAGCCGCCTAGGTCCATTCCCAGATTAAGGCCCCATGTGTTTAATCTCACTGATTTTGGGGCTGTGGGGGATGGTTTGACAATCAATACAAAGGCGTTTGAGGATGCGGTGGCAACAATTGCAGCGCTGGGGAATGAAGGAGGAGGACAACTTAATGTACAGGCTGGACAGTGGCTCACTGCACCCTTCAATCTTACGAGTCATATGACTTTGTTTCTTGCAGAAGAGGCTGTTATCCTTGCAGTTGAGGTTGGACGCTTACATTTTTAAAAAAAAATTGCTTTCATAAAATAAAAATTATAGTATCTTATGTTTCTACTTGAGATAAATCATAGAACTTGCTACCTTTAATATTTGCCAAATAATATTTTTTGGTAGCTTTTGTTTAAATAATTGGCTTATGTTTTTAAGAAATCTTACTAACCGCGAAATTGAGTTCTTAACAAAAAGTAAAATATTAGAGTGGTTACAGATAACCCACATATTTTGTAACAACCCTAGCAATTATCACACAGAAATCTGAAGTAATCTAATCTGAGTACTCATAATATGCCTAGAGAAGATCCTAAAAACAGATACAGAAATTTCTTGCAATAACTCCCTTTTTGGTTTTTGTATTTGACTTACGAATGCACACATACAATAGTAACTACAAATTTAAACTGCTTACTGGGTGTACCCAGCACACTTGCTTGATTCCTCAAGCTTTCAGAAATCTGCCAACGTACTAGCAGATCAACAGTAACTCCTCGTGTCCTGCTCTCACTTTGCTATGTAACAATGATGGTTGCTGAAGGTTTTCGTCCCCAGAACCTGCTGTAGACTGCATCTGTGGGTTTTCGTCCCAGGCACTAATTGCTGAAGCTGTGTCACTGTCAGAATAAGGTTCTTTGTGTTTGATTTCAAAAGATGATCTCCCCTTCTTTCCAGCTCTGCCTGTATTCTCCATCTCATACAATCCTGAAGTTATGGCAATCAATTCCATAGTTGGTGGTTACTAACTAATAAACAACCCTCACAAATTACTGACAGCTAACTGACCCATTGCTACCTCCCTTCTGAGGATAACTACAGGCACGTCTAGTGATGAGATCACTAACAAAAGCAGTGGCGTTATGTTATTGAGCAACTACCTAACTGGCAGACCAATCTACTTAAATAGGAAGACTCAGCCTCTTCACACTAACTGAAATATCTACTCCTTTCTAACTGCTGGCCGGGACATAGTCAAGATTCAGTCCTGTTCAACTGTGACTAACTCAGAGCTGTGATCTAGTCTAAAAGGGGACATTACACGTCCTCCATCCCCGAATTTGCTTGTCCTCAAACAAGACAGTGCTGGGTGATCTATCGACAGTCTCCCAAGTAGCATCTTCCCCAGGTAAACCTTTCCACAACACCAGAATTTCAGCCCATACATGGTTTTGCAATTGCTTCTCTCGAGGACGAAGTATCTGCTTTGGCACTTTTAGCAACTTCCCTTCATCATCTAATGGTGGAAGCTGAGCTGAAGATGTGACCTGCTGCCCCACTACCTTCTTCAAACAAGACTCATGAAAGACGTTGTGGATTTGATTGGTAGGGGGTAACTCCAACTCATAAGCCACCTCACCTACACGTTGTACAATTCTATAGGAATTGTAGAAATGGGGCTTTAGTTTTGCAGCCCCACTTCTTTTTAAAGTAGACTGCCTGTGGGGCTGTAACCGGAGAAAAACCATGTCTCCCACTTCAAAATATCTTTTAGTGTGATGTCTATCAACATAAATCTTTTGCTGATTTTGTGCATGCTGGTTTTGATCACATAAACTTGTCAAAACCTTCCTGCTCTGCTCAACAAAGTCTCTTGCTGCAGGAACCCGTGTCTCAAGAATTGTCAACTTTGCAAAAGTTGGTGCATCATATCCATACAATGCTATGAAAGGGGACATCCTGATGGACATGGGGTAGGTAGTATAGCAGTACTTTCTAGGTATAACCATCTCACCCAAGCTGATTGATAATCAGTCACAAAACTCCTCAAGTACCCCTCAACTCATTTGTTCACTATCTTTGTTTGTTTATCTGTCTGAGGGTGATGACTAGTACTTAGTGTCAATTTTGTTCCTATCAACTTGAATAATTCTTGCCAAAAGGCACTCAAGAAGCATGCATCTCTATCACTGACCATGGTATGGGGTAGTCCATGCAATTGAAAGACCTCCCTAAAGAAAATGTCTACTACCTGCAGAG
This sequence comes from Cunninghamia lanceolata, assembly GCA_027924645.1. Classification (NCBI taxonomy): domain Eukaryota; kingdom Viridiplantae; phylum Streptophyta; class Pinopsida; order Cupressales; family Cupressaceae; genus Cunninghamia; species Cunninghamia lanceolata. Next base: position 2,005,343 of record BSBN01000467.1, on the reverse strand, counting down.
CTTTGAATTCATTGGGAATGGAGAAGAAGTGTGCAAACTTCATTAATTGATCAATGTAATGGGCTGCCCCTGTTGTAGTTTTTTTTTAATTTCTTATTATGTTATTTATTATTAGTTTTTGTGGTCTTTCAAAGCTAGACAGAAATTGCAGAAGGGGTTTTGTGTTTTGCATGTGAATTTTTTTTGCAAATACATTGAAATATATAACATGCATTTAAAACCCAAAAAAACTATAACCCAAATGCATAAATGAACAAAGACCCAGATCATAGAATCATGTAAAATGAATTACTGATGCATACCCATTTCATGTTCTTTGACTTCATAAGACTGATGTAGCTGAACCAGCATTACAAGCTCACAAAACATTACCAAAACATCATCAAATGAGTGTTCTCCTTCAAATCAGCTGCTGCAATATAGTTACTAACCCTAGGTGCCATGTTTCAAAGCAAAATCTGCCTCAAATGATAGGCGATTCAGCCTCCACTAGTACCACGTCCCAGGCTAGGGTCCGTACGGCCAGGAAGAGCTGCTACAGCCAATGTAAACTGCTGATAATCTTCTGTTTTGACATCCTCAGTAAATCTGCATTAACAAATGTGCAAAGACCCTTCAAATCACCTTCAAAGGCATGATATGCAAGCTGCCCACATAGCTATTTGACCTCAGCAGAATGGTACGGCCTCTATGTTGTACGGCCAGCAAGGAAACATAAAAGCAAATCCCAAAACCACCTCAAAGCTGTATAAATCTGCAACTGACAATATTCATCTTTGCTATTCACCAAAAACTCTGCATAAGAAGTATCACATCATCACCAAAATGCAACAAATCAAGCACAAGTGAAGCCTCTGTATGAAGCTCCCAGCAACCCTTCCCGATGCTGTCTCTCAAGCACGAAGAAGGTAGTCTCACAGAGGTTTCCGTCTCTACAAAACTCCGGTCCAAACCCCAAAGCCAAGCTTCAAGATTGCTCCATAAACATATTTTACCAAAAGTGAGAGAGAGAGAGAGCAAAATGAGCTCCAAAAGCTCTTTATAAACCCTTGGCTCCCAACCCTCAAAAGGAGGGAACTTTTATTAATTTTAAATTTGAAATATGACCCCCTTATCCCTCATGGAGCGCTCACTTTTCCTAGCACAACTTCAAGTTATAACTTAAACTTCATAAAGTAAAGTTACTTTAAATAATTTAAAGTAATGGGTGACCAATTTCTGGCTGTTCCACCACTATGCAACACTCATTGTTAAAGTATAATCTAGGGCTTCCATCAACATATTGTCTTCATTTCCTCCAGGTAATCCTCAATGTCCCCAATTCTAGGATATTTGGGTAATATCAACTGGTTATGCCTTACTAAGTTTATGAAAAGGTTCCTTTACCATTTTTTTGTGTTTGTATTTTTGATAGTTTCCTTAATTTTTTCTATAAATTTTTGATGTGGTACTGCGTGAATGGTTGCAGTATCAACTTTTGGAATTTTCCTTCATGTTTCTTCCTTTTCTTGTTTCTCTTCCCTCACAAATTATCTTCTCAAGTCCTTAAGGCATGAGGATGACGATAAGGAGTCACAATTACAAGTCTCATCCTTGGTTCCAACTCAATAGTATGCTGGAAACCCCTATTTGGTGGAAAGCTTGGAGGCACATCCCTAAACATAGACACATATCTGTCTAACAAAACTTGGATATCTAGAGGATATTCATCCACCCTTGAGTCCATGGTATCTAGAGGTGGCCCCTTAATGGTGAAACTGGTTGCCATCCAACTTACTTGGTCCCATCTCAAAAGCCTCTCTATTCAATGAGCTGGAACTTGTTGTATTGGTGCATCTTTAACCCCCTCGATGATCTTCTTTCATCCCTGCTCCACAAAGCTGAGTGTCATTGTTTGGTAGTTTTGTGTGAACTCTCCCAGCGAATGTAACCACTAGACGCCTAGAACCATGTGAGCTCCCCCAAGTGGAATGGCATAAAAGTCATAGGTGATAGTGTGCCCATCTAGCACCACTTGTAACTGTTGGACCACTTGCTTGCAGGCCAATGAATAACCATCTGCTACTGCCACTTCGAACGTTGCAAACTCTTCAACTTTCAATCTAAAACATGCTGTCACAGCCTGATCAGTAAAGTTATGGGTTGTTCCCCCATCAATGAGTGTCATTATGTGCTGTCCTCCAATCCTTCCCTTAACTTGGAAAGAATGGTACCTTGGTGCTCTTGACAAAGAAGCAATAGTAGCTGGCCGCACTCCCTCTTCAGGTGATTGCATGCCTTTAGTTACTATACTTGGTGGTGAGACCTCATCCTCTCCCACACTCTGTGCATCTGTACATGACTCGGGCTCTCCCTCGTCATTTGAATACACCTCGATCAAATGGATCTGTCCTTTTCCCAAGCACCTATGTCTTGGATTCCCAGGTTCTTTACAGTTGAAGCATAGTTGTTTCCTCTACAAGTCATTGTGGGTCATGTCTCCTAATTGTTGATTCCTAAATGTGTGCCCTGTCCCTTGGGATTTGTTGGGTCGAGAGGGTGCACCCCTTAGTTTCTGCGGAAAAGGTTTATACTGAGTTCCTTGTTGCCTCTGTTGTTGTTGACCCTTGGAAAGATTTGCTAGGTGTAGTGGTTTCCAAGGTTAGAGACCTTTTTATGGCAGCTTGCAACAAGTTGGGTTCAAGAGCCTTAACTAGGCCTTGAAGAGGTTCTTTCAACCCTTCCATGAAAAGGAACACTAGGCACCTCTCCAATACATCAGGTACCACCACTGCTATCCTTTGAAATTCAGCCATGTAATCATCCAGTGAGCCTTGATGGTGTAGCTACGTGAGCTCCCTAAAGTGCTCTTCAGTGTCTTGCCTCTCAAAGCTATTAGTCAATCTTTCACAAAATTCCTCATAGGCAGTGATATGGCTATGCCCTTGAGTCACTAGGCTGTGATACCACCATTTGTGTGTAACCCCTTCTATGTCAAGGACCACAAATTTGGTTGATTTTTCTTCATAGATCGGGCCCAATGAAAAATTTGTCTAGCTTCTGGATCCATGCTCTAGTTGAGGTTTTGTTGGATCCATCGAACGGGGGGACAGTTAGCTTTCCCAACCTGCTTTGTAAGTCTTTATGAGGCCTGTTCAGAGGTTTTTTACTTGCATTTTTAGTTCTAGTTTTTGTCTTCAACGTACAAAAATTCATGAAGGAAATATTTGCCCAAAATTTTGCAGTCTTTGCCCCATATATTGCATGAAGAGCATCCAAATCCTCCTGCTGCTGTCTGTCCATATCTTTGTCCTTAGTCACTACTTCTTTCTGCAAAAATTTGATCCTGGGTAGTCCTGTACCTATAGTTGACTTCGATGGGGTGTTCTGGTTCATGGCTGCAGATGAAGACACCCCTTGTGCATCATTGCCTGGAGGAGTAGTAGCATGATTGGTTTCCTTACCCTACATAATCTGAATGAAGAGCTCAATGAGCTATTGCTGCCCATTCTTTAAGGACTTAAGTACATCAAAAAATTCCTTCTCTTCCCCGTTTGACATTTTTTGCTTCCCCTGTTTCCTCTGGTAGTACCTGGTTTCTCTATCACTTAACATGTGGTAAAATTTGTTTGTAGGTTTGTTTTTTGCACTTGATTGTTCTGTTTTTTATAAAAATATATATTTTTGTATTTTCCATAGGCTGGCAAGATCACAGCTCTGATACCACTGTAACAACCCTAGTAACTATCACACAGAAATCTGAAGTAATCTGATCTAAGTACTCAGAATATGCATACAGAGGATCTTCAAACAGATACAGAAATATCTTGCACTAACCCCCTTTTTTTGTTTTTGTATTGGACTTATGAATGCACACATACAATAGAGGTAACTACAAATTTAAACTACTTACTGGGCATACCTTGTACACTTGATTAACTCCTTGAGCTTTCAGAAATCTGCCAACGTGCTAGCAGATCACCAGTAACTCCTCATGCCCTGCTCTCATTACTGTTGCTATGTAACAATGATGGTTGCTGAAGGCTTTCGTCCGTAGAACCTGCTGTAGACTGCACCTGCAGGTTTTTATCCCAGGCACCAATTGCTGAAGGTGCCTCACTCTCAAAATAAGGTTCTTTAGTTTTTGATTTCAAAAGATGGTCTCCCTTTCTTTCAAGCGCTGCCTATATTCTCCATCTCATGCGATCCTGAAGTTATGGCAATCAATTCTATAATTGGTGGATTCTAACTAACAAACAACCCATATGAATTACTGACTGCTAACTGACCCATCGCTACCTCTCTTTCCTCAGGATAACTACAGGTATATCTAGTAATGAGGTCACTAACAAAAGCAGCGGCCTTATTTTATTGAGCAACTACTTAACTGGCAGAGCAAGCTGCTTAATTAGGAAGACTCATTCTTCACACTAACTGAAATATCCACTCCCATATAACTGTTGACCAGGACTTAGTCAAGACTCAGTCCTGTTTGACTGTTGACTAACTTGGAGCTGTGGATCTAGTCTAAAAGGGGACATTACATATTGTGCATGACCTTTTGATACAGGAGCTTTTATTTTATGCTCAGATGTTTTCTTCTAGGGAACTGATATACTCGGATTATGCAGTGTAATTCACCAAACCAATTTATGCAAATAAATTCAGCTATTAGTTTTATTCCTTGACAGACTGGTAGTGTCATATATTAGCAGATTAACAGTACTGTCTAGTTGGGTGTTTATGATATGACAGCCATCGGTAACACACCACACACAACTAGATTTGGGTAGTAGAGACCTAGGTTTTTGATGCCATATCTATTTGCACAACAGTGTCTATGTACTATTTGTGAGCAAGATGGATTCAAATTGCATATACGAAGATGACTGTGACATTGTAGTCTAGATGAAATGGAGATCATTTTCACAGAGATGCAACATCAACTTCAATGCTGGTAATAGATTGCATCAAGGTCCGACAATAGCAGCTACCCTATATTGTGTTGAAACATAATATTTAGATCTATCCCCATGTGCTTGTTCCTTGCTTCCTAACCGTTTTTCATTTCCTAAAAGGCTAAATACGTTCATATGTTTTTAAAAAATTCAAACAAGTACTCTTGTTTGTTGGTCCAGATCCCAAATTGTTGATATGTTTTTGGACCATGTATGGCTTTCCTAGTACATGTATGGCTTTCCTAGTACATGTATGGCTTTCCTAGTACATTGTTTCAAAAGTATGTGAAAATGATAATAAATTGCAGATTAGTTCTAGAGCAACTTGAACATAATGCCTTGAGAATTTTAGACATCACCCTTGAAAGTATTGACATGTATTACAAATTGTCTTCCTGCCATTCGCATATACAGATGTGGAATAACAAAAGCTAGCATATATGGTTTAAGATGTATGAATGAAACTTATGTGCTTTATGGAATTATGATGTATGGCTGCAACTTTTATGTTGAAAGAATTTTGTTTTTGGATTTTAATACTTTTTGTTGAAGAGGGAATAGCTGTCCATTCATGGAATTTTTTGTCCATCCTTGTGATTTTTTTCCAAAATGGTGTCCATTAGTTAATATTTAAGTTCTTGGGTGGCTAATAAAGCCTGGCTATGTCTGCCTTCTTTCTTTTCCTAGAGTTGGTCTTCTTACTTCTTCTAATACCATCCCATTCTTCAGTTTTCAGGTATATTCGCATAGTCGTTTTTTTTTCATAGTTTGGCCCACACGGGTGTATTATATATTGACCAAATGTTGATAAATTATACTTTTTATTGGTAAATGTTTATTTAATGTATCTATTTTAAATCAACCCATTCCCAAGGGTTTCAGAAGCTCCCTATAATTTCATTACGGGGCCATAGGGTGGTTTTCTTCCAAGCCTAGTGGCAGTGATTTTTAAGTATTTAATAGATGTAATGTAAGTATGAAACCTTTTGCCAATTTCTGTAGCTGTAATTCCAACAGTCTTGGCATTATAGCAGTATAATTGGTGCTTACGCTGGATTCCCTTTTCAATTTTTTTTGTTAGACAATAACACATGCAACAAATCGTTTGCTTTTCTTCCCACCTAAGAACCCACATTTCATCATATGTGCTTAGCTTTAAAAAAACAATCATGTCAATATTTTCTTTTGTGTTTTTAGTTGATGTTTCCAAGTGGCTTGGTTATTAGTTCAAATCTAACCTTTGCTTAGTCTACTACCATGTTATGGAAGGCTTGAAAACAAGTTAATCATATTGGTTGTTCCTAGAGTAATGAAATTCTCTTGTTCACCTAGTTGGACAAGTAACCCCTTTAGTTAGTATGTACTTTCTTGAATATATTTCATGATTCCTATCTGACCCTTTATTATTCCGGATAGAGGTTGTGCATGATAGACATTGTGCAATTGTGTAAAATTTTAAAAATTCAAGTCTTACCATGCATTCTTATGCTACAGTGCTGCAGGATATGGCACCTCTTCCCTTGGTACGTGTACCGGTGTATCTGGTATAGATGTGGGTACGGTACAACCCAGATATTGTGCTCGCCCGTATCCAAAATTAGGGCAATTTTAGAGCTGCATCGGATACATCTGGATTTGACATTTTGAAAAAATTATGCCGTATCCAACTAAAATGTTATTGAAAAAAAAAAGCCTCTTTTGTCTGATGTTTTCTGTTTGAAGTTTTTAAAATGTTGAGTTATTTACTTTGAGCTCTATGTAATACATTTGCATTGGTAGGTGGGAATAAGAAGTGCTTCGGTTGAGGCACAAGGCGAGTGAGCGTGATCAATTCCTAGTGGTTGCTCCCTCTTGTTGAGTTTTGAATTGGTCGAATGAGCAAAGGTCAAGTGCATAGAGAGAAGCGGGTGCATTTCAAAGGCAAGATATTGATGCCAGGTCTTTCCCTCAAATTCCTCTTATATTATATAGAGGTCGAGTCAAATATTATATAGAGGTCGAGTCAACAAACAACAAGTGGTGAGTGCATGGAGGCTCTCTCTACTGGGCGGAGGCATCCGACTCTCTCGTAGGCATCTCACCCCATTATTGAGTGATGCTATTATGTACACCAAAACTTTCAAGCTTAGGCTTTCCTTTATCAATTGAACCAAACTAGTTCAGGGCTGCGGAATCATTCGCAGGTGGCTGGGAAGGGCTCTTGTTTGGTGGTTAGTGTATTTTAGTATATTGATCTCACTTTTGTGAACGCTAGACCCTAGTATATATTCTAGTTTTAGTCTAAATTTTAGTATATCAGTCAACTCTTTAAATATAGTTTAGGGTAGAGTTGCTCGATATACGACAGCACTTTAATACAGTTTTAACTTTATTTATGACATATTTATAGAGTTATAAGATCGAGTTATTTAATTAATATTTATAATTTAATAATTATTATTTATTTTTCTTATCCGTAAATTAGGCATAAAGGAGCCATACCCCATAAAAAGGAGAAAGAATAAACCAATAGAGTGCATGCCCTGAGAGTAGGGGTGCAACATACTATCAACCAACCTGAGATCTAAGTTCCTATGTTTCTTGCCTGCCCATCTTAACATGGGAGTGCAAGGTCATTTTGCTTTTTTCATTCTCTACTGATTTCCTTTTTTCTTTTAACCCTTGTCCATTGATTGTTTACATCCCCAGTATGCTCTATAGAGGCTGCCCTCGGGCTTTGACCCTCCACAGTTTGAGTTGAATTGCCTTCATTGTGCTCTTTTCCGCTTTTGGTAACTGAAGGAGCATTATCTGATATCTCTGAGACCTGTGGGAATGAGCCATTCTTTGACTTGGCTACTTTCTTGTCTGAAGCTATAACAATTCCCACTCCAATAGGAGGGTCACCACTAATTATCCCTGGAGACCCTTGCTTTTGAGATGATATCTGGTTAACATTCTCTTGCGGAGTACCTTCCTATGAAGATGTTGGAACCTCTGATATCTTGTTAACATTTTCTTGAGGTGTACAATTTTGTGAAGATGCTTGAGACTCTTTCTCCACTGAATAATGATGAACTGAGGCATCTTTCCACCAGGTGGCATGTTCATCCATCTTCTATTTGGAACAATTTGCAGCAATATGACCAGTTCTAAAACACCTGCAGCAACGAAAAGGCAAGCCCTCATAATCAAGAATCTGATTCCACCTGCGATTTGAAGTCTTCAAAATAATCTCAGCCGGAAGATTTTTGGAGGTGTTTAAATCTACCAGAATTCGAGCAAAGGTGGTGTGAAAGAAGTCAGAGGAGCCTTCATCAATGGCCAGGAATTTCCCCAATTTATTCCCAATTGCTGCAAAGTAGGAGTCAAACCAAAATTGTAGCGGTAGATTATGAAGCCGTACCCAAGTAGGCATAACAGCGAAGGATTCAGATGAAGGATTAAAACCTGGGTGCCATGGTTTGAGCATGAGAAGGTGCCCATCACAAATTCATTGGTAGTCTCAAAGAATGGTATTTCTGTCATGCACAAGATCGAAAACAACAATGAAAAAACCTCGGGTGTAGGGGTAGATTTGAAGATCGCCTTTCAAAATGGGGCTCCAGGTATAGTGATCCACTTGTGTAGATCGCGGAGGCTGGGCCAATGCTTGACAAACTTGCCAATTAAATCCTCTTTTGCGAAAAAAATTTCGCTCTCCTCCATCTCTCCTTTAACTTCGTCGTCAAATTCAATCTCTGGATTTTTAATGGCACTTTGTAATGGCCAGATCTTTTGTGCATCCTTTCCAATTTCAAAACGACTGCCAAGCTCTCTGTGCTTTGAATGGATCATTGCATCCAGATTTTCCTCTGCCGCGTCGCAGGAAAAACCCCCAGAATCACCCCTGTGAGTGGCTTGGGAAGACACATTTTGTCATGTCCCTATATTAATTGAATCAATTATGTACAATTCATTCAAATTAAAATATAAATACAAATATAATATATAATACATATTATTAAATAACCAACATAATTATTAATATTAATAATTAAATATTATAATAAATATATATAAATAAATATAAATATTAAATATCATTATTATTATCATCAATATTATAATATATTATTATTATATAATAATAATATTAGTATCAATATAATATTAATGAAGATATTATATAAAATCAGATATTAAATAAAGATATGTATTAATAAAGATATAAGATACTATATTATAAATCAGATATACATATATTTAAACTAAGCACTGCCTAAAGGAACTCACGATCTATCAGACCAACGATTCGCTGTTCCTTCCATTCACCTGTCTAACAATATCAACCACTCTGCTCTGATTAGTAATTGATACAAAGGCAGCGATGATAACAAAAAGGTGACGTCTCCTAAAGTCAGCGATCTCCATGAAAAGTGATGACTATTGGATGAAAGGATACCAATCTAAGATATAAAAGAATCGGGGGACTGCGCTCAGGAGATCATCAATCAATTCAGCAATCATCTCATTCTCAGCATCTAATACAGATTGAATAAAGAATCAAACAAGCAATTTCCTTCATCATACATTCCTACAGCCATCAAGAGGAATTGGATCTGCAATTCTTATTATATGAAGCAACAGTAATTATTGAATTAACTCAGACAGAAATTCAGTCATAAGATATATAATATTTATTAAATAAACTCCATATTTGAGGCAGCGATCTGCCCTGCTAACTACAGCATATCATTATAATGACAAGGTCTGGCTGCAAGGGCTTTACCCTATTGTTCAAATGTCAATGTTAAACATGACTGCAAGGAATTTCTTTAACACTACTTCATAGTTGAGTAAGATTGATAAAGTTACAACCATACCACCAATGCTATGAGTAGTCGGCTAGCAATAACAACTAATTTAGTAATTTCTATAACAATACATGGCCGCAGAACAATCATCCATTATAATAACAAGACACGCTTGTGAACCATAACAATAATTATTAATGGCAAAGCTTGAGCATTAGGCATAGAATAACAATATCATAGGAAGGCATGACTGCAAAGGCTCAAGGCTGAATAGGGTATAAACCATAGCTCAAAAAAACATAGCATCTTCATAAGTAACAATAATCAATGCATGATGTTGAATTAATCATAGTAACAAGTAAATATTAATTAAGAAAACATGTTAGTGATAATCTCAACATGTCATATCATAAATAAAAGATTACTATGCAAAGGTGGAGAAGTTGCTTTTTATGCATTCTAAAGAACCCTGGTTCTTTTGAAACAGTTCTTCAACCAGGTAGATCTCCATCAAGCTGCCTCATAACCCTCGTAAAGGCATAGCTCCCAAGCCGAATTCTTGAGTTCCTGGATTACCACCTCCCCAAACTCCTGAATCACGAATACCCCGAACCATTGGACAACAATCCATGCTGAGCTACACTCACAGAGCTCCATCATGTTGTCTCATGACCCTCATAAGGGTATGACTCCCTAGATCCACAGACTCCCAAGCTAACTGGGCAACTATCAATACTGAGCTTCAACTACACTAGATTCCTTCCTGTCTTCAAAGAACAAGGCTTCTTTAGAATGCATAAAAAGCAACTTCTCCACCTTTGCATGGTAATCTTTTCAAACCCTAGCAAAATTAAAACACGTGATCTGCTCTAATACCATATAACAAGAATCAAACACAATGATTACCAGGATATTCAATAATAAATTAAGAAGCAAACTCTTTCTTATATAGGTTACAATGAACTAAAAATAGACTAAGCTAAAAATGGCGATTAAGCTAAAAATAGCGACTAAGCTAAAAATAACAACTAAGCTAAAAATAGCAAAAACTAATTAAAGCATAAAGTCTAATCTAAGACTAACCTATTTTAAGTTGTTAAAACGACTTTATTACAAAAGTAAGTATTAAATATCTCTAATATTCACAATTAAATATTAGATTCGGTTGAATCAATTTCCTAGTCCAAATTACTATGGGACTGCAGAATAGTTTGTAAGTTTCAGTGTTCCAGGGATAGAACATTGTTGTGCTAGATGTTATCATAGAAACAATCACTGACGTCTATAAATCTTATATAAGGTGTTCTTGAACTAAGAAGTATTGTTAAGTTTGGCTATATGTGGCCTAAAAATGCCAACGCATTTACAAGTGCCCCTTAAGTAATCCTATTTTGAAAATATTTTAAACTGAAAAAGTCCTTTAAAGTAGACATTTTGATGGCCTTGTTGTTTTAATGTTCTCGAGGTTAGCTTATTGTATGGCATTTAGGCTTCTCTTTCTAAGACAGGCATTTTTGCACGAGTCAGAGAAATTTGTAATATTTAACTTATATTCCATCTATTAATGGCAGATATGTTTCTTCTAGACTTTTCTATGTGATATTCTGTTGAGTTTGTCTCTTATTTTCAGCTTATATTATATACATATTTTTTCTAGATTAATTTCCAAAGAGACCGATTAGCATTTTAATATGGAAATGATAATTAGTGTGAGCAAAGCTTGTAGTTTATAGGTATAAATTTCCCTTGAGAATATGAATATCCGGATGCACTGATTGGTGCATTCTGATGGCGCTGGATATAGTTGGTGTTAATTTAGTCAATTCTAGAATCTCTAGATACTCATCATTAATTATGTGATCCCAAATTTTTTGACTTTAAATATCTTGGTTAGTGTTTGCTGCAAAGCTTGTTTGTAAGTCCAACTTTGACTTCAATGAGCAGACTATTAGAATATTATATACGAATTGTGTCAAAACTAAATTGTCATTCTGAGCAAACTTGTCATTATGGGAGAAAGCAAAAACTAAAGAGAGTTCTAGTTCTTGTTATTGCTGCCTATTGTCAGCCAATGAAGCCTAGCAGGGAAATTTATTCCTTACGAGTGGAATATACATAGAGTAGCCTTACCAAAACCCTAAACTAAAATTCTTTCCTTAATGTAAGCGAGGAAAGGAAAATTTCTGGCTAAGACAAACAGTTAGAAGAGGTTTGGCTGGAGGAGAATCAGAAGATTATTAAGTTGCAAATTAAGAGAATAAAACAGTCCAAAGTTTCTCTCATCAGTGTACAATGTTGCAATGCATTGACTTACTGGTATTTTGCCCTGTGAATTTATAAGCTGGCTTTCCCATGCAAACAGAAGGACCATGGTGTAGTGGTGAATGGTCATAATGACCAAAAGGAAGGCCGCAATTTCATTAAAGTTGTCTGACTGGAAATATTGTTGGCTGAGATTCCAACTCCTAGTTGGTTTTAAAAAAATGACATGAACTTCAAAAATTAAATTTAAGCTTCTGCTCATGCATCTATAGGGAAATCTCACTTCTTCATCTCCAAGCATATATTTCAACTGAAAAAAATTTTGCAAAATAAAATCTAGTATTGTTCATCATTTATCCATCACACTCTTTCTTCTGTTATCATTCTCCTCTATTTGATTCAAACATGAAAAGACATTACTGACATTTTTTTTATCACCAGAAGCTTTTCCTATGGACCTATTTTTATCCTGAGTTTTATAATTTTTAACAAAGAGCAAGCTCTTCTGCTTTGGTGTAGCATTCTGATGTTAGATTTAATGCCACGGAAAAGGATGAGTATATACCATCTCGCTCAACTTTTCTACCCCGCAATTTGTTGCTAGATCTGCCCCTGTATTTCCTGTCCTCCTGGTATGCTGTTATGAAATCTCAAATTCTCAGTTTCCATCCTAGTTTCCTGATTGATATTTTTTTATTTGTGATTTATTGCACTGCCTCTTTTTGATTGTTTCAATAATAAGCATCGAGTTCCCTTCCATCAAAAGTTTTCACCATCTATTTTCCTTAATCAGTCCTATTCCTTCTAATTGCTTCTGCCTTATTGTTTGTATGTCCCAACTAGACTGAAAACATTCACAGAGATTGTATATCATCATCTCTTAAAATTCCTCCTCATGGTCTTCTTGGATTTTTTTTTGCAGCTCCATCACAATTGAGCTTAACCCCATCTCCAGGATGTTTCTTTCTCACATCTTTAAGCTTTTTCATCCTATTACCACCAAACCCATTATTGAATAGGCAGATGGATATTTTTGTATCACTAATTTCCAATCAAAATTACTATAAATAGAGTGTGGGAGCCGCAAATGTTTATAATTTTAGGATTCATGGATTTGTTAAAATTATGTATTTACTATTTTGGGAATCAAATATATACAAAACACAAAGGTAAAATCATTTAGATATTATGTTGATACTTATATAAATAATTTTTTTAAACCTTTGCTGGGCTGTGGTCTAGTGATAAGTTTGAGTACATGCTATTGAAAGATAAGTATCCAGGTTCTATCCTTAGTGAGTGTGCTTCAGTACACCAAAGGACGAAGTGCTATCCCAGGCGGTTTTGATGGAAAAGATGGTCTTCCTGTTGCAGCCTTAGCAGACATGGGAATTTAAATTTTACTCAGATTAAACGAGCTGTTCTCAAAATGAGAAAAACCTAAACATTTTAAATTTAAACAAAACCATGAAACAGTAGAATTCTAGAATAGTCTTTAGCAATCACCTGGGATTTACAGCTTATTGTAGATCTTGTGATATTATTATTATTTTTTTTGTGTTTCTAGTATCAATGAGCATTTTAATAAACAGTTCTGACTTGCAACATTCATTTGTTTTTGTAGGATGAAAAATATTGGCAACTGATGCCCGCATTGCCTTCATATGGATATGGCAGGGAGCATCCTGGGCCACGTTATGGCAGTCTAATTCATGGTCAACATCTTCAGGATGTGGTGATTACTGGTTTGTTTCTTAATCCCATTGATCTTTTCCTTCTATGGCAAAGATGTGCTTCATTGTACCAAATTTAAACTGATTATATGATGATCCTGTTTTCTCTTCTAGTAGTTTGTCGGAGACAGTCTGTGTGGTGCGACTCATATCTTCTGTGAAATAGTGGGTTGTTTGATTGATTTTATGAGATGATTCAATTGATGCTTGCTTTTAATGCATCAAATTATTGATAAATTTGCTTATAAAAAAATACCTTCTTGAAGAAGAAGAGAGCTGTTTCACAGGGAGAGTAACTGGCATGTTAATCTTTTAATATAATAATCAGAGGAATAGCTCAGCAATCCAGAAGTTCAAGGCATTATTAGCTGTAAGCAAAGTGACAATTACAATTATTGAACTCTACAGCTTACGAGTTCACTCCTTTGGAGCTCTTCTGGAGTTAGAGGTACTTTTGGAATATCGGTTGAACTCATTCAGTGAACAGAGCCATGATACTCTTCATCCTACTCCAGATTTTTGAAGGAATAGGTTGAGTTCTTGGTTTCAGTGTCATTCCCTATTTGTCCAAACTGAAAAATCTTATTACCATGAAATATGTCCTTTTAGTAAATATATTTAGCTGAATTGTTCTTTGCAGGAGGGGTGTTTGGCTTTTATGTGTTGATCCTTGTTTCTGGGATTAGATTGCCCAGTTTGTAAGTATTATGAATTATCTCTCCTTTGGATCCATACCAGTAGTAATAAGAGGTCATTTAATGCAGTAGTGTGATTTGTATACTGAAATAGTCAACATTCTATAAGGAGATTTGGATCGAGAGTTGAGGTATTTACATTGCCAATCTAGACATAACAGTAGAAAGAAAGATCCAATGTCTTTTCTAGAGCCATTTTTGCACCCACAAAATTAGAGATGTGCTTCTAGTGTGTCAAGTCACTTTTTTTCTACAGAAACCAGCAGTTATAAAAGGTCATTTCATGCAGTAGTATGACTTTTATAATGAAATATTCAGCATCTTAGTGGCTACTATGATATTATCTGAAGAACAATCATAGGGAGATTTGGATTGAGAGTTGAGGTATAAACATAGCAAATCTAGATATGAAAGTTGAGAGGAGAAAGATCCAATGTTTTTACTTAGGGCCATTTTTGCACCAACAAAATTAGTTTTTACTTAGAGCCATTTATGCACCAACAAAATTAGATATGTGCTTCCAGTGTGTCAAGTCGTTACTTTCCTCCAGAAACCAGCAATTATGAAAGGTCATTTCATGCAGCCATATGACTTGTATACTTAAATATTCAGCATCTGATTGGCTATCATCTGAAGAGCAATCATAGGGACATTTGTATTATAGTTGAGGAATTTACATTGCAAATCTATATATGAAAGCTGAGAGGAGAAAGATCCAATGTTTTTACTTAGGGCCATTTTTGCACCAACAAAATTAGTTTTTACTTAGAGCCATTTATGCACCAACAAAATTAGATATGTGCTTCCAGTGTGTCAAGTCGTTACTTTCCTACAGAAACCAGCAATTATGAAAGGCCATTTCATGCAGCCATATGACTTGTATACTATTTTTCAGCATCTGATTGGCTATCATCTGAAGAGCAATCATAGGGACATTTGTTTTATAGTTGAGGAATTTACATTGCAAATCTATATATGAAAGTTGAGAGGAGAAAGATCCAATGTTTTTTCTTAGAGCCGCTTTTGCACCAAAAAAATTGGAGATGTGCTTCCAGTGTGTCAAGTCACCACTTTCCTACATAAACCAGCAGTTTAAAAAGTCAATTTGTTGAAGTCATATCCCAACTGCTTTGGACTCCCTATGACCACTTTCTGAAAATGACATCCAACTCTCCTTCGAATCACAATGTTTGGACCCCCAATTTGGTATCTTAACAAAGAGAAAATGACATGGCAATATAGGATGCTGGTTTCTATGAGAAAATGGCAGTTCTCAAAGTCATTTTCAAAGATTGCATCTCCCTTAATGCTTCTTGGAGTTGCTTGTGACCTCCTTTTAGAAACAATGTTAAATTCTTTGTTCCTTCATACTAACCAATGCTTTAAGGTGCTTGTGTGCTAAGTGGGTTACCTAGCCTTGCAATTATTACCAATATACACGAGGAAAATTGTTATTAATGTAATTACTAGAGGTCATCTTGAGATGAAGCCAAACACACATGTCAAATCCCACAAGAATGAAAAATCTAGTAGAATTCTCCTTTAAATGGCACTGGCGCTGTTCAATATGACAATCCAATAGAAATCTATTGCAGCTGCAAGACAAATCTTGTTTCTGACTTAAGAGAAAGATATTTATGGATATACAAAATGTTTCCAAGTGAAGATCGTTGATCTGGTAAAACTTGTAAAGAACCAAAACAACTGAATGCATAAAAATTTAAAAGAGAAGAACCACACTACATATGAAGTTACCCATGTAACCAAATATTTGTTAAGATCGGTAATTTTCCCCAACATATGCTTTTACAATACAATTAATCCTCATGCAAAAATTTTAGGTTCATGAGCAGTGTTTCTGACATACAGGAACTTTGCCTAGGCTAAAATTGAAACACTACCTTCCATTAAACCACTGCCCATTTTTAAATTCATGCCTCCCTTAATCGGTCACTTAACTCCTACTCTACCTCCCTACACACTTAATTTAATTGAGGCCTCATCTATGATTCGAGGAAGGGGTAAGTGCGAGGGACCTTCCAAGGGATCCCTACTAAACTATTGGCTCTTTACCAAGATGTGCATATTCTATCCAAGTAGGGACCTTCCAAGGGACCCCTCCTAATCGATGGGCTCTTTCCAAAGGTGTCCTTATTGTATCCAAGTTAGAACTTACTCATCTTTATTTGGAGGGGTACTCAAAACCTATTGTTTACTGCTCAATTGATAAACAACTATCTATTTCAGAGTAAACAAACTTAACATAAATAAATTACTCCAGAAGTTGCAGAATAATACCACAATTGCTTTTATTTATTTCATTTATGCTCTTATACAAAGACCGGAATAAGGGAACAATTCTAACATGCGGTACCTTCCCTGATCACAGAATTCTATATAAACTCGCCGACAGTTGCCAAGCAACTACAACCGTTGGCAACTACCAAAAACTGTTTTCCTCGTAACTTGCACAAGCTGACAAGGTATTAACATACCTGTCGGAGATAACCAAAATATTACGACATAACAGATAAAATATACTAACTACACCTATATCACCTTGATGGAAACTATTTATATTCAACCAAAACACTAGGGTCTACCTGTAGCAAATGCACCAAGTGTCATAGGTCAGTCCAAAGTGTAATGAATGTTGTCCATCCAATTCTTATGAAGTTCCAAAGTATTGTATATGCACATGTAAAGAGGCACAAAATGGTGTGGCTGACCTTTTGGTCAAACATGCCATTAGTTAGACCATAGTAGCAAAAATATTTCTTGGGAATAAATTGGCGAACCAAAAGATAAATATTTTTTCTATTAATTGGGAAAAAGAATTGGGTTAGGGTTAGGGTAAAAATCAGAAGAAATCACTGCAGAAATTAGGAAAAAAAAAGAAAATATCTGGAAAAATAAAAAAAAATCAAAGATCACGATCTTTTGGGGAAAATTGCATTTTTTTTTGGAAAATCACTATTTCCCCTCAAAAAATTGTGAAAATTGGTCAATGACTTGGTCAAACCCTAGAAAAAAATTTGCAAAGATAGGCCGGGCACTTTTGCGAATTTTGGTAACTATAAGTCAGACACCACATTAATGTTGCCCTAGTCATTTCTGCAAAGAGTCCAATGCCTTCTCGTATCCTGATTCCTTGCCAGGATCAATTATAGATCACAAAACTTGTCCTCTTGAAAGAGAGGTCGCAAGTTCAAATACCGCAGGGGTTAGGGTATGTATGCCTCATTAGAAGCACAGTTAGGTGCCTCCTGCATACTGGGAGTATGAGGTAGTCTCATATGTTATAAGCCACCTGTAGACCCAAAATCAGGTCGCTCGACATCGTAGACTATAAAAGGATCCATTTCCATAAGTCTTGTGTATGCCCCACTTCTAGGTAGTGAGTTTTTATTTTTTGAGATATCCTGGGCTTATCTTATCCCTTCCAAACCTATCCTTTTTACTCCCCCTCAGTATTTATTACCACCTTATCACCTTAAAGGCTAACTCTTAACATAACCCACCTAGCATATCAGATTTTTGAACCTGGGAGTTATCTTCATCAAGGCTACTGCCTTTCACACCTTCACCCCACCATATTTCTTTATATAGTTATAATCTTTTTACTGATATTTATTTTACCCTACTACCCTATTTCCCCTTCCATCCACTGCCCTCCACTGCCACCCTATCTTAACATTTTACTCCCTTAATTTCCAAATTTCCAAACATCCCCAAGTTCCCTACCTCACCCTTGCTTCCCATTCCTCTAATAACTACTTCCTGGCATCACATTCTTTTTTCCCTTTTCATTTAAATGTCCTTTCTCCCTTTGTCATTGTCATAAATATGACCATTCATCTCACCAACTTTGCACAAAGGCTTAAGTATTCTGATCCAGCATTTGAGATGCTAATAATGGTAAAGGAGGTGAAATTGTCCCATCCTTCTGATGCATTCTTCAACATCACAAAACTTGCCATTTTGAGGAACCGTGTATAGGGTTTCAGCTTTTTGTATAGAGGGACTCACAATACTGGGCATTTAAGTCTACACCAAACATCAACCAACCCAAACTAATTTAATTGCTACCATACACAATTTCCACGGACCTTATGGTAAAAGAATAATTAAAGGGTGCATGTATGGTTGAAAAGAATTTAGGATCTTCCATGGTCATATGCAGCCCAAATTATGATCTCTTGGGTCACCTACACAAGATCCCTTTTCAGAAACAATTGGCTCAGATGTGATATTTCTTTTAACCATCATATGCCTCCTTTCAGATGAAATCTGGGGCCGAGTGTTCTCATATAAATTGTGATAGGGGTTCTTGTATATGTAATCGGTGATTTTTAACAATTAAGCAACTCAAATTATCAGCATAGAAGAAAGAAAGCTAAGGTGCAGTTGTATCTCATGAATCCTCAATTCTGCTGTATGGCTCTACCACAGGTAATAAATTCAAATAATTCCCTCATAGTTGAAGATGAGGAAGGTAAACCTGCTCACACCCATCACCCATCATGCATTTCAATGGAGTTTACCTCAGGTGAGAGATCTGGTTGTCAATGTTTCAATTTTGAATGCTATATCTCCTGCAGTGGTCGATCCCAGGGCCAATTTGTATCCTCTTTTACCAAGGCCTTTTTCTTACATCGACAAAATCGGGAAATTTTCACAATCAAATTCCAAATATTCGAAGCCCTTCTTCATCGTTCAATACGGGTCCGACTCCTCAAGTTCTACCCATATTTCAAGTAGCTCATCCATACTTCAAGTGTTCTCTACCTCTAAAATGATAACCTCTTTGATTATCATCAACAACAGATACTTGGTTACATGTTTAATGTGGATGAGCATAGTAGATAAAAGTTGGAGAAGCAGAGCACCTGATGACCCTCATTAATATATAACATGATAAATTGTGTTGTTTAATTTACCAACTGAAAGTGAACAGTAATATGTTATATGTTAACTGTCTAACTAGGTCATGCGATGGTATACTTATTTTCTTTAAATCCTTATAGGATATATCTAATAGCGCTCAACATAATGAACTTTGCAGAATTTGTGTTTAATTTCTCATTAGGCATTTTAAATCAGGATAATATTTCCCCCTTAGAGTCGATTCATTTTTTTTTATCTTAGCAGGTTTGCTATGGATATTTATTTCAGCAGTGGGAATGCATTATATTTTGACATCTGGGTTATTGTCCGATGTATGCTGTATTTTTATTTTCTATTTGCTCCATGAATTGTGGCCTTATATTCTCTAAAACTTGAACAAAGAGAATTACAGATGCCTTAAATTAATGCAGGTTACAATGGGACCATTGATGGCCAAGGGCAAAGTTGGTGGACTAAGTATCGACAAAAGCAGATGAACCATACTAGAGGAAGACTTGTGCAGTTCATGTGGAGCAGTGACATTCATATTACAAATATCACACTACGTAATTCTCCATTTTGGACACTCCACCCATATGACTGTAAAAATGTTTTCCTTAGCGGATTGACTATTTTGGCTCCTCTGGATGCTCCAAACACAGACGGCATTGATCCAGGTAGACAATCTTCTTGGCAGATCTATCTTTTGCATGGTTCCACAACCTTCAAGAATATTTCTGTATATTTTACTTTGGATGCCACATCTTTCTAACAAAAGTATATTGCACACAAATTTTTAACCAATGCACGTATACTCTGTGTTTAATGCTCACAATTTCAAATTTAACCCAAACAGAGATATCCAGCTATTTAACTAATTACCATCATCTTGCTTCATCTGATTGATTGCCTAACTGGTGAGTTTCTATGTAACACATTCATATCTATTGATTGATTCAAGGTAGGGATCATGCTGAAGGCCAGTAAATACTATATCCATTTTCTCTTCTTCATTGTCGTTGCCATCAACCTAATTTTCCATTCCAATCTGCTCTGGGACATTTTAATCATTATTCCAAAAGATTATTTAACTGTTTATATTTGTTTCTAAGATTGAGCATTAAAGTATTTCACAAGCTCTATGAAACCTAAAAGCAAGATGTAACTCTTACATAGCAATATTTTTTATAGAAAATTTGAATATAAATATTTTTTAATGATAGATATGAAATGCAAGGGATCAAAAAATAAAGATTAAAGAACAATTCCGTATGACATCATCCTAATTTTGGCAGGTGTAAGGAACTAATTTATGATTACGAATCTGTTAACTATATAATGTGCATGAATAATAGAATAAGAAAATTGGAGGGAAATGCAGCTGGATTTTTCTGAAGTTCACAGTTTGTTAATGTTTTCATTGGGAAATCTTATCTGTAAAGGTTTCTTTAACTAATTTTTTTGTCGGTACCTCGTCTAAAAAATAGTGTAGTGCTCATTGGAAAAAAATAAATATATCTCAGCTTTTTGTGTTTCAAAATTGAGAAGTACAACTCATTATATGCTAACAATTGTGAGTTGTTTTACTTTCTGCATTTTCCTGATTGCCTATTTTGATGCCTTAATTTTTTTCATACAAAACTGCAAAGGGATTATGGATATTAGCAAGAAATTATATCTACTACATTTTTTGTTTAATCCTTTTGATGGAAAAGGTACTAAAGCCTCTATTTCTGTTAGACTCTTGTCAGAATTGTATCATTGAAAATAGCTACATAAGTGTTGGTGATGATTGCATAGCAATTAAAAGTGGTTGGGATCAGTATGGAATAGCATATGGTCGACCTTCTGCAAATATTGTTATCCGGAATCTCATACTCCGATCCAGAGTAAGGTGAGGTAAAATGGGTTGCAGAGATGCGATGCCATCACTTACCTTGCTTTTCTGTAAAGAAGTCTTCCCTTAATTTTTTATTTTCCTTTTGCATATTCATTGATTTTGCAGCTGTATGCAGTTCATAGGATCATGAAGCCATTATTTATTTTTACTCTTCTAAATTTTTATCATTTCATTACAGTGCAGCAGTATCAATTGGGAGTGAAATGTCAGGAGGTGTCTCCAATGTCACAGTTGAAAATATTCTTGTGTGGCAGTCAAGACGTGGTGTGAGGATTAAAACTAGCCCAGGAAGAGGGGGTTATGTGCGTGATATATATTACAGAAATTTAAAATTCGACACTCTTCGGGTGGGAATAGTAATTAAGACTGATTATGGTGAACACCCGGATGAAAATTATGACCCAAATGCTCTTCCAAAGGTTGAGAACTTATACTTTCATGGTGTGCATGGTACAGAGGTGCGTGTACCTGTCAGAATTTATGGTCGTGAGGAAATACCTGTAACAAATGTAGAATTTAGGGATATGAATGTTGGAGTAACATATAAGAAGAAAAACATTTTTCAGTGTACTTACATTGAGGGAAAAGCAATAGGAAACATATTTCCAAGGCCATGTGAAAATTTGGCTCTATATGATGACAATGGGAGACTAGTTCGACCTGCAAAAGCATTTAATGAGTCAAATATAGACTATGATTTTTGAATCTGTTGAGAATAATTTAGAGAGTTTCTTTTTAAGCCATGTCATATTCTGGGTTGCCTTTCATGCAAGCCAAATGACAATTGAAGATTCAGAAGTTCATAGATGGAGTCCAATTATTTTTGAAGATTCAGAAGTTTGTGACTGAATCTTCTTGTAATCATTGTTAAGTCTATTAGTTTACACAATTGAATCTTCTTGAATGTACACAGTTCTCTCCAGAATCACTGGAGTGCTTATTTCCATTTCATGTAAATGGATTGATGTAATGGAATTGTTATGTTTACCAGTGCCTACTTGAGCGAGTTACCATTGGATGGAAAGTTTGTATAAAGCTTCTAGTATAGCTTCCATCGGATTACAAAGTTGTATAAAAGATCACTTCTGATTCCTATGCTAATTTTGGAAATTCCATGTGGTACTTGAATTGCTGGAATGCATGTCTTTGAGAAATTTCTCTTTTAAGGTATTTCTTGTCCTGCATGGAAACGGATTTTGACTAGATTTTAATTTGGTGCTTTTTAGTATTGTTACTTATCATATTTAGCATTCTTATGGCTGGCATGATCAGTTCTTTGGAGTTAAATAATTTGGCATGAGATACTTTCATGAGGCTCTTTATCACCATGGGACAATATATGAGAAGTTCGTATCTTGCTAGTCAATACAATGTGTGTGGCCTAGCAAACAGTCAAAACAAATAACAAGACTCAAAAATCGATTGAACCATTGAGGACTTAAGACCGAAGACCCCTAATGTATCATGGATTGTGATTAATCCAGAGCGATCTTCATGCTGTGATGTATGAGAAGATCAGAGATTATTTAAATCTGCAACATGCAATGAAATAAAACAAAAATATTTTGTTAAACCAAAACCATCAATTGTATTCTCCCATGTCAACATTACCTAACAAGTCACATGTCGCCAACATTTTTGCAACTTTAGGAGGCAACTATGATAACAAAAAAAAAAAATCAATCTCATTGTCAAAGCAGCAATCATTTTAAAATTCAATATTCTCCATTTTACTTGGCGCCCAATTAGGAGACATGGTAATGGTCTTTGTAAACCTAATTCTACAATCTAACAATTGCAAATTTGCTGCTTATTTTTACATAATAATTTTGCTTGTATGCTTGGGTTCATAAATCTTCATTTCTCCCTTTACTTTTCTTAAAAATTTCCGTCCAATACAGGCATTGTGGTGGTAAAAATTTCCATGATTTACAATTAACATTGCACAAGCATAAAGGAGAAATATGGAACACACAGAATTGTAGGGTATCAATAGTTAACCAAATAATATGCTATAAATTAAGACTACCGATCCATGCCCATTTTGATGAAATGAGGTAGAAATCTCATATATTTATATGCAACAATTGCAATACCCGAAAAACCCTAAGATGAGTATTCAATCTTAATTATGTAGGTGTCAAATGATTAAAGATCTTCAGAATGGCACGAGTTGGTAACACATTGGGTACCAACGTGATAATCACAAGGATACAAGAAGAAATAACTCATTGGGCCCAATCACTTTGGCATACACTTCACACCAACATTGCCTTCTAAAGACAATTTCTTGGAGGACAAAGAGTGCAGAAACGAGAAAAGTTTGCCTCTGACAAATGAGAGCATAAGGTAATCAGTCAACATATCTCCAAAGATGATGCACGCTTGCTGAAGCCAAACCAAATACTCCACGTAAAGGTGCATTCAAAGCAATGATTTTTCTAGTGAAGATCAGTCCCTACATTCTTAATGAAAAGTTTTAGTTTTTTACCTTGTCATCCAAGCAAGGTGTATAAAAAGCAATATTTTGTCAACTAAATGTCACCCCTAGTCCAGATGTTCATGAAGAGTTAAGTTGTCATCCTTGGTTGTTAGCATTGCCACCTTACGTCATACTCTTGTGCCAATCAAACAACAATGCACCCACGAACTGCCACCATACATAATCCGTACGATCTGCCATAAATCTCCAAGACCTTCAAATATATAGGAATTCACACAATCCAAACAATCCTAGGATCACCAACCTATAAAAGCAATATCCACAAGTCTAGTTCATGGATTTACTTCCAAACTCCTCCCCTCAAGTGTTGATCTTTGGTTTAATATTCTCAAATATTAAATCATATCAATGAGGCCAAAATGCCCACTAATTAATGCCACAACTAAAGATTATAAAGGTAATGACTGCCCAACAAGAACTTAGGACATATGAAGTGGGATTTTGATTGTGTACCACCTTTGCATCACAATATGCCTAATATGCTCCTTATAGAATTCTAATCTAGACTCCATATTACAAATTGTTTACTTCATTTGGTCAAGCATGTAGCCAAGGATAGGAGAGTGTATATCAACATATGTTAAGAACATAATACATTAAATTCAAGATTCAATGTTAAATATTCATTGATTCAAATATATCAACAACAAAAGAATAAAATTTTATTGTTTTCTTTATGATAAATGGCCCAGAGACTACAAAATGACAAAATGCGCAACAATAGGTTTAACAATAAGATTATAGATATAAACATATACAATTGTCAACAACTAGATCTCCTATAGCTACACCTCATTTGGCTTACTGATATCAAAATTAGCTTGTGACTTTAATTTACTCCCTACATCAAATTGTGACTCATCCAATAAGACACAAATCAATCCATGCCATACCTCCTACTCATCAATTTGTCTAGCATCTTTAGGGTCAATATCCCAACATGTGGTTAGATTATATCAATCTTAATGTTGCAAGGCATTGTAAACTACAACTAATTTATTTGCTTGTCTAGAGGTAAACCTATTCCTCTTGACCAAGCGGATGATGTTGTGACGACCAATTATTCTTTACAATAGAGGAACTAATTAACTATGAGAGTGGATGAGTGGCAAGCTACATGTGTCAAAGTGTATATAGATGATACTTTCATTTTTAGTGCTACATGAGGAACATCTCTTCATCCATTAAAATAAGTTTTGCAAGTATTGAAGGAAAATAAAATTATATGCAACATGAATAATATGAGTTTACAAACAATTACTAGTCTATTTAGGCCTTGTGGTTGGTGAACTTGAAGATAATCCAACAAAGGTCGAGGTTATCATACATTGGCCCACACCTAGAAGTGCCATTGAAACTAGAAATTTTATTGGAGCATTATAGTACGTGAGAACATTTATTCTATCTTTTGCACCATTACAACACCTCGATGTGCTAGAACATGATGGCACTTTTGAGTGTTTAAAATATAAATTTGGCCACACACCACCTTGATTTCTATCATCCATATAAGATTGAAATGGATGCAAGGGAGTATGCTATGGGGGCAATTTTGTTGTATAGAAATTTATTAGTTTCATATTATTCAGAGGAATTGATGATAGAACCATTATTTGTTAGGCAAAAAAACTAGATTGCATATTAACCACATCCTCTCCAATATTTGCAAGCACACAACAAATTGTAATATGAGAGGCACTTTAAGTGGATGTGTTTTCTTCAACAATTTGATTTGGTGATCAAGTACATGATGGAAGCACATGTATAGTGGCAGTGATGCAAATTAAGCTAGCAATTTAGGGGACAATTTACTATTTGAGGAACTAAATGTATTATAAGAAACAACTAACCAAAACTCAAACACAACAAGATTGACAACTATTGAATAGATTAACAAAGTATAATTATTTCAATTGAGATCTTTGTTACCTAAATTTCACTACAACTCATTCAGGTAGAGTTTTGATTCAAAGTCTAAAAGGTACATTTTATCTGATCCTTATTAAATTACATTCAAGTGCATAAATGGAATAATTTAAAAGATTGTGATTTATAATTTAAATGGAATAATTTAAAAGATTGACAACTATTGAATAGATTAACAAAGTATAACTATTTCAATTGAGATCTTTGTTACCTAAATTTCACTACAACTCATTCAGGTAGAGTTTTGATTCAAATTATTGCATTTATTCAAGTGCATGTAACATAAGAAAGATTTATACAAATTCTCTCTGAATTAAACAAATAATCTTTATTGATTGTAAAATGGATATTATCTCACACAAGCCGTGAGATTAACTTTTCTTATTCAATGGAATTGAAGAACAATCTATACATGAATAAGTAAATGGAAATAAAGAACATGTGCATATAAAGGTAGAGGCCAGTCATTGCCTGAGAATGACTGGTTTTGGTTCTTGTGTGTAATCTTGTCGCCCAGAGTTGTCTTTATCTTTCCAAGTCCATGTCATCTCCCCTTCCTGCATCTGGCAAAAGAATGAGGTTAGAGTAATACTCTAAGCAATGAGTGGTCCTAACCTGACATGAACAGGTACTTATGCATGCATAAACTGATCCTCAAATGCATTCAACAAGAAATGTATACTTTGGATGTCCTAGAAAGAAAGCAAGTCATCAAGCACATCCAGAGTATGCATTTATTTTCTAACAAGTTTGCTTCATGTGCAGATATAGGTGAAATTGTGTTTCTGAGTGATTCATCAGTTTATATTATGAGTGGAGAAAATGTGGCTCCCACAAGGGTTGAGCCCAACTCATAAGTGTTACAGAAGTATTTCATATGTATTCATCAGATGCAGAGTATAGATTGTATGAAAACAGAAGCAAGCATCATGTAATGAGGTCCATACAAGGGACTGTCAAGGAGTGAAGACAGTCATTTCAAGAACAGAGATAGTTATAAGGATGACAGTCAAAGATTACTATGTTTGACAGACCAAAGAGATCCATCTGAAGCAGTCATCCAAGATGAACAACTAAAGGTTCATAAAGCTCTGTTAGAGGTATCATAGGTCTGCAACAGTCAAAAGACAGTCAAAAGAGGGTATGTTAATCTTAATAGAATTCCTATTCTATTATCCATGGGGTGTGTCCTTATGTCTTGGTTGCAGAGGCCTTCAAGAAATCTCTAGATGAAAGGAGGTGTCTAAACAAAGAATAATAAAAGAAGACCATGTTCATAGTCATGGAGACTGTCATGAACAGTAGCAAGAAGAAGGAGACATTCTACAATTATATGGGGATAGTTCACATGTTGTAAGAATGGTTACAAAAAGGATACAGTCTTGCAAGAACAACAGTCTAATGCATGATAGCAGTCTATCAGCATGCAGTGACAGTCATGATCTGATAATGCAAAAGAGAAAAAATAGTATACCTTCAAGTTTCTTGAACTTTGAAAAGGCATGTTGGTAGGCAGATAGAGGTTTTGGGTTTGAGTCAATGATGTGCAGAGGTTATTAGTGCACCCCTCAGTAACTTGTCTCCATGAACACATGTTAGAGTTTTGTGAAGGTCTAGATTAAAGATCTATGTGAAGACAGTCACTTGATAACAGCAAGACAGTCCTTGAGACTGTTACATAGTGTCAAAAGAGCAGTCTTCAACATCAGATAGCTGTCATTTTTAGGAAAAACTAAGAAATAGTTATAAGCATTCAAGGAGAAAGAGGAATAATGGAGTAGGATGATCCTGTCATACTGTCTTGAAGTTAAAACTCAGATAAGAGATCTACCTATAGCCTTTTAAAGTAGTCAATAGTGTTATCAACATACAGGATTGGTAAATGATCATGAAAAGTTTGAGTATCAATAACAATGCAACCTATAAAGAGCATAGAAGATAATGCATTAAAGACTTAGCAGTCTGAGAGGGGACAGGGGTTGATAAGGCATATTGTGCTCAAATGGGAAAAGAAGAAGAAAAGCAAAAGAGGCCATATAAAGCCTGACAATCTTATAAAGAGCAGTGATGACAGTCAAAACGGGAAAGGAAGCAGTTTGAAAGATTGATCGTGATATAAAGCATACAAGAAACCCTCATAGCCTTATATGGCTTAAGATGAACATAGAACCCTAATCGAGATTTGTAAGATGAATGTGCAGAGATCACATAGAAAAGTCATGAGGACAACTGACAACAAATAGTCATTAGGATTCCTCTTTTCCAGTCATAAGCCTTGCACACAATGATGACAGGTGTTGTTTCAAAGGTGTAGCAATAGTCAATCATAACATAGCAGTCATTTAAGGCAGGAACAACACCAAGAAGACATTGATCAATCATGCAAGGATTTCCTAGCAACATACAGAGGCTTGCAACAGTGAGTGAGGAAAGTCACAAAAGATCAAGAGATATGAGAAAGCTGTCATAGCAGATTTTAGGTCTTGGATAAAACACTTGTGGTCTGTGTCAAGAGTCACATAATGCAAGGTTTCAAGAGGATAGATCTTGGTTGAGGACTCTCAAAAGTTAGAAGACATACGCCCACTATGCAAAGTCCTATCATAAGGTATACATTGAGGTCATATTACATGTAAAGGTTGAGGGACAATCAACACACAAGAACATCAAGAAACAATGGTTAGTCAGTGCTAAAAGGATAGAAATGAGGCAGAGATATATCAACACAGTCAGAGGGCAGTCACCAAAAGGGCCACTTGTTGAATCAATGTAGTAAAGCCTACCACAGTCATAAAGGACTGATATAGTATGCATGGTAAAGATCCCTCTAATGATGCAGGGCAGTCAAGGAGACTGTAAACAAAGGATAGTGATACATGCACAAGAATACATGGGACAATCATCTTTATGACTGTAGCAATCTTTACTATATCATGAAGACATTCAGCTTGTCATAATGGGAGGTCTTTGTGTTGAAAATAGTGAGATTGCAATTTGAAAAGAGTGAACAATTAATAATCAATGGAGGAAACTATGTATACTTGTTACATACTGTCACAAACTTTCATTAATGCAAAGTATCAGGAAGTCTTGCATGAATGATGCATCAAAGATAGAGCCCAGACAGAGTTCAGCTAATAAAAGCAACACAGGAATATATGTGCTCAGAAAGTGCAGAAACTATGTTCTACATTTGAAGATGCCATAATCATTTTAAAACTATAACATTGAGCATATGATAGAAATTGTCATGATCAGAAGCTAGTAATAGGCACAAATAGGGTTTGGTTTATGTAGAAACCCTAGCTTAGAAAGGTAACCTTAGTAACTTATTCAAAATGCCTTTTTCTCTCAACAAAAAATCGAGAATAGTTTCAACTGTAAGTGACAGGAAGGGAAAAGTTTCATTTTATTCAATATTTTCATGGAGGGTTTGCAAATCTTTTTCAGAAAGCTTTAACAGGCATTTTCCTCATGGCCGAGGGTAGAAGCCCTAAGAAAAGTGTAAAAGTAGAGAGTATCATACGCAGTAAGAAGAAATGGCAGAGCAGTGACAAATTTCATTATTTGTTGTAGCCTTTACCTTTGAAATACAGTCATTCATACATGAAAAGAGAAATCTTCTATCTCAGACATGAAGGAATACAAAGAAATTCATCAAATACAGTGAGTAAAAACTACAGGAAATCATGAAATTTGCCTTTTTTCATTCCAAGAAGATGAAATATTCGTGTTTACCTTCAGTATTGGAGCAGAAAAACGTCAAACCATAGAGAAAACGTCTTCAAGGATGGCAGAGATAGCTACAGTAGCTCAGGCATGAAACCCTCATGGCGGCAACAGAATAAGTTTTCAAGAATGCAAAAATACACAATGAGAGCAAAAGTTGCTTTTGGCTTTAGGGTTTCAAAACCCTAAGGGCCCGATGTTCTTTTTTTTCTTTTGCATTTTTATTTCTCATATCTTTTAAATAGTCGTGGTCAAAACATTGAAATGTAAAGCCTAGGAAAATGCCACGAGGTGGCCATGGAAGCTTGTTGAGACTTTTGTTAAGTCATTCATCCCTTTCCCTTTGTATTAGAGTAAGCACTCCGGTGCCCTTTTTCTTTGTAATTTTCCTTGCAAATATTATCTAATGTAAAACAATAACCTTAAGTGATGACATTATGAGTCATTTGAGTGCTATTGTTAAACTTTTATTGCAAAGGAGGATAAAGAGTAGTGTGTGGAGGACTTTATTGTCTTGGAGGGAATATAACTTAGATTGTGATGATGTGGTGGACACATGCCTTGTTATAGCTTCTTGTTTTGCCTTGGTGGAGTGAAGGCTTGACTAAGTATGTTGGCAGTTAGTAGTTGCCTTGATTACTTTGAGAGCATTTAGGAGGATTTTATTGCCTTTTAGAGTCTTGTAGGATTGGTTTTCATGACTCTTCATGTTTGACTAAGTCCTAATGGACTTTTTCTTGTATTTTGGGCACTTTTGGAGAGGATATAGGCCCTAGATTTTAGACTTTTTCTGGGCATCCGACCCAGATCAGTTTGGTTTTCCTTCTTTTGTGGAACCACTTGGATGGTTATAATCACTTTTGTGACTCTATTGTAGCCAGTTCTTATTATGCAAAATATTTTTCTGGAGATTGTGACTAATACAGTCCTTTGTTACATTATTGACCATCTTTGTAACTCATCATTTTGGAGTATGGAATACATATTTTACCTTGGAGATTATTGAAGAATCTTATTACCTTCTTGTTCTTGCAATCATTGTGCATTTCCAGGTGATTGACTGAGCTATTTGTGAGATTACTTTTTCTCCTTTAGTTTTGTCTCATTTTATGCCTTTTTTTGCAAAAGTAGGAATTTGCAGGTTATAAATTGTGTTAGGATTGCATAGAAACCTCTAGTTTGTGAAAGTTTTATCTTTCCTTCTTGAAAGTATATGCAGGATAGACCTATTTATGAAACACTTATGCAGAAACTTACAGTAACATGTTGTGTATTTTTCAGTGTTCATCATAAATAACCAAGTGTATGTCAGTCTTAGTATCTCATAGCTCTTATTAGTTTGGTGTATCACCTATTTTTCACTTCATTTTCACCACTTTTTTGTTTAAAATAAGCATATTCTTACCCTTTTCCTCATCAAGGTAGTAGTTTAGGTGATATCCATAGGAAGTCGGCCTTCTCCGGAGGTTGACCTCTGCTCATAGAGTAACCCACAACTTTAGAGGTCCTCCCATGTTTCATCAAATAGACTAATTTCTGCGAATTAGTCTGGGTGCATATTTAGGTGATAACAATCTTATGAAATGAGAAAACTCTACAGAAGAGAAGTATGACTTCTACTTTACCTACATGTTTCGAATGTTACTATTATATAGATTTTCCATACTACAAGAAATAGAAACTTACTAGAAATAATATATTAGGGTAACTCAATCATCAATTTGAAATTGATCTTCTTAGTGAGAACTAAAGACTCACTACACTTGGTATTGACACGTGTACTCAATGGAAGTTGAAATGAATAATTAGATAAAGAAAATTTTATTAGGAAATTGAAAAAAGTTTGTTACAGTAATTTCATTTTGGTGCCCCTGCTTGTTAGGGGGTTAGGGGTCATAAATCTAGTCCATTACTTGAAATTCAAAATTTGTATATGCGTTGGAAAGATTAGGTCATGAAATAATCAATCTAGGTTGGACAATAACATAAGCTAGGTTCAACTTTCACATTGCCAAATTCCACTCCAAAGGGGCTAAAAAATGTAGAAATATATAAAAATAATAATTTATAAATCTTTCGAATGCTATCCAAAATTGCCACTTAGGTGATCTGAAATATTTTATGTATCATTCAACTCTCCTTAAGAAGAAATGGGCCCTAGTGCTCCTAGTTTTTGAACTAGATAAGATTTTCTGATGAATTTAGTTCCTAGTGAACCACTTGCATTGGTGTAGAAATTGCATTGCCTTCACCAACTAATATAGTAGAATCTACTGATTCTTCATCTTTTTGACCAACTCATTAATGATATGATATATAGGTATTAGAGTCACAGTTTTAGGGTTCAATTCCAGGCTATGCAACCGTTCAAGAACATTTGATGTGTCAAGTAGTGACAAAAAGTAAGGCCAAAGTAATTCAACATTGAACACTAGATGCAACCTAAGATAGGATGGAAGTTGAGTTGAAATTCATTATCACCTACCTTCTTGTTAATGGTGTATGTACCATATAAAAATGCCCTAATTTTCTATTTGGTCCTTGAAGCCTTTCTTTCTAAATGTGCAACCATACTGTTGGTGTAATATTATATTGCATCTATTTTATGTTAGTGTATTATTCTATTGCATCTATTTTATTAAGTTTTGCTAGGAAAAATACATTTCTAACCTATGTAGCTAATAATGACGCGTGTCTTTGATTGGAGGTAATCAAGTACCACCACTACCCCATAAATTCTTGATTGATGACAATTTGGTGCCACCTCTACCTAATCAAGTGCCACCTCTGTCTCACTTGATTTAGTTAATTCATATCTTCATTGAGGTTAAATCATAGTCATGTGTCATCTTGAATCCTCCATTCAAAAGGATATATATATACACACACACACACACACACACACACACTTTTATTTGAATTCATTAATGGAATAACATTATTCTATTTATTTGGTTTCCAAATCTTGGTCTTTGAATAATTTTTGTGACTAATGCATAGGCATTAGGTCTTGGTTATTCTTTTCTTATTGCAAAATCTAACATGGTATCAAATTCATGATGCCTTAGATTATTCTATTTTTCCATATTCAGGAGTATTAGAGTTAGAGTGATTATGAGTAGAGTTGATTTTTAGTGAATTGTGGAGCATTTTTTACCTCACCATTGTATTTGAAAGGCTTATGATAGTTAGGGAAGGATTTCATTTCATCTAAAGCATACATTAGGAGGTTGATTAAATTGGGTTTCTATGTGAATGTTTTATGGTCTTTGCTTGTAGATAACACACTTTTTATGCAATTTGGCATGATTCTAAGCTTAACATTGCCTCTATAAGGACCCAAAGCCCTAGGAATGACTATTTAATTGCTAAAATTTGAGCACTCTACATACTATTTAAGGCTATATTGTACGTCATACAAGGTATTGTGTATGAGATTCACTTTGTTTGACGTATTTTTACACAATTCAAATTTATAATTATGAGGAATTAGGTTGTCGATCAAAGGTAACTATGTGTGGTTTGTAGCACATGAAGTACCCCTATTGTGCCTTTTCTAGTAGCATAACTTTTACAACTTTACAAAAATGATGATTGGAATTTGTCTTTCTAGCAACATCCACCCATTGAAAACTCTCACTACCTCCACCAACAAGCTCTTGGCACCCACTCTAACTCCCATCAACCTTTTCACCATCTCATACAGTCATTGATGGAGGATCCAAGTAAGGATTATCCAACTATGGAACCTAACATAAAAACTGCCGCAAAACCTACATAACAAAATTCAAATACTCGCATCACAACTTTATCACTATAAAATAATAACTTTAATTTAATCACAATCAGGATTACATCAACAAAATTAACCGTTAAGGTTTGAAATCAGGATATGAACTTAGTCTTGAAATATACTGAAATACAAGCACAAACAAGTGCACAAATTCTCAAAAACCTATCATATGAGTCGATCTCTAATATGTTATTCTTTAGACCTTCAAAATTCTTTCTTGTCAACCTAAACAATGACTTCTCTATGTTGAATTGATGATCTTTTATAGATAATTAGGATGTAGTATTTATGGCACTGACTAAAAATGTAGTACACCTTATTGAGACCTAGTCTAACAAGTCCAAATTTACCCAAGTTTGGTGCTCATATGTTACCTTAGCTCTATTTTGTCCATCATCTATAATTGATTTGAGAAGTCTTCAGTGGGTCATCTTTGGTCAAAGTGTGCTTGGTGTTGTGCTTTGCTTACGCTTACATTTTAATCATGTGCCCAATTTGCAAAAAAATTAGAAATTTCTAAGTATAAGGTTGTTAAGCCTTGTTTCCTGTCTTTGTCAGGCATTTGGACTTCCCTTTACCTACATGCTCTCCCCTCATTCCCCAAAACCCCACACTTCCCTAACTCCTCTAAGTCTTTTATATTTTTGCACATTCTTAGAGTTTCCCATACCAAAGTACTTGGTATGCTCAAAACCTGCTTCTTGCATTGTCATATGGTTTGGAATTTTAGACTTTCATTTACTTGTTTCCCTTACCCTTCATTTCCTGTTTCCTTGCCTTCCAGTCTTCTCTACTTGTTTCTTACCTTCTTGTTAGACTTAGAAGTCTAGGCTTATCTTTACTGTCATACCCAAAAGGTATGCGGTAAGTCTGATCTTGAACCCCCAAAATTTCCACCCCCTCTTTCCCTTGTTCCGTTTCCTTCTAGTATTGGGCATCCCATGTTCCTAATCCTTGGCTTATTTCTCTTCAGCTGTGGGCTTTCAAACTTCCTTGTCCCTCCTTCCTAAAAGTGCATCTAGTTTTTGGTATGCTTGAATCCTGATTCCTGCTCCTTTCACTTCCTTCCCTCTTTAGACTCTTGGGGTTCTTAATGCTGCCTTCCCCAAAAGTAAATAAACATGTAGTATGCCCAAACTCCAAATCCCACTATTCCTTCCTTTCATTTGTTTGGGTCCATGGTTTTCCTCCTCCTCGTCCATTCTGCATGTAGACTCCCCAAATCCCAACTCCTGATCCTCTTTGGGTGTCGTAGGTTAAATATCTTTAATTACAAGAGGATTGCATGGTGCAATTAGATTGGTGATTAAGTTTTGAGACTAACTAGATATTAATGCTTGTGTGTTGAAATGTGAATGAGGGACTTGATTGTGTTTTATAGGTACCAAGGTCCAAATAATGTGGGCTTAGTAGTTTAGTCCTAAGATGGATTCGATGCCAAATCCAACTTGCCCTTGTTTCCTAGTATCGGGTCAAATCTTGTCGATGTTAGACTGTAGGTATCCCACAGAGTATTGAGCTTATCTTGAGGGTCGGGACTTAGCTAGTGAATCAGATATGCCCATTAAATGGTTTCGTAGAGTTGATTCCTTATGAAGTCACTTGGCCAATAATTCAGGTACTGTTTGTCTTAGTCTAGCTAACTGACCACCTTGCTTCTGTAAGTCCCTAAATTAGACAATGAATAATAATATGTCAAGAATAATCAATTAACAAATAAATATTATATAACTAGGAGAAATAAAAAAATAAAAGGGATTCTAGAGAAGACATTTATAAATTTAAGCTAAAGCCATTATAATTAACTAAGGCCATTCGACCCACCTAAAAAAGGAAGAATTGCAAACAAGAATCAGACAAAAACAAATAAAAATGAAAACCGCAAAATAAATGAAAGAGGGAGAGGGCAAACCGTGGATCAGGCAAGTGGAAGAGGGACTTGAATTAATTGCGAGAGGCATAATTTAATGGAAATATGGGGAGGGGAATGGCCGTACCATTACTGAGGAATGGCATCCCCCTTCCCTACCCCATCACTTTGCTACTAGAACACATTGGAGCGTGAGAAGAGGCAGTTAAATGGAGAAAATGGGGAAGTTGACCTAGAGACGTTGGGAGAAGGAGATTAAAGTGGAATAAAATGATAGTAATGTTGCATGTGTTGTCATTGATGTCAACAGAGTTGTGATGAGGAAGGTTGCATGTGATGTTAACAGAGTTGTGATGAGGAAGGTTACGTGTGATGTCAATAGAGTTGTGGTGGATGATGTCAATAGAATGGTGATTAGTGATGACAATAGAGTAAGTAATCAGAAGTGTTGTGAGGCACAAAGCAAAGTGATGTGTATATGTTGTGATGATCAGAGGAGTATATAGAAGAGTGATGATTAGAGGTGTTATGAGGTAAAGAAGATGATGATGAAAGTCCTGATCATACTAATGGATCAGTATCATTTGTACACAGTTGTACCTTATCTACTGAAGTTCATGGGCAGGTGAAAGTTGTCAGGTTAAGGATGTGTTAAGATGAAAAGAGCTATGATTGTTGTCTATGATGTTGTGAATGTTGTATTCATTATCTCTTGATGAAAATCATTGCAAAAGATATGAAGGAAAGTGTGTAAGGTTTCAAACTAGCAAAGGCACAGGAAGTTGCACTAAAGAAGCTTGGGAGAATGCTTCGTATTCCTTCACATTTGAAGGTATGGCCTTGTGGTTTGGAAGTTAGACAGACATAGGTGTGAAGTATGTATGTTCCTGATTTCAGAGCATAGAAGTTATTGTAGAAGATTCCAGAACTAGTAGAGTGAAGACAGTGGTACAGTGTTCTTGCAGTCACTAGGAGATAGTATAATGGTCCACATTTCTCTACACTTGAAGATATGGTCTTACGTCTTGAAGGATAGTTGGATAAAGGTGAAAGGTATGAGTGGTTCAAGGTTTAGATGATAAGATGTACTGTAGAGGTTCTCCGGAGTCAATAGAGTAAAGACAAATCATGTTGTTGATTAGGATTGTTAGAAGGAGAAAGTGAAAGCCATCGCATTTCACTGCATTACAATATTTGGCTTTGTTGTCTAAAAGATATGTTTAGAATATTTGTTAGTTTACTCATTTCAAGTGTTAGGTGTTGAGGAGTACCACAAGTCTATCTTTCAATGTTCTATTTCATGATTGTGTGTTCAGAGTTTGCAAGAGATGCCGAGTTCAGTGTTTGTTTGTTTGCGCCAGATAGAAGATGAATAATTTAGAGAAAGGAATGTATGGGAATGTGTTTACAAGTCATAATATTTGTGAAATAATCTGCATGATGTTATTTTGGTCTCTCTAGTACCACTTTAGGTTTGGAGCTAATATGTGGAAGGATAAGTTTCTATGAAGTTGACTTGATATATCTAGGTGATTACGTCATGTGTTTGGAAGTGTGCACTAGCGTGGAAATGTGTGCTAAGGAAAAATAGGTGTTGGTGTCAACCACCTTCCAGGAGCACAACCTGTTGATAAACACCTTCACAATACAAGAGAAGCACAAGGCTATTTCACCAAAATGATGAAAAATATATTGAGATATGAGATGCAAATAATGTACAGTGGCCTTGCTTATAAAGGCAAGGAAAAAAGCTAGTAAAGATATAACTAACAACAACTACCAACTAATAAAATAATATCTAATAATGCATTATGATGCCTAAGTAAAACTTAAGCAAAATAAATGGTAAAATCCTATTTACTCTAACACCCCCCTAAAGTGCAACTTAGGGAGATTATTATGCAATATGAGCAAGATGCAATATGGGTCCCAGATACACAACCATGTTAGGTACCCGTTTACAATGCAAAATGCAATGCAATCTCTCACAAACTGGAGAAAAGGAGAAAACCATGTGGGAAAAAACTCCTCTCCAAAAGAGAGAAAAGAAAACAAGATGATGCATGGAGGACTCACTAGTACCCCCAAGGACTACATACATCATGTATATACAATCAAGAATCCCTCCAAAGAAAGGAAAAAAAGAGACATTATATCCCCCCTATAATGAAGAAGCTCTAATGCCGATGAAGTATGCCTAGAAACAAAAGATGATCCAATGCCTACAAGTAACACCTCTCCTCTTAGGAAGAAACAAGTCCACCGAATGATGAAGAAGCCACTATGTGTCCAACTGAAGGAAGGAGGAGGGAAGTCTCTAAAGACTGAGTAGGAGTCTCCAAGCATGAATAATCCACCACATAATCATGATAAAAAACAACCAAGAAATGTGACAAATCAAGTGAAAGAGAGAACTCATGAATGTCAATCTCCAAAGAAGATGTAGATATATCAACAACCATGCTAGAACTATCATCAAAGAGGAGAGAAATACCCTCAAATATGTCTCCCAAATCTGTAAGATGAGACTCTACAAATAAGTCTAAAATACCTGCCAAATACTCATCCAATAAAGCAAGATCTGAAAAACTATGATCAACCTTCTCAAGAGAAGAACTCAAAGCTGAAGTAGGAGATGTAGGAGGAGAAAGTTCAACACTAGTCTCAAGAACACCAAGATTCAAATGACCAAACTTATCCTCACAAACATGATTCACCCTTGATGGAAGGGTATGAACATCATCCAAAGGAATATCATCATCAAGAGCAAAATGAGAAAAAGAATACAAGCGAGATGCATGATCCACAACTCTTGTAGCAATGATATCTCTAGTCTCTATGTCTAATGTAAACATGATCAGGAGTGAACTCAACTATCTTACCTTGTGCACCATGAGTAATTTGACAAGATGAAAGGAGATTAGTGGTCAAGGAGGGTACACAAAGAACATCATTAAAACATCCTTCACCCATATCAATAGAACCTTTCCCAGAAACCTTCATGTATGTATTGTTACCCATCAAAATATTAGATGAACTACAAGGCTCAAAAGAAGAGAACATATCCATAGAAGATGCCATATGATGAGATGCACCTGAATCAAGAAGCCATCTCCCATTTTTAGGAATAGTGGAAGCCAAGAGTGCTTTACCTTTCATCCCATTAGCAAATCCTGCATTCCTTGACTGTGTAGATGAAGATGTTGCCGAATGTGATGCGGAAGGAGGAGAAGAAAAAGAAGACTGCAATGAGAGTAGCAGGATGTTGTTCTTCTAAAGAAGGTGAGTAAGCTCATCAATCTTCTTAGTATAACATATATGCTCATCATGTCCAGATTTTTTGCAATAAGCACATTTGATCTTCTTCTTTTGTGATGGTTCCTCTTTAGAAGAGGTCTTGGTCTTGGGAGTAGGCCATGAAGGGGGATCCTTAACTTTCTCTTTAGTCTTAGAATCCTTTTTCTGTTTCTTTTCCTTGCCACTTGAAGCCTTAGGATCTTTTGCAAGAAGTGCTTAAGCCTTCGTAAATGTCAATGTGCCCATTTGTGCCAACTTTGCTTGTTCCCTTGTGAGTTGCGCTGCAAAACCATCAAGAGAAGGCATTTTGTGTGCACTACCTAGAGCATCCATGGTAGCATAAAGTGCCGAAACAAATATAGAATAATTAGGACCTAACTTAGAGAGAGTAGATATAATCAATTTCTCATCATCCTTTGAGAGAATTAAGATTGGTGAAAAAGTCCTGGATATTGTCAAAATGTCTAGGATCTAGATTCATTAGTTCATTCTCCAAATGAAATTTCCTCATCTTATCTGGCTTACCAAAAGGATTCTCTAAGTTAGTCCAAATTTCATTAGGATGCTTACAAGATAACACATGATATCTCAAATTAGTAGAAATGGACATAATGAGAGTACCAAGAGCTTCATCTCTTCGATCAAACCATTTCCTTTTTTCTACAACGCTAGTGGGTTCAGGATCTTGGTCAAAAGCAATCCTTTGTAACTTCAATTTCAACAACAAAATCTCCATATTGGATTTCCATTTAAGATAATTTGTTGTAGTTAGAAGTTCTACTTTAGGCAAATCCATGATGAAACAAGAAAATGCAGCAAATATCCCTCACAATATAAACAACCAACCCCTTTGTTCACAAGAATTGAGCAAAACCAATATTGAACTTCAACGGAGTAAAATCACCATCAAACAACAAATTATCTAAAAATTACCTCAACCAGTACAACAGTGATGAAAATACCTTTTTGTCGATATCTAGTTTGCAAAAATCGGCCTTCGTTTGCAAAAGTTATGCAAAAATGAAAAAAAGGCCTATAAAGGCACTTTCAAAGAACCAACGAGCACCTGGTTACGCCATGTGACCACCACAAGCACAAGGGTGAAAAATTTGGGCCTCTAGGGATGATTAGATCTTGATCTCAACTATCAAAATATGTGGCGGGTCCAAGCCAAATCACCACTTGCACAAGCCAAGCATACAAGTCACCAAGCACCACATGTGAGAGACAAAACAAACCCTCGTGAGCTTTGCTCATGGTAGTATAAGAGAGTAGTAGGCTATTCAATATCTACAAACTATGTTACAACCCCAATGTGGGACTAAAGTCCCAAATCAACTTCAAATCAATGCCCAAACAAGGCACATTTAGCGAGCCTACTCGCTCCTCTACGTTGCAGATTTGAAACCCTCAATAATATTTTTATTGGAAACTTTTAAAAAATCTTGCACTGTATATTGAGGCTGCACCTCATTGGGCCATTAACAACCACTCGTAGCGATCCAAGAATTTAGAGCTTCTTATATGAAAATTTTAAGGATAAGGGATACCACCATTACAAGTTGCAAATTTGTTGAGCAAAAGCACAAATTATCAACAATGTTGGATCCCAAATACGCTTATCCAGCGCAAGGCTACCCGCAAGGATATTACCAACAACCACCACCTACAGTTGCACCGCTGCAGTACGCATAAGCATCGCCTCAAAGACAGACAAGTTTTTTGGAAGGATGTCTGGGTACTCTATGTTACTGCTGTCTACTTGACGAGTGTTGCTGGACCCCTCTATAATATTTGTATCTTAAACATACAAGATCAATTGGTACTTGATTTTGGTGAATAATAGGCAAAATAGAATTTAAAAAAAAAATTCAAACACCAAATAAAATATCCTTCCACCAAAAAAATTTACAGGATATAAAATCTCGATCTCACCAAAATATCGATCTCACCAATTTACTGATGGAAACTCTCCAAATGGAAGGAAACACAAATAGTCGGCTCTGATACCATGTTGGTGTCAACCACCTCCCAGGAGCACGACCTGCCAATAAACACCTTCACAATACGAGAGAAGCACAAGGCTATTTCACCAGAATGATGAAAAATATATTGAGACATGAGATGCAAATAATGTACACTGGCCTTGCTTATAAAGGCAAGGAAAAAAGTCGGTAAAGATATAACCGACAACAACTACCAACTAATAAACTAATATCTAATAATGCATTATGATGCCTAAGTAAAACTTAAGCAAAGTAAATGGTAAAATCCTATTTACTCTAACAATAGGTCCTGGTTATCACTTGGTTTGAACCACATTGGATGTTGGGAGCCGACTTGTCCTAGTCATTGCACATTTCATGTTATACGTTTCATCTCGGCCGACAAATGAGAAAGTTTTTGAAGATTGTGGAGGATATAAATGAAAGATCAAGTTTGTTGCAAATTGTATGAGTATGTGAGAGTATGCGAGGATGTATGTGTGAGTGTGAAGGAGTATGTGTGTTGTGGAAGTGGCAGAGTGGTTTTGAGCAGAGGTGTTGAAGATATATGTCAGTGTGAAGAATGTTGATGCTACGGAGGTAATTGATCAGTGGAATTTGTCAAGTGTGTTTTATAGAGGTTGCAGCCTCTACTATAGGGAGTTGTAGCTTCCTTTGGTTGAAGCCATAAAAATTGTGATTCAGGGAGTTGTAGCTTCCTTTAGGTTGTAGCCCATAAAACTTGTTGTAAATCTGTTTTATTATTTGTGAGGCTAGATTTGGATAGTAGATCCAAGCATCTTGCTCACCATGGTTTTTCCCTTCTAGGGTTTTCCACGTAAATCTGGTGTTATGGTTGTGTGCTTGTGTTTTGAATTGCTTCATTATTTGTTTACCTGTTTAAGGCAATAGAAAGTTTTTGAAGATAAAGTTGAATTGGATTAATTTGTAGTATATACTGATTCACCCCCTCTTAGTATATCAGAGTGTTCTAACAAGTAAAGAGGTGAAACGGATAATGGGAAGGAGATTCAGAGGACGTAACAACTACTTTCCTTGTGTAGGAGCTCACCATAGGTAATATCATCCCTTACCTGGTAAAGGTACTAAATTGAGCTAATTTTTTGGATGTGTTTAAATTTTATTCTCCTACACAATGATTTGTTGCACGCCCTAGTTAGCTTTGACGGGTATGAACTTAAATATTTCTCCTTTGAAAGATTCCATAGTAAAATCTCCTTCTACTAGTTTTTAAAACCATTAAAATTAGCTTTTATTCTCATTTTTCTTCCATCTCTAAAACTATAGTTCCTTTTAGAGTAATGTTTCATCATATTAATTCAAAACTATAGGTTCTGGTTTAACCATTATGCATAAATTGTTAGATCGGTGCATGAAACTTCCTCGAGTCTGGGTTTTGGAACTTTGACGAGTGGTAAAAGGAACAAATCAATTAAGGTTTGGATTTTGTTGAATCATACCCTTATACTTTTACCAAATATTTCTTAGAAAAAAACATGTGGGCAGACCAAAGCATAGATAAGGCATTTGAGTTGTATAACATGTCCCAAAAGAAATACAATCTCTTGCCCTATACAAACCTATTTCTCCCTGAGCACTATCTTTATTTGTTGTATATACGGAGTATAAACCCTCAAAAGAATCATGCTTAATTCCATTGAGATGAAATTCATTAATATACCTATTCGTTTAACTTGTAAGGATGAGTTTGCTGCCTCACTAAAATACATTCAAATTAGATTCGTTATCTAAAAATATAGAAGGGACAACCCTCTATTAGAAATTCAATAAAAATAATCTATGTATTGTGGGGAGGTTTGGTTTCCCTCCTATCACCTACGGTTGGACACATTAGTCTATAAAAGATGACACTCTGTACTGCAACAAACCTCTAGCTTCTCTTAAAATGAACCAGATATTTAGTTGTTATTAAAACAAAAATAAAATGGTTTACCTATAATTATTACAAGGTGAAAATAGAGTTGATGAGAGGGTGGTATATCAGCACCCATAATTGGACTAATGGCAATCTGTTGAAACTTAGTCCTTAACACTCTATCGACGTGGTGATTGTAGTAGCAATATGGGGAGTTTACTAACTCAACTGCTCCTAAAGGTATTTAGGACTTGAGTTGCTAATCAGTGAAAGGGGGTATGGGTTTTCAGTGGAATGGTGGCACCTCTCTCTCTCTCTCTCTCTCTCTCTCTCTCTCTCTCTCTTGAATAAGTCCTGCAATGTGTTAGAAATGATTTACCTCCCACTTGTTCTAGGTGTACAACCAAGCATGTAGTGAACTCAAGCCTCCTAATTACATGTTGACTGTTAATACTCAAATGAGAGTATACCTTGGATCCATGCCTTAGCAACAAGACAAAAGGGAAGTAATTGCTAAGAGGTACACCTTTAAAAATAATTTTTTACGAAAAGTAGAGCTAGAGACTTGTACCTCAGGTATGGAGCAATGACTATAGGGCCACTTTGAGTAGAATAACTTATCTTCGAGCATACCTTGTAAACCTCCTTTAGTTTAACAGTTATCTGAGTTAAATACCTAGTACCTTTGGTTCCTGATAACTAATTACTTAGTGGATGAGGTTATAGATATGAAAGGTCCTAGGAAAAAGGAAGCCTTGAGTCCATATCCAATGAATTAGCAGTTAGATGACCAAATGTTAGAACCGAGTCTAGTATGTAGGTGCGGTTAGCAGGCTGTCACCAATACGGTGTAGGTGAAGGATGCGATGAGCTAACCATCGTACTTAAGGATTAGCCATCTTTCACCAGTAGCATGGAGGAGAAAGGATGCCAGGGGCTATCTGTAGCATGATACATGAGTGCTTAGCCACCTGTCACCAGTACCATGCAGGTGACAGATGCCAAGAGCTAACCACCAATCCTTAGGAGTAGCTGGTGATCACCGGTAGCATTGAGGTGACGGATGCTAAGAGCTACTCATAGTATGATAAGATCTAGCCAGCCTTCACCATTTCCATGCAGGTGATAAGGACAAGTGCTAACCCTTACCTAGATTGTTAGACTTTCATTAGCGGCATGGAGGCAACAGATGTCTAGATCTATTGACTCAAAAGGTTCAGTGAACTGTGGAGTTCCTTACTGGCAATAGTGTTGTGAACATACCTTTACCTCTAGCTAGTGATGGTGGCAAGTATTATGGGATGCTTGTTAGCTGTCTTATTTAGTAGTCATTCAGACAAAGAAGGGAATGGGATGCACTATACTCCCTTTTCCCATTGAGTTGTACTTAAGGGTTAACCATGGCAACTATACTAGGTATTATACTTAGGCCCCTTGGGATCCCTTGGCATTGAGACATTCTCTTGGGTGGAACATGAGAGCTGTTGGTTGGGGTGGATAGGGCATCTTATTCATGTGGTTGAGTTATTTTGCACCCTACATTGGAAGCTAATAGACCTGGCCCTGTTGCAAATATTACAATCTCCAACTCCTTATGTATAACCAAGTACTCCTATTTACTTATTAATGTTCCATTTGTCCAGATTATGCACT
This sequence comes from Cunninghamia lanceolata, assembly GCA_027924645.1. Lineage (NCBI taxonomy): Eukaryota > Viridiplantae > Streptophyta > Pinopsida > Cupressales > Cupressaceae > Cunninghamia > Cunninghamia lanceolata. The sequence continues at coordinate 1,961,501 of BSBN01000467.1, read as the reverse complement.
ACAATACTTCGTTGATGTATTTATGGGGAAATAATATCTAAAACCATGGGTTGAGATGATTGTAAATTTATGATGGTTGATCTAGATGTTATAAATATGACATTTAGGGTATGCATTTAATGATAGACTGAATGCAAAACAATGACACTAACTAACTTTACTCAATGAAAGTATGGCTATGCTTATTCCTTATGTGGAGTATATCCAACCTTAGCTGCAACAATACTGGTAAAGTTTCCTTTTGTTCATAGGCCTAGGAGGATGATAGAATGGTTATATTATAAGATCTTAGAAATAAAACTTCTGCTATTCTATTGTTATAGATTGGATTGTTTTGTTGTTGTTATAAACCTTTATTGAATATTGTTGAGTTGTGAATTAAAATCTAATGCCTAATTGCCGACCTCTTTAGATAGAATTTAATTGAGTAATGATGTTGATGGAGTTTACATTCTATTTAAAAGGAAAAAATCAGTAAACATGGGTGTTATTACACATCCACCATTGGATTTGTTTCTTCCTAAGGGGAGGAATGTTGTTTGTAGGTAGTGGATTGTATTCTATCTTCGATCATTCATTGACATAGGAGCTACTTCTTTGTGGGGGGATTTATCATATCATTATGTATCTCCTATGAAGGAGGGGGCAATTGATTGTATATTGGTGATAGACGTAGTCCTTGGGGGGTCATGTTGCATCCTCCTTCCTTCTTTCACTTTCTTTTGTTTTCTCTCTTTTGGAGAAGGGGTTTTTTCCTATGGGTTTTTCTCCTTTACCTCATTTGTGTGAGATTGTTTATACATGGGTACCTAACACGACCTCAAGTAGATGGGACCCATCCATCATCCATCTTTGCATCCTTGCATGCTTTTTCATTCTCCATAAGTTACACTTATGGGGGGGTGTTGGTGTGAACAATGGTGTTTCCTATCTGGTTTCCCCTTTGTAGTGTGAATAAGGCATGTTATCTAACTAATCATCAGTTAGGACCTATTCACACATGTTCACATGTTAAGTTTACTTAGGGCTCTAGGAATCTTTCTAGAAGTTTATAGTACACATGTGATCTTATCCTATAGTTGTCTCATGTCATAGGATTAAGACACTTGCCATCATCCTAGTTAGTCCTAATCCTCAACCTTGCCTTTATAAGCAAGAGATATCATGTACATTTTAACTTTTTTGCATCATTTGATAGAATATAATTATTCTCTCATTTTGGATCTCTCTTGTTCTTTCATTGAAGCTCCTAGATCTTGGGTGTCAACCTTCATAGCCAACTCTTACACTTCTTAGTCCTTTCTCCTCGACTCTTAATAAGTTCAATCAACATTAGAGCCTCCAATCTTCTCCTTACACTTGTCTACTTAGACTCCAAAGACTTTGGAAAGTGAGATTGGATCCCAATATTGCTCATTTTATTTGATGCCTTTATTATTATTAGTTATTACCCATAGGTGAAAGGTTGATTCACCTGGGGGTGGCCAATTCCAAGTGTCTAGCTTGTCAGAGTTATGAGAAATTCAAACATATCTTATGGACTTGTCCCTGTGCTCTATAAGGCTGAAAATGGATTCATGCCCCTTTTTCTCTATTTCATCCAATTATTTTTCTTGGAGAACTGCTCTTTATGTGGATACAAACCCCCAACTTGTTTATATTGCTATACTTTATAATTTTCTGAGCTTTTTTTTTTCAACTATGGAAGTCTAGAAATAGAGCTATTTTTCTTGTGATAAGATTGACTGTAATTTCTCTTGGATTGAGAAAGTGAATGTGGTTTCCTCTATGTAATTATATATGCATGTCCAAGCTAAAAAGATCGCCTTGGAATTTCAACATCTTTAGGATTTGCTTAATCATTGGGGGAGCACATCTTGTATTATGAGTCAAGTTCCTCCCAATGGTGTGACTCAAATTACTCCTCCTCTCGCTCCACATAGGCGGAGCCATTGTTGTAGTCAAGGTCATTTCTCTCCACCTTCCACACAATAATGAGATTGATCTACTTTTGTGCATCAAATAATTTCTGGGTCAAAGCACAATGGTATTGAGACCACAACTATGACTGCCGCTAGGATGGGGTGGTCTTGTCCCCCTAGCTATGTAAGAGTAGTAAGATGATTAGGAGGTTCCTAAGATGTCTAATGAGCATTCCTAATGGGTGGTCCCAAGGCTTGATGAGTCGTTGCCTCCACTCCTTAAGATAGTTATTTATTCTTAATTTTCTATAATTATATCAATTTTATAAAGTCATATATTTTTAAATCATATAAACAACCAACCTCTTTTTATTATAAACCTTCTAAAATATGCATTTTTAAAATGTTTAATATAATATAATATAGAGTTTCCAATAGAAAAAGATATTCCTTTAGAGTTGGGAAATAGAACAAGATGCCTAGGCGATTTGTCAACATCCAAATCTTATCGCCTCATCTAGAGAAAAAACAAAAAATCAACACGGAAATTGATAGGTTTTCGAATAAAGTCTAATAACTTCTCTCTCTTATAATATCACATCATCAGGATGGCCGAGTGGTCTAAGGCGCCAGACTCAAGTTCTGGTCCTCTAACGAGGGCGTGGGTTCAAATCCCACTTCTGACATTCGGTGGACAGCGCAGAGAGCTACAAGTGGACTTTAAATCCCTTAAAATTCCTACGACGTTGGTTCAACTCCAATTGGTTGGATTTTTTATGATTTTTTATTCTGTTCTTTTAGAAAAACGAGAATTTTTATGACAGAATGAAATAATTTATAGGACACAAAATGTATCTATGAAAAACTTTATTTGAAAAATTTCTGATCAGGGAAAACTGTGTATAGAACAAGTTGGTTTAAACTTGGGTCACTTTTGCTTACTTATTTTTTGTTTGTATGATCGTCAGATTTTTGTTAAGGCTAATTTTTATTTGCAATTGGTCAATGGTTGTGATCACTTCTTAATGACCTATGATGTCATATGATTAGATCCTCCATCAATTAGAACATCATATTTTCTTTTATTAGGTATGATGACAAGTTTAGTTGTATTGGAGAAAGTTATGTTCTATATGTGAGCTCTTTCATTGAGAGTTCTAGAGTTCTTGTTTATAGTGAGAAATGAATTCTTTGTGTCTTTTTAGGTAAACTCTTTTCTTTTGTGAAAAGTTTTTATATGAAGATTAATATATATGGACATTGGATAGTGTTGATTGCATGATATTTCAATGGAGTTTATCATTGGTTTGTACTTAATTATGTGAATGTTTTGAGCAGTTCTTTTATATACTTTGTCTAATAAATAAAAATGACATTCTTTGTTTTCCATGTGTCCAAGACAAGGAAATTTAGTGGATCAAATTAATCTATGATAAAAAAATATTGCTCCACCTTTAACATCAAAAATAAAAATAAAAATGGATTGGAAAGTTTTGCCAAAGAAATGCAAAGCTTTGAAGGAACAAACTTTTGCCAAGGCTTCATTCTATGGACTGTAAACAAAGAGTTCCACTAATATTCAGAGAGATCTACTAAATTTTAGAAGGAGAATCTACTAGAGGGAAGTGAAAGTGGAGATCCATCAAGGAAAAGATGGATTGTCCAAACAAAATTAAAAAGAAAATAAACTTTGGAGAAAACACAATGGAGTGTGGTTGAAAATGCACTACATATAACTTTTGTAGTAATTATTCTTCCTAAGGAGTATATTGACTCAAATGTCAAGCAAGAATTTGAGTAAACATAAGAAAAAGATTCTCATTTATAATGGCTTGAAAGGGGATAATTAAAGATATAAGAAAGTAGGTTGTTGAAGATATTTCCCACATTATTCATCATTGCCATGGACTTAAGGTTAGATATTTGAATCCATATCACCAAACATATTCAATACCATGGACTCAACTAGATGTAATGTGGATATCTTAAGAGGCTTTGGGCCATCAAATCTACTTAGCTCAATGACTGGTAGAAAGTGAAATAACTAGCTAAGCAAAGGCCTTCGAAAACTTCTACCAAAGGAAAAGGAGATGTGAAAAAATGGGATGAGGCCCACATGAACTACGCTGCTTTAAGAGAGAAAGCATCCACAATGCTAGATATGATGATGAGTCATTTAACATCAAAAATAAAATAATTCTTTTTTTTTTGGATGTTTTTGATTAGATTAGAAAGAAAAGAGGGTCCAGAACCCTATACAGAGTAGCCCCCAGGGCAAAACAAGGCAAAACAAGCCAAAAACAACACATCGACGACACACAGACAAAACAGCTGCAGTAAGGCAGCGAGGAACAACTAAGCAAAAGAAGAACCTGATTTAGTAGGATGAACACCCTTGGCCCGAGAATGGGTCAGGGAAACATGTTTAGGAAGACCCCGCTTCCTATGGTTAACAACAGTCCATAAGACATCCTCTCCAACAATAGAAGTGGGAGAAGAAGGCGAAGAAACATTCACACAATCCTTTGAAGGGGAGGGAGCAGGTGGAGAGGAAGAACCATTCCCCACAGCAGCAGCCCCTGCAGGAGCAATAGGCACCCTAGTAGCTGCAGAAGAGGATGTCCCGACAACAGAGACTAAAGCTGAAGAAGGCAAGACCGAAGAAGATGCAGGAACAGAGCCAAAAGGAATCTTGCCCGAGGCTGGAGGAGTCGACAATTGAGCAAAGGAATGATCTGAAGAGTCTAGAGAAAGCGAGGGAACTGAAGTAGCAGCCACCTCCCCAGGAGCAGTCCCAATAGGGAGCTCATCCTCATCAGAGGATGCATCCTCCCGAGAGGAACAATCCTTCTGAGAATCACCAACAGTCAAGTGCATCAAGTGAGCATCTTTCCACTAAGTAGCGGCGCCCTTGCGGCGCGTGAGGGGACAACTAGAGGCCAAATATCCTATAGCAAAACATCTTCTACATTTGAAAGGGATGCCTTCGTAGTCTAATAGTTGTTTCCAGGGCCTATCCCCTACCATCAAAACCACATCTCCATGTAGAGGTTTAGAGATGTCAATGTCCACAAGGATGCGGGCTACCGTGGGATGCCCAATGAAGGATGTAGTAGAATCCACCTTGAGGAAATGGCCAATAGCATTGCCAATGCCATCGTAGCAAGAATCCTCTCAAAACTGGAGAGGGAGATTTGGGAGACGGACCCAAATGGGTCTGATGTTAAGCGGCTCTGCAAGGGGGTTAAATGATAGAGTCCAGGGTTTGATAGAAAGAGAATGTTCTCGCCATAACTAGACCTTGCCATCGAGAACTAAGTCTCTCTGCTTTGAGGAAACAAAAACCACAATAAAGAACCCTCTTGCACAAGGAAATAACTCAATCTTACCTTTAATAAGCGGCTTCCATGACTCCAAGACCCAGGGATGGAGGTTGGCCAAAAAGGGCCAAAACCCATTAAATCTACATATCACACCATTATTGCGATAGTAGTCCTCATTTTCTGTGACCTCAGGACCACACATCACAACAGGAGACTCTCGGGCATAAGGGATAGGCCGAGAGCCAAGCTGAGGTGAGCGAGACCGAGCCATAGAGCCAGCGACAGCAGCAGAAAAGGATTTCTTTGGGCTTCCAGGACCCTGAGGCCCACAACAGGCACCTCGCTATCACCATTCCATATAGCATTGTTGCCGGTCACCGCATCCTCTTTGTTCGTCGCATCAGCCAACAACCCGGAGCCCACACCCTAACCCAGAGGATCACGGCCATCAATAGGAGCAACCACGACTACAGCAGGCCTCTCCATGCCCGTTGTAGGCATAGACCCGCACGCTGGCAAACTCCTGCTCTCAGGGATAATGGAAATCTCTGTATCCACGTGAAAAGCAGTTGGGATTCCTAACTGAGAACATTTCCCACCCCCTCCATTCAGACCAAAGAGCAACAAACTGTTCATGCCCTCTCCATTCAAATCAGGGGGCGGAGCTGCTTGAGCGGGAACACCATTTGAAATCATCGCTCTCTTTTCCCAATTCAATAATGTTACTATAAACAAACAATATTTAAAGGTGAAGCAATACTTTTTTATCATAGATTAATTTGATCCATTAAATTTCCTTGTCTTAGACACATGGAAAACAAAGAATGACATTTTTATTTCTTAGACAAAGTATACAAAGGAATTGTTCAAAACGTTCACATGATTGAATGCAAACCAATGATAAACTCTATTTAAATATCATGCAATCAATACTATCCATATATATTAATCTTCACATAAAAACTTGTCACAAGAGAAAGGAGTTTACCTGATGGGACACAAATAATTCATTTTTTAACTATAAACAAGAACTCTCAATGAGAGAGCTCACATATAGAGCATAACTTCCTCTAGCACAACTAAACTTGTCATCATACCTATATTTATAAGAAAATATGTTCTCATTAATGAAGAATCTAATCAGATGAGATCATGGATATTAAGAATTGATCACAACTATTGACCAATTCTAGATAGGATCATACTTTTAAAAAAAGGAAGGAAAAGTGACCCAAGTTTAAACCAACTTGTTTTTCCGAAGTTTTTCAAATAATAAATTATTTCATTCTGTCATAAAAATTCTCATTTTTCTACCACTTACAGTCCTCTGCTCTGCCCACCGAAAGCAGAGCAAAGCGAAAACATCAAATTAGCTTGAAGCAAATGTCAGAAGTGGGATTTGAACCCACGCCCTCGTTAGAGGACCAGAACTTGAGTCTGGCGCCTTAGACCACTCAGCCATCCTGACGACATGTGCTTTCTCCAAGGTTGTTTTCTCAATTGTTGACTTCAAGGTCCATCTTTTCTTTGATGGATCCCCACATCCACTAATAGATTCTCATTTTTGAGCTTCAATAGATCTCTCTAAGTATCGATGGAACTCTCCTCACAATCCACAAACAAAACCTTGGTGAAAGTTAGTTCATTCAAAAGTTTGCCTTTCTTTGGTTAAACTTTTCAATCCATTTTGCAAACTTAGGGTTTCAAAATCCCATCAACGACCTATCTATCATCAGATCTAACATTGTGGATGCTTTCTCTTGTTCATGTGGGCCTCATCCCATTTTTTCACATCTCCTTTTCCTTTGGTAGAAGTTTTCGAAGACCTTTGTTATTTCACTTTCTCCCAGTTATTGATTTAAGTAGATTTGATGGCCCAGAGCCTCTTAAGATATCCACATTACATCTAGTTGTGTCCATGGTATTGAATTGTTTAGTGATATCAATTCAATTATCTAACCTTAAGTTCATCATTTAGGAAATATCTTCAACGAACTACTTTCTTATATCTTTAATTGTCCCCTTTCAAAACATTATAAATGAGGATCTTTTCCTTATGCTTACTCAAATTCTTTCTTGACATTTGATTCAATATATTCCTTAGGAAGAATAATTACTACAAAAGTTATATGTAGTGCATTTTAAACCACACTCCCTTTTGTTTTCTCCAAGGTTTATTTTCCTTTCAATTTTGTTTGAACAATCAATCTTTTCCTTGATGTATCTCCACTTTCACTTCCCTCTAGTAGATTCTCCTTCTAAGCTTTAGTAGATCTCTCTAAGTATTAGTGGAACTCTTTGATCACAGTCCATAGAATAAAGCCTTGGAAAAAGTTTGTTCCTTCAAAGCTTTACATTTCTTTGGCAAAATTTTCCAATCCATCTTCCAAACTTAGTGCTTAAAACTCCCAACGACCATCCATCATCAGATCTAATAGTGTGGATGCTTTCTCTCTTAAATCAAAGTAGTTACTGTGTGCCCCACCCCATTTTTGTCATAGCTCCTTTTCCTTTAGCAGGAGTTTTCAAAGGCCTTTGCCTAGTTGGCTATTTCACTTTCTACTAGCCACTGATCTAAGTAGATCTGATGGCCTGTAGCCTCTCAAGATATCCACATTACATCTAGTTGAGTCCATGGTATTGAACATGTTTGGTGATATCAATTCAATTATCTAACCTTGAGTCCACAGTAGTAATGAATAATGTAGGAAACATCTTCAACAAACTACTTTGTTCTATGTTTAATTATCCCCTTTCGAGCCATTATAAATGATGATCTTTTCTTATGCTTCTTCAAATTCTTGCTTGACATTTGAATCAATATATTCCTTGGGAAGAACAATTACTACAAAGCTATATGTAGTGCATTTTCAACTGCACTCCCTTATGTTTTATCCAAGGTTGATTTTCCTTTCAATTTTGTTTTGACCAGTGATAACTTTAAGAAACCCCTTCTGAAAAAGGATATAAAATCCCTACGAATATTTCATTTTTTTTGGAAAAAAATATTAATTTATATTGGCGAATCTTGCCTTTTTTTGAAAAAAATATCAATTTTATTAGTGAATTGTTTTACATCACTAGAAATTTGTAGAAAATCCTGGCGAATCTTTACAAAAAATAGGCAAATGCATTAATTACCATGGTGAATCCTTCTTTTAAAAAATTAAATTCCTATGTAAAAGTAAGGGCTTGACGGTGGTAGTGATTGACTAGTTTAATGTGTAGTGCTTGTGTCTATAATTCCTCAATTCCTTAATATTTTAAATCAAACATTGAATATTTTAAATCGACCCTAAATTCTTTTTCAACACCATTGATTTTATTTATAATCTAATAGTTTGGGTTCTATTCCACATGCCAAAATGTACTTGTGGAGCTCCAATGCCCATGGGGACTAAAATTGCATGTGGGCCATTGATCTTCATTGATATCAACAACCCAAATACAATTTTAGGCCCCATGGGCATTGGAGTTCCGCGAGTACATTTTGGCCCATGAAATTTAACCCTAGATGTTAGATTATAAATTGGGATCAATGTGTTGAATGCAATTTCAGGCTCAATGAGCATTGGAGCTCCATGGGTACTTTTTAACCCATGGAATACAACCCCTACCGTTATATTGTAAATAAAATCAATGGTAGTGATTAAAAATTGTTGATATGGCCCTAAAGTAACCAATGATTATATAATATTATTGGCGAATTAATTTCATTTTCTAATATAACTTATAAAATTTAGGCTAATTTTATCTAATCAAATATTGAATATTGTGGTGAATTTTTGAGTTTAAAAGTTTAATAAAATAAATGTTCTGACAATTTAACCAAGACTAAAATAAAATTTTGTAAAAATGTGGCGATTTAGGTCTCCTTATAGCTTGTACTATTAGCCAAAATTTGAATCCCCAATTTCAGCAATTAGCCAATTGGCGAATATTGGCCACTAAAAAAATCATTGGTTTTGACGGTCCATCTTTTCCGTGATGGATCTCCACTTCCACTTCCCTCTTGTAGATTCTCCATATGAGCTTCAATAGATCTCTCTAAGTAATAATGGAACTCAATGTCCATAGTCTACAGAACAAAGCCTTGGTGAATTTTTGTTCCTTCAAAGCTTTGCCTTTCTTTTGTAGAACTTTTCAATCCATCTTGTAAACTTAGCACTTCAATCTCTCATCAACCATTTAGCATTAGATCTAATAATGTGAATGCTTTCTCTCTTAAAGAAGCATAGTTTATGTGGGCCCTACCCCATTTTTTTTTGTCATAGCTCATTTTTCTATAGCAAAATTTTTCAAAGGCCTTTGCCTAGCTAGTTATTTCACTTTTTTCCTATCATTGATCTAAGTAGATATGATGGCCCAGAGCCTCTCAAGTTATCTACATTACATCTAGTTTCACCTCAAATTGGGAAACTCGTGGTATTCAATATGTTTGGTGATATCAGTTCAATTATCTAACCTTGAGTCCACTGTAGTGAGGAATAATGTAGAAAATATCTTCAACAAACTACTTTGTTCTAAGTTTAACTATCCCCTTTTAGGCCATTATAATTGAACATCTTTTTCTTATGCTTCTTTAAATTCTTGCTTAACATTTTAGTCCATATATTCTTGTTAGGAAAGGTGTCTCAACCTTGCAATTACAAAAGGTTACTATTCTTCACAATTTTGGTCTTTTTGAATATCCTTTATCTTGAAGAATGGTTTAGAACTTTCAAAATTTCCAAAAGGGGCTAAAAACAATAGGGCTTACTATTTTTAGTAATTCTACATTTGAGCACGGATGGACCTAAAATTTTCCCAAAATCTACATAACTGTAAATTAAACATCTTGGGTGAGTTTTGACCCAAGATCACACCTGGATTGCAATATATTAAAGTTTTTATTTTTAAAACTCCTGGAAAAGTTTTGAACTCAGGTTTGAGGCACCTAGAAGTTCCTAAATGCCCTAAAAATTGTCAAAATTTATGAAGTGTGTTATAGCTTGATAGATCTCTTCACGAGCTTTCCAACACATCAAACAATTCGTCAATCAGACACCCAGATCAAAAGTTATGGCCTTTGAAAGTTAGGCCTCATGTTTTAGGAAATGTGAAAATGTGTTGGACACTTAAAAGAGCTATAAAGGGGAGAGTTACACATGTTGGTGTGTGATTTGGCACATCACAAGGTATCTTTGATTGGAGATAATTTGGGTGCCACTTTTGGGTGGTTTTGGCTCATGGTTTTCTAATTACCATTTACGATTTACTGTATTGTATCTCCTATATATTAGGAGCTTGAGATGGAGGTTCTGTGTGAGAGTCTTATAGATGTTGAATTGCCTCCAAATCTTTGGTTGGTCATATTCTTGCGAAATCTTGCTCCGCAAGTATATTGTAATCTTGTTGATTTTTGAATAATATATTGGGTGGCTTTTGGAGTGTGGAGTTTTTCTCCCAAAAGGACCTTTCCCCACATAATTAATATGTTATGGTATGATTTCTATATAATTTTTGTAACTGTTGTAAAGATCTAAAAAGTTTTGCATATCTCTCCTCTCAAGATTAGTGTAGGAAGTTGTTTCGCTACCTTAGCTTCCTTACAATTCCTTGGGAAGAATAATTACTACAAAATCTATATGTAGTGCATTTTTAACCAAACTCCCTTGTGTTTTCTCCAAGGTTGATTTTCCTTTCAATTTTTTTGGAAGGTTCATATTTTCCTTGATGGATCTCCATTTTCACTTCCCTCTAGCAAATTTTCCTTATAAACTTCAATAGATATCTCTAAGTATCGTTGGACTTCTCTATTCATAGTCTGTGAACCAAAACCTTAGTGAAAGCTTGTTCCTTAAAATCTTTTCCTTTCTTTGGTGGAACTTTTCAATTCATCTTGCAAAATTAGTGCTTTTATAAAGTAGGAAAAACTACTCCTCAATTGAACGTGTAATGCCTACTCATGAAAATATCAATAAATGTCTATAAATTACTAAATTAGTCAGAAATAATGAAAATAAAATACGATTGCAGGAGATAATTTCATATTATAAATGAATAACATCCAAAATTCATTACAAGATACAATTGCTTCATATACAAAAATACTCATTTTACAATAAATATCTTAAAATCATTCTTTCACAAGGTGGAAAAAGAAACACTTTCCAAGCTCATGTATCATGCAATCTAAATTTGCACACTAAATATAAACATTAGTTCTGCATATCAATTAAACTCACAACAATCAAATAGCATAAAATAACAAGCCTAAGGCCCTAAGGGGTTGTCCTAATGTCTCGAGGGCTCATAATGGCCTTGCCTACGTACGCATAGCACAAAGACATTGTAGTTCGGGACTTAAACTTGCAATCCACAACAATGGTTTCATAAAACTAATAACTAGGTTAAACATTGTCAGAATACACTTTATAAACTCAAATATACCACATCCAATGATGCGTTCACATACCAGAACATAGTGTAATGCAAGGGTTAATTCAACACAAGTCGTAATCTTTTCGGAAATACATCTTAACAAGCATTATGTTTTTTTATCTTTCTTCAATGAAAATCTAAATAACTTCTAAGAAGTTATTCACATGACATCCACAACTTCTCAAACTTAGATACATATTGGCAATTCAATCCATTAATCAAATGTTAACTATAGATATTTCTTACTTATGATAAAAGAAGATTTTACAAGTACCTTAAAACCATCATAACAAATTCATTTTTAAAAGACGAACCAAGCAATTTCATATCTCTTAAAGATATGCTTGGATTCCTAAAGTAATTCTAGCTATTTCAAGGAAGGATAAGATTCTATCTCTACTCGAAGGACAAAATTAAACATTATCTCTTAATCATTTTCTCACTTGAAAATCTAATCTTATCTATTTATCTAATATCCTTAATAGATCTAAATTCGAGTTTAAGATCTCCAGTTTCACAATATGTATTTCAAATTAAAGACTTAGATCCAAAAATATCCATTCTTATAAAATTTTGAAATAAAAATACCCTACCTCATCGAGGTAAGGGTTGGATTAATATTATGTATTCATTTAAAAGGTTTTCTCACAACTTATCCTAAGTAACTCAAAAAAATATATAATTGATTACTTTAGTACATTGCTATGTCTTCTAATACCAACATTATCCTCATAATGAATTCATCATTAATCAAATGAAAACCCAATGCTAAATTTATAAATTCATAATTTATTTATTGATATCAAGGTATCTAATAGTTTTGATAATTATCTACATCATTAATCTAGATAAAGAAATTCAATAGAACCAAACATTTTTTCCCCTATCTAAAGTATTATCACTATTTGAAATTCCAAAATAACACATTTTATTACTTTCTTAATACAACTCCTACTATCTAAATTGAATTGCAAAGAAATATAATCATGGCTATCTAGACATGCAACATGCAACGGTTTTAGAAAAGTCAATAGAAACATTATAACTTTTATCAATGGCAACTTTGCCAATTATAATAACATACTACCTCTATAACATTCTTAACTCAGATAATGATATATCCATAAGTGAGATCGTATACCAAGTTATAAAAGCTCATAGCAAAATAAATGTCGGATTCAAACATTCTATACTGATGTAAAATCTAAAAGAGTAGAAACTAAATCATAGAAGATCTCGCTCAAATCCTCAACCATATCACCTTAAATCTAGAAAATAGATCTGGAATATTCTGACAAAAAGGATTACAATGCCTATCAAATTGAGTTGTACTCAATCAATAATCATTAAATATCTCATTGCAATTATATTGCCCACCTACCCGAACAGCATGGCAATTTAAAATATAAGGTTTACCCTGAAGTAGTGTTATGATGATGGTGAAGATTCATGCAACCACAACCCAGGTTTCAATCCCACGATACAATAGGGCAACCCATAACCCCAAAGGAAAAGAGGAGAGTTTAATGTTTAACACCTAATATTAGAAAGTGAGTTGTGATTACACATCTTCTAACATACCATTGCCTACGACCGAGCCAAATCTTTTCTACGATAACAACTGCAATACCAATTAATAATAAAAGATATGGTGTTAAAAAGATATATGTTTTGTTTAGAATTCTAGAGAGATAAACTAGAATTAATATCTTTAAAATCTATGTTTACAATTGAACTAAGATGTTCTTTATATTCTTTCTCATGCCTAATTGACGTATTCAAGAATGATACCACAAGACACATCATTACCTCTGCACAAAACACATTCTTATTGGTTTTATGATCTGCATCAATTTAGGAAGGTTTAATATAAATAGAACCGTTGTTTAAATGTGATTGCCGGATTGTGGTGGTATGGATCGGTGACATATGATATTGTGGAAGCCACGACTAAGTTGAGGAATGCTGTGTTGACCACGGCTACAACGATTTCATCTAAGCAAGTAACACAATATAAATCGATAACCTCTTTCTTTATTACAACAAACAATAAATAATCCATACACAATATGTATTTATCTATAGTCCCATTTGCTACATTAATACCAAGATATTATTCTTATCAAAATAGAATAGATTTATTAAAAAGACTTTAGAAAATTTTAGGCACATGCTACCGACAGGTATAAATTGAACAGAGAGCATTGAAATACTCTGGTAAAATAGGTACAATCTGGAAGCATAAACCATGCACGTGAACTGCTTGATAGAAAGCCTCAAGGTGCAGTCGTCTCATGGAAAGCAATGATTGCACGATATGCACCAAATGGATTTGTTGAAGTAGGTGATTTGAGACATACTTATGAATGCAGAAATAGTAAAGAACAATGTAGAAAACCTATGGATAAATCATTGCAAGAATCTGGAATGACATGCCAACATATGAGAAAGCATAGGCAGGTGTAGTAACTTCATAAAATGTTGAAGATCGAATTAAGAGATGTCTCACAGACATAGCACCTGAACTGTTTAACAAAATACTCAATAACAAAGCACGCTAAACTGTTTGACAGAAAACTTCAATATCAAGTACGTGAGTTGTTTGCCAGAAACCCTTAAAGAAATGTCATTTCATGGTCGGCAATAATCACTGGGTGAGCACAAAAACGGGCTTGTAAAAAGATTTTACTGAGTTCTTCAAACAAGATAAGGCCGACAGGATGCGCATGCAATGGTTTTAGATTTAGATTGAAGAAATGAACAATAGACTAAATATGCATGCATGCAAAATGTAGAAGCACAAACAAATGTGTCGAAGAGTTATTATCTCATCTATGCAATGATTGCAGGATATGCACAACATAGATTTGTTGATTTCTCGTACTATTAATCTCAAGAAAATCATCATCTTAACCAACACCAGTTACTTAATTTCCTAAGGCTCCAAATTGAATTCACAAAACATACTATCAAGAGTAGATAAGCAACCTCTTGCAAGATTGATTCATCATTTAGAATATACACCATAATACTACTAATAGTTTACCCATATTCTAACCCAACTCCAAATATTTCCCACCTGTTGTTTACAAATAAACCCTCACTTATAGGAACAAAGTTTAAGCTATCACATATTCTTATCAGGTTGATAAATCCTAACCAGTAACAATGCTATCAATGATTGGTACTACATCGGTAACAAACAAACAAGAATTCAAACCAAACCTGTAAGGGTACCCAATTCCATTGATGCCGATCCTCCCAGAGATGCAAGACTAAAACTCTTATGTCTTTTTTTTTGGCAGTCCTCTCTTTCCTCCTCTTATAAAACTAAACAACTTGACTTTTCATATGCCCATCTGGACACATCCATAAACTCATCTTTTCTAAATTTTACTCTATTAATTAGAAACTGAAAAAGAAATATTACTCACCAAATATTCCTTCACTAAACTTTGTAACTGCCATTTCTTGCAAGTGGCAAGGAATGCAAATAATTATTCCAAAAAATATAACTAATAAATAAATATTTAGATATGCCTTATAGAACGTGTCAATCAAGGGAGCTTGTCACTAACATTACAATCGTGTTTTGTTTTGTCTAATGTTTCAAACCTACCCTAGGTTTATAGGACCACTTTATGTTCAAATAAAAGTAAAACAACTAAACTAGATGTTATACAAAAAGGAAAGAAAGAATAAATTGCTAGAAATGAACAGATACAGGAATAATTTTAAGAAACTAGATGCGGAAATGAGAAGGAGAATAGAATAGGAACCTGGCACCAAAGGGAAGAGCTCACTACCCTGGATGATAGCACACCAAGGGGATGTAATGTCCCCTTCCTAGGTGATTTTCATGATGAGTAATTTAGCCTTTAACTCCCGAAGGCTAATTGACGAAATAAGGGAGGTATTATTAAATTAATTATTTTATAAGGTTATTACTTAATTTGAAATCAAAAGGTAACCTTATATTTAATTAATTTAATATAGTGACTTAAAATACACATTAGATCATTAAAGTCACTAAAATAAAATAATAGGATTTTTTCTAGAAGCCTCTTGAAAGTGTGATTAAAAAAGTATAAAGGAAGGGGCAAGGTAAGCTTCCAGGCATCCGATTATTGACATTTACATTTGATGAGTTTTGTGGAGCCAAGGGTTTCTGCATATTTGGTCTTTGGGAACGGAAACTCCCATAGATTAGCATAACTGAGGTGGTGAAATATCCTTCGAAGGGTTGCAAATTGGAAGGGATACTTCAGTCCTTTCATTAGTGCTTAAATCTGCAGTGTTAACAGGGGTTTGGAGGTATCAATTTTGCATATCAGAAGTTTTCCTATTGGCTGCTACAGTGTTTGCTACAGTATTTTTCTACAGTACGCTACAGTGATTTGCTACAGTAGCGCTACAGTGATTTGCTACAGTGATTTGCTACAGTGCGCGCTACAGTGTTTTGCTACAGTGATTTGCTACAGTGTTGCTACAGTGCCGTGAACAGTAACGCTACAGTACGGGGCAGCTAGGAGAGGGTTTCAATTTGGCTTTGGAAAGGACTCCTTTCCATGGTTGATGAGAACGCTGGGTGCTACACTTGAGAGGCACGATTGGGGCTTGAGAGGGATGTTTATGAGCTGTTTTGAGGCTGCCATTCCTTCATCTTCGTCATCGATTCACATCAACTTACATTTCCAGGTTCTTTCATGAGTTAGCATCTTTATATCAGTATTGTTTCATAGTTGTCATTTTAGGAGTTGCATAAAATTGTAGAGCCAAGAATCTTGGCCATTCATATCAGCATTGTATTAGACAGGCCATCTATTTGATGTAATGTGCATATTAATATCCATTATGATTAGCATAATAGTATGCATGCCAAGTGTTTGACAAAATGTCAATTGGCTGTAGGTGTGCATTTCATGTCTAATTTTCATGTATATGCATCAAAAATATCAAAAGAGAAGTCATATATGTATTTAGATTAATGCTTAGACATTATAGTTTGGATTTATAAGCATTTAGAATATTCAGCTATCATTATCAAGTAAAAATATCAGACTGAAAACACAGACCAGCAAGCATTGGGTTTACATCAGAAGTGTTTGACAATATTCCTTGAGGTTCAAATTAGCAAAATAAGGTCTGAAATAGTAAGGGATATTACAGTGGTATCAGAGTAGTTTCCTGCCATCCTTTGGGTTTGAAATCGGCTCATTAAATGTAACAAAGTGATAGGGACAAGAGGTATACAACTAGAGAAGAAAGGAAGCAAAAACAGTGGTCACAACCACTTGAACAGAATACTTTATCAGCCACTTCAGCAGCAAAATAGCGAGAGGTTGGTTCATCTGGCACTATGGGTGAAAGAGGTGAAGGTAGCCCTATCAGAAATAGGGAAAGAAATGATGAAGAACAGGAAACACGTGAACTCTTTAGACAAATGGCTGCAGGGCAGCAGCAGGTGGCAGATGCTATGCGGGCACTTACTACAATGATACAACAAATGAACCCTCAGAGAAGACGAAACTATGAACCAGATGATAATAGGAGTGTGGTTGGGACACCTAGAGCACAAGCATCTTCTCACATGGCAGATAGGCCTACACGTCCTACTTTTTTGAGGAATGAACAAGAAGAGGAAAATGCAGAAGAAGAAGGAGAAGAGATGTTTGCAGATACTCTTATGGCAGCTAATGATGAATGGGAGTTGTTGACACCACAGGTCAGGGAATGCATGAGCTTTGATAGATTTGTGAGTCAAAGAAGAGAACACTACAGGGGAAAGCAAGAAAAGAGACCAAGAAATCAAAATAATGATTTGATGTATGCCGCCAGCAAAGTTACATTGCCCATATTTGATGGTAGTGGGAAGGTCACGGCACAGGCTTGGATTCATAAGCTAGACACCCTCTTGACTCTTAGACCCATGACAGAAAGGGATGCAATAAAATATGCTACTTTTCACTTGGAGGGTGCAGCCCACGATTGGTGGTATCATGGATTAGAGACATTGCATCATAATAGTATCACTTCATATCAGGAGTTTGTTGATAGATTGGTGGAACGCTTTGATAAGAGAGATCCAGAGACATATTTTAGAGACTTGGCACAGCTTAAGCAGACTGGGAGTTTGGAGAGTTACATTAGTGAATTTCAGAAATTATCAATCATGGTCTCCAATATATCTGAAAGGAGATTGGTTGTGCTATTCATGGAGGGCTTATTGGAACCGTTAAGAGGATGGATAAAGGCTTTTGATCCTTCGACACTACAGGAGGCAATGAAAAAAGCTAGGAGTATGGAACTTACAACCCCTCAAACTAAGTACTCATCTAAGGGATCTTCTTCTTACCGGGACAACAAGACATTTCCCAAGAAAAAAGAAATTTCAGACTCAAAGGGAAAATCAGCAGCACCATTAGATCGTGAGACATTTAATGACTTGAGAAGGAAAAAGTTGTGTTTTTATTGCAAAGGTCCCTATGATCCAAACCATGACTGTCCTTTAAGACCTAAGGGCAAAGCAAATAGGATTATGTGGGCATTCTATGAGGATTCTGAGTCGGACCAGCAATCTGATCAAGAGGAATCTAATGAGGAAAAACTTGATGATGAGACAGATAAGCATGAAATTGAGGCTGAAAATGTTGAAGAAGCAAATTTTCAAGAAGCACGCCTTACTAGCATACAGCAAGAGGGCTCATTCAGGATGCGTGGGGTTTTAGCCGGACAGAAGATCATTACCTTGCTTGATACAGGTGCCACGCATAACTTCATTGATGCTAGGTTGGTTGATAGGCGTAGAATTCGGACAGAGGAATTTGAGGGCATAAGAGTAAAAGTTGCTGATGGATATACTCTTAAGTGTGACAGGATGATTCCAGGTCTTCCCATGCGATTGAATAACTTTGAGTTTAAGGCAGATTTTTATGTGGTAAACATGGGAGAAACCGACATGGTTTTAGGAATGAAATGGCTTCATGATATTGGGGAGTTTACCATTAACCTTAGGGAAATGGAGATGAGGTTTAAAGTGGATGGGAAGACTCATGTGCTAAAAGCCATCAGGGATACTAGCTGCAGGATGATATCTTTCAGAAAAATGGAGAGACTTATGCGCCATGACATGGTTGAGTGGGCAGCAAGGTGTATTCTAATGCCAACACAGGAAGAGAAACAAAAACCAGCCTATCACCCAGATATACAGGAGTTGAGGATCAAGCACTCCAAGGTTTTCAGTGATATTCCACCAGGTAGGCCTCCTGACAAAGGGATTGAGCACATAATAGAATTGGAGGAGGGTGCTAAACCCGTGATGATCACTCCTTACAGACACCCCAAGCGGCTAAAAGATGAGATTGAAAAAACAATTAAGGAGCTGCTAGCTATGGGGCACATTAGGCCAAGTAAATCACCTTTTGCTTCAGCAGTAGTCTTGGTTAAGAAAAAGGATGGTACCCTTCGGATGTGCATTGATTACAGGGTGTTGAATAAGAGGACAATTAAGAACAGGTACCCTATTCCTCGTATTGACGAGTTGATCGATGAGCTTCATGGTGTTCGCTATTTCTCGAAAATAGATTTGAGATCAAGTTATCACCAGATCAGGGTCAGAGAGCAGGACATCGAGAAGACAGCATTTAGGTGCCATTGTGGACATTTTGAGTTTGTGGTTATGCCATTTGGACTAACCAATGCTCCTGCTACGTTTCAGTCCACTATGAACAGGGTTTTTCAATCACAACTGAGAAAGTTTGTATTGGTCTTCTTTGATGACATTTTGGTGTACAGCAGAACTTGGGAGGAGCATATCGCCCATTTGGATACAGTATTAGGAATTCTTAGCAGAGAGTCCTTGTACGCCAAAGAATCCAAATGTGATCTGGGCATGACAAAGTTGCTATACTTAGGCCATATCATCAGTGCAGAAGGTGTGCGTATGGACCCTGACAAAGTTAGAGCTATTATTGAGTGGCCTACACCTAAGAATCTTACTCAGCTTAGGGGATTTTTGGGTTTGTGTGGCTTCTACCGCAGATTTGTCAGTGGATATTCACGACATGCAGCACCACTTACAGATTTAATGAAGAAAGGGGTATTTGTTTGGACACCTGAGGCACAGGAATGTTTTGAGAAATTTAAACAGTTGATGACTACTTGCCCAGTTCTAGCCTTGCCAGATTTTACTAGACCCTTTGAGCTACAGTGTGATGCTTCGGATGAGGGGATTGGTGCAGTTCTTATGCAGGACAAACATCCGATAGCTTTCGAGAGCAGGAAGTTACGGGGTCCAGAGAGGAGCTACAGTATTTATGATAAGGAGATGTTGGCCATTATGCATGCATTGGCCAAATTCAGGCAATACCTTGTGGGCAGCAAGTTTTGCATTAAGACAGACCATAACAGCTTGAGGCATTTCCTAGGACAGCGAGATCTTAACGATCGTCAGCAGAAGTGGGTGAGTAAATTGCAATCATATGACTTTGACATTACTTATGTCAAGGGAACACAAAACGTAGTTGCTGATGCTTTGTCTCGCCGTCCCCATTTGAGCTCTATGGTGGAGATTTCAAAGGATTGGAGACACTTGATTGTCGCAGAGTATGCCAAAGACTCATGGGCTTCTAGCATAATTGAGGGGACAGTTCAGGATGACAGGTACTCAGTTGTAAATGATCTTATCATTTACAAAGGTAGGATATTCTTAACCCCAGGATCAGAAATGAAGAACACAGTGATGAGGTATTTTCATGATACACCTATGGCAGGGCACCCGGGGTACTTCAAGACTTATAGACGGGTTCGAGAGCGCTTTACTTGGAAAGGGCTCAAAACAGATGTTCTTCGATATGTTAGAGAGTGTCCTATTTGCCAGCAGAATAAACAGGAACATACATACCCTGCAGGTTTACTTCAGCCACTTCCGATTCCTGATAGGAAGTGGGAGTGTTTATCCATGGATTTTATTACCGGTTTGCCGAAAACCCAGGGACGAGATTGTATCTATGTGGTTGTTGATCGATTAACAAAATATGCTCATTTCTTTCCAATCACAGCTACATACTCAGCTGCACAGGTAGCAGAACTCTTCTTCCGTGAGATTTTCAGGTTGCATGGGTTACCTCGGAGCATTGTTAGTGACAGGGATAGTCGGTTCTTGAGTCATTTTTGGCAGGAGTTATTTAGACTATGTGGGACAGAGCTTACCCCAAGTACCAGCTACCACCCATAGACGGATGGCCAGACAGAAATTGTGAATAAGTGGGTGGAAAGATATCTCAGGAATTACATTGCAGGGCAACAGAAGGGTTGGGTTAAGTGGATATACCTTTGTGAGTACTGTTACAATACCACTTACCATCTCTCGATTCAGATGACACCATTTATGGCCTTGTATGGTTATGAAGCACCCAGTTTCCTTGACTTGTTGATGAGTGACAGTAGAGTGCCTAGTGCAGGAGATATGTTACAGGAGAACTAGGATATTATGAGAGCTCTTCGAGAAAATATCCAAAAGGCACAGAATCAGCAGAAACAGTATGCTGATCAGAAGAGAGTTGAGCGGTCATTTGAGGTTGGGGATATGGTGTATTTGATGTTACAGCCCTATCGACAATCCACTCTCAAGAAGAGTGGTGCAGAGAAGCTCAAGCCGCGTTATTATGGCCCTTTCAGGATTATCCGACGAGTTGGTGATGTGGCTTATGAGTTAGAATTACCGGCAGATAGCAGAGTACACAATGTTTTCCATGTGTCACGCCTCAAGAAGGCATTAGGTCAGCGCGTGGTTCCTTCTGCTACCTTACCACCCTTGGATGATGAGGGGAAGTTGATTCTGGTGCCTGAGGCTGTTTTGGATGTTAGGGAGAGGCAGTTACGGAGACGGGTCATCAGAGAGTATTTGATCAAATGGAGGGATTTACCGGTTGAGGATGCCACTTGGGAAGGCAAGGAGATACTTCAGCATCCAGAGTTGAGATTGCTTGGGGACAAGCAATTTCAGGAGGGGCGGACTATAATGTCCCCTTCCTAGGTGATTTTCATGATGAGTAATTTAGCCTTTAACTCCCGAAGGCTAATTGACGAAATAAGGGAGATATTATTAAATTAATTATTTTATAAGGTTATTACTTAATTTGAAATCAAAAGGTAACCTTATATTTAATTAATTTAATATAGTGACTTAAAATACACATTAGATCATTAAAGTCACTAAAATAAAATAATAGGATTTTTTCTAGAAGCCTCTTAAAAGTGTGATTAAAAAAGTATAAAGGAAGGGGCAAGGTAAGCTTCTAGGCATCCGATTATTGACATTTACATTTGATGAGTTTTGTGGAGCCAAGGGTTTCTGCATATTTGGTCTTTGGGAACGGAAACTCCCATAGATTAGCATAACTGAGGTGGTGAAATATCCTCCGAAGGGTTGCAAATTGGAAGGGATACTTCAGTCCTTTCATTAGTGCTTAAATCTGCAGTGTTAACAGGGGTTTGGGGGTATCAATTTTGCATATCAGAAGTTTTCCTATTGGCTACTACAGTGTTTTGCTACAGTACGCTACAGTGTTTTTGCTACAGTGATTTGCTACAGTAGCGCTACAGTGATTTGCTACAGTGCGCGCTACAGTGTTTTGCTACAGTTATTTGCTATAGTATGCTACAGTGTTGCTACAGTGCCGTGAACAGTAACGCTACAATACGGGGCAGCTAGGAGAGGGTTTCAATTTGGCTTTGGAAGGGACTCCTTTCCTTGGTTGATGAGAAGGCTGGGTGCTACACTTGAGAGGCACGATTGGGGTTTGAGAGGGATGTTTATGAGCTATTTTGAGGCTGCCATTCCTTCATCTTCATCATCGATTCACAGCAACTTACATTTCCAGGTTCTTTCATGAGTTAGCATCTTTATATCAGCATTGTTTCATAGTTGTCATTTTAGGAGTTGCATAAAATTGTAGAGCCAAGAATCTTGGCCATTCATATCAGCATTGTATTAGACAGGCCATCTATTTGATGTAATGTGCATATTAATATCCATTATGATTAGCATAATAGTATGCATGCCAAGTGTTTGACAAAATGTCAATTGGCTGTAGGTGTGCATTTCATGTCTAATTTTCATGTATATGCATCAAAAATATCAAAAGAGAAGTCATATATGTATTTAGATTAATGCTTAGACATTATAGTTTGGATTTATAAGCATTTAGAATATTCAGCTATCATTATCAAGCAAAAATATCAGACTGAAAACACAGACCAGCAAGCATTGGGTTTACATCAGAAGTGTTTGACAATATTCCTTGAGGTTCAAATCAGCAAAATAAGGTCTGAAATAGCAAGGGATATTACAGGGGACATCTACACTAAGCGGTGGCATCCTGAGTCACAAAAATAAAAATCTCTTGATCTGTATGGACCTAGGACACTTGCACAACACAACAACATACAATACAGATACCCAATAGACTCCAGGTGACGGATTTTAAAATAAAGTCGAAGAAGCTATTGAAAATGAAGTAAATTGAAATGTAAATGGTATAGTTGTGAATATGTGTGTGTGTTTACTTGAATAAATGAAGAGAAATGTTAAAAAATGTGTTTGATAAAGATAAGTTAGCAAACAAGGGGCTGGACCCTTTACAAACAAGAGCCCCAAGGGCCTAACAAAATAGGCCAAAGTAGGCCACAACCAAAACAAAAATAGAACAGGAACAATAGACAGACAGCTGTCAAACAGCAGACACGAACTAAACAACCCTAGAACCTGAGGGAACAAATCTGACTCCCTTAACCCTAGGCCACAAGGCAACAATAGATCTGGGGAGTCCCTTCTTCTTTCTTTGCACGATCGACCAAGAAGACTCTCGGTCTAGGTCCACCGAGCGAGGCGCGAGGAGCGGATCCTTAACATCCACCATAGGCAAGGAATCACCACACACCGAGGGAGCTAGCAGCGTAGAAGAAGAATCGGGGGTAGTCAAAGGACTAGCAGAGGCAATCATTGAGGGTCAGGCAAGCTCGACCTGAACATCGACAACAGTTTGAGGCACCAAAGGTTATGTTGAAAGGACATCCAATAGAGGATCTTCGGGAGACACGGTCTCTTGGGATGATTCAGCCAAGGAAGGATCATCCTCCCTGGAGGAACCATCCAAAGAGGGAGTGCGTGCCCATTGTCAAATGATCAAAGAGAGCGTTCTTCCACCAGGTTGTCGTGCCCTTGCGGTGAGTGATAGGGCAGTCGGAGGCAATATGACCAATGGAGAAACATCTCCTGCACAGAAAAGGAAGACCCTCATAATCCAGCAGCTACATCCATGGTCTATCCTCCACCATCAAGACCACATCTCCATGGAGTGGTTTGGAGATGTCCAAATCTACTAAAATATAAGCCAACATAGTATGCCCAAGATCCCAGGTCGTAGAGTCCAACTTCAACAAGTGTGTAATGACATTGCCAATGGCTTCATAATAGGAATCCTCCCAAAACTGGACAGGGAGATTCAGAAGTCAGACCCAAACATGTTTGGTATTTAGTTGCTCTGTAAGAGGATTGAAGGAGCAAGCCAAAGGCTTGATGGATAGTGAATGATCACCCACATCCATCCCTTGTCCAACACTAGGTCTTGCTCCTCGGAGGAAGCAAAGGTCGCTATGAAGAACCCCCTAGCACTAGGAAAGAGTTCAGTCTATCCAGAGACCAAAAGCTTCCAAGAGTCCATAACCCAGCCATGAAGATCAAGCAGGGAGGGCCACAAGCCATTGAACCTGTAGATCACACCACGTTTCAAATGGAAACCCTCATTTTTTAGTAATCTCAGGACCACAAACCACAACAGGGGAAGCACAGGCACAAGGCATAGGCCTAACCCTAGCATGTGAAGGGATTGACTGAGCACGAGTATTAATAATAGCATCAGAAAATGTTTTCTGAGCACGAGCATTAACAACATCAGAAAAAAAAAATTGATGGCAGCCTGAAGTGGCCCTAACAGTGCTAGGACTAGCATTATCAGAAAATAAACCAGCACCAGGTGGATGGTTGCCTCTAGAAGTCAGCACATAAGACTTATGCACATTGTTCACGAGTTTAGAGGGACAAGCACCAGCCAAAACCCTAGCAAGAAGAGCAAGACCCCCAAAGGACTCCCATACAACAGGAGTGCATCGCCCTGCAACAATGTTAAAACTAGAAGAGACTGCCCCTGGAAAGAAAGCCTGCAGATCCGAAGGGAAATGTTGCCTAGGTAGCAAACAATCTTGCTTGCTCGTGCCTGAGTTTACCCGCCCAACGCCATTCAAGCCGAAATCTCTCCCGCTCGACGCCATAATTCTGAAATGTTAATATGTGTGTGTTTACTTGAATAAATGAAGAGAAATGTTAAAAAATGTTAATTAAGAAATTATGTTGTTGGGGGATGAAAAGAAAGATATGAAAATATTAAATAAAAAATTATGTTGGTGGGGAATATTGGTTGGAGTTAATAAATTCTAAAATAAGGCTTTGAGAGAGCACACATGAAAATTAAGCTAAGTATTAAAAACATTGAAAATTTGTTGGAAGAAAAAGCAAACAAGTGCACAATGGAGAATAATGCAACCATTCTTCCACCTACAAGTGTTTCACTCTCATCAATATGCATACTATGTCAATTGTGGCATTTATAGACCAAATTTGTGAGGATTTAGGGTTTTTCTTTTTATAAATAGAAGAGTGAAAGATCAAGGTCAAAATACCAAGATTCATGATTTTCAAGTTTTTGAGGGAGTAAAAATTCTTCTTCTTCATAAAATTAACCTTTGAGATAAATACGTTCTACCTAAATACTCTATATATATCAAGTTTTAAATTTGAGAATGCAAAAGATATTTATGGAATTCTTTCTAATATTATTGGTAAATCAAATATATAATGGTATAGAAAAATCCTATGGCTACCATAGTTGTGATACTTTGATTTGGAACCACAAAACCAATATGGGCACTATCATATAAGGCTATCGCTAATGAAAATTTCAAGCGAATAGAGGGAAATGGGCATTGTTACTAAGTTTAGCACCATAATGCACCATTCTAAACCCTGATGCTACAATCATGAATTGGGCACTACAAAATTTATTTAAGAATTATAATTAATTATTTTAAGCACTGCTAGAAATGCATGGATGTTGTAATGGGTCTAAGCGCTGCAAAAATTAGTGTGGGTGTTTTATATCCATGAGTAACTTATGAAGTTGTAAAGCAAATCATATAATCCCAAAGACCAAATCTTAAATCTATGGGGTGTTATGTTTTAGGCACTCAAAATAGCATTTTTAGGCACTAGAAACTCCACATGGGCAATGATAATGGAGCTTGATGCCTTGAAAGAGAAAGGGTTTTTTAAAACAAATGGAGCATTGGAATTTATCCCATATGTTGGCTACAATGGTGAAATATTTATTTATATGGAACATTCAAGCAAGCAATTTAATGAAGTCTTGAGACCCTTTATATTTCAATTCGTTGAATGGATCTAGGACATGGATGAATTTGAGTTTTATTACTGTTTTTAAAAACATCACAATAATTATCCCACATACAAAAACTGAAAGAATTTAGCCCAATGAATAGATGTACACTTGAGTAAAGTAAATATACAAGGATTGAGAGTAGCACGCATGTGATATTTCATGCTAATTTCATAGTAATCTAGAAGTAAATCTGGGGGCTATATTTTGCTAAGGTTTTATTAAAAATCCCATAACACAATTATTTTATGTGAATGACCAATTCACTTATAAAGCAATATAAAAGTTCTAAAGGGATTAATTATGTCAAAATAGGTAGATAATAAGTTCGAAGATTCAAATATTAAAGTGAAAAAATTAAAATTAATCTAAATTATTTTCCCATAAAAGAAAATGACCTATATGCCTACATGAATAAAATGAAGAAATATTCTCATTTTAGGTGTTGCAGTGCTCTTGTCAAGTGTCCCCCATAAATTTTAAGTGTTCATAAACCTTGTGTGTGCTTTATCCTAGTTTTAGAATAAAACGAGAAATTTTTTAACTAGGAATGTCTTAAAGTTGACAAAAAAAACTCAAACTTCACTTTTAAAAAAATCAAGAGAGGTTTTGTGCAATTTATGGTAGCAATAAAAATCTCTCTATTTTATCCCAACCATCAAAATGTAAGAGAAATACGAAGTTCATTAGAAAAAATCATCATTTAAGTTGTTTAAAATAATAATAGTTGATTATTCTACTTCTCTAATTTTTATAACCGATATGGATGACTTAGAAGATGAAGTAATTTTTAAATTTGATCTGTGATTTCATAGCAAGGATTCTAATCACCCATATATTATCCCTAATCAAATTACCAAACATGTAGTCATGATAGGAGAACTCTATGTATATGGATATGTAAGCATGTAGTTAGACGAAGGAAGTCTAATGAAGTTAAATCTTGCCCTTGTGCAATTAGATTCATTATAATCCTAAAAATTAGTTACCAATTAGATACTTGTGGATGACCTAAATGGTCTTGTACCTAAAATATGTGCTAAACCAAATAAAGATTTTGGATGCATAAAAACTTTAATTCTTAAGTAAATTAATAATTGATCTTTAAATTATGTTAAACACTAAAAAAGTTTATATCAGATGATGGAATTAGTTGACTATGTACTCCAATAAGGATTCATAAGCATTTTCAACATATAATCCACTTCTATTGAGAACAAGAGCTATAGAAAGACATTAACTAAAGTAGGGACATAAAGCTTGGTGCCAATCAAATAGAAGAATGAACTTAGTTCTACAGATTGAACAAATTGTATGAATGATAAACTTGTCTATGTATCATAGTGTAAAGTTGAAGAATAAAATAACACCACATCTAATTATCTTACCTAAGCTTAGATGATATATGTTTAGTAGTAAAAGAGGTGGGTTGATTTCAAGGGTTTATGCGGAATCCTCCTTTCACACCAAACATTCCAAGGGCATATCAACTGAGTTGAACCTCCAATTTGTGCAAGAGGATTCACCTAACAGGTTGGGTTGCCACTTGGGACGCTGCGGAAATTCAAATGTTGTCAAACAATGTCTCTATCTAATGCTCAAATGCTTTCAAAACCCTAATTAAGCAAAACAATAAGCAAATTCATGAATTACAACAAATCCTCTTAAGACAAGGTGAAGAACAGATATTCTTAACTCACTATTTTTTGAAGTGTTAGGGTTAGCTGGCAGAAGATATCAATTAATTGCAAATAAAGATTAAACAGAGAAATGGAAAATACACAGAAATAATAATAGTGGGATACAAGTTTTAACGTGGTTCACCCAAACTCGGGCTACATCCACCAACAGTCCAATATTATTATCCAGTAAATCAAAAACTAATTACAACCAGCAATCCCTGCAACTCAATACCACTGCAATACAATCAACGAAACCCTAACCCTTAGCCGCTTTTATCAAGCCTTATGTCGGTTACAAAAATAGGGCTTTTTTATGTCAGCCAATAGAAAAATAACTCCAGACGCCTTAATAAATTAATAAAAACTTGGTGGAGGTTTCGGGGGCACTACCCCTAAGCCCCTGCGAGGGCGTTGCCCCTTGACCCTGCCCTGTATCACGACAGGGAGCGCGCTAGGGGCACTGCCCCTGGACCCCACAAGGGGCACTACCCCTTGACCCCATCTTGGGCGTGCTGCCCCCAAACCCTTGCAATGGGCACTGCCCCTTGACCTCGTAGGAATTTGGGGGGAAATTGCACCGATAAAAGTGGGGTAAATTTAACCCTCGAGTCTGATTAGGCTCCATATAACAACATGAAGTTTGGAAGGCAAAAAAGTTGAGGACACTAGTGCAAGCGCCCAAGTCTAAGGTACCTTTTTCTTTGCAGAATCTAGATCTCCTTTCGACACTGATCTTCACTGTAACTTCAGTTTCTGCTTATTCAACTTCAGAGGACACTGGTGCTAGCGCCCTAGTCCTAGAAAAACTCCAATGTGCAACTTTATTTTTGATCTGGAATCCTTATTGTCTATCAACCTCCTCTGCAACTCCACTCCATCCAGATGCGACACCTGTAACCTATAATCACAAGGAGTGTGGGAGGGGGTTTTAGTTTTTAGAGGTTTGCCTCAGTCAAGCCCCAAAGAGACATTCAAATCTTTCAAACACCATTGTTAGAGAGTGCATATCCCAATGAGATAGATGCAAAATCCAAATGATAAATGATTCAAACATAAATAAATGTCACCTTGAAGTGTAGATTGTTGGGATAAGTTGACATTAACTTGCAATCCTAACCAATTCATGTGTCTCCAAAGTTCTTGGAATGTGTTCCCCAACACATAAGGACTTTGAGAGATTAATTATTTATTAATTATATCACTTTGACTTTTGCAATCAATTCCTAAGTGATAAGGTCAAACTTGGGCATCCATTTTTAGAGTGGGGGCCATGAAGACTTTGTTGAGTTCTCCTGAGTCTATTTTGAGAGTTTGATAACTCCTAGTAAGTGGGAGTTAAACTTGGGCATCCCCTTTTTTGATGGGGACTTATATTTAGACTTGGAGTTGTGTTTTTTTATGTACATGAATGGATAATGTTGAGACACCTTGCATGGATATAATGTTAGAGTTAACTACAGTGTTAGAGATGCATGAATTGGATATTGGTTGCATGTGGTCAGAATAGCTTGCATGGACTTGCATGTTTTTGCATGTAGCTTGCATGTTGTTGCATGTCACTTGCATGTTGTTACATGTCACTCCTATGGACTTGCATGTGCTTGCATGTTGTTGCATGTCATTCCTATGGACTTACATGAACTTGCATGTTGTTGCATGCCACTTGTATGTGCTTGCATGTTGTTGCATGTCATTCCTATGGACTTGTATGACCTTGCATGTTCTTGCATATTAGTTATATGACCTTGCATGTAGTTGCATGTCAGTTTTGTGAGATTACTGGCAAAACACTCCAACTCCAGAAACTTGCAAGATGGTACATCTCAATGATTTAGGAAATGGGTATCAGTTGCATGTTGTTAAAAATGCTTGCATGTCAGTTTTAAAATATTACTTGCAGGACACTCCAACTCCCGAAAGTTGCAGGATGGTACATCTCAGTGTTTCAAGTAATGGGTATTAGTTGCATGTTGAATCTGGTGTTTGCATGTCACTTGCATGTATAGAACAAGATAATTCAGAATAACATTGGGGACATCAATTGTGCAAGTTGTTGCATGAGAATTGGTGTGTGTTGATCACTTCAGTTGACTAAAATAGACTGGGCTAACTTGTGCACCCAATCTTGGGACTTTCAATTGTTGCTTTTATTTGGAAATATGTTTGATGTTGGCAAAGCTAATTTTAGCATACTTGTGTGCACACATCATGAAGAGGCAGTTAACTCAAAGCTTGGACTTTGTTTGAGTTTAGTCTTCTCAATTTAAGTGAGCTTGATTTTTGCATGAGCTTTGGAAGCTATGTTATCAATTGTAATTTATTATAATTTGAGTTTCAAACTTTTGAATGAAGATGCTTTTGAATTAAAAGAGGGCTTTTGATTTAATTGTAAACCCCATACATTTTCCAGAGAGTTGATTTGAGGAAAAAAAGACTTAGAAGAAAAAAACAACAGTTTTTTTCTTAAAGAAGTTTTTTTATTGAAGAAGTTTTTGAAGAAAAAAGTAAGAAGTTTTTTTGAAGTTTTTTACAGATTTGAAGATTGAAGAAGCTTTTGAAGTGCATCAAGGACTTAGAGGAATTTCAGTATTGACTGTAATCTTTTCCAAAGAGATTTAATACAAGAAGGAAACATCTTTAAGTGTGGAGGTTTTTCCCGAAAGGGTTTCTCCATGTAAATATTGTGCAAGCTTTTTCTCTTCTCTTCTCTTCTCTTCTCTTCTACATTGGATTGAATGTGCAAAACAATTGTTACAGATTAATCTTTATTTCATCTTTGCATACACAAAATTTTAAAGTTTATAGTAGCAGTTCTACCTTCATTTTCAACATTTGGTATCAGAGCCAACAATTGTGTAGAGTGAGGGATGTCTTTCTCTTAAAGTGTTAAGGTTTTTTGGCTGCAGTGGGAGCTTTGTTTTGTAGGTTTTGTAGATCTATGAATTTGTAAGCGATGGTATTTACCTCTCAGATGGATATTGTCAAAAGAATCTTTGTTGGTCTCTTGAGGCTCAAGGTTATGGATATTTATGGAGTTGATCTTGTGATAGTGATTTGGAGCTCCATTTTGACAATATATGTATATTCTCTTGTTTGGTGGTTTTATTCCTTTACCTTGTGGTCATGTGCAATGAAAGGGTGCTTATGTTGGATGGTTACTTATGGTACCTTAATCACATGGAAAAACACTCACTTCTTGGACTACAGTTTGGAGTGCTTATGTTGGGTTCATGGTTTCAGTCCATGGTTACATGAAAGCACTGGATGATTTATCACTGGTTGTATGGAGGTTGTGGAGTTGGTATTTTTTTATGATATGGACACTCCTGAACAACCTGGTTTCTCCTTTCTCATATTCATGTTGTTTTGAATATGTAGGTTTTTCACAGTTTTCTAGTTTCAAAAGATTGTGGGTTTGTAGATATGTGATATTCCATTATTTTCAGATGACATATTTGATAGTGTTTCATTGGTGTGCATGTTTGGATGTTTAAGTGGTTTCAGATTTACAGAGATATGGTTTTGCAGGTTTTACATGTTAATCAAAATCTGTGGTTTGTAGATTTGTGAAAAATTGTGTTCACACTTTCTGGATGGAAACAATTTCAGATTTGCAAGGCTGCTTGTTGGGTTCCTATGATCTATGGTTTCTCCTATGTGGATTTATTTGGCAAATCAGATTTAAAGTTGATTCTGGTGTTTAAGTCTTGGAAATCTACATGTTATACCTAGTTACATTTGTTTTACATATTACTGATGTGGGGTTGAATCTATTTTTTAGTTATTAAAGGTTGGAGCACTGATCATGTTTTTCTCCTATGAGATGTTACATGTGTGTAGATCTTGTGAATAAGTTGATGAGGGTTCTATTTGGTAGGCCTCTACTTGGTCACCTTAATTACATTGGTATTTTTTGTATTGAGACAAAAGGGTAGTTTGGAGTACTTGATTTAGTTATTCATTGGAATCTATAGCAATAAAGTTATGTTGCATAAGAAGCTTTTTCCACTTTTAGTGGAGTTTTGGTAATGATGTTGATCATGATATCATGCATAACTTAGTATCACTTTCAGTGGGAGTTTTGTACAGCTACATAATGTGTTCTATCTTCTTTGTTTAAAGATATTGGTTCTAAACTGTTGTTGTTGCAGTGTTGTGAGCCATGCAAAATCTTTGATTAGAAGATAGATGATCTTTTGCAATGGTTGTTGGTGTCATAAGAAGCTCTTGGATTATGCCTTTAGTTTGCAGTAAGGGTTCATTGACATTTTAGGTTCTATTGATAGAGGATTCTAGATCTTCATGTTTCTTGAAGAGGTGTTGACGTCTTGGTTTTCCATGGAGGACTCTTAGAGTTTTTGGTGAGGTGTTGAGTTTATAACTTATCAGTTTTTGATATATGATCCTTGTTTTAGAGGACATATAGTATTATGTCATGATGCACTCTTGATCATGAGTTAGACTTTTTTGGTAAAATACAGGTGCTCTTGGGTGCAAGATATGTTCATTGGAGCATATGATCTTCTTTTGAGAAGATGTTAGATCATGATGTCATGATATATTCCTGATTCTAGAGTTGGAATTTTGACAATGGTTTGGTTAGTTCTCTTTGGTTTTGAAGTACTAATCATTTGCTTGGAGCTTCATGATTGTGCAAATTGTATTTGAAGTTGGCATGGATTGATTGCTAAAAACTCATGGATACTAGAGAGACTTGGGTGAGGCTTGATATCTCTTGAACTTAGAGATATGTGTTGAAAAGATTTCTCATTCTGAGATGTCAACAAAAAGACCGAGAATCCTACACTTGGAAATGGATGTGTCCATTATATACCTTATGAGAAGGTTGTCTTTATTATAATCTTTTATTGCTTGGTGTTAGATGCAAGGACAATCTTGTATCCCACTCTTGGTCTACTTGGTAGGTAAATGATCTAATAGGTGTTGCCCACCTAATTATTAGATGCATTCTTTATATGTATCTTGTCTTCTCTTTTGCACTAATCTTGAAAAGGATTGTTGAGAAGTAGATGCATGGGTCTATGGATTTCTAGTGTTCTCATTATTATTTGATCTTGATCTATGGAACTAGTTCTGAGGATTTATTTTGGAGAGGTACAGAAATGGTTTGTAGTTTTTGGGCTTATTCCCTTTATTGTGGGAATGTTTGGCTAGTTTGATCTACTTTCAGTGAGAGGTTAACATCTATTACTACCATGTTTTCATCATAATTTAGATGTTAGATGTTGATACCTTTTTAGTTTGGGAGTGTTGAAAGAGATCTTACTTTACACAGTTTGGCACATGTTAGTTTGGTTATGATTTTGTAGTTTCTCTTTTTCCTAGTATATTTTCTTCTTCTTGAATGTTCTCATGTTTATGGAGTTGAGGTTTGCATTGGAATCAAGTGTTATTGTTATTAACAATAATTTGGTAACTCTTTGATCACTTTCTTCATTGGTTAAGAGGACTTGGGAGAGTTATTCAGAGATTGGTAAAGAGAGATGTTTTATGCATATCATTATATGTTTTGACACTATATGGTAGAGGAGTTAGCCACATCTATAATGTCCCCTTCTAGCAAGCCAAAATTTTCGCAACCTTGCAAACAATTTCAACTTGTAAAAGAGCACATTAGTATACAAATCATTTCATCATGTTCACATAAAGTGCTTAACAATAATAAACTCTATCTATTTCATATCATTTCTAGTCATATATCCATGTTCATGATCTATCTTATATCATTAATCACAAGAGTCATGGACATACCTCGAGGAGGACGTTCATAATCATATCCATTAATCAATCCACTCACCTAATATGAGAGGGTGTGTTAAGGTTTCCAAGACCCACGGCCATAGGCCCAAGGCTTCGCCTCAATATCCGGAGGTACTTCACACTTGGCTCGGAGGGGCTTAAAGTCAACTCGAGGTTCACCTACCCTTAGGCCATTAACACTATCTAGGTCCTTCGCAACCATAGGGTCAAGAACTTCATGCTACACCCAACAATACTCATTCTTACCCTAGGTCTAAGAGCTTCATGCTACACCCAGTAATACTTCGCTCTTAGCTCGGAGGGGCAATGACTTGCTAGCTTGAGTGCTAGATACTAGATTCCCTCTAACCACCAGTCTCATACTTATAGGGTGTGTAGGTGGATTAAGAGGAAGGCTACTAATCCTAGCCCGGTACTCCATGGTTATGTTGATTACTTATTAAAGGTGATCTCATAATCAATCCCTTTGTAGAGATATATTTATTATTCTAGGCATCAACATGCCTTCAATTTAAAATCACTATCTTGGATATTCACTATATCCACTAGTATATTGCCATTTCTCTTTGAATGCTTATGTCTTCATGGCTACAAAAATATATGTTTACACTATAAACCCATGTTGGCTAATTGTTCATTCCCATGCATCACACCTCTCATATGGAGTTAATTAATTCCATTATTTAATATTAACAAGATCCCTTACGTTAAGTTTTATATGCAATGCTTACAATTTAATTGTTCTAATTTGATATAGGGATCGCATATATATATATAATCTTACCATTTGTATTTACCAACTATAGATTGAACAAATTAAATATAAATACTTACTTACCTGCTGGAGCTTTACCTCTTATTTCTTACCTATCGTTGTGGTCTTCTTTCAATTTTCCAATGTTTTCCTTGCTCGATGGAATGACTGATATTAATTTTATTATATTGTTGTTGTTGTATATATATTTTATAATATATACTTTTCACATACTTTCCCATCATACGCCCTTATGACCTTTTATATATTTCCAAGGGTTTATCGTGGGTAAAAGGATATACCCTTGTGGCTTTAATAATTTTTGTCTTTTTTTTTATTTATTATTTATTAAGGTGATTGCTGTCAACCAACTTAATAGCCGCATACATACTTTTATTTATATTTGAGTGCCTTATATAAGATCATTGATTTTATTTCATAGGAACTACTTCTCTCACTTTATATAATTATAGTATAGGATAATAATATTATTATTATTTATTAGATAATAAATATTAATAATAATATATATTTACTTAAATATATATTTTACCAAAGCAATTTCGCCGAGTTTTATATGTTTAAATCTTTAATTTAAACAATGTCTTAATATCGGGTCATGATAAACTTTATAATATTTATAATAATTAACTTATAATATTATATTTATGTTTATATATATATATATATATATATATATATATATATATATTAATATTTATAAACATGTATGGTTATATAATAATTAATATTAATATTTATATTTATTATCATATATTGTTATTATATAATAATGATATGCTATTTTAATATTTATATTTATATTAATATAATTGTTATTTATATTTAGAATATTTATAGATACTATCATGGACTATGGCTAAATCTTTAATTTAAACAATTCCTTGATATGGGGACATGACAACCCTCCCCACTCAAGATTGCTTGTCCTCAAGCAACTATAATTAGGTGTCATAAAGTAATATTTTATAACATTATATTTTATTAGGTTTCCTTTTATATAAAATAACATTACACTCACCAATAATATAAAATAACCTCTATAAAATCTAACAAATGAATAATTTATAAATAGGGTTTTACCTTTTAAATTTTCAGCAATATATTCTATAAATAACTTATTTTATAACTATATTTTATTAAGGTTTATGTACACTTTTTTTTTTTTTTTTTTTTTTTTTTTCCCCCCCGGTAGGTTACCCATAGGTGAAATATATTACTTTTTTCACCCTGTAAATTACCTATAGATGAAAAAAACTTTGAAAATATATTACTTATAAGAACTAAATAGAGATGTCTTTATATATATATATATAAAGAGTTGTTTTATTTTTAATTTTTTTCCCTTTATTTATTCATTATTTATTACATATTTGTAAGTAAATTTTAATTTTTTAATATTGCATCATAGATATATATTTTTTTAAAATATTTTAGCAATGTATTAAACACCATTATCCAGCAATTCATTAAATTCATACCTATAATTTTCATTGATTCTTTTTTTTTTAAACTATTATTCACAGGATCGCAAGATGACTGCTCTGATACCACTATAATGTCCCCTTCTAGCAAGCCAAAATTTTCGCAACCTTGCAAACAATTTTAACTTGTAAAAAGGCACATGAGTATACAAATCATTTCATCATGTTCACATAAAGTGCTTAATAATAATAAACTCTATCTATTTCATATCCTTTCTAGTCATATATCCATGTTCATGATCTATCTTATATCATTAATCACACGAGTCATGGACATACCTCAGGGAGGACGTTCCTAATCCTACCCATTAATCAGACCATGCACCTAATATGAGAGGGTGTGTTAAGGTTTCCAAGACCCACAACCATAGGCCCAAGGCTTCACCTCAATATCTGGAGGTACTTCACACTTGGCTCGGAGGGGCTTAAAGCCAGCTCGAGGTTCACCTATCGTTAGGCCATTAACACTATCTAGGTCCTTCACAACCATAGGGTCAAGAACTTCATGCTACACCCAGCAATACTTCGTTCTTACCCTAGGTCTAAGCTTCATGCTACACCCGGCAATACTTCGCTGTTAGCTCGGAGGGGCAATGACTTGCCAGCTTGAGTGCTAGACACTAGATTCCCTCTAACCACCAGTCTCATACTTATAAGGTGTGTAGGTGGATTAAGAGGAAGGCTACTAATCCTAGCCCGATACTCCATGGTTATGTTGATTACTTATTAAAGGTGATCTCATAATCAATCCCTTTGTAGAGATATACTTATTATTCTAGGCATCAACATACCTTCAATTTAAAATCACTATCTTGAATATTCACTATATCCACTAGTATATTGTCATTTCTCTTTGAATGCTTATGTCTTCATGGCTATGAAACTAGATGTTTACACTATATACCCATGTTGGCTAATTGTTCATTCTCATGCATCACACCTCTCATATGGAGTTAATTAATTCCATTATTTAATATTAACAAGATCCCTTAAGTTCTATATGCAATGCTTACAATTTAATTGTTATATATATATATATATATATATATATATATATATATATATATATATATATATATATATATATATATATATATATATCTTATCATTTATATTTACCAACTATAGATTGAACAAATTAAATATAAATATTTACTTACCTGCTGGAGCTTTACCTCTTATTTCTTACCTATTGCTGCTCTCTTTCAATTTTCCAATGTTTTCTTTGCTCGATGGAATGACTGATATTATTTTTATTATATTGTTGTTGTTGTATATATATTTTATAATATATACTTTTCACATACTTTCCCATCATACGCCCTTATGCCCTTTTATATATTTCCAAGGGTTTACCGTGGGTAAAAGGATATACCCTTTCCAACGGTTGCGGCTTTAATAATGTTTGTCTTTTTTTAATTTATTATTTATTCAATTTTCCAATGTTTTCTTTGCTCGATGGAATGACTGATATTATTTTTATTATATTGTTGTTGTTGTATATATATTTTATAATATATACTTTTCACATACTTTCCCATCATACGCCCTTATGCCCTTTTATATATTTCTAAGGGTTTACCGTGGGTAAAAGGATATACCCTTTCCAACGGTTGCGGCTTTAATAATGTTTGTCTTTTTTTAATTTATTATTTATTCAATTTTCCAATGTTTTCTTTGCTCGATGGAATGACTGATATTATTTTTATTATATTGTTGTTGTTGTATATATATTTTATAATATATACTTTTCACATACGCCCTTATGCCCTTTTATATATTTCCAAGGGTTTACCGTGGGTAAAAGGATATACCCTTTCCAACGGTTGCGGCTTTAATAATGTTTGTCTTTTTTTAATTTATTATTTATTAAGGTGATCGCTAGTGTCAACCAACTTAATAGCTGCATACATACTTTTATTTATATTTGATTGCCTTATATAAGATCATTGATTTTATTTCATAGGAACTACTTCTCTCACTTTTTATAATTATAGTATAAGATAATAATATTATTATTATTTATTAGCTAATAAGTATTAATAATAATATATATTTACTTAAATATATATTTTACCAAAGCAATTTCACTGACTTTTATATGTTATTTAAATCTTCAATTTAAACAATTCTTAATATCGGGTCATGATAAACTTTATAATATTTATAATAATTAACTTATAATATTATATTTATGTTTACTCATATATATATATATATTAATATTTAATATTAATATTTATATTTATTATCATATATTGTTATTATATAATAATAATATGCTATTTTAATATTAATATTTAATACATACTTTTATTTATATTTGATTGCCTTATATAAGATCATTGATTTTATTTCATAGGAACTACTTCTATCACTTTTTATAATTATAGTATAAGATAATAATATTATTATTATTTATTAGATAATAAGTATTAATAATAATATATATTTACTTAAATATATATTTTACCAAAGCAATTTCACCGACTTTTATATATTGTTTAAATCTTCAATTTAAACAATTCTTAATAGCGGGTCATGATAAACTTTATAATATTTATAATAATTAACTTATAATATTATATTTATGTTTACTCTTATATATATATATTATCATAATATTTATTAATATTTATATTTATAAACATGTATTGTTATATAATAATTAAAATTAATATTTATATTTATTATCATATATTGTTATTATATAATAATAATATGCTATTTTAATATTAATATTTATATTAAAGATTATAATTGTTATTTATATTTAGAATATTTATAGATAATATCATGGATTATGGCTAAATCTTTAATTTAAACAGTTCCTTGATATGGGGACATGACAACATCCTCTAAGAGAAGTGCTATAGGAGGATTTGTAAATGTCTTGATCTTATTTTCAGATTTGACATTACCCATGCAGTGGGAGTTCTTGGATCTATATGCTCTTTATTGTCATGATATGTTCTTGGTTGTCTCAGTTTGCAGGTTATTGATATGAAGATGATTTTGCATGTTTCACTATTTGGATCTCAGAGTTGTGCAAGTTTAGTGGCTTGTCTTTACCGATTGGTTGCATTGAAGACTTGGATGTGGATTGTCAACATCCATAGATCCGTTCAGTGTTATTGCAGATTTTGTTTGTTGGCCTTGTCTTTGGCCATTTGTACATTGGTATGTTGCATTGAGATGAAAGGATGGATGATTAGCAGGATTGTTTTACAAGGACTTGATTGCAGTTTTAGGTTGGTATGTTAATGGCATGGAGTTCTTCATATGATGGTTTG
Source organism: Cunninghamia lanceolata (assembly GCA_027924645.1). NCBI lineage: Eukaryota > Viridiplantae > Streptophyta > Pinopsida > Cupressales > Cupressaceae > Cunninghamia > Cunninghamia lanceolata. The sequence goes on along the minus strand of BSBN01000467.1, from coordinate 1,922,305 downwards.
TTTACCCTGGTTTTGAGGTATGGATATTTTGGATGAGCTAGCAACTTGTTGTTGTTTGTTTTCTATTTGGTATGAGTGTGGCAGACACTCAGAGTCTTATGTTATCATATGATTTGATGTCTATGTTCATGTTGAGATTGGTGCAGGTTTCAGTGATAGTTGATATGTTTCACCTTGGCTTGTTTCTTGTTTATCATGGGTGACATGATGTGATGAGTTTTTGTTTGAGATGATGGTTATCATGGTTGCTTTTGTAGGTATCTTGTTGGAGCACAAAAGCATGTTGAAGAATCAATGGTACATTGATGGCTAGAGATGTTTTTCCTTATGATTTAAAGTTTGATTATATCATTTAGAGTTATTGTAATGTATAATGTCAAGTGGGAGAATGTTGGGATAAGTTGTCATTAACTTGCAATCCTAACCAATTCATGTGTCTCCAAAGTTCTTAGAATGTGTTCCCCAACACATAAGGACTTTGAGAGATTAATTATTTATTAATTATATCACTTTGACTTTTGCAATCAATTCCTAAGTGATAAGGTCAAATTTGGGCATCCATTTTTAGAGTGGCGGCCATGAAGACTTTGTTGACTTCTCCTAAGTCTATTTTGAGAGTTTGATAACTCCTAGTAAGTGGGAGTTAAACTTGGGCATCTCCTTTTTTTATGGGGACTTATATTTAGACTTGGAGTTGTGTTTTTTTATGTACATGAGTGGATAATGTTGAGACACCTTACATGGATATAATGTTGGAGTTAACTACAGTGTTAGAGATACATGAATTGGATATTGTTTACATGTGGTTAGAATAGCTTTTATGGACTTGCATGTTTTTGTATGTAGCTTGCATGTACTTGCATGTTGTTGCATGTTACTTGCATGTTGATGCATGTTGCTCATATGGACTTGCATGTTGTTGCATGTGCTTGCTTGTTGCATGTCACTTGCATGTGTTCACATGTTGTTGCATGTCACTCCTATGGACTTGTATGATCTTGCATGTTGTTTCATGTCACTTGCATGTGCTTGCATGTTTTTGTATGTCACTTGCATGTGCTTGCATGTCACTCCTATGGACTTGTATGACCTTGCATGTTGTTACATGTGCTTGCATGTCATTCCTTTGGACTTGTATGACCTTGCATGTTCTTGCATGTCAATTATATGACCTTGCATATAGTTGCATGTCAGTTTTGTGAGGTTACTTGCAGAACACTCTAGAAACTTGCAGGATGGTACATCTCAGTGATTTAGGAAATGGGTATCAATTGCATGTCAGTTTTAAAATATTACTTACAGGACACTCCAACTCCCAAAAGTTGCAAGATGGTACATCTCAATGTTTTAGGTAATGGGTATCAGTTGTATGTTGGATCCAGTGTTTGTATGTCACTTGCATGTACAGAACAAGATAATTTAGAATAACAATGGAGACATCAATTGTGCAAGTTGTTGCATGAGAATTGGTGTGTGTTGATCACTTCAGTTGACTGAAATAGATTGGGCTAACTTGTGCACCCAATCTTGGGACTTTCAGTTGTTGCTTTTATTTGGAAACATGTTTGATGTTGGCAAAGCTAATTTTGGCATACTTGTGTACACACATCATGAAGGGGCAGTTAACTCAAAGCTTGGACCTTGTTTGAGTTCAGCCTTCTCAATTTAAGTGAGCTTGATTTTTGCATGAGCTTTGGAAGTTATGTTATCAATTGTAATTTATTATAATTTGAGTTTCAAGCTTTTGAATTAAAAGAGGGTTTTTGATTTAATTGTAAACCCCATACATTTTCGAGAGAGTTGATTTGAGGAAAAAAGACTTAGAAGAAAAATATATTTTTTTTGTAGAAGACTTAGAAGAAAAAAGCAAGAAGCTTTTTTTACTTAGAAGAAAAAAACAAAAAGTTTTTTTTATTGAGAAGCTTTTGAAGAAAAAAGCAAGAATTTTTTTTGAATTTTTTTACAAGTTTGAAGATTGAAGAAGCTTTTGAAGTGCATCAAGGACTTAGAGGAATTTCAGTATTGAATGTAATCTTTTCCAAAGAGATTTAATACAAGAAGGAAACATTTTTTAGTGTGGAGTTTTTTCCCGAAAGGGTTTCTCCACATAAATATTGTGCAAGCTTTTTCTCTTCTCTTCCCTTCTCTTCTACATTGGATTGAATGTGCAAAACAATTGTTCATTAATTGTTATAGATTAATCTTTATTTCATCTTTACATACACAAAATTTTAAAGTCTATAGCAGCATTTCTACCATCATTTTCAACATAGATCTCACATGAAGGCTCTTCAATCATATTAGAAGATGAAGTCAAATTTGCAATCACGAACACAATAACAATGCTCTGCTCTACAAATATGAATATCTTGAATGCTTTCAATCACAAGTATGCATAGAGTTCACAGTCATCTTCTAGTTTGCAAATGAAGCGCTAAACATGCTTATATATGCAACTACAAACATTCTCGCTAATAATTTCGTAATTCAAACTTGAGATGACAGCATAGGACTTAAATAATAGTCACTAAACTGACATTTGAATTTAGGGCTGACTTAAAATAGGGCAGGACTAGGGCGCTAGCACCCAAGTCCACCCTCCTATTTTAGGTTAGGACTTATTAATATAGTACCCCCTAGGTCCTATTTGCCATAACACTTAGGTTTTTTCTCATCGGGATTCAAAATTAACATGCAAGATGGTTATAATGCATTTTAAAGACCCGGGATCTAAACCTTAAGAGAGAAAAGCCCCCAAGGGAACATTTTTTGACATAACAATATAAAATTAGGCTCTAACTAAATATCATTCTATTATGTGGGTAGTACATGATAAACCCTGAGAAACAAGTTATGAAGACATAAATTTATACTTACAGGTTAACTATTATTTAAAGATGATTAAATATAATGAATTGTCTCACTAAAAATAGCTTATAGTAATAGAGGTGAGATGTACGTCACTTACCAAAGTTCTGTGATTTTTGAAATATGCTTGTAGAGCAATGCTTCATTAAAAAACACATTGATAATAAATTGCTTGTCTTAAGTTGTGCATCCATTGTTTTGTCCTCTACGAGAATAAGCCTTGCACTTGTGCAATGTTTAATTGGGTTTGTTATATAATAGAGACTTGCACATGGTAAAAGGAGTTTTGAATGAGGGTAGTATGTGATGTCATTAGTTAGTGGGATTAGAAAGAAATATTATGTGGCATGGAGAATTGGTACTAATGCAACTCGAGAATATTGACCTTACTTAGAATTAGATTAAGATATATGGTAGTCATTATTAGGATAATACAATGTGATTTCTTATTTCACTTGCATTGTTAGTTTAAGGATTAATTTTACCTAATTTGATTATTACATTTCTAACTTGGAGTTGATTGGGTTTAAAGATTGATTTAGACTATGGAACATGGTTGTTGATAAATAGGATTATGACATATATTGCTTTCATTGATGTAAAGTGGATAGTAAATCTCAATTTTAAAATATATGTCAATTGTTTATACTATGGTATAGTTGCTTATGACATATAATGAGCTATCTTTATACCACTTGAAATATTAGACCCTTTTAGTGGGTGATTCACCTAAATCTAACTTTAAATCCATCATGATAGTCGATCCGTAAACTAGGGAGGATATTCTTCACACGTAGTCACCAACTTATGGAATTAAAAAGAAGTTAACTTATGAGAAAAATAAATGACTAAAATTCATGAATTAGAATTAACATGCAACATGAAATCAAATAACTATTGACAACCATTAAAAGGAAACAAAGAGAAGTTAACATGGAGAAACCTCATACGAGTAAAAACCCCACCAAAACCAAGAGATACTTGACTTATGTACTCAAAAATGGCTCCGTCACACTTGATCGCGAACCTTAGAGCCGTTCAAAAGCTTGGAAACACCCTTGCAAAACTCAACATAACACTTTCCTATGATTCTTCAACCCTCTACTACAAAACAATCATGAACACGATTTAAAACACTCACAAATTCTCCCAAATACAAGAGATACAAGTCCCAAAAGGCTCACCATGATTCATAGTATTTAATGATTCCCAACCCATCTAGAATCTAAAACAACCATCCAAAAACAAGAGAAAACTAAAAAAACATGAATCCAAATTGCCAAAAGACTTACACAGATATGCAAAACAAGTTTGCCTCTTTTTGCAAAGAAAAAGTTCAACAAGGCATAGACAACAAAATAACCACTTCAATAGCCTTCTTAACTATGTTCCCCCAAGTACCGGGGACGGGGACGGGCAGGGACGGGGGGACGAGTTTCGGGGACGGCAATTTTTTTTGGCCATTTTTTAGGGGACGGCAAGGGACGGTTACTAAAAAAATAAGGTTTTTTTTTTTAAATATAAGGAAAATTCAAATATTTAGATGATGACATTGATAAGGCATTCATTATAGACATTATAGAACATTAAAACATGCATACATAACCATAACATTACACTTGAACTTAGTTTTCAACTTGTCACATGAGAATTGGCAAACAAATAAAGTTATAAACCAAATTTAATTATTTTCAATGACAATCTGCATATATATTATATCAAAATGCTCAAAGGCTGCAAGTTTCAAGTTTTAAGTTTCAACAACAAAATGTTTCAGCAACAAAATGACAAAAACATAGAGTATATGGCTGTCCCTAATCAACCTCTCTTAATACTACATCAAAATCAGAATCTGAGTCTGAATCACTGCCACCATGAGGGTCTAGTAGACCCTCATCCAGTGGAACCCCAACCAATCCCTCTTGTGCCTCCTCCTCATCAATCTGCATAACATCCTCTGGATCAACATCCCAACGTGCAACTGGAGTCTAACGATACTTAGGTCTCTGTCGATCTTGTAGCCACAAGGCACTATGCACTGCCACCAACTTCTCTGATCGTCTAGAGGTAAGTTTGTTCCTCTTCACTGACTGAGTATCTTTTGCCTCACACTTTTTCCTTCAGCTGAATTTGACTTTGGCCATCTATTCCATTCTGCATTAACCACCAATAATTGTAGAGGCTCCTTCACCTCAACCATCCTCTCTAACAAAATGAAATAGCTGACATATCTAGTTTCCATAGGCTTGAGGAATTCCTTCTTCGAAAAAGTCCTGAAAAGTGCAAGTGAGGTTTGATGGTTGCAAATGAACATCTGTATATCTCTAGCTTCTGCCACCACTTCCTTCACCCAAGCAATCTTCCCAATGTCTTTCAATGCGTTGTTCAATGCATGAACACAACATGGGGTCCAGAAAATGTGCTTATAAACACCCTCCACCATCAAACCAACTAACTTACATACACGGGTTGAATCTGTTACCACTTGGACAACATTAGATGCCCCAACCTCTTCAATGACATCTTTCAAAATCTGAAATTGGAAGTGAGCATCTTTCCTCCTCCCTGTACAATCAATAGCTCTAAGAAAATAAGAGCCAGCTGGACATGTGACAATGATATTGATGAGTGGTCGACGTTTGATGTCGGTCCACCCATCCATGACAATAGAGCAGCCATCCCTAATCCAAGTTTGTCTCATGTCCTCCATCAAGATACTCACTTGAGAATATTCCTTTTCAAGTAAGGTGGTGCGTAGCTTATGTTCTCCAGGGGGACATATGAAGGACCAACAATTGTAACATCTCTTAACATTTGTTTGAAATAAGGAGAGTGTGCCACATGAAATGGTACGGCATGGGCAAAGAAAAATTTAGCAATGGAAGAGTCAGCCACCTATCGTGTTTGTGCATTAAACAACCCTGCAACAGTAGTAGCTCTTTTCTTTCCCCTACTAGAAACCTCTTCCACTGGGCTTTGTGAAGGCAATGACTCAGGCACACTAGACATATTCTCCATTGACAATCCCTTAGATCTTGCCTCCCCCTCCATGTGCAACCTAGTTGCCTCGACCTTCTCAGCTAGGGTAATTTTTCGACAACCTTTTACCCCCACTCCACCCAAGTGTAAAAGGTGAGAATAAACTCTTGTATAGATGCCCCTATAGGTTTCATTGCAAATGTGACAAAGCCATACTCTAGACCCCCCAGTATTCTTTTTGTTTGTCAATGTCTATGCGGGTTGCAAATTGTAAGAGAGGTTTTTTAGGATTAGATGGGTCTTTTGCATGAGTGGCAAGTGTTTTGGAAGGACATTCAAATAGATTAGATTTGGATGAACTCACATTCTCTGTTGTACCACTACCACTAGCACAACCCCCACTCTTTTTACGGCCTCTAGTTCTACTTGGTTGCCGTTGCACTTGAATTTCAATGTCATTTTTAGAACTTTCACTATCGTCACTGTTGCTCATTGTTTTTTGTTTGAAAAAATGCTAATAGGCAACTGTAAGCAAACATATAAAAAAAAAAAAACTAAAAACCCTCCCCATGTGTTTGAAATTGAAAAAAAAATAAAAATAAATAAAGGAATATAAAAACAAAACAAAGAATGTCAATCTTACCTTAAATGACGATGATTTGATGCCCTATTGCCTTCTCTTCACTACTGTTACCCTCCTCCAACTGCTATTTCTCCTCTTCAAGTTGTTGTTCAAGAGTGCCAAAATGAGGTAATGAGTTTATGTTTTTTTTTTTCGTTTTTGGATGATATAAGGTCTTTTTTAGGTTTAGATATGTTTATGAGAGATGTGGGGGTCCTTGTGGGGCCCCTCATCCCTTTTTATAAAATTTTAGTGAGTTTTTTTTTTGTTTTTGTATGTTTGAATGCTGCTAGGCTGTAGGGGACGGCTAGCCGTACCCGGTACGGTCGAGGGACGTCCCGGTCGTATTGGGTACAGCTAGCCGTCCCCTACATTTCTGCAAAAGAAGGGGACGTCCCCGGGGAAACGAGGACAGTTAGGAGACGTTTCCTGGCCGTCCCTGGGACGTCCCCGAGATGAGTACGGGTAGGAAAATGCAAGGAACACATCCCCGAGGAACATAGCTTTTTAACCTAATTCTTTGGGAATCCATAACTTTTATATGAACTCAAAAACAAGGTTTCATTCTTTTGAAATTCCATAACTTTTCCAAAGGAATCCAAATATGCAATAATGTTCAATTTTGATTTCATCCATATAACAAAACTATATTTTTGAGGCCAACAATGAACAAAATTAAATTCAAAAAATGTCTCCTTTGCCAAAGCATTAAAGTAGGCCACTGTCCAAAACATGCCATGAATTACAAAAATCAAATCCACTTTCAAATCACCTCCCCAATTAAGGAACTTTTGGTCCCCAAAAGCTAAGGACTCAGATGAGAATGATAGAACCCCTCAACAAGTGACACGTGTCACTTCACTTTCACCACAAAATGAAAGCAAATCAAAATTTAGTACACGTGTTTCTCCATACGTTTAAATGATACAAGATAGAAGTGCTTAAACTAGGAGTTATAATATCAACTAGGAGTTGCAATATTAACATTAATTTTTTCAAATAGAAAGACAAACCTTACCATGTATCATTGTATTTAAGCATTTTTGCTGTAAAATACAATGGAAATTTTAAAAAGATTGTATCATATGAAAAGAGAGATTTTGGACAAACTATCAAAATTTATATAAGATTAAGATGATTTATATATTTGATTTTTATATGATTTACTTATACTAAAACATATCATAGTATTTGAAGGGCACCATTGAATAGAAAATTGTCATAAAAAAATTGCTTGATAGGCAAGGTCAACTATCAAATTTAAGCCATGCTTACCACCCATCTTCCCATTAAGATTCAAGATTTTGGAAGATTTCTTGCCACCATAAAAAGTATATAACATTAAGGCTTAGTCATCCTTATGTTACGCCCTATTACACCCATGCTAAAATTTCAAATGAAAAAATGCCAAAATCTAAATGTTGTGCCAACTCGATATCATCCAATATCATCCGTGACTTGGGCCAATTTGATTTTTTTCTATTAGAGCCAACTAGATTTAATTGTAAACAAAAATGCTATAGGTATATGCAAGGTTACATTTATCTCTTTTTATTCATTTGGTCCACAATAGGCTTCCAAATTAGCAAAAAAGCATGGATAATAGAGAGGAGCAAAAATAATTACAAAAATTTGAGGATTAGCAAGGTTTAGAGGCACCTAGGGTGGAGTGAAAGATGAATTAGAGGCAAAGTCCTTCAAAATTTTACCTAGCAAATAAAAATATCCACCTTAGCTAAGTCATTAAAAAGTTCCACCTTAGTTAAGTCAACACAAAACTCTACCTAGCACACCTTTGACATGGCTTGGTCAATAATATCAACCAAAATAAAGTCATGGTTCATATCACTTGAGAGCACACCAATCATGGTCCAACCACTCAAAACTTCTACCCAACTAGCAAAATACAATTGTCATAAAAATTCTTATCAAAGAACTTATTAATAACAAACTTCAACTTGCATTGTCTACCAACAAAAACCTAATTATCTTCCTTAACCCAACACAAAGCATAAGGCATAGGGTGTTGAAACATCTTCAACACAAATTTCTCAACCAAACCCTATGCAATCAAGTTTAATTTTTGAACATGAATAAAAAACTAGAGTCCACCTTTGAAATACATTCAATTTCCTCAACTTCTTTAACAAATCAACCTTCTTAATAATACCCAAAAAAAAATTGGAGTCCACCTCTAAGATACATTCAATTTCCTCATCTTCTTTAAGAGTCCACCTCTAAAATACATTTCACTTTCCTCCTACTTCTTTAATATTAGAAGGCATGAGTTTTCCACAATCCATGATAAGTATGCATGTGGTTTTGGATTCCACTATGTATGTTTTTGATTCAAAAACATACACAATGGAATTCTTTAATATTGTTTGAAAAAAGATCAGCATTCTTTTAACCCTTTTTGTGAATTATTTTTCAAATGCAACTTCCAACATTAAATGTATACATGAACATCTCTACCACAATGATTACATGTTACAAATTTATTTCTACTTGTGAAAATAATTATCCTCTTATCATTATTATTAGCCTTTATTTTATTAAATTTGAAAGGCAACAATTTATTTCAAAATAAGGAGCATGTGAGTATAATTAACCAATGTCAAACTAATTTAAAGAGCAACACAAACTTACAAAAATCAACACACAAACCTCCCATTTGCTTCATTAATATTTCAACATCAAGCATATCTTTACCCATTTAAATTACCCTCCTACAAAACTCCCTAATGTGATTATTAGGATAATACAATGTGACATTACATACTTTTACTTCCTCATGAGAAATGGTATAGAATTATTCCCTAATTAATTGCTTGGAATAATCCCAAGAACCCATTGAAATATTATTTATAAGAGACTTTCAAACCAAGTAAGAAATGTTTAGCAAAATATAGTCTAGCAAATAAAATCTTCATTCAAGAGTCATACCTCAAGTTGAGTTAATAACCAATTACCCAATTTTCACATCTAATTAATATACCATATATAAGATCATTTTCATAAAACTCAATTAAACTCATTATCTAATAAAAAATTATTTATCCCATCAAACATCATTTTACAAATGAATGTGTGCTTATGGTGTACCTAATCCATCACATGGTGGCAAGAATTCATAGATACCATTCTAACAAAACTTCAATAAGCATACTCTAACCTGTTAAGGCTTCATAATGTATGTACTACATCTTATATCATTGTGAGTACCAAATATGACAAAACAATTTCTATATTTCTATATCTTGATTTTATGTAGTGACAAAATATAACATTTTATGTAGCCTCACAACATCACCATTCTTCCTCCATAATAATTGTAGCACAAGAATTCATTTCCTTTATCTTACTAAATCCTATCTTAATAAAAAAACTCTCTTTATTAATAGAAGCAACAATTTACACATCCTTGTCCTGAACCTTTTAGAGTAAGCTTACACACCTTCTACTTAAAAACAAAAACCTAAGGTGATCAAAACACACAATCCATCAAAGCTTAACACATACCATCTATCCACATCAAAAATCATCATCAAATGCAAGCTCAATATATGCTTGTATGTGTAAATATTTTCATCAACAAATACAAGTTCAATATAGACTTGTGCCTCATTACTTAGTAAATATTATCTACTTGTTATGCAAGATTGAGAGGCTTCTTAAAAACACTATAAACATTTTTAAAACACTTTGGACCACATATTTATCTCAAGTTCAAAACATCTTAGGTACCCCAAGAATGTTGGTAGTTATTTGATTCAACCATTTCTAACACCTCAAAATCAACAAAGAACATGACATCCATGATGTTCTCAACTTTACTTAACATCCTAAGCCATCCACATGTCTTATTTTCTTCCTCAACCACCTTGCCATAAAAAAACATTTGTTTATCTTTATTGCCAATAGTCCTTTCAAAACGCACAACAAAACAACACAGAATAGTTCTAATAGCAACCCTTCCAGAATACAAGTCCCTTTTTCAAGATACATGTCAACACAGTACAAATACTCTGGAATTAACCAACCAGTCCAGAAAGAGGCTTCCAAAAACATCCCGATAAAAAGAAAAACCTAACCGCCAAAGCCGTAAAGAGTCCTGCCCTGCCTCTTGAGCGCATAAACCACATCCATGGCCGTCACAGTTTTACGGCGCGCATGTTCTGTATAAGTGACCGCATCTCTGATGACATTCTCCAGAAAAATCTTCAAAACTCCCCGCGTTTCTTCGTAAATGAGGCCGCTTATACGCTTAACGCCTCCCCTGCGGGCAAGCCGTCTAATGGCCGGCTTTGTGATTCCCTGAATGTTATCGCGGAGGACCTTTCTGTGCCTCTTTGCTCCTCCCTTTCCCAAACCCTTGCCGCCCTTTCCACGCCCAGACATTTTCTCGCCAAATTTTAGATTATTTTTCTGGTTTGAATTCAATTGAAATACTACAACTCTGAAATTTGTGGGAACGAATTGTCATTTATTTATAGCGATTGCCTTACACTACGCGCCCGCATATGGCCGTCGGCTATAGGCTGCGCCATTAGCTATCCGTGCCTAATCAAAACATGAACTGACAGCCGTTCGATTGTAAGATGTGGTAGTTGATTGGTTATTGTTTGAAGTTACGGATCGAAGGAGTTTTGTTTTCTGTTCTTTCGGTTGCCCCTTGCACAAAAGGTCAAAGTCTACAAAATCGCGTTTGATTTTTTTTTAATTAATTTTATATGTTTTTCATAAGTCTCTCAATTAGGGCAGTGGCTATTCTCTATACAGTGTCTAACCTCGTGGCCCCGTCATCCATGCAATTGTTTAAGTGATTTTTCTGCTTGAATTTGAGTAGTTGGAGTGTTCGGATACAAATTTTTAACTAGTATATTTATATTTAAAATATGCTGAGGTATATCTATTTTCATAGTTTCTTTGATTTTCTTTTGTAATTTCTTTTTTGGTTTTAATTTTTTAATTTTTCTAATTTCTTTTTTGGTTCGATAGTTTTCGTGATTTTCTCCACCTTTTTCTCTTTCCAACAGTTTCCAATTTTTTTTGGGGTTTTTATTTTTTATTTTTTACAATTATTTATTTATTTATTTATTTATTTTTATTTTTTCCAATTTCTTTTTTGGTTCCATAGTTTATTGAGATTTAGCTTTTTCTCTAACGGTTTTTAATTTCTTTTTTTAGTTTTTTCTTTGATTTTCTTAAGTTTTATTTTTTATTTCCTTTTTGGTATTTTTTTTTTTTTTCTTATAAATTTACGCAGAAAAAATGAGTGCTCTCATCCTCACCCCATTGTGACTGTATAACGCCTCTCGGCGTGATTATAGGAAAAGGATAATTTGGAATCTTTACTTATGTTAGTGGAGCAGCTACTGTTTAGAAATTGAAAATACGTTGTATAAAAAATTAGGGGGGCTAAAAATAAGTAGCAATTGCGTAATGAGAAAAATGCCACATGGCTCCATAAATTTCTTTCCCTTCTTTTTAACATTTCCCTCTAATTTTTCCCTCCAAATTTTATCTGCGGCCCTAAAATGTTGAGCAGTGGTTACTAGCCAAAACAAGCTAAGCAGTCGCATGGGACCCTACCCTAAGACATCATATCATGATTCTAACATACAATACCATGCCGATAGGACATCATATTCTCAATACAAAATTGCATAGCTACAGTGACGGGACCCATAATAACTACTAACGTTAAGGTTTGAACCTTGTCGTTTTCCTTTTGAACATCCAAATTTGAATCAGTTTGTGCCACCCACGGTCAAATTTAAATTCCACTCATGTCCAATCCATTAAAAGTGTGCCTAAAACACAAGCATATTTGTTTATTATTTTCAATCTACATAGTGGATTTGTTTACAAGTAGATTGGATTTGGGCATTCGCATAAGAGGGAAAAGTGAGATAAGGGAGGTTGCTCGAAGCCTTGGGCTATGTAAGTAGTTGCTAGAACCTGTGTACATGGTGCTTCATAGGTTGGCATTTTTGGCTAGGAAAGAGATGTCTGGGAAGAGTTGGAAGCGACCTATAGGTGGTAATGTTATGTCCTTGCCTTGTCTTGTAGAATGTAGAGGCCATTTGTTAATGGTTATTAGGATTAGCATAGAAAGAGATAATAGTAATATTTAGATCTAGGAACTCGTGAAAAAAGAGGGGTAGATTAAAGGAAAAGGACCATGAATGGGTGTTATTGGAGGAAATAATTGAGCATGTTCACCTATAATTCATGGCTTCTTCCACATTCCCTAATATATCACTGAGATTGATATGTTGTGGAGTGGAGGAGTGGGTGTGTGTAATGACTCAACTCATTTCGATAGTGTTGGTCTTTAACTTGGTGAGGAAAATGTGGGAATGGGTAGGCAAAGATCCTACTTTTCCACAAGGTTACACTTCACATCTCTATTCCTTTCCTCTTCATCCCATTTCACATTGTCAATCATAACAATTCAAGACTAGCAAGCTTAAATGTTATGCGCATTTGTAGAATAGAAAGTGGGCCACTTGTAGAAGAAACACAATGTGCTAATCTTTTATTAGGAACCAAAGTCACATAACCTACCAGAAAAAAATTGTACAATTTCAAAAAAAATATTATTATTTGGATTTGGGTATCTTAAGTTTTACATCATATTATATTCTATTTTCCTTAATTGTAGGGTGTGCCTAGTTTTGTGGAGATGGTGATCAAATAGTTTAGGGAAAATTTGGAGAGGTTATATGCAATAGGTTTGCGATAGTTTGTTGTTACGAATATGGGGCCTTTCGGATGCCTAACACTTTACATAGTTAAGAGTAACTATAAGAGTTGCAATGATTCATCAAATGTAGTGGTCATTTATCACAACAATAGTGTAATTGGCGAAGCCTAACATTATTCATTTTGTGGTTGGGAAAAATGAATATTGTGTACTTGATGAATCCTAACATTTGAGGCAAAGCAAAATACAATCAACTAAGAAAGTTTAAAATTTGAAAGACATCTTAGAAATTTATTACAAGTGTTAGTGATAGTTCAATTTGGAAATAAATTTGCATATTGAATTTTTGAATTATTTTTAAAAATAATTGTTTAAAATAGGGAATACAATTAATTTATAGTTCAAAGTGTCACTAAAACTTGCAAGAAATGGGTGCACCCTCTAGTTGAAATATACACTACATATTTCAACATATAATTTTCTTCATCAACATTCAATTAAACAATATTCATTTTTCCAATTTGTGAATCCTAAAATATGAGATAGAGAAAAATATGAATCAACTAAGAAGGTCTAAAATTTGAGACATCTTAGAAATTTATTACAAGTGTTATGGGTGTGTGCAAGAAGTTGTGTCCACTTATTGGCCAAAAAGTGGAAGTGTTTTCCCTGATTTTCAGAATTTGTCACATTTGACCTAAAAATTTGAAGCACTTAAAGGTGGAATCTTGGAAAAAGTCACTAAATATTAAATGTAGTACTCGGAGTCTAGTTTCCAAATATGTAATTTTTTTCAATACCCAGATGATAAAAATTAATTTTGAATAGGCGTTTCTAAAAACCACTGTTTAAAAGTCATTTTTTTTTTACTATACCATGTACGTGTACATCATCCATATTTTGACCTAAATAATCATATTTTTCAAAAAAAAATTGGGAAAAGATTTGTAACTCACTGAAGCATGTTTTCCATATTTTTTTGTAATTTTTTATTGAATATTTTTTTATTAATTTTTTATTGGCTATTTTTGGTCTTTTAAAAAATCATCGTGTACGTCACGCATAAAATGATTTAAACTTAACATTTTTAATTTTTTTTTAAATTGAAAAGAATTGTCTAAAGTATGTTTTCGTACAATTTTTTTTACAAAAAAATATTTTAATAAAGGGTTATTAAAATACTAAAAAATCCTGATAATTCAAGTTTATAGACCTATTTCATCATAAATTGATTAAAAAATAGAAAAATTAATCCAATTGTAAAAAAATTTACATATTTGAAATCTACATTGTCTCATCTATAATGGGTTTTAATTTCGTCAAAATATTCTGCAAAATAGACCTTTAGATATATGCCCAAAGTCACTATTTTGTTGTGACATTGACAGGACCTTCAAGTTGCAGGTCAGACCAGGTCCAGAGGTCAGGGTCGGGTCCCCAAAGCATTTCCCGAACCGGGTTACAAAGCAAAACCTGAGCCTAAAATTTAAATTTTCAATAACGGGATCCCGTTTCTTACTGCATCAGTCGAAAATAAAACGGGATCCCGTTTATTATTTGTCCTTTTTTTAATAAGACTGTACTATGACTGTCAGCCCTGCAACTTGCTCTATAGTACGACCGATAGCGACACTTGCAGCATTCTCTGCCATCTTTTTTTCTTTTGCAGGTCCATCAACTTGAAATATTGTTTGAATTTTGATAGAAGCCATCATTGAGACACTGTTTAAATGAAATTTTGTTGAATTGGTACTTGTTTGAAGGACTTGAACAAAGAAGAAAGGCTTTCAAGTTTTTGACATTCGTTTGTACATGCTTCATAAATTTTTTAATCATTGGATCACAAAGTTGTAATAAGAGGAAAGATAGGAAGCTATTAACCCCTGCAGAAATTGAAGCAAAGAGAGAGGAGACAAAAAGACAAAGAGATAGAAGAATAAAGATTCAATCAATGAATAATGTTGAAGCATCCAATTCCACAACTATTGAAGATAAAAATATTGAGGAGACCATGGATGTAGACGATGCAAATTTGCAAGAGGTGAATGTGGAAACTAATACGATTATACAAACTACTCCTGGTATGTCTTCAAATCCCTCTATCAATGCTATGGAGAATGTTTCAATAGGCACAAATCTAGGTACCTCTTCAAATCCACCTTTGAATGAAATGGAAATAGTGTTGATAGGAGATTTAAAACAAGCTGGATATAACAATGTTGAGATTGATAATATTCGTAGAGATCAAAATTTGAAACAAATTGTTGTTGAAAATGAAAATAAAAATCCTTTTATTAAAAATGAAAATGAAAACTGTTTTGTTGTTGAAAATGAAAATGAAAACCGTTTTGTTGTTGAAAATGAAAATGAAAATCATTTTGTTGTTGAAAATGAAAACAAAAATCTTTTTGTTGAAAATGAAAATGAAAACTGTTTTGTTGTCGAAAATGAAAACGAAAATCCTTTTGTTGAAAATGAAAATGAAAACCGTTTTGTTGTTGAAAATGAAAATCATTTTGAAGTTGAAAATAAAAATGAAAATCTAAGATGTGATGTTGAAAATGAGAAAAAAATTTTAAAATTGAAAGAGATGTTTTGGATAATCTTCCTGGTAAAATTTATTGGAGACAAATAAGAACACATACCAATAGATTATACAAGGAATTTTTTTATCGTAAAAAACTATCATTTCAATGTCAATTAATGATACAATTAATGAGAATGTGGAAAATGAGAAAAGTAATGAAAATGTTAGGCATTTTTGTTAAACCAAGAAGAAAAGATCAATCACTAAAACATGTTATGTCTACTGTTGCTAGTGCCATTGAGTCTATTGGAAGTAATAGTCGATCCAAATATAAGAATGCAGCAAGACGAGCTATAACAACTGCTATAGTGAATAAAACAACTTTGAATAGAAGAATGGTAAGCAATATTAGTGGAATTCTAAAAATACATCCTAAAACATTGGTAAGAGCTGCAAAAAGAAGAGAAAGTATAGAAAATGATCCAATTAACCAATGTTGGAGTTTTAGTGGTTGACTCCCGAGATCTAACATAAAACTGAATATTGAAATCAAATCTTTGATCAAAAAATATTGGCATGATAATACTAGGGTATCATCTAATGCTATAGATGTTTTAAAATTAAGAGTGGGGTTCAAAGTTCGCGATCCTCATCCAAAACACCTATTAGATACAACGCAAACTGAATTTTATAGAAAATTTTGTGATGAATTAGTGTTACCTGATAATATTAAAATAAGTCAAAGATCTTTTGAAAAATGCAAACCATGGTATGTAAAGATTAATAAGCAACAAATATCTTGTTGTTGTAAAACGCATGTTTAATTTCGTTATTATTATGATGTGTTTCAATATATACATTGTACTTTACATCGTAACATGATTATATAGGAATGTGATATTAATATGTCAACTGAAGCAATAAAAGAGTTTATATCAAGTTTGTTATGTGAAAGATCTAATGAAAAATTATTTTATTTAAGTTCATGTATTTATGGACAATGCACTAGTTGTGGCAATCTTTCTTTGTTAAGAGTTTGTATGCATGAAAGTGTTGAAAATGATTTTGGACAACAATTAGTGGATGTTAAAAGATTTAAGAATGTTGAATATTCTTTAAAAGATGGAAAATTTGGAAAGCATTGTGATTTAATTACAGAAAAGGTTAGTGTGCATGCATTCATATCAGAATTTAAGAGTAAAATTGTACCAGAATATGTAAAGCACTCTCAACAAGCTTGATGGCTTGATGGACAATTTCATGAATGCAGAAACACATTTCCAGTTGGTACTATACTATCAGTGGTTGATTTTGCAGAAAACTATACTTTAGCTCTGCAAGAGGAAATTCAATCACAATATTACAATTCAGTGCAGGTTGCTATATTTGTTCATATTGTTTATAGACATGCAGATGATAGCACAGAGAATGATAGAAAAGTTTTGAGGGAGTATCATTTCTATTTGAGTGACAACCGGTTACACTCATCAGAGTTTGTTCAATATTGTTTTCAATATATTTTATACAAATTTAAGAGAAAAAGGAATCTAGATGACTAAACATCTTATATGGTCAGATAATTGTACGGGGCAGTTCAAGAATGCTCGAATGTTCTATTGGTTAAGTAGGGTTCACAAAGAGAATAATGTCCAACATATGTGGAATTTCTTTGAAGCTGGACATGGTAAAGGAGAACATGATTGAGTTGGTGCGTGTGTTAAAAGAATTCTTGCTAGACAACAATTGAAAATTGAGGATGTAGTAAAATTTAAAGATGCACGTGGGATTGTAGATTGGTGCAATACAAGATTATGTACACCTGGATCAAGCGAGTACTCTATAGTTTGTCGATTCTTTTGGTTGGTTGAAGAAGAAAATATTCTACCTAGACTTGATTCTCAGACAATCAGTGGATCTACTAAATGGCATTCATTTAGGAGTTCGAATGCAAGTACATGGACTATCTAGACAAAGGAGCTTGCATGTTTTTGTCAGTTTTGTATTTCAGGAGATTGGGAAGCATGTGAGAATACAGAATGGGTTGAAGAGTGGAAGCAAATACCATTGACACTTGCACAAGCAAATGATCAAAGTGAAATAACAATTGAAGACAATGATCAATTGTTTGCATCAGACGATTATGACCATGTTCTAGACCTTGTACAAGAAGGTAGTTTAATTCAAATTATTTTATTTTATTTCACTTCATTACTAATTTGTAGTGCTTTTATTTATTTATGTGTACATATGAATGCATGTATGTTGATTGGTCAAATTTTATGGACATGTGCAAGTTATTGAATCAAAATTTGTTTGCAGGACATGTGTATGCTGTTGTTGCACCAAAGAATAATGAAAAGGAAACTGAATATTGGTTGGCTCGTTGTGTGGAGACTAAACATAAGTTAACAACACCTCGAGAAGATGATGATGGCT
This sequence comes from Cunninghamia lanceolata, assembly GCA_027924645.1. NCBI lineage: Eukaryota > Viridiplantae > Streptophyta > Pinopsida > Cupressales > Cupressaceae > Cunninghamia > Cunninghamia lanceolata. The sequence goes on along the minus strand of BSBN01000467.1, from coordinate 1,904,161 downwards.
TTCCTTATCCAACAAGTTTGGTGATCTTCTTAAGACATCCCCTTAAGCAAATTTTGATAACAAGTCTTTGATCCCCTTAAGCATATTTTAAGAAATTCTTTGATCCCCTTAAGCAAAATTTAAGAATTTATTTGATGATGGCTATCGTTATCCAATAGCTTTGGTGGTGGTTGTTGTCATTTAGCTACGGAAATACCTAATAAGGAAGAATGGTTTGCCTGCATTCGAAGATTATGAAACACATAAGAAGATTATACACTACTCACATTTGGTGTTGGCAACAAATATAAAACTAGAGAGGTATTGTGGAAAACCTACAAATAAAGCTATGGATAATTTCTATGGAAGACCATGAGACAATCATCGATGCGTTGGAAAAAAGAGAGGATGGAGATGGTACAATGGAATAAGTAAATACAGGTAAATATAGTTAAATAGATTTATATTGTTCTTTCAAATACATTAAATACATGTTTTGATATTTCTTGTGCGTTATTAGTTGAAATTGATTTAATTTGTCCTTTTATATCCTTAGGCCATCATCACAAATTCATCACATACTATGAAACAAAAACTTGAGAGGCACTTGTAAATACAAGTACAAATTGTGTATATCTAGATAGTTTTATTTAAATTAAAATACATGTTTTGATTCAGATATATTGATAAATTGCTTGTATTATTTTTACATCAAGTGGCGTGGAGACTTGCTGCATTCCCCACAAGTTTTGGATTTTTTTGAGATGGCATAACCACATTTTGTAAACATTATTTTGAGTTGGCATATATGTACATACATAATTACATTATTACACATTTTGTACACAAATTTGTATACATGTGTATGTACACAATTTTATACTCTACAATATTAAATTTATCAAAATTATTATTCTATATATTTTATTTGTTAAATGCGCATATTTTTCTACTTTGCATTTACTTTAAATTTGATTTTATTATATTGTTAAATTTGGTTGCCTTGGGCAACTTCACCAAAATTTGAGAACTTAAGACGTCCCCTTAAGACATCCAAAAAGTTAGCATCAAGTTGTAGGTTAATTAAAATGGCTATCAAATTTAGGGCCATCAATTGCAAATAATAAGTGTCTAGGTAGGGAATGTAATCACATTTTCATTTTTTCAATATTCATGTTTATTTTTCAATTTTTGAGTGATCTAGAGTTTGGTGGGGTGTGGCCTAGGTCACCCTTTTACCATACTTGGTCACTTGTTTTGGTAAGGAAAATCGCCTGAGTGTCCCTTAGGATGTTTGGGCAACTTGCAAGGTTGCTTAGCAAAAATTGTCATGTTGCATCTTTTGCCAAGAGTGATTTAAAAATATGCATTTTTAGGTGTTTTGACTGTTTAGACTTGGGTTTTTTATGTTTTTCTAATTTTTTTTTATGTTTTTAACTTTTTCAAATTTTTGGCTTTTACATTTTTACAAATTTTTAAGTTTTTCTAATTTTCAAAGTGATGATTGTGTGCTTGTGTTGACAAGACACATATTCTTTGGAATGTGACTAAGGAGCAAGCTTCGTTGGTGAGTAGTGTGTAGGAGCTCTCTACAACAAATCAAGTTGCCCTACGATAAGGTTGGATAGATAGAGTGGTGTAGGTTCCTATTGTGTTATCCTTATCACACATTTATTATGACATACTAATCTATTTAGATGTAAAGGGTAAAATTTTATATTTTGCTAACATTTCTAGAGGGTGGATGATCACACTGTATGACATCTACTAGATTTTGGGTGTCCCTATCTAGAGACAACTTGACATAGGCAAAGTGGGCATCAAAGGATGAGAGACTAGCCTGGGCCACTTTCTTGGGAGTTAAGAGACCAAGAAATAGGAAGGGAGCTTATCTAACTTTAGTTCAAACCCCTGACATTTTTCCCCTATGGAAGGTCATGATTGGCTTAATAGCTTAGCACTTGTGAAGGACTAAAATGTCCACTTTCTCATATGGTTGTGGGCTCCTATCATTGAGCAAGTGGAGTTAGGTAAAGTTTATGCATGGGGGATTGACATGCTACCTTCAAGGTCTACCATGACCTTTATTAGATTGTGCACCATAAGGCACTAGGATTTAGTCATCCTTCTCTAGTTATGGTATGGATATTGGAGCATATTAGACACTATCAATGACCCATGCCCACACCAGATCTTTCACTTTTTTGAGGTATCAAGTAGTGTTGATTGGGTTACTATGGCATATGATTACACATTTACAATGGTGACTTTGACTAACACAGACATTATTACAAACCCCTACATAGAGATAGAGAGGAGATGGGTAGGAGATGACATGACTAGATATTATTGAAAAGGGGTGACTTTCTAAAGGATTTCCCCTAGTACACTCCCATGCTACAAATCTACTTAAGATGTAGTAGAGGTTGGTCAAGGGACACTCCCATGGACTCTTACTTTAGGGACTCCTATTACATGGTCAACACAAGAACAAGCACAAAGGCAAGGATAAATATAACTATAACCATGCTAGGATCATTTAATTTTTTACGTCGAGAGTGATCAGGATGATAAAGAGGATGAGGAGTCCAATGATGATCTTACTATCCTAAGGCGGAGGAGGATGATAATGCATCAGATGAGGTTGCTCCTAGTTTATAGGTGATTCCTTTAGAACTTAGTTGATCTAGATGATAAAATGTGAGAGATTGATCCCTCCTAGTAGGCAAGAGATCCTCATGAGTATCTCACTTTTTAATTCTTTGTTTTGATTGGCAAGGATAAATATAACTATAACCATGCTAGGATCATTTAATTTTTTATGTAGAGAGTGATCAAGATGATAGAGAGGATGAGGGGTCCAATGATGATCTTACTATCCTAAGGTGGAGGAGGATGAGAATGCATCAGATGAGGTTGCTCCTAGTTTATAGGTGATTCCTCTAGAACTTAGTTGATCTAGATGAGAAAATGTGAGAGATTGATCCCTCCTAGTAGGCAAGAGATCCTCATGAGTATCTCACTTTTTAATTCTTTGTTTTGATTGGCAAGGATAAATATAACTATATCCATGCTAGGATCATTTAATTTTTTATGTAGAGAGTGATCAGGATGATAGAGAGGATGAGGGGTCCAATGATGATCTTACTATCCTAAGGTGGAGGAGGATGAGAATGCATTAGATGAGGTTGCTCCTAGTTTATAGGTGATTCCTCTAGAACTTAGTTGATCTAGATGAGAAAATGCGAGAGATTGATCCCTCCTAGTAGGCAAGAGATCCTCATGAGTATCTCACTTTTTAATTCTTTGTTTTGATTGGCAAGGATAAATATAACTATATCCATGCTAGGATCATTTAATTTTTTATGTAGAGAGTGATCAGGATGATAGAGAGGATGAGGGGTCCAATGATGATCTTACTATCCTAAGGTGGAGGAGGATGAGAATGCATCAGATGAGGTTGCTCCTAGTTTATAGGTGATTCCTCTAGAACTTAGTTGATCTAGATGAGAAAATGTGAGAGATTGATCCCTCCTAGTAGGCAAGAGATCCTCATGAGTATCTCACTTTTTAATTCTTTGTTTTGATTGGCAAGGATAAATATAACTATAACCATGCTAAGATCATTTAATTTTTTATGTAGAGAGTGATCAGGATGATAGAGAGGATGAGGGGTCCAATGATGATCTTACTATCCTAAGGTGGAGAAGGATGAGAATGCATCACATGAGGTTGCTCCTAGTTTATAGGTGATGCCTCTAGAACTTAGTTGATCTAGATGAGAAAATGTGAGAGATTGATCCCTACTAGTAGGCAAGAGATCCTCATGAGTATCTCACTTTTTAATTCTTTGTTTTGATTTGCTTAGCATTTATTGCTTAAAATTTGACCAGGACCTAAATATGCATACCGTGAATGAATGGAGGAACTTTATTAGGACCTCATCACTACATATTCTTTCAATGCAATTTCTTCCTTAAGCGCAAATCTAGATCAACACTTTGACACTTGTAGAGATTTTTGCCTTGCCCCTTGCATGGGGAGACTTTGTACTTGTGTATACTTATTTTGATCATGTACCTCCCATGATGGAGCCTATGTACTCAGTTATTGTCAGATTTATATATGACAATACATTATTTCTATTGATGTCAATCTATATCTTATTATGGTTGATCTCATTTACATTTCTTTTCCTTCATGCACATGGTTAGATTAGAGTTTGATTTATGATTATTTAGGGATGCTTCTATATACATATGTATGTGATGTTATGCTTTTATAGATCAACACTTTGACACTTGTAGAGATTTTTGCCTTCCCCCTTGCATGGGGAGACTTTATACTCATGTATACTTATTTTGATCATGTACCTCCCATGATGGAGCCTATGTACTCAGTTATTGTCAGATTTATATATGACAATCGATTATTTCTATTGATGTCAATCTATATCTTATTATGGTTGATCTCATTTACATTTCTTTTTCTTCATGCACATGGTTAGATTAGAGTTTGATTTATGATTATTTAGGGATGCTTGTATATACATATGTATGTGATGTTATGCTTTTATAGTTTATGATGTATATGCAATGTATGTACACATGGATAACGGATATATATGTATGGATGTACCTAAACTAACATGATGGTTTTACATGATTTTTACTTTGACATGTGTATGATTTTGTTATGGTAGGATTGCATTTATTGTGTGACATGTATATGATATTGATAGTGTGGTTGCTCTTTATAAGGTTTTTAACTTAAGGGATTGTAGGTTAACTACATAAGATAACTCATTAAGCTTTCATAATGCAACAATTGGGGGATCAAGTAGCAACAAAGAAGGTGATCGAAACAATTTTGATATGATTACAAATATATAACCTTACAAAATCCATAATTATATAAACTATAAATAAAACAACAATATCCACAAGAAGAAAACAATGCCTACTAAATGTTCAAATAACCCACACAAGAACAAATAGAGGAAGGTCAGGTTGTATAAACTCCAGGTCCATGTTCAAAAAATATATAAAGTCCATGTTCAACAATATATATATAAAGTCCATGACAAACAATATATAACATAGTCCATGAAATAGTCAAATTATACATAGCCCATGTTCAATAACCTATCACATACTATCTCTATCATCAAGAGTCCTCTTCACACCATGCGAACTACTCAGATGACCTGAATCACTCTGCAGAAGAGAAAGATTTAGATGAAATTAGATGTAAGATGATTAAAAATGATTTAATGACAATTTTTAAATTTATAATTTATCATAAAATTAAATTACCATGTGAGGCTGAGAGGCATGCTCTGGTGCACCTGGACCTATCTCTCCATGCTCTGAATGAATCTATTTAATACAAGAGAAAGTTCAAGTTGAAATTAGATGTAAGACGATTTTAAAAATGATTTAATTCAATTTAATTTATAAGTTATCATATTTAAATTATTATACCGTAAGAGGAACTTGTTGTGAATCCTCTATTCCAGGACCTGTCTCTACAGGCTTAACTCCATGACATGTCTCAAGCTATAAGAGAAAAAGAATTTTGAACACATGTCAACATATATATCTATCAAGAAATTTACTTTAAGTTCACAATGTATATTTTAATTAAATTTAAATATAATCTAAATTTTAAATTATACCGTATCAGGCTGCCCATCTCCTCTGTCCTCCTGCTCTGCATGTGTTGTGTGTTGATGAAACATGTCACTAACAAGCTCCTACAAGGTCATTTATAAGTTAGCACATGTGTGTACAAATTAGGTTTTAAAACACATATATAATTGACTTGTGTACATGTTATACGTTCTTGAACAACCTGAAATGTAGTCGACTCTTGATATAAACTTGGATTATCCAAGTGTGCTACAATGCCCATCCTCATTGTTGTGTCAACCTGCATAGACATATTTTTAATATATTAAATAGTACATATGCACATTTTCAGATACAGTGATATCAAAATAGAAAAATCTAAGTATATATAGTTTTTTAAAACAATATACATACTGTAAGAGTGTTATGTGAGATGCCCAATGATGGAGGAGTGCTCGAGACACCCTGAGATGGAGGATTCAATGTGGAAGAACCCTAAACCAGTTCATAAATAAGTTCATAAATATTTAATGGTACACACATTCAAGACTGAATTACAAATTAAAATCAAGTAAATAAAATTAATATTTAAAATATAAATCATTGAAAATGTACCCCAAATGGGTGCCCGAGATGAACAGGTGTCGATGAAAAATTAATTCGATCAATGGTGACCCCTATTGCCATCATCTACACCAAACAATTTGATTGTTAAAATATTACAATTTAATTGATCTATATGTTGATTAAAAACACGTGCTTAAAAAATTGTTATAAATTTAACATGTGTACATATAACCTATATATACATGTGTCGAATGATCAGTGGGATGATCCTCAGCAAATAGATAATCAACAAATGATTCAGTGCCCACATTATCAGATGATGCATGTGTAGGTGAAGTGGGTGCAACTGCCTGATAAGGTCCATAACACAACTGATTGCAACTCGTACATGTATGAGACATTGACACATGTGGAGTGGTACTAGGACCACTTCCATCATCAAATCCTCCATGCTCTCTAACTTGAGCTACCATCATAGAAGTCTGCTCATGTAGGCTACCTGAGAGTGCACTCAATGTGCCTAGTGTGGATACCACTGCACAATGCTGGAAGGGCGAAGGAATGGCAGCAACAAGAGGGTTAATAAGAGGTTGAACAGGCACGGGTCATTGGGGATCAACCCGTGCCCCCAACCTCTGTTGTGGCATGCCACCACCAATACCCTGGAATGATCTAAAATCAAAGTAGTTGGGTTTTTTATTCAGAACAAACTCTGCATATAATTTTCTCAAAAAATATAAAGGAACCTCACAATTAGCATGAGGTGGATAATCAAACACCATCCACCATCTATCCCAAAAATTGGTAGACATTCCTTCATGCCTACACCACCTGATTGATATTCTTTTCTTATTTGCAGGAATAGGTTCATTTGTAATGGGATGTCTAAAATATTGTGCTAAATGAGCTTTTGTGATTTTAAGATCTAAAATACTTTTATAGGAGAGGCCATCAGCATAAAATTGGTGCCTCTCCTCTCTCCATTTCTAGAATCCATCAAAATTTGAGTCAATAGACCTCACAGAATCTACAATGTTTTGCATCAAAGCTGCAAAACGTACCACGTGAGGTGGCATGAATTGTTCATTGCCAATGGAATTTAATTTTTCTTGTATGGAATCCACATTTTCATTAATTATGGCTCGCAAGTGAGCCTAGTCAGTTCCAGGTGGGGGTGGAGGTAGGGGTGGAGGTGGGTCATCTAGAGGTGGGGCATCTGGAGGTGGGGCATCTGGCACTGGGGGTGTGGGTGGGGGTGGGGCTGGATCATCTTGTGCATTGAGGAAGTCCTCAACATCAAAGTGAATATCATCCAGATTCATGATATATATATAAAAACATATATGAACCTGCATATATACATATAAACATACAAACTTGAGTACAAATTTAAAATTAAATCAAGAATATATATATATATATATATATATATATATATATATATGTTTCAAGAAATTACACTTGAAATAAATTTAAATTAAACATACAGATAATGTATACATGCATGTACAAATTTCAAAATGTAAGAGAACTATTAGGAATACCATAATGAATTTGTTCTCAAGGTTTGTTATCATATGTTAGGTCCAAGGTTTCAATTTTGTTAATTTTTCTATGGAGTTGGCTATTGGTTTGATGTTAAGTACTCATTCTAGGAGATCCAACATTTCCTATGGCAAAGTGGTGCAGGAGCACCTTGGCAAATCAAAGTTGTCCTAAACAAATCTTTAATTTTTGGTTAAATTTGTAATGATTTAATATTGTATTGAGGTCCATCAAGTCATCTTTCATGTGTTAAGATCCTAGGAGGGGTCTAATGTTTAAGTCTTATGACAAGTTGTCATACAAAATGGAAAATCCCTAAAAATGTATCTTTCAAAAATGTAAAATGAGGAAGGTGAAGGGTCACCTTGTTCCAATTCATTGGAAGGAAGTGGAAACTGAAGAGAAAAATGAGGAATGCCTTTATTAAGGCCTTGTAACATCCAAATAAGGTGTGGGTGGTTGATTAGTAGGTTTTGATCAATAGAGAAAACATTGTTTTCATGTATTTCAACAGAAATTGACTGTTTCCTGTAGTTGTACAGACCTGTATAGACAATTACTGGTGCCAAATTGGTTGTAAGTGATAGTCCTATCAATCACCCTCCATTTCCTTTTGGTTTCATGTATTTTGGTTTCGTTTTGCACAAGATATTGCATTTTTTGTAAAAACTGTCAAAACCCTGATTTAGGGTAACCTGTTTTGGGAAAAACGCCATAACTTTTGTTTCCACTGTTAGATCTTTATGTAACTTGGGGAAAATGTCTATAACTATGTTATCTATAATCTGACCAAAGCGATCGACCTCATTTTGTGTTGTGTGGAAGTTATGTATGACTGTTCGTGGCATTTCACAGTGACATTTCTGAGTTTGAACCCTTGTAGCAGAATTACCAGTCCGTTTTTAGAGCACATTTTCCAAAGTAACCTATACCCATATTAGAGTATGCTGTGGGGAGGCATAATGGGTATCCAATGCATGTCTTAGGTTGACATTTGAAGGTCTGTGCAAAAAGATAAGAGGACTGTTCTCTTTTTCTAGGGAGACAAGCCATTTAGAGGATTTGTGAAGCAAGTGCATGTTCCGGGAGTGATCTGCCTTAACCAATGGGTGGGATGAGTCATTTGATACCCCAATATAACCTTTCCATGATCATACTAGAGTTTCCTTCTGCTATTCCCACTTTTGCATAAAGGTCTTCGTTTTTGGGCTTGTAAGTGAAGTAGAACCTTGTCTAGTTCGTCTATCTTTCCCCATTCAAAGTTCCTCTGCATCACAAAGCTACAAATAGTTTGTAATGGTTTTGGATGAATTTCTCTAACTAAATATGACTAATAAGCTTGGTCAACAAACAATAGTCATGCTTGCATTGGTTTGAGCATTGGATCAATCATGAATTCATAAATTGGATATACGTGTTCAAGAGTATGTGAAAATTTGAGTGAATCCTTACCATTTGATAGGAAAAAGGAAATCATTGAATGTGAACTTTAGTATCTTGTATAATGTTGTCATGACCATTAAGGACTGAACAAATTAATTGTTATTAAATTCCTAGATTGTTATATGGACCTTTAAGATAGCCTTAAACCAATAACAAACTTGTCATGAGGGACAATGAACTATAAAAGGACAATGAAATTGTTGTTAAGATGTAAGACTCCTCTAGAGATTCAATTGCATTATCTAGATAATCAAAGAGACATATAACCATATACATGTGGTAATGATTAAATCTTCCACTTTTAAGATAGATGATGAGGTAAGAAGGTTAGGATGCTTTGTTTAACTTGTGATTGTAGGAATGATCTAGCTAGAAAAAGATATTAGTTGATGGTGAACTAGCTTGATTTTGTTTCCTATTTCCTATTTGAAATTGTTGTTTTCTATTTAGTTGTTAGTCATTTGACTCTTATGTGTGTTATTTAGCTTCAGACTAAGCCCATTTAATTTAAAGTCTAAATAGACTTAATTTGCACTAGATCTTAACACTAGATGATTGTCCCAAACCTTAAGAACAATTTAAAACTCTATTTTACTATCAATATATATCAATGAAGGGTGAATGTCTAGGATTAGGTATATGGATAATAGGAGGAAATGGATTAGGATTGGGAGTGATCAAACTTAATAGAGAGGGACATGGCATATAGGTTTGTCTTTGTAATATAGTTCATAGTACATCTATAGAGGTCATTTAAGAGAGGTGATTTAAATTTAGGATGTGAAGTTGGAGGATTAGATGGTGGTGAGTGTAATGAAGGGATTGATGGATTAGAAGGTGGATGGACCAATGAATTAGGATTGGGATTACATGGTGGTGTTGGGATAGGACTAGTAGGCTCTTGGATAGGTATTCAATTGGATGATGATGAAGGATACCCATAAGATGCATAATCTAGAGTGGTGTTCCCCTTGTCAAAGGTAACATAAGGACTTAAAGACACTTGATCTTGGTGAAAAGAGTAACTTGGACTTGCACGTTCTTGTTGCGAAGGAACTTGATAGTCTTGTTCAAAATATATGCATCATGATCTACAAGGTTCTCATGATCATTGGGAGGAAATTAGGGACCTCTTAGAATTGTGACTTTGGGTTTGGCATGGTCAACTTAGAGAGGTTGTGTGGCATATCCCTACAAGAGGATGAAGGGTGATAAGAGGTTGTAAGATGGCTAAAAGCATTCACATGACGATAATGTTCAAGTTTAAATCAAGATATGCATCATGGTCTACAAGGTTCTCTTGTTCAAAAGGTTCATCATATTCTACAAGGAAGTCACAATCATTGGTACCAAATTCAAGACCTCCTATTATGACCGGGGGTTTCCTATTGATTACGAGTTTAATAAGCTTCTTTTTTATTGTCACAACCATTTTGGACAAAAGAAATGAATTAGAACAGATGCATCTATGCTATTGAATGATGTCATAAAAACCAGTGGACTATCATACCACCTAGGTAGAATCATAATGAACATCTGCTTGAGACTATAACTAGACTTAGAAAACTACCTTGAGGTGGATATCTTGTGCATGCCACATTATCTGAAAACCTAAATTTGGTGAAGTTGCAGGCTATGGCAACCAAATTTGATAATGGAGATCTAGGATTGACTACTAGTTGCCTAGGACTAATCTGAGTATGAAGATGAATATATTATGATGATTTGTGATTTAAATTTAATGAAGAATTTGATGCTTTGATTAACTTGTGATTGTAGAGATTCAATCTAGCTAGAAAAAGATATTAGTTGATGGTTCTAGCTTGATTTTGTTTCGTATTCATACATATTTGCAAAATTATTGTTTTCTATTTAGTTGTTAGTCCCAACTCTTATGTGTGTTATTTAGCTTGAGACTAAGCCCATTTAATTAGTCTAAATAGTCTTAAAATTTGCACTATCTTAACACTATGATTGTCCCAAACCTTAAGAACAATTTAAAACTCTATTTTACTATCAATATGTATCAATGAAGGGTGAATGTTCAGATGCATCTATGCTATTGAATGATGTCATCTAGAAACCAATGGACTATCATACCACCTAGGTAGAATCATAATGAACATCTACAAGACTATAACTAGACTTGGAGAACTACCTTGAGGTGGATATCTTGTGCATGCCACATGATCTGAAAACCTAAATTTGGTGAAGTTGCCTATGGCAACCAAATTTGATAATGGAGATAGGATTGAAGTTACTAGTTGCCTACCTGACTAATCTGAGTATGAAGATGAATATATTCTGTTGATTTGTGATTTAAATTTAATGAAGAATTTGATGCTTTGTTTTTAACTTGTGATTGTAGGGATTCAATCTAGCTAGAAAAAGATAAATTAGTCAAGATGGTTCTAGCTCGATTTTGTTTCCTATTTCCTAGATTTGCAAAATTATTGTTTTCTATTTAGTTGTTAGTCCCAACTCTTTCCTTTTAAGAAGTATATCAAATCTAATGTAGTAGCAGATACTTCTACATATACAAGTTTCTATTAGGAGAAAATATCTTTTGCCAAATTTGTATAGAGTTGTCTATAGTGTGTTCCAAGGTAATCAAATGATGTAAGTCACAATTTAGAGGGTTGAGGGATAAGTTTGTGTTGAGTCTATAGGAGGTGTTTTCTTACATAGACCTCTCCATAATCTAGGTGTCTCCATGTCTAACTCAAATGTTTCAACTTGGTCCATATTATATCCAGATTAATGATAACATTTTATATATATGGCTATGAGATCCACAATCATATCAATGTTTGGTAGAGAAAAGTTATCTTTAGGGTATCCTTTTTTGATGTCTCAAAAGTTAGTGCAAACATGAATTCCCTTAGTTTTCAAGTGTTAACTAAGACCACATTAGAGACCCATTTAGGATAAGTAATAGTCTGAATGAACCCCACATCCAAGAGTTTATACAATTCTTCTTTGACCAAGAGGACTACTTGGGGGTGCATTTTGCATAGCTTTTATTGAATAGGTTTGGCATTGAGGTGAACCACAAGATGATGCATGACTTTAAAGATGGAGTCTCAAGGCATATCACCATAATACCACATGAAGAAATCAACGTAATCTTTAAGGGTGATGGTTATGCCTTCTTTGATGTCAAGGTCCAGTGGAGCTACTATCTTAGAGAGTTTAGGGTCCTCTTCTATTCACAGGTTGATGTCTATAGCATCCTCAACAAGGAGAGGGGAGTCATCTTCTATCTGAGTGGTATCTAATGGAAGGTGAAGTTTTTCATTGAGGAGCTCTTGGGAAGTGTCCATTTTTATTGTATCATTTTAATCGATCACAAGTTTCTTCTTATATCTTGTTGCTATTCTACCTACTAGGGTGCCTTAGGACTAAAGGGTTCTTTCTTTCTCTCCAAAATAAGCATAGGTGTTAAGTATGGTGGAAAAGTCTTTCTTATGATTATAATGGGGATGTTGTCTTGACACTTCATAAGTTTCATGATGGCTTCATCATTTTGGAAAACATCAAATCATAAAGGGTCGTGTTGGGCCCAATCGATAAGCTCAAGGTATTATAGGTCTAAGGAGATGGTGAAGATAGTGACCTATCATGAAATAGGTTAGTGGTGGCAAGATCTTCGTAAGGATCATGAGTGGGGCCTACATCAATGTCATTAAGATTAGGGGAAGCATTACCAATGAGGTTAGGTTTGTATCACAATTAACATCATGATGTTCATCCTAGGGGCATAACCTAGCTAGTGAGGACAGCTACTTGAGTGTTTCTAAAGTTACATTTGTTGGCTTGATTTCATTCTTGATTAGTTGGCTATCACAAAAACTGTAAACTTTTCTCAATTCTTGATTAGTTGGTTGTCTCTAAAGGTTTGATTATGGACGTGATAAAGGTTTTATTATGGTTTGTTGTAATTTTTTTACATGATAGTTACCTATTCAATAATGCCTTTAAAATACAATGACATACATTGATATAAGTAAATTTTATAAAAACTAAATATATATATCATCCCAATGTTATATAATTTTTGACAGTTTGTTCAAAATCTCTCCTTTCATATGATACAGTCGTTTCAAAATTTCAATTGTATTTTACAGCTAAAATGTCTAAATACAGCTATTCAACACTCAAATTCAAATCAAATTTTGACAGTTTGTTCAAAATCTCTCCTTTCATATGATATAGTATTTTCAAAATTTCAATTGCATTTTATAGCTAAAATGTCTAAATATAGCTATTCAATTCTCAAATTTAAACAAAATTTTGATAATTTGTTCAAATTCTATCCTTTTATATGATATAGTCTTTCAAAATTTCAATTGTATTTTACAACTAAAATGTAAAAAAATAGCTATTGATTTCATAAACAGAAACCCTAAATAACAGTTTAGAATTTAAATTTTGATTGTATTTTACACCAAAACAAACAAGGGAAACTTCAAAAGATTCATGGGTAATTTGTAGAAGTGAAAAAATCCACTTACCTGGCAATTTGATGGTGACTCAACTCGGGATCCCGTTCTCAGTTGTTGCCTGTCGCTGGGGAAAATGGGGTCTCTGCCATTTTTTTTAAATTTAATACTTTTTCAAAATGGGATCCCGTTTTTGGCTTCTAGGTTTGAGATCCCGCTAAGGAACAGGATTGCGTTTTGGATTTCAGGCTCGGGATCCCGTTTTATAGAAACGGGATCCCGTTTTTGGTTACCCGATTTTGGATTTTTTTCTAACTCTGAAACTTCCACCTTAAGTGGACACAACTTCTTGCATTTACCCTTATTGATAGTTTAATTTGGAAATTAATTTACATATGAAAAATTTGAATGATTTAAAAATGAGTTGTTTATAGTAGGGAATGTAATTAATTTACAATTTGAACTATCACTAACACTTGTAATAAATGTGTGCATGTTGTGTATTTCAACCTACAATTTTATTCATCAACATTCTATTACATATTATTCATTTTGTATGGGTGTAAGCTTGGACATATCCACTCCACGCAATTGTGACCACTACATATAGTGTTCAACATAAACATCTTCAAGGTAAGACTCATCCTCAAAGGCTTCCAAGAATTAATCCCATGCTTGTTTAGACCTCTCTTAGTCCACCTTGTCAAGCCTTAGGTTTAGCTATGTATTACACTTCTGATAGTCCCATACATATGTAGCAATTTGATTAGTAGGATCAATAAGAACACCATTAATGAATTTGTCTCATATCTTACCAATAATATATAATGACCCGTGATGATTATTCTATGTGATTTACTTAGTAACAAATGTAATCAATGGACTAACATGTGAGGTAGAAGCTGCTATGTCTTTAGAGTGTTTAGTTCCCACAAAAGCATCCACATGTGATGTATCATTGGAATCAACATAATTCTCTTCAACAATGTCATTTCCATAGCTATAAAATCATTACTAGCATGGCTAGGAAATGGTTTTGTGTAGATTTACAAATTTTGGTTGGGAGTTTGACCATGTAATTTCTATTATTGTTGACACCTTTGATGTGGATCATGTTATTATCAATTAGATCTTGTATCTTATGCTTAAGATCCATGTAATATTGAATGTGATGTCCCTTGGCTCTACGATGGTGACAAAATTCTTGATCAATTTTGAAGAACATTGGTAGGATAAGGAAGAGTAATCAAATTTGATCTTAGAAGCCATTGAAGCACATTATCATTGATTCTTGCAACTTAGTATACTTTTGAGACACATTTTGTTTAAAAGATGGGCCATTATAAGCTTTGGCCACTCTACACACATTCTCTTTTGTTTCCTTATAAGAACCTTGGTAGGATAAGGAAGAGTAATCAAATTTGATCTCATAAGACATTAAAGCACATTATCATTGATTCTTGTAACTTAGTAAACTTTTGAGACACATTTTGTTTAAAAGATGGGCCATTATAAGCTTCAGCCACTTTATGCACATTCTAATTTGTGTCCCTACTATCATTCCCTTTAAAAAATTGGACTTTTGAAACTTGGAAGGGTAAGAGAATTTAGATGATGATAACCCATATTTGAGTGTGTTATAGTCAAGTAATTTGACCTCAAGATATTTTAAGTGAATGCATGATCAAAAACTACTCATAGGTAATTTTTTTCTCAATAATGAGAACAAGTCCTTCAAGGAACATGATCAAAGACTATAGTTTTCCACATAAAGTTTGGAAGTAAATAAAATAATCATTGATTAGATCATTACTTTGTTTGGTACATTTAGTTAAGTCATTAATGGTTACTTTCAAGCCCACATTCATGTGGAAATGTTTTAGGAAAGTAGTGGCTAGCTCATGAAAAGAATGAATAGAACTTAAAGGTAAAGAATAAAACCATTAGATAGCATGATCCTTTACGATTCATGGAAATAACTTTGCCAATATCTTATTTTCATAATAAAAACTAAACATTTATGGTAAAATCTTGTAGATGAAAATTTGGGTCACCATTTCCATTGCACAACTTAAATTTAGGTTTCACAAACCTAGTGATAACAAATATACGCGCAACAAATGCATAAGCAAGTGACTCCTAACATGGAAGATTAGATGTGATGATAATTTCTTATTATGGTCATTTGTTTACATTTCTTAAGAGGGAACCTTGTGAAATTAATAAAGAGCAATAGTTTAAATGAGCAAAAAAGTTTCAAATATGGCCATGGTTTCCATTAAATAATTTTAGTGATTTCATAGGGCAATAATATGTTAGAAGATTGCATTTTCATTTGATGTAGACAATATAAGATGTCATTTTTGTTGTCTGTGTAAATTTCATTAGCTAACCCCTCAAAGGCTCTCATGGAGACCACTAGGTTTGTAAAATCTACTCTTATGGATGCCCTTGTAGGTAAAACCAATTAGTTCTATATAACCCATTAAGTTAGTCACTTGTTTAGAAAAATGTGGATGTCTAGAGGTCCCATTTTATTTTCAAATCAAAATTCATGCAAGTTTATTTATATTTGTTATTGTGTTCATATGAGATTTGTGTGCCTAGGTTGTGTTATTTCATTGTACAACTACCTTTCCTATCTACCATCTCTATTTGTATTGTTGGGACTTGAAAATCAGTCCTCAAAATGCCCCATTTTGCCCCCAAGTCTCATATAAATCCCACTTGAACCTATAGTTTATAACCGATCAGAAACATTTTCATAGGTTTTCGTGTGTTTGTCATTTGAAAAGTACAAGGGAAAAGCCCAAAAGATGACTGTTATCCTATTTTTCCTTCTAGCCAAATAACCTAAAGATCCATGAGATCCTGGTGTTTCCCCTTCTAAGGATGCAAGGAAAAACTACCCAAATCGGCTAAGTCCCAAAAATCTTCAGTTTGCCTTGTGTTTTCAGTATAGTCAAAGTTTTAGAGTTTGGAGTTCTATCCCTCATCCTTCCATCCCCACCATCTCTGAACTCCGCCTTGTTCTGGAAAATTTCTCTAAGTGTTCAATGCTTTTCGGAGGTTAAAGTCCGGACCTTCTCTCTTCTTCCTTCTTTTCCTTGGAAGAAGAAGGGAAGAAGGCCCAAGGGTCAAACTCTGACCTTTTTCCTTTGCAAAGTGGCTAAGTGTTTTATCGCCAGAGGTCGGGGTTCTCCTCTTCTCCCTTCTTCCTCTGGAGGATGGAAGGATCGGGCCCAAGCTCTGATTTTTTCCTTTTGCAAATTTGCTTAAGTGTGGAAATTCTGTGAGATGTCAAGGATCGAAATTATGCTATTTCACGTTCTTCTGTGAAGGTTGGAAGGCCTGAAGCCCAAGCTCTGATACTTTTTTTTGTAAATTTGGTTAAGCATTTTGTTGTCAGACTTTGAAGTTTTCCTCTTTCACTTTCCCTCTTGGAAGGTTGAACGATGAAACTCTAAAGCCCGTCAATGGCCACGTGGTGGCATTCCACCTTTATGTCATACTCTTTTGGTGGGCCCCTCACCATTTTGTGGAACCACATAATGTTGGCACCTGGCCATGACGTCATGAAGGAGGGTTGAACATTGAATGTCTGAGCCCTGATCTCCACTAAGGTAAAATCTTATAGGTGTCATGGCGGAGTTCAGAGTTTTCACCTTCCACTTGTCTTCTACAAGCGATAAGGTAGAGGTCCTAAGGCCCGACCTCTGAAACTTTAGCAGTTTCTTTCATCATGGAGAAAATGCAATTTGACTAGCCAGTGATGACCTAACCTTGTTGATCACTAGTTGGTTTAGACTTAACATAGATTTGACACTGACTGGTTCACACAATAATGATAGGAAGTTTGAGATCCTAAATCACAAACTCATTTAACTTCTAAATCACAAACTCATTCAACTATAGATTTGAAGTCCGGTAATTCTAATGCAGAGAGGAACTACTTATGAGTAGGTATTAATAGTGAATGCCATCAGGCATTTCCCAGATTCAACTAGCCAGAAGAATGTAATATGAACAAAAACAAAACAATGTCGATATATTAATTGAGAACATAGAATGAACATTACACACCAAAAATCCACAAAACTTTTATTCCATTCAATTTCTCTTGTTACAAAGTCTTTCCTCAACCCACAGCTCTGGCTCTCAATGACACTCTTCAAGTCTCTTTCTTTTTGGGCTACGGGCTTTGTCGATAATGTTTTCCTTCCTTGCTTACATGTTGGGCCAAAACGTCTATAACCACCCTACTAACAATCTCTCAATAGTTTTTTTAAAAGTTGTTATCAATCGTCTGAAACAAAACAATTGAATGCCAATGAACATTGTTGGAAGGAGATAGGTAAAGAGAAGTTTTTACAAGAGAAAAGAGGTTCCTGTCACATCTGCGACAAGAAGAGAGAAAACTTAAGACCAAGAAAACTAACTAACAAAAACAAACTAATCAAAACAAGAAGAGATGCTCCTACATCAAACTCCCTGGGTGGAATGAATTCATGAGCTCCTGCTCATGAGATCTACCACTGAATGACCCTTCTGAATGATTTCATCCTCTGTGATCCAGGAAGCATCTTCAATGGGATGATTACTCCATTTGATGAGATATTTGAAATACTCATTCTTATGGGTCTTCTTCAGCAACTGCTTGTCCAGAATGCATTCTATCTGTTGTGGAGAAGAGACTATTCCATATTGTTCTTCAAGAGATGAAATGGTTGCTTCAATTCCATCTGCTTCTATATCCCCTTTATATGGATACAAGTCTACCATGTTGAATATAGGAGATATATTCAGATCTGCAGGCAACAAAATCTCGTATGCATTGGGAGAGAACTTCCTAAGGATTTGGCAGGGACCAATCTTCTTCATTTAAAGTTTATTGTATGCTCCTATAGGAAATCTCTCCTTTCGAAGATGTGCCAATACAAGGTCTCCAATCTAAAACTGTAACTATCTTCTCTTTTGATCAGCATACTTTTTGTATTGCTGATTGTTGTTTTCAATGTTATGTTTCACCTTCTCTTGAATGTCATGAATGACTTGAGCAAATTTCTCCCCATTTGCACTCTTCTCCATACCAGCAAGATCCTAAAGTTCAAATACACCCCGTGGGTGCATACCATACACCACATAGAAAGGACCGAAACCTATGCTTTTATTTGGGGAGTCGTTAAATGCAAACTCAGCTTGTGCCAACATGAGATCCCAATTTCTGGGTGAACCACCAACAAGACATCTTAACAAGTTACCAAGGCTTCTATTGACAACCTTAGTCTGACCATCCATTTGTGGATGATAAGCATAATTAAAGTTCATGTTTGTGCCCAATTTCCTCCATAGGGTCCTCCAAAAATGACCCATAAACTTAGTATCTCGATTAGAAATTATGCTTCTTGGAATACCATGCAACCTTACAACTTCTTTAAAGAACAAATTGGCAATGTTAGTGGCATCACTAGTCTTCTTGCAGAGTATGAAATGCACCATTTTCAAAAATCTATCTACCACAACAAAAATTGAGTCATTGCCCCTTTGTGTACGAGGCAAACCCAACACAAAGTCCATACTCACTGAATCCCAAGGTCTGGTTGGAACTAGAAGTGGCTGATATAAGCTAGCATTTTGGATTCTTCCTTTGGCATGTTGACAAATGCTGCACCTTTCAACATACCTCCTCACATCTACTTGCATCTTTGGCCAATAATAATGAGTGCTCAGCTCTAAATAAGTCTTATCCTGTCCAAAGTGACCAGCAAGACTACCACTATTCTTTTCCTTCAACAAATTATCTCTCATGGAGCCTCTAGGGATACACAACTTGTTCCCCTTAAACAACAAACCTTCTTGAATCATGTAATCCATCCACGGCTCTCTATTCTTGCAAATATGATCACTGCAAGCTGTAAATGCTTCTCCAAAATCTGCATCCTCTGCATACAATGCTTTCAAACCTTCAAACCCCACACTGTTAGTTTGTATTTGACACAACAATAAACTCTTCCTACTTAGCATCAACAACTTTATTCATTTGACCACTCTTATGTTTCAAAACAAAATTAAAACTTTGAATATACTCAATGCACTTTGCATGCCTCTGATTCAATTTATGTTGGTTGTTAATGAACTGCAAGGCATGGTTATCCGTATACACAACAAACTCTTTAGGTAATAGATAATGTCTCCATTTCTTGAGGGACTGAACCAAAGCATAAAACTCCAAATCATAAGAAGAATACTTTCTTTTTACTTCATTTAATTTCTCACTAAAATATGGAACTGGTTTTCCCTCTTGACTTAGGACTGCCCCAATAGCTAACCCACTAGCATCACACTCTACTTGAAACACCTTATCAAAATTAGGCAAAGCAAGAATGGGCTGTTCACTTACCTTCTTCTTACGAAATCATAAATTTTCTTCAACATCCTTAGTCCAAACAAATGGTCTTTTATTCCCTTTAATAGTCTCCAATATAGGTGCCACTACATGACTGAAATTTCTTATAAACTTTCTACTAAAACTAGAAATACCATGAAAGCTCCTTACCTCCATTACACTTCTTGGTGTTGGGCAATCAAGTATGGCTTGAACCTTCTCCTTATCAATATTCAACCCATGTTTTGACACCACAAAGCCCAAGTAAGTTAGCTCTATCTGCATAAACACACACTTTTTCAGATTGATTTGCAACTTCTCTTCATGTAGCCTTCTCATAACCTACTTCGAATGCTCTAGATGCTCCTCTTTAGACCTGCTAAACACCAAAATGTCATCTAGATATACAATCACAAATTTTCCAAAGAATGGTTTCAAAACCTCATTCATAAGTCTCATAAAAGTGCTAGGGGAATTAGACAATCTGAAAGGCATAAGCAGCCATTCATATAAACCATCACTAGTCTTAAAGATCATCTTCCATTCATCCCCCGGTCTGATTCTTATTTGGCAATAGCCACTTTTCAAGTCTATCTTAGAAAAATGCATAGAGCCACTTAAACAATCCATTAGATCTTCAATTCTAGGAATGGGAAACCTATATCTTATGGTAGTTTTTTTAATATCCCTTGAATCAGTACACATACACCATTCCCCTCCTTTCTTTGGTACTAGTATTGTAGGAACAACACAAGGACTTAGGCTTTCCCTTATCAAACCCTTCTTCAAATGGTCCTCCACTTGCTTCCTTATGTCCTCATTTTCCATAGGGGTCAACCTATAGGCAGCCTTATTTGGAAGGCTAGCCCCAGAAATCAAATCCATATGGTGGCTAATGCTTCTCATGGGAGGTAATTCATTAGGAAAATTAGTTGCAACAATATCCAAATGTTCATTCAAAATATCTTGAACCTCAAGAGGTAAATCATCAAGTTTTGTAGATGTAAGTACACTCCTAGGTTTAAGAACCAAAGAAAATCCTACTTCCTCATTCTTCAAATCATGTAGAAACTCTTTACCACTTATCATCATGACCTTACTGCTATTATTACCGTTGTTGTCCTCTTTAGGCTCCTGCAGAGGCATCAAAGTATGCTTCACTCCATCTTTCTCAATAGTATAAGTGTTCTCCCTTCCATTATGTACTGCTTTCATGTCATATTGTCATGGTTTACCAAGCAAAACATGACATACATCCATAGGAATTACATCACAAAGCACACTATCCTTATATCTACCAATTTGAAAATTAACATAGGCCTGCTCATTGACTAATAATTGATGTCCTTTTTGTAACCAAGATACCTTATAAGGAGATGGATGTTTGATTCTTTTAAGATCTAACTTTTCTACCATTTATGCCGCAACAATATTGTTTGTACTACCACTATAAATGATTAGTTTGCAACATTTACCTTGCGACTTCCATTTTGTTTTGAATAAAGCCCTCCTTTGTACTTGTTCTTGACTTTCCTTTTGGCGTTTCAGCAATACCCTCTTTAGCATTAATGATTCACCTGACTTTGCTTCCTCTTTGTGAACACATGATCCCACACTTTCTTGATCAGCATAAACAATTTGATTGCTTCTTTCAAACTTGGACTATCCTCCTTGTGACGATTCGGAGCATTCCCGAATCTTGTGTCCATATTGGTTACACTTAAAACATTTTCTGACAAATCATCTACCTCTACCTTGTGAGCCTCCTCTACCATAGGATTTGCCCCCTCTGTTTGAAAAAACTCCTCTATCACTGTTGGTTGCTCCACTAGAACTTCTAACCTCTTCTCCTTGATGATGCTGTTGTCCCCTACTTGTTTGTTGTCCCCTTCCTCTAAAACCTCTTCCTCTCTTCTTCTCTTGCCGACTTTGCTTCCTTTGCAACTTCTCCTCTGCTTTTAGGGCAATTTGATAAGCCTCTGATAGGCTTCTAGGGGACAAAAGGCTTATTTTATCTTGCAAACTATACTTGAGACCATTCACATATCGGGCTATTTTCTCCACATTTTCCTTGGCATGCCCTGATCTAACTACTAGCTTGTAGAATTCCTCCATATAGTCTTTCACAGACATATCTTTCTGCTTCAAATTTTGAATTTCTTAAAGAGATTAGTTTGATAGTCACTTGGAAGGAATTTGGCCTTCAACTTGGCCATCATTCGATCCCAATAGTTGATCTTCTCTTTAGTCTTCCTTCTCCTCTCAGTTTGGACAAAGTCCCACCACATGGCAGCATGGCCCTTCAATCTGGTGCAGGCAAACTTTACTCTCTTTTCCTCTGCTATACCTTCATATTCAAAATACCTGTCCAAGTCATTGATCCAATCAATCAAATCTTCACCATTGAGGCTTCTTGCTTAAGTTGGCACCTCTAACTTGGGTTTAGAACCCACATTCATGACTGTCCTCAGCAGTATTTCCTTAAATCCTTCTTGTTGCTCCACCTATCCTTCCTCATTCTCTTCTCTATGTTGTTCTTCCTCTTCATCACTTGCATCCTCATCAGGGGTCCCTCTTCTCTGTGCCCTCTCTAGGGCTTCCATTCTTACAATCAAATGATGCATCATCTTAGGAATTCCCTCACCATAGTCTCTTCTGCCTCTACCTCTAGCTCCTCCTCTGCCCATTCTTCTTGGAAGCATTCTAACTACTGACCAATGCCCAATCACTTCAGGCTCTAATACCAAATGATGGCTAGCCTTGCTGATCATTGGTTGGTTTAGACTTAACAGAGATTCAACACTAACTGGTTCACACAATAATGATAGGAAGTTTAGGATCCTAAATCACAAACTCATTTAACTTCTAAATCACAAACTCATTCAACTGTAGATTCAAAGTTAGGTATTCTAATGTAGAGAGGAACTACTTATGAGTAGGTATTAACAATGAATGTCGTTAGGCATTTCCCAGATTCAACGAGCTAGAAGAATGTATTATGAACAAAAATAGAACAATGTTAGTATATTAATTGAGAACACAGAATGAACATTACACACCAAAAATCCACAAAACTTTTATTCCATTCAATTTCTCTTGTTACAAAGTCTTTCCTCAACCCACAGCTCTAGTTCTCAATTACACTCTTCAAGTCTTCTTTTTTTTGGGCTACGGGATCTGTCAACCACGTTTTACTTCCTTGCTTACATACTGAGCCAAAAAGTCTATAACCACCCTGCTAACCACCTCTCAGTAGTTTTTTTAAAGTAGTTATCAACTGTCTAAAACAAAACAACTGAATGCCAACGAATAGTGCCGGAAGGAGATAGGTAAAGAGAGGTTTTTACAAGAGAAAAGAGGTTCCTGTCACATCTGCGACAGGAAGAGAGAATTTACTTAAGACCAAGAAAATTAACTAACAAAAACAAACTAATCAAAACATGAAGAGATGCTCTTACATCAGCCAGTGACCCTCCTGATCACCATTAATGCTTTGTAAGGGCATGTTTTCATGCAACAAACAATTTTCCTACCTCCCCATGCCAATGTGACTCTATTTGATCAATCTTTGTACCTTTTAGCATGGGTGAGATTTCCTTTCACGGCAGATTTCACATATATGCGCTAGGGCACACTTCAAAGGATGCCAGTTCGAGTTAATGCAACATGGTCGATGTCCCTTCTTGTTGGCTTCTCCCCTTCCATGCCATTGATGCTACAGTAAAGATGAAATGTTATATATGCATGTGTAAAAGATGTATTTGGGGTTGGTCACTAAGCCAATTGTCTGGTCTGCAGTACCTTAGGATAGTTTCAAGGCTTCAAATCAAGCCAGTCTAGGTGTTAAATGGAGGAACATGTTTTGATGCAGTGTAGGAATGAAATATAATGCATATTTTATGCATTGGATGTCTCCATGGCCATTTGTAATGATTCAGGGAAGTGTATAATCACAGTTGTATATTTTCCTTCACCACATTTGTTGGTGTGATTGTAATAGAGATTTGATGATGTGTGACAACATTTAAGTCAATACAAGCTTTGTTTTGAGTCTTCTCTTTATTGCAAGTGGGTCATTGTAGTTTGGTTTTGGATTATTAAGTATGTCTAATGTATGAAGTATAATTTGAGGAATGTATGTAAATACATTTTAATCTTCTATTGATGCTAGTTCAATTCTTTCGTCCCTCTTTAATACTTATGACTCAGTTGCCCAATGGAGTAGGCACCAATCCATATTGGAGAGGGATCAAACACTTTTTATAAATCAAACAAATCTTTCATCTGTGGTTCAAGGTAAAAACCATTTTTCTTGTGCATGTATATTCACATAGTTGAATCAACTTAATGATAGGCATGTGCAACCAGTTTGTCTTGACTTAGTGATAGCTTTGGGGGTCAAGTGTACATTGGGTACATGACCATGTATGTTTGTTTGTATTTTATTTCATGCCTCTAGGAATATCCCTCCTAGGTCTAGCTAAGCCTAAAGTACAGAGGAGTATACCCACTGCTGTTAGTTGGCTAAAATTGCCCTTGACCTATTGATAAACCTCTTTCGTTCACCTCAATGACATCCCTAGCCTTGGTGATAGTGAAATGTTTTAGGGTTTTGGGTTTCTACTATTTTGGGTCCCAACATGTACTGTACATCATTACAAAGTTATAAAGTAAGTAGTTTAAACTTTAAATGAGATAGGTAATCATTTGATATAATTTATAGCTTAGACAATGTGTTAGTTAAGAATATGAGATTTGAATGTCCTTTATGCCAATGTAGCATCAATTAAAGTGGGTGTCTAAATTTAAGTTTTTTAGGGATGTATGATTTTCTATGTTATGATTTGACTTGTATAGAAAATTACAAGTTGAAAAACACAATGTGTATTTAAAGCCATGTTTAGTTTATGATTTCTAAGATGCATTTGAATTTATGGCTTTCTTAGTTGATTCATAATTTGATGTGTTTGAAATGTTGGGATTCATACATTGGGAAAACAAATATTGTGTAACTGGATGTTGGCGAAGAAAATTACAGGTTGAAACACACTATGTTGGCAAAGAAAAGTTGAGGATGATGATGTCAAACCCTTAGATGAGATTATTGATGTAGAACCCAATGTATAATTAAAAATTACAAGAGCCCTAGTTATGTCAGTTTACCCATCAATTTAGCAAATGTTACTCTTGAGACTATTTTCCATGTGATTCTTGGAATTTTAGTGTGTAATTTCCTTTTTGGGCATACATTTGATTTATGCAACAAGTATTGTCCCATCCATAGTTCATTGTAAAATCAAATTTATTCCTCAAAATAACCAACATGTGGTGACAAATAATGATAAGCCATATACATTTTTACAAGTAGTTGACAAGGACAATTTAACATTGTTCTCTCTAACAAAATTAATTAGGCATGTAATGTCTCCACTATCCCTAATCCTCTTGTTTATCATTGGGAAGCCAGATGATGTTCCAAATGGGGACATGATGACTGCTCTAATATCAATTTCAATTTTGAACAACAAAATGAAGAGTTAAAACTATATGAAAATAAAGTTTATGAGACCCAGATGATCTAGAGGATGACAACATGTAGCAAGCTAATTTCTTAGAGTGTCCTCAAGTATATAGGGCCAGAGTTTAGGTAATTTTTCTAACCCTTAGGTGTGTGTAGGTTAAGACTTCAATGGAAGTGGTTTATGCCCAAATTCTTACTCAAAGCATGATGAGGCATCGACATTAAGCCCCTAAGTGATAGGTGAATAGGTAAATTATGATGATTTATGCTTTGAATTAGATCCTTGATACTTTGTGTTTGGGAACAACAAAATGAGGAACAATTGTTCACTTGAAGAGGAGATAGGTGACTACATTTAGATGCATAAAATTAAAGAGTGGTATGGATTTATATATTAGGTGTTGAAGGCAGATTTGTGTGTATCTTGTATAGCATTGTCTAACAATGGTGGAACATCTAAAGCTTTTTAAGGTAGTGAGATTGATTCTTGTGGTTCTAATCTTGATTTCATAATCAACAAGAATGAATCTTCAAGTTTTAAATTTATTGATACACAAGATAGTATTGCTTACCATAAGGTTGTTTATGATTTTGTTTGGCAAAGTTCATTACTAACTAATGATTTTATTTATTATGTGCATGCAAATGAGGAACATGAAGAAATTTGTGGTGAAACGCTAGGTTTTGGAGGAGGCACGTTCTAGGACTAACACTCATCTCTACATGGCATCCACACAAATAAGGAAGTCCATTTATCCCCACTTGTGCTTTATCCTAGTTCTTATTTTGATTATATCGTAATTCAAAGTTTAAAACATGTGATAGAGAATGGTGACTATGAGTTTCCTCAACTTTTAATTCTACATGATAAACATCCTAGACATGAGTCATTACTACGTACAATTTTATTCTTTGAGTTCAAAGATGTTCCCACCCACCTTTACATCCAAACAATCCAATTAATCATACTAAATGGTTTGAACAAGTAAAGTAGGAGTAATATTAAAATCAACAAGGTTATGATGTTATAATTCCTCTAGATAAATACAATTGATCTCCATTGAAGCACCTCAACTCTAATAGTATATTGTAACTAAATTTGAAGAGTAATACAATTGAGTGTGCTTTGGGAGCTCGAACAAGGGTTTTACAAGGGTATATCTCTTGTTTATTGTCATTACACTATTCAAACTATTTTAGATATGGTTTATTTGCATTGTTTCTCTTTTCAAACTAAGTAGGAAGTAATCATATTTTATTTTAATATATATATATATATATATTAGTGCATATGCAGGTTGAAACACACACTATGTATTTCAACCTACAATTTTCTTCAACAACATTCTATTACACAATATTCGTTTTGCTAATTTACAAATCCAAAAAAAAAAATGAATAGAGAGGAGCTTTGAGAGAGGTGAAGAAAGAAAAGAGTCATCCTCCATTATTGCTCTTTGATGCTCCTAGGCTCACACAATTTGATCTAGATTAGTGTCGTTCATTGATCTTGGTCGCATTATTGTTTTTTGCTTTCCAATTTTGTTGTTATGTTTTTGTTAAGCTTGTGTGCTGGGTGTAGTTTGAATTTTTTATTTTTTGGTGTTTTCCCCCTATTTTCTTTGTTTTGTAGGTTTGTTTGTCTTGTGTTTTGTTGCACATAGATCATTTGTGGGTTTGGTGGATCATGAGTCTACATGTTGTGTCTAGTGGTTGGTGGGGGCGTTAATGGGCGGTATTGATAATTTTTATATTAGAGATTTGGGCATTATTTTTTCCTCATTTCAACTAGCATAGGATGTGCTATGAGTTCACAAGTAGTTATTACTAGCGACGTTGAGAATAACAATGGGTCCATTGTTAAAGATTATGTAGAAGGTTTAGTTAGTGATAAGCATGAGTCAAAAATTCTAAAAAAGCCTTCTTACATGGATGTTTTGGGAGGAAAGGAACTGGTGATTCCTAAAACAATTATTTTTTAGTGCTCAATAGTGGCAATGGAAATGGAAGCAGAGATGGAATGGGAAGAGTCAACAATTTTAAGGGAGAGGAATTCAAAGGAAGAATAATGGTAAGATGTATTATTTTCTTTGAGTCCTCTCCATTTCTCCTAGTCTCAAGATATGGTGCATGTGATTAAATGTGAAGAAAATAGATTAAGAAATATTGCATTGTTATTTGCTTGTTTGGATCTTAACTTTATGCCTTCCCAAAAAGTATTTGATGATTGATTGGGTAATGTTTGGGGTAGAAAAATGGGTATTTATGTGAGTTTATGTAGAATGATTTAGAAGGGGTTGTTTGTTATTTTCCTTAAAAGTCATAATATGCAAGGTAGAGTTGTTATTTTTTTTTTGGAATCTTGGGTAATTTGTTTTTAGAGCTATTCCCTAGCCTGTTGAATCTAAACCAAAGGAAGTGTTGGCCAAATCGTCTTTGAGGTGGATTGAGATTAGAAACTCAACTCCTCCGATGTAGAAGTTAATTTCACAAATCTTAAAGCCCTTAGGTGAGGTCTTACAAGTCAAGGAGACCTTGGTTACACTCCCTCACTTAAATGAGGGAGTTTTGATTTCTTTGGCTTCATATATTGAAGTTCTAGAAATTATTTGCATTCAATTGGAAGGTAACAATCTAGAATGTGATATTGAGCTTCTGGGGAGTTTAAATGTATGCTTTCTCTATAAAAAAAAGTGGTCATATTAGAAAAGACTATCCAGAAATTTTGAAAAATTCTTCTAGATCTATGAGGAGTGAAAATACAAATGGGGTTAATGGGGAAGTGCTTAAAAGTAATAGTGATATGGGTATTAGACCTGATAATTCTCCTTAGGTCAAAAATGTAAAAAAATGATTTAATGGAGGATGTTGTAGAGGAGAAATGCCCCTCTATCGCTTCCCCTAATGCATTGAAACTCCTAAATCCTAGTGCAATCTCTAGTCCTGTAAATACATATCCTTGCAATAAGGATTCCCCTCTCGAGGAAGATTACATTGTTATCCCTGTAATGCAAGAAAACAAGGATAATCTTGAGGTAGAAGGTTCTAAGCCTAAGGAGATTCAAGTTAAAAAAAATACCCAATAGTTGGCCCTAGAAATCCTTATGGCTAAGGTTGAAACTGAAAGGACAAAAAATGAGAAGTCCCCGCAAATGCTACTAGAAATTGAGATCAATCCCATGTAGGAGCAATATTGTGGCTTTACCAAAAACTCTAAGAGACAAAAGGCCATATTGGAATGTGTAACCCTCTCTTTTCTGGGGAGGGTATGAAAATTGATATTGGTAAAGATAACTCCTCATTTGATGAAAAAAAGAAAAGAAAAGAAAATGAACAAGAATCTAATGGGCAAAAAATCAATAAAAAAAGGGAAAGAGGAAAAATTACCCAAATGTTTTGATAGATTATATAAAAATCAAAAGCCTTTGGATTCCTCTCCTCTTCATAAATGATAATAACTTGTTCTAGGTGGAATGTTAGAGGGTTGGAAACTCTTGACATGAAATATATTCTTTAAGCTTACTGTAATAGTAAGTCTAATGTGGACTTTCTTTGTTTGCAAGAAACCAAATCTGTGAGATTCCAATTGGAATCTATGTTAAAGTTTGTGTGGAGAAACTCTAAATTTTACTCTACCCAACATGTCAAAGGAAAAGGTGGGGCTACCATTTTAGTGGAGTTCAAGTGGGTTCCCTTTGTTATTGATAGTGGTTCCTCTCCTTGTTACATGATGGTTTGAGTTATTATGGAGAAAGACGACATTGAGTTTGGCATTTGTTCTATTTATGCTCCCAATGATTATAGAGACAAATTTACTATGTGAAACTAGATTTCTCACTTTGTCCCTAAGGTTCCTTGGGTTATGGGAGGAGGCTCCATGTGATAGAGTATAAAGAAGATGAAGTGGGGGGTTAAGGTGCATTGTGGAAGGGGAATGGGCTAAATTTTTGGTCTAGAATGAAAAGATACCATAATATTGTGGATCCTTTTGAGAAGAAAAAGACTAGTGACATGCAAACTTGGTATACTTGGTGTAATAACCAAATTCCTGGAAAAAGAGTGTACTCTAGACTTGATAGGTTCTATGTGAATAAGGATTATTTCTCTTTTGAGTACAACAATGATTGTAACCTTGTTCAAGTAATCCCTTACATTATGTTATACCACTCCCATACCGAAGCTTCTCACAAGGTTGAGAATAGTATCTAGGAGATCTCTTGTATCAAGAGCTATTTGTTTAAACTTAATGTTTCTATGTTAAAAGGTAAATATTGTCTAGATGGCATCCTTGTTGTTAGAAACATTAATAAAAATATTTTTGATGAAAATTCTGCTATCAAAAAATGGGACAATATGTTGACTACATGGAAGAAACTTTTGAAAATAGTGGGTAAGAAGAAGGCTCTAGATAGAAGGAGGTTAGAAAATAATCTTGAGGAGAATCTCTTAGAGTTGGAAATTATGACACAAAATAAAATTGATGACAAGGAGATTCATGATGACCCATTAAAAATTAAACATCAATTGAGATGTTTGTAAAATTATAAGAATTAGGAAGCTAAAGTTAGAGCCAATTTAAATTGGTTAAAAGAAGGTGACAAAGGGACTAAATATTTTTCAATATTTTAAAGGCTAAATAGAACAAAGAGAAACTTGGACCTATTAACATAGGAGATATCCAGACTAATAATATTAAGATAATGAAGGATGATTTAAAAAATATCAAACCCTTTTTTCTACTGAAGAAAATGGATAGAGTTTTGATATCAAAGATTTTTGTAAGAAAATTATTCCTAAGAAGATTGAGGAAAAAGATGCTAAGAAAATTAGTAAAAATATCAACAAGGATGAAATCATTAAAACTATTAATTCCTTTAGCAATGACAAATCTCCTGATATTGATGGTCTCCCTATTGAATTTTTTAAGCTAGTTGTGAATAGATTGCAGAGAACCTTCTGGAGGTCTATGAAGAAACATTTGCAAAATGATCACTTGGTTATAATATTAATAGGGGTGTGATCAATTTGTTGCCTAAAGAAGGTGATAAAGATCTTATCAAGAACTGGAGGCCAATCACTCTATTAAATATCTCTTATAAAATCTTTGATAAGCTTTCAGCTCTCAAATTGACTGATATCTTGAAAAATGTTGTTTCTGTGAACTAGACTAGGTTCATCAAAGGTAGATATATTTTAGAAAATTTCATTACTAGTTGGGAAAGTCTGAACTGGGCTAATTTTTTTGGCTAGAAGATTAATGTGTTGCTCCTTGAATTTGAAAAGGAATATGATAGAGGTGACTGGGGTTTTGTGATTATTGTTTTGGAAGCTTTTGGCTTCCCTGATGTATTCTGCAAATGGGTTGAGGTCTTTTTTGATGATGCTTCTACCCAAATTGATATTAATGGATCTCTAATTGATCCTTTTTCCTTGCAAAGATCCATTACACAAGGATCTTGGATCCTTCATTATTTGTTATTATAGTAGATGCATTACACTATATTTTAAAGATAGACTTGCTTAAACCTCCTATCAAGGGTATTTGCTTGCCTAATAATAATGAGCTTCTCAATGCCCAATTCGCTAACGATATTGTTCTTTTTATTGAATTGAGTGAAGATAATTTTAATAATATTTTGGAAAGGCTTAACCTCTTCTGCAAGGACTCCAAGGCAAATGTTTTGATAGGAAATGTATAATTTTGAGTTGGGATGATTTCCTCCTTAAATGGATCATTGGGAAAAATGTCAATGGGATGGACCTAGCAATATTATTATATGTATTGGCATTTCACTCTCTGTGGAACTCTCCTTGAAATAAATGTGGGAGTGGTTGTTTAAGAAAATTGAAAACAAGAATTCTAAATGGCAAACCCATCTTCTCTCTTTGGTTGGTAGAGTGTGTAATGCCTCTGGTTCTCATGCCTTGTCATCTGTTGACTTTTATTTTAGATCCACTAATTTTATTAGCGATGATGTTTTATTTTTCCATTGTGGTCTTTTCCAATGGGGTTTTGTATTGGTAACTAGACATTACTATGGATGAATATGTTGTAATTTTATATGTTGGACCTTTTAGTGTTACTGTTCCACTATTTTGATATGAGTGTGTATACCATACAAGTGTGTTTATGGTACATAGAAATTAGTTATTTCATATTTATGATTATGGTTGATGATTCATGTTAGATACAATGATTATTCAATTTATATGATCTATGATGCCACATTGGGTGTTAATGCTTTGCTTCAATTATTATATATGAGTAGGTATACCTGATGTTTGACTTGAGTATGCAAGTACAGGGTTATTCTCCAATGATGGTTATAAATGAGATGTTTGTATTAAACATTGGAACACAAACCGATCTTAGCTATAGTACTGGAAGGAGAGCCAAACTACGGGGTTATGTTCCTTTGTTGTAATTAGAAAGATTAAGATGAGATATGTTAGATCCAGGGTTTCTACAATGGAATATGACAAAACAATTATAACATACCTTACAAAACTAATAACATAACTTATAGTACTAACCCTTGTTACAGATCTTGGTGGAAGCTCCTTCCTCCCTCACTCACTCCTTGTGGCGATTTGATTGTGACATCATCCCATCAAGTATTCTGTGTTCATGGTAACATATTTCCTTCATGCTTGCTTACATTTATCTTCTATTATTTAGATTTGCCTCTACCCTCCTAGGGCACACACTCTTGATCTAACCCTTGTTGTTGTGGAGGTGGGAACACCATTCACAAGGTTTGACTTAGGCAAGCCCCTAAACATCACCAACATTTTCCCTCTTTTATGTGTATAGGGCAAAGACAGAAGATCTGACATAAAGGTGAAAGTACAAGTGTCAGAAGTGTCTTAGACTTTTGATAGCCCAAAACCCTAGGACACCCTTGCTTGGGCACCCTAGTCCTCCATATTTAGCCTTTGTTTCTAATAGTGGCCCCTGACAGCTCTGCTTTACTCATTTCAACTCCTGATTTCTAGGTTTTCAGACCTGATAGATCAGTGATCTCTATTTTAGCATATTTTATCATAGAAACCCTAGATCTATACAACTAAGGGAAAAAAACCCTGTAGCTTGAATCTCCTTCAGAACTGTAGCCAAGCTTGGTTTATGTTCCAATGTTTTATTGAAATGATTGACCTAGCTAGTTGTATAGTGATTTGGTCACTCTTTTCTATTAAACATTTTGGTGAACCCGATGTATCTTACACTTTGATAACCTTCTTTGTTGATATTTCATCCATTACCATATCAAATCTAATTAATATTGGATTGATTAAACATTTCCTATTTGTACATTATTTCATTTATAATTCTTCATTGTTGTGGTTACCAAAAACCTCATCGTTTTTTGATAAATCCCACTAGTCTTGCACTTAGTGGTTATGATTGTAATCCTATTTCAGATCTTTACTATGTTGATTATTTGTTAAATCTGATTACAAATTATTGTAACATATCATACTTGTCATTTGTGTTTAATTTAGAAAGTAAGAACATCCATACTTCTATCTTTTCTTTGAGATTTGAAAGCAAAAACATAAACAAAACTATCTAAATGCAAACATGCCTTTTCTTCCATCATTTTATAACTCTACTCAAAGGGTTTATGAAATTGATGTTCCATTCCTTATATATGGTAAAAACAAAGAATTTCCTATGCCCTTATATTCCTTTGATCCCTCTCCTAAGATTCCTCCTACTTATGAGAAAATCTTGGCACAAGAGGATGAAATCATTGACACATTCCTTAACATTACTTTACCTTCTCTTCATTTAGATCTCTCTCCTAAAGATGAGGCATCAGTGGATGTTGAGATTACTACTTCTACTTCTACCACATCTTCCATAGTACATGATGATTCCATGACCCATCCTATTGATCTTCCTCCTTTGGTTGCATGTTCAAGTACCTTGGATATCACTAAGGATGTGGAGACCTCTTTTCTTCCTCCTTTGGTTACATGTTCAAGTCCCTTGGACATCACTAAGGATACAATCATCAAAAAATTTCTTAGCATCACTCTACCATCCCTTCATTCCAATGCTCTCTCTTCAAAAGATGAAGCATTAGTGGATGAAGAGCCTTCCCTCACATTGAATCCCTCGGGGATGGATGTTGAACATACTCAAAAAGATAATAATATAGATTCCATCATCATCAATAGACCTATTCCACCCAATAAGGGGATGCTGGATAAGTGCATTAATGTTCAAAACATTCCTAAAATCATTGTGCATAAGGCATTGTATCTGCCTCCTATTTCTAAACCTATGATTATAGTTCAAGGTGTTCCAAACCCATCTTGACCTCCTAGTTAGATTTTCAACTTTGCAAAACAACTTACCCAAAACAACCAATGTGTTCAAAATGTGTCGCAACAACCTCATTATCATATAGTTGCTCACACATACAACACTCAAAACAACAAACAAAATAAGCAAGCACCGAGTGTGCCCACTTCTCTTCCACCTTCTCAACCTTTTCTTCCTCTGCCTCCTCATCTTTCACAACATACTACTAGAGAATATGGTCTTATCGAGCAGATCCGTGCCACTCCGGCTAAGATCTCAATGTGGGATTTAATACAAACCTCGCCTACATACCATGGAATGCTCCAGGAGGCTCTGCAAAAGTTAATCATTACACTGATTAGACCGAATGATGTATCAACCCTATTTGATTGTATGCATGTGATGAGTTTAGATATCACCTTTTTGCAACATGAATTACCTCCCATAGAAGTGAAAAAACAATATGATCCTCTCATGATATTTTCATTATTAATATAATTAGAATAAAGCTTACTTTCATTGATAACAGATCTAGTCTTAATATTTGTGGAATTGAGTTGTTACATAAGCTTGGCATAAATACCTCCCTTATCAAGCCTGATACTCTTAATATATGTGACTTTGATAATATTAGTAGACAATCACACTACCTATTGAGGTTGGACCTATGACTTTGCCTACTCTTATTCATGTTATGCTTGAAACTCTTTCATATAATATTCTTATTGGTAGACCATGGATTCATGCCATGGGGCAGTCCTATCTACTCTTCATTGTACATTGAAGTTTGTTTATAACAACAAGCTCTATATGATTGAAGCTGATCAAAATTTGGAAAGTTGCTTGCAAGTGGAAGTGAGGCATCAACTTCCTCTTTCATCTCTTAATATTTTGAAAGATGACCCACCATCCTCCACTGCTAACAACAATGATGATCAGGAGTGTTGATCCTTTGTGTGCATTTTTTGATGGTGATTGGGGTTCACTAGATTTTACACCTCCCTTTATTGGAGAGTGCAAAATCCCTCAATCTAAACCTAAGATCTTGAAGGTAGCTTCGATTTATTCTAAACAATTTGAATCCACTCATGATGATGTGCCTTCTTCTTCAAATGCATGTCTTGGTGATGACTAAGGTCTTTAGATTTCAACCCCCTTGTTTATGCTAGATCTAGAGTTAACCCTCCTCACCGTGGTAAAAAGAATGATCCTTCTACTTCTTCAACATATGATCACAATACTCATTTCAAAAAGGCTTGTAATGTATTCTCTCCTCTTCCTTCAGATTTGGAGACACATTATGGGTGTGGATTCAAAATTCTTTCTAAGCATGGATACAATGGAAATGATTTAGGATGCATGGAACAAGGTGTTAAGAATCATGTGGAACTTACACTGCACTTGTCTAAAGTAGGTTTATATTTCCAACCTTCTCCTACATTTCCTCTGCCATCTTCTAAAGTTTCTATGGTTTCTTCTTTTCAAGAATCAAACCCCTATCCACAATGGAAAGGGTTTCTTCCTTCTCCACCTACATCTTCACTTTTATCTCAACAAGAGTGAATTTTGTCGAGTCTACTCAAAGACCACTTGATCACTCTTCCTCCTCCAACATGTAAAAAGTTTCCACAAAATAATCAATCAACACTTTCTTTCTGTGCATATTACCTAGTGCTTGGCCATTCCACTAATGAATGTCAAGCCTTGCATGATAAAATTCAACAACTTCAAAGAAGATATTGCTATAGCACCTTGCATGGTGCTTTATGTATCCTTTTCAGCATCTTGTACTCCATCCATTTATATTCCATGATATTGTTTGATTTATATGGCACATTGTTGCAATTCTCAAAGTCATACCATGACTACACAAGCCATTGTGTATCATGCCTGCAACATCACCTTGGTTGGTGTGTCCCGAGGGAAACCCCTTATTGTGATGTAGCTTTTGATAACACATATAATTTAGACATGCACTTCCTTAAAGCTCTCATGCATGTTTTATATTCATTATTCAGTCTACCTTAAAGCAATTGCTCCCTGATGGAGTTAACAATCACTTTAAGGTGAGGGCATACATAATACTATGCAATTTACTTTATTCATGCACCACATAGCTGGTATTGATATCAAAATACTTGTGGATATTTTTTGTAACACCTCTAATATGGTTGATGTGGATTTCACCTAGTGATTTGGCGGTCCTCACTAGCTCGTGATGTCTTCACCTGGCACATAACTCACCTAGTAATTCGACATTTCTTACTAGCCTGTGATGTTTTCTTTTGTTGTTTGTCCATGCGACACCTAGCATAACACAACTTTCTAGCCTATGTGTTGCATGTGACCTATCATTATTACACTCATGGTCACCTAGTAATTTGGCGGTCCTTACTATCTCGTGATCTGTGAGAGCATTGTTCATGTTCTTTCGCATTGATCGCTCCTTTGTCTATCTATCCTTATTTACATTCGTCTATCTCCTTCTTAGAATTCCTCTATTCTAGTTACATCTTGGGGATGAAATGTGGTAATCAAGACAACTTTTAGATTGAGGTATCTTTTACCTTGCTGACTCAAGATTTCACTTTGTATGCTCAGGTATTTTTGATGACTTCATTATTATATGCTTTTTTCTTCCATGAAACTCTTCATGTATGATTCATACATACTTTATGTGTATTCTACGTGTGTCTTGCATGTATTATGCATGTCTTCCATGTGTGTTCCCTATGTTTACTACGTGTATTACATGTTTGCTTCATGTATTGCATGTTTGCTTCATGGATTCTCTATGTATGCTTTGTCTTATCTCATGATTCACAAGTGTATGTATATGTGTATGCATGTATGGTTTGTGCCATGTGTTTTGTGACTTGTAGAATCCTAAGATTGGGGGCTAGTTTATCTCTCAAACTTAGCATCATTCTATGAGGAGTTTTAGTTTCTCCAAACTTTAGCACGAGCATGATCATAAGTTCCTACTCCTGCTAAAGTGGGGCTAAATGTTATGTCATAAATTGTCAACCCAAGATAGTTTCACATAGAGTTTAGCTCCCTCCCAAATCTTGTATCAATTTTAGGACTTGATTAAGGATCTTGGATAGGTCCCCTGACCACACACCCTTTCAAGAGATAATTAGTTAGGACCCTAGCACCCAAGCACTAGTGTCCTACCAATTAGGCCCTAAAAAGGTTTTGGATTAAAGTATGTCAGCCTTGTGTATTATAACTTGTCAGCCTCAAGTCATTTGGGCCCTTGACAAGTAATTAGGATGCATATATATACAAGTCTCTCTCATTCATTTACTCTTAATGATCTAATGACTCTCTAGCTAATGATTCTCTATGCAATTGCTTTATAATAAGCTCTCTATCTACAAGCTTTCTATTTGTGCAGAGTATTGATGTGTGTACTATCGCTTGTTGCAAATCTTGGTCGAAGCTCCTTCCTCGTTCACTCACTCTGTGGCAATTTGATTGTGACATCATCCCATCAAGGATTCCATGTTCATGGTAACATCTTTCCTTCATCCTTGCTTACAATTATCTTCTATATTTAGATCTGCCTTTGTCCTCCTAGGGAACACACTCTTGATCTAATCCCTAGTGTTGTGGAGGTGGGAACACCATTCACAAGGTTTAACTTAGGCAAGCCTCTAAACAACACCAACATTTTCTATCTTTTATGTGTGTAGGGCGAAGACAGGAGATCCAACAAAAACATATGATAGAATGATGAAAGTACATGTGTCAAAAGTGCCTTTGACTTCCAGCAACCCAAAACCCTAGGAAACCCTCACTTGGGCACCCTAGTCCTCCATATTTAGCCCATGTTTTTGACAGTGGTCCCCAACCACTCTGCTTTGCTCAGTTCAGCTCCCAGTTTTTGGGTTTTCAGTCTCAATAGGTCAATGATCTTTGTTTTAGCATATTTCATCATAGAAACCCTAGATCTAGCCCAATTAACTCAATCTTTGCAATTGTAGCAAAGGGACAGAACCCTTGTAGCTTGGCTCTCCTTCAGGATTGTATCGAAGCTTGATTTGTGTTCCAATGTTTGATTGAAAGGATTGACCTAGCTAGTTGTATAGTGATTTGGTCACTCTTTTCTATTAAACAATTGGGTTAAAATATGTGTGTTAAACTTTATCTTGCTTGATTTGATCATGATATGGATCATTTATATCCCTATGTTAACTTGGGCTCAGATCGGAGGCAATTTCAGAATACATATGTATGAAAATACTTTGAGTGCGTTTAAATTTATATCAACATGTTATATTTAAAATTCCTTCAAAAGGTGTGTTTACCATGTTTGTGGAAAATATGTTTAACTATGCTTTCATAGAAAATCCTAGGGTGTTTTATTATTATTTTTTGTGAAAAGAAAATACATTGAAATTAATTGACTTAGGGAATTATAATAAATGGTGCGAAGAAAATGGATTCATTTAATATATGCGAGGCATATTAATTATATGGCCTATGGAAATATTATAAATGTGTTAATTTTATTACATTATCTTTAATTTAATTAAGGTTGGGAAAATATCTTTAGGAATTGGTTTTTTTTTTAAAGGACATGTTTTGAAAATATCTAATTGTAAGTTTAATTAGAAAATGGGAAAAAGAGAAGAAAATCATATATAGAAAAGATAGACTTGAAATTCATTATTCATTCTTTCTTCCAAAAACTCTACCCCTCTCAAAACCCTCTTCTTGCCATTTTGGAAAGAAATTCGGAAAAGATTCGAAGGAAAGTTGCTTGGTGTAGAAGTTGCTTGGATTGGATTTTGTGTGCTTGTGGAAAGGATTGCTTTGAGTGTGATCACATCAAAAGGAGAAATTATTTTCATTGCTTGAGTGCTTGTTGAAGGTATTTCCCCCCTTTGTGTTCTTATAATAAATTTGATTTGAAATGGAATCTCAACATAGCCATGCCATAATGGGTGGTTCCATTTGGTCCATCATTGTAGGAGTTCCATTGAGTGCAAGTTAGATCGATATTTCCATGCTTTTATTTGTATGTTGCAAATTTGAAAAAGTCCAAATTAGAGCCATTACTATGGCAAAATTTCCCTAGAATCTCCTAATTTTGATTGAGATTATTGATGTTGGGTGGATTGTGCATCAAAGGGTAATATTAGTTTTTATTTTTTCTTTCAAAATAAAAATATGGTAAAATTGAAGGTACCATGTAACTACATTAATGGAGGTATGAAGAATTTTATGGCTTTACAAGTTTGTGTGAAAATGATAAAATTGCAATTTAGGGCTTGTTTGATTGAATTGTTTTGTGCAACAAATGGTCTCCATTATGATTTGGTAATTTGCACATTTTAGCATTGTGTTGTAGAAGTTGTTGCATTATTTTCTATGCCACACCCACTTGGTAGAATTAGAGTAATGGCCCTTTAGGACTAAGGTCTAGAATAGGAGAGGAGTGGCTCTCAATACTCACCATGATCCAAAAAGATACATGATGATAGAGCGAGGGAGAGTTCTAATGAAGTGATAACTTAATTTTATTGGGTAATTTAAAACATATTAACTAAGATACCCATTCCATACTAAATACTTTGGGTAGATTCAGTTCAGTCATGAAGGACATGTCACAACTCATGGTAGTTGGTGAATGTCATCGAGTGACTTCATGGAATAAGTTCTACTCCTAAACCTCGCATGGATGTTGAGCTATTGTGATGACACTCCTTGTCTAAGTTCTAGGATTCTGGTCCTTCCATGTAGTTAGATTCTATATTTGACATGACTATGAGTGTTTATACTATTTCCTTGTGATTATTGCATTTAGTGTATGCATGTGTTGTAGCACTATGGTATGCATGTTGCTTGGTGCGAGCGTAGCCATATTCTTGTATTGTGTAAGTGTGTTTGTATCCTTGCATTCATTTCTTAGTATATTGGGGGGCCTGAGGGAACCACATGGTTGGGTAACATTATACCACCATTGGGGATTCATAGATTTATGGGATTTTTAGATTGATTTTTGAGATCTTGGCCATCTCAATGACATGGTGAGTATTTAGTGTTGTTATATTTTTATTAATTTTATTTTAGTTTTATTTCACTAAATCTTGGTTTAAAAAGTGTGATTAAATTATATCTTATTTTCTTGGCAACCATGTACTTCTAGAGGTTTTCATGTGGCCAAGTCAGAGACCACAACCCCAAGAATGTACCCCAAGACTTTTTCTAAACAACTCATAAAGTGAGGAAGATATGCCTCGTAGAATGGGGAAAATAGACTTGTTGTTTCCCCTACCTTGTCCCTTTTCTACATTCTATTTTGCAAGTTAGAGTTATAGTTCAAATTGTAGTTCAAATAGAGATTATCAGTCTAAGTTGCTAGTTGCAGTCAAAGTTTGAACCCCGAAGTGTAGTTCAACCATAGCTGAGAAAATTGATGCACATTATGTAGTGCAAGTTGCATTCAACTTTTGAAGTCTGAGGTAGTTGGTAGTCTAGAATTTGGAGGTTCACTACACTTTGTAAAGTGTGGGTTGTCAATGTCCTTTAAAGTCTATTTTTTTGTAAAGGTTAGAGTTTGGCATCTACTTGCACTTTGTAGATGTGTGAATTGCTAGTGGATCCTAAAGTTTGATATGTTGTAAGTTTTGAGTTTGCAACCTGATTTCACTTATAAACATCCAAACTATAAAAAGTTTTCCAAAGTCCATTTGCAAGTTGTAGTTGCAAAGTGAATATGACGTTTCCTAAAGTCAAAGTGGTTTTTTGGTTAGAGTTTGGGGTCGGTATGTCTTTTGCACATTACATTTTTTTGATAGAACCTAAGGTTTATGAGGATGTAGATTTCAATTGCATCCCAAAGTCCAAGTTTGAATTATGTGTAGAGTTGCAAGTTGCAACTTGGGTCTAAAGTCTGACTTGCCTGCAAGTCCTTTCTTGGAACCTGAATCTTGGTAGTTTTTAGTACTTATGCTCATCGCAACCTATTGAAATTTAGAGGGTGGCTTATTAGAGATGTTATTAAGGTGATGTAATGGTTTTGGGAATCATGTCTCTCTTCCATGCCTCATTTTCTATGTCAACCATGGTGTCTTTTCCCATGATAGAGTTAAGTCTTCCACTTGTGTCACCTTGCTTATGCATTAGTGTGTGTGCCAAGTATGCCATCATGGGTTGCATATAACACTTTGGGTATGTTATAATGTTTGTGGTTTCTTATTACCACTTTTGTTATGTAAAAAAATTGTTCAGACATCTTTTGTCCTTTAATGTCTTGAGTGAAAGGTTGGGACATTACATTTGGTATTAGAGCCCATGTTGCAACATTGAGAGCTCTAGTTTATGTGCCTACTTATGTGTTTGCTTAATTTCTTGATTGCGGTGTTCTAGTTTCAGGCTTCTCCTTGTTCTTTGCATGTCACAGTGTTATGTTGTAGCTTATTGTGATGCACTAACCTATGCAACTTGTTACTAAGGAAGATGCCTCTTAGGTCGTACCGACCTTGACAAGAAAGAAATTCTAGTCTTGATCTCGAGAGTCACCAAAAATACAAGCAGCCATTCCCTTATGACAGGACACGATCAACCTAAAGACCCTTTAGAAGCACTGCAAGTAGTGGTCCTTCTTCAAGAGATCTTAGAAAGGTTGACCCCTCATCAGGAGGGGAGACAATTTGGTAGTTCTCACCTTTCTTAGGTTAGAGAAGAGGTTCTACATGGAGATAGTGAAAGGGAATGCTCTAGGAGCTCACATCAGTCTAGAGTGGAGGAGATACCCTTTTAGGATCAGACCTGTTGAGGAGATAGATAGTTACTGAATGAGGAAAATGTGGCAACTATTCACATGAAAGATCTTCTGCAAGATAATCCACCCACTTTTGAAAGTTCTTTAGAAGGATCAAAGGCCAAGAAGTGGCTCTTAACCCTTGATATATATTTTGTGATGCATCCCAATGGTAGTATTTACTTATGCTCAATGTTCCATCATACACTTAAGTGGGTTTTCTTCTACTTGGTGGTGCTAGGAGGAGCAAAGGCATCATATGGATATAGATACAATCTTGTTGGAGACCTTTTTGGAGTGGTTTCATTCTTGATATCTTTAACAATCTTAGCATAAATAATTGTCCACTTTTAACAATAATATAAGCAAAGACTATGTCTTTCTTTTGGAGGCACAATCTTATAGGTGTAACACTTTCTCTACTTGTAGTGAATGGTGTTTTAAATTTTTGTAAAGGCTAGAGTTTGGCATCTACTTGCACTTTGTAGACGCGTGAATTGCTAGTGGATCCTAAAGTTTGATATGTTGCAAGTTTAGAGTTTGCAACCTGATTTCACTTATAAACGTCCAAACTATAAAAAGTTTTCCAAAGTCCAAACAACCTTTGAGACTAGGAACCAAAGTCCATTTGCAATTTGTAGTTGCAAAGTGAATATGATGTTTCCCAAAGTCAAAGTGGTTTGTTGGTTAGAGTTTGGGGTCGGTATGTCTTTTGCACATTACATTTTTCTGATAGAACCTAAGGTTTGCGAGGATGTAGATTTCAATTGCATCCCAAAGTCCAAGTTGGAACTATGTGTAGAGTTGCAAGTTGCAACTTGGGTCTAAAGTTTGACTTGCCTGCAAGTCCTTTCTTGGAACCTGAATCTTGGTAGTTTTTAGTGCTTATGCTCATCATAACCCAGTGAAATTTAGAGGGTGGCTTATTAGAGATGTTATTAAGGTGATGTAATGGTTTTGGGAATCCTGTCTCTCTTCCATGCCTCATTTTCTATGTCAACCATGGTGTCTTTTCCCATGATAGAGTTAAGTCTTCCACTTGTGTCACCTTGCTTATGCATTAGTGTGTGTGCCAAGTATGCCATCATGGGTTACATATGACACTTTGGGTATGTTATAATGTTTGTGGTTTCTTATTACCACTTTTGTTATGCAAAAAAATTGTTTAGACATCTTTTGTCCTTTTATGTCTTGAGTGAAAGGTTGGGACATTACATTTGGTATTAGAGCCCATGTTGCAACATTGGGAGCTCTAGTTTATGTGCCTGCTTATGTATTTTCTTAATTTCTTGATTGCGGTGTTCTAGTTTCATGCTTCTCCTTGTTCTTTGCATGTCATAGTGTTATGTTGTAGCTTATTGTGATGCACTAACCTATGCAACTTGTTACTAAGGAAGATGCCTCTTAGGTTGTACCGACATCGACAAGAAAGAAATGCTAGCCTTGATCTCGAGAGTCACCAAAAATACAAAGTAGTCATTCCCTTGTGACAAGACATGATCAACCTAAAGACCCTTTAGAAGCACTGCAAGTAGTGGTCCTTCTTCAAGAGATCTTAGCAAGGTTGACCCCTCATCAGGAGGGGAGACAATTTGGTAGTTCTCACCTTTCTTAGGTTAGAGAAGAGGTTCTACATGGAGATAATGAAAGGGAACGCTCTAGGAGCTCACATCAGGCTAGAGTGGAGGAGATACCCTTTTAGGATCAGCC
Organism: Cunninghamia lanceolata; assembly: GCA_027924645.1. NCBI lineage: Eukaryota > Viridiplantae > Streptophyta > Pinopsida > Cupressales > Cupressaceae > Cunninghamia > Cunninghamia lanceolata. The sequence continues at coordinate 1,860,854 of BSBN01000467.1, read as the reverse complement.
CTGTCGAGGAGATAGACAGTTAGTGAATGAGGAAAATGTGGCAACTATTTACATGAAAGATCTTCTGCAAGATAATCCACCCACTTTTGAAAGTTCTTTAGAAGGATTAGAGGCCAAGAAGTGGCTCTTAACCCTTGATATATATTTTGTGATGCATCCCAATGGTAGTATTTACTAATGCTCAATGTTCCATCATACACTTAAGTGGGTTTTCTTCTACTTGGTGGTGCTAGGAGCAAAGGCATCATATGGATATAGATACAATCTTGTTGGAGACCTTTTTGGAGTGGTTTCATTCTTGATATCTTTAACAATCTTAGCATAAATAATTGTCCACTTTTAACAATAATATAAGCAAAGACTATGTCTTTCTTTTGGAGGCCCAATCTTATAGGTGTAACACTTTCTCTACTTGTAGTGAATGGTATTTTAAATTTTTGTAAAGGCTAGAGTTTGGCATCTACTTGCACTTTGTAGACGCGTGAATTGCTAGTGGATCCTAAAGTTTGATATGTTGCAAGTTTAGAGTTTGCAACCTGATTTCACTTATAAATGTCCAAACTATAAAAAGTTTTCCAAAGTCCAAACAACCTTTGAGACTAGGAACCAAAGTCCATTTGCAAGTTGTAGTTGCAAAGTGAATATGATGTTTCCCAAAGTCAAAGTGGTTTGTTGGTTAGAGTTTGGGGTCGGTATGTCTTTTGCACATTACATTTTTCTGATAGAACCTAAGGTTTGTGAGAATGTAGATTTCAATTACATCCCAAAGTCCAAGTTTGAACTATGTGTAGAGTTGCAAGTTATAACTTGGGTCTAAAGTCTGACCTACCTGCAAGTCCTTTCTTGGAACCTAAATCTTGGTAGTTTTTAGTACTTATGCTCATCATAGCCCAGTGAAATATGGAGGGTGGCTTATTAGAGATGTTATTAAGGTGATGTAATGGTTTTGGGAATCATGTCTGTCTTCCATGCCTCATTTTCTATGTCAACTGTGGTGTCTTTTCCCATGATAGAGTTAAGTCTTCCACTTGTGTCACCTTGCTTATGCATTAGTGTGTGTGCCAAGTATGCCATCATGGGTTGCATATGACACTTTGGGTATGTTATAATGTTTGTGGTTTCTTATTACCACTTTTGTTATGCAAAAAAAATGTTCAAACATCTTTTGTCCTTTAATGTCTTGAGTGAAAGGTTGGGACATCACATTTGGTATTAGAGCCCATGTTGCAACATTGGGAGCTCTAGTTTATGTGCCTACTTATGTGTTTGCTTAATTTCTTGATTGTGGTGTTCTAGTTTCATGGTTCTCCTTGTTCTTTGCATGTCACAGTGTTATGTTGTAGCTTATTGTGATGCACTAACCTATGCAACTTGTTACTAAGGAAGATGCCTCTTAGGTCGTATAGACCTTGACAAGAAAGAAATGCTAGCCTTGATCTCGAGAGTCACCAAAAATACAAAGTAGTCATTCCCTTGTGACAAGACACGATCAGCCTAAAGACCCTTTAGAAGCACTGCAAGTAGTGGTCCTTCTTCAAGAGATCTTAGCAAGGTTGACCCCTCATCAGGAGGGGAGACAATTTGGTAGTTCTCACCTTTCTTAGGTTAGAGAAGAGGTTCTACATGGAGATAGTGAAAGGGAACACTCTAGGAGCTCACATCAGTCTAGAGTGGAGGAGATACCCTTTTAGGATCAGACCTGTTGAGGAGATAGACAGTTACTGAATGAGGAAAATGTGGCAACTATTCACATGAAAGATCTTCTACAAGATAATCCACCCACTTTTGAAAGTTCTTTAGAAGGATCAGAGGCCAAGAAGTGGCTCTTAACCCTTGATATATATTTTGTGATGCATCCCAATGGTAGTATTTACTAATGCTCAATGTTCCATCATACACTTAAGTGGGTTTTCTTCTACTTGGTGGTGCTAGGAGGAGCAAAGGCATCATATGGATATAGATACAATCTTGTTGGAGACCTTTTTGGAGTGGTTTCATTATTGATATCTTTAACAATCTTAGCATAAATAATTGTCCACTTTTAACAATAATATAAGCAAAGACTATGTCTTTCTTTTGGAGGCACACTCTTATAGGTGTAACACTTTCTCTACTTGTAGTGAATGGTGTTTTAAATTTTAAATTTGTGGTTGGGTGAAATTTTTTTGTTGATGGGTGATAGGTTAGGGGCCCCTTAAAGGGATCTCCTTTCCCCCATGTGAGGGAAGGAATATTTTTTGAAGGATCTTTAGGCCAAAAAGGACTAGATCTACACTAGTCAGATGCGGTCAAAGGGTTTGTCTCTTCTAGAGAAGTGTGCACTGAGGGTTTTCTTTTGGGGAAAGTAGAAACTCCCAAGATCTTTGAGATGGAGGACAATTTGGCTATTAAAATTTTAGACTCAATGATGGCTTGCATTGTTTCAACAATGGAGAATGCTCTTGTTGGTAAGTTTTTCTCTCTCCAACACAATATTGACTTAGTAAGGAAATGGGTTAATGATGTCTAGAAGATCAAAGACAATGTTATGGTTGGTTCCATGTTGGGAGGCAGTGAAGGACAAGATTGACAACCTAATTTTGGAAGAAAATAATAATGGAAGTATTTTTGAAATGCAGAGCAATGGTCAAGTTACTATTGATTCACCTAAAGAGGCACAAGTAAAGGAACTATTTCCTGAGAAGTCAGATGCTATAGTTGATGGTCTGACTCCCAACAACAAAGGCAAATCACATTGAATAAAAAGGATAATAGGAAATCTATAGATGTTGGGCTTGAAAATAAAGTGGGTCGTCTATCTCAAAGAGTGACAAGATCAAGAGAAACAATACGAGAAGTTGTGAATGGTAGATAGAAAACTCTAAAGATAAATCTCTAGGAAAGCTTGAAGATGAAAATTTTATACTATAACATAAGGGGGATAAATAACCCTCATAAGCAATTTTTACTAAAAAGCTACATTATTAAGAATAAACTTGATATCATCTTGGTTTGGGAGGTTAAAATGTTTGAGACTACCTTTTGTTAAATTGTTCAAATAAAATTTGGCTAGATATTAATTTTTGTATTACTACTACTAAAGGTGCTTCGGGTGGTATTGTCACTATGTGGAACCTTGCTTGCTTAAATTGAAGGATTTTTAGTTCTTCCAAGCATAGCTTGGAGGTTTTATTTTTAGATATTCACACAAAGGATGAATGGATGTTCTCTAATGTGTATGCCCCTAATTCTAGACCTTCTAGGAAAATTATATGGGAGGATTTATCTATTACTATTTGTAATCAACAAAGTGTTAAGTGGATGCTTGCTAGAGATTTCAATTCCCCTTTCTTCCCTTCTAAGAAATTATGAGGTTTGGAAGTCTTTTCTAGATAGTATTTTTGACCTTGCTGACTTTATTGATAATGTGGGTCTCATGGATGTTGTTCTTGTTGGCAACCCTTTCACTTGGTCTAATAGGTGCATTGGGAATAATCTCATACAAGTAAAAATAGATCATTTCCTTGTCTCCAATTCTTGGGATATAATTGCTAATCTCTATCTCTCTACTCTTTCAATAGTTAGTTCTGACCACAACCCTCTTTTACTTAATTGGTCCTCCCAAACCAAAAAAGGGCAATATCCTTTCTATTATGAGATAATGTGGGCCTCCCATCTAGTATATTTTAGGGATTTAGTTGAAGAATGGTGGAACTCTCCCTACAAAGGGCCTATTACGTTTCGTCTCGTGTAGAATATTAAGCATGTCAAGGAAAGGGTTAAGGGATGGAATAGATATACTTTTGATCACATCTTCAAACAAAAGGAAGCTATCTCTATAAAACTTAAGGATGTTCATAAAATAATGGATTTTGGTCAAACTGATAATGACACTTGTCAATAGGAAAAAGTATTGAGGGAGGAGTAGAATAAAACTGTTCTAAGGGAAGAATTTTTTTAGCAAAAATTGAGGATCCAATGGTTGACCGAGGGGGATAGGAATACCAAGTTTTTTCACCAATCTACTCCTAGACACAGGAAAAGGAATACTATTTCAAAACTTGTGATTGAAGATGGTTCTTTGGTCACTTCTAAGGAAGAGATAGTGGAAATTAGTACTAGGTTCTTTTAAACACTCTTATAGGAGTATCCATATGATTTAAGCCATACCAATCATCATTTATTAGATGTTATTCCTTCCATTCTATTTGAAGAATACACTGAAATCATGACTAAGGAAGTGTTTGAAGAAGAGGTTTGTTGGCAACATAGTCAAGAGACAGTACTGGTATGATGGAGACCTGATGTTGTCATTGATGGCAACAATTCCTGTGACAAAGTTGTGCATAGCCTTTTGGTCCAAAAAGGTTAACTTAGACAAATTGACTAAGTATTGACAACACATTGAGACAGTGACAGTAATTCAGTCGGTACTCCTCCGCACTTGAAGATCACATTATGCAGTTCTAGTATGTTATTCTTAGTTGTCTAATAATGTCATGTTCCAATGTTCAAGTCTTGACTTTCTCTGGAAGTCATACCATGAAATGTCTAAGTCTGGGTGAACAGAGTTAAGTCAAAAATAGTGCAAAGTACCTGAGTAGTTTGGTCCGCATTCCTCTGCTGATGAATATTTTGATTTGTAGTTTTGAGGAATTGAAGATACATGTCATGAGCATCTAAATCCAAATTTGTAGAGATTGAAGTTCATCAATTCTCATTCTACAAGTTCTCCAGTATCAGCTTTCAGGTTGACAGTATTTCTCTATGACAGAATAACAGTTCTGAGATCTACATTCTTCTATGAAAGAGTATTATGTTCTAAGGTTCTGAAGGTATGATAAGAGGTCCATAATGAATTTTGGTTATGAATTTTAAAGTCTCATATGGTTTGCATTGAAGGTTATGGTATGACAGTTAAGCTAGTTGCATGTGCACTTGAGGGTTAAGTCGACAGTCATGTTAGATTGATATGTGGTGAAGGTATATGATTAGAATAATTAATCTAAGTGGTTCTACAAAAGGTCTAAACTCATATGAAGAGTCTTGCATGATTGATTGGGTCTGCATTGTTGTTTGGGCATAATAACAGGCCGACAAGGTATAACCTGAATATACAAGCTTTATAACCTAGTTTGAGGAAATTCTTGATGCGGATATATATACTCGATAGATTTCAACTTTGGAGGAAGAAATATGTGTGAAAGTAGTGCAAATTCAATGTGTGTGCAATCTAAGGTAGTTTTGTGACCAGAAAAGGATAGTAAGGGCAGAAGAACAAAGTATATGTGAAGCAAAGCAGAAAAAGTAGGGCAGACATTATGAAGACATTTGAGTCTGTATACTGAGCTATAAATGGAACTGCACCTTAGCATTCTGTAGATGCACTTGCAGCAGTTTTCTTCTGGCAGTGAGCTATTCCTTCTCTATCTTCCATTCTATTTTATTGGCAGTGAGCCTATTGTAGTTAGCACTTCTTTGGACAGTGATTCCTTAGGTAGTGAGCCCTAAGGTAGTGAGCCTTCATGTAATTCAGTATTGTTATCATAATATATTGTGAGCTAACATTCACCGTGGTTTTTCCCTTTTTAGGTTTTCCACGTAAAAATCTTGGTGTCTGTGTGTTATGCCTATATGGTTGTTGTTCTCATGTTTATTCTTCTCTCATGTTATTGAATTTGGTAATTAGATCAATGAACATGTAAAGAAGTGGTTTTGTGGAATATTGATTCACCCCCGTCTTAATATTCATTGTATTCAACAATTGGTATCAGAGCAAGGTTCCTTGGAAGAAGTTTAACAACTTGAGGAAGATCTGGGAAAGAGTACTCATGGGAGCTAGAAGGTATCCTGCTCCAGGTAGTGTCACAATTGATCAAGAATTAAAAACAACCCTTGAAGATCTTGACAAGTATGAAGGACACATCCAGAATTTGAAGGAAAATGTCAAAGAAGTAGATGAATGAATCCTGAAGTTAAGAGAGTAAGTTAATAGATCAAAGGATAGGAATAGAGAGCTAAGTGAATAGTTGATTGAAGCAAATGAAACCCTAAATAATTTATCAAGGTTGGTTGAAGAGAAAGAAAAAGATGAGGAACATTTGAATCAAATGTTGAAAGATGAATCTAAAGAATGTGAAAAGTTGGCAAAAGATATTATACTTCTAAAGTTTGATTTGGAGGTGGCAAACAGTTACAAAGAAAAGTTCAAAATAAGCTCTGCAAAGATTGATAAATTTCTTGGTAGTCATAAAATCTAGATGTCAAGAAAGGTTTGGGATTTGAAAAAGGAGAGTTCTAATTCAGGTCAAGAAAACATTAAGATGAGGAAAAATAAAGGCAGCCAGTTTAGGAATTAGATAAGAAGACCTAGAAGACCTTTGGCCAAGCAGCCAAATGTTCAAAGGTACCCATCTTTCAATGGCTATTGTCTTAAATGCAATAAGTATGGTCATAGGGCTACTCAGTGCAGGAGTGGAATAAATCAGAATATTCCATCTTTCTCTAGTCAATGTTTCAATTGCAAAAGAATTGGTCACATGGCAAGTGAATGTAGAAGTGTAATGAGGAATGGTTTTAACGATACACAATCCTTCAATGGAAGATGCTTTGCATGCAATAGATTTGGGCATATGGCTAACCAATGTAGATCAAGGATAAATCCAATCAATAGAAGGAATCAAGGATAGAGGAATATTGTGTGTTACATTTGCAACAAACTTTGACATGTGGTAAAATTCTATAGAAGCAAGAATGTGAAAAGAAACTACTATGTAGAAGAGAAGAAAACAAAGTAGAGGGGAGATAAAGGAAAGAATAAAATTGATCCAGTTGAAACCAAGAAATATATGGGCAAGATCTGGATCAAGAAATATATGATTGAGGTCAAGGAGGGATCTGCACCAGCTTCTGGTACAGATACTTCCTCTGAGAAGTAAATAGGGAGCTTTGGCTCAGGGGGAGCAGTATTGAACATCCTAATCTCCTAGCCAGATAGTCAGTGCTGGTATCTAGCATGAAGATATGATGAAAAGCTTTATATGACAGATCTATTGAAATAAATTCCAGCAGAAAAGGTTCAAATGCAGAGCATTGTGAAGCAATCCTAATTGATTGTATTCTACAGTGAAGAGTTTGACATCTTTTGGAGAACAAGCATTTATGACGACTAAGTTATCATAACTAGGGTTAAAAAGGAGCTTATTCGACAAACAATTCACTTTACATTCCAGCTATCAAGTGTCTAAGAGAAACTGAAGAAGAATTCTAAGCGATATCAACGATTCCCAGAGATTCAAAACAACTCAGAGCGATTCAAGGAAAGAAAACCCTATTTTGGCATAAAAAGGTATTTACAATTAAAACCCTATTGTGAATTTGTTTAAATCTTTGCAAAAATGGTAACTCCACAAGTTGTTGATATCACTGAGCGAGCTCGACGAAGTTCAAGAAATATCCCTGCAAATCAATAGAAGTCGATCAAATGGGTGCATTTTTGGGCATTTTTGGGTATACCATATGGAGTGATGCATGTGGAGGATGTTAGGGCTTACATTCATGTTGCCCTAGAAGAACATGGTGACAACAAATTGTCATATTTATATCTAAAACATCTAAGTGGTGACAAATTTGAGTTGAAGGAAGACTACAAGGCTTTGGAAGAGAAGAAATTCATTCAGTACAAAGACTTCCCTACATTTATAGAAGACGGATGGGTCCGGTATGTGTTGAGAAGGATTCATGATGAGTTCATGTGGCTCAAAAAGCCCTTTAAGATCACCAAGGATGCAATTAGGGCTGTGACAAGACTAAATTCTACCGGTAGCATGCCCTTGTTAAAAGCTGTGAAAAATAGCACTGTGACAGAAGCAACCAGAGTCTAATTTGACAAGAGCGCATTAACACTTAATGACATTACAAACCATGCAGTGAAGTTTGCATCAATGGTAATTGAATATAAAATTTACTTCACCAATAGGGAGAATTCTATCTCCGGCACAACTATCTACATTGTTTACCATATGATTAAAGAGAATGCAAACTATGATCTCTATGAGTTTCTTCGACTGTAGCTAATGGAAAACCTAAAGAAGACAAAAGAAAACAAATACCCATTCAAGTTTGGTAAGTTGATCATCTACTTATGCTTCTACTTCATGCAAGAATTACCAAGAATGAAGAATTTGTTCTAGTTAAACAATCAACCAGTTGTAGTAAAAATTAGGGATCATTTAAGCAACATAGGAAGCTATGAGGAATAAACCATAACCCTATGGGGATATTTCAAGAATTTATAGAGAATTATGCAATGTAGGGAAAGGATTCCTAAGGGAATTGTTGAAAAATACAAGACATATGCTTCATTGTAACAAAAGACCAATGTCGGTGTTGTCAGGGATGGCGTTGGCTACTAAATTGTATTGGCGGTGGTGTGTGGAGCAGGATGGGATCTGGGCCAGGATATTAACTCAGAAATACTTCCCAGGGATCCCTCAAATTGATATTCCTCAGTATCCATTGGTGGGGAAAGGCTCGGTGATTTGGAGTACGCTCAAGAAAGGGGCTACTCTGGTCAAGGATGGTTTATTTTGGATTTGTAAAAGAGGGACAAAAGCTCATTTTTGGTTTGATTCTTGGGACGGTTTTCCTCCCATTGTTTCTCAGTTTCCTAATTTGGTGACTCTGTGCCAGAGGTTCTGTGAAGTTGGTTGGTCAAGGGTGAGTGACTTCAAGTCCTTTTCTTCTCATGGGCAGTTGGTGGTGGCAAGATGGAAGAATCCTGATGAGTGGCCTGTTGTTGGTATGGAGGAGTGTGCTGAGCTTCATAGTATCCTTTCTCGTAGACGTTGTAGCTCCCTCCAGGAAGGGGATGTTCTTTCTTGGTCTCCTAATTCTAAGGGTGTCTATACTGTTGCTTCTGGATATCAGGTGTTGTTATCTAACCAGCTGGAGGGGGTGGAGGTTCACTGGTGGAAGAAAGTGTGGAATAAGCTTTCTTGGCCGAAGTGTAACTATTTTATTTGGACTTTGGCTTGGAATAGGTGCTTGACTTGGGATAATATTCAGAAGTGGGGTTTTCAAGGTCCTTCTATGTGTGTTATGTGTGGATGTGGAGAGGAGGACTCCTCTCACTTGTTTTTCTGTTGTCCCTTGACTTTGCAGCTTTGGCATTTTTGGTGGGAAGTTTGGAAAAGCCCCTGTGTTCATGCTTCATCCCTGGTGGAGTTTTGGAGTAGTCTGGGTAGACCTCCTTCTATGGCCTCTTTCTTGCAAGATGTGTGGTATGCTGGGCCTTCCTTCATACTATGGCAGATTTGGTTGGAATGGAATCGCAGAATATTTTGAGGTGAGAAGTTGTTGATTCAACAAGTTTGGCACAAAATTATGAGTATGATTCGGGAGACGGTGGAATCTAAGTGTGATGTGGTGTTCCCTTTGGAGAAAGGAGAAGCTGAGTTGGTGGATAGATTGGGTATTCAGGGGTTGTCTCTAGCTTCTGCTTGTGTCAGGAAAGGAAGGCGAGTGAAAAAGAAAGTGCAAAGGGTGGGAAGATGGCTTCCCCCTCCGTCTGGCATTCTGAAGCTCAATACTGATGGTTCTTCAAGGGGCAATCCTGGGCCTACTGGGATTGGTGGGACTGGCAGGGATTTTTTGGGATCGGTGGTTTTTTTCTACTCTGTTCATGAAGGATGGCAAACTATCAACCTTATGGAAGGTTTGGCGATCCTCTATGTGGTGGAGAGGGCTTATGCTTTGGGATGGCGCAAGGTTATCTGTGAGTCTGATTCACAGGTTTTGATTAATTTGTTGAATACACAGAAGGTTTCTGATGGTAGTTGGCAGTTGGCTATGATGGTGCAACAAATTCTGCAGATAAGTTCTTTGATGGAGATGGTGTCTTTTGTCCATATTCCAAGGGAGTGGAATAGGGCAGCAGATTGTTTGGCTAAGTGGGCTTCTGAGCATTTAGATGGTTGGAAGGTTGATGAATGGGAGCAGGTTCCTCATGAGCTCTGATATGACTTGGAGAAGATTCTTGCTGAGGATGGGAATGGTATTGGTGAAGGATGATGTTGTTTCATGCTTTGTATGGTTGTTTCTTATGGATTACTAGGGCCTTGGCCCTTTGATGCTTTGTAATGTTCTTTTCTGAATTTCAATAAAGTTTTTACCCCTTTTAAATAAAAAAAAACAAAAGACCAATGCATGATGGAGGTTGTTGAGTCTAGAATAGTCTGGGTTATGCCAATGGGGTATGAAGTAGATGAAATAATACTAGATAATTATGCCCAACACATATTAAGAAAACCCAGGGACCCCAAAGAAGAAAGATTTGAGACCTATGAAGAGTTGTCAACAAAAGTCTTTGTTGAACAGAGAATGCCAAAAATTTCAAAAAAGGCCTAGAAGATGGTAGAGGAGTATGCCCTAAAAAAGGGTTTTACCAAAGAACAAATCAAAGAAACAAGAACTAGGGTAGAAGTATAAAGAACAACCAAAGAAAAGCAAGATGAACTTATGAAGGCCCTGAAAGAGCTTGAGAAGAAATCAAAGGAGCCTACAATTACAATGAAGAGAACAAGAGCTTCTACTTCACAAACTGCATCTGGTGAAACAACCTATGCAATTGCACCTGAATCCTTTGGTCCTACTCCATCTGCATAAGCATCCACCAAGAAAACCACTGACAAGGATCCTAAAGGACAAAAGACAAAAGGACACAGAATATATGTCAGTGTGAGCAGAGATGAAGATGGAGAAACATGATTAGATGAAGAGTTAAAAAGATGAAGATTAAATCAACAGAAGCCTCTGGTACTGGTCAAGGCAAGCCCTCTGGAAAGGGGAAAGGAAGAAAGAAGGAGAAAAAGGCAGAGCCAATGAAAGGATAGGCTTCAATAACTCTAGAGGATGTATTGAAAGCCATTATAGTTGATGGAAATCTAAAAACTATTGCCCAACTGTATGATGACTATGATGATGCAGATAAAAACATCATTGAGACTATTGTCATCAAATACTTGGACATATACAATAAACCCTTATTGAAATAATTGTTGATCTCTTAGACAGCTTGAGAAGTATAATGTTTGCAAGGAAAGAAGTTGCTACGGCCAAGGACATTGAGCTTAGAGAACACACATTAATAAAGCTATGTCCTGAAATCACCCCAGAAGAAAAGGCAAAAGTCTCCAAAGTGCTTCATAAAGAATTTAGAACAAATAGAAGGATAAACACTCTAATGGTAGATGATATTGAGAAGGCAGTCAAAGAAACTGAAGAAATCACTTTGAGAGTTTTGAAGGAATTTCATCTCCCAACCATATATGATAATGAAGAAACAAGTGTTGGAGATTACACATCTGCTCTGGATGTTAGCATGGACCAAGGGCTAGACAAAAATGATGAAGAGATAAAGGAGAATGAAGATCAAGCCCCTAGTACTGATGGTTTAAGTACAACTGATAAGGACCAAACAGAGACAAGTCCTCCTCCGGAGCATCAAGTTGATGATCAAGAAACCAAGGAGAAGATTGATGAGCAGAATAAAGTTGATGATCAAGAACATGAACAAGTTGAGAGAAGCCATTCACCGCTGCAAAACATTGTTCAACAAGAGGCTATGGATCTGGAACCACTTGAGTAGAACTAAGAAGAAAAAGTGTCTGACGAAAGGATAAGAGACACTGCTGCTGACACCATCACCAAAGACCCTGTTGAATTGGCAAGGGAACTTCTTGAGAAACAATAGGAAAGTTAGTTGTTGGAATCAAATGAGTTGCTACAAGGTCCTTTAAACCTAGCTTCTATGTCCCCACTACAAAAGGTGAAACTTAGGACAATTTTTCATGTAAAGGCATAGGAAGAAATGTTGAAGTCACATATACAGGACAGTGAAATCATTGGTGAAGCATCCAGTATCCTAGAGAAGTTGATGCCTTCATACCAAAAGGACACATCACTACCATCAAATGATCAACTCAAAGGCTTGATAAAATCAGTAAGTACTCATTTTAAGTCTTTTGAGAAGTCTGTAGAAATAAAGGTTAGAAAAGAATATAATGAGAAAAGGTTAGCTGAATTAAAGACCATGATGGACAATGATAAAATTCTGCTAGACAATGGAATCAAAAGTATAGAGAAGGCCATTAAGGAATCATATGATATATACAAATTTTACTTATCATGGCTGGAAGTTACTAAGGAGTTAGAAGAAAAAATCAAGGATCTGGAACTCTAATTGTTAAATATCTCTAATTCATGTGATTCGATAGTTGAATCAATAAATAGTAAAGAGACACAAGTTGTAAATATCCACAATAACTTAAGCAGTTTGATGAATAAGAGGAAGAAATTAAAAATAGGTTGTGCCAGTTAAGAGGGCTGATAAGTCCTAAAATAGATTCAATGACTAATCTTGCAAAAGAAGCTTTGAAAGAAAAAGCAATAATTGATACACCCTCAAATGTGCAAAGGGTAGAAAAATTAGTTTTTCTGATAAATGGTCACATTCAAATTTTGGAAAGTGTAAAGAATAGATGGGATGGTGAGTCAGCTCTGATAAAGACCATTTACAATGATATTCTACCTGCTACAACTAACTAAGATGGAAGATTGTACCTGTACAGATGCAGTAGAGTATGACAGTTTCAAATTTTTGACACAATTTTGTTACTTGTACATACACCTTTGCCATTGATGTCAAAGGGGGAGAAGAAGATCTAGTGAAAAATGGCCAAACATCTCAAGGGAAGAAGAAAAACAGAGTGTATATATTAAGGGGGAGCAGATGAGCATTTTCACTAAGTGTTGCCATCAATGCCAAAGGGGGAGATTCTTGGAAACATAGTCAAGAGACACTGCTGGTATGATGGAGACTTGATGTTGTCATTGATGGCAACATTTACTGTGACAAAGTTGTGCATAGCCTTTTGGTCTAGAAAGGTTAACTTATCCAAATTGACTAAGTATTGACAACACATTGAGACAATGACAGTAATTCAGTCGGTACTCCTCCACACTTGAGATCACATTATGTGGTTCTAGTATGTTATTCTTAGCTATCTAATGATGTTATGTTCCAGTGTTCAAGTCTTGACTTTCTCTAGAAGTCATACCATGAAATGTCTAACTCTGGGTGAACAGAGTTACGTCAGAAATAATGCAAAGTACTTGAGTAGTTTGGTCCGCATTCCTCTGCTGATGAATATTTTGATTTGTAGTTTTGAGGCATTGAAGATACATGTTATGAGCATCTAAATCCAGATTTGTAGAGCTTGAAGTTCATCAGTTCTCATTCTACAAGTTCTCCAGTATCGGCTTTCAGGTTGACAGTATTTCTTTGTGACAGAACAACAGTTCTGAGATCCGCATTCTTTTATGAAAGAGTATTATGTTCTGAGGTTCTGAAGGCATGATAAGAGGTCCATAATGAATGTTGTTTATGAATTTCAAAGTCTCATATGGTTCACATTGAAGGTTATGGTATGACAGTCAAGCTAGTTGCGTGTGTACTTAAGGGTTAAGTCGACAGTCATGTTAGATCGATATGCGGTGAAGGTATATGATTGGAATCATTAATCTAAGTGGTTCTACAATAGGTCTAGACTCATATGAAGATTCTTTCATGATTGATTGGGTCTGCATTGTTATTTGGGCATAATAATAGGCCGACAAGGTATAACCTGAATATACAAGCTTTATCTTTTGCATGCCAACCTAGTTTGAGGAAATTCTTGATGCAGATATATATACTTGATAGATTTCAAATTTGGAGGAAGGAATATGTGTGAAAGTAGTGCAAATTCAATGTGTGTGTGATCTAAGGTAGTTTTGTGACTAGAAAAGGATAGCAAGGGCAGAAGAGCAGAGTATATGTGAAGTAGAGCAGAAAAAGCAAGGTAGACATTATGAAGACATTTGAGTCTGTATACTGAGCTATAAATGGAACTGCACCTCAGCATTATGTAGATTCACTTGTAGCAGTTTTCTTCTGGCAATGATCCATTCCTTCTCTATCTTCTCTTCTATTTTCTTGGCAGTGAGCCTATTGCAGTGAGCACTTCTTTGGACAATGAGTCCTCGGGCAGTGAGCCCTAAGGTAGTGAGCCTTCATGTAATTCGGTATTGTTATCATAATATATTGTGAGCTAACACTCACCGTGGTTTTTCCCTTTTTGTGTTTTCCACGTAAAAATCCCAATGTCTATGTGTTATGTTGGTATGGTTGCTATTCTTATGTTTATTCTGCTCTCATGTTATTGAATTTGGTAATTGGATCAATGAAAATGTAAAGAAGTGGTTTTGTGGAATACTGATTCACCCCCCTTTCAGTATTCCTTGTATTCAACAAGGTTAAAGTTATTGTATTCTCTTTTAGAGATTTTAAGGCTCATGGGATGGATGGTTTTCCTCCTTCTTTCTTTCAGGACTTCTAGGATATTGTGGGAAAATATGTTATTGTTGCTACTAGAGAGTTTTTTAGATCTGCTAAATTGCTCAAATAGCTTAACAATACTTTTATTGTTCTTATCCCTAAGAGAGGGAAGGCTATTTCTATGTCTAATTATAGGCCCACAAACCTTTATAATACCATCTATAAGGTTTTCTCAAAGATTTTGGTCTTTCATATTCAACCTTTCCTTCACCAACTTATTTCCCAAAATAAAAAAGGGTTTATTCTAGGGAGGCAAATTCTCGATGCAGTCCTCACCACACACAAAGTCTTCCACTCTATGGAGAAAATAAAGAAGGAAGGTATGGCTCTTAAGTTGGATATTTCAAAAGCTTATGACAGAGTCTCTTGGATTTTTTTGTTTGCTATCTTGAAGAAGTTTGGTTTAAGGGGTAGAATGCTCCAGTTGATTCATGAATGTATCTCCATTCATAAATTTTTAGTTATCATAAATGGCACCCCTAAAGGTTTCTTTGGTATTGGGAAAGGTATAAGGTAGGGGGACCCCATTTCCCCTACCTATTCATCATTGTTGCTAAGGTGCTTGGTAGAAATATTTCTAAACTTATTGCTTATCATTCCTTGGTTGGTGTTAAATCTACTACTACCCTAAACCCTTCCTCCCATCAACAGTTTGTTGATGATATCATCGTGTTTGGTACTTATTCTCTTGTTAAATCTTGTATTTGGAAGGATCTATTGAAAAAGTATGCTACAACTTTAGGGAAACACATCAATTATGAAAAAAGTGTGTTGTACTTCTTTAATACTAGGAATACATTGTAGCAGAAAACTGCAATGTTTTGGGTTGTGTTAGAGATGAATTACTTGCTACCTATTTGGGCTTGCCTTTGACCATCAAGAAGATTACTCCTAACTTTTAGAATGAGATAGTGGAGTGTATCTAGAAGAAATTAGGTAGATGGAAGGGTAAATTGTTAAGTCAAGCTGGTAAGTTCTAGCTATTAAAGGCTTCTCTATGAAGCATTCCTATTTATTTCTTGTCTCTATTCAAGATTCCAAAGTTTATGGAAAAGAAAATTGAGCAAATACAAAAAAATATTTGGACTGGAATGGAAAAGAAGAAAATACTTGCTTTGGTAAGTTGGGATACTGTTTGCAAAACTAAAGGCAATGGGGGGCTAGGTTTAAGGAAGATTCAAATGTTTAACAAGGCACTTTGGCTAATGTTGGTTGGATCTTAACTAAGGACAAAAAATATTGGACTGCTATTATGAAGGAAAAATATCTTCATAGTAGAGATATTACTTAGTTCTTAAATTGCTCCAATCTTCTTAAGGGTTTTGTTATTTGGAACAATTTGATCAAGACTAGGGGATTACTATACAAAGGTCTTAAATGGAAAGTAGGAGTGGGGGATAAGATCCATTTATAGGACACCTAGATGGATCTTAGTCCTCTCTCTTCTCACAAAATATTGTCTCAGTTGATCTAGCCTTTCTCTAATATCTATGGGAACTTCCTTGAAGTCCATATGTTGCCAATTATGGTCTTAATGGAAAATGGAGGACCTTTCAAGATTTTTTGTTGATGATAACAACCCCTTTGGTGTCATTGCCAAGTTTTAAAATTGCCTCAATTCCTTCCATCTTGTTAATCATAATAGGGATGATGAAGTCATTTGGGCTCCTCATCCTATAAGGAATCATATTGTTGCTTCTAGGTATTCCTTGCTTCTCAATTTTCTGAGGTTTAAATCTAATTGGAGAATCATTTGGAACCACAATTTAACTCCTAAAATTAACTTCTTTTGGTAGATTGTTGCTCATAATAGGATTCTTACTCAGGATAATTTATTGAAAAGAGGTTTCCAATTTCCTAATAGGTGTTCCTTATGCTACTTTCATGAGAAAAATGTGAATCATATGCTATTTCATTGCAATTTTTTTAGGGATATTTGGGAAGCTATTTTTACTAAATTTGAGATAAATTGGGCAATACCAGGGGATCTTAGTACTTTTGTGGACTGCTGGAACTCAAATTATCCTTTTAAGAATATTGTTTTAAAGGAATTATGACACCAAACATCTCCCCATGTGGGTTGGGGTATATGGAAATCAACAAATAATTGGGAGATCTAGAATGGGAAATCAATGAACTTTTGGGAAGACTCATGGAATGGTTTCCCAACTCTGGGAACTAATCTAGAATTGCTTGAGTTGTAGAATGAAACCAATGTGTCTCACAAGGACATGTTTTTTATGGCCATAAATTTAATTAATTAAGCCATGCTTGGGTCCATGTTGATCATATCATAATTGTAGAAGTAGATCTAAGAGTGGGCCTTCTATTCATGCACGGTCATCAATTTATTTTGTGATCAAAACCAAGAATAGTCTACACTAAAAAATAATTTCTAACTATTAACCAAAATTCTTTGAGATAGGTATTGTTAGTAGAAACTATTTGAGAATTTATGTCAAAGCATGAGATTTTTTAATCTTCATATGGACCATTTAGGAGGCCAAGTAAACTAACTCAAAACCATCTAGAAATAGAGTTGATTTCATTAGGCATCAGAACTTCTTGATGTACTTGTGAGACCCATGTTCTCCATAAATAAAAAAGCTAAAGAATTAATCTTACTACTTTAAGATATTTTTATAACCGGGGGAATCGACAACCTAGAAACTTGGATTAACATTCTGCATGAACATGATGATCAACAGGGTGAGTCCCTATAACCCCAAGGCCAAGCTAGGAGGCCCCCAATTCCGCTCAACACTGTGAATTAGATTTGAACTTAGGTGGATAGGCTGCTACGCACTTAGAGTGAATGGATGCACCAACTGAACCAAACCTTGGGGACTACTCTAAGAGTGTTTTTAATAAAATGTGTAGACTTGTAATTTCTTAGACCATCTATTATAAGTAAATGATTCTCAAAATATTTGTTTCACTTTCTTTACATCAAAACCTTCATGATTGTTTCATATTTACAAATGGCACAAGTAAAGAATCACATTTATGATTTATATGAAATTTCAAGGTATCCATATACACTTATTTGTGCTTCATAGTTCAAAAGTTATAATTTGATTAGAGATGGGTATTTTTGGAACACTAAGTTCTCATATCCCAAATAATTTATGATATTGATATAATCATGCTTCTTTCAAGAAAGAGATATGTAAGATTGAGGTATTGGTACTCATATCTCTAGTTAAATGATTATTTTTATTCAAATATTTGAGTCTAATACCAATAAAGTTCTCTGACAACTTTGGAAGGTATTCATAGTTTTTCTCCTAAATTTATCCCCACATATGTCATATGGTACAAAGTTTCCTTTGGTAAATGACTTATGATATGCTCACATTATCATCACAAGGAGTTAACTTTTTGAGTTGGCATTTTATATGTAATAATTATTGGAGGTGAAGTAGGAGATAAAGGAGCTTCTTCTTTCTTGTTGATAATTATATTACGAAAGTAAGAGATGACATTAAATTTACATTATCATGCATGTAAGAGCTTGTCATATATCCAGATTCCAGGTTTAGATGATTACCTTGAATGTGAAAAAAATGATATCAATCATGGATGAGTTTTGCATGTCTAGGGGATTGATTACATTTGATATTAGATTGCTACAATTTTATCCTACATGTCATAAAGAAAAGAGGAAGGGATAATATATTTTCTTATCTCTCTTAAGTGTTACTTTAACTTTCATTTTTATGAGCTTCATGTATTTTCTTAAAAAAAACTCTAAAAACTAGTAATGGGTGATTGTCGCCCTAATAAACTATTTGGGGAGCAAGCTTGGAAAGGATAGATCATAATTTCTATATGTTTAGTAGGATGCATATTTTTTCCTTGTAGAAACATGACAAATTATACATACTTATATTTATGAGAATGCCATATCATCTCCTTGATAAGATCACCGGATCATTTTTTAAGTATTGTCCAATCATGTTATATGTAATTGACTTAATTCTTATTAAATTAATTATGAGATTTATTATTCTTGCATCAAAAATAAAATTTATGAATTTACTAACTATGCTAGTGATCCTATTGATAGGACATATACCTCAAGTCATGTCTTCAAAGTATGATGCAAGTGCTATCACATGGATGGAGTAATACTTAAACAACTACTTTCTATATCCCTTTAATCAAAGGATGACTACAAGATTAGTTACAAAAGAATCAAAGTGGCTTAGGAGATTATTGGAAGAGTTTTTCATTTAGGTACTAGTACAAGTCCCACTTTATTATATCATAATCAAAGCTATTTACTCTTAACAAAGACTTCTTGAACCAAAAATAAAGCACATGTTTGAAGTTCATGGGCACTTCATTCAAGGAAAAATCTTTCCGTCAAAAAATACTCTCAAGTTTTGCTAGAATAATTGTCAAATGGAAGATATACTATGATCAAGAAGACCTAGGCCAAGCTCCCAATAATCATAAAATAAATCTTATATGCAGTATACCACCAAAACTTTGTGTAGTACCAAATTCTTCAAATATAAATCAATGCTTGGTCGTAAGGAGTTGCCATTGATGGGGAGTGTGTATGACAATGACACATCATGATTTAAGACCTAAAAGGCATAACATAAGACATCTAGGAATTATATATAACCCCTCTAGATATAAGACCTAAAAGGCATAAAATAAGACATGTAGGCATTATATATGGCTAAATCCTCAATGTAAGACCTAACTGCATAACATAAGACCTCTAAGCATTCTATGTATAAGTCATTTAGGCATATTGTAAATTCCTCTCTTTGTAAATCTTTCACTTGTAAAAGCATTGTATTATATAAGACCTATGGTCACTACATAATGAACTTGGGGGAGGCTAGTTTGAGATCTAATGACAAATTTATAAGACCTCATGTAAGCATCATTTTTTAAAACACTAGGATTATAAATTATGACAAGATGACTTTCATGTAGGCCAGAATACATGATCTTTATTTTGGCATATATTTGTGTCCCTATTTATCATTGTCAAAGAAGACCTACGTTATTGGGGTACTTCATTTTTTATTTTATAGAATAGGTGATGCCCCTTATTAATATTAAGGGGGAGTGTTAGAACATAATGTTATTAAGGGTCGCACTTTATAATATTTATATATTGTTCTAATATAAGGTAATAAAACCTTTGGTTTGTAAAGCATATAACATTTAATAATTAATAATCTAATAACTATTAGATTATTAATTATTTACAAATGGTTGTTTTGAATAGGTGTGACTAATACCTCTTCAAATATTTTGCCATCCCTTCTCCTATATTTAAGGAGCTTCTCTCTTATTTGAAAGGTAAAGGAATTTGGAGATTTATAGTGAATTCTATCACTATGCACATGAGGTATTATTGGCCATGTGGAAATGTGGAGAAGTGTATCCCTGGGTTCTATCTATAATTTTATAGACAAGTTTGTAAATATTTTATAATAAAATGATGCTTTACGGGTTTTTTAACCCAAAAAGATTTTCCCCCACGTATATTTTGTGTAATGTGTTAAATCTATGCTTCTATAATTCTCATTTTATTTATTTTATGTTTTATTTGTAATGATTAGTATCCTAAGATCCTAATTTCTAACAAAAGGAGGTGAATATAATTATAAGTACATGTGAAGAGTATGTTATGTTTCTTGGATCTCTTGGAGATATATCATAGGGTGACTTCTTCCATAAGAAGTATTGTATAATGTTACCCTACATCAAGGGTTTAGATATTAGGGCATCTTGGCCCACAAACATCTCTTGTGTTGTGTGGGATTTGTCTTCTACATTATCTTATTGCCATTATTATATGTATGGATCTTATCAATGTAAGAAACACTACCAAAAAACATCAGATCTAAAATAAGAAAGTAGGACAAACCTTGGGGATGCAAGAGTGAATGGGCTCACCAATTTATGTGAGGAAAGCCTTACATAAATATCTAAGCTAATAAATTAAATAAATAGTCAATATCACACATAACCTAGAGAATAGGAGTTGAGTCTCAAAACACTAATCAAGTATGCTCATAAATAAGTGCTAAAATATACAAAGAGGATATATGTACTTAACTTTAAGATTTGATGAAGAATATTCTATTGTAGATGATGTTCTATGATTCATTTCTATGTTCAACAATTAGAATTGTATCATGCAAGTCCCAACAAATTGTAAAATTCATTTTTCTTCACTCTAAGTCAACAAGTACTCTATGAGTGTTAGGTAGTTATTTGATTCAATTTTTTCTAACACCTCAAAATCAACAAAGAACATGACCTCTTTTATGTGGCTTCTTGAGTAGTGAATTTGAACCTTGCACTTGTGAAATTGAACTTTTCATGTGAATTTGAACCTATTTTCTAAAATCTCCATAACTATGTTCATCTCTGATATCTAAACATGGTGCTCATAAGCACAATTAGAACTTACTATGCTAGGAGAGGAAGGTGATTTGCTTGCCACCTTCCACCTTAGTTAAGCCCTTGGATTAATTTAATAATTTTAACAAGTTCATACATATGACAAGAAAAATACAAATGCCTAATATATCCTTATCAATGGAGATGTTGATGGTATATTGTTCTATGTGCTCTTGTAATGATGATATTCTATGATGTCCTCTCTCATTAGTTGTTTAAAATAAATTAGGATCTATCCTTTTATACAACACCTTAGTGTGCAATTTTAAATATTTTATGCTCAAGTTGGTGAGTAATAACTAATTGAAATTGAGTTAGCTTTGGCCTAAGATTTAATTTAATTTTTAGAATTTGGGACTCAAAACCACAATTATAGTTCTAAGCTAGGTTTAGTGCCACACCTATAGGACTATTATAGGGTAAGAAATAGGGAATTTTAAGATTGGATTCAAATCCTTAGGATGCATGGAGTTAGGTTTAGTCAAGACTCAAGTCAATTGCTAACTTTTATACATAAATATATCATTTACAGACTAAACCATTACACTAGAGACAACTATTGCATATGTTGTCATTGATGTCAAAAGAGTGGTAATCATTGATGTCAAAAGAGTGGTAATCATTGATGTCAAAAGAGTGATCAAAGGTGTTGTGATGTGGAAGGCACATTGTTGCATAAGTAGACAAAAGATTGATAATTAGAGGAGAAAACAAAGGAGTGATTATCAGAGGAGTTGTGAGGTGAAGGATATGGTGATGAAAGTCATAAGCATGATGTTGGATCAGTATCATTTGTACATTGTTATACCTTGTCTTTTGAAGTTCATGGATAGGTGAAAGTTGTCAAGTTGAAGGCTATGCTGACATGAAGAAGTTGTGACTTTTTGTTTTTGATGAAAAGAGTTATGATTGTTGTCTATGGTGTTGTGAATGTTGTACATTCATTACCTCTTGATGAAAAACATTGCATGAGATATGAAAGAAGATGTGTAAAGTTTCTATTTGTCAGGATTTGTACTGTAGGAGCTCAAAAGATTGTACCACATTTCACCACAGATGAAGATAAGGCATTGCGGTTTGGAGGTTAGATAGAGACAACTATGAAGTATGCATGATCCTAATTTCAGAGCATAAAAGTTACCGTAGAGATTTTTAGAGCTAACAGAGTGAAGATAGTGATAATACAGTGTTGTTACAGTTTCAAAGGTATGGTATAATGCTCCACATTTCTCCACACTAGAAGTTATGATCTTGTGGTTTGGAGGATAGTTAGACATAGATTTAAGAGGTATGATATACTCAAGTTTCAAAGGATACAAAGTACCGCTGAGTTTTCCAGAGTCAGCTAAGTAAGAACAAATCATGTTGGTGTTTAGGGTTATTAGAGGGAGAAAGTAAAAGCCACCATATTTCACCGCTTTTTACTTTTTGGCTTTGTTGTTTGAAAGATAAGTTTAGATTATCTGTATGTTTTCTCTATCCAAGTTTCAGATGAAATGGAGTATCGCAAGCATGCTTTTCAATGTTCCATATCAAGATAGTGTAATTAGACTATGTAAGGGATACTGGTATCAGTGTTTGTTTTCTTGTGCCAGCATGAAGTAACATGAATTGGTAAAAGGAGTGAATGAGAATGTTTTCAAGCCATATAAGATTTGTGACATGATCCGCATGATGTTACTTTGTGTCTCTGGTACTGCTTTAGGTCTAGAGCTAATGCTGAAAGGATAAGTTTTTGTTGTACCGACTTGGTGTGCTTAAGTGATTATGCCATGTGGTTGGAAGTATGCACCAACATAGAGATGTGTGATAAGGTAAAATTTGATTACTTGGTATGAACTGCATAATGGTATTCAATTCCTACTTTATCGCAGATGATTTAGGAGCTGACAAGATAGGTCGTTACTATAGAGGAAAACTAATGCGTTGTAGACTTAACATAATTTAGGGGTAAACCTATTTGAACAATCCACTCTATCATTGTACTTCTTACATTAAATTATCAACTAGGGAGAGTAAGCTTATGATGGCACTGCACTATATGTGCCTTCAAGACTCATATCTATCCTAAATTATCTTATCCAAACCTACTCAGAGTATTCTACTTGGCTGGAATTCTCAGAAATGCAAAAATAGTAAAAATAACTACAAAACCGAATGGCTACGGGTACCTACAGCATAAGCTGTAGATAACTGTATTCAACAGGAAATTACATAATTAACTCAAAATTTCCAGAATGATAAAAGAACTAATACTAACCTATGGAGGACTCAAAATAGACAAAGCATGCACTTGTTCATGAACCATACTATTGTAACTTAACATTCAAAG
Organism: Cunninghamia lanceolata; assembly: GCA_027924645.1. Lineage (NCBI taxonomy): Eukaryota > Viridiplantae > Streptophyta > Pinopsida > Cupressales > Cupressaceae > Cunninghamia > Cunninghamia lanceolata. Next base: position 1,837,668 of record BSBN01000467.1, on the reverse strand, counting down.
TATTCTAATTGACTAGTGATGTGTTTATATATAAAAGAAGAACAAATTTAACAAGTAATGCATAAAGAAATGAAGAAATAAATGAAGTGAAGATCAGTACCTTGAGTGGCTAGCTCGGGGAACTGTCTCACTCATCTGAAAACTAAATCTAATTCAGATATTCACACATCTCAACTCACATAGTTCCATTCATTGCAAATCATAAACATAATCTCTTTAGATTGTATTCAATAATAACATTCCTCAATGAAACATGTCTGATGGGAACATAGTAATAACTGACTAACTAGAAAACAAAGTAGCTCATCTTTCATCTAACTCATCCCTCCTAACTTATACAGAAACATGAGAGTGTTACATGCAACTACCAACTAACTTTGATCATCAATCCATTCCTAGATACTAGGATACATGTTTGAGATTGATTTATTAACTCCAACTAAACAGAGGAGGGAGAGTCCTATTTAGATAAGAATCCCTATACAATGGATCATATGCAAAACACATAAGTTGTGATTAGAATCCTAGAACAAGTCTTCTTCTTCTGTATTTATTCTTCCATAATGATCATGTTCAACTTCAGTTAGCGCTTGACTATGACTCCCTTTAATGCCTTGTTTTGCAATGTGCTGTGAATTCTCCTTTCCTCGATGCCACATATTCGCTGCTGCACAAGGGTTAATCCATAGAACATATGCATGCAAACAACCTTCATAATTAAACTATAAAATATCATCTATATGCATACATACTCATGTCTAACTCATTCAATTGACAAATATTATCACCATATTTCATATTGACAGAATAGGTTCAAGGGTTGCAGAATATATAAAAAGACAACATATTATGATGGTAATGTCTTGGAAAAGTATCTGGAATATCATAGGCATAAAGTCTAAAAGAATATAAAAACATCATAAAAGAAGCCAATATTTGAACCCTACAGTTACATGTTTCATCTAGGCCGACAAAGCTGAAGTTTTGAAGGCTTGCGTAGAATATAAATAAAAGATCAAGTTTGTTGCAAAAATGGTATAAGTGTAAGTGAGCATGTGTGAGTGTGAGAGCAAGTGTATGTGTATGTGCAGAAATATATATGATTCAGAAAGTTGAGAATGAACTCTGGAGGCTATAATGCATGATTGATAATATAGGTAGTATTATGTTGTGTTTCAGAGGTGTTTTGAAGATAACAGAGTTGTTTGAGTAGAGGTGTTGAAGTCGTATGCTACAGAGGTGTTTGAATTAGTAGAATTAGTCAAATGTTTTGGTATAGAGGTTGAAGCCTCTTCTTTTAAGTGTTGTAGCACTTTAGGGAGTTGTAGATTCCTTTGTGTTGGAGTCCATAAAACAATGTTCAGGGAGTTGTTGCTTCCTTTGGGTTGGATCCCATAAAACTTTGTATCAGGGAGTTGGAGCTTCCTTGGGTTGGTTCCCATAAAAGTTATTGTAAATCTGTTTTTATTTGTGAGGCTGTATTTAGATAGTAGATCCAAGTAGCTTGCTCACTGTGGTTTTTCCCTTCTAGGGTTTTCCACATAAATCTAGTGTTACGGTTGTGTAATTGTGTAACTGTGTTTTGAATTACATAGTTTGCTTCATTATCTGTTTAAGGCAGTAGAAAGACTAGGTCGATAAAGTTGAATTGGATTAAATTGTGGCATATACTAATTCACCCCCTCTCAGTATATCAGAGTGTTCTAACATAGTCAAAATGGGTGCAAAACAAATGGAGAAAAATTCTAAGGATGCACTTTTCACCCTTACAAGTTAAAAAAATTCCAAACATTTAAAATGGAAATGAAATATAGTAAAATTAGTTATGTGTCAAATGCTCAAATATAAAATTGATTCATAGTAATGTAACTGTTTTAATATAGAAGTAAGAGAAAAGGAAAACAAATGTAATGCAGACCAATGTAAGCCCTTGAGTTTGCTATTTTTACCTATATTATAAGAAAGGATGTCATCCCATGGAGGGCACTTGGGCTCCCATTTTTACTTTGAGGGTAATAACATGAAATTGACAAAACACAGCTATAGGATTAAAATGAATATTTTCATATTACATAAATAGCTACAAACTTTAAGGTACTATTTGGGAGGGGGGCTATAAGTTTACTCCACTGGCTTGAGGAATTTTATGTCTATGTTGCAGCTTACATGCCGTTAAAAAAAATACCAAATAATTATTATAATTTCTCATCTAAACATCCTCATTTCCACTCAATTTTTTTTTAAAATAAAAAATAAAAAATTCATATCCTTTTATTTTTAAAAGACTCCTAATTTTCCTCAACAACACTCACTTAAAATTTTTAGTTAGGCTCCTTCCATAAAATGATAACCTAAATCCAACATAACTTTATTAGGTAAAACTAAAGAACTAAATAGAAAAATAAAAAATAAACAAAACTAAAAAAAATCTTATGATTGAAAACTAGTTCAAAGCTCTAATTGAGGGCATTGGCTATTCTCCATACAAAATATCATGCCTAAGACATCATAACATACAAAATAGCATGCCTAAGATATCATGACCATATTCTCCATATAAAATAGCACCAGTGATGGGACCCACAACAATCTCTAACATTTTCAATTTTTCATCTGGTTAAATTGAAATTTCACTGCCGCTCAATTTCACTCCTGCCTAAACCATAAAATAGGCAAGCCAAATCCTAAGAAGGTGAAGATACATATTTTAGTGATGTTGTTGGATCAAGGTCTTCTTACCTGCATCTATAAACATTTATTTGTCATTGGTTTTGCATTGAATGTTACTACACTTGTTTTGGCTACTGCAACCACTTTCCCTACATAAGAAAATAAGCTACTTTATTCTTGGTGGGAAACATTCAATGAGCCTATTTTTTTTATTGTTTCTGTAACGTAGACATGAGATCACAAGCCTAAAGAGTTAAACTAGTCCATCCCTCTTCTACAAGACATTGGGGCACAAACCGAGCATGGCTTCTACCTAAGGAGTAGAGTCAAGCTAAAAGGATTTGCCCATGTATTGTATATAGAAGGACTAACCAAGTTCAACCAAAACTCAATAAGCAAGCCAAGATAGGTTAAACTACTAGATGATACATAACAGGCTAATACAAACTACATGAAACAAGCCACATAGATCAACAAGTACAACTGGAGTAAGAGAGTGATTCAAAAACTATAAACTTTAGCAAAAATGTCTAGGACAAAGGAGCTTGGGCACCCTGGGCCCTTTCTATGGTTAGGTAGAACTTCAAACTCTTTTAGACCTGTATCTGTCTACACTGTCTTCTCTCTGGAAATCAACCTACGAAACCTGTTCTTCTCACTTGAACACACAAAGAGAGGGAAAAGGTTGTGTTGTTTTAAGGGTTTTCCTTAGTCAAACCTTGTGTTGGTGTTCCCACCTCCACAACAATAAGTGATAAGATCCAAGAGTGCATGCCCTAGCAGGGCAAAGGTTAGACCTGTAACAATATGATAGATAATGATGATAATAACCACAAGATATCCAAACTCAGTTGATGAATACTTAGCACCAACAAAAGAGAGTGATGCATAGGGCTTCAAAATTCCTTCAAAGCTTGCAAACAACTTCAGTAGCATTCACAAGTAGAAGACAATCCACACATGAAGAAACCTTGAGTATAGAACATCACATGAGAGCAAATTCACATTCATCCAGTTAGGTGTAAAATGAACTACAACACACACTTAAATATGCATTCCCGCTTACCTTCGGCAAATAAGACAACTTTAGGCTGACAAATACAAATAAAGGAATGTTCCAAGCCGACACCAGAAGTTGGGGCTAAAAATCCCAAGTGGGACCAGGGCACTTGGGTGCCCTAAACATTTAGCCCATAAACTTTTCAAAGTGTCTTTTAATGGGAGCTTAGTCCACTCCTAAGTTGATTATGTTGGGTTTATTTTTTGGGATCAGGATATTTATCATTTAGAGCTCAAAGAGGTATTAAAATAGGTCCTAATTAGCAAAGGCAACAAGATAGGTCCAACCTAGGAGCTAAACTAGGTGTAAAATGCTAGTGTACACATTTTACGATGTTACATTTAGCCCCTACTTTAGTGTGGGTATGAGCTTACTTTTGAACTCATACTAAAGGGATGGATCAATCATATAAACATAGAAGACTAAAGGATTCTGCCAAGTTGTAAACTACAAGAAGCTCCCAAATTTAGGATCCTAAGGTTGTAAACACATAAGCGAAGAGAGAACGTGCAAGATATTATGGAATTAATTCACACATACGTGGAGTACTAAAAGCATACACAAGAACACATGTGGAAGACGCAAAATACACGAAGGTAATACACACCAAACACAAAGCATAAACATAAGACTTAATGCATACACAATGAATACACTTAAGAAACAAGAAATACACATAAATCATATGACATAATGAATACATAGAGAACACATGGAAGACAGGATGAAGACACATGAAAAGTACAAGTTAGAACATAACACATAAATAAACATAAGCATACACATAGAACAAACACACAAGGCACACGACTCTGACGCTAGCTTGCTCTGTCACTAGGGGTCACGTGGAGAGAAGTGCCACCATGGATCACACACTAGTAAGGACCACCAAATTACTAGGTGACCATGCTAAGTCACATGAAGCACACAAGCTAGCCAACTTCATTACACTAGGTGGCTTATGGACCCAAGAGGAAGTAGCATGTAGATGAGTTCCACATCAACAAGAAATATGCAGCCAAAACCTTAAAGTAATTGCTAACTCCAATTAGGGAGCAATTGCTTTAAGGTAGAACAAATCACCCATCGGGCATGAGAGCTTTCTAAAAGCACATGCCAATAGGATACATGTTTCCAAAGAACTACATCACACCAAGGGGTTGCCCCCACAAAAGGCAAACTGAGGTGATGCTATAAGCATGATACACAATGGTTTGTGTAGTCATGTTATGATGCCGAGCATAGCAACAAGGTGCCACAAAAATAAAAAAAATCAAAAGAAATGACATATTATACAAAGTAACAACACAAAGGGATCTACCAACCGGCGTTAGTATAGGAATGGTTGTATATAGGAGACATCTCAAGACCACATATATATGGAATTGTCATCATCCGCCAGCTAGTAGAACTATGGAGACAAAGGAAGAAGTAACCCATGAAATCAAAGTAAACATCCCTTGATTCAACAAGGGAGAATGTTGAAGCATCCTACACCTTGCATTGTCCCCAAAGGACACAACAACAATACAAATTATGATGTATAGAAGAATGATGATACAAATAGAGAGGACATCACAATGGATTTTTGTCCCTTTGCATCCTTGCACCTATGAGGGTGTCAAGGGTCATCCAAAGAGAACTTAACAATATAGAAATAATAACAACAACAACACATAAACACAAATAAAGCATCAAGCAACACATTACGGGGGAAGCACAATCACATACACACATAACACCGAAAACCAGGCACCTCTCATACAAGTCAACCTAAAGCAAGTCATCCTCCTCCCAATCTAGTTCCTCATCCATTTAAAAAGGAGGTCAAGCTGCCATGAGAGGTATAAGGTACAATATCCATACCTGTATTATCTTTAGAATCACTATCGAAATGTAGTAAAATAGGCTCCATAGAGGCATACAAAGCTTCTTCTTTTTCTACAGGAGACACAAGAGTAGTAGATGTATCTTCAGCGTCTATCGATGATAAGCACTTGCAAGGAGGGAGATTCTCCTCTTCTACAATAAGGTGAGCCGTAACATGATGACACTTTCTTCTTTCTCACGCGATCTTATTTTGCTTAGCCTTATTCGTGATGTTCTTAAGGGGAACTGTAACATGTTCCAACATAGGTTCATTTCCTTCCTTTGTTTCAAGAGCATTAGAAAAAATAGGAGGAACCATTGAAGGTTGGGAGACCATGGGGGGAAGGTTCTTCAATGTGGGATTCCCTTCTTGACTTACGAGGTAGGTGGAAGTACATGAGCATCCTCAAGTGGTTGAGAAACCTCATGTAATAAAAATCGTGCAATCAATTGACCACCACCAGTCTCCTTAGAGGCAGGTGGAACAAAAGTAATATGGAAGTTACGAGGAGGTCTATTGCGCACAAAGGTTGCCTTGTTGTCCTTGAAGGGATCATGGAGGGTGAACCTTGGCATATATACCAAATGCTCAGTGATGGGGAAAAAATATTTGATTTGGGCTTAGCTTCATTCGCTACCTGTGGGATAAAAGGAATTACAACTGGAGTCTCAGAAGATAGAGGAGGTTTAGGAACATCACCAGGGGTAATATTTCTAAGTGATAATTCCACTATTTTTTGCTTTAAATTTTTGATATGACAAGAAGAATAAATGATCTCTCTCTCAAGTTTCTACTACTGGTTGTGGCCAGAAGTAGTCAAGCGAAAAGAGCCCATTTAGAGAAATGGGGTGATACTGACTATGATGTACAACATGCACTCACCCCTCAAATGGAAACTTCAAACACTTATGAAACATAGAGGGGATCACTTTCATGCAACAGAGACATGGGTAGCCCAACTTCACATGAAATAGATCTGATGTAGGAATGATGACAAAATGAACATCCAATGCTCTTGGCCCAAATTTAACTTTGAGAGTTAAAGCACCAAGGGTTGGATGGATAGACCCATCGTTTGCACTAATAGCCACCTTTGATACCTCATATGTATCTCGATGCAAACCATGCATGTAGAGAAACTCTTTAGTTACTATATTCCCCATGCATATAGGATCTATCATAGCACCCTGAATAGGTTTATCATTAATTCAAATAGTAATATAAAGAGGTCCATCAGGATCTTCGATAGTGGCATCATGTGGAGTAAAATATATAGTAGGTTCCACATTCACTCACTCTTTATGAGGGTGAGGATCCACCATGCAAACATCTCCATCATAATCATCATCATGAGATGTAACATTAGATTTGTTATGAGGAAAAGGATCGGTATATATTTGAAGGTTTTGATTAGGAGCTACCACTGATTTATTCCCTTTATCATTAAAACTAGCAACCTGGATGACATTGGTATCGATGATGTCTTGAACTTCATGTTTAAGATGCATACATCTTTCAATGTCATGGCCAACACAGTGATGGAATTGACAAAAAGCCTTCGTATCAAAGGAAGATGATTTCATCTTGCTTAGATTGAGAGGTCTAATAGTTGGAAGCTTGATGAGATTATTGTGTAAAATTTGTCATGATAGAATGAAGAGATTTAGATAATGGTGTAAAATTTCTTGTTTTTGGTTTCAATTTATACGAGGTGGGAGCAAGGGATGACGCTGCCACCACATGTATTCTAATATTATCTATTGAAATCTTGTTTATATTGATGAAATTCTTGTTATGTCTTTTAAAATAATGATTATGAGATCCTTCGGATTGACCAACTAGATCCGATGAGGGGTTATGCTCATACTGACTAACCAAAAGTTAATAATCACGAAGAGCCATGCAAAGATGAGTAAATGAATCATACCGCATCAACAATATCTTATCATAGATGTGAGGTTGTAAGTTACCTATGAAGATTCTTTGTACATCAGCATTTGGAATAGAGTATTGGATTTGTGAAAAGGGGCATGATAACACCCCGTAAAATCAATTATTTTCTCCTCCGTTCCTTGTTTACAATGAACCAAGTCTGTCAAAGAGACTTGAGGTCCAATGTTCACTTGAAAGTTCTCAAGGAACTTAGTGACTAATTCTAAAAATATAGATATAGAATTAGGAGGAAGCACACAAAACCAATCCAAGGCTGTGTCCTTGAGTGACCTAGGAAAGAGTTTTGCTAAGATTGCATCCTCAAAGTAGAAATCACTACACATAGTGGTAAAGGCTTTCACATGGGTTCTAGGGTCTCCCTTCCCATTATATTTCTCAAAGCGGGGAGTCTCAAACTTCTTGGGCATAGGAGTTCTTAAGATAGAATAGGATAAAGGGCTGCAAAGGTAATGTGTTGTGATACTAGTTTTAGGTGGGATATTACTCATGTTAGCTAATTATTGTTGCATGGAGGTCATGTTCTTCAATAATTGGTTTATGATAGGGTTGACAGCAAAATCAAGTAGGGATTGAAATGAAGGGCTAGGTGATGGATTATGAGTAGCCTTTTGAAATGTAATAGGTGGTAGAGATGTAGGTGGAGTGACATTAGGTGTAGATTTTCTGTAATTATAAAGAACAAAACCATACTGGCGAATAGGATTCCCTTTAGATAACCCAACACATGTGGTAGCAAAATTACTCTGCTATGTAGTAGTGTTAAGAATAATAGATGAATAAGTAGGAATAGGGAGTGAGGGTATGGATACCAACACTGAGCCCCTATTTGATTAGGAGAAGTTACATTCGTTATAATTTTAGTACAACTAGTTGCCGACATAATGTTGTTATGCACTATGTGAGCTAGGCCATGCAATACTTCTACTCCCTCTTGTCCCTCAAGCAACAAACCTCTAATATTCTCAATGACAAGGATGACCTCCTTGACTATATGTTCCTTGCTCACAAACTACTAAAATTTAGCCAACTCCTCGTCTAACTCTTGAATTTGGGCTTCAAGAACATGAATGACAAGGTGATCAATGTCAATGGACTCTTATCAATTTATGTTTCAGGGATAAGTGTAGTAAGAACTTGTGTAACTTGATTAATAATTTCAAATTTAGGTGCCTCAACATTAGAACCCATAATTCAAATACTTCTTCTGGTGCAGTCACAGTTAGGAGGGTCCACAAAGTGAACTATCCAGGCTATGCATTAAGGGTAAGTACAATGGAAGCAACTCAAATATGGAATGCGAGAAAGATTCATATGTTCAATATATCATAGATTCAAAATGTAGATATGCCAGAAACATGTGGGCTTACAAATTAGGGCTCACAGGCCTGAATCTCCAATTACATATGTGTAAGATACGGCTCTAAAGCACCTTACGGAAGAACATATCACTCTAGAAATAGGTATCACCCACTAAATTCTTTCCTATGCATCTATTACATGATTATATATTAGCTCCAGATTGCAAGAATCTTTCAGGTCGGCCAAGAAAGATTACAAACTCCAATGAAAGAGATGTAACATGTAGAATCAACTAGATCAACCTAGAACATATGGAAATCCTTTGCAAGTGAATGAATCAAGATGCGGACCTCAAGGAAGGTCTATATGGTCATAATGTACCGTGTGATATGCGTAAATTTTCTCCACAAGTCATGGAAGTGATCCATAGGCCTTCTCCTTCAGCTAACAGTCTTAATGCTATGTTATGAGAAAATAGTTGATCTTCTAAGAGTGATAACTTTCTGGTAACTGATCCAAATGTGTTGAATTTTGGATATGATGTGCATGATAATGTTTAGATGCTAAGTCCTGCTCCACAAGCTCTAAAATACAAATGTGGCAAAATGTGATACAAATACTGGAACTGTTATTGATTGAACTAAATTGAACTGAACTAAAATGAATTGAAAAATGAAAGAAAACAAAAGAATGCAAATATTTTTTGGTTGATGCAAGATTTCTCTGCAACCAGGGATGCTCCTGCATCATCTTCTCACAAATGTATTAGAATTGGGGCCCCAGGTCATAAAGCTCATAAAGTGACTACAAGCTTTAATAAAACATAAAATGGCCAAGTAGAAGAAATTTATGATGTAACAAGAGAAATATTTAAGTTTTATTTTAAGTGAAGCAATAGTATACTCTTAATCAAATTTAATTCAAAACATAATTCTAATACCAAAACACAAATTTCAATGTAATTTTCAAATCTAGAATACAACTCTTCCTTTTTCAATTTTCAAATGCAAGAATGTAAGATGCTTTTAAACAACAACTAACAAAAGGTACAACAAATGCAAATGCTCTAACCAATACAACAACATCTAAACAACTTTTAAAATCTAAAACCCTAGGGTCACAACTAGTAAGATTTTATATCAATGCAAGATTTAAACAAACCCTGGGTTTAAATTATGCAAAATATTAACTATGTATGAATGCAAAGCAACCAAAGAACACATTCCCAATCAGATCTAGAATGATGAACTCAGTATGAAAGCAAAAGGTGCAAGAAATGATAGGTTCACCAAAATGTAACGTAGAAAAGAGATCACAAGCCCAAAGAGTTAAGCTAGTCCATCCCTCTTCTACAAGAGATTGGGGCACAAACTGAGCATGGATTCTACCCAAGGAGGAGAGCCAAGCTACAAGGATCTTGTAAGGAAGCTAAGGTAGTAGAACAACTTCCTACACTAATCTTGAGAGGAGAATAATGAAAAACTTTACAGATCTTTAATAGTTACAAAAACTTAAATAGAAATAAACATAGATATCATGCATACCACAACACAGTGATTTACGTGGGGAAAACCCTTTCGAGAGAAAAAACCCACACTCCAAAATCTGCCCAATATATTATTCAAAAATCACAAAGATTATAATATACTTGCAGAGAAAGCTTCTCATAGGAGTATCACCACCAGAGATTCAAAAACTATTGGAAAGAGACACTGCTCCAGTATAGACTTGTATGTTGTCATTGATGGGAACAAGGCTCAGAGATCTCATCAGCATGAAGACATAACTCCAAAAGGTATTATTGGAATTCAGATCTGGTTGGAAAAAAATGAATAAGTAAAGAAACATAGTAAGGGACAAAAAGTGGATCAATGTGCTTCCGCAGATGAAGACCTAGAAATGCAGCTCAGGTATAATGTTCATAATTGTTTGGTGTTGTTATATTCTAGTGATCAAGTCCTGACTTCCTCTGGAAGTCACTTGGAAGAAATATCTAAGTCCAGATGAACAAAGGTATAATAGAGACAATGAATAGGGCACAATATAATGGTCTGCATTCCTCTGCAATTACATATTTTGTTCCGCAGTTCTGAAGGTATGTCAAGTGGTCAGTAATGAACATTGGATATGATTTGTGAGGTCCCATTTGGTCCACAGTGTAATTTATGATATGACAGTCGAATGACTCAAGTATGTTCTTATGGGTGAAGCCGACAGACATACTTGATCTTCATGCGGATAAGGTATATTATATGGACAAATGTCTTAAGTAGTTAAATGTTTTGTATGAACCTATATGAACACTCTTATGCAAAGATTTGGGTCCGCATAACATATAATGCATTGGATTGAGCCGACAAGCTACATCTTTCTATGAACACGTTTCATAGTTTGGATGTCAATTTGATTATGGATCAAATCATGATGTGGATATATAAGAGTGATGAATTTTGGTTGATGTAAAAATGATGTGTGATGTGATCGATGCGAGCATGAATAAAGCAGAGCAGAGATAGAAGTTTAATGATGATGAAGATTTAGGATTCTGTATTCAGTTACTAAATGACTGCACCCTGGCATATTGATAGATACTTTCGCAGTATTCATATTTCCTATATAATTTCACTTGTACTTGGTAGTGAGCCATCTTCATTTTGGCAGTGAGCCTTTTATGAGCAATGAGCCCTAAGGTAGTGAGCCTCTTGTAATTTGGTATTGCTATAACTAATAAAATTATGTGGGTTATCCCCCACCGTGGTTTTTCCCTTTTGGGTTTTCCACGTAAAAATCTTGGTGTTCATATGTTATGTCTTTATGGTTGATGTTCATTTATTTAATCTGCTTTCACATAATTGAATTTGGTAAATGGATAAAAGAGGATGTGCATAAATGGTTTTATAGAACACTGATTCACCCCCCCTCTCAATGTTCATTGTATTCAACAATTGGTATTAGAGCAAGGTTCCTTGGAAGAAGCCTAACAACTTGAGGAAGATCTGGGAAGGTTTACTCATGGAAACACAAAGGTATCTCACCTATCCTGAAGCGGATCCTCCTGGCAAGATTAAGATTGGAAATCAAGTATATGATAATAATGAACAATTTGAAGCATCTCTAGAAGATATTGACATCTCCAAAGTTGAAATCAAGGGTTTAGAGGAGAGTATCAAAGAAGCTTATGTTTGCATTCTAAAATTAAAAGAGCAAATCAATAAATCTCAGGAAAGAAGGAAATAATTATGTGAGCAACTAAAACAAGCAAGTGAATCTACAGAGAGTTTTCTCAGGGTGATTGAAGAAAAGACCAAGAGTGAGGAATATCTGAATCAAGTTGTGAAGGACAATTCAAAGGAATGTGAAAAACTAGGAAAAGAAGTTCTGCTCTTGAAATTTGATCTAGAAGTACCCAACAACTACAAAGAAAAATTCAAAATAAGATCTGCACAAATTGATGAGTTTCTAGCCAGTCAAAAGTATCCAGATGATAAACAAGGTTTGGGATTTGAAAAGGGAGAAAGTTCAAATTCAAGGCAAGACAGATCTAAAGAAGGTAGAGGCATAAACCATCTGGTAAGGAATCAAAGAAGAAGACCGAAAGGACCTCTGGTTAGGCAACCAAATGCACAAAGGTAGTCGTCTTTCAATGGTTATTTTTTCAAATGCAATAAGTATGGTCATAGGGCTACTCAGTGTAGAAGTAGAATAAATCAAAATGCTCCATCTTTTTCTAGTCAATGTTTCAATTGCAAGAAGATTGGTCATAAAGCAAATGAGTGTAGAAGTGTGTCAAGAGATGTGACAAACTATTCAAGGAATGATCAATCTTTCAATGACAAATGTTTTGCATGCAATAGATTTGGGCATATGGCTAACCAATGCAGATCAAGGTCAATTCCCAATTACAGAAGAAATCTAGGTCAAAAAAATGTTGTTTGTTTCAATTGCAACAAGTCTAGACACTTTGCCAAATTTTGCAGAAGCAAAAATGTAACAAGAAACCATCCTGCAGAGAAAGGGAAAACAAGGCAGAAAGCTGTTAAAGACAAGAATAAAGTTGATCCTGTGGAAACCAAGAAGGAGATAAGTATGATCTGGATCAAAAAGGGTTTGAATGAGGTTAAGGATGGATCCACACCAACATTTGGTGCAGATACTTCTTGCAAGAAGTGAATTGGGACCTCTATCTCAAGGGGAGCAGTGTTGAAAATCTAAAATCCCCCAGCTAGAAAATTAGTACTAGAATTGGGTACTTAAGTATGTTGTGAAGAATCTTATGATGAAAACTCTAAAAGAAATCCTAGCAGAAAAGGATCTGATTCAACACATTGCAGAGCAATATTGATCGATTGTGCCTAATAGAGAAGTGTTTGACAACTTTTTGAAAACAACATTTATGTTAAGTAGGGTTTGGTAAACCAAGGTTAAAACAGAAAGCGTTCGAAGGACTAATCACTTTATATTCAAGCTATTAAGTGTCCAAGGAGTGCAGAAGCAAAATCCCAAGTGATATTAGCAATTTCCAGCAATTCAAAGCAGTGAAAACCCTAATCTAGCATTAAGAGGTATTTGTAGTTTGAAACCCTTTCTAAAATTTGCTTGATTATCTGTAGAAATGGCAACACCTCAAGTAGTGGATATCACTGAAAGACCTCGACCAAAGTTCAAGAAACACCCTTACAAAGCAATAGAAATAGATCCGTTGGGAGCATTCTCACACATTTTGTATGGAATTTTGTACATAGAGGATGTTAGGGCATATATTCATGTTTCCCTAGAAGAACATAAGAAGAGAAAACTCACCGACCTATTTTTAAATCACTTGTGTAGTGGAGGTTATGATCTAAAAAATGAATACAAGGCATTAGAGACAAAGAAATTTATCTAGTACATTGATTTTCTGACCTTCACTGAGGATGAATGGGTCTGGTATGTATTGAGCAAGGTTCATGATGAATTCATATGGTTTGAGAGACCCTTTAAGATCGCAAAAGATGCTATAAAGTCAATAACTGGGCTATGCTCCACCAGATCGATACTAGTTTTGAAAGCCGTAAAGAATGATAAAGTAACGACAGCCACCGAAGCCAAGTTTGACAAAAGGGTGCTAATAATCAATGATATTGAAGACCATGTAGTAAGATTTTGCATCCATGGTTATTGGCTACAATCTTTATTTCTCAAACCGTGAAAATTCAGTATCTGGTACAACAATCTATACATCTTTTGAGATTGTATGCAGGAAATTTTCATCAATTTAACCAAATAAACACAAAAACCCTACAAACTAACAAGAATCTAATCTGAGAACATCAAATGAAATGCAAAACCAGAACAAAGCAAACTCCCTTAGATTTATTTGATTCTTGTGTGTTGTATGTGGATTGCTTCCTCAGAATATGCATCCAATATGATAGAAGGCTGCCATGGTTGAAAGCTTGGATGACATGCAAATGACCAAAATATGAAGACACTAAGTAAAATGACTAAGGCATGACAAATTGGATATGCATAGTGCAGAGCAAAAAAGCAGATTCAAGAGAGTAGAAGGGCGAAAATGAGACCAAAGAGAGGTATTTATAGCAAAAGAGAAGATGAAATGGACGGTGGAGATGCGATGGTGAGATCAACAGTCGAGAAGAGTTGTAAGGAGAAGGACGAATGTGCACACGACACATGTCTCCACACGAGTGTAGATAATTTAGAAGTTTCCATATATGGTGGAGTTAACTCCCATTTATATTTTATTTAATTTTGATTTTTAGTTCATTTCCATTTGAGACTCATGTGCACATGGAGACAAAAAGGGAAGTGGGAAGTGGTTTCCATTTCAAAGTGATGTGGATTTGGAGAGTGAAAATAGAAGGTGGGTAAAATAATTAAATACCCATTAATATTTTATTTATTTATTTTTAATTAATAAATAATTTAAATACAAACGTTTATTTAATTATTTATGTAGAGGAAAATGGAAAATAAATAAAACTTAAGGTTTTATTTATTTCATAAGGTAAGAGGGTGATAATAATTAAATAACTTAAAGTTATTTAATTTTATAGAAGAACAATATGAAATGATGAAAATTAATTAAATAAAATATTTAATTAATTTAGAAGACAATGGCGACGAGTGAAGAATAACTACGAGATGATGGAAATTAATTAAATAAAAATATTTAATTAATTTAGAAGACGGAGAGGGAAGGTATGGATTACAAAATAAATGTGTTAGACAAGGTAATATGAACAAATGCAATGATGCGACTGGATGCAACAAATGCGTGAATGCGACATGAGTCAATTTTTAGTGTCTACATTTTGCCCCTCTTTGAGACAATGTCCGCTAGAGCATTGTTTCAAAGAAGATATGATACATTGACAAAACAGGCTATGCCCCAGTGTAACTAGTGGATGATGCCCCCTCGGGAGGAGAACCAGGCTATGGAGGAAAGACAGGTTTGACTCGCGACAAGAAAGGGCCTGGACAGAGACAGAAGCAGTAAAACAAGGTGCAGAAAGACAAGAAAAGCCCTAGGTTTAGGCCTATAAATAACCCTCCTTGGTTCAAATTCTATTCATTTGTGCACTTTGCTTTGTTGAGAGTTTTTTTTTTGTTTTGTGTGTGCTTTGGAGCTTTGAAGATGTTGATTCCATGCCATCATCATTGGGTCGAGTGGGTGAGGATGTTCGGGTGAGTAGCAGGAGCAGGTGCACCAATAAGTAGTAGAAATTTTCTATTTGCATCATATTTTTTAGCCAAAAATGCATTAAATTCGTGCGACCAAATGCGTACTAGCGCTCTACAAGCATAGATGGTAATTTGTAGGTCGCATATCATTTTTCAGCTCATAGATGAGCATGAGCCAGTCGCACTTGGCAAAGCCAAGCGCATATGGTCAACAAGATCGGTGAGCTTTAGGGCTTAGTTGCATTTGGCTTAACATCTCGCATGTGGTATATAGCGCGTTGCAGTTAGTTTTTCATGTCGCATTGGGATGAAAGCTAGCCGCATTTGGATTTTAGGGTGCACAATTAGTAAACAGTGTGTCGCGTATAGCTTTTCACGTCACTTTTAGAACAAATCAGGTTGCATTTGGTTTTTGCATGCACATATGGCTAGCACGTCAAGCTAGGTTAATGGATTTGTTGCCTTTGGTGTTTCACGTCACAATTGGGCAAATAGAAAGTTGCATTTGGCAGATGCAGACACACTTGGCTATTAGTGAGTTGCCTAGGATTTTCAAGTTGCGTATGGTCGACATTGCATCGCACTTGGCGAGTTTAAGCTCATACGGTAAAGGACAAAGTTGCCTATGGAAAAACAAGTTGCAATTGGTTGAATTGAGGAAACTTTGTAGGTTTTGACAGTCTTTTAGGCAAGAAACTAATGAATGACAATTATATTGCTTTGTAGGAGGTACTACTACCATTATTATCATGGGAGCCACACCCCTCGGATCTATGACTAGTGTTACAATTAGATGCTGAGGAGTTGTTGTTTCTAGAGATCATCAGATTTGAGCATGTAGTACACGTGGAGCCAGTCCAGGTACACACAACTTTGATGACATGCCTAGTAGAGAGATGGTGCAGTGAGCATAGTTCATTCTTATTTATGATAGGCCAGGCGACAATGACCTTGGAGGACATCTATCAGATTCTTCAAGTTCAGATACATGGAGATCGGGTTGACTATGATCCAGATCACGGGCCAGACGCATTCAGGAGATTATTTGGCACACCGGATATTGGTGATGAGGAGCATGAGATACCAATGACATGGATGTGAGAGTTATGCGATCATCTACAGAGAGTAGTTGTGGCTATGATCAGATTCCTTGTTCCAGACAGACGGGCTTGGGGCTTCCCTACTGGATGGGGTATAGTGTTAAAGAGCATGTTCATGTACGACATGAGGTATGCATGGGCTCCTTGTGTCCTAGGACAGTTATACCACCACTTGCATGATTACACCTATTTATTTGGTTTGAGCATGTCTGCGGGTGTCACTGTCTTACATGTATGGGCATTCGATCACATTGCAGTGATGAGGCCAGTGGGATTGCGATAGAGGTTACCTAGGAAACCCTATGCATACATATATGGAGGAGCTCCTAGTTACAGGTAGTTGAGGCATCTGGTGTACTAGAGGCACCAGATAGACAAGATGGATAGATTCATATGGTGACCATGGCTGAGCTGTGAGGCCTGGGCAGAGGACGCGAAGGAGTTAGTATATGCGTGACAGCCTCGGTACCTATTTGGCCGGGGGATCTATATCATTGAGAGATTTCTGTGAGAGAGAGTGTTGTGACAGTTTGGGATTGCTCAGGGTAGGCCAGTCAGTGAGGCCATCTATGGTCGCACACACAGAGAGGTGGCAGATTGGGGACCTGAGGTAGCTGTGGAGACATCCTTGGTTGAGATAGAGGGTTTGCAGCTAGTTACATGGGGATGGGGTCGGGGACTAGCAAACGTAGGGACCCTACTAGACTATGATGTTTACTGGGCTATAGAACGACCTACTCATCTTTTGGCACCAGGAGAGGTTGGTGAGGTGGCTATTCACATACCATGGAGGATAGGAGCCAGAGCACAATAGAGAGCCCCTAGAGTTTAGGTGATAGCGGCTCTGGTAGCAACAGTGGGGCCAGGAGGAGTTGCCATTGGCTAGGGACAGGGACGGGGACAGGTTCCTCGACATGTGGTGATGCCACTACCACCATAAACGGTAGGAGACTGAGATGCTACAGTTAGGTAGCTGAGATAGAGACTCTAGGGTGAGATGGATAGGAGAATATGACACCAGGCTCGCCTATCGAGGATAGAGGTAGATACACATTGCGTTGTTGTTGTGATGAGACAGGCATGGGGGTAGTCACAAGCATATCAGACACAGGTAGCCCAGCAGTAGGAATAGATTCAGACATTATAGGGATAGGTGTAGACCCTACATGCACAGGTTGTACAGGTGGCACAAGCATAAGCTCAGGTTATGCTAGATGATGGTACCATAGCCAGATTGACTGCCGAGAGAGATGTAGTTCTACAGAGGGCGCAGAGGGCCACTTCAGAGAGAGATGCAGCGACTGTTTCTTTGGGGATAGATTAGACAGGCCTCTACTTGGCACAGGAGCTCACCTGAGTATAGGGAGATGTAGGTTCAGCCTAGAGAGAGGTAGAATACTACAAAGGTTTGTACTATGGTGCAGTACCTCTAGAGTAGCATCAATTGAGCTACCGGAGTCGATCAGCGGCTTCAGGATCTAGGAGGACAAGGGGCTCGCGGTCAGTAGCCTCGGTGATGGGACCTTGTATTTAGAGAGGAGGAAGGGGGAGCAAGCAGAGGAGGCAGAGACCAAGGAGTGGCCTCATCAGGGAGCTCCTTGTTGAGACACCAGGGTTAGCCTGCATGTTCTATTATTGTATCACATTTGAGGCCTGAGAGCTTGAGTTGTATATACAGTTTTGAGGGCTCTTAGCTAGCCATGTTGTATCTTTATTTTGTGTATAGACACTTGTATATTGACTCACATGATGCATATGGATGGATGATTTATCTATATGATTACATGATTCTACATGGTTTTATACGTGTGCCCTGCTGATTGTGATTTTATATGTTTTGATGTTATATATGTTGAGATGTATGGACCTATATGTATGATTGACTTGATGCTTATAGTTATGACATGGATGCCTATGTGTATGCATTGATTATGATATTACTATGATAATGCAATGGTTATAATGAGTATATGCTTATATTGGTAATGTGATGCGATGATATTATGACTCTACAATGTTTATGATTATATGTTTATGCTTATGCAACACCCCTAATTAATACAATGAATGAACTAATGGATAAATGTATGGATGCCTAAATGCCTAAATGATAGATAGATGGTAAATGCTTATAACTGACATGGATAATGATTTACGCTAAGACTATGATATGATAGGTAATATTACTATGTCTAACACACTTATTTTGCAGGAAGAAGGTGGAATGGCGGTGAAGACGAAGAAGACGATGATCAGAGGAACGATGATGAGAAGAAAGTGGAAGATGAGACCATTGATCCCACCATGGAGAGACAAACAGAGAAAGGCAGCTTCAGATGGATGCATATAAA
The DNA here is from genome assembly GCA_027924645.1 of Cunninghamia lanceolata. Classification (NCBI taxonomy): domain Eukaryota; kingdom Viridiplantae; phylum Streptophyta; class Pinopsida; order Cupressales; family Cupressaceae; genus Cunninghamia; species Cunninghamia lanceolata. The sequence continues at coordinate 1,818,681 of BSBN01000467.1, read as the reverse complement.
ATTGAAGATTTTTAATCCTTGAGTTTGATATAGCACCAAATATTATGCACTCGGGTATAAGGACCAAGGTGTCGAGTATCTAATGCATGACAGGATAATACAACCTTGTCAAGATACAAGATATGAATATTAGCTGGAAAGATGGACTGACACTGCAAGCAAAGAGGTCTGAACTTATTTCCACTAGGTATAATGGAACCTTATTGGTTATATGTATGGGAATAGGCTTAGCATAGAATAGTGTTGCCGCATAAGAGACTGTTTAGCTTCTTAAATGCCGAGAAATGCTAATCCCAACACAAACAAGATTCCATTACACTTAGTAGGAGAATAAGATCATCCCACAAACATAGCATATGAAAGAAGAAGACCATGCCCCAGTCCATACTTCATCGTAACATGCCAAGATATGAAAGATCTAGGCAGTCTTGACTAGGCATTAGAGAGGGACAAAAGATAAATCAAAAGATAAAACAAAAGACACTGCCATCATGTTCTCTTGCCAAATTGGATTGCTCTTGGATGGATTTGGATAGCACCTTAATGAAAGGAAAGACATATCCTGTCGAAGGCTAAGATGCTGAGAGTGGTTTAGCAAATGTTGGCTTAAGACATGCGGAACAATGCATTCAATTTTTACCCTTGATTTTGATAAGTGCGAAAGCTCTCAAGATATGCATAGTTTACATTTTCACTTGCTTTAGTCAAAGAGAAGAAATGAAAGACATAGAAATGGAAGAGGGATAGAAGAATAGATCGTGGGTGCTTGAGTGCTAGATACTTCCTTTGTTTCCAGACTACCTACATACCTGTATCCATGAGATCAAAGCACCACACGATGAGATGAGACATGATGATATGTAGTTCTGGGTGACTTAATGATGTGGGAGATGATGAGAGAGGGGAGTAAGAAGGAAGAAAAAGAAATGAAGATTAGATGAAAGATGGTAGATAAAAGAAAAGGGGTATATCATCTTGTGCCTGAATCTAGGTATTTCCCTCATACACCAAACTACCTACATACCCGTATCCACGAGATCAAGGCCCTTGACGATATAGGTATGAAGTAGTTTTGATTTATTATGGGATGGCAATGCGGATAACCGATGTGAATTGGATTATTGGTGATTTGAAGATGGGTGGGATGTTGTTATTTTTAGAATTCTTCAGGACATTTTACAATTTTTTTGGATTTTTTCAGGACATTTTATATTTTTTAGTATTTTTTCAAGACATTTTATGATTTTTTTTGGATTTTTTCAAGAATTTTATGATTTTTTTGGATTTTTTCAGGACATTTTATGATTTTTTTGGATTTTTTTAAGGACATTTTATGAGTTTTTTGGATTTTTTAAGGATTTTTTATGATATTTTTGGATTTTTTTCAGGACACTTTATGATTTTTTTGGATTTTTTTAGGACATTTTATGATTTTTTTGGATTTTTTAGGACATTTTGGGATTGACCATGATGCGCTAAAGTGTTCACCTAATGTTAAGGCGTAAGCAAGTGCCCCCAATGTGGGAAGAGGTTAGGATATGTACAAGATGGCAAGGAAACATGTTATGGAGTGGGGTATCCGTAATTGACTCAAGCTAGAGCCTATGGATGCCAATGATATATTCGCTTCGACAATTTCCAAGCCATGATAGTAGTAAGGCACTAGGATAATAAATGAGGTGAATGACTTAGCGCAGGTGGATGAGGTGATGGGGTTAGACAAGTAGCAAAGTAGATGGTGAGAGCTGGTTCTACCATAGCACGTGTTTTCCAGGTTTTCACTATGGTACTTATCCAAGGCAATTGTTTGCCAAGTTTTCCACCATTGGACGCTAACCCAAAGTGCCACCGTAGTGGTTTTCACTATTGGATATATATATATATATATATATATATATATATATATATATATATATATATATATTTGCTTTTTTACAGGTATAGGACACAGAAGTCAGGGATAAAACCTCTTAAGATGAACATTGTTGAGTGGTTCATCTAAGGGAATGCCTTCAGGATTTGTAAGAGTGTATGCTCCAGACCAAAACACTAAAGTAATGACAAAGGGCCCTAGCCAATTGGGCTCAAAATTTCCCTGCTTCTCTCGTTGCTGTTGGTTCTTCTAATTCTCCTTAAGGACTAGGTTACCCACCTGGAATTTTCTCTCTGATCTTCTTGTTGTAGCTATGACGAAGATGATTTTGGTAGACTTGCAAGTGATTGAGTGTTGTGGTTCATCTTTCATCCAGTAGCTCCAACTCATGTAGTCTAGATCTCCTATACTCCTCATCAGGTACTATATGTTGGAGAGATACGCACAATGAGGGGATCTTGACCTCAATAGGAAGAACTACATCAGTGCCATAGATCAAAGCATAAGGGCTAGTGCCAGTAGAGGTTTTGCACTCGTGCAGTAAGTCCGCAAGGTAGGATTCAGTTGTAGGTGCCAATCTCAGCTAGCTTCATTGACCATTTTCTTAAGAATCTTGATGATGGTCTTATTGGTGGCCTCAACTTGACCATTACTCTATGGGTAATAAGGGGTAACAAACCTATGTTGTAGATGAAACTTTTGGCACAGATCACGAACTTCCTGGTTCTTGAAGGGATGTCCATTATCAGTAATAATAGCCTGGGGAACACCGTAGCGGCAAACGATATAGTGAAAGATGAATTTTGAGATCTATTTGCCTGTGATATATATCATAGGGATGGATTCCACCCATTTGGTAAAGTATTCAGTAGCAGTAATAATAAACTCGTGACCATTGGAAGAGGGTGGATTGATCTTGCCTTTGAGGACGAGTCCCCATTGCGAGAATGGCCAAGGAGTAGTAGGAGGCTGGAGCTCATGTGTTGGGGCATGTATTAGGTCCCCATGCTTTTGACATTGAAGGCATCTTCTGGCAAACTGTTGAGCATCCTGCTCCATGGAAGGCCAATAATACCCTACTCTTAGAAGTTTTTTAACAAGGCTAGGACCGACGGAATGCGACCCGTAGACACCTTCGTATATCTCTCATAAAGCAACTTTAGCCTCTATCGAGTTGAGACACCTAAGGAGGATACCATTGAGACTCTTACAGTAAAGGGATTTGGCAAGTATGGTATAGCAGGAGGCTTGTCATGTGAAGATTTTGCGTTGGGTGTTGGATAGTTGGCTATAGAAAGTACCATTACTTAGGTATTCATAAATGTCATGGTACCAAGGGGAGTTGGGACCAATGATTTCACAGATAAGCTCTGATTGAGGCACCTCAAATGTTGGGATTAAGAGTTGTTCCACCAGGAACTCACACCTTTGAACGTTGCCAGGCATATCAAGGAGAGACCCAATAGTTGCTATAGCATCAGTTGCCTTATTATTGATTTTGGGGTTTTGTTCAAATGTTATCTTAGATAAATATTTTCTGAAGTCATCAACCATCAGCTTGTAAGGAAGGAGCTTTTCAACTTTTGTTTGGTACTCATCTTGGACCTGTTTAATTACAAGCTGTGAATCTCCAAATACTTGAAGCTCTTTGATTTCCCACTAGACAGCCAAGTGTAAGCTTGTAATCAGGGCTTCATATTTTGCTATGTTATTAGTACACGAGAAGGTAATTCTATAGGATTTTGGGATACAATCACCCTGGGGGGTGATAAAAAGGACTCCAGCTTCTGATCCATGCTGAGTATAAGAGCCGTCAAAGAATAATTGCCACATTTTGGAAGAGGAGACACTAAATATCTCTTCGTCAGGAAAGGTGACTGGATGGGCTGGGTGTCTATCATTGGCGCTTCGGCTAGTTGATTAGCTATGAATTGTCCCTTGATGGCTTTTTGATCAAAGTATTGAATATCAATTCACTAAGGATCATCACCCATTTTGCTATCCTTCCAGTGAGTGTTGCTTTGGAAAGAAGATATTTTAGTGGATCAAATCTAGATATGAGCTTTGTTGTCTGATTTAACATGTAGTGTCGCAACTTTTGAGTGACAAACACTACAGCCAAGCATGCTTTTTCTATGGTGGTGTAATTCAACTCATATCTGACCAGAGTTATGATTATATAGTATATGGCATGTTCCTTTCCTATGTCATTGGTTTGAGCCAAAAAATCACTTAGGGCAACTGTCATTGAAGAGGTATACAAAAGCAAAGGCTGATCAAAGACAAGTGGCATTAGTACAGGAGGTGTTGCTAAGTATTCTTTGATCTGGTCAAAAGCCTGTTGACACTTATCATCTCATTTGAAAGTCTCTCCTTTATGAAGCAAGTGTTGAAAAGGGTGACATTTATTTGCTAGTTGTGCAATGAATCTTCAGATAGATTGGAGGCAACCTTGGAGGCCACATAGCTATTTCAAATTCCCTGACAGAGGCATAGTGACAATGGCTTTTACTTTGGCAGGATCAACTTCGATGCCTCTTCTGGAAACTATGTAACCCAATAATTTGTTGGAGGTTACCCCGAAGACACACTTTTTTGGGATTTAACCTGACTTGGTACTTTACCAACCTATCAAAAATATGTTCTAGAACTTGTAAATGGCCCTCTCTTGTTTTAGACTTTCCTAAGATGTCATCCACATAATCTTCCATGACAGTATGGAAGAGGTCATGAAAAATAACTATCATGGCCCGCTGGTACGTTGCTCCTGCATTTTTGAGGCCAAAGGGCATGACCACCCAACAATAGGTTCCCCATGGAAAAATAAAAGAAGTCTTAGGCTGATCCTCTTCTGCAATTCTAATCTGATTATACCTAGAGAAACCATCCATCAATGAAAGCATTTCATGACCAGCTGTGAGATCGACGATTGTGTCAATGCTTGGGAGAGGAAAGTCATCCTTGGGACAAGCCCTGTTAAGATCTCTAAAGTCATTGCAGCATCAAATTCTTCCATCTGGCTTTGCCACGGGCACTAGATTGCACACCCATTCAGGATAGTCAATGGGCTTGATAAACTTGACATCTAACAACTTTTGAATCTTTGTCTTGACTAAAAGGGCTATGAGGATGCATTTTTTGAAGCTTTTGTTTTACTGGCTTAGTGTTTGAAGATACTTCCAGATGGTGCACCACAAGTGAAGGATCCAGCCCTGGCATATCTACGTAAGTCCATGCAAAGTTTATTGCCCTTCTCATGAAAAATGCTAAAAAATTAACATTCTCTTCATCTGATAATGATGCTGCAAGATAGGTGACTTTTGGATCATGTGTTGTGCCCAAATTAATCTCTTGAGATTCTTCCACCAATAGAGGTGATCTCTCCTGATGAGCAGGGGTTATAGGAAGGTCAAATCCTCCATCCTCGGGTGCCTCGGAGAGGTCTTCACACTCAGAAATGTCCTTTATTTTTATTTTTTCATAGTCAAAAGGTGCCTTACGATTTTCACCTAGTGACTTTTCTTTTTTTATTTTATTTATTTCACTTTTGTGACTGAAGGATTTGACACTTCCCCCAAAGTATGCCAGTCGAGGAAGTTCCATCATGAATCTGACCTTATGATTGCCCAAGGGTAGTCCTTTTCTTACAGCCATAAACTCTGCTATAGCCTCATCATTCTGAAAGGTGTCTAAAATGGGTGCCCCTTGTTGGTCCCAATCAATCAGGTTAGGGTAAACAAGTGGAAGGTTTGAGAGTGTGGAGGATAAGGTAGATGACAGCATGAAAATGGAGACTTCTTGGAATAGTTCAGTGATATAGAAAGGAGAGTCATCAACGGTATCCTGACTAGTTGCCTCTTCTGCAGGAAAGACTTTGGCTACTTCATCAAGGACAAACTTAATGTCTGTGGAGAGCGGGACCTCCTTTCCATATCCTAGACCCTATATATTGTACTTCTTAGTGACTATGATCAGTTCTAGAGGGCCTTGTTCTTGTAACCCTAGTCCTCCCTTGCCTTTATAACCCATATTTTTGATGATTCTAAATCCATTCTTGTATCTTTCCACTTCTAAAGCCACTTGGTCATTTTCATCATAGAAAATCCAAGATGAAATATCACTATCCACATCTTCATCATCAAGTAAACCTGATTGGATAAATAAAGTCAGAGGAATAGTGATAGTGGTTTTAGATAAGCCTGGTTTGGAGATGGGTGATTTTCCATATGACTTGGGAGATAAAGGCATGGCTCCTACACAACAAGATTCTTGTAGACTATACTTGCCAAGCTGTCATTCTTTTATCTCAACTTTGGGAATAGCCTTGCTAGTGGATGGCTTGGTTAAGTTAGATGGATCAACATAGGATGTCGATGGATGGGCCTCTATATTGCTGGGTATACGATTAGGATTTTGGTAGGTTGCTTGAAAGGGTCAGCAGTACTCAACAGCATTGGGATCTGTAGGAATTATGATTTTGACCCCATCATAAGGGAATTTTAAGCACTGATGATATGTAGAGGGAATTACCTTCAAAGCATGTATCTAGGGTCGGCCAAGGATAATATTATAAGGTAACTCAACATCGAGGACTTGGCATTTAGTGGCAGTGGTGACAGGGCCCACTCTTATGGGTAGCAAAAAATCCCTTCTAAATCTCTTTTTGCATCATCATAAGCTTTGATTATTATTCTTTTGGTGCCATCAATACAACCTTCAGTGTATCCCAACAATCTGACTAATTTCAAGGAACAAATATTTAGTCCAGCTCCACCATCTACCAGGACCTGTTTAATGCGGCGTTGGTTAATGAACACTTCAATATGGAGGGCATCGTGGTGAGATGGATTAGAGGATGTGAGGTCTCAATCAGAGAAGGTCAGATGATGGGGTGTTGTGATACTTGCTATCATAGCCTTGAATTGTGGTACAGTAATATCGTTTGGGACCATAAACTCTTGCAAGGCTCTATCGAGAATGGCCTTATGGGTGGGGGATATGCGTAATAGCTCGAGGATAGAAATATGTGCAGGGGTTCTGCCTAAATGGTCAAGGATATTATAATCGTGGTTGGGATGAATGTCTGATGGGGGTACTCCTTTAATGGTTATATGACTACGGTGAGTGGTGACAACATAATTGGGTGCTTTTCCTCTTATTGTGATGGTGGATATGCGAGACTGTTCAATGTGGCCAATGGTAGACTAATAAGTGTAATGAACATTTTTCGCACTTGCTTTTTCATGAGTAGGCAGGGGATTCTTGTAAGCATCAAGGACATAATTAGATGTCTGTGTTGGTGCCTTAATGTTAATGAGCCCTTGATCAATAAGATTTTGAATCAGATGTTTAAGTTGCATACAATAGCAATATTTTGTCCTTTTACTCTGTGATACTCGCAATACTCATTGTCTTTATACCAAGGAGGTTGAACTATGGTTCTTTGTTTGTTTTGGATTCAGGCAAAGTGATATTTCTGGCTTGGACTAGTTTCCTAAGGATAACCTCAGCTAGTTCTCCTAATGGGGTGAATTAACGTCTTGGTCTTGGGTTCATCTTTTCGTGAGGAAGAAAAGGTAATGTGTTAGGCGCTGATTGGGCCTGAATAGGTGTTTGGACAACTTGTACATTCTTTGCATCTACAATCCCATCATTTATGACATTCTTGTTCTTATTCCAGAAATGAGATTTGTCATTAGAGGACTGTGGATTATCCTTGTTCTCTTTAAAGATTTTTATAAGGGGTAAGTGCAGGAAGATGGGGGGCCAAAAAAGGGTCTTAAGTGGCCACTTTTTTCTGAAATCAGGAAATACTGGCCTTGGATGAGAAATTGAGCATAGTTATACTCAAAATTTGGAGATGCAACCAAAACAATGTTAGTAGTGCTCCGAGTCTACTTTCTAAACTACTATTTTGTTTTGAAAATGGCATAGATTAAGGGGTTCAAAAGAGGGAGCCACATAAATTGGTGTTGTTTCTATCAAAAAAACATAACATAGCATGTTTTGTGGCTCCCTCAAAAGGTCAACTTTTTTTTGGTATTTTTAAAATCGCTTCAGTAAGAAATTAGCTAATAGCATGTAGTTTATGCTCGATTTTTCTAATAATTTTTTGATGAATATTTGATTTTTTACTAATTTTCAAAGTGGACACATCCTAAAAAATAGAATTTTGGCCGTGCTACCCCTATAAATTTTGAAAACTAATTGAAAATTATTTTTTTATTTTTTTAATATTTGTAGAATGGAGTCTAGTTTCTAAATATGTAATTTTTTTGAAATTTGAATGAATAATTAATTTACAATGAAAAAAAGACCAAACAGTGGTTTTTGCCTAAAAACGGACACACAAACAAAAGAAATTAAAGATGAAAGGCTTAACATTGTTAAAATGTAAAAAAAATCACATCGTCAAATAGCTAAGAGAAAGCCTAACATTACCCAAGTGTTCGATTTGTTTGACCTTGAAACACGTGCAAATCTGAGGGTTAGCACGAACGAAATTATGTGAAATTTTGAAGAATATGGAAAAACACATCTGTGACTGTTCATAAGGCACTCCAAGCCTTTGGGTTGGAAATCCAAAGAAAATCCCAAGCCCAAGGCTTGGGATTCTCAAAGCAAGACATAACGCGAGCGCATTATAACGTGCTCGTGTTATGTTTTGATTTGCATTTTTCCTTTCCTGCAAGTCTGTTGTTTGTCATGTTTGACATAAGGGATTAGCGTTGGAGGGTTTAGGGATAAGGGATTAGCATTTAAGGTATAGTATCGAGCCCGTTGAGGGTCTAGGAATAGGGATAACATTTAGGGTTTAGGGATGAGGGATTAGAGTTGAGGGATGACAGATTAGGGTTGAGGGTTGAGGGTTTAGGGATAGGGTTGAGGGTCGAGGGATCAAAGTTAAGGGTTGAGGGATTAGGGTTTGACATTGAGGGTTGAGGGTTGAGGTTCAAGGGTCAAGGGTTTAGGGATAGGGCTTAGGGTCGAGGGATTAGGGTTAAAGTAGAGTGTGGAGGGTGTAAGGATTAGGGATAGGGTTGGAGGGTTTAGGGATAAGGGATTAGGGTTTAAGGTATAGTATCGAGTCTGTTGAGGGTTTAGGAATAGGGATAGCATTTAGGGTTTAGGGATGAGGGATTAGAGTTGAGGGATGATGGATTAGGGTTGAGGGTTGAGGGATTAGGGTTTAGGGAAAAGGTTTAGGGTTGAGGGTTGAGGGATTAGAGTTTAAGGTATAGTGTTGAGGGTTGAGGGTTTAGGATTAGGGTTTAGGGTTGACGGATTGGCATTTAATGTCAAGGTTAGGGTTAGAGTGTCGAGGGTAGAGGGATTAGGGATAGGGTTTAGGGTTGAAGGTTTAAGGATTGAGGGTTGAGGCTTTAGGGATGAGGGTTTAAGGCTTAAGATATAGTGTCAAGTGTTGAGGGTGCAGGATAGGGTTTGAGTTTTAAGGGTTGAGGGATAGGGATTAGGGTTTAAGGTATAGTGTTGAGGGTTGATGGTTTAGGGATAGGGTTTAGGTTTGAGGGATTAGGGTTTAGGGTTGATGAATTAGGGTTTAATGTTGAGAGTTGAGGGTTGAGGGTTGAGGTTGAGGGATAGGGTTAATGGTCAAGGGATTAGGGTTAAATAAGAGTGTTGAGGGTAGAGGGATTAGGGTTTAAGGTATAGTATCGAGCCTGTTGAGGGTCTAGGAACAGGGATAGCATTTAGGGTTTAGGGATGAGGGATTAGAGTTGAGGGATGACGGATGACGGATTAGGGTTGAGGGATTAGGGTTTAGGGACAAGGTTTAGGGTTAGGGTTGAGGGATTAGGGTTTAAGGTATAGTGTTGAGGGTTTAGGGTTGAGGGATTAGAGTGAAGGGTTGAGGGATTAGAATTTGACGTTGAGGGTTGAGGGTTTAGGGATAGGGTTGAGGGTCGAGGGATCAGAGTTAAGGGTTGAGGGATTAGGGTTTGACGTTGAGGGTTGAGGGTTGAGGTTTTAGGGTCAAGGGTTTAGGGATAGGGTTGAGGGTCGAGGAATTAGGGTTAAAGTAGAGTGTGGAGGGTATAAGGATTAGGGATAGGGTTAGAGGGCTTAGGGATAAGGGATTAGGGTTTAAGGTATAGTATCGAGTCTGTTGAGGGTGTAGGAATAGGGATAGCATTTAGGGTTTAGGGATGAGGGATTAGAGTTGAGGGATGACAGATTAGGGTTGAGGGTTGAGGGATAAGGTTTAGGGTTGAGGGCTGAGGGATTAGGGTTTAAGGTATAGTGTTGAGGGTTTAGGGATAGGGTTTAGGGTTGAGGGATTAGAGTGAAGGGTTGAGGGATTAGGATTTGACATTGAGGGTTGAGGGTTTAGGGTTTAGGGTTTAGGGTTAGGGTTGAGAGATGAGGGATCAGAGTTAAGGGTTGAGGGATTAGGGTTTGACATCGAGGGTTGAGTGTTGAGGTTCGAGGGTCAAGGGTTTAGGGATAGGGTTGAGGTTCAAGGGATTAGGGTTAAAGTAGAGTGTGGAGAGTGTAAGGATTAGGGATAGGGTTGGAGGGTTTAGGGATAAGGGATTAGGGTTTAAGGTATAGTATCGAGTCTGTTGAGGGTTTAGGAATAGGGATAGCATTTAGGGTTTAGGGATGAGGGATTAGAGTTGAGGGATGATGGATTAGGGTTGAGGGTTGAGGGATTAGGGTTTAGGAATAAGGTTTAGGGTTAAGGGTTGAGGGATTAGGGTTTAAGGTATAGTGTTGAGGGTTGAGAGTTTAGGATTAGGGTTTAGGGTTGACGGATTAGCATTTAATGTTGAGGTTACGGTTAGAGTGTCAAGGGTAGAGGGATTAGGGATAGGGTTTAGGGTTGAAGGTTTAAGGATTGAGGGTTGAGGCTTTAGGGATGAGGGTTTAAGGCTTAAGATATAGTGTCAAGTGTTGAGGGTGTAGGGATAGGGTTTAAGTTTTAAGGGTTGAGGGTTGAGGGATAGGGATTAGGGTTTAAGGTATAGTGTTGAGGGTTGATGGTTTAGGGATAGGGTTTAGGTTTGAGGGATTAGGGTTTAGGGTTGATGAATTAGGGTTTAATGTTGATAGTTGAGGGTTGAGGGTTGAGGGATAGGGTTAATGGTCAAGGGATTAGGGTTAAATAAGAGTGTCGAGGGTAGAGGGATTAGGGTTTAAGGTATAGTATCGAGCTTGTTGAGGGTCTAGGAACATGGATAGCATTTAGGGTTTAGGGATGAGGGATTAGAGTTGAGGGATGATGGATGACAGATTAGGGTTGAGGGTTGAGGGATTAGGGTTTAGGGACAAGGTTTAGGGTTAGGGTTGAGGGATTAGGGTTTAAGGTATAGTGTTGAGGGTTTAGGGATATGGTTTAGGGTTGAGGGTTTAGGGATAGGGTTGAGGGTCGAGGGATCAGAGTTAAGGGTTGAGGGATTAGGGTTTGACGTTGAGGGTTGAGGGTTGAGGTTCGAGGGTCAAGGGTTTAGGGATAGGGTTGAGGGTCGAGGAATTAGGGTTAAAGTAGAGTGTGGAGGGTATAAGGATTAGGGATAGGGTTGGAGGGCTTAGGGATAAGGGATTAGGGTTTAAGGTATAGTATCGAGTCTGTTGAGGGTGTCAGAATAGGGATAGCATTTAGGGTTTAGGGATGAGGGATTAGAGTTGAGGGATGACAGATTAGGGTTGAGCGTTGAGGGATTAGGGTTTAGGGTTGAGGGCTGAGGGATTAGGGTTTAAGGTATAGTGTTGAGGGTTTAGGGATAGGGTTTATGGTTGAGGGATTAGAGTGAAGGGTTGAGGGATTAGGATTTGACATTGAGGGTTTAGGGTTTAGGGTTAGGGTTGAGAGATGAGGGATCAGACTTAAGGGTTGAAGGATTAGGGTTTGACGTCGAGGGTTGAGGGTTGAGGTTCGAGGGTCAAGGGTTTAGGGATAGGGTTGAGGTTCAAGGGATTAGGGTTAAAGTAGAGTGTGGAGGGTGTAAGGATTAGGGATAGGGTTGGAGGGTTTAGGGATAAGGGATTAGAGTTTAAGGTATAGTATCGAGTCTGTTGAGGGTTTAGGAACAGGGATAGCATTTAGGGTTTAGGGATGAGGGATTAGAGTTGAGGGATGATGGATTAGGGTTGAGGGTTGAGGGATTAGGGTTTAGGGATAAGGTTTAGGGTTGAGGGTTGAGGGATTAGGGTTTAAGGTATAGTGTTGAGGGTTGAGGGTTTAGGATTAGGGTTTAGGGTTGAGGGATTAGCATTTAATGTCAAGGTTAGGGTTAGAGTGTCGAGGGTAGAGGGATTAGGGATAGGGTTTAGCGTTGAAGGTTTAAGGATTGAGGGTTGAGGCTTTAGGGATGAGGGTTTAAGGCTTAAGATATAGTGTCAAGTATTGAGGGTGTAGGGATAGGGTTTAAGTTTTAAGGGTTGAGGGTTGAGGGATAGGGATTAGGGTTTAAGGTATAGTGTTGAGGGTTGATGGTTTAGGGATAGGGTTTAGGTTTGAGGGATTAGGGTTTAGGGTTGATGAATTAGGGTTTAATGTTGAGGGTTGAGGGTTGAGGGTTGAGGTTGAGGGATAGGGTTAATGGTCAAGGGACGAGGGTTAAATAAGAGTGTCGAGGGTAGAGGGATTAGGGTTTAAGGTATGGTATCGAGCCTGTTGAGGGTCTAGGAATAGGGATAGCATTTAGGGTTTAGGGATGAGGGATTACAGTTGAGGGATGACGGATGACGAATTAGGGTTGAGGGTTAAGGGATTAGGGTTTAGGGACAAGGTTTAGGGTTAGGGTTGAGGGATTAGGGTTTAAGGTATAGTGTTGAGGGTTTAGGGATAGGGTTTAGGGTTGAGGGATTAGAGTGAAGGGTTGAGGGATTAGAATTTGACGTTGAGGGTTGAGGGTTTAGGGATAGGATTGAGGGTTGAGGGATCAGAGTTAAGGGTTGAGGGATTAGGGTTTGACATTGAGGGTTGAGGTTTAAGGGTCAAGGGTTTAGGGATAGGGTTGAGGGTCAAGGAATTAGGGTTAAAGTAGAGTGTGGAGGGTATAAGGATTAGGGATAGGGTTGGAGGGTTTAGGGATAAGGGATTAGGGTTTAAGGTATAGTATCGAGTCTGTTGAGGGTGTAGGAATAGGGATAGCATTTAGGGTTTAGGGATGAGGGATTAGAGTTGAGGGATGACGGATTAGGGTTGAGGGTTGAGGGATTAGGGTTTAGGGATAAGGTTTAGGGTTGAGGGTTGAGGGATTAGGGTTTAAGGTATAGTGTTGAGGGTTTAGGGATAGGGTTTAGGGTTGAGGGATTAGAGTGAAGGGTTGAGGGATTAGGATTTGATGTTGAGGGTTGAGGGTTTAGGGATAGGGTTGAGGGTCGATGGATCAGAGTTAAGGGTTGACGGATTAGGGTTTGACGTTGAGGGTTGAGGGCATTTTCTATCAAGAACTTGATTATGAGGGCTTGCCCCTTCATTGTTATGCCTATCATATGATGGAGCATCTGGCAAGCTCTTGCAGGAAAGAGATGTGATCAATGCAAAGGATGTGATGAATCTATAGCAGGACAAAACATGAGCGCGTTATAACGCTCTTGCATTTTGTCTTGCTATTGAAATGGTAAAAAAATGGTTACCCCCGTGATCCAGGCCCACATGCTTTGTTTTCTTACTGATTCTGCACGTGCTCTGACAAAAAAGAAGTGCTTTCATGCTGTTGGGAAGTTCACATGCACATTTGACACATTGTACCACCTTTGCATGATCTTTCCACCACCTTTTCTGCTTTGCCAACTTGAGAAGGAGGAAATAACATAGTTTTCACATCGAGTTTGATATATATCTATTCAAGTTTCAATTTTTGTAGTGTTGCAATGTTAACTATGATTCAATTTTAGGAATTTAACATTATAGATTGGTTAATAGTATTGTTGTTAGTAATGATATTTGAGTGTTATTCAATTTAACATTAAAAAGGAAGCAAGTGGTGAAAAACTCAAATTGTTGAGGAGTTTGATGCAAGAAGATAAAAACACTACATAATTGGGTACTGTCTCCATTCAAATCTTCATTTTTTAGGTATGTCAAGTCTTTACATGCATGTTCTTTACATTTTCCTTATTTCAGATTGAATTACTTTATCATGCTTTATCATACATGTTTAAAATAGACACATTCCCAATCAAGAAAGCAGCCTACAATCTCACATGATGCTATGTATATTTTCTACACTTGGGCTCTTTAATAATTATGTGTAATAAACAAACCTTAACATACTATGATGTCAAACTATACAAGAATAAATCCTTACAACATAAAAAAAATACAATCCCACTATTATCTTGTATTCATTTCTTAGGAACTAAAATTGGTCTCTTTATCATGCTACAGATAAATTCTCCGTCATGCCGAGGAAACGATCAAGAATTAAACCAACACAGGAAGAGATAGAAGCTAAGAATGCAAAGAAAGCAGTGGCTATGAGGGAACTTCATGAGAAGAGGAAATTGGACACGATAAATGAAGACATACCAATTGAAGAGGAACCACAACCATCACAAAGAGATATGGTATTGGCGGCACAAAGAGAACGAATGCAAAAACTTCATGGTACGAGAGATTTGAATACCATAGTTGGAGACACATCCTCTACCGCAAGTCAACATGTAGGGACACCATCTACCACATCTCAAGTTGAGAGTACATCATCACTCACATGTGATGAAGGAGGTACGTCATTGTTCCCACCTCAACCTCAAGGTATGTCATCTATTCCATCTTCGATCGAAGGTATGCCATTTAACCCATCTCATTTAAATATTGATGAAATTCCTAATGTTGAGATGAATTTACCTAACTTGACACCACCTAGAATTTTGCATAGAAAGCCAAAGTATTTGATTGATATTGATAAGAATATTTTGCAGCTAATGGAAGGTAAGATTCCAAAACACACTTGTAGAAGATATGCTAATAAGATTTGGAGATTGTTCTTTGAAAAGTTAAATGAGACTGCAAGATGTCAACTATTCGTTGAAATGATGCGAAGTATAAAGTATAGGTCTATCATGAAGATTCTTAGGTTGAGAACATCAGAGGCTTCAAGTGAAAAATCTATTGTCAAGAATCTAATGAGTGCGTATGAGAGTGTGGGTAACACCTCACACACAAAAGATAGTAATGCAACACGGTGTGTGATTACATCGACTATAGAAAGTAGTCAAATGAGGAAAGCTCGTCTCATTAGAAAGACAAGTCAAGAATTGAGAATTAATAGGAAAACTTTATCAAGAGCCGTTGGAAGACGCCAAAGAATTGAGGACACTAATGCCAATGAATTATGAGCGTTCTCGGGGAGACTACCATGAAAAGATAAACCAATTGTTGAAGCATTGAGATCACTAATTGAAGACTTTTGTAAGAATTACACAAGGGTATCTCCGAATCAAAGGGATGTGGTAAGAAGGAGAATCGATAGTCAGAACCGCGAGCCACATCCAAAGCATTTTTTGGATGAGACTCAAACATAACTTTATGGTAAATGTCTAGAGAAGTATCCTCAAATTAAAATTTTTCAAAGATATTTTGAATTGCTAAAACCTTTCTATGTTAAGATAAATCACACACGCACTACTTGTTGTTGTAGATTACATATTGAATTTTCTAACCATTTTGATGCTTATAGGTCTATATGTTTAGATATGCATACTAACAATGATTTGCAGGGTTGTGCCATATGTGCCCCACCAACATCTTCAAGAGACTTCATATCAAGAATTTTATGTGAAAGAGAGGAAGGTCAAATATTCTACAAGAAATTATGCTTGGATGGCACATGTCATCATTGCGGTGGCTTGCAACATTTGCCAATATGTGAACTTATGGAAATAACACATGCGGTTGGAAATGAACTAGTAGAGTTTGGCAAGTATAAAACAGTGGCATACAATACAAAAGATGGTAAAGAAGAAAAGAGGTGTGAATTAGTTATTGAAAAGATTCCAGTGTATCAGTTTATGCCTATATTTCGTGACAGCATAGTGTATGAGTATGCAAGACATGCCCATAGAGCTCGATGGTTGGACTTGCAATTCAAGTTATGCAAGGACACATTTCCAGTTGGTAGCATTGTTTCAGTCATCGACTTTGCATAGAACTACAGTCTACAGCCACAGCGTGAGGTGCAATCACAATATTACAACTCCACACAGGTTTCTATATTTGTGCACATCGCATTCATTCATGCGAATGATAGTATAGAGGATGACAGAAAGATCATAAGGGAGTATAATTTCTATATTAGTGATGATCGCACACATTCTACAGAGTTCGTGCAAGGTTGCTTTCACGTGTTCTACAATGATTTGGCTAGAAGGGGCATATCGTTCAGTCAGCATATCATGTGGTCGGATAACTGTGCGTCACAATTCAAGAACTTGCAGAATTTCTATTGGCTGAGTAGGAGGCATAATTTTACAGGTATTTAACATATGTGAAACTTTTGTGAGGCCCAACATGAAAAGGGAGAGCATGATGGTGCAGGAGCATGTATCAAAAGAGCCATAGCACGAGAAGAGTTAAAGTATAAAGACAATGAAAAGTTGACAGATGCAAAATTGATTGTCGAGTGGTGTAATGCTTCCATGGGTCCAGGTAATGAAGGTAAGTCTTTAGTTCGTAGATTTTTTTGGTTGATAGATGATACTAACATTGCACCATATGAGGATTGTTGTACATTGACAGGATCAAATGAGATGCACTCTTTCAGAAGTTTAATTGTAGGTTCATGGAGTATCCATACACGAAAGATGTCATGCTTTTGTTCTTCCTGTACAATTTAAGTCTGGGATGAGTGCAAGTCAAATGAGTGGGTTGACGAATGGCAGTTAAGTTATCTTAGCCCACTTGACACGTATCGACCCCCGATGGCACTGGAACTAACACAGATGGAATCGTCAGTTGACTTTGACCACATATTAGATTTAGTTCAACCAGGTAATATAGGGCATGTATATGCATCTAATTTCATCTAGTTCAACCAGGTAATGTCATCTTACTTTGTAGTGTTTTTGTAATGTTGACTAATTTCATCTAATTTGCTACACATATCAATGTAGGGCACGTATATGCAGTTATTGTAGATAAAGATAATGAAGAGGGAACAAATTATTACTTATGTCATTGTGTTGAGGCCAAAAATAAATTGGAGGCCCCTGTTACAGATGGAGAAAACATCGAATACCCTACAGGCTCAGTGGTTATTACTTGAACATGGCTTAGAAGGTACCCACATAAGAGTGTTAATATTTGGCTATTTCAAGACTTTGACATGCATCGGAAGATTCTTCATTACTCGAACCTTGTCGTGGCATCCAATGTTCATTTGATAAAGTATCAGGGTAGACCTTTGAACAAAATATTGTGGAAGGTGCGTGAGTCTGACCATGAAGCAATACTTGACACAATAAAGAGTAGAGCAAACCCGGATGGTTCATTGGATTAATTTGTAAGTATTCACATTGATTTTGTAAAGTCATGTTACATTGAGTTGTAAGTATGCACATTAATTTGTAAGGTTTGTCTTTTTTTTATTTCCTCCTGCATTTTTACACATATGTACACATTTTTACATCATCATGTTATGCATTTTTAGTGTCCTGCTCCTGATGCGACCAAACTCATAACTCACCCTACTTCCTCTAGACACCATTTGATGATCTCTCCAACACTTTAGATCCAGGGTGCCCAATCATGTTGATGACCTATATACCATTCTCCCAAGGCACTCATAATGAATGAAAAGAAGACCAAGGGTACCCAAGCTTAATAGACTTATTTCTTTCAATTTTGATGATCCAAACTCTTGCAATATGACATCCACTTTCATGCCTTTAGATCTTCCTTCACATACAGGGCACCAAATCAAGTTAAAAAATCTACATAAGGGTGCCAAACTGGATGAAAGGAGACATGAAATGCGCCTTAGGACTCCATGCTAAGGTTTGAGCCATTAAAGTCTCTTGATATTAGGCGCTCATGATGATGAAACTTAGATCTTTTTCCTTTCCTATACGCTCATCTAAGATGTTTGAATGATAAGGAGTGCCTCGACCTCTATAATGTACATTGGGCACCAAAATCAAGGTGATTTTAAGTCACTTTGAGTCATTTGGGGTTAGTTTGAGTCTTCGAGTCATGTTGCAAAAAAATGTCAATGTTGTCAACTTGCACAAAGCAACTTTTACATTTTTGGTGTCCTGCTCGTGATGTAACCAAACTGACTGTTCCAACGTGTCTGGATGGGTACATTTACGCTAGGTATGGTCCTGTTTTTCACCTAAACATGTCGAAATAGTCTGAGCTACATTGTACCGACGATATCCCTGAAGAGTCCAAATTGCAAAAAGGCAGCAATCTTTGACGAGATGTTACTCGAAAACCATGTCACTTAGAAACATTCTGTCTGAGGAAACACAATCATGTAGAGTGCCTCTACAATAACCTCTCTCAGTTTTTTATATCTCTGGGGGATTTGCCCGTGGTGAAAGGTTTTCTGCTGCCCCAAAAATCGTTAGAAGGAGGCAGTGTAAAGTTGCAAAGGGGTGTAACTTTCATCCTGCTCCTGATGCGACCAAATTGACTGTTCCAATGCGTTCTAATGGGTACATTTACGCTAGTCACAGTCCTATTTTTAACCCAAACATGTCGAAACAGTCTGAGCTACATTGTAGCGAGGATATCCCTGAAGAGTCCAAAGTGCAAAAAGACAGCAATCTTTGACGAGATGTTACTCAAAAACTGTGTCACATAAAAGCATTTTGTCTAAGGCAACACGATCATGTAGAGTGCCTCTACAATAACCTCTCTCAGTTTTTTATATCTCTGAGACATTTGCTTGTGGTGAAAGGTTTTCTGCTGCCCCAAAAATCGTCAAAAGGAGGCAGTGTAAAGTTGCAAAGGGGTGTAACTTTTGTCCTGCTCCTGATGCGACCAAATTGACTATTCCAACGTGTCCAGATGGGTACATTTATGCTAGGCATGGTCCTATTTTTCACCCAAACATGTCGAAACAGTCCGAGCTACATTGTACCGACGATATCCCTGAAGAGTCTAAATTACAAAAAGGCAGCAATCTTTGACGAGATGTTACTCAAAAACTATGTCACTTAGAAACATTCTGTCTAAGGAAACACGATCATGTAGAGTGCCTCTACAATAACCTCTCTCAGTTTTTTATATCTCTGGGGTATTTGCCTGTGGTGAAAGGTTTTCTGCTGCCCCAAAAATCGTTAGAAGGAGGCAGTGTAAAGTTGCAAAGGGGTGTAACTTTTGTCCTACTCCTAATGCGACCAAACTTACTGTTCCAACGCATCTGAATGGGTATATTTACGCTAGGCATGGTCATGTTTTTCACCCAAACATGTCGAAACAGTCTGAGCTACATTGTACCGACGATATCCCTGAAGAGTCCAAAGTGCAAAAAGGCAGCAATCTTTGATGAGATGTTACTCGAAAACCATGTCACTTACAAACATTCCGTCTGAGGCAACGCGATCATGTAGAGTGCCTCTACAATAACCTCTCTCAGTTTTTTATATCTCTGAGACATTTGCCCATGGTGAAAAATTTTCTGCTGCCCCAAAAATTATCAGAAGGAGGTAGTGTAAAGTTGCAAAGGGGTGTAACTTTTGTCCTGCTCCTAATGCGACCAAACTGATTGTTCCAACGCGTCCGGATGGGTACATTTACGCTAGGCATTATCTTTTTTTTACCCAAACATGTCGAAACAGTCCGAGCTACATTGTACCCACGATATCCCTAAAGAGTCCAAAGTGCAAAAAGGCAGCAATCTTTGACGAGATGTTACTTGAAAACCGTGTCACTTAGAAACATTTTTTCTAAGGCAACACGATCATGTAGAGTGCCTCTACAATAACCTCTCTTAGTTTTTTATATCTCTGAGGCATTTTCCCGTGGTGAAAGGTTTTCTGCTGCCCCAAAAATCGTCAGAAGGAGGCAGTGTAAAGTTGCAAAGGGGTGTAACTTTCGTCCTGCTCCTGATGCGACCAAACTGACTATTCCAACGCGTTTGAATGGGTACATTTACGCTAGGCATGGTCCTGTTTTTCACCCATACATGTCGAAACAGTCTGAGCTACATTGTACCGACGATATCCCTGAAGAGTCCAAAGTGCAAAAAGGTAGCAATCTTTGATGAGATGTTACTCGAAAATCATGTCACTTACAAACATTTCGTCTGAGGCAACGCGATCATGTAGAGTGCCTCTATAATAACCTCTCTCAGTTTTTTATATCTCTGAGACATTTGCCTGTGGTGAAAGGTTTTATGCTGCCCCAAAAATTGTCAGAAGGAGGCAGTGTATTAAGTCAGGATGAAAGCCTATTCACTCTAGGTGCCTGTTGTGACCAAATCACACATCGCCCGATTGCAAATGGGGACCCCTGCTTTTTTTGAACTCCAGTGTGTTTGACTAAGCTTAGATGATGTCTTGGGGTTATTGCATGATGAGGTCAGTGGTGTTTGAGTTTTAGAGCTCCTTGATGACCTGATCCTGATAGTGGGTGCGTAGAGGAAGGAATGATTAAGGCGCACTTTGATAATCATTTCACCCTAGGTGAGCGCCTAGGTAGAATTTGGAGTGGAAGCCTCAAATAATACCTTGGATTTTTAGATGCTTATTTTAGCTCAAATCATCATTATCTTGCGCCTAGAGTTGGAGTCTAACTGCCTAGGGAGTCAAGGAGCATTTCATCATCCGGAGAATCCCAAACATGCGCCTTGAACAAGTGATGCTACAAGTGGTGAACAAAATGGGTGCCTTGAAGAATTGAGCCCTCCAAGACATCTTGCAATTGCCTAAAAGTCCAAAATTTACATAAGTGAGTTAAGGTGCCATTTTCCATCTCTAGAGCCTTCTTTGAGTGCCTTAACATGGAGTGAATGTTTTAGTCTATGAAAGATTATGCCTAAAGAATATAACAACCCCTTGAGTCACTAGGATGAACTAAGTTAACAAAATAAACTTCATTGAGGGAGGTGCACTTGTGCATTTAGATAACTCCAGTTTAGCGCTTGAGAAAAAGCATGTTTAGAGACACCCCTCGAATGAACCCTCTAGAACCAATAACCATAGCTCAAGATCCATAACCATGAGAAGATAAAGCATTAAAAAAATTCATCTAAAGGATGGGAAATACCTCTTAGATGATAGTCTGCCGAGTAGACCAAAAGTGGGGAATGAGAATGCTCCTCGAAGATACACCAAGCCACAATGACTCTCTCCAATAAGAATCTTTTCTAGGTCCATAATTAACTCAGGCCCATATCCAACTGAAAGTCTCCTTGGTCTTCCTGCTAAAACCTCTAAAGGGTAACCATCTCAACAAGTGTCTCTAATCCCAAGAGAACTCTAGCCTCACCCAAGTCTCAAAGTATGTATGAGAACCTACAACTAATCAATCCATGTTAAGCTCCAAATGCAACACCACATTATCATGAAGCTCCCAAGCACATGACCACTGTACTCAATACCAAGAGAACCAACAAGACCATTGTCAAAACTCCAACTACAAAATTAGGTATCCAAACATGACATCATGATCTAACATCTCCTCCTAGAAGATCACATGCACCAATACAGACATCCTAGTCTCAAGAGAACTTGTATCATGCTAATACTTTAATCTAGAATCAAGAGTCCACCAAGACACACTAGCAAACACCTCTAAACCAAGGATCAACATCTACAACCACATGAAGATAACCATCTCCTAAAAATAGTTGCCAAGATGTCAAAGCACTCTCACTACAAATAATAATTATAATCCAAGAGTTTGTCCATTACACCCAACCACTATATAAGATCATCCATCACTAGGTGACGAATACACATCACTATCAAAGCTCCCACTGAACCATGATATGAACTACACATGGCATTGTGATAACCATCTCCTAAATGAAGATCACCATGGTCCACACACACTCAACTATAATATTAATAACTCCAAAGTAGAACCAAGATCTCCAATCTAAGAAGATAAACCATCATTACTGTCAAAAGCTCACACTAAACTATGCAACTAAGATATCCATGACATCATGATAAACATGCTACAAGTCCCAATAACCAACTATCCAATCTTTCAAACAACCATTTAACAAAATTTGAGTCCAAACAATAAACATTTACAACCATAAACATCTCAAAGTCCAAAATCCAAACATTTTATCATCCTTAATCATTTCCATCATGGACCCTTGGTTTGAAAAAATCATTATGCAAGATAAAAACCCTATGCCTATTACCTTGTGCGAGGCTCATGCAAAACCCAAAATCACAATCAAAATAGGTCCTCAAACCATGCATCCTTTAAATGAGATATTTTATCCAAATCAATCAAAAAATCCCTTTGACAATGATGATGATGATGATAGTCTTGTAGATCAAGATGATATCAAGATGACAATAGCATTAACTATGAGATCATTACATGCAAACTTTCCATAAACCTTCATCTCCCACTCATGAACATGCAAGAATATTTCAAACAAGAAATGACTAGCACTAGCTATCATGCCAATCCCAAATACACATCTAATGGTCATCCTTATGGTACCTTTGGTAAGGGAAGAACCACTTTAGACCAAGGTCCTCATATTCAATTCATATCTCCAATCCCAACCGCATGTGAAAACTGTTTATCCTATGTATCCTATTCAAATCCTCCATCTCATAATCCTTACATTCCAACTTATCCCATCAATCCAAACCCACTACATCCAAATCATCCTTTTTAGATTTCCTCCAAGGACTTCTAGTGGAGGAAAAATCTCAAACTAGAAATCACAAATTCAATTAGTGTACCTCTCCCAAGCCTATCCAAAAGTCACATAGTACCATGCCTATCCATCAAGCACCATTATGCAATCAAAATCCTAACAACATGCCCATGATCCAAGATCAAGTGCAATCATGCAAAGATATTATCAATCACAAGCCTATTAAGAATGAACTAGAGTCTTCTAGTACCATACTTTTCCATCAAACACCATCATGTAATCCATGGCCTATCAAGCCTATCAAAGAGTCTCTTACTAGAATTTCAAGTCAAAATCTATCATGCAACCATGTTAATTATGCAAAACCTATCAATTCCATCCAAGAAACCTTTATTTTCATCCAAACTCAAGATCTATGTCAAGAATCAAATCTAAAGTAGGATCAAATGTGCACTCACCCAAATCAATATCGAATTATCCAAGCTACTTAAGATCAAATTATCCAAGTTATTCTGATACATCTACAAATATCCATTCAAACGTGGATTTATAATGCAAGTATGGACGCTATCAATAAAAAAGATTTGTATTAAACAAATATCCATATAGGCATACATCAATATCTGTCTATATAAGTATAACATATATACAAAATAGCCATATAGGCTTACAAGAATGCCATATAGGCATACAATGTCAACTATGTACAATACAAAATATATGTCCACAAATGCCATATAGGCATACAACAAAGGAACACAATAAAAAGTCATTCCCCTCTGGCTGGTGAAGAGAATAAATCATGAGCAGCCTTTGATCTTTTAGGGGATGGAGACGCGCATGTGGGTGGTCTACTACGAACCCGAGGGCTACTCCTCCTGTTTAGGTCTTCCTGCATCTTTAACTGTTACAATAAAAAGTATAGACATTAATATATAGAAATTACATGTTATAAAAAATGAAACATTTAACAAAATAATCACTTACCGCTAACATATAATCTGTCTCCTCGCTTGCCTCAGTAGCAGGAATAGGCCCTGGTGATGTCATGTCCTATAGAAACCATCCAAATAGAAATTAAACTTCAAATCAATAATCTTTTGATTTTTCAAAAATAGACAATTATAACAATGAATGTAAATTGAAATTTACTAATCTGCCTCATACCCCTGTCAATGCCATGGAGCTATGAATCGCAGAGGCCACACCCTGCTCCATTGCCCTATGAACATGGGGAGGTGTCTCCGCAGCCTGCATCATCTGGAAATAAAACAACATTATTCAATTACGAAAACTATAATAGTGATGCAAATCATGGCTCCTAACATACACACACGTTCATCTAAACATGGAAGTACACACAATAAAGCACACAAATCACATACAAAAATTTAGTAAGTACAATTCATTCATTAAACTATTTATTTTATTACCTCTGTAAAGCTTTGAAGTCCACCACCGCTGGCAGGTGTTGCCGTGAAATTTATAGTATTAACTTATTCAACATCCAAAATTAGATATTAGAATACCATTCATATAATGATGCTATTCACATGTAATATTTATAATTGTTTACTAGTTACATACCTCAACAGTAGATGATCTAGTGAAAAATGTAGGTGGAGAACCACTGAAAACTGCATCGACGCTATGACCCTGAAATTTCATTAAAATCATCAATTTAAATTAGTTAATCTTGTATTTCAAAAATAAAATTTAATAAATTAAATTCAATAAACTTGCTAATATTTACCTGAGTATCAAGGCCGAAAATCTCACTCAGGAGGGTATTTGTCATCACCATCTGCTCAGCTGCAGATGTAGCCTGTGCACCTGCGTCCTAACTGTCCATGGGGTCATAACCACAGGCTGACCCGCAAGCCTGACAAGTATGGGGTGGGACCCTACTCCTCGCACTATCTCCCAACCCACTTTGTGTTGTAGGACCGACATGCTCTATGATGCTCTGGGTCAAGGCACTAATCGACTGAAGTGTATCGAACTCAACACTCTCCTTCACAATGGAAGGGATAGAAACATGCTCGTGGGCTGGTCTGCTGATTACTTGTCTCACTACCCACTGTGGGTCAAGACGTGCCCCTGGTCTATCTTGTACTGACCCCCCACCTCTACCCTGGAAGTCCCGCATATCAAAATAGTTTGGCACTTTATTAAGGACAAACTCGCAGTAGAGTTTCCTCAAAAAGTATTGTGGGACCTCATTATTATTGCATGGAGGATGGTCAAAAACCATCCACCACCTCTGCCCAAAATTGTCCCTTATCGCTTGGTTGTTGCACCAATGGATAGGGAACCTCTTGCATGTAATGGGTGGAGGTTGATTTGTTTGTGGGTTTGTGAAAATTGAACACAAGTCTAATTTTGTAATTTGTAATTTTTTCACATCTTGGTATGACAACTTGTCTGCATAGTAATCTCTAAACTCTCTCTTCTTATTCGTCCAACTAGTTATTTGCTTGCTAATTAAATCTACATTTGATAACATAGACTCAAGAGATTCGGCAAGCGTGGACCTATGCAAGGTTGAAGTGGAAGGATCTTTCAACCTTACAATTATATCTTCAATTTTCTTTTTGTTGTTTTCAATTTGCCCCATTATATTTTCTTGTGTTCCAGGGGCATGTCGAGGAATGAATGGAGGAGGTTGTTGTTTTGCAGGTATTTCCTCCTCAAGATTTTATGGATTTTGAGGAGGAGGAGGAGGTGCATTAACATTTCCTAACAATTAACGAAATATACATCAAAAATCAACAAAAACCTACCTATTTAGAAACAAATTCAAACAAAAAAACAAATATAACTCACCTCTTTGGCGTGCTCGACGTCGTGGCGGCATTTTGGTGACAAATCGATAAGCTTTTTGTGTTGAATGGTGTTTTGCAAAACGCAAGCGCGCTTTCTAAGGTTTGCAAGCCGCGGGTAGAGAGGAGAAAATAGAAAGAAATGAAATTGGAAACCTTTTTTTTTTAATTTATAGGAAGTCATAATGCGAGCGCGTTATAACGCGCTCGCATTATGACTTAATTTTTTTTAAAATTAATTTGGCCACTTTTTGGCCCCCCATCTTCCTGCACTTACCCTAAGGCCTTTTGCGATTAACGCTTTTTCAATGTTGGTTCCTTTGGATATAATTTCGACAAAGGTAGTTGCGCTATGCAGTTGCAGTTGGAAAGACAGTTCAGGGTGAAGAATTTGGACGAAGACATCGATTTGTTGCTTTTCGGGCATTTGCCAAGTGAGTTTGCTGGCTATATTCTCCAGCATTGTAAAAAGGATGAAAAAGTCTCACCGTTGTGTTGTTTGTTGTTAATGAGGTCATTCATAATGATCTTCTGTTCTATGTTAAACGTAAAGTGGGATACGAACTTATGTGCCAACTCTTTAAAGGTTTTGATGCCCGAAGGTAAGTGTGAAAACCAATCTAGAGCCTGTCTGCCTAGACTTCGAGGGAAAAGTCATAACAAGTATGTGTCATTATGAGCCACCTCAAGGCATGCAACATAGAAAGTGTGAAGGTGATCACTCGAGTCCCCTTTCCCTTTATATTTGTCAAACTGTGGTACTTCAAAATGAGGAGGGAATGGTATCATTTGTAATGATTTATCAAAGGGATATGGGCATACGTCCTCAAAAGAAAATATTTTCTTATTTTGGTTTAGGCTCATGTCTATTATCCATTGTTCCATTTCATCGATTCGTTTACCATGTTGGACTAAAATTGATTGTGGTTGCTGTGCGGGACCCTGGTGATTCGGTGGAGGGATATAATAGGTCATTTGTTCGTTTGGTGGATTTTGTTGTGACAGATCATATGATGGGCCCTGCATGTCTTGGGGTTGGACAAAGGTGTTTTGAATATCACCACCAAGTGGAGATACTGTGCTTGTGTTTGGTGTGGGGTTGATAGTGTGTGTTGGTTTCGCATGTGAGCCAAAGGTAGCATGGAAGTAAGATGAGGGTTGTGTCGAGACCAATGGACCTAAGGTGGTGGCATAAGGTGGTTGCTTCCCAAGGGAGGGTGATGGGTTAACATATGAGATGTTGGAAGATACGTTCGACACAATAAGTTGACTTATAGGGATCATGTTTGGGTTGACGTGTGTGGTTTGACTTGGTTGACTAGGGAAAATATGGATATGGGGAGTTTGAATTGGTTGACTAGGTGGTGTGGGGATATGTAAGGTTTGGATGGGTTGACTAGGAGGTATGATGACGTGTGAAGTTTGGATAGGTTGACTAGGAGGTATGGCAATGTATGAAGTTTGGATGGGTTGACTAAGTGGCGCAAGGATATGTAAGGTTTGGACGGGTTGACTAGGAGGTATGACGATTTGTGAAGTTTGGATAGGTTGACTAGGAGGTATGGCAATGTATGAAGTTTAGATGGGTTGACTAGGAGGTATGACGACATGTGAAGTTTGGATGGGTTGACTAGGAGGTATGAGGACATGTGAAGTTTGGATGGGTTGACTAGGAGGTATGATGACGTGTGAAGTGTGGATGGTTTAACTAGGATGTATGATGCCGTGTGAAGTTTGGATGGGAGTAGATACTTGAGATGATCCAATATGTGACACACCTAGGTTGGATGTAGATGGGGATTGAGTGGCATGAGAGGAAATAGTGTTCATGGACATAATGATCTGCGACACACTAGGCCCCATAAGTGATAAGGATGTTCGAGGTGTATAAATGGGTTGGCTAGGTAATGGTGGCACGGGGGGTATAGTAGGTTTGGTGGACATCGTGACAATAGCAGTAGGGCAATTGGTTGTGACATTGGTAGGGCTCTCTTTACGAATTTGAGATAAATCAAAGTCGCCAGGTAGTTTGACACCCTCTTGGAGCAATTGTAAAAAGATTTGTTCTCGATTAGCATTTATTATTTTGTTTGAATGTCTCACAACCTTGGGGTCTTGTAAGTCCTGTAAGTCCTCATTGGATGAGTCATCATAGACTAGTAAAGGTTCTAATTTGGCTGTGGACAACGAGGGCTCCAATTATCGTTGTTGAGGTAAGTTTGATGAGGATGATTGTCCAATGGTGTAACCCTCAGGCAAGAATAGATCAGGTGGCATACCGGTCGTGAATTGGGAAGCATCTATGAGGGGAGTAGATTAGGTTTCTTCAAGATTGGCTTCCATGGCTGCCCTATATTGGCTCCTAGTTTGTGGCATGGTTAGTTGAGTTTTTTATTTGATCAAATTTTGACGATTGGCTAATTTGGTTTAATGGCTGACTTTTTGACCTAGTTTGACTGGTTTGACCTTGGCTAAATGAGGTTGGTTGATTGACAAAAAAGATTGACTAAAAATGGGGTTGGCCAAAGTCAAAAGACTTTGATTGATTGATGTTGGTATGGATTTGACCGCTGCCGAATGGTTGACTAGGATGGTTTTGGTGATTGCGACTGGTTAAATTTGATGTAAAAGCTTGACTGGTTGAAGTTTTGACTAGGAGGTTTGACTGCAATTCGGGGAAAACCAAAGGTGACACTCTATATTGCAAAGGTGATTGAAGGATAACGCAGAGGTGACAGATGATGATACAAAGGCGACCGACTGCATTGCAAAGGTGATGAAATGACAACCACAGGCGACTAGAAATACTGCATATGCAATTGAGAATAGTGTAAAGGGAAACTATTGAGGCTCAAAGGCAATTTTTTCAGGGACCGAAGGTGCATTTGCAACAAAAGAATAGGCTAACCAGAGGTGGCATACCAGTGACCAAAGGCAATTCGCAAAGGTTTACAAGCAACTGGGGTTTGACCAAAGGCGACTGCATGAATATCAGAAGCAATTTCAAAGGCTGCAAGTGTAGTTTTCTGTTTACCAAAGGCGGTTTAGCATTGTCCAGAAGTGATTTTGCATGGACTAGAAGCGGTTTTGCATGGTTACAAGGTAGATTTTGTTGCATATTTTGGTTTTGGACATGATTTTTTGGTGAATTTGGCAGAGATAAACACAATGGCAGACAATCATACACAATGCATACTCAAACATTACATCCTAAGGTTAGGCAAAGGCTATATTTGTTGGGTCCCCTAGCTATGCTTATTCAAAGAGGGTAGCTCTAGGATCTTGGTAGCACCGACTCCCCCTTACATTGCACTCACTTCTCACGCATACCAAGATCCAGGTTTCCCAAGGCTCATCCCCCCACCGAACCTTAGGATTGTCCCTGCTACCTCAGCTAAGAACCACATGAATCAGGGTGACTTCAAAGGTCCCACCTTGTGCACCAACAAATATGGATTTTTTGGCCACTAAAACATGGTTTTTAGTTCAAATTTCTATCCGAGTGGCTATATGTGTGGCAGGACTACTCTCTGTTATGGAGTCTCCTAGCCCAAAGAGGTAACGCTCAATGGGGTTTTGGGGGGGTTTGCTGTCAGTATAGCATATCAACACCCATTGCTTGCGACTTTTGGTGCAAACCCATTATTCATCAAGTGGATTGGAATGGTCTGGCTTTGACCTGTTTCCACCTGGGTTGTCCCCTTCTCACAATGGGAAGGCAAGCCTGCCTAAAAGTTAGCAACACATTCTCTTACACCCCAGATCTGTTGGTTAGGGAGGGGGAGAGGATACTTGTATTGCTACCTTGGGCTACAATTAGATGGTTCAAGTAACACAAGAAAATTGAAAATAGACACGAAGAAGACATGTTTGTTCATTTATCCCCCAAATTAAACTATCTGAAAGATCATTTTAGAGCACCAAACTTAAGTGTGCCTATTCTAGTATGAAAAATTGGTTTGTAAACTTGGACCGTTCGACCTATAGACGAAATTAGCATGTTTTCAAACACTAGTCTTTGACAAACGAGGGCAACAAGATGCACAAAGAAGCCATTAGATCCTGAAAAAACCTAATTCTATGCAGCTAAAACCAAAAGCAACTTAAAAAAATAGATGCAACACAAAAATGACCAAATGCGACTCTATTCTTACCATAGGCGAGATACCCTTGTGCAGACGTGACTCTCTGTTGACCAGAAGTGATTTACTACGGACTAGTGGTGACTTACAACTTACCAAATGTGCATACAACCTTAAGATATGATCAAAGTCTCAAAAAACCCAAAAATCTAGCTAGAAAATTAATTTAACCAAAGGCAATCCATTTTAGATCATATGCGAGTTTCTGCGATCCGTAGGTGATTCACTACATGCCAAAGGCAATCTGCTGCATGCTGAAAGCAATTTGCTGCAAGCCAAAAGTGATTTGCTACGCTTCGAAGGTGAGTTAACATCGACCAAATGTGTGTCCATGTTCCTGAATTTCACAAAATAGAAATTTTAGCAAATTTCACAAAATAAAACAAAATTTATCTAGACGAGGGGTCCCATCGGGCGTGCCATTTTATGTATGCAGGAATTTTTCATCGATTTAAGCAAATAAACACAAAAACCCTACAAACTAACAATAATCTAATCTAAGAACATCAAATGAAATGCAAAACCAGAACAAAGCAAACTCCCTTAGATTTATTCGATTCTTGTGTGTTGTATGTGGATTGCTTCCTCATAATATGCATCCAATATGATAGAGGGCTTCCATGGTTGAAAGCTTGGATGACATGCAAATGACCAAAATATGAATACACTAAGTAAAATGACTAAGGCATGACAAACTAGATATGCATAATGCAGAGCCAAAAAGCAGATTCAAGAGAGTAGAAGGGCAAAAATGAGACCAAAGAGAGGTATTTATAGCAAGAGAGAAGATGAAAGAGATGGTGAGATCAACGGTCGAGAAGAGTTATGAGGAGAAGGACGAATGTGCACGCGACACATGTCTCCTCATGAGTGTAAATAATTTAGAAGTTTCCATAAATGGTGGAGTTAACTCCCATTTATATTTTATTTAATTTTGATTTTTAGTTCATTTCTATTTGAGACTCGTGCACATGGAGACAAAAAGGGAAGTGGGAAGTGGTTGCCATTTCAAAGTAATGTGGATGTGGAGAGTGAAAATAGAAGGTGGGTAAAATAATTAAATACCCATTAATATTTAATTTATTTATTTTTAAATTAATAAATAAATTAAATACAAACGTTTATTTAATTATTTATGTAGAGGAAAATGGAAAATAAATAAAACTTAAGATTTTATTTATTTCATAAGGTAAGAGGGTGATAATAATTAAATAACTTAAAGTTATTTAATTTTATAGAAGAACAATATGAAATGATGAAAATTAATTAAATAAAATATTTAATTAATTTAGAAGATAATGGCGATGAGTGAAGAATAACTACGAGATGATGGAAATTAATTAAATAAAAATATTTAATTAATTTAGAAGATGGAGAGAGAAGGTATGGTTTACAAAATAAATGTGTTAGACAAGGTAATATGAACAAATGCAATGATGCGACCAGATGCAACAAATGCGACGAATGCGTGAATGCGACATGAGTCAATTTTTAGTGTCTACAGAGATGGTGAAGGAAGATGCAGAGTATGGTGAAGGAAAATTAAGGAAACCAAAGAGCAGAAATATCCTTTCAAATATGGTACACTGATTCTCTGCTTATTCTTCTACTACATGCAAGAATTGCTAAGTATGAAGAATCGATTCTAGACAAGTGATAAACTTATTGCAATTCAAATTAGAAATCATCTGAATAGTATAGGAAGTATTAA
Organism: Cunninghamia lanceolata; assembly: GCA_027924645.1. Classification (NCBI taxonomy): domain Eukaryota; kingdom Viridiplantae; phylum Streptophyta; class Pinopsida; order Cupressales; family Cupressaceae; genus Cunninghamia; species Cunninghamia lanceolata. The sequence goes on along the minus strand of BSBN01000467.1, from coordinate 1,787,359 downwards.
TTCTTAGAAATCTACCTTGTGGGGCTATTTCAAAAATTTCCAAAGCATGATGTAGTCAAGGGAAAGAATCCCTAAGGCAATTGTTGAGAAACACAAAGATACCATCTGTGTCATGGTTACCAAGGATCAGTGTTTAATGGAGGATGTGGAGCCCAGAACTATTTGGGTTAGTGGAATATTAGAAAATTATGCTCAACATGTATTAAGCAAACCCAGAGATCCTAAGGAAGAAATATTTGGGACTTATGAGGAATTGCATGCTAAAATTCATGTTGAAGTGAGAAAACCTAAGATCTCCAAGAAAAAGTAGAAAGCAACAGAAGGAATTACTATAAAACATGGGTTCACAAAAGAGCAAGTGACAAAGATAAGGGAAAAAACACAAGCTGCTAGGGAAGCAGAGGAAAAGAGAAAAAGTGAATCAATTGGAGCTCTGGATGAACCCAAGGGTGAACTGGAAAAGCCAGAGGGCTCAAGAAGAAGAACCAGAGGATCCACCTCTGTAGAAGCTACATCCATTCCCTCCAATTCCACACCATCTATAAGTATGGAAATTTTCGGCCACCAGTTCTAAGAGAAAGAAGACTAAGGCCAAGAGAACGCATGTAAGCATAGCAGTTGATGAAGAAGCAACAAAATCAAATGAAGATGTCAAGAAAATGAAAGGTGAGACTATTAAAGCCTCTGGAAGTAGCAAGGAGAAGCCCTCCAGAAGGAAGAAACCTAGCAAAAGATAGAAGGTAGATGAGCCTCAAGCCACATTAACACTTGAAGATGTATTAAAATATGTCACTATTGATGGAAATATGAAACCTGTGGCTAAATTTTATGATGATTACAATGATGCTGATAAAAGGATTTTGGAAGAAGATACCATAAAGTATTTGAACATATACAATAGAGCTCTCATTGAGATCATTGGTGATTTCCTAGATACCTTGGGAAGTATTCTGTCAGCCAGGAAGGAAGTTGCTATGGATAAAGACATAGAACTCAGAGAACATACATTGATAAAATTATGTCTGGATATTACTCCAGAAGAAAAGGCCAAAATCTCCAAAGCAATCAACAATGAGTTCAGGTCAAAGAAAAGAGTGAACACACTGATGATAGGAGAAATTGATAAAGTGGTCAAGGAAATAGAGGAGATCATTTTGGAGATACTAAAGAAGTACAATATCCCTACCATATATGACAATGAAGTAACAGATGGTGGAAATGATGCATCTATTTCAGAAGTGAACCCTAAACAAGAAGCAAGAAAAGATGACCATGTGCCCAAGGAGATGGAAGCACCTATAGTAGAAACTCAAATAATACCTCCTCTGGAAGAGCAAAATGGCAAGGAGAAACTAGAAGAGGAGCACATCAAGGAAGCCTCTCCACCAAAACAGAAGAAGGATGCAAATAAAGACATGAATTTAGAACAAAAAAAGAAAGATGAAGTCTCTAGTGCAGCAAGAGACACTACAGAGACGGTGAAATAATTTTTGAAAAAGGATAAACAAGTGCTAGATGAGCCAGACTTACTTCATGGTCTGATAAACCTGGACACCATGTCACCGGTACAAAAGTTCAAATTGGCTTCAATTGCACAAGCCAAGGCACAAGAAGAGATGCAAAAATCTCATGACCAAGATAGTAAGTTGATTAGTGATGCCACCAACATTTTAGAAAAGATGATGCCAACATTTCAAAAGGACACCTCATTGTCCCTCGTTGATCAATTCAAGGGCCTTTTGAACTCTGTAAGTACACACTTTAAATCTTTCAAAAAATTTGCAGAAGTAAAAGTTAGAAGAGAGTTTGATGAAAAGACACTGATTGAGTTAAAGGTTATGATAGCAAATGATAAAACTATATTAGAAAATGGAATAAAAGGCATACAAAGTGCTATTGAAGAAGCCTGTAAAATATATAAATTTTGCTTATCTTGGCCAAAAGTTACAAAGGAATTAGAAGAAAAAATCAGAGACTTGGAACTCAAACTGCTTAATATCTTTGAGACATATAATTCGATAGTTGAGTCAATAAATGCTAAAGAAACACAAGCTGTAAACATTCATAGTTATTTGGGCACTCTGATGAAGAAAAGGGAAGAAATCAGAGACAAGTTGTGTCAGCTTAGGGGACTGATAAGTCCAAAAAATGATTCCATGACCAATCTGGCAGATGAAGCCCTAAAATCACAAGCATTAATTGATACAACATCAAATATACAGAAGGTAGAAAGTTAGTCTTTCTAATAAATGGCCACATACAAATTTTGGAAAGTGCAAGGAATAGATGAAATGGAGAGATAGCTCTGATAAAGACAATCTATAATGATATTCTACCTTCATTCATAAATTGAGGTAGAAATGTGCACCTATACATATGTGGCAAAATAAGATAACTTTTGACACTTTTTGATAAGTTTTGATTCTAGATCACACCCTTTGCCATTGATGTCAAAGAGGGAGAAGATCAGTGAAAAATGGATAAACATCTCAGGGGGAGTAGGAGAATGAAGTGTATATAGTAAGGAGGAGCAGTCAAGTATTTTTCACTAAGTGTTGCCATCAATGCCAAAGGGGGAGATTGTTGGCAAGAGACACTGCTCTGATATAGACTTGTATGTTGTCATTGATGACAACAAGGCTCAGAGATCTCATCAGCATGATAGGAAGACATAACTCTTGAAGGTCTTATTGGAATTCAGATCCGGTTGGCAAAAATGAATGAGTATGGGCAAGAAATAGAGTAAGGGACAAAAAGTGGATCAATGTGCTTCTACAAATGAAGACCTAGAAATGCAACTCAGGTATAATGTTCATAATTGTTTGGTGTTGTCATATTCTAGCGATCAAGTCCTGACTTCCTTCGAAAGTCACTTGGAAGAAATATCTAAGTCCAGATAAACAAAGGTATAACAGAGACAATGAACAAGGCACAATATAATGGTTTGCATTCCTCCGCAAGTACATATTTTGTTCTGCAGTTCTAAAGGTATGTCAAGTGGTCAGTAATGAACATTGGATATGATTTGTGAGGTCCCATTTGGTCCATAGTGGAAGTTATGATATGACAATCGAATGACTCAAGTATGTTCTTAAGGGTGAAGCCGACATACATACTTGATCTTCAAACGGATAAGGTATATTATATGGACACATGTCTTAAGTAGTTAAATGTTTTGTATGAACCTATATGAACATGCTTATGCAAAGATTTGGGTCCGCATAACATATAATGCATTGGATTGGACCGAAAAGCTACAACTTTCTATGAACATGTTTCATATTTTGGATGCCATCCTGATTATGGATTAAATCATGATGCAGACATATAAGAGCGATGAATTTTGGTTGATGTAAAAATTATGTGTTATGTGATCGATGTGAGCATGACTAAAGCAGATTAGAGATAGAAGTTCAATGATGATGAAGACTCAAGATTCAGTATTCAGTTACTAAATGACTACACCCTGACATACTGATAGATGCTTTTGCAGTATTCATATTTCCTATATAATTTCACTTGTACTTGGCAGTGATCCATCTTCATTTTGGCAGTGAGCCTTTTGTGAGAAGTGAGCTCTGGGTAGTGAGCCTCTTGTAATTCAGTATTTCTATAACTAATAAAATTCTGTGGGTTAACCCCCACCGTGGTTTTCCCCTTTTGGGTTTTCCACGTTAAAATCTTGGTGTTCATATGTTATGTCTTTATGGTTGTTGGTGATTTGTTTAATTTGCTTTCACATAATTGAATTTGGTAAATGGATAAAAGAGCAAGTGCATAAATGGTTTTATAGAACACTGATTCACCCCCCTCTCAGTGTTCATTGTATTCAACAGAAACAACATGACTGCTATTAGACACTTAGAATACATCACGATACCACAACCATAATACAACACCCTCATAAAATAGGGTTACCTTCTATGGCAAGACAAGCCAACAAAGTATCTACCATTAGATCTAAAACCTACTAATGAACGGTCTAGATTTACAATATATCATTAATTTAATGTATGTCGGTCATTTAACAATTTTTGTTAAAAAAATGTTAACACACATCCCACTCCACCCCATGCTCCCATTGTATATTACACCTATCGGTGTAACTAGGAAATATATATAAATATATATCCTATCAACAATAAACCTTATATAATTGCAAGGTTGAGACACATTTTCCCAACAAATCTCCCACTTATCGAACACCTTGCTAGAGCAACGAGAGGGAGTAAACATCATCTCTTAATTGCTAGGGGCCAAAAGGCCCATAGTCTCTGAACACCATCTAAACTTTTCTGTGCTCACAGGGTTAGTTAAAGAATCAACAACATTCATCAAAGTCTCTACCTTAACCAACTTCACCCTACCATCTTCGACTATATCTCTAACAAAATGATACTGTACATCAATGTGCTTGATCTTGGCATGAAATGTTAGGTTCTTAGCTAGACATATCACACTCTAACTGTGGCAATAAATTGTCACTGCACCTTGTTTTATTCCAATATCCAAACACAGTCTCTTAAGCCAAATGGATTCTTTGCAAGCATGAGTATCTACCATATACTCAGCTTTAGTAGTGGACAAAGCAACCACAACCTACTCATCCAACTAATTGCACCACCAAATAAAGTAAACACATAAGCACTAGTGGATCATCTACTATCAATATCACTTGCCCAGTCTAAATCCACATAACCATGAATATCAAGGGAAATATCGTCTTCAGTCAAATTACTAAGATAACACAAGGAATACTCTAAGGTACCTTGCAAATGTCTGAAGACTCTTTTAACTGCATCCCAATGAACTGTACCATGATTAGACATATATCTGGAAAGAACTCCCACTGCTTGGGCAATGTCTAGTCTAGTACAAACCATAGCATACATCAAACTTCCAAATGCACTTTAGTAAGGCACTTTGCTCATCTTTTCTATCTCTAATGGATATGTTGGAAAATCTGAAATAGATAACTTTGGTCTAACTAAAAAGGGAACACACAATGGTCTACAATCCTGTATGTTAAACCTTTGTAAAATTTAACTCACATACTTACTTTGGCCAAGCCATAGCTTTCTATTCACTCTATCTCTTCTAATTTCCATCCCAAGAATGTGTCTAGCTGCACCAAGGTCTTTCATTTCAAATTTAGTAGCAATTTGAGATTTCAGTTTTAAAATCATGCATTTCCCTTTACCAATAAATAACATATCATCAACATATAATGCAATAAACAGGAAACGATCACCATCAGTTTTATAATAAATGCAATGATCTGATTTAGAATGTTCAAATCCCAAACTCATCACATATGTATCAAATTTCTGGTACCACATCCTATGACTCTATTTTAGGCCATACAGAGATTTCTTCAATTTACAAACCAAATTACCTTTACCTTTCACCACTTAGTGCTTTGGTTGTGTCATATAAATATCCTCCTCCAACTCACCATGAAGGAAAGCAGTTTTCACATCTATTTTCTCAACCTCTAAATCCTAAGCAACAACAATAGAAAGAGAAAATCTAATGGATGTCATTTTTGCAATAGGAGAAAATATCTCACCATAATCAACACCCTCAGCTAAAACCAAAGGTGATCAGGCTCTGATACCACTTGTAAGGAAGCCAAGGTAGAAGAACAACTTCCTACACTAATCTTGAGAGGAGACTAATGCAAAACTTTACAGATCTTTAACAGTTACAGAAACTTAAACAAAAATAAACATAGATATCATGTATACCACAACACAGTGATTTACGTGGGGAAAACCCTTTCAGGAGAAAAACCCCACACTCCAAAAGCTGCCCAATATATTATTCAGAAATCACAAAGATTACAATATACTTGCAGAGAAAGATTCTCATAGGAGTATCACCACTAGAGATCTAGAGACAACACGACCACTATCAAACTCTCAAAATACATCATGATACTACAGTCGTAATACAACACCCTCATAAAATAGGGTTACCTTCTAGGGCAAGACAAGCCAATAAAATATCTACCATCAGATCTAAAACCTAATAATGAACGGTCTAGATTTACAATATATCATTAATTTAATGTATGTCAGCCATTTAACAATTTTTGTTAACAAAAAATGTTAACACGCATCCCATTCCACCCCGTCCTCCCATTGTATATTACACCTATCGGTGTAACTAGGAAATAAATATAAATATATATCCTATCAACAATAAACCTTATATAATTGCAAGGTTGAGACACATTTTCCAAAAAGATCTGCCCATGTATTGTATATAGAAGGACTAACCAAGTTCAACCAAAACTCAACAAGCAAGCCAAGACTAAGGTTAAACTACTAGATGATGCATAACAAAATAACACAAGCTATAGGAAACAAGCCACATGGATCAACAAGTACAATAGAGGTAAGAGAGTGATTCAAAACTTGTAAAATTTAGCAAAAATGTCTAGGATAGAGGTTCTTGGGCACCCTAGGCCCTTTCTAGTGTTGGGCAAAAATTCAAACTCTTTCGGGCCTGTATTTATCTACACTGTCTTCTCTCTGGAAATCAACCTTTGAAACCTGTTCTTCTCACCTACACACACAAAGAGAGGTAAAAGGTTGTGTTGTTTTAAGGGTTTGCCTCAATCAAACCCTGTGTTGGTGTTCCCACCTCCACAACAGTGATTGATAAGATCCAAGAGTGTGTGCCCTAGTAGGGCAGAGGCCAAATCTGCAACAATATGATAGATAATGATGATAATAACCACGAGATATCCAACCTTAGTTGATGAAGACTTAGCACCAACAAAGGAGAGTGATGAAGAGGGATTCAAACTTCCTTCAAAGCCTGCAAACAACTTCAATAGCATTCACAAGTAGAAGACAATCCACACATGAAGAAACCTTGAGTATAGAACATCACATGAGAGAAAATTCACATCCATCTGGTTAGGTGTAAAATGAACTACAACACACACTTAAATATGCATTCTTGCTTACCTTCGGCAAATAAAACAACTTTAGGCCAACAAATACAAACTAGGGGAATGTTCTAAGCCAACACCGGAAGTTGGGGATAAAAATCTGAAGTGGGACCAGGGCACTTGGGCGCCCTAGACCTTTAGCCCATAAACTTTGCAAAGTGTCTTTAACAGAGGCTTAGTCTAGTCCTAAGTTGAATGTCGGGTTTATTTGTCGGGATTGAGATATTTATCATTTAGATCTCAAAGAGGTATTAAAATATGTCCTAATTACCAAAGGCAACAAGATAGGTCCAACCTAGGAGCTAAACTAGGTGTAGAATGCTAGTGTACACATTTTATGATGTTACAGTTTCAAGGTAGGTACATACCATTAGAGCTAGCACTGAAGCAAACATTGACTTCATCTTCCCCTTGTGTAGAAGTGAAGAATTTAGATTCATATACTCCTTGTCTCCATGTTCCTACCAATATTTTAAATTTATGAACTTGTCAACCTCTATTTTTGTAATTTGAATTCAAATCCTTGCTTTTTCCTTGCCTACAATAGGGATTTTACAAGAGGGAGGTCTTTTATCCTTATAGCTAGATATACGATACTAGGGGAGAGGACCTAGTAATTAAACATGCTCCAATAGTTGTGATAGTAATTGTGGATTTAATGCCCACTATTTTTAAAAGTATAGTACTTGTAGTTGTGACTTTAAAGTTGTTAGTGTTGATCATAAGTACTTATAATTTAATGAAATACATTTTTTAGATCTAAAAAGCAACAAATCATGTGATGCCACATTAATGCACCAACAAAACATGACTTAATGCACAACTATTATAAATTAATGCACAACTATTGATCTAACCTTTTTTGGGTCTTTTTGGACAACTCAATAAAAAGCATGCTAATGTGGCATCATATTTGATGATGAGGACTTGAAACCTTAATTATAAGTAGGGGCCTTGCCAAGTAAGCTACTGTAAAGTTTTTGGAGTAATTCAAAGTTGCCACGTATGATTTTGAGAGGCATTCAGTTGGGGTGCTCAACTACTGGGTCCTCTCCCCCTACAACAAATTTGTGCTCATCTCCCTAATTAGTTGTCTAATGCAATACTATGGAGTCTAGGGACTTCTGAAAAGGACAAACCTTTGCAAGTTATCCATGCTCATGCTATAAGTAGTACCTAAAGGAAATATTCTTGTAATCAATTGCTACTCCCATTTCCATAGTCATTCTTTTTAGGGAGGATCTTTTTGATATTTATATTGACAATGATGTGGGAATAATTTGTTGATTGTCAGGAACACTGAGAGGGGGGGGGGTGAATCAGTGTTCTATAAACCTTTTCTTGCACTTTTACTTTTAACCATTTCAAAGGATTAAAAAAATAGAAGAATAATATACAAATGAATAACATCCACAAAAGCATGACATATAACACCAAGATTTTACGTGGAAAACCCAAAAAGGGAAAAGCCACGGAGAGGATTAGCTCTCAAATATATATTGCAATCTTTACAAAAATGATGTTCAGGCTTGGTCACTACACGGGCCTAGAACATGCTGGCTTATTGCCATGAAGAACAACTAGGTCTAGTAGGCTCACTGCCTCAAACCTAAACCTAGCAAGATTACAATAAGTGTTGTTAAACCCTATTGAAGGATCACTGTCGGCTCACTACCTTGATGACAAAAGATTGCTTCCAATCATATCACACATGAAAACTAAATACTGCTTAAGCATCTGCCACTATGCCAAGGTGCAGTCATTTAGCAACTGAATTCTGAATCCCAAGTCTTCATCACTGCTAATCTTCTAACTTTGCTCTGCTATTCACATCCTCGCATCACACACACACTTCTACACCACACATCCACTCAACTGAAATTCATCACTCTTATATATCCGCATCATGATTTAATCCGCAATCAGGTCGGCATCTAAGAAGTGAAACGTGTACATAGAAAGATGTACCTTGCCATTCAATCCAATGCACTAAAAGTTATGCAGACCCAAATCTTTTCCCAAATGTGTTCATATAGGTCAACTCTAATCATTCAATTACTTACATAGATCCTCCAAACATTAACTCTTCTCCACACAATGATTAATATACTTGTCGGCCTCTTCCTTAAGAGCATGTTTAACAACTTCATCTGCTGACTTACAACTTTTACTAAGGATCTCAAAACACCTTCAAAATCATATCAAGGACTCTTTGCACATTCCCAATCTTACCCTTAGAATTGCAAGGCATGATATCATCTTGCGGAGAAATGCAGACCATCAAAACTCAGACTTTATCTGTCAAATACTATGCCGATACTTAGCATCTCGTAGCTAACCTTCTGGTGGACTTCAGATCTCCTAACTCTAGAATAAGACACTTCATATACGTGTTTACAACACCTTGAAACAACATAATAGAATACTTATCTGCGAAGGAATGCGGACCACTGTACTGGACCCTGTTCATTGTTCCTACTATACCTTTGCTTATCTGAACTTAGACAATTCTTCAAGGTGACTTCCAGAGGAGATTAGGACTTAACCTTTGAAGCATAATACTATCAAACAACTGAGAACATCATACTTGAACTGCATTAACTGATCATCATCTGTGGAGACATACTATCCAACTTACTGTCCTCTACTCAGAATACTTTACATACTTAGCCATTTTCTATCAACCGGTCCTGGGATCCAATATGTTCTTCTGGAGATATCTCTTCCTATCATGGTGATAGGATCTCTAAGCCTTGTTGCCATCAATGAAAACATACAGGTCTATACCAAAGCAGTGTCTCTTACCAACAATCTCCCCCTTTGGCATTGATGGCAACACTTAGTGAAAAATGCTTGACTGGTCCCCCTTACTATATACACTTTATTTTCCTGCTTCCCTTGAAATGATTATCCATTTTTCACTGATCTTCTTCTCTCCCTTTGACATCAATGGCAAAGGGTGTGAACTATAACCAATTTTTTTTTGAAATTACAAAATTTTATATATTCAGCCGCATATTTTTAAGCACAATCTTCATCTCAATTTAATACTGAAGGAAAAATGTCACTATAGACAGTCTTTATCAGAGCTATCTCTCCATTCCATCTATTTCTTATGCTTTCTAGAATGTGGATATGATGGCCTGTCAATTAGTACAAGTGAATTCATGGCTTCATCTATAACTTGTTCACTTCCAGTGCCAGCTAAGATGTCTGCAGTGTCTCTTGCTTTCTCATATATTTTTTCTCAACTTCATTCTGAAGGATTTATGTCCATATTTTATTGTTCTATGTTTTGTTCTGATGTAGGGCTCCTTAACTGTTCCCTATCTTCTACATCCTCAATTTGATACTCAGGAGATAGATTCGTTTCAATTCTGCCTATATTGCCTCTATGATTGCTTCTATAGCATCACTCTTTGCATTGTAATATTTTTGTGATCTAGTCCAACGACGAGAGAAAGGATCATACACAATCTTACCTTTTCTCTAAAATGAAAGGACTTCTAAGTCTTTTAACCTTGTTTTGATCCTGTCTACTTCTTGATAATCATTTTTTTTCTCTACAAGCTTCATCTCCTTCCTCAGCTTATCCTTCGTAGCAGCAAGATTTGATGGCCATGCAGAATCCATTTTCTTCTCCTACAACGTCTACTTTATAGTTTTTATAGAATAGATAGAATTATTTATTTCCTTTAGTGCATTTTTCTTCTCTTCCACATTAGCTCTACCAAAAATTCGGCCCTTAGTGTGCTCTAATTCTTGTTCTCATTCCTTAAACTCTTTCTCAAGAGGTGGCAAATCAGATACCCTCTCCATCTACCATTTATCTGCACTATTATCACTGCCCCAAACACAGTCCAAATACTTGTTGATAATCCTATTCTTAAATTTGTAATGCTTGTCAACATTTGTTGTGTCTACATTTCTGACCTATGCAAAGATGGTAAATACGTTGTCCTGACCTTGACATACTAATCCCAATTCTCACAAAAAAGCCCACAATGTTTTTTTCAAAGAATGGCTCCATGAACCTCTTGGCAAACTTTGATCTTTGGATTGTTATACTGTTAATATCTTCAAAGGAAGGAATATCAAAATTTGTACCTTCTTCATCACTATCATCTGGATCTCCATGACTGCTTGGATTCTGATCCATGTTGCTAGAGAACAATGGACTAACACTAGAACTAGCATGAGATTTTCATCTGCCAGGTGAAGAATCCCATCCTTTAGGTAACCTAGCAGTGTCCCTTTGCTTCCTTTGCACATATGAATCTTGTGCCTTCTGTCTCATTGCAACCAATTCATTTAAGGCATTTTCTTTCGCTGTCTTGGTAGATTTCATAGAAGAGCACATTCATGAAGATGGTGGCCCTACATCTTTTCCCCTCTGATTCCTCTGCTCTTTCTACCAAAATCATCTCCCTGTCTAGTTTAGACACCTTTCAAATCCGTTTCCTATCTTCATCATCTTTGTACAAATCACTCCCAAACAATAATCCATCATTGTCTAAATCATCTCTCTAGCCCACATCATCATTATCTTTTTCACTAGAATCAAATCTCTTCTTCAAAGGCATTCTTGACCTAGATGTCTTTATATCATCAGAATCATCCCCATTATTAGAATTGGAATCACTACCATCATCTGAAAAGGAATCATATTTCTTCCTCTTTGTTGGAGCTTGATTCCTATGCTTTCCATTATGGGCGTTAGTTCTACCTGCTGCCTCCAGTAGCAAATTCTCAAAATTTGCCATAGTCCTTGCTTGATTTACAACTACTACAAATATGACCTTCCAAGGGCTTCTATATGTGTGTGTGACCAAATAGAATCTTTTATCCTCAGTCAAGAGGAGAACCTCCACGGCGTAGGTTGAAAAATCATGCAGTTCATAGAACAAATCAATACACAGTTGCGCCGAATGCAAAGAGATTTAGAAACCAAAAAAGTTTCTTTTTATCCTCTTCACAATTTGACCTAGTCGTCATTAAATGCCCATTCCAAAAAGCTGTTAAACCCTTTACTGTAGAATATAGTTGCTTAGGATTGCTACGTAATAAGCCATATTGACTCTTTTTCTTTTGGTTCTTCCTTTAAGAGGTGTCACATCAGATTTTATCATATACCTTCGTACCAGATTCTGGCACCCACTTTCTAGCTGGGGATTTGAATTTTCAACACTGCTCCTCTTGAGCCAGAGCTCTCGATTTACTTCTCGGAGGAAGTATCTGCACCAGATATTGGTGTGGATTGATCCTTGACTTCTATTACTTCTTTCTTGATCCATATCTTATCCATTTCTTTCTTGGTTTCAACCTGATCAACTTTCTCCTTTCCTTTATCATTTCTTTGCCTATTTTCCTTTCTTCAGAATAGTGATTTCTCTTCACATTTCTGCTTCTGCAAAATCTTGCAACATGTCCAAATTTGTTGCAATTTAAGCACATCACATTCTTTTGAGCTTGATTCCTTCCATTGATTGAATTTGATCTACATTGATTTGCCATATGTCCAAATCTATTGCATGCAAAACACTTTCCATTAAATGGTTGATTGTTCCTTGTATTTTGAAAGTTAGTTCTTATCGAGATTCTGCATTCATTTGATTTGTGTCCCATTTTATAGCATGTATTGCATCTAATAGAATTCTGACTTACTTTACTTCTACATACAATAACTTTATGACTAGTTCTATTGCAAATGAAGCATTTACCTTTGAATGATTGTTCATTCCTCTCATTGTTGAAACTTTTCCTGATGTGATTTCTGCATTCATTTGTTCTATGACCAATTTTCTTGCAATTTAAACACTAACCAGAGAATGATGAAATCTTTTGATTTATTCTACTCCTACACTGAGTAGCCATATGACCAAACTTATTGCATGAGTTACAATAGCCATTGAATATGGGTACCTTTGTGCATTTGGTTGTCTGACTGGAGGTCTTCTAGGTCTTCTTTTCTGATTTATGGGCTAGTATCCTTTGTTTTGCCTTGACTCAGTGCTTATTTGACCAGAGTTTGAACTTTCTCCTTTCTCAAATCTTAAACCATGTTTGTCATCAACATTTTTCTAGCTAGCAATCATTTCATCAAACTTTGCAGTACTTATCTTGAATTTTCCTTCAAAACCTTAGGCCTTTTCCAGATCTATTTTTAAATTTATAATTTCTTTTTCAAGTCTTGCACAATCTTCTGATCTATTCTTCACAATCAAATTTAGATTATCTTCTTCTCTTGTTCTTTCTGTAACTTCTGCTTCCAAATTATTTAGGGCTTCATTTGCTGATAACAATTGGTCACTGACTTCTTTATATTTGACTTTGAATTTCTTAACTTGCTCTTTCATCTTTAAGATGCATTCATCAGCTTGTTGCAAGTTTTCTTTCAAATCCCTGACCTTTGCTTCAAAATTTTCAAGATCCATAAGAGCTACTTCTAGTTGGTTGTATCTCTCATAATTTCCATACCTTCTTGCTACAATGATCATACTATCCCAGATCTTCCTTAAGTTGTTAAACTTTTTCCAAGGAACCTTGCTCTAATACCAATTGTTTGTTGACAAGAACATTGAGAGGGGGGGTGAATCAGTGTTCTATAAACTTTTTCTTGCACTTTTATTTTTAACCATTTCAAAGGATTAATCAAATAGAAGCATAATATACAAATGAACAACATCCACAAAAGCATGACACATAACACCAAGTTTTTACGTGGAAAACCCAAAAAGGGAAAAACCACGGAGAGGATTAGCTCTCAAATATATATTGCAATCTTTACAAAAATGATGTTCAGGCTTGGTCACTCCACAGGCCTAGAATATGCTGAATTACTACCATGAAGAACAACTAGGTCTAGCAGGCTCACTACCTCAACCCTAAACCTAGCAAGATTACAATAAGGGTTGTTAAACCCTATTGAAGGCTCACTATCAGCTCACTACCTTGATGACAAAATATTGCTTCCAATCATATCACACATGAAAACTGAATACTGCTTAAGCATCTGCCACTATGCCAGGGTACAGTCATTTAGCAACTGATATCTGAATCCCAAGTCTTCATCACTATTGATCTTCTAACTTTGCTCTACTATTGGCATCCTTGCATCACACACACACACACACACACACACACACACACACACACACACACACACACACACACACACACACACACACACACACACACACACACACACACACACACACACACACACACTTCTACACCACACACCCACTCAACTGAAATTTATCGCTCTTATATATCTACATCATGATTTAATCCATAATTAGGTCAGCATCCAAGAAGTGAAACATGTACATAGAAATATGTACCTTGTCGCTCAATCCAATGCACTAAAATTTATGTGGACCCAAATCTTTTCCCAAACATGTTCATGTAGATTAGCTCTAATCATTCAATTACTTACATAGATCCTCCAAACATTAACTCTTCTCCGCACAATGATTAATATACTTGTCGGTCTCTTCCTTAAGAGCATGCTTAACAACTTCATCTACTGACTTACAACTTTTACTGAGGATCTCAAAACACCATTAGAATCATATCAAGGACTCTTTGCACATTCCTAATCTTACCCTTAGAACTATAAGGCATGATATCATCTTGTGGAGAAATGCAGACCATCAGAACTCAGACTCTGTCTCTGTCAAATACTATGCCGATACTTAACATCTTGTAGCTAACCTTTCAGTGGACTTTAGATCTCCTAACTTTGGAATAAGACTTCATATACATGTTTACAACACCTTGAAACCACATAACAACATACTTATCTGTGGAGGAATGCGGACCACTACACTGGACCCTGTTCATTGTTCCTGCTATACCTTTGCTTATCCAAACTTAGACAATTCTTCAAGGTGACTTCCAGAGGAGATCAGGACTTAACCTTTGAACAATAATACTATCAAACAACTAAGAACATCATAACTGAACCACATTAACTGATCATCATTTGTGGAGACATACTATCTGACTTATTGTCCTCTACTCAGAATACTTTACATACTTAGCCATTTTTTGTCAACCAGACCTGGGATCCAATATGTTCTTCCGGAGATATCTCTCCCTGTCATGGTGATAGGATCTCTGAGCCTTGTTTCCATCAATGACAACATATAGGTCTGTACCAAAGCAGTGTCTCTTGCCAACATAATTGATCACAATTAGGCTTCTAGTGACTTTTGAGGTAGTAATTTATTCCCTTGCAACTTCTCCACTTCTCACAAGAGAGGGTGCATGTGAGTATTCCCTTGGTAGAGGGGAAAGTTTTACCCAAACATAGACAATGTGAGGAAGATCCTTTGCTACATTAAGGCCAAGTGACTAGCATTTCATGAACCATAATACTTAGTTGATTCTTATCTTGCTTGGTGGAGAATATAATCAGAAAGTTGCCTTTGAGTATCATTAAAATGTCCATTGAGTTAAATGGTCTCTAATTTCCATGATCCTAAGAACATAATGTTTGGGCTTGGAAAGTCTCTGATGAATTTATAGCTCAAAGATTTATTTTTTTGCTACTAGAGATTGTTCTTTGATTCAATCATAGAGAAGTTGAGGTTGAGAGGAGTGCTCATGCATAAATAGACTCTATTCTCCTCCTTAGATGTGGAAGGACCATCTTCTAGTAGGTCTTTGGGTACGCTAAAGAATCCATTCTCATTTATGGAGGGGAAGAAAGGTATTCAAATAGTATTTTTGACATAATGAGGAATAAATCCCAGTTGATCCTCCTTGATGTGTTACTTGGTAACTTGAGAGGAGGCCATGGACTTAGAGAAAAGTAGGTCAAGATTGCTAAATTGAATAAATTTATAGGTGGGTGGGAGAAAAACATATATGTAGTGAAGGGATAATTCAAGTTTAGTAGGGATGCATAGGAAAAAACACAATTCTTTGGAACTAACTATTTATCCATTCAACATAAACATCGATGTGGGTTAGGTAAAATTTGGAACATGTATAATTACAACACAGGTGTGAATAGTCTCTTCCGAGAGCTCTATACTTGGAAATGAAATAGAAATAGAGTGCTATTTTTAACTCTCATTCTCTAATTTATTGTAGTGAAGTAAAATATAAAATTTGAAAATTCAAATTATATTTATAGGTTTTCTAAATTTTTTTTTTCAAATTTCTATAATTTTTTTATTTGTCCTCTTCCTACCTTTTTCATGGAACTTGCAGTATCTTGGTAATTATAGCTCCTTTTTCAACATAAGTTCTTCATTCATATGGTCAATTACTTAGTCCTCTTCCATATGTTATCATTATTTCTCACATTCTTTCTCTCTAGACTTATTATTTCCTCTATCTTTGAGGTGTGTTTTTCTCTCACTAGATGTCCCCTTTAATTCAATATTCTTCATTCTAATATATTTTCTTCTGAAGGTCTCTACTATAAGAAATTTTTCATTCACTACTCCAATCTACAAATGGTCTTAGATGGCATTTTCAAACAAGACATAAGATAATTGGGATAGTTGAAATGACAGGTTTCAACATTAACATTCTCCTAGCCAATGACAACCATTTTCCTTTCCATGTTGCCATCTTGTTCGAGCATTATTCTAGAAATGGGTCCCAAATTGGAGATCTTCCACAACCTTTGAAAAGTGGGATACCCAAATATTTGCTTAAAAATATTCCTACTCTAAATCCCAACTTTTTTGCCACTTCTACCTATTTTTTAGGCTAGTGTGAAAGAAAAATATTTTTGATTTAGTGGTATTAACTTCCTGACTTGAGGCAATGCTATAACTTTCTAATTTTTTCTTAATGCTACTTTCTTCCATAATGAGGGATTTTCCAAATAGCATTGTATTGTCTGCAAATTGGAGATGAGTTATGCAGTCAACATTATCGGTCACCTTAATTGATTTCCATAATCCAAATTATCCCACAAACTGGATTGTTCTTCCAAGCGCCTTAACCATTATTATAAAAATAAAAGGGGAGATTGGGTCTCCTTGTCTTATCCCTTGAGAGATGGTGAATAAACTTTGTGGACTCCCATTGACCAAAATCACTAAAGTTTCTTATATTATCTATGTATGGTTTTTATTTTCCATCTTTGGTCAATATAAAAAACACTATGATTTGAAGCTTTATGAATGAAAATATAATTGAATAGTTTGTGTTGTTATATATTAAAATCAATACATCTTTGAGATAGCTATTAAAAATTTTATTATGAGAGATTGTCGTTTTTGAGTGGAGAGATTCGTTATTGAAAAATATCCAAAAATATTAATTTCATAAATATTATTTCTTGCAATAATGACAAATATTTTGGCTCATACAAAATTAAAGACAATCTTTCAAATGATTTTCCAACATTTCCTTTTATAATTTATAACTTGGTCTCAAGTGTGTGTTGCTAAATAAATGCAGAAGATAAAGTGCATACATTGCCATTTTACCCTCTTGTTTTACACTCCCTTTGGTCTTGTCATAATATAATGTCCTTAAATGGATTTCTATACAACCCTTTGGTTAGGATTGACTCATTATAGTGTGACACCTTTTTTCCCAAGATTCTTCAATTCTGGCTTGACATCTTTTCCTTTTCCAATAATCCTTAACAAATCCATTCAACTACAACATTATTTGTACCACATTTCTTTATATGTCAATTTTAAGGTCTCTTGTCCTTCATATAGTTTGCAACAAAAGAAACAATTAAACAATTAATACAAGGGTGATTTGTAACACATTTTTTCTTCTTAAGATTATCCAAGTTAATCTTATAGGGTAATTTTAGTGTACTTTTATTAACCTTAAAGTATTTTCTAATCATTTATAATATTTTTACATTTATTTTGATAAAAAAAAGTATTATTATATATTAAATACATTTAGTTATTCATAATTATTAATAACATCCATTTTTTATAAACTCAAATTAAATTCTCTATCACACCTCAACTAGTATTGGTAACTTCAACCATAAGTGTATGTTCCTATATTATGAAATTCATTTCCATTTATTAGTATGTAGGAAATTTGGGATGGTTAGTATTGAGTCCTATAATACTATTCATATTGGTAAGAATATTTTCCATCTTTGAGTTATAAGGCTTTAAGTGATTAGAACAAGTGTACTTATTTTATCAAGCAACTTGTAGGGAAGATGGAAATGTTGAAAAATTGATCCTTAGCTAAAAAATTATCTTAGATGAGGGAAAGTATTTAATCAACATTTTTTAAAGATGGATTTGTTACATTAACTTAGGTTCAACAAAGAGAAAAACTAAGAGAAAAACTGACATAATGGTTTGTTCTTAAACCTAAATGCACATAGTTATCTTACACATTATTCATATCTTAAAATAAGAGGAAAACACGCTCTTCCCCTTTGTTGAAATAATAGTTTTTTGAGGTCCAAATTATTTTGTGCTTTTAAAATGAAGAAAAAATGTTTTCTCTTTGTTAATAAGATGTTGGATATCTTCTAAATAAAATATAATTTAAAAAAATCACAAGGTGATAGAAAATAGATTAGAAAATAGGAAAATTTATTTCTTATGTCTTTGGTATCTCTCACATTAGTTGTGTTTTCTTATGATGTCAAGTATTTTTTCATTTTAAATTTCCTTACTGGTGGCCATGATAAAGAAAAATGTTCCATAGTGTAAAGTACGCATTCCATAACAAAAAGTTACTAAAGTAAATAATCCACTTATTTATATTAACTCAAATAAAAAGGCTAAATATTCTATATATATCAACAATAATGACATTACATCTTACAAAATCCACATGCCATAACCAAGTGTTAGCACTTATAAAAGAATATACAATGTCCATCTTACACTCTCATGCCATAAGTCAACATAATGAATAATAAGGTACAATAATCAAGTACAAGTAATGAATAATATATCAAATCACTCTCTCCAACCACCACTAACCCACATGGTCATCTGCAAGCCGAGAGACGGGAACATGGCTTAGGCACTTTTCCGCCCAACCATGAAGCAATCACATTCCCCTGGAATCCTTCCTAACATGAAGGATACCTAGCCCTACACGAAATGCCCAACAACCTAAAAGCAACTGGTAGGAGGGAACACTCGATGCAACCTGATGTCTAAATGGAAATCTAAATGATGATTTGCAAATATCTCACAACAGGATGTGGCAGAGAAATATACAAATAAAGTTCTGCTAGACAATCTTTCATCTATTTCAATGAACATGGCTTGGCCCAAGCACTTAAAATAGTTATGGTCAAATCCTGAAAAAGAGGAAAAGCCTTATCTGTTTGCCCACATTTGGCATCCTAGCCTGAAAGTAACCCAACATTCACACATAAAAGAACTACTTTCTTTTCAAGCAAATTGATAACACATACTTTTTCCTAGATACAGTTACTACTTATTTACTTTTGCTCAATCAACAAGAATACACTTTCAAGCAATAATCAATAAGGAGCATCATTCCTTATCCCATATTTCATTCACAATTTCTCAAAATAAATAAATCTACATCTAGATTTGCATAATTGCAAGCAAGTTCATAGTTTCATACAATCAAATGATGACAAGGATTTTTGAAGATATGTATATAGTTTAACAATGCCATATTTTCCAATAAAACAATATTTAAGCAAAAAACATACGAAGAAAGATTGGATAAATATATCCTAACTCTGCTATAGGGATATAGTCAAGTCGCCATAGGAAAAGTTAAATCTGCTACAAAGACACCATTTAGTTCACTACAAGAACATAGTTTAGTTCTACTACAAGATTAAATAACTATGACATGATTACCATAAACTATTGTGACAGAAACCATCTAACTGCAACATGAATGAAATAAACAGTAGTGACAGGGATAAAATAAACTGATGTGACAGGATAAAGTAAACTATTGTGACAAGAGTATATACTAAAATTAGGCTAACAACAACATAACACTAAGGTTGATTTATTTTAATAGGCCAAAAGAGATTTATTTTAAGGCCAACAATTTATAACAAGAGGTTGTTGACAATGCAAACATGCCGAAAAGAGAACATTGCAGATACCATTATACTCATGCATTTACAATAATAAAAGGCCATTGAATAAATTACTGGCCACCCAGTCCACATAACTTAGGTTGTTCTAACCAAAAGAAGGTCGATACATGGGTATACAAAAGGCCGATCAACATGCCATCAAAGAAAGAATACCACACAGACACACAATTTATAGCATATCTAGGTAAAAAAACATAAAAAGGTCAATTTAAAAGTAACAAATAAGCCATTCAAGTAACTTATAGGCTAATGAAAGCGATCAAGAGGTCGATGAAAACAACATGCCAGTCGATTTAATCATATAAAAGCTGATCCAATCTAACCAGAGGTAGTTCTAACCAAATATAGTTGAGGCCATTGTTGCAACTTAAAAATAGACAAAACAATCTTCTGATGCCAATAGAGGCAATATTCAATCCGTTTAACATTAAAGATCGATATTGTATAAAGAGACCGAATTCATTAAGATTCTGATATTAAACAAACATAGGTAGATTTAAGGCAAAGGTCGACACAAAGAGGTCGATCAAGGCAGCACAAAGGCCACAAGAAAAGGATAGGTTGACTAAAAAAAAGGAATAACTTGTAGGATATTGTTCAAATAAAAGTATACCTTGCTGCTAAAAGTAAAAAGGATGAGGCTCTAAATATACTCCTTTAATCGAAACAAGTATTGGTGAAGTAGCTAGGAAAAAATAGACCACTGGAAGTTAGAAACAAGCCAAAAGAAATAGAACCGATCGATAGAAATTTCAAAGAAGGCCAATATAAAATGGTCAAACCAAGCTTAGAGGCGGGCAGTCATTCATCAGACATAGAGGATGAAATTCACAGGGTGAATACTATTAAACATGCAGCAGGAAAGTCCCACAGCAATAAAGCCAATATCATAAAGTCCAAAAGGCATACTTCATAGTCTTTAAATACAACCATTTAAATGAATAAAACACAATGATCATTTGTAGATTCAAGAAAACTTTAGAAAAGAGTACCCGATTGTTCACGCTTTCCTTGGTGAATTAATCTCTGCCTCTTGATGTTGATGATCTCTCCTTTCTCCTTTTTGTCACTGGTAGTCTCCTTCTCTCCCTCCATCCTCATTCCCTCCTCTATTCTCCTCGTTTTAATGAATAATAATGCCCTCCTAAAATTTGGTGTTGTATATTTAGATCCACTTTTTATTTGAAACTCCAGTTTTGTCTCCTATTTGCATGCCTTTGAATACCACCCATTTCTCCTTTGCAATATTAAACTCCTTTATTACCGTCGCTCCCAATTTTGCATGGAAATGATTATTTTTTATTTTTTATTTTTTGTTTATTATATATATATATTATCATATATTTATCTTTAATAATATATTTTTATTTTAATCTAACAAAGATATTGTTTTCAAGCATTAGTATAATATTTTTATAGAAAAACACTTTTATTAATCATAATTAAATAAAATCATATTATAAAATTCTATTAGTATAAGTTAAAAAAACGTAAAATACATGGCTAACAATGTAATTCAAATAAACATTTTGTAGCAACAAAATTTACATTCATTAACCATCTAAAATGCTCAACATGACTAGTAACCATATTACGATGCATAAGTAAGCCACTCAATAATGCAATATGACATGAAGCTAAGTGAGTGTGTGCATGCATCAGGTTTATCCATCATCCCAACTCTTTCCGACAACTAGAACACTTCTACCTCAACCATGTTCCTATCTTCGATATTTTTCTTGTATTCAGTCGCACTTAGATTTGCGTCAATAGGTTAGTCCTTATAATTATAGTCGAAGCAAGGCAAGTTATACATCCATAATATTACCAATCATAATTAATCATCAATCGACTTTCAATTTTTTATGCATTTTAAATATCAACTATCTTACCTTTCACACACGTGGAATCACTTAATAGTAAAACAATCATAGTAAAAATGCTCAATAATTTAAATTATAAACAAAGTCCAAAACAAGATGTGACACATAAGCTACTAACAAAAAAGAAGCTAACGAAATTTTCTCTAGGTACATTGTGATAAAAATAAATATTGAATTTTGAAAATTGCAAATTGACTATTAAAAAGGATTTTTGACTTGACACAAGTATTTTTATACCTTTATTCCAATTTTTAGTAGGATACTATTTTTATTATTTATTGATGATTATTCTTAAAATACCAAGGTTTTTATTGAAGGTAAATGTTATTACCTTCAATAATCGTTTTAGTACTTTCAAGTTCACAATTGAGAAATTTACATCCCATTAAATTGCTCAATATAATTTGGTGGGTTATACATGAAATAATTTTTATGATTTTTCTAGACGTAAAACACTAGTTAGATTTTATTACAATCCATAATAAATCTAGGTCATGAAGAAAAAATGAAATCATCTAAGAGATGATGTGTTACATGTTGAGTGGCATAAACATGTGCATGTGGTGGTAGGTAGAAGAAGTGTTGAATACAATTGATTATTTTTTTAGTTATATCTAGGTAGCGAATTATATGATGTGAACCGTACAAGAATATGGTAAATAGTTAAAAATACTTGAGAATAAACCAAGAATATTTAAGATCACTTATTATGTACATACTTTAAAACAAAGTGAATACATTCTGTTATTAAGGGAGTGAACTTTTTTAGGCACTCTAGTAAATCTAACATATGATGATTCATAAATGATGCAAATTATAATATCTACATAAGTAGAGATCATGTCATGTCTGGCACTACATGAATATTTATTTTCTAGTAACTATTCCTCCCATGGAATATATTGAGACAAATGTAGAGAAATTATTTGAAGAAGCATAAGAAAATATCATCATTTAGAATAGCCAAAAGGGAGACCATTAAAGATAGAACAAAAGAGTTTGTTGGAGATATTTCCTATGTTATACATCACTACCATTGGGTCAAGGTTAGATGGTTGATCTCGTATCACTAATACATATTCAAGACCATGGGTTTTATAATGTTGAAGCAAATCTACATTTAATGAACGCAATAGTTCATTTAAAAAAATATAAATCAACAATGAAACATTGTAGATGAAACAAACTTACGTGATGTATGCAAATTATGATTCTCTATTTAAGAATGAAACTTGGGAACCTAACATTCAATAAATATGGGACCATGTGTAGAGATTTAGTAGATTCTTCAATGAATTAAAGTAGCCCCTAATTATGGTGCAATAATACTTATTAATGTTAGCATAAATAGTGGCTTTATCTAATTAGTTAGTTTTTAGTCTACTTAGTTGAAGTCATGTTCACACTAAGCTTAAGTCTTCACTTAGGGACTTTTAGGAGTTTTTATCAACTCATATGGTTGAGACATGTGTCCTCATCCTTTTGAGACACCTATTGCATGTTTACTTGCCACTTGCTCAAACACTTGTCATTTGAGTTTACAAGTGGGGCACTTTTGGAGGGGTAGTCAGTTGTTGATTCCTACCCTCCTACCTCCTCTCTCTTGCCTATTTATACAAGGCATATTATAAATTTTTACTTAGTTTTTAAATATATGTTATTGGCTTATTTTGTGCAATTTAGCTTGTGGAAGTGATTCTAGTTCTTGCTGGTTGATCTTGGTTGCTCCAACATGGTATCAATGCCATGCTAGCAAAACCCTTCTCATTTTGAGTGATTTCCACACCAAGCTTTGTCAAGAGTTCATTGTGGAGCCAAACGAAACTTGTCATTGAGTCAAAAAGGCCCAAGATAGTGAAGATAACCCTTCGTTTGGTGAATTTTGTTAGTCATTTTTTTGCAATTTTTTTTACCTCTAGCCTAGGGTATTGTACAACCATACATCAATTTTTGTACTTGTATGAATTTTTGTAAAAAAATATTTTTTGTAGAGGGCACTTTGGCCCCCTTCAAATTTGGATTTTGTGTTGATTGCTTTGTGTACAAGTTTTTTTTTGAGTTTCAAGGCCTTTCGACCTGGTTTTGGGCACCCTCGACCTCCATTCTAGGCACCTAGTTTTAGAGGCTACGACTTGACTCGGTGCCCCTGCACCCATTTAGACTTTTTCATAGTTCCTTGAGCCTTGTTTGTGGCTCCTCAGCCCTGCTTTGTTCATGATCAAGCCTTGTTCATGAGTTTTCAAACATTAACGCAAGTGGTTTTTGGCCCTATTGGGCTCTACATTGGCCCCATTGGCCTCCTATAACCTCAACCCCTTCAACATTTTAGGTTTCCCTCTACATTGGGTGCAACTCTGTCTTCAACGACCTCACCTTACAATTTGACCTACCAGTCTTGCTCTGAAGACCTCGACCCACCGATCTCCATTCAGCATCCAAGGAGGACTTCTAAGACTCTTCATTGGGTTTGGATTTATATCTTTAGGTGGAAACTCCACCCTCACATCAGCCTCACAGGCCCTGTTCGACCTTAATCTGGCCCACCAAGCCCATCATTCAACCCATTTGACCCTTAATCCAACCACACAAACTTGTTTCAGCACCCCTGCACCCAAATCGGCCTCACAGGGCCACATTTCAGCCAAGTTGACCCTTGACTCGACCCATTTGGGGCTCCACCAAGCCACCACTAGGGCACCACCGGGCCACCACCAGGTAGCCACTAGGCCACCACTGGCCCCTCCAATAGTCCTAGAAGGGCTATTTTTTTTAATTTTGTGATAACTTTCACCTATTGAGGCTGATTTTTACAAAATTATAGTCAATGGAAAGGCGTTTCCATCACCTTCATTGTGGTGAAATTTTTTTTCATAAATTTTGTTGTTTTAACTAATTTTGTAAGCTCCTAAGTTCAAGTGTGTTAAAAATTTTGTCAAAATTTTATAATTTTTTTCAAACACATCAAAAAAATACAAGTATCTTGTTTATGCATGTAATTTTTAGCTTTGGATAGCCATTTTCTCCAAATTGTAAAAATCACCGTGTTTTATATAATCAATTGATTTTGGCTTTCCCCTTGCAAAAATTGCAAAAAAATCTTGTATAATTTTTTTTTCGGGGGGCTTCTAAAAGCAACAAATAATAATATTAGGGGGGTTGTCTTGTGTATTTCGCATAATGGATATAATTCTAACTCCATTTAACTTCCATGAATGGAAGCAAAAAATAGAAATCCAACTCAAGAAACTAGGATTATATTGTGTCACAATGGGTTTGGAACTTGAACCCACTTCAACATCTGAAAAGTGTAGTGTTATAATCATAGTGATGAAGCCTATGGTACCTTGTGTGTCTCTATTTCTCAGGATCTTCTCTTTCATCTTGACTCCGCCACAACACCTATTGAAGTATGGACTAAGTTAGAAAGTTTGTTTAGCAAACAAGATGTAATGAGAGGGCATCAATTGGAAAATGAGTTAATAAGTCTAAATCCGCAAGACTTCACAACAATCCAAGATTTCTTCACTAAGTTGAATCTACTAAGGTTTCAACTAAAGCAATGTGGCATTGAAAAGAAATATGAGCAATTGATCCTAAGTATTTTGTCTGAACTTGGTCCATAATATTCAATATTTATTTCATCTTTTTATACTATAAAGAGTGCATTTGGTACAAACTACACTATGCAAACACTTGCAAAATTTGTTGTTTCTCTAACACAGGAGCAAGATAAGACAATTCAAATTGGTGTATTGAAGTCTTCCACATCACATACTCTTGTTGCATCTACGTCTTCAAATCACAAAGCAAAGAAACAATCTAGGGATCAAGATAATGGTCATCAAGATAAGGGATCAAACTCACAAGCTCCACCTGATTCATAGCCCTCATCAAAAGGGAAAAGTTCAAAGGAGAAACTTGCTTGTTCTTATTGTAAGAGAATTGAGCATGAAGAAACTAAATGTTTTAAAAAGAAAGAAGATGAGTTCAAGAAAATTATTCAACAAACTCAACTTGAATTGTCTGAACTAAAAGCAAGTATTTCTTCATCTTCACCATCAACATAAAAAAAATCAAAGGGCAAAGCACTTATTACCTCTATAGTCTTAGATACTAGGCGATGGATCCTTGATTCTAGAGAATCCCACCACATGGCCTCTTCACCAATTTTGTTCTCATCCTTACACCACACAAATATATCAAAAATACTGGTGACAAACAACACATATATTGATGTTTATGGGAAAGGAATTGTTGACATAGGCATAGGATGTCTTACTGATGTCTTTTTTGTTCCAAAATTGTCACACAATCTTCTTTCCATCTATAAAATTACCAATAGTGGGATAGGGAAGACTATTGATTTCACCTCAAAATCGATCATCATACAAGATTTACAGAGCAAAGAGGTTGTTGCAGTTGGAAAGGTTGACAATTTCTCTCATGTTTACAATTTTTTTCACTTTGCACCTAATGATTTATTCTCTACAATTCACACTCATGAATCTAGTGTGGATAGTTCATCAGAGGTACAACTTGGTCACTTGAACCTTCATGTTGTTCAGACAAGCCAACCATCACATCCACCATCACTCATTGCTTCATAGAGGGATTCTATAGATTTCCTGTAGTAGGATGTTGTCCTTACGTCTCTTGATTTTGTTTCGCTTCCACATGTGGTTTCTATACAACTTCCTAAGATTTCATTCCACTCTCTAAATTATGTGAAATATTCAGAGAGCTACTTTGTTCTTCTCACTTGGGAAGATCACTTGCACCTTTCTATAGTTCTCTTTCTTCCATAGGGAAGAAATGTTGTTTGTCACTCTGGGATCACTTTCAGTGTTCTTCTTCGAGCATTAGTCAGCATTGCAGTATCCATTATTCTACGGGGGGCTCTCTAGTCTCTCTCTTTCTCTCCTTTGGGAGGAACATTTCATGTAATTTTGTGATAGATGTAGTCCTTGGGGGTCATGTTGAGTCCTCCTATCTTTTTAATTTGTACATTTTTTACATGTATCATTTCTCTTTTGGAGAGGGGCTTTTCACATCGGGTTTTCTCCTTTACTCCACTTATGAGAAACTTGTTTGTACATGGGTACCTAACATGGCCTAGTAGTTGGGACCCATCATCTTTATATCACTTCTCCCTAAGTTGCACTTAAAGGGGGTGTAAATAGTGGTTTTATCTAACTAGTTAGTTTTTAGTCTACCTAGTTGAAGTCCTATTCACACTATGCTTAAGTCTTCACTTAGGGACTTTTAGGAGTTTGTCTCAACTCATATGGTTGAAACATGTGTCCTCATCCTTTTGAGACACCTATTGCATGTTTACTTGCCACTTGCTCAAAAACTTATCATTTGAGCTTACAAGTGGGGCACCTTCAGAGGGTTAGTCAGTTGATTCCTACCTTCCTACCTCCTCTCTCTTGCCTATTTATACAAGGCATATTGTACATTTTTACTTAGCTTTTGAATATATGTTATTGGCTTATTTTGTACAATTTAGCTTGTGAAAGTGATTCTAGTTGTTGTTGATTGATCTTGGTTGCTCCAACAATTAACACCTATGTAGACATAGATTTCATATATTTATTTAAAAGTAAAATATAACTATCTCAACAAAAAATATAAAGAGATTACAATTTTGATCATGTAGATTAATAATCTTTTAATATATATTTAAGATAGTTTACAAATATAGCTCAAATGAGCATCTAAGTCAATTGATACTAATACTTAGTTCTTTAATACTTATCTCCTTATTAACATTTAGATAACAATTGAAATTACCACTAAAAGTTGGCTGATCCCACAATAGTGTGTCCCACTTGTGAGACATCCTAGTTTTTGCCTAAAATCACATATTTTTTAAATTTAAGGCTAGGGGGTTTCTATCCAAAGGGCTTTGATCTAACCCCCTTGGATGGAGCCCCTTTAGGCATAAATCAAACTGCTAATGGAGTCTCCTTTGCACCTATAAAATGCTAACAAAAAACAATTTTGCTTCACCTTTTGGAGGATCAAATGAAGTCATTTGAAAGTATCATTTCTAAGTATGTATCGCTTAGTATTATCTTTACAAAAATTATAATATGTATTATATTTTCTTTAATATTATATTTTTAATTTTATAATGAATGTAGGTCCATTATGAAAAAACAATGATCTATATTCAAGACACTGGGAAAAATAACATTGTTAGAAAAATCTTAAAAAATGCATTACACTCCACGTAGATAACCTTGTTTCAATGAAAAAGAAAAAAATAATTCTAATATATATACTAAGAGAAATGTGTTGCACAATAATATATGTTTAAAATTTTTAATAGTACTAATTCAAAAATTAATAAATAAAATATTTAATAAAAAATTAGCAAAAAAATATTCATACACTAGAAATTGGAGTTAATAATCTAATTCCAATAAGTCATGAAAAAATTTTATTTGTAGTGAAAGTTATGCATTATGGAATAATGTCACTCAATAAAAATAATAGAGAAAAAATTGTTGAAAAATAAAAATAAAATATGATAGAAATAATTTTTTATTTTTTAAAAAATATAGCTTAAATCCACATCGCCAAATAATAGAAGTTCAAGAGTCACCACTCATAATTCTATTTTAAATGTCACTTTTGGATTTGAACTTGATATTAAATATGAAGTAGTATGTTCAAATATTTTTAAATCACATATTAGTTTGATTCACTATTTCCTTGTTATGTACATATGGTAAACAAAGAATGGCATATTTTTATTTCATAGAAAAAGTATAGAAAGGAATTTCTCAAGACAAGTGATTTATTGCAAACCAAAGGTGAATTCCATTTTAATTGTTGTTTTCCATGGATCAACTAGAACTTGAACCTATTAGATAGATTAATGATCTTGACCATAGTATTTTATACTTGATATTAATTATGAAGTAGTATTTGAACAAATATTTTCATATCACGTATTAGTTTGATTCACTATTTCCTTGTTATGTACATATGGTGAACAAAGAATGGCATATTTTTATTTCATAGAAAAAGTTTAATGATCTTGACCATAGTATTTTATACTTGATATTAAATATGAAGTAGTATTTGAACAAATATTTTCATATCACATATTAGTTTGATTCACTATTTCCTTGTTATGTACATATGGTAAACAAAGAATGACATATTTTTATTTCATAGAAAAAGTATAGAAAGGAATTTCTCAAGACAAGTGATTGATTGCAAACCAAAGGTGAATTCAATTTTAATTGTTGTTTTCCATGGACCAACTAGAACTTGAACCTAAGACCTCCCATGTGCATGTTGGGGTGCTCTATCATTGAGCTATCAAATTTTTCTATGACCAAGAGATTTTGGTAGGCTCCTTATTATGGTTCAAGTGTGGCTAATTTCTCCAACACCCCCTTGATCTACACTTTAGTGCTTAGGGCTCCTTGTCTAACTCTAGTACAATGTTATTTTCCATGGACTAGCTAGAACTTGAACCTAGAACCTCCCACGTGCATGCTAGGTTGCTCTACCACTGAGTTGTCGTGCCTCTTTGTGATTGAATGTTTTGATAGGATCCTTATTATAGTTCTATTAAATAATAAGGATCTAGGAAAGTAATCATTAAATATATAAATAGGAAATAGTAACAAGAAGCAAATGATAAAAAAATATACTTTGTGATTGGATGTTTGGATAAGATCCTTATTATAGTTTTGTTATTGAATAAGGATCTAGGAAACTAATCATTAAATATATAAATAGGAAATAGTAATGAGAAGCAAATGATTAAAAAAATATTCAAGAAAACATCATTAAGGATCTAGGAAACTAATGGTTAAATATATAAATAGGAAATATTAATGAGAAGCGAATGACTAAAAAAATATACATAAAAAACATCATTCAATAAATGAGGAAACTTACAATAATGTTTGTATAAACAAACATATAAAATCGTTTTTATAATATCTTCTTCCTCTCCTTTCTATAATGGCCTCACATGCATATATAATGCATAAATATACCTCTCATGCAATCTTTTCTCATACACATATGAATGTGATATTTTTAATATGACTCCCTATATTTACGGTAATCAAAGGGGTTGGTGTTTAGGCCACAACCTTTCACCTTATAAAATATAATTTAATTAAAATACACCACCTTTAGTTAGAATTTTCTCAAATATTTGTATTCTAAAATAAATTTTCCACAATTTATGTCTATATAATTTTTATATCATTTAATAGATAAATATTATTATTACTATAAATTTGAACAATTATATAGATTCACAATTCTATGTTTAAGTTTGATCTTAAGTATGTTAGAAAAATAGTACAAATCATTTAATAATTTAAAAAAAAAGTTGTTTAAGAGAGGAAATTTACACGATAGTTGAAGGTACAGTGACGAATTTAAAGAAAAAGTAGATAAGCTAAAAATTATTCGAACTTTGGCGTGAGCAACACCACAAATAAGTTAAAATTAAATCAATTCCGACCTGCCGGAATCGAACCAGCGACCTAAGGATTTCTAAGGGATTTAATGTCCCACTACAGTCCTCCGCTCTACCAACTGAGCTAAGGTCGGGTTGTGAATGGTAACGTGCAAAATATATTTATCAAAGAATTTATAACCCACATAATTCAGCTCATTTGACCAGCCACATGAGAAACAAAACGATGTTTCGAAATTATGTCCACCGAAAGAAGAGCAAAACAATAAACATCAAATTAATGAAGCTAATGTCAGAAGTGGGATTTGAACCCACGCCCTCGTTAGAGGACCAGAACTTGAGTCTGGCGCCTTAGACCACTCGGCCATCCTGACCTTGCGAAACATAGTTTAATTCCATTTTAGTTAACAAAATTAAAATAGAGACGGTTTCCTTGTTAAAATGATAAATACGATTTTTATGACTTATAACTTGCCCCTGCCTTTGTCCACAAATATACTTTCCTACCCTTTTAACCCTCGGACTCATTTTGTGTGTGGATAAAACTAGCAATTGGACCCATAGATTCAATGGACATGTGATAACTTTATAAAGAAATTGTAGAATTTGTTAAATATTTTTTAATTTTTATTAATTTATAAGTTATTTAATCTACTAAATTATTTTATCAATTCTTATTGAAATTACATTACATTAAAGGTTGTCTTCTTTCACTTATATTAGGAAATTTCCTTTTACATTACATATTGAGATGGACAAACATAGTTGGGTTTGAGTTCGATTTTCATGAAGTCTTAATTCATTCATGGCTCTATGTTATTGAAATGAGTGAGACACGTAAAATTATTATGTCAATTCCTTACCACATAAATAGTCCCTTTGCATTGCATATTGCCCTTACAAAACAAACATAGTTAAGATACTATGTCTAGTAAAAGATACTCAATTTCAAGCCAAGTAATCCTTTCATGTGTGCAAAATATCTATTACACTTTGGTTTTCCCACTTTATTTAGTTTTCACAAAGAATATATAATAAATTTTAGCAAAAAAATGTTGCAATAAATACATAATTGTGACCTAATGAATAAAAATGCACACCAATAGGTTTTCAAAAGAAATTGTAAAAGATATTATTTTCTCTCATAGTTTTTAGAAGAAATTGTAGAATTTGTTAGATTTTTTTTCTTATTTATAATTTTTAAGTTATTTAATATACTAAATTATGTTATCATTACTTTACATTCACTCCCAATGGGAGATCACCTATCCCTATAGATCATTTAAAAAATATAATTTTGAAAATTATAGTTCACATTCAATGTGGTAAAATGTTATAACACAAAAAATAAAAAGTGCAATAATCAATTTTTTTTTGCAATAAAACTATAAGTAACTTGCATATATTGTATATATGTAGTAAATTAATTGAATCCCTTATTATTTTTATATAACCCCCATAGAAACAAATGCAATCCTTATCACAAAAGTAGAAGAAAAATAATAGAATCAAAATCCATGTAAAAACCAAATACTTCACGATTATAGCCCAACAAAAGAATATTCCACTAAAGTCCACAAATACACACTCCATGAAAATAGTTTTTTATAATCTATTATCATAACAACACTTAAAACTCTCTAAAATCATTCTTATGCATCGTAGATCAATTTGACACATCAAGATCTAGTTTGTAGTTGTCAAGATTGATTCTACAAGACATGGAATTTATATGCAAATATTTCTACACCAGTTCGAATCTTGAACTATTCATCAAACCAAGGTAAATAATTTTGTGAAAAAAGTAAATTTATCATTCCAAAACAACATCAACATCATTAATCTATCATCAATCCTAGAGATAATCCCCCTATCCTCTTATTTAATTATCACATTAATTTTAGTTCTAGTTTAAAATCTCAATTGTTCATTAGATTAAGGCAAAAAAAATTATGATAGAAAGAAATCATTCCAAAATATCATGAACATCATTTATCTACCATCGATCCTAAAGATAAACCCCCTTACCCTCTTATTTAATTATTACATTTATTTCAATTCTATTATCGGGTCCAACTGGGAAGGATTTTGGTCTTTACTATTATTCTCATTTAACACCAATGTATGAACCCAAATAAAGATCTAGTAATATAATAATCGCACTTCCCTAACATCCGTTTCTAAAATTAGTTTACTACCAAACAAACAACACCATAAATGGAGACTTTATTCCCAATCCTAACATATACCCTTATTCTAAAAAGAAAAGAGACTAAACCTAATATTAATCTAAAATAATACTCCCCTTCATGACAATGTTTCAAAAATGAAATCTTCAATCTCACCTCATAATATGGCTACACAACAACATTGGGATCCCATTGAAAAAGATTTCATGCATACTTCTACTCTAATTCCACACCAACCTATGAACACAAATCAAGATCCAACACTATTATCATCTAATCATTCTAGCATCCTTTTGTAAAATTACTTTCCTAAAACACCACCATAAGTTGAAGTTTCATTCTCATTCCTAAACTTTACCCTTATTTTGAAAAAAATAAAGATTCTAAACTTAACACTAATCTAAATTTATATCAACTTGCATGACAACATTTCACAAATGAGATCCTCAATTGCGGTTAACAATAACTACTCATAGGTGCCCAATGATAAAGGATTCGAGCTTACCACTATTCTCATTTTACACCAATCTACGTACCCAAATCAAGATGCAGCATTACAATCATGTCATCCTCTTAGCATCATTTCATAAAACTAGTTTTCTAGAAACAAACACCACCATAAGTGGAGGCTTTTTTCTCATTCCTATCCTCTACCCTTATTATGAGAAATTAGATCTCAACTAAACACCAACCTTAATTTATATTCCCTTGCATCATGAGAGGCTCAACCCCACCTCATAATGGTTACTACAACAACACTTTGATCCCAACAAAAGAGGATTTTCTCACTTACCACTATTCCTATTTTATAACATTCCATGTAAACAAATCAAGATCCAGCACTATGACTCTTCACATTCTTTTCTAAAACTAGTTTTCTAAGATACAAACACTGCCATAAAAGAAGTCTTTGCTCTCATTCCTATCCTCTACCATCTAAGTGATTATAAACTTAACACCATAGTCACGTTGAGACACGGGGTATGGCTACAGTAATAGGTGTGCCACTTCAAACTAAGTTGCCAGAGTAAATGTATAATGATACCAAACTGTAGTCCTATGAGTTTTGTTTGATAGCCAACTACATAAATTAAATTGAAGGCTACCATCTTTATAGTACCGATTTATACCATTATTGAGAACAACTATCTAACTTTAGTGTGCTACAGAACTGCACAAGGATGTTATTGCATTAGTTTTAACACCTATGATTTCATAAACCTGAAAGAGTCAGAACAAAACAAACATATCATAATGAAATTTTAAAGATATTGTTATTTTAATTTATCCATATTTTTCTGGAGAATTTGTTATAAAGATTCATGAATCCCAATATAAGAGATAATCATAGATACTATAGCGTAGTCACCATGTTCAGAACAAAGTACAATCTAATAACCTAATTGCAAAAAATTTACAACTCTTCTAAATATGCAACTAAAGACGATAACTAAGAATATGTGAGTGTCTTCAGAAAAACTTGGAAACAAAGGGGTATCCATTCTACCGAATTCGCTTGGGGCACAGTTTCTGCCTCATCCCTTATGGTGTAGGGGGCCTTGCATTCAACAAGACTTAATCCCTGGTGGGCTCATTCATATTATGTATTACTATATTTTATTAAGATTTAATCATGTAGTTTTTAATTCAAATTTATTGGTTCATATTTCATAAATGAGCATGAATAGTCTACTCAACTCTCATTGTATATAGGTGAAGCTCACAAGGGTGAAGCATCGGAACTCAAGTATACTTATCCATGGAATTTCAATCACAGGGGTGAATCACCTAGATTTAAACACGAGGAATTGCAACTAAATGCAACGAGTACCAAGTGGACCATTCATATTTATAAGAGATAAGTCCATACACTCAAAAAATATGGATCTGAAACTAAACAATTAAATCCTATAAAACATCATAATTTAATACAATAGTAAACATCATAATTTAATACAATAGTAACAATTACCTGCTTGTCATCTACAAAATAAAAGGAGAAATAAAGACCAAAATCCCTGGGGCATTAACAACTAACATTTTGGTATAATTTGAAAATTAATAAACAATCTAATTAGCTGATAGGCTTTTATATGTCAGCATTATAGTGCTCAGAATTGTCTCACGCTGTAAAAAAAATTCACGCCAGGAAATTTTCTAAACTCTCTAGTTATTTCTATTGACGTATACCTTGAACCTCTTATGGGTGCAAGTGCTAGTTATCTTTCACTAAAGAGAAATGAAGTGTAACAATAACAAAGACAAAACCCATCATCAAATTATTATGGAGGTCTAGTTTTCCTCACGAAACAGAAAGCTAACGAGTAGAAAAACCCCTATTTTAGGATGTTCTACTGACGAGATTCGAACCTGCACACAGTCGTATAATAATTACTATTCTTTGAAAAACCAATAAATTTGGTAGACCGTATTAAGACAAGCTAACTTTAAGTACCTCACACTCTGTGCATGTTAAA
The DNA here is from genome assembly GCA_027924645.1 of Cunninghamia lanceolata. Taxonomy (NCBI): domain Eukaryota; kingdom Viridiplantae; phylum Streptophyta; class Pinopsida; order Cupressales; family Cupressaceae; genus Cunninghamia; species Cunninghamia lanceolata. Next base: position 1,752,328 of record BSBN01000467.1, on the reverse strand, counting down.
TTGTGGAACGTCCAAGTTTGAGTCTCATAAGAGCTGCCCAATAAATAATTTTTGATATTTACTCTGGTGATCAAAATGGCGCAGATCATTAACAGCCTGGTGAGGATTCTGAATTTCTTGGTGCTTTTGCTATTGATCCTGATCTTGGGCTCAGGCATTTGGTTGGCGAAGACATGGGATCGACTGTGAAAAATTTCTGCAAGGCCCCATCATGATCATTGGGGTTTTCATAATGTTGATTTCTCTGGCAGAATTCATAGGGGCCTACTTCAGGGTCTCATGGTTGTTGTGCATCTACTTGTTCGTCATATTTCTGCTTATAATCCTACTCTTTTTCTTCACCATTTTTGCATTTGTGGTCACAAATAGAGGAGCAGGGCAGTTTGCCATAAGTTAATGGAACTGCAATATTAACAAATTATAAAAATAAAGAACTGATGCAAATACCTTTATTAAAAAAAATTTCCTCCATGCCTTTGGATCGATTCCTTAGAAGGAGATTATTTTATTTTTGTTCGAGCTCCCCTTCATCTCACCTTAAAAATTTGATATGCTCGCCTGAGTTATTTGCTTTCAATAGTTTCCCCTTCCCTTTTGCTTTGGAAAAACAACAGAAAATTCCAAGGTGTCCGACAAGGGACATTTAAATGATATGAGACTTCTTTTGACATGATTTTTTTCTCAGCATGAGAAGAACCGACGAGTTTAGAAATGAAGACCGCACGTGAACGTAACAGAATCTGATGACCCGCGAGAACGAACAACGGAAAATGAAAAACCAACGATAGGAAAAGGATGCTCTGGATCTTTTTGATTTTAGTCCTTTTAATCTAGGCCTTTCATCTATATAATCCATCATGTGTTGCTCACATAGGGAACGCTTATCAACATAATAATAAAGGAAGGAATAAGCAAAAATGAATATGAAAATTGAGATTTCTAGAATTGAATTCTTATGGTAACTAAATAAAATAAATTGTTTATTTTTATTAACCAACAGAAGAAATAAGAGCATTGAAAAACATTATAAATATAAAGGGATTATAAATATTATATATGCATTTAAAAATGTTTATATGGTAGGAATTTTGACTTTGAGGAAATGACTTAAGGGATGAAAAAAAGGGTAGCACTATTGAAAGGAGATTTTTATATAAAAAAGGACTTTATATCTATGTATCTAACATTGTTTCCTATAAAATTTATTTGATCATATAATAATGGCGACTTCAACTAGCCTAGGATCTCTTTGTTATAGTTTTAGAGGTAATGTTGGTATCTCTGTGGTTAGATTTCACAAAGAGAACCTCCACCTCATTAATCTTTTAGATTTATGCATGTTTATTATTAATCATAACTATGATACAAATAAAAATTGAATACAGTCTATTTTATCTAACAAACTATGTAGTTTGAGTGAAAGTCATGCTTTAGAATGAACTAATTGTTTGCTTCTATCAATAATTTTTAAAGATTAGGTAGGTCATTTTATGTGCAAAAAATATTGTAACCTTCATATCATATCTCATCTTTTCTCCATAGAGTGTTCTACTTGATGTATCTATACAATTTCAACAATTGAAACAAAAGGCAAGTATACCCATCAAGTATCTTATTTAGCACAACTATCATAGATCTGAGAGGGACTGGGAGTCATTAAATTTGACATATCTTACATACATATGTATAGTGCCCTCCCCCACTAGTCCATCCTCATAAAAGAGTGATACATAATCTCAACTATTGAAATAAACTAACTCCTTTGCCAACTCCTATTAACATGTCACCACTACAATTATAATCTATGGTAATAAATAGTAGATCATTTCTGTAGACACCTAAAATCAATCCCTCTTCATCTTGACGTTGTTCAACCCTAATTAGGACATCATGTAACTCCTTAATTGGATAAATCCTTATTTATTCAATTAACCATCCAAATCCCCTTCAAACTACAATTAAACAATATTTTATTGTCAAAATCACTATTCACATACTTTTCACTATTCATCTGTATTTGCATTTGTACCCTATCCCTAGCCTAAATGATTAATTAATAATTTATCACATATCTTATATAGTTCAAATATTAGATGAATTTTATTTATCTAATACTCCCTTTTCCCATCCCATGAATTAAATAAATAAATCTATTTATTTAATTCTCTATTTTCTACACTTTTGATTAGGTTGCCTAAACCTAATTAACTACCTAACCCCTCACTTGAACATTCCATTATCCCTAATCTAATCCTATTCAAAACATCACAACCCCCCATGTGTACAAAGGTATGGCCTTTGTACAAGCCCACATGGACCTCTTACAAAGTGATGAGCAAGTCCTTTGTACAAAGGTCCTTTTTGCCCTCACTTGATCCTCACCATCCCCTTCTTCCAAGACCATTTTTCTACCCTTGATTTGGTCTTGATCCAAGGACATGTACCTCATCCACCAACAAAATCAAGCCACTTGGCAAGTTCTCCATAACTGAGAGCTCTCAATCAATCTCAACCCTTGATCTCCCCAATCAATCTCATCCATCCAATCCCCATCCAAAAAACCTATAAATAGCCACTCATCCAAGCCATTTTAAAGACTATGAATTGCAAAGTAGTGATGTTCATTTGTGGTGCAGTCACGGTCAGAGGGTTCACAAAATGAATTGTCCAAACCATGCAACTAGAGTAAACACAACAAAAACAACACAAATGTAGAATGCAAAGGAAGATTCATATATTTAGAATATCAAAGAATTACAATACTCATATGTCGGCAACATCTAGGCTACAATCAAGGGGCTCACAGACTTGCTTTCTGGGTTACAACAGATATGCAAAATATGACATTGAAGTGCCTTCCCAGAACAAAAGATCTAATCTAAACTATCATAATCGCTAACTAACTTCCTAATACATCTTAGAGGTCTATATATATCATCTTCAAGCTCATAAAATCCTCTACATCAGCCACAAGAGGTTACAAACCCCAAAGAAGGATGTAACATGTAGAAAACAAGTAGGTCGGCCTACAACATCTAGTATTGCTCCGCAAATGCATCAAACTTGGTGCGGACCTCAAGGAAGGTCTATCTGATCATTATGTGCCACGTATGATGTTTCATTTAGACCCGCAAGTCACAAAAGTGCTCCGCAAACCTTCTCCTTCAATTGTTTGTCTGGATGCTCAGTTCTGAGAAAACTGATGATCTTCTGATAGCGATAACTTTTAGCAGACAAATCCAAATGACCTAAAATTTGAATATGATGTAGATGATGCTATGTAGATGCTAAGTTGTGCTCCATGAGATTTAATATGAAGATACAGTGAATTGTGGTACAAAATGTTGAAACTGCAAATGACTGAACTGAACTGAAAATGAAAGAAAAGAAAGAATGCAAATGTTTTTGGTTGATGCAAGATTGCTCTGCAACTTGGGATGCTCCTACATCAGACACCCAGGGTTGTTGAAAAAGTGAGTCCCTCACTTTGCTGGGGCTAGAGGAAAATCAAGGTGGTCCACCTTAGCCTGAGAAATCCATGATGAATCCTCTTTTGGTATGCATTTCCACTTGACTAGGTATTCTTTGTATTGCTTGTCTCTGGTACTGTGTCCAACTCTACTATCCAAGATGTCCTCTATCTGCTCTGGTTGTTGTTGTGGTAACTAGTTCTTCAATACATCTTCAATGTTGTAACTTGATCCTCCTTCATGATACTGATATAGGTCTACAATGTTAAATATAGGTGATATACCAAATGTCTCCGGTAGCTCCACTTCATATGCATTTCTTGAATCAAACTTCTTAAGAATCTTACATGGTCCAAACTTCTTCATCTTCAACTTGTTGTATGTCCCTACTGGAAATCTCTCCTTTCTCAGATATACCAGTACTTTATCTCCAACTAAAAATTCTTTGTGTCTCATCTTCTCATCTACTGGCTCCTTATACTTATTATTCATCTCCTCCAAATGCTTCCTGACTTGATTATGTAATGGCTCCATGTATCCTACAAATTATTTTGCCTCTGCACTTCTCTTATTCTCCATATTGATGTCTCTCAACTCTGCTACTCCTCTAGGGTTAATTCTTGTCACAATCTCAACTGGTGTCTGCCCTATACTCCTATTCACTAAATTATTGTATGCAAACTCTGCTTGTAGTAGAATTAGATCCCAATTTACTGCCGTGTCTCCTAGTAAACATCTCAACAAGTTTCCCAAACTCCTATTTACCACTTATGTTTGTCCATCTGTCCGTGGATGAAATGATGAACTGAACTTTAGGTATGTCTTCATCTTCTTCCACAATATCCTCCAAAAGTATCTAATGAATCTTGTAGATCGCTGTCTGAATACTCCTAGGTAATCCATGCAATCTCACAATCTCCTTGAAAAATAGGTCAGTAACATGTACTGCATCATTTGTCTTCTTACAAGGTATGAAATGTGACATCTTTGAAAATTTATCCACCACTATAAATATAGAATCATGTCCCCTTTGTGTTCTTGGCAATCCTAATATGAAATCCATTCTTATATCTTCCCAAGGTCTCTCTGGTATTGTAAACGATTTTTACAATCCAGTATTCTGACTACTCCCTTTTGCAATTTGACATACTCTACAACTCTGAACAAACTTCCTTACATCCTTATATATCTGTGGACAAAAGTAATGTTCACTTACCAAAGCCACTGTCTTGTCAATTCCAAAATGTCATGTCAATCCACCACTATGTTTCTCCTTTATCAAATTATCTCTCATCGAGCTCCTAGGTATACACAATTGATTTCCTTTGAACAACATATGCTTCTGAATGAAATAATCTAACCACTTACTTGTTTCTATCACAACAGGTTCTTTACATGCTTTCCATGGTTCTGCAAAATCATGATCTTCTTCATACATGTGCTTCAGTTCCTAAAATCCTAATACTTCTACTCTCATCTCTATTAGCAAATCCCTTCTTCTACTCAATGCATCTGCAACTTTATTTGACTTCCCACTCCTATGCTTCAATACAAATGTGTAACTCTGCATGAACTCTACCCATCTCATATTTCTCTGATTCAACTTTCCTTGACTATTTAAATATTGTAAAGCCTGATGGTCAGTGTAAAACACAAATTCCTTAGGCAACAAGTAATGTCTCCACTTCTTCAAAGCTTGAATTATGGCATAAAACTCTTGGTCATAAATTGAATATCTTCTCCTTGCATCATTCAAATTCTCACTGAAATATCATCTCTATTAGCAAATTCCTTCTTCTACTCAATGCATCTGCAACTTTATTTGACTTCCCACTCCTATGCTTCAATACAAATGTGTAACTCTGCATGAACTCTACCCATCTCATATGTCTCTGATTCAACTTTCCTTGACTGTTTAAATATTGTAAAGCCTAATGGTCAGTGTACAACACAAATTCCTTAGGCAACAAGTAATGTCTCCACTTCTTCAAAGCTTGAATTATGGCATAAAACTCTTGGTCATAAATTGAATATCTTCTCCTTGCATCATTCAAATTCTCACTAAAATATCATCTCTATTAGCAAATTCCTTCTTCTACTCAATGCATCTGCAACTTTATTTGACTTCCCACTCCTATGCTTCAATACAAATGTGTAACTTTGCAAGAACTCTACCCATCTCATATGTCTCTGATTCAACTTTCCTTGACTGTTTAAATATTGTAAAGCCTGATGGTTGGTGTATAACACAAATTCCTTAGGCAACATGTAATGTCTCCACTTCTTCAAAGCTTGAATTATGGCATAAAACTCCTGGTCATAAATTGAATATCTTCTCCTTGCATCATTCAAATTCTCACTGAAATATGCTATTGGTCTCCCTTATTGACTTAGTACTGCTTCTATTGCATTTCCACTAGCATCACAATCTACATGAAATACTTTGTTGAAATCCGGTAATGCTAACACTGGTTGCTCTGTCACTTTTTGCTTCAAAAATTCAAAACTCTTATTTGCTCTTGATGTCCACTTGAAATCCTTTCTATAACCTCTCATTGTCTCTATCATTGGTGTGCATATTGAACTGAAATTTCTGATGAACTTCCAGTAGAAACTAGCTAGTCCATGAAATGATCTTACCTCTCCAATGCTCTCCAGTGTTGGCCATTCAACAATTGCTTTAACCTTCTCAAGGTCCATCTTCAATCCTTCTGCAAAAATCACAAATCCTAAATATACCAATTCTTCCTTCATGAAACTACATTTCTTGATGTTTATCAGCAACTTCTCTTCCCTCAACCTTTGTAATACTTGTCTAATATGTCACAAATGTTCTTCTTTTGTCTTACTAAAAATCAAAATATCATCCAAGTATACAATAACAAACTTACCCAAGAATTTCTTCAAAACCTCATTCATCAACATAATGAAAGTACTTGGTGCATTAGTCAATCCAAAGGGCATCACTAACCATTTACACAATCCTTCATTTGTCTTAAATGTAGTCTTCCACTCATCTCCTTCTCTGATCCTGATCTGATCGTATCCACTCTTCAAGTCTATCTTTGTAAATACTTTGCTCCACTCAAACAGTCCATGATGTCATCCATCCTTGGCAATGGAAATATATACTTAACAGTGATCTTATTGATTGCTTGAGAGTTTGTACACATCCTCCATTCTCCATCTTTCTTCGATGTTAGTACTATAGGTACCGCACATCAGCTTAAACTTTCTCTGATCAATCCTTTCCTCAACAGTTCCTGTATCTGTCTATTCAACTCCACATTCTCTGCTGGTGTCATCTGGTGTGCTACTTTGTTAGTCAAACTAGATCTAGGTAAAAGGTCCATATGATGACTGATACTCCAGATTGGTGGCAATCCTTCAATTACATTATCTAATATGATGTCTTCATACTCTATCAACAATTCAGTTATCTCCTCTGGCTATTCTTCTTTTCCGGTAACAGTCTCTATACTCAGGGTTCCACACTTCTTAGGAATCAAAGCAAAACACATATTCTCATGTCTCAATCCATCCAAAAATTTCCTTCCATCAATTAAATAGATTCTAGCATTTCCACATGCTTCACTCTTGGGTTCATCTTCCAAACATATCAAGATATGTTTCTTTCCATTTTATGTTATAGTGTAAGTATTCTTTCTCCCATCATGTATAGCCTAAATCTATCATACTTCCATGGTCTACCCAACAATATATGACATACATCCATTGGCATAATATCACACAATACTTCATCATTATAACATCCTATATGAAATTTCACCAAACATTGTCCACTCACCAGTACGTTGTGTTCATCTTGAATCCATGCTATCTTGTAGGGCTTAGGGTGTTTTAATTTCTTTAGGTTCAACTTAGTCACCATCTCCTCTGAAACCAAATTATCAGTACTGCCACTATCAATTATCACTTTACAACATTTACCTCCTGATTTGCATCTGGTCCGAAACAAACTTTTCCTTTGCGGTGGTTCCTTAGTTGTCTGTAGACTTGAAATAGTGCTCTCCTAATGACTAATGATTCTCCTTTCTCTATTTTCCAACTGAACTAGGTGATCCAATAGGTTCTTCCTCTGCATAAGCTTCTCTTGCACTATTCTCTGTCTTCTTGCTTGTACTACCCTGATGACATTCAAATTCTCTATATCCTTCACCTCCACACTTAAAACAAGTTCCTCTAAATGTTCTCTTATCAAATCCTCTTTCATCTCTCTTGTATCCTTCATTCCAATAAGAATTATGATTCCCTCTATGGTAGAAATTTCTATCATCTCTCCGGTATGAATTATTGTCCTTTTCTTCCTTTCGGCATGGGCTACTTTCTTTGTTCTGCTCCACATAAGGTCTTTCTCCTTTGGAATATGTTCTACTTATTTGAAATTTACCTCCTCTACCTCTTTGCCTCTACTCATGCTTCTTATTCAACTTGTCTTCAAATTTCAATGCAAACTGATATGCCTCTTCTATTGTTGTCATCCTTACCAAACGTAGTTCTTCTTGAATGTTCAACCTCAATCCATTTATGTATCTTGCTTGCTTCACTATGTCTAGTTCTTATGAACATCTTATGAAATTGTTCAGTGTACTCCTTCACAAATTTCTCCTTTTGCCTTAGGTTTTGCAATCTTTTCAACAATTCCAACTCATTGTCAGCAGGTATGAACTGATTCTTCAACTTTGTCACCATACTATCCCATTTTATTATCTTTTCTTTTCCTGAACTTCTTTCCACCAAATAGCAGCATGTCCTTTCAACTTAGTCTTTGCAAATCTTACTTTCTCTGGATCTTCAATTTATTCATAGTCAAAGTATTCCTCCAAGTCATTTGTCCAGTCAATCAATTCCTCCGGATTCAAATTTCTAGTATAGTTTGATACATCCACTCTAGGTTGCTTTCCAATCTTAGAAATAGCTTTCAACATCTTCACCTGATCTGATTCTTCTTCTTCTAGGGCTTCTTCATTTTGGTCAGCAGATTGAAATTCTTCATCATCACTTTCAGCATCATGTGTAGGGTTTAGTCCTCTTCTTCTATCTTCTTCTACAACATCCAATCTAACCTTCATTTTCCTCACCATCTCTATCATTTCTTTGATTCTTCTAGCAACATTGGCCATAACAGGCATCCTCCTCAATGGCATCTCTTCCTAGGATTTGGGGCAACTACCTCAATTTAGCGATCTGACTATAAGGTAGAAACTACCTCACAAGCAGTGACAAACACAAGTAGACTACCTCAAGTTGGAGATCTGTTCACAACAACTTCCGAAAGGATTCAAAACTTCACTCTGATACCACTTGGTGCAGTCATGGTTGGAGGGTTCACAAAATGAACTGTCCAAACCATGCAGCTAGAGTAAACACAACATAAACAACACACATGTAGAATGTAATGGAAGATTCTTATATTCATAATATCAAATAATTACAATACTCATATGCCAACAACATGTAGGCTACAATCAAGGGACTCACAGGCCTACTTTCCAGGTTACAATAGATATGCAAGATTGGCATTGAAGTGCCTTCCCGGAACAAAAGATCTAATCTAAACTATCATAATAACTAATTGACTTCCTAATACATCTTAGATATCTATATATATATAATCTTGAAGCTCATAGAATCCTCCGCGTTGGCCACAAGAGGTTGTAAACCCCAAAGAAGGATGTAATGTGTAGAAAACAAGTAGGTCAGCCTACAACATTTGGTATTGCTTCGCAAATGCATGAAACTTGGTGCAGACCTCAAAGAAGGTCTACCTGATCAATATGTGCCATGTATGATGTTTCATTTAGCCCCACAAGTCATGGAAGTGCTCCACAAACCTTCTCCTTCAACTGTCTGTCTGGATGCTCAGTTATGAGAAAACTGATGATCTTCTGATAGAGATAACTTTTAGCAGACAAATCCAAATGACCTAAAATTTGAATATGATGTAGATGATGATATGTAGATGCTAAGTCATGCTTTGTGAGCTGTAATATGAAGATGCAATGAAACGTAGTACAAAATGTTGAAACTGCAAATGACTGAACTAAACTAAAAATGAAAGAAAAGAAAGAATGCAAATGTTTTTGGTTGATGGAAGATTGCTCTGTAACCTAGGATGCTCCTGCATAAATTTGAGGAGCCACCTACATCAAACAACATCAAAGGAGCACATCCACACAAAAAAGGTTTGCATGATAACTAGTTTGTGTTAGTTTCCTTTGATATTTGTATTCCTTTATTTGCTCAATCTGATGTGTATTTGAAGGTGAATGAAATAGGTTAACTTAGTTTAGTTTGTTTCTTTAAGTTCATTTTCACATAGATACATTTGGCACACATGGTGAGACCCCCTAGAGTCCTAATCTAATATTATTTTCTTTCTATTAGCTTGTTTTCAAGTTGCAAGCCTCGTTTTGACTATTGTAGCCCAGTTCAACAATTTTGTCTACACATGGACAGTTGACCTTCTTGGGTGGTTTTGTCCTAGGTTTGGCTCCTATTCCTAGCATCAGACTCTACTTTGGTTGTTCTATGGGTGTTTGGGTGGTTCTGCACCCTGCTTCAACGATTCTGCTTCAAAGACTGCATATCCAACTTTCCACCTTCCAAACTCTTTCCCACCATTTTATATCATTTCTAACATGCTATTTTCTGATAGGGGATCACTTTACAAGGGGATGTGATTTTCAAATTGATTGTTTTTCTTAAAAAATCATCATTTTCAGGTCTTAAACCTAGTTCAACATCTTTGCAAGCACTTGGCTAGCTTTGCTACCTTCTTGGATGGTTATGCAACACTGGAAGGTATACATTTCTCATCCTAGCATTGAATTAGTGGTTTTGCAATCATTTGGGCTGTTCTACTCTATGTTTGGGCGGTTATTCTCTGTTAACAGTTTTCTTCCATTTTATTGGGATTTTTCAATCCTAACTCCTAAATCTACTAATCACTTGCATGTTCCTTGGAATCTACCATCATTTTTTGTAGCTCACATTGGTCCAAGACTCATAATCAACTACTAATCTTATGGTTTTGTAGCATGCTTGTCGAAGGACTTATCTTGTTTTTTGCACTAAATCTAGAAACATTTCTTTTTCTAAAGGGTAAAAGAATCATTATTTTCTTTGTTTGGGATCTCTTCAATGTGTATGCTCTCCCCTTGCACTTTGTGTGATGTTGGGGATCAAAAACTTTGATTTCATCTAATCTTGTTAATATTTGTTAATCCCAAGGTCCAAGGTGTGTATGCTCTCTCCTTGCGCTTCGTGCGACCTTAGAGATCAAAAACACATTGGATTCTTTCCTCTAGGGGGAATGCCTTGGATTTCATCACCAAGGGGATGAGCTCAACCCTCGTGTTCTAGAGGGGTATACAATTTGGGAGAGAATCGAAAGACTCTCCCATTAGGGGAAATTTGTCGTTTGGGTGAAGCTTGCAAGAAATCTATACCTTGCAAAGTGAAGGAGGAGAGTGGGTTCCCCTCTTGCACCATGAAATTAGACATACCCCTAATTTCATGGGCATAGGCCTCACATACCTTGAGTTTATTGAGGATACCCCTAGTCACCTCATTCATTCTAGCTTAAGACCTTCGATTGTCTTCTAGTGTGGTGCAAGGGATGCGGATTACGCCTGAAGTTACTCATAATGTACTTCTATATGTTGAGATATAACTCACCTTGGTGAAGACTTTGTCACTCCTTGGTAAGGGATTTTATGTGTATGTGGTCATTCCTATCTATCCCTCATAGGTAGATAGTATTAATGGATTAATTTCCATTGTGAGCCCATGCTAGGATTCACTCCTACTTGAATAATCTAGGGTGTTGTTGTGTTTGGCATGTCTTCATCATCGAAGCCCATGCACTCCCCTTAATCAAAATCCAAAATCTTTTGCATCTTGTGCATGTTGAATGTGAATTTATTGCTTTCAAATTACCTAAGGTCAAGCATCAAGCCATCCCTAATCATCCACCTAATCCTATTTATCCATCTTTCTCTTAATCTAAATCCAAACCATCTACCTCTTCCCAATCCAAGTCATCCAAATCTAACTTCTTCCTAATCCATCTTATCTTAATCCAATTTCTTCCTAATCATCCCAATTATCCACCTCATCATTCATCTAATCATCCTAATCCATCCGGATCACATACTTAATCCATCATCTAGGACCCTAATCTTAATCAACTTGCCAAATCTTCAAGGTCTTAATCCCAAATCTATTCTTATCCACCCCAATCACCTCTTCATCATCATCATCCTAATCAACCTCATCATTATCCTAATCAGTCCCATCATTTGAGCTTAATCCTATCCATCATCATTCTAATAACTTCCTAATCCAATATCCATTATCTTCTTAATCCATATCCTAATATATTTTCCCTAATCCAATTTCATCATCCATTCTCTAATCCAAATCTTTTCATCCCTAATCCCAAATCATTTCATCCACTTATCATAGTCTAATCATCTCATCCACTAATCATAATCCCCTTATTGAGGTTAATCCTTCATCCATTTCCATCTCATAATCTACTTCTCCTAATCTAACTCCATTATCCAATCATAATCAATTCATCTCCTAATCCTGATATGTCATGCCCACATTTGCCATGTGGTCATGACCTGATATCCATGTGTCATGTCCACATTTGTCATGTCGTCATGACACAAAACACCAAAAAAAAATTCCACCTGACTCTAAAACAACCTCACAAGCAACAAGCGCACTCGGTGACACATACACATAACGATGTTGTCTTCGCAACACACGTTAAGCACGTCACCCAAAGAGAGGAAGTCAAATAGGTACAAAAAGATTGCAAACTCATGTTGCATTCCCTACGATGATGATAGCATCTAAAGGAGGTTGTGTGTCACATCAAGCATCGCTAAAAGGGGTGGTTTCCATCCCAGAACCAACCCTAGGGTTTCCTATGTAAACAAGACACGATTTCAACCTAAGTCAAAACCTAACCCTAGATATATCTAACAACTTAAATAATCATTTAACTATATAGAAACTAATATGATAAGGCTAGATATACCAAAGGCACTATTTAAATCTATCCACGATAAGAACGAGATTACAAGTCTTTACTTAAGACATATATCCAAATAGATAATCGGGAAAGAAAAATACCTAAATAAATCCATTAAGTAATCCTAACCTCAATTCTGAAAGGTCTACGACATAACATAACAAGGGGTAAAATTCCCCTAAAATTTTAGCATCATAACGCTACTATGCTAACTATGAGACGGTAAAAATAAAACTAAAATACTGGTCCAACCAAAGGATTTTTACAAATCAAACGAATTAAAACAATTAAATTAATTCACTAGCTTGATTTATTTGTATCCACTAAAGAATTAAAAAACATTACACTACATCCATTAAATCAAACTCATCCAATAAGGCACTTGAATAAAATAAATTAAAAGAAATAAAACATCACCTCCTATAGCTTACAATTTAAATCCCACCACTCACTACGTAAGATTAACAAATAAACAAATTTAAAGTTTTAAACACCTCCCTAATGTTTAGGGCATCACAAAGCCCTAAACTTAAAATCTATAAAGGCATGCTAATTCCTCATTTGTTCTCAAGTTTCTCACCTTTGTTGTTATTGGATTACAGGTACATGTTGCAAGGTAGAGAAGGAAAATCCCTTCCCCAAGTGGGAAGACATTTTCCCCAAGGAAGCTTTCCTCCAAACAATTTGTTTATGTTTTCTAATAATACTCTTTTGGTTTCCTAACCATTATTTATGTTTCTATTTTCCTTTTCTCCACAGGGTCTTTTTATTTTGTAATACTAACCCACAAACTCTTATCCTTTTGTTTTCTAACATTTAGTTTTCCCATTCTCTTCTATAATTTCTATGCTTCTAAGAGTTCAAAGTTTTGATTTTCAAAAGCCTAAAAATATAAAAAAAAAGCTCTCTATTTATTTTTGTTACAGAGATCATTTCAAAATATATATATACAAGTTGCTTATAAATCATATATATATATATTTTGAAATGATCTTTGTGTGAATAACAGAGAATTATATATATATCCACAGGGCCGAGCTTAACAATGATTGTTTTAAGGTTTAATAGAGGCTAAACAGTATTAACAAAAAAGGGGACTGTGTTTTAGTAAAAATGAAATAGAGAAAGAGGGTTTTAAGTTTTTTTTTGTTTTTGGTAAAGCACTTAATAGTGCCAGGGAATATGAAACAAAAAAAATAGTGTCGGGGAAGGGCACGGGGCCTTAGCCGGCCACAGGCCCTGCCCTGCGCAAGACGGCGAGCCTCGGCCCGCACCCTGCGCAGAGCAGGGTCTGCGAGCAATGATGTCCCTGCCGTATAGGACCCTTGGCCCTATGGGGATGGGGCCTCAGCCCATGCCTGCAAGGAGCGCCCGGTGCTAAATTTTTTTTAAAACCCTAAAAAATAAACAAACGTGCTCAAAACACTTCTTTGTTGTATTAAGCATAAAGATTACTTTAATATAATATATTAACATTTCAAAAATATATAACATATATATAATAATGTCATCTCTATTTTTTTGTAAACACAATGAATAGTAAAAAAGCACATCAATTAAAATATTTGCATAATAATAAACATATATATAATATATGTTTTTATCACCACAAAGAAACTAACATTATAAGAGGAATAAAAAATAATCTTTTCTTTTCTTGCTATAATGTATCAACATAGTCTCTCTTTTTTTGTTCTCTTTTTTTAAAAGGATGTAAGAGATAATGCTATTTTATAAAAATATCTATTCTTTTTTTAAGGAACCACTAGAATGAATTTATTTAACTATTAAACTTTTTCTTAGACTAGAAATGTAATGAGCCAAAATAATTTTCCTTCCTTTTTTTAATACAACACAACTATATATTCTTCATTTTGAAACATATTCCAATGCATAAATTTACAAGCAGGGTAGAAATACTACAAGGAAGGAGGAAGGGAGGGAGGGAGAGAGTAAATTTTCATTTTGTAAATAATGCATTTTACAAGGGTGGAATAACATACAATGAAATTTTGTTGGGATAAGTTGCCATTAACTTGCAATCCTAACCAATTCATGTGTCTCCAAAGTTCTTGGAATGTGTTCCCCAACACATAAAGACTTTGAGAGATTAATTATATCACTTTGACTTTTGTAATTAATTCCTAATTGATAAGTTCAAACTTGGGCATCCATTTTTAGAGTGCGGGCCATGAAGACTTTGTTGACTTCTCCTAAGTCTATTTTGAGAGTTTGATAACTCCTAATGAGTGGGAGTTAAACTTGGGTGTCCCCTTTTGATAGGGACTTATATTTAGACTTGGAGTTGTACTTTTTTATGTACATGAGTGGATAATGTTGAGACACCTTGCATGGATATAATGTTGGAGTTAACTATAGTGTTAGAGATGCATGATTTGAATATTATTTTCATGTGGTCAGAATAGCTTGCATGGACTTACATATTTTTTGCATGTACTTGCATGTTGTTGCATGTTGTTGCATGTTGCTCATATGGACTTGCATGTTGTTGCATGTGCTTGCATATTATTTCATGTCACTCCTATGGACTTGTATGACCTTGCATGTTGTTGCATGTCACTTGCATGTGCTTGCATGTTGTTGCATGTCACTTGCATGTGCTCGCATGTTGTTGCATGTTATTCCTATGGACTTGTATGACCTTGCATGTTGTTGCATGTCACTTGCATGTCCTTGCATGTTGTTGCATGTGCTTGCATGTTGTTGCATGTGCTTGCATGGTGTTGCATGTCATTCCTATAGACTTGTATGACCTTACATGTTCTTGCATGTCAGTTATATGACCTTGCATGTAGTTGCATGTTAGTTTTGTGAAATTACTTGCAGAACACTCCAACTCCAAAAACTTGTAGGATGGTACATCTTAGTGATTTAGGAAATGGGTATCAGTTGCATGTTGTTGAAAATGCTTGCATGTCAGTTTTAAGATATTACTTGCAGGACACTCCAACTCTCGAAAGTTGCAGGATGATACATCTCATTGTTTCAGGTAATGGGTATCAGTTGCATGTTAGATCCGGTGTTTGCATGTCACTTGCATGTACAAAACAATGTAATTCATAATAACATCAATTGGGGACATCAATTGTGCAAGTTGTTGCATGAGAATTGGTGTGTGTTGATCACTTCAGTTGACTAAAATAGATTGGGCTAACTTGAGCACCCAATCTTAGGACTTTTAGTTGTTGTTTTTATTTAGAAATATGTTTGATGTTGGCAAAGCTATTTTTAGCATACTTGTGTGCACACATCATGAAGGGGCTGTTAACTCAAAGTTTGGACTTTGTTTGAGTTCAGTCTTCTCTATTTAAGTGAGCTTGATTTTTGCATGAGCTTTGGAAGCTATGTTATCAATTGTAATTTATTATAATTTGAGTTTCAAACTTTTGAATTAAGAAGCTTTTAAATTAAAAGAGGGTTTTTGTTTTTAATTGAATACCCCATACATTTTCCAGAGTTGATTTGAGGAAAAAAGACTTAGAAGAAAAAAACAAGAAGCTTTTTTGACTTAGAAGAAAAAAGCAAGAAGTTTTTTTTAAAATTTTATTGAAGAAGCTTTTGAAGAAAAAAATAAGAAGCTTTTTTGAAGTTTTTCATAGGTTTGAAGATTGAAGAAGTTTTTGTGAAGTGCATCAAGGACTTAGAGAAATTTCAGTATTGAATGTAATCTTTTTCAAAGAGATTTAATACAAGCAGGAAACATCTTTGAGTGTGGAGTATTTTCCCGAAAGGGTTTCTCCACATAAATATTGTGCAATCTTTTTGTCTTCTCTTCTCTTCTCTTCTCTTCTCTTCTACATTGGTTTGAAAGTACATAAGCACTTGTTCATTAATTGTTACAGATTAATCTTAATTTTAGCTTTGCATACACAAAATTTTAAAGTTTATAGCAGCAGTTCTACCTTCATTTTCAACATTTGGTATCAAAGCTAATGGTTGTGTAGAGTGAGGGACGCCTTTCTCTTAAAGTGTTAAAGGTTTTTTGGCTGCAGTGGGAGCTTTGTTTTGTAAGTTTTGCAGATCTGTGAGTTTGGAAGCCATGGTATTTACCTCTCAAATGGATATTGTCAAAAGAATCTTTGTTGGGCTCTTGAGGCTCAAGGTTATGGATTTTTATGGAGTTGATATTGTCATAGTGATTTGGAGCTCCATTTTGACAATATATGTATATTCTCTTGTTTGGTGCTTTTATTCTTTTACCTTGTGGTCATGTGCAGTGAAAAGGTGTTTATGTTGGATGGTTACTTCTGGTACCTTAATCACATGGAAAAACACTCATTTCTTGGACTACAATTTGGAGTGCTTATGTTAGGTTCATGGTTTCAGTCCATGGTTACATGAAAGCACTGGATGATTTATCACTGGTTGTATGGAGGTTGTGGAGTTGGTATTTTTATGATATGGACACTCTTGAACAACCTAGTTTCTCCTTTCTCATATTCATGCTATTTTGACTATGTAGGTTTTTCATAGTTTTCCTATTTCAAAAGATTGTGGGTTTGTACGTCTGTGATATTCAATTATTTCAAATGACATATTTGATGGTGTTCATTGGTGTGAATGTTTGGAGTTTTTAGATTTATAGAGATATGATTTTATAGGTTTTACATGTTAGCCAAAATCTATGGTTTGCAGATTCGTGAAAAATTGTGTTCAAACACTTTCTGGATGGAAACAATTTCAGATTTGTAAGGCTACTTGTTGGGTTCTTATGATCTATGGTTTCTCCTATGTGGATTTATTTGGCAAATCAGATCTAGAGTTGATTCTCGTGTTTGAGTCTTGGAAATCTACATGTTATACCTGGTTACATTTGTTTTACATGTTACTGATGTGGGGTTGAATCTATTTTTCAGTTATTAAAGGTTGAAGCATTGATCATGTTTTTTTCTCCTATGAGATGTTGCATGTGTGTAGATCTTGTGAATAAGTTGATGAGTGTTCTATTTGGTAGGCCTCTTCTTGGTCACCTTAATTACATTGGTATTTTTTGTATTGAGACAAAAAGGTAGTTTGGAGTACCTGATTTAGTTATTCATTGGAATCTATAGCTGTAAAGTTATGTTGCATAAGAAGCTTTTTTCACTTTCAGTGGAGTTTTGGTAATGATGTTTATCATGATACCATGCATAACTTGGTATTACTTTCAATGGGAGTTTTGTAGTTACATAATGTGTTCTATCTTCATTGTTTAAAGATATTGGTACTAAACTGTTGTTGTTGCAGTGTTGTTAGCCATGCAAAATCTTTGATTAGAAGATGGATGATCTTTTGCAATGGTTGTTGGTGTCATAAGAAGCCCTTGGATTATGCCTTTAGTTTGCAGTAAGGGTTTATTGACATTGTTGGTTCTATTGACATAGGATGCTAGATCTTCATATTTTTTGAAGAGGTGTTCACATCTTGGTTTTCCATGGAAAACTCTTGGAGTTTTTGGTGAGGTGTTGAATTTATAACTTATCAGTTTTTTATATATGATCCTTGGTTTAGAGGATGTATAGTATTATGTCATGATGCACTCTTGATCATGAGTTAGAGTTTTTGGCATGATACAGGCGCTCTTGGGAGTAGAATATGTTCATTAGAACATATGATCTTCTTTTGAGAAGATGTTAGATCATGATGTCATGATATATTCTTGATTCTAGAGTTGGAATTTTGACAATGGTTTGGTTAGTTCTCTTTGGTTTTGAAGTATTAATCATTTGCTTGGAGCTTCATGATTGTGCAGATTGCATTTGAAGTTGGCATGGATTGATTGCTAAAAACTCATGGATACTAGAGAGAATTAGGTGAGGCTTGATGTCTCTTGAACTTAGAGATGTGTGTTGGAAAGATTTCTCATTATGAGATGTCAACAAAAGGACTGAGAAGCCTACACTTGGAAATGGATGTGAGTCCATTATAGACCTTATGAGAAGGTTGTCTTTATTATAAGCCTTTATTGCTTAGTGTTATATGGAAGGACAATCTTGTATCCCACTCTTGGTCTACTCGGTAGGTAAAATGATCTAATAGGTGTTGCCCACCTGATTATTAGATGCATTCTTTATATGTATCTTGCCTTCTCTTTTACACTAGTCTTGAAAAGGATTGTTGAGAAGTAGATGAATGGGTTTATGGATTTCTGTTGTTCTCATTACTATTTGATCTTGATCTATGAAACTAGTTCTAAGGATTTGTTTTGGAGAGGTACAGAAATGGTTTGTGGTTTTTGGGCTAATTCCCTTTGTTGTGGGAATGTTTGGCTAGTTTGATCTACTTTCAGTGAGAGGTTAACATCTATTGCTGCCATGTTTTCATCATAATTTGGATGTTAGATGTTGATACTTTTTCAGTTTGGGAGTGTTGAAAGAGATCTTACTTTACACAGTTTGGCACAGGTTAGTGTGGTATAAAGACATGGTATGATTTTGTAGTTTCTCTTTTTCCCGGTATATTTTCTTCTTCTTGAAGGTTCTCATGTTTATGGAGTTGAGGTTTGCATTGGAGTCAATTGTTATTGTTAACAATAATTTGGTAACTCCTTGATCCCTTTCTTCATTGGTTAAGAGGACTTGGGAGAGTTATTCAAAGATTGGTAAAGAGAGATGTTTTATGCATATCATTATATGTTTTGACACTATATGGTAGAGGAGTTAGCCACATCCTCTAAGAGAAGTGTTATAGGAGGATTTGTAAATGCCTTGATCTTATTTTTAGATTTGACATTACCCATGTAGTGGGAGTTCTTGGACCTATATGCTCTTTATTGTCACGGTATCTTCTTGGTTGTCTCAGTTTGCAGGTTATTGATGTGGAGATGAATTTGCATGTTTCATTAGTTGGATCTACGAGTTGTGCAAGTTTAGTGGACTATCTTTACCCATTAGTTGCATTAAAGACTTGGATGTGGACTGTCAATATCCACATATCCATTCAGTGTTATTGCAGATTTTGTTTGTTGACCTTGTCTTTGGTCATTTGTACATTGGTATGTTGCATTGAGATGGGAGGATGGATGATTAGCAGGATTATTTTACAAGGACTTGATTGCAGTTTTGGGTTGGTATGTTGATGGCATGAAGTTCTACCTATGATGGTTTGGTTTACCTTGTTTTTTTGAGGTATGGATATTTTGGATGAGCTAGCAACTTGCTGTGGTTACTTTTTCCATTTGGTATGAGTGTGCCAGACACTCAAAGTCTTATGTTATCATATGATTTGATGCTTGTGTTCATGTTGAGATTGGTGTAGGTTTCAGTGACAGTTGATATGTTTCACCTTGGTTTGTTTCTTGTTTATCATGGGTGATATGATGTGAGGAGTTCTTATTTGAGATGATGATTATCATGGTTGCTTTTACAAGTATCTTGTTGGAATACAAAAGTATGTTGAAGAATCAATGGTACATTGATGGCTTGGGATGTTTTTCCTTGTGATTTAAAGTTTGATTATATCATTTAGAGTTATTGCAATGTATAATGTCAAGTGGGAGAATGTTGGGATAAGTTGCCATTAACTTGCAATCCTAAATTCATGTGTCTCCAAAGTTCTTGGAATGTGTTCCCCAACACATAAAAACTTTGAGAGATTAATTATTTATTAATTATATCACTTTGACTTTTGCAATCAATTCCTAGTTGATAAGTTCAAACTTGGGCATCCATTTTTAGAGTGGGGGCCATGAAGATTTTGTTGACTTCTCCTAAGTCTATTTTGAGAGTTTGATAACTCCTAGTGAGTTGGAGTTAAACTTGGGTGTCCCTTTTTGATGGGGACTTATATTTAGACTTGGAGTTGTGCTTTTTTATGTACATGAGTGGATAATGTTGAGACACCTTGTATGGATATAATGTTAGAGCTAACTACAGTGTTAGAGATCCATGATTTGGATATTGCATGCATGTGGTTAGAATAGCTTGCATGGACTTACATGTTTTTTGCATGTAGCTTGCATGTACTTGCATGTTGTTGCATGTTACTTGCATGTACTTGCATGTTATTGCATGTTGATGCATGTTGCTCCTATGTACTTGCATGTTGCATGTCACTTGCATGTACTTGCATGTTGTTGCATGTCACTCCTATGGACTTGTATGACCTTGCATGTTGTTGCATGTCACTTGCATGTGCTTGAATGTTGTTGCATGTTATTCCTATGGACTTGTATGACCTTGCATGTTGTTGCATGTCATTCCTATTGACTTGTATGACCTTGCATATTCTTTCATGTCAATTATATGACCTTGCATGTAGTTGCATGTCAATTTTGTGAGATTACTTACAGAACACTCCAACACCAGAAACTTACAGGATGGTACATCTCAGTGATTCAAGAAATGGGTATCAGTTGCATGTTGTTGAAAATGCTTGCATGTCAGTTTTAAGATATTACTTGTAGGACACTCCAACTCCAAAAAGTTGCAGGATGGTACATCTCATTGTTTCAGGTAATGGGTATTAGTTGCATGTTGGAACCGGTGTTTGCATGTCACTTGCATGTACAAAACAATGTAATTCAGAATAACATCAATTAGGGACATCAATTGTGCAAGTTGTTTCATGAGAATTGGTGTGTGTTGATCACTTCAGTTGACTAAAATAGATTGGGCTAACTTGAGCACCTAATCTTGGGACTTTCAGTTGTTGCTTTTATTTAGAAATATGTTTGATGTTGGCAAAGCTATTTTTAGCATACTTGTGTGCACACATCATGAAGGGGCAATTAAGTCAAAGCTTGGACTTTGTTTGAGTTCAGTCTTTTCAATTTAAGTGAGCTTGATTTTTGCATGAGCTTTGGAAGCTATGCTATCAATTGTAATTTATTATAATTTGAGTTTCAAGCTTTTGAATTAAAAGAGGGTTGTTGTTTTTAATTGAATACCCCATACATTTTCTAGAGAGATCATTTAAGGAAAAAAGACTTAGAAGAAAAAAGCAAGAAGCTTTTTTGACTTAGAAGAAAAAAGCAAGAAGTTTTTTTTAATTGAAGAAGCTTTTGACGAAAAAAGTAAGAAGGTTTTTTTAAGTTTTTTACATGTTTGAAGATTGAAGAAGTTTTTGTAAAATGCATCAAGGACTTAGAGAAATTTCAGTATTGAATGTAATCTTTTCCAAAGAGATTTAATACAAGAAGGAAACATCTTTGAGTGTGGAGTTTTTTCCTGAAAGGGTTTCTCCACATAAATATTGTGCAAGCTTTTTGTTTTCTCTTCTCTTCTCTTCTCTTCTACATTGATTTGAAAGTGCATAAGCACTTGTTCATTAATTGTTATAGATTAATCTTAATTTCAGCTTTGCATACACAAAATTTTAAAGTTTATAGCAACAGTTGTACCTTCATTTTTAACAAATTTTACAAAAAAGGATTTACACCCACCTCCTAGCTACCCCTTTACAAAACTCTTTGAGCTTAGGCTTTTACATAGCCATTACATCAAATACTAATTCACTAAACATTGCCTAGAATGCACAAGGAGACTCTTTCTCCACTCTTTTCTTAGCCCAAAACCTGCAATAAGCCAAAACAACACAACAAAGCCAATGGAGGTGCTCGCCACCCAACCATAGGCTTGCTCACAAGCCTCTCCCAAACTAGGAGGCCTACAAGCAACCCCGAAACACACACAAACTCAAGGGAGACATACACACAAACAAGAAGCACATTCCCAACCAAGGATACTCACAACACAAAATCCATGTACCATGGATTTGAAACAAGGGGGAGAGAGTGGACTACTCTCCTCAAGGGGAAGGACATCAATATAAACTTCTCATTTCTTCACACTACTTACTCATAAATCAACTTAACCATTAGCTCCTCAAATACTTTCCTATAACAACATCACCACCTTAATATTTCAATATTTCACAAAGAGGGCACTCTTGCCTCTCCAACACAACCATAGTCTTAAATAAGGCCTCAAACCAAACAACTCCTCTCAAGGAGTGAGCCTTCCCCAAGGAGGTTCTCACCTTTCTCTAAACCCCAATTACAAAGAAAGCTTCTTCCACACAAGTGGTGAGCATTTTCCATAACAACCCAACCCATACATTAACACAAAAATAATAAAACCACCAAACAAGACCATATCCAAAACATGCATTACATAAGCAAGTAAACAACTATAAATAAGCTTGAAGACTCTTGAGAGCTTACCTCTCAAGCTCTCCAAGTTTGAAGGAGCTGAAGAAGATCTACACAAGAGTTCTCCAACACTTCAAAAATTCTTTTCCAAGATCCAAGCTCCTCTCCCCAAATTCAAAGACCAAAAACAAGCCAAAAAAAAAAGAACCCCTCTCCTCTCACAAAGAGGGAGATAAATAGGCTCTTCCCACAAGCCTTGATGAATGAGAAGGTGACACTTTTCATCTTCTCCTTCATCCACACAACCCTCTCACAACCCCCACAAGAATGAGCAGGTGACACTTGTCACCTTCCCATTCAACTATGCTACACACTCTCCCACAAATGCTCTCACACATGTGTGAGAGAATTGGGAGAGGGGATCACATAAGTGAGACTCCACAAGAATGAGGAGGTGACACTTGTCACCTTCTCATTCAACTATGCTACACACCCTCCCACAAATTCTCACACATGTGTGAGAGCATAGAGAAGAGGTCTCACACATGTGAAAGCTTTGGAAGCTTCTAAAGCACTCAAAGACAAGCGTAACCTTACGTAGGCGAGTGGGGTTAGTTAAGGTGGGAAGATGACTTGCTACCCACCTTTCACATCTCCCAAACTCGTCACTTTACTCTAGGGGTAAGTTAAGGTGACCATACAAGGGTTACACCAACACTTAGCATGCTAAAAATAGCCCTAGACCCTAGGGGTATGACCTAGGGTCATTAATTAACCATAATTAACACAAGGGGGCTCATAAATCCACTTAAAAAGGCTCATAAATATTTAGCACAAAAATTTGTGCAAACCAAAACAATACAACATTACAACTTCCAAGGTGATTAAACAATAAGGTGAAACCTTACAAAAAAAATGTCATCAATTAAAAAGCCCTGAAAGTATAAGAACGAAAATAAACATGTGGATGACAACTTGTCATCTAGTTCACTACTAGACATCTTTAGGAGACTCATAAATTAAAGTGTACAAATAAAACACATTACAATCATTCCAATTTCAAAATAACCTTAATCCACCTTAGGGATTAGGTTGGCATTACTGGTTAAATACATGAGTTACTTAGTAGACCTCCAAAAATCCATTGGCTATAGAAATGCCTACACACTTCAACACACATTAATATGTCCAATGTATAAATAGCCAAAGCAACAAGAATTAAACACAAACAGAGTCACTCAATAGACCAGGGGTTACAACACAATCACCATCATTTTCAAGTATCAATGCATAGCCTTATTTCAACCTTTTCACGAATTCCATTTCTAATCATCAAAATCAAGTGTTCTAATAGCTATTACAACAATTCAATCTCACTTTAGAATATTATAATTTAATCACCATTTATTTCACAATAATCAAGAAATAACATAATCAACCACATTACAAACTTATCCCTATGTTCAAAGATAAAATCCCTTTCCAATTTTCCTATAACACTAAAATTCATTCACAAACGTAGTTTAGACAATCAATGGTAAGACAATTCATCACAGTCGAAACATATATGATTTATCAAGTCATGTATCTTGCATACACAATCAACACAACCACCTTATAACTAGATTCACAACAACACCATAATGACTCTTAGGCAAGGTCACCATACCACATACCTTCTCTTAAGTCTAGGTAACACAATACAATTAGGTCTAATAGTGCCAACAAACCTATCGCACAAGGGTGGGCCTCACATAATCACCTCATCCACTCATCCCTAATCCAATTTCATTCATTCCTAACCTATCCAATACATCCCCTAATTAAACCCATCATCCTAATTTCATCCATTCTTATCATTCTTATCCAATCCCCTTATCCATATAATCTCATTCACCTCTCTCCTAATCTAATCCATTTATCATTAATCATTTCATCCATTAAACAACCTTCATCATAATTCCATCATTGAGCTTAATCCCTTTTCATCCAAATCCCAATCTAATCCATTCATCCCTTATCCAAAATCAATCATCTTTTACCCATCCATCCATTCCTAATCATCATGCAATACCAATCTTTAATCCAAAACTATTAGGCTTGCAAATCAAACTTTAGTTAATGAATTAACCCCCTTTTCAACCTTCTCCAAATCCTAATCATAATCCAAACCAATTTCATCCAAATCTTAATCATTTTCCTCCAAATCAACATCCAAAGGTGCCTTGCCCTAATCAAAATCCAACCCCCAATACAACCATCAAAGGGCCCTTGGCCTAATCAAATCAATCCCAAACAATCCAAATCCAACCAAGATCAAGTGTCATACATCATTGACCTTGATTAATGTAAATAATCGAATCCAAGCCTCAAGTGTCATATATCGTTGACCTTGATCAATCCAAAATCAATCAATCCCAATTAATCCAAATCAATCCAAGCTCCCCTCTAATCCAAAATTCAAACCAAAATCATCAAGTTATCCTACATCACATCATCCTAAATCCAAATCCAATCATGAATCCATCCACTTTCAATGATGATGATAGTCTTTTTGACCAAGATAAAATTGAAATCCTTGATGAAATCCTCAAAACTAAGCTTTCCATAAACCATCCTCACCCATTCATGCATATGCAAGCAGCTTATGACCATGCATTGGCTAGCACAAGATACACCCCCATACCTAATTGCACATCCTATGGTCATCTTTATGCTCCCCTTGACAAGGGAAATCCATTCTATCCTCCATCCACATTCCAACATCAATTCTCGTATAAAATACCTATCACCTCTACCTCTTATCCACATCCTTCATCTCCTTATCCCATTTATCCAAATTCACCATCTCCTTATCCATCAACCTCGCCATCTACTTCCTCATCCAATACACTATCTAATTCTCCTATTAAAGCCAAACCATCCTTTCTCCAAGGACTCCTAGCTAAAGATATTGAGAAAATTTGCCAAATCCAGCTTGTGGAGTCATGTTACCCCACTTCTCCAAATCCATCCACATGTGTCGTTGATGACCTCATCACCCACCTAGAACCTATCAAAACCAAATCACCCCCTCCTCCATTCTATCAAAATTCCTATCCCAAATATTTTCCACCTCTGGACATCCACCCAATCTAAGGAGTCTATTCAAAAAATTGAAACTACATGCTCCTTCCCCAATAAATCATCCATGCAAACCTAGCTACATCAAGATCCTATTCCAAAGCATGTCAAAACTCCCCATCCTAATCAAGATCCAAGCATCCCATATCATCGCATTCCCAATCCCACACTATCTCCTATTGACCCCCCAACATCCCCTTTGATCCCACGCCATCTTCCATCGATCATTTACCATCTCCCATTGACCCTTCATCATCACCTATCAACCCCATCCCAAATCCATTATCCTGTCCCCTTGGTCCTGCTACCTTCATCCGTGGTGGTTATCTCATAGGAGAGGAACAAATTTTCTCCACCACCCCTCCTCTCCCATCTAATAATGGACTCATGTCTTGTTTCCAAAGCAACACACATCCCATTGCATATTGCGTGCTCCAAAAAACAAATTATCAAGGTAAAGGCTTAGGCCTTCACGAATAAGGAATATTGGAGCCCATCCATGTCAAAATCCATCCATGCAAGCATGGCCTTGGCTATACATCCCAAGGAAAACAATATAAACATGTTGGTACCACCCCTGTTCCTTCTAAAATCTGTTCTTCCAATCCCAAACCTGGTGCATCTCATTGCACCTCCAAATCATATGTCGCCATCCCTCAATCCAAAAATCATGTGACCATACATCCAACATATTATCCTATCCATAAATTTAAATTTCCTTCCATCCCTAAATCCACACTTTCTCTCCTCCCAACTCCTAATATCCCATCCTTAAACCATCTCATCCCCTATCCTCAACACCCTTGTCCATAAATCTTGTATCCCCAAATCCCAATGTCCCAAAATCCTTAGTCAAGATCAACAATTGTACACATCATCCAAACATGAAGATATCAAAAAAACCATGGGATTCAAAATAATAATTTGGATGCCTCCTCACATAAAGCACAAAATCCACCAAAGCCTAAATATTATCATGCCACAGGACATCGATACACAACATCCAAACAAAATAAAAAATCCAAAAGGATACATAAGCCCACACCTACAAAATCAAAAATAAAAATGGTTTGGGTCTCTAAAAAAATCATCAAATCCAAGTGGAGCATCCAAATCCCACTCCCCATCAAAAAGTCCCAAAAATCCTAAGTTCGTTTGGGTCCCTAGATCCATAAATCAGCACTCCCAAAATCCACCATGGATCCCAAATCTCTATTACTCCCCACTCCCCATCCAAAGCATAAGCTTCAAAATCCATTATGGTGTGTACAACTATTGGTCTTGGTTCCCCTTGACCCCATGACATTCCCGCATACCTCTATCCTTCCATCTTATATCTCCTATCCCACATATATCCCCCATCACATCCCTATGGTTCATGCTTTCACGTAACCCATCCCCCATCCATACTCCACATAATAATCCACTATCCCCCATCTCTCCATCATGCATCTACCTTCCATCCATAATCCACATCCTAATCCACTATCCCTCATCCATCCATCTATCCTCCATATCATTCATTCTATCATGCCATCATCTACCAACATACATGCACGGAATCACCCTTGACATGGTCTGCATGCCACATCTATCTAATATGGGAAACCATCACCTCCTATGGAAACTGACCCTTGAGTCCCCATCTTCCTCCAAATCCCCTTCCTCCATCCAAATCCACCCATCCCATAAAAAAAATCAAAAAATTAAAAAAGTAAAGAGAAATAAATTCATCCAATGGTGAAAACTACTCCTTGTGGCACCTTGGACAAGTACTATGATCAAAACCCCTTGTGGGCATCATGTGTAATCCCCTATCCATTTTCACCCTACACTTGGGGGAAAATCTCACCTAGCCCATCATTTCCATCACCCATCCTTATCCCTTCCCATCTCTCAACTCATCATCCCCTGAGTCCACTTGTGGTTTTATTACGTCTTATAGTTCACACCATGAATAAGTCACTTGGTTGATCATTCCATCTACCCATCCATTATCCATCCCTTTTATCTTCATTATCTATCCAATCGTCTCCCATCCATCCTATCCATTATATCTTCCTCCTTATACTCTCATACTTTCATCCTCCTTTCCTGCTGGTGATCTTGATAAAGATAGGGGAAAAGTATGTGAGACATGCCTTGGACACCTCCTAAAATCCATCCCTTCCAAGCATATCCTATAACGTCCATCCATCCCCACGCATCCCACCGCCTTGTCATGAGCAACACATATCTAGAGTGAGGCATCTTCTTCCTATGCGATGTAGTCCTTGGATATCACATCTTATTTCTCTCCATCCACCTATATTCCATCATCTATCCTATATCTCATACATATTTTCCTCCCATCCATTATCAACTATCCCTTATCCATTATCCCACCTCCCCGACTCCTCTTACTATTCCAACTCCCCTCCATTTGAATCTATTTATTCCTCTTCACATTTGATGTTCATGTGAATTCTTTCAATAAAGAAAAATAACTTAAAATGAGACACACATGCCAACAAAATAAAAGGATAAATTCAATTATTATGAAAACCCTAAACATCTATTTAATAATATTATAGACTTATCTAAATTCATAATTCAAATATAACCTTAAATTTGGTTTATTCTTTTCCTCTTTTTTATTGTTTCTTTTATAGGTAGATTTATAGCTGAGGGAGTGTCCATGGATGATAACTCCATTTTCTCATTATAAGAGAATGTCAAACTATCTCAAGAATGACAACCTAATAACTAGTTCCAGGTATTACCTTGTATTTTTATTTTATTTTATTTTATTCTCTTTCTTTGTTATATATTTTTTTCTTTAAACCCTAACTTCTTTGTATTATTTATTTTAATTTTTCCCTAACCTTCTTTTGTGTTTGTAAACAAAACATTTGGTAAAGAGATGGATTCATGCATCAATGGAGGCTCAAAAGACTTGTTGAAGGTCTATTTATTCTCATTATAAATATACATTTTAATATCTCTTTTTATTTCTTTCTTTATATATATACAAGTTTTTTAAAATAATTTTTAAGATGAAGAGGGGTGGGTGATTGTAAGTTCTAAGGCCACACCCTCAAGTGGGTTGCGAGCTTGCATGGGACAGAACACCCATAGGGGCCATGCCCCATACATAGGTCAAGCCTCCAAGGGAGGTCATGGCTAGGGGTAGGATTCATCCCCCTACTCGCATTCAAAATCTTATATAAATTTATTTTTTTGTTTTATTTTACTTTTCTTAGATTACATTGAAAATGAGTTTTGTAAATAGTGAAGAAGATCATTGTGTTTATGCTAAAATTATTTAAGATTAGATCCTAATCATTGTCTTGTATGTAGATGGCATGTTTATTGGTAACAACAAGTGGGTGATTAGGGAGCTCAAAACTTAGCTTTCTAGCATGTTTGATATGAAGGATCTAGGAGCTGCAAATTATATTATTGGTATGAAGATCAATAGGGACTAGGTACATAGAAATCTTTGGCTAAGTTAGAGTAAGTATGTTGATACTATTTTGCAAATATTTACTATGTACGATTGTAAACCAATTAGTATCCCTTTACTAGTTGGCACTAAGATTTATTTAGATATGTGTAATGTACCTTATGCTAGTGTTGTTAGCTAAATGTATGTAATAATTTATACTAGACTGGATATTGCCCAAGCAGTGGAAGTTCTTAGCAAGTTTTTTTTAAACCCTAGTAAGGAGCTTTGGACTTATGTTAAAAGGGTGTTTAGATATTTATGAATAACTTTTAATTATTGTTTATGTTATCATGGTACTAATGATGTGGGAAGACATTAGACATGCAAGGCTTTGTTGATGTAGATTGAGAAAATGGCTTAGATAGTTGAAGGTCCACTAGTCGCTATGGGTTCTCTTTATTTGGTGGTGCAGTTAGTTGGATGAGTAAGAGGTAGCCCACATTTTCTTTTTCCACCACTAAAGCAGAGTATATGACTGCTACACATGCCTCCAAGGAGGCAGTATGGTTACAAAGATTATGTTCAAGTATTGGTTTTGATTGTAGGGTGGTTACAATCGGATGTGATAGTCAAAGTGTTATTTATTTGGCCAGGAATCCCACGTATCATGCATGTACTAAGTATGTTGGCATACATTATCATTTTGTTCATGAGATGAATGGTAAGGTCATGTTACAAAAGATTGACACTTGGGATAATGTTACATATTCTCTTATGAAACTAGTGAGCATAAAAAAGTTCTCTTGGTGCAGGGAGGCTATGGGCATTAGATCCTATACTTAATCTATTTTATGTTTCTTGTTATTGAAATGTATAATATCAAGTGGGAGAATTATAGGATTAAGGTGATATTAATGTTGTTAATCTGATGTATTTTCATGTGTCTCCAACATCTTGGGATTGGGTACTTGGATGCCCATGAAGGTGGTTGAAAGATAATATTTTATTATTAGTTTCCTTAATTCTAGAATATTAGTTGTAATTACATTTACAATGGGGGTTACAATATGACAGTAGCAATTACGGATTGATTACAAGTCATTTATTACACCTTCCTAATCCTAGGTGCTAGGTAGGTAAGTAAAGCATCTTGTTTATTGTTAGTGGGGACAAAATGGTATGCCCACTTTTATAGTTGTGCCTACCTAGAGCTATAATTCAAAGATGATAATATTGATGTCTATTCTGAGTGCAGGAGCTACATGTGCAATTTATGCCTTCTTGGGAGTTATAGTTGACCTTGCATGATTATAGGAGTTACATTTACTATTCTTGGAGGTTTCCCATGTGAAGCGGAGCATTGGATTTTTACACGAGACTCTTGGGCACCTAGTTTGGTCCCATGGTATTTTCATCTTATTTTATAAACCACCCATAGTTTCTTGTTCTCATATCCTTTATATATTGGAGCCTTGGTATAGAGGTTAGAGTGTGCTATTTTATAGATACACAAGTGCTATGGTAATGTTGTTAGATTAAAGAGAGGAATGTTGTATCCATGTCATCGTTCATTGTAGATTAATACAAAAATGTGCTCTCTTTAATGGTGGGTTTTTTCCCAAAAGGGTTTCTCAACGTACATATGGTGTTATGTGTACACATTTATGCTTTGTGGATTTTATATGTTTTCTCCATTACCATAAGATTGGATAATACATGAACTTATGAAAATCTATACACTTAGTTTGATGTTATTGTTGCAATAGTTCACTCTATATTTCAACAATGATGATCTTATAGATGATGAGGATCTCCCTTCATGTTGACCTAGATTTTAGGATTTATTATTATATGTCTCATTTCACCATATATGTTGTATCCTTACATGTTCTTGCTACCATTTGTTGTTTACACTATTTATATCTTTCCTCTTATGTATTTTTGGGGATAATACAAATCATGAGGGTATAAACACCCCTTCTCATGTCAACCTAAATTATACACCTTTTGTTAGCCTTAGCCTATGTTGTATTGTGTTTTCTATCTCTTTCTTCCTATATATTTGTTAGTTTTGTGAGAATGGAGGACGATGATCCTAGGTTAGAGATCATAATATATATAATCCTTATTAATACTAAATCCAATCTCATAGAAACCTTCATGCTCTCCTACATATTTTTGATCAATGTTTGTATCATTTTTATACTAATGTTTACACTTTATTTGTGTCCCACTTTCATATTTCCCATTTCTACTATTTATTTTATCATATTTATTCACAACTTGATACACCTCTATTATTTATTCTCATCACGCTTAGTGCTTCATATGATCTATATCTCACTATCTTGCATGTGTACATTTATTCTTTACTGTACTTAATATTGTAGAGCTAATATTATCTCTCAGTTATCTTTGTTTCCTCTTTACTTACTATATGTTGTGACTATGGACATTTATATGATCTCACCTTTACATTGCTTATAGTATTTTTCCTTTCTCACACTCACCCTTCACTTGGGTGAATCTCATCTTATGTTGATCCTTAATATTTGGGAACATCAAACATGTCTCCCTTTTCCTAGTCCACTTTATCTTTTCTTATTCTTATTCCTTGTCACTATATTGCCTATTCCCACTTCCTAATTTGATTATCATTCATAGTGAGAATTAGCCCCGCCACTTAAGATAACCTTTTCTATCACTTAGGGACATCTCTTATATTCCCTCCTCTTCTATCTACTTTCATATTATCACATGTACCTTGGCATTTTTCCTTTCTCCCCTTTTATCATTTACCTTTGATTGACTTTCTCCCTTTTCCAATCAATTGGAGGGGGGAATATCACATATATTATCTATTTGATGTCATCACAACATTATCACTTGGCATAACCTAACCTCTTTAACCATTAAGGTTGTTATGGGACTTTTTCCCCAAAATGGAAAAGAAAGTTGTTTTTTGAAAAACCCTTCAAAAATTATAAGGGGATAAAAGTTATTTGATGCTTTTTTAAAGGGAGATAAAAAATAAAGGCCATTATGACCTTTTAGTTAAAATGGGGGATAATAATAAATATTTTCAAAAGATTCTTTTTAAAAGAGAGGGCCAATTGTATTTATTGAATAAATATCAAAGATAACCTTTGTGGAAGGGTGTGATGGTTTATAAACCACCCCTTAAAAGGTTATATAAATAATTTATATGAGACTTGGAAATGGCATGGAGATCACTCAAGGAAGAAGGTGATTTGGTGAGCTATGGACATTGGAGAAGGGGCATACAAAGTATGTCCAACTCAGGGTACAAAGTACACTTCAGATTGTCCTGGCCAAGGATTTGTGTCGATGGTTGCACTATTGTACATGTTTTGCATGTGTTTTGAATAAGAATTATTTCCTCATGGAGTGTGTTAGGTCTCAAAAATGCAGGTCATTAACCATAAGAGGCTGCCAAGCTCTCTTGATATTTTTGGCAAACTGACACGGGGTAGATATGGCTAAACCCCCTTCACTTCAGGCTCTACCGGACCTAGGCGGGTAAACCTCTAATTAATAAAGCAAATAAAGAGATGAAAACTACTTTGGTCTGAATTAATCTAACTATTAATAATGGCATAAATTATAAAACAGATAAAAAGAGAACAGGTTAATTCTAAATGATCTAAATTGTAATGTTAAAATAATAATGCAATCTAACTAAGTAAATCTGAAGTGAATTTATATAAGTGAAAATGAAAACACTAGACCAGTGCCTTATTGAATATAGAGGCAGTATGATCATGAAATAAATGACTGTTTGTTTGGTAAAAACTTGAACTATCTGGCATGAAAAAATAGGTATGTAACTTGTACAACCTTGCAAGGAAATAGTTAGTATTCCATACTTATATATATCCAATTGACAAAATCAAATTACCTGCATTCATCTAAAAGGATTTAATCCCTCTTTGAAGGAACCTATCAGAATGATACTGCAATTGTAACAGATTTATCTAAAAACTGGAGACATAATACAAACCCTAACTATATGACTCTTCTTACAGATCCATGACAATGCCTTCACAGTTACTATGATAGATTTAAAGGATTTAATTCTGAAAGTAGAAACCAATTAATCTTATCACACTATAACAGCAAATGTGTATAGACAACTTGAAGATATACTTGATAACTCAAATTGAATAACAGAGAAAACTTTGAAAGGAGACAGTCATATAATTGAATAAATTAAACAGATAGTTGATACCAAAATCTGCAGTTACTGCTTCATGTTCACAGACTTGACTTCATCAGAGAATGCTTGCACATGGTCTACCAGAAATAAAATATATTAAAAGTGAACTAGCATTGCTGTTCAAATCTAATCTATAGTATCCCATGTTCTATTCTATCCTATCTCTACTCTATATCCTACCTTCTATCCTTTTCTGGTCTTGGTCATCTCTTATAAAGAGCGGCATACAAGCTTTAGACCAGTTACAATAGTTGTGATGGTTGATAACCAAACAATAGTATTTGTTCTATTAAAACAAATTCAGGAAATTTAATACTCGCCATTAATCAACAAATGGATAACCATTTTAGGATCAAACAAAGCTCTTTAACTGTAGCTCTGCTTAATCTCCTTCGAGGGTTTCTTCATTATTCCTAAAAAGGCCAGATAAAACACAAATTAATCTCTGATCAAATGATCAAAGCAAATTTATTTAAACATATGTATTTACTCAGATAATTACTCCCCTTATCAAAAATTTATCAGTTCCTCATGATCCTTCCTTGGGCGTTTATATAACTTGATCCCTACTATGTAAATCCTGCAAAAAGCCCATATTGTAGATGTCAGAAGAATATTCAGATTTTAATGTCGTCTTAGGGTTCTAGTATTTTGTATCAGCAAGACCTCCTACATCGCTGTAAGAATAAATTCTTCCCCGATGTATTCAGTGCCCTGATATAATTATTAGTGAGAACCTTGTCGCTAAGACATCATGATATCGGAGACTCCTTAGTTTTTTACTCCGACACTCCTCTTCTGCTGATGACCACTAGTTTTGTTTCACGGGACATTCATACAAGACGCGGACTCCATCAGGTCTATGAAACAAACTGGAATTAATTACATATCCGGTCATGTATAAACTTGTATATCCATTAGCGATGGGGCCCATGTGGTGTTTCGTGCACTTGTATATACATTTCCTTTGTATCTTGTATACATACAAGCATTAAACATACAAAGACTTTTCTAGACATCTAGCTTGTATCTTCGCTTGTATATTGGCTTGTATATCGAAGATATACATTGTTATTATACAAGCCCAATGTGCAAGCGGCGGGACCCACTACTTGTATCCAACCTTCATATACAATGCCTGATACATACAAATTTAATTGTATGTCCTTTCTGAACTCCTTGCTATTATGATCCATGGTTCATTTATTTTTGACTCCAACTTGTATATGCATCCTCCGATATACATAAAGTCTCAATGCATCCCTTTAACCTAATTTAATTCTCTCCTGAGTGTTGCGTTGTATATTACTGTGTATCGGCATTAGGTTTGTATTGTTTCACTGAATGTACATTGCATACATATATCACAAAGCATATCGAGAATGTATCTTTAGAATGTATGTTGGGAATGTATCCTTCATCAGATGCAAAGAGTGACTGGTAGAAATGGTAAAGAGAACCGGTGATAACAACTCATGTCTTGTATATACAATAATTTAGCATATCAGCGAAGGTCATCGGTGTGAATTTATCAATCAGTGATTCTTAATATCCTCTCCCCGATGATCAGTCTCACGCTGATACTCACTTCCCTTTGCATATCTCTGGGAGCTCCATCGGTGAGAGATGTAAGATCGGTGTAGGTTAAATAATTTTTGCCGATACAATAATCCCACCGATATGCTATCTTTGACCTTGTTAGAAATCCTTTATGACTTCTATTATCGGCGTGACCTTCATAGTTGGAGGGACCTATGAAACATACCCTGATCAAGTCACTTTACACCGATCGCTATGACTGGGACTTTGTCTGTCCGACGAAGGGCTATCGGTGTCATTCCCTTCATCGGTGGACCTTAAAATATCTACTCCGATGCGTAGTCTCACACCGATCAATATAATCAAAACAAGGTCTTGCCGATCTATTTTATCCACATCGGTATGACTATCACCGAAGGCTTTTGGTTTCCATGATCGGTATAACTTATGTAGTCGGGGCAATCTCTAAAACTTACTCCGATCGCATGTATCTACCCGATATAAATTTGTCGGTGAGAGTATAAGATCAGCATGATGTGAAAATTTTGTCCTGACTAACTTACTCTTACTGATATAATCAAGCATTGTGTACTTATGAACTCGACGAACCGTTGAACTCTTGAGCCATTTGAACCCGAGGGAGAATAATGAGGATAAAACAAAGGCAACAATTTTGCAAACTAATCTTGAAGTGCATACAAGGTGAGCATTTTTTGAAAAAATTGATTGAACATGTCTAGTTCCAACATAGGCTCTGTCTGAGGATGTATGCCCCTTGTGGGCATAGCAAGATCCCAGATTTCTGGAGAAGCAGACCAGTGCTTACCCCATTGGGCGATAGAGTCCAAACGTCACCTTTTGCCCTAAAATGATATGGTTTGAAAAAACTACACCTTAACTGATGGCTCAATGCCATCAGAGAAAAAGAATCCTCTTTTTGCCTCTGTCATATATCTTATTCTGATCTAACTCCATCAGACTTTTCTTGAAAACATCCATATGGTTTATCCTGCTATATCCACCGCCATTGAAAACTTTTAACACAATTTTATATTCAGCTTTGCCCTTATCTCTTTTCAGTTGTTCACAATTAGACATTATCTAGGACTTTCCATCATCATGTGATACATTCTTGTCACATAGGAAGTATTCACCTTCAATGCAACATTTTTTATTATTCTTCTCATTGTCATATGTAGTAAAATACTCCCCTGGCTGACATGAAAATTGGGAATACTCATTGTTCAGCATATAGCTGAATTCATTCGGTCTTTTCTCATCATAAGACTGTATAAAAAATCTGAAAGCATCATAGGGCAATTTATGCAACCTGGGGAAACAATTGTCAACAAGGCACTTATTTACATTGTTCACTCTACCATCTAAATGCTTGTCACATGGGTTTGAGAAATTTGTCATACCAACATATTTTGAGATAGCTTCATCTAAGATGCTTTCAGCATCCTCCATATCATCAATTGGCAGTGACATCAACTTCTTATCAATACATTCATCATTATGTATGTTTGGGCTAACTGATGGATTATGCATGACATATGAATTGATGCCATTCTCAAAGATTCCCAATCTTGATATATATATATATCTCCTCTTGAACAGGGACAGACATAGAATCTTGGTCTGCTTCAAGAGTCTTTCCATCATCATCACATAAAATGCCTTCACTATCAAAACAAATGTATGCTTGACATGGAGCTTTCAAATCATTCCCATGTGTAAATCTCTGATATTCTATTGTTAGCAATTCTGAAATTTGTTC
The DNA here is from genome assembly GCA_027924645.1 of Cunninghamia lanceolata. Lineage (NCBI taxonomy): Eukaryota > Viridiplantae > Streptophyta > Pinopsida > Cupressales > Cupressaceae > Cunninghamia > Cunninghamia lanceolata. The sequence continues at coordinate 1,715,592 of BSBN01000467.1, read as the reverse complement.
ACTGTTGAGTGAAATTGTTTCCTCATTTATCTCCTTGTTGATATTTTCCTTATCATTTTGATCATCACCATAATACTTAAGATCAATAAAATCAAGTTTGCCCATTTTATCAACACAATTATTTCTTTCAGAAGTTGACATATCATCCTGATTATCTACTTCATCCTCCTCAGAAAATGGATTTGTAAGCACATGAAATTCTTGTTCTGACATACCATTTTCCTCACTGAGAGTTTTTCCTTTCCCACTAATATGCAGATACTCATTTTCTTCCTCCTCAAGTTGCTGATTTAGGTATTGAGGTGGGTGGGCTGGGACAATATGAGCATTTAGATTTTGAAGACTATTCTCATCTTCTAATGTATCATATGTCATTTCATTGTTTGTTGGAATATGTTGTGGCTCCAAGTGTGGTGTGAAAATATCTTGTTGTGCATAATATCGATATGGGGGCTAATGGTAAGCATTTTGTTGGATATGTGGCTGAAAGCATTCATTCTGATGTAACACATATTGTTGATATTGTGGGGCATACCATTGTCTTGGTGGTGGGTAGTATTGGGGAATGTTACTTGCGCTCATAGGTTGGGGTCTTTGAGGAGGCATATTATGCTGAGTAGGGTTAGCATATGCATTATGAGGTACTTTTGAAGTACCTGGAATATATGTGTTCTAATATGGCCCATGTGAATTAACATTTCCACCTTGTTTATATGGGGGGACATATTTTGGTGGTTTTGATGCCTGGATGTTCAATTGTGCCAATCTATCTTGGCTTTCTTGTATCATCTGTTGTATCCTCCTGAGCTGTTGTTCTTTCCATTCTAAATACACTTCTAATTCCTGATTAGTCATGCTATCGAGATCAACAACATCTTGATCAACAAACCTCTCCTATTCTTCATAAGAGCTGTGAGAATCACTTAATTATAAATCCACATGATTGTCATCAAAATCTAGATTTTCAATGGATTCTTCATAACATTTACAGTCACAATCTGTTATGCATGATAGACCCTCTCTATCTTCATCCTCATCATGTGGGCTGTTATAGTCATTATTTTCATTTGCATACCCATCCTTTAATGGCTGCATTTTTTTATCATCATCTTGATATTCATTATCATTGGACTCAATATTGATAGCCTCCTCATACCTTTTCCTTTCTATGATAGGAATCAATTTGGCCACTTGGTCTAGAGTAACTAGTTTTAGTGATTCAAGCCACTGATCTAAATTAGGCACATAGACTTTCATGAATGTTTGAATGCATATAAATGGCTTAGGCCTAACATTAACAAGTACTTGCATATAGATATCCAATGTTCTTTTGAACAAAGAAAATCTAGATTCTTCAAATTTACTTTGACTTCCCTTTTGAAAATACTCATCATTTTTCTCTTTAAAATGGCACACGAATTTATTTGCAAGTTCATCCCATGAAGTTATGCAAAGCATAGGAAGGCTATAAAACCAATCTTTAGCAGATTTTTCTAATGTTTTCACGAAAAGCTTCATGATAACATCTTCTCCACTGATTTGCCAATTCACCACTACATCAATGAATTGTTGTAGGTGTATATCTGCTGACTCCAATTTACATCCATTAAATCTTGGCAAATGATTTTTAACATTCAAAGGGGGAGGAAGATTTGGGTAACCCTGAATGTCTCTGAAATCAATTGGTTTGTGTGTTTCAAGATCTATTACCCTCTGTTGGAAAAGTAGTTGCTGCCATCCTATTTCTTCTTGTAGACTTCGATTGACACAAGGGCTAACATTGCTTTGCAGATTTTGACATGGAATTTGGTATTGATAATGCCCAATTTACCATAATGTGTATAGGGAAAAGAAAATTTGCCATACATTCTTCAGCCTAGAAATATTATAATTTCAAGATGTCTTTTGCATTTTTCATCAATTTTGTTTTCAGAGTCGCCACCTCTTGTGAGAAGAGGAAAATTTTATCTTTTTGGGTTCTTACCACCAGAGTTTACCAATATGTATTTGAATTTTGTGTAGAGTCACCACCTCTATTTAGAGGACTAATCAATCTTCTGGGTTTTTCCTTCCACCAACAGAGTTATGCCTTTTAATTCTTTGACTCTAATAACATGGTCTATTACCAGGTTTCTCTATGTTGTCCCCAGTAGAGTCGCCAATTCTGTTAGGTCTAAAAAATGCAGGTCATTAACCCTAAGAGGCTGCCAGGCTCTCTTGACATTTTTGGCTAACTGACATGGGGTAGATATGGCTAAACCCTTCACTTCAGGCTCTGCCGGACCTAGGCGGGTAAACCTCTAATTAATAAAGCAGATACAGAGATGATCACTACTTTGGTTTGAATTAATCTAACTATTGATAATGGCATAAATTATAAAATAGATAAAAAGACAACAGGTTAATTCTAAATGATCTAAATTGTAATGCTAAAATAATAATGCAATCTAACTAAGTAAATCTGAAGTGAATTTATATAGTGAAAATGAAAACACTAGACCAGTGCCTTATTGAATATAGAGTCAGTATGATCATGAAATAAATGACTGTTTGTTTGGTAAAAACTTGAACTATCTAGCATGAAAAAATAGGTATGTAACTTGTACAACCCTGCAAGGAAATAGTTAGTATTCCATACTTATATATATCCAATTGACAAAATCAAATTACCTGCATTCATCTAAAAGGATTTAATCCCTCTTTGAAGGAACCTATCAGAATGATACTGCAATTGTAATAGATTTATCTAAAAACTGGAGACAGAATACAAACCCTAACTATATGACTCTTCTTACATATCCATGACAATGCCTTCACAGTTACTATGATAGATTTAAAGGATTTAATTCTGAAAGCAGAAACCAATTAATCTTATCACACTATAACAGCAAATGCGTATAGACAACTTGAAGATATACTTGATTACTCAAATTGAATAACAGAGAAAACTTTCAAAGGAGACAGTCATATAATTGAATAAATTAAACAGATAGTTGACACTGAAATCTGTAGTTACTGCTTCATGTTCACAGACTTGACTTCATCAAAGAATGCTTGCACATGGTCTACCAGAAATAAAATATATTAAAAGTGAACTAGCATTGATGTTCAAATCTAATCTATAGTATCCCCTGTTCTATTCTATCCTATCTCTACTCTATATCCTACCTTCTATCCTTTTCTGGTCTTGGTCATCTCTTATAAAGAGCGACATACAAGCTTTAGACTAGTTACAATAGTTGTGACGGTTGATAACCGAACAACAGTATTTGCTCTATTAAAAAAATTCAGGAAATTTAATACTCGCCATTAATCGTCAAATGGATAACCATTTCAAGATCAAACAAAGCTTTTTAACTATAGCTCTGCTTAATCTCCTTCGAGGGTTTCTTCATTATTCTTAAAAAGGCCAGATAAAACACAAATTAATCTTTGATCAAATTATCAAAACAAATTTATTTAAACATATGTACTTACTCAGATAATTACTTCCCTTATTGAAAATTTATCAGTTCCTCATGATCCTTCCTTGGGCATTTATATAACTTGATCCCCGCTATGTAAATCCTGCCAAAAGCCCATATTTCAGATGTCAGAAGAATATTCAGATTTTAATGTCGTCTTAGGGTTCCAGTATTTTGTATCTGCAAGACCTCCTACATCGCTATAAGAATAACATTCTTCCCCAATCTATTTGGTGTCCCCGATATAATTATTAGTGAGAACCTTGTCGCTAAGACATCATGATATCAGAGGCTCCTTAGTTTTTTACTCTGACACTCCTCTTCTGTCGACGATCACTAGTTCTTTTTCACAAGACATTCATACAAGATGCAGACTCCATCAGGTCTATGAAACAAACTAGAATTAATTACATATTCGGTCATGTATAAACTTGTATATCCATTGGCGATGGGGCCCACGTGGTGTTTCATGCACTTGTATATACATTTCCTTTGTATCTTGTATACATACAAGCATTAAACATACAAAGACTTTTGTAGACATCCGACTTGTATCTTCGCTTGTATATTGGGAATGTATCTTCCCTTGTATATTGGCTTGTATATCGAAGATATACATTGTTATTATACAAGCCCAATGTGCAAGCGGCGGGACCCACTACTTGTATTCAACCTTCATATACAATGCCTGATACATACAAATTTAATTGTATCTCCTTTCTGAACTCCTTGCTATTATGAACCATGGTTCATTTATTTTTGACTCTGACTTGTATATGCATCCTCTGATATACATAAAGTCTTGATGCATCCCTTTAACCTAATTTAATTCTTTCCTGAGTTCCGCATTGTATATTACTGTGTATCGGCATGAGTTTTGTATTGTTTCACCGAATGTACATTGCATACATATATCACAAAGCATATCGAGAATGTATCTTTAGAATGTATGTTGGGAATGTATCCTTCGTCAGATGCAAAGAGTGACTGGTAGAAACGGTAAACAAAATCAGTGATAACAAGTCATGTCTTGTATATACAATAATTTAGCATATCAGCGAAGGTCATCGGTGTGAATTTATCAATCGGTGATTCTTAATATCCTCTCCCCGATGATCAGTCTCACACTGATACTCATTTCCCTTTGCATATCTCTCAGAGCTCCATCGGTGAGAGATGTAAGATCAGTGTAGGTTAAATATTTTTTGTCGATACAATAATCCCACCGATATGCTATCTTTGACCTTGTCAGAAATCCTTTATGACTTCTATTATCAGTGTGACCTTCATAGTTGGAGGGACCTATGAAACATACCCCAATCAAGTCACTTTACACTGATCGCTATGACTGGGACTTTGTCCGACGAAGGGCTATCAGTGTCATTCCCTTCATCGGTGGACCTTGAAATATCTACTCCGATGCGTAGTCTCACACCGATCGGTATAATCGAAACAAGGTCTTGCCGATATGTTTTATCCACATCGGTATGACTATCACCGAAGGCTTTTAGTTTCCATGATTGGTATAACTTATGCAGTCGAGGTGATCTCTAAAACTTACTCCGATCGCATGTATCTACCCGATATAAATTTGTCAGCGAGAGTATAAGATCGGCATGATGTGAAAATTCTGTCCTGACTAACTTACTCTTACCGATATAATCAAGCATTGTGTACTTATGAACTCGACGAACCATTGAACTCTTGAGCCATTTGAACCCGAGGGAGAATAATGAGGATAAAACAAATGCAACAATTTCGCAAATTGATCTTGAAGTGCATACAAGGTGAGCATTTTTTGAAAAATTTGATTGAACATCTCTAGTTCCAACAGAGTGTGCCATAGCTGAGGGCCAAGACCATGCTATGCCCTTAGTTCTATAGGGTGTATATGGTTATGAGTAGTCGAATTGTGGCTACCTTAACTCCTAATTAAGTTATATAATAATTATTATAGTCATATATAGGTGGTTAGGTCCACTCGATAAGGCATCATTAGCGAAAAAGGAAAGGAGAGAAGTCATTAATAAGAATGTGTGAGAGTTAAGATTGAATTGTGTGATCATTCAGTGAAAGGTATGTTGCTAGGTGTGAAGGACCAATAAATGGGGTGGCAATTTTTATTGTGTGTCATTTGCAATTGTTTTGTTGATTCTAATGGCTTTTGTTATTGAGAAGTGCCACTCAGGGGGATGAAAAGGGAATCAGAAAGAGGCCTTTGTTAAGAGGCAGAAGCGCAGAGTTACAGGGGAGGATGTCGTCGCCAGTTTCATAGGTTTTATTAACAAAGAAATTAAGAGTCCCAACCTAAGAAGGTGGATGAAGAGGGTTTGGGAGGTGGCCAAGGATGCCATGGTAAGCCGAAGGTTGGCCTACACTCGGCCATGGAAAATATCTTGCTTGACTCGAGATACTTGACAAGGGTTGTTGTACCTTGGCATTTAATCATGTTTTCATGTGTCAAATCTAGGGCTGTGTCCTAGGCTATCTGTAATAAGGGGTTCCATGGTTACTAGTCCACTAGCTACTTCTACTGATCTATTTTCTTCAAAGATTAGCACTGCTAATTTGTTTGTTGTGGAAGAAATTTTGAAAATACTAAAAATAAAGCTAAAATAGTAAATTGTTGAAATTGACCTACTCTAATCCATACAACTGAAATTATGCATTTTACTAGAAAGAATAATTAAACAGAAATAAATCTATCTTTATGAAAGTAGTAAACTATCTTCCTAATAGAATCTGAAACTGGACAATGAAACAAATAAATATTAGGCTCTTGTCTTGATGGTGGGGGTGGGCCCTTGCTCCTCGCCCTCAGGACTGAAGACTAAAACAAGAACTTAGTACAAAAATATAATAACATAGTCTTTCTTCAGTCTAATTTCATCTGCATGCTTGTATTCAAAAAAATATGTCCAATCTGGAACAAAATGAAGATTACAATAATCTAATATCAATCATCTGTGTTTTTTTTTGCTACTTCTACTTTATATATATATATATATATATATATATATATATATATATATATATATATATATATATATCGAATCAAGCAATGAGATATCAATCTATTCTAACTATCAGTTTATCTATGAGATATCATCAATCTCTTATTTTAACAACTCTTTAACTGTAGAGTAAAATCATGCAACTGAAACAGATTTTAGTGGTACAACAGTCCCACTAAATTCAGAGTCTTAAATTGAATAATAATTGGGTAGCGAGGCCCTGAAATATAGGTATTTAATAAGTCTTTAGGAACTCATGCAAAATCAATAAAAGAGAAATTAGATCCCTAGTAGTCAACTAGAGTCTTTGCCTGATCATTTTGGTGTTGGGTGAGTAACCTCCAGAGCACTTCGGTTGCCTTCGAAGGTGCAGACTGATAGTGGTGTCAGAGACTGCACTGTTGCTAAAGGGGATCTAGAGATGTGTGCTATCACCAGGAGCTTTGAAGATGATCCACCCTTGGCTCCCTTGCTTCAAAATACTTCCAACATATTAGGAAAATGTTGGAGTCTGGTGTAGTATTTTTCATGTCAGCTCTGGAGATTGCTAGGACTATCTCTGAAGATGCTCAAAATTACCTTTGCCCATATAGCTGCACCTGTAGACACGAAAAGAGAGACTTATCTGCACATTTTCATTAGTTTGTTGCACATTAGTCCTTCAATCAAAAATCATGACCTTTGGCAATTCATCTCTCATTAATGTAATTAAAACAAATCTTATCAGTCTATTATGGTGCAATTACTAGGACAACAGAATAAAAGGGGGTGGAAAAGAGAGGTAAGAAGGTGTATAATTTTGGGTGCTACCTGGCACTCATCAATACTCTTGAGGTGGTTGGAACGTCTTTGACACCGCCCAATCAGTTTCATGTGCTTCCATGTTGTAGGTTGTAATGTGCATATGATTCATGATGATGTGGGGGGCATGGTTCATCAAGCTAAGGCTTTCCATAACTGTGTTATGGATCACCTTCATGTAATCAAAAAACATTAGGTTTGTCTCTAGCTCGTGGTAGAGGAAATAACAGAGAAATTGAATGTGACACTCCCTGAGGAGGTAATTCCTCTAGTTTCTAAGTGATATGACACGGATAGTGATAACATTGCGAAGGAGGCCCCAATGCCAAAGGAGAGTGGATTATGTGAAAAATGTAAGTTTGTATGTCAAGGTAGGTCGAGGCCTGCGTAATTTTCCCTAGCCCTGTGTATATTGTGTTTTTCTTTTCTGGACTAGTTATAGTATGGGATAGATAGCTTTGGGCTTCGGCCATTTTATCCTACAGTATAGGAGGGTTGGTTAATAGTCTGATTAAGAATGTTTTCTGGTGATGTCAAAGACTCTAGACTCTTCCCATTTTGATGGCTCATGGACCTTAAAACTAGGTTGTATGAACAAAAAATATAAATATGTGGTTAGGTCATCCTAGGGGTTATAAGTAAGTATCTAAGTTGACCTCGGTGGCAGTCATGGCATAATTAGGTATATATAAAAGCTAGTGGTAAGTTTATTATCATCATATTGCGAATTGTGTTCTTCATTAGAGATTTTAAAGGTTGACCTCTCAAAGTAGCATGTTTTTTTTGCTAAATATGTGCACCCTTGGGGGATGCTCCCATTATATTGCTTAACCCAGAAAATTAACATAGTCTGATAAAGTTTTACATCCAACCCCTGTGGAGGGAATTAACCAAAACATAACCATCATTATCTTATTGTATTGTCTACCCTATTTACAAGCTATCCACCTATTCCACATTAAACTATCTACCTATAAATTTAAATAACCTATATTATAAACAAAAAAGCTTAAAACCATTGAAATCTTTCCATATTCCTTTGGATCATCCACTCCCCGACAACAGCTTTGGCCTTTGGTTGAACAAAGTTGAACTAATCCTTTGCCTCTACATCTTGCAAGCCCACAACTTGTTTCAGAAAACTCACCGCCTTCTCCACTTTCTGTCGCTTATACATTTCACCACATTTCCTTCCCAACTGTATAAATGACACCCACTTAACAATCACTCCATCCTATTTAACTTTTAAAAAATCCTTTGGTTGTGATATCCCATTGCCGTATCTAGCTATGTCCAGCACCTCCTTCAATCCTCTAAGTAGGTTTTCTTTAATGAATGCTCTTGCCATTAATTCAATGTCACCCTTTGATTCTCCAACATCTAATAGAGTTGCAATAAACATAGATGACACATCTGTGTTTACCTTGTATTCATGCTTTGACACCAAAAACTCATCACCATGAACCCACTGAAATGCAAGCATCAAAATACCATTCTTGGTTTTAAAGAGCGATTGTAATCTCTTCTCTATAACTAAGCCAAGGAACGGCATTTGTCATTGGGAGCCAAATAGGCGTGTCCATGGCTCTATAAAATTAGGAAATGCTACCAAATACCAACACAAACTGAATAAAAACACCTACCTTCACTCGCTTCTCACGACCTGCCAAACAATACTGATAATAAATACAACATCATGAGAATGCCTCAAACATACCATCTCGGGTGGCAACCAACTCCTCCCCTTCTGAATAATGATTACTCAATATTCTCGAGCTCGGCCACCTCTATCACTAAGATCTCATTTCTTTGGACTGACAAGTTGGCTAGGCTATTTGCCTCTCTATTGGCTTCTCTATAAATGTGGTTAATAGTATATTCTTTAAAAATATTAATAAGCTCTAATATTTGATCTAGTATAACCTTACATTTCCAACAATGCATTGATTTAACTCTGACTGCATTAATGACTAAAGTGAATCACATTCAATAACCAATTTTTGAATGCCAAGATTCTTACATACCTGTAGACCAATCAATAGAGCTTCGAATTCTACCTTGTTATTAGTTGAATTGTAATCTTTTAGAAACTTTTCTAAAAACTTTTGCCTCCCAATTTCTAATGATGCCCCCTACCCCTGAAGGATCTAGGTTGCCTTTTGAGGCCCCGTCAAAATTTAGTTTAAACCACCCCTTTTCAAGAGGATTCCATTTCGCCTCCTTCCTTCCAGAGAGGGATTTAACTCCCTCACCCCCATTAATGGGGGGCCTTGAAGTTTCATATTATAATCAAGTATTTGCAGCATATTTCTTATTATATTCTTCTTTCTATGCAATTTGTTCCATATCAAGTGGTATCAGAGATACTATTTGGGCAAATGTGGACAAAACCCTAATTTTTAAAGATTTGCCTATATCTTTTGAAAACCTATGAATGTTTCTACAATTTTTTTTCTAAAGGTGTAGGATCATCTAAGGATGATACATTCCAAAAACTAGGTTTCTATCATCAGTATTGAGTAATTTATTGTAATTTTATTATTTTTCATAATTTTGCTTTATAGGCCGCAAATCACAATCTTTTTTGATATTTTTATATTTATGGAAATTTCACCAAATTTTATCAAGGGTTTGTTATTTGCATTTTTATTTTTTAGGCCCACAATATAGACTAATAATTCAATCAAAGTCAGCTATGCTAGAAAAGTTTAGAAACCCTAGTTTAAATGGGGATTCCTGATTTTGATGGAAGTGGAGATGCATTTCAATGGTGGAAAAAATATAAAAGAGCTCATGGTAAAGTGTAATATGACTTCGTTATTTTTCATCATCCTTAAAAGGTGAAGCTAGACAATGGTATGAATCATTGTGTAAGGATATTTCTTGTTTGGATAAAACTAGAACAAATTATCTTAGATAGATGGACTCAAGAAGATGAAGAAGGAGGAGGAGGAGGAGAAAAAGAAAAAGAAAAATAAGATGAAGAGCGAGATTAAGAACAAGAAGACAGAAGAAAAATAAGGAAAGGAAGAGAAAATGAAGGATACGGGTGCATGCACTTTAGCTCCAAAGAAGGAAGATTCAATCCTTTAATTTCATGGATGTATTCAAAAGGAAAAGGTTATTATTTCTATAAAGCCTAGCAGCAAGTATAACTTCATCAAAATGGAATTATCCAAGAAGCTACAAGTACAAGCAAAGCACTTCAAGAATAATCAAATACCGAGTAAGGATATTCAAATTTTTGAAGATTTGAAGTTCTCTTTGGATAAATATGTTTTGCATTCAAAATTTTATGCTTTGGATATGGATGGGTTGGATATTGTTCTTAGTAATCCTTGGTTAGAATCTTTGGGAACAATAAACATCAATGTGAAAAATAAGTTCATGAAGCTTTGGTATAGGAGGAAGAAAGTTACATTATAGGATATTGCACATAATGAAGTCCAAAGGAAAGTCAAGGAAGAACAAGTTCAAGAATCAACTGAAGAGTGCACAAATGAATTAGAAGACAAACAAGAGTAATAAGATGTAGAGAAAAAATAGAAGACAAGTAATTCTCGTCATGAGCCAACAAAACAAGTGGGAACAATAGGTGAAGAATTAGAGAAGGTCCCGAAGATAGAAAAGGGTGTAATCTATAGGCATCCACATCATTGTGAGACAAAAATCATGGAGGCATGACACTAAATGGAATCAATAATATAATCATTATGGACCTACATGGTATCAAAGGAACAACTACAACAATTAGTGGTACCATAGAAGTAATGGCTATTCATGGAAGCAAACGACATACTATGATAAGGAATGGAATCAAATGGGTGTAGTAAAATATAGATTAAGGATGGGATCTAGGTACTTTCAAGCTAAAACTACCACAAGGATCAACTATGGATGGTTAGATGATTGGTCATGGCATCATATTTGTAATGAAATGCGATTGTCATACTATTTGGCTTCTTCTCATGTTTTAGGGATGAAACATGTCAAGTATTAATGGCATGTTATGTACCTAGCGATATGATATTATAATGTATGTAGGTGGATGGAGATGCCAACATATAGCACATGTCCCTTAAGTTAGTTATATTGGGTCATGTCGATAACTTGTGTAATTAGGTGATGAGTAGGCCGACATTTGGTTTACCCCTCCATTATGTTATTAGGAGGAGGTCTATACAAGAGGTGATTATCATTGTAAGGATATGTGTAGAGTATGATATTGTATTTGGTATCTCTTGGAGATATAGCATGGAGTGGCTTTTTCCATAAGGAGTATTGTACGGTGTTAACCTACATCAAGGGTTTATTCTATTTATGCATATATTGGTATTAGGGTATATTGGCCCATAAACATCTCTTATGTTGTGTGAGATCTATGTTTTGTATCATATTATTGTAATTATTAAATGTTTGGATCTTATCAAACCATTTAAATCTTTGTGGGTGAGAGTGTTCAATCCAAGTGATCTTGATGCAATCATAATTGGAGGATCCAACAAAAGACTATCTAGCCATGCATCCACCCACAACAACACAAAGAGGTTACCACAAACCATAAAAATTTACATAAAACACCACTTTTATTGATTAGACAATGTGTGATTATCACTAAATTACAACCTCAAGATTTTCTACAAGGGGCCTTCTTACATGTCAACTACAATTATTTGATTCCATCAAGATTATACTAATGGATAGTCCCCCCACATGCTTCCTACATTCAAATACTCAATATCACTTCCAAGCAATACATAATGATTTTAATTACAATAAAACTTTAGAATTTTACCACTACCCTACTATAATGACTATCGCATTGGCCACATAATGATTTCTAGTACAAAACTACAGCATTGCCTTGTTTTCTACAAGCTACAACCTCCAAATCTCAAAGCTATTCTTTGGTAATTATATCCATGAGGCACCACTATTAGCTCCAAATGATCACACTCCACATCATACTTTTTTTTACCCTACTCAACCTCTCAAACGTCACTCCCTTACTATTGCAACTTACCTTCTATGCCTCTGCTCCATCCTAGTATTCTTTGCTTACCTTCAACCAATACAAAAATCCTCTATATATAACATCCTCAAGGTCCTCACATGATCTATGTTGACCTCAAGATGGAACAAAGCCTAAAACCAAATGAAACATGTCACTGAATACAAATAACTAACTTACAAATTCCAACAGTGAAATAGTGGATGATCTCCATGAAGTTCACCACATACCTTCATAATAGTTATTACACACTTCCCAAATATTCACCCTTGGAAAAAACTCAAAATAAACCTTTTGCAAATAGAAATATTTCCAACTGAACACATTGTCAACATGTAGACACTTCATGAACCAAATTACCAACCTCTACTTATCCAATTAGCCTTAAATTTGAATAGGAAATAAACAAACCATAAATAGAACCACAACTAAAACCACTGAAGATAATTCCTCAATGTGGTGAAATGCGCTAACTTGAATCTTTACCACAAACTTGTAGACACACAAACTACCACACTAAACCACAAATTCTATTTTTTTTAGACATGATACCACAATTTTGTGATGCCCAAGGATACACTTGCATCAAAATCTTGAGGTAAATAAAAAAATAAGTCCCTAGTTTTCCAAGACATTCTGTCCCTACCTAGAGATTCCAAGTTGTTGCTTCTTCAACTTACTCCTTCCACCTCCTCAGGTATACCTCAAGTGATCCACCTTGAGTACTACCCTCTCCCATGTTATTTGTCACTTTGTTCCACCAATCATCCTCCACATTTTTGGTCTTCATCTTGTTTTCGGTCACAACCCACTTGCCTTTTTTAGCAACCAATTCCACACAACTATCAGCCTCTTTATTATCATCACATACCCTTCTATTATGCTTTCTTCTACCACATGTTCCTCAATATATCTCCTCATCATCTTGTACATCTATCTTGTCCTCTAAATGTTTTCCTTTTGGTGACCTCCATCCTCATAGCCTCTTCTCTATGCTACTTATTTTGCATTTGTGGTGTTTCAACTCATTCTAGCAATGCCACACACCTTTGGAATCAATGCATAGCATCCCTCCTCAACACACACTCTAGCACTATTATCAAACTATCCTTCGCTTACCCTCAACAACACTAGCTTATGTTTTTGTCCATCCTTCCAGATCACATATGTGTTAGCTATCCCATCATACATCGCTTCCCTATCAAATTGACATGGTCTTCACAATAGAATATGGCACACATCCATTGGTTCAATGTCACACATCACCTCATCATAATACGCCCCTATGTTGAATCTCACCTAGCATTGTTCTTCTACCATAATCTAGTCTCCCTGTTGTAACCAACCTATCCTATATGGGTGCGGATGTTTCATCCTCATCAACCCAACTTGTCAACTATTTCCATAGACCCCAAATTGTTCATGTTGCCACTATCCACCACCACAGCATAGCATTTACCTCCTGCCTTGCATTTGGTCCTTAACAAACTCTTCCTTTGTGTCGGCTCATCCCTTCTATTTCACCTCAAGGTTCTCCATGAAACCAATGAATCCCTACACTTAGGATCCCTCTCCAAAGTAAGTGACCTCTCATCACCAAATGTAGCTCTTACTAATGCAGAGCGCACAGTGGAAGCGGATAATTGTTCAAATTTTGAACTTTTTGAACTCTCGAACCTCTCGGAACCCTTTCTAGACTCAGTGAATAGATCTTTGAACCTTTGAATCATTGAACTGTTGAACCTTTGAACTGTTCAACTATCGGTTCAACATCGCCAAGACTCAGTTCATCGGAAGGCTAGACTTCGTTCAAGCCAATAGGCCAATACAACTTGATGTTGGCAAGACTGCCTCTGTCGGCACCATCTCCAGACCTCCTGCTGATACTCCAATGGGTTGATTCTGGGGCTTCTTGCCTATTGGCAAGAAAATACCATTGTGACCTCTGAAATAGTCTCATCGTTGTGACATTCTACATCGACTGAACATTATTCCCTTATTCTGATATGCCGATATGCATTGCTTTCGACATGACTATTAGCATTGGCAAGCGCTAGTAACCTTAGGCTGATGCGCCGATGGCTATCTTCAACACTTTGGTGAGACTTAATTTGTCCTCCACCGATACACCTTCTATCAGCAAGATACCGTTGATAGATATAACTACTGAAAACTTTCCCAATGGGTTATATTACGCCGATGACACTTCAGCCACTCTGCGACTCTCAGATACTAAACAAATGTATAGAAACAAACTCAACAAGGCATAAAGGTTTTATAACCATCTACAGATTTGCAACCAAACACCCACACAAAAACTACAAAAACCCAACAGAATGGAAATAATCTACTCCTAAGGAAGCCATTCCACTAGTTTCAAAGAAACCTCAACCAGTGGAATGCTTCCGATTTACATCTCTATGATTACACCAAAACAAAAACTTTTATTGCTTTCTACTCAAAATACATACAACTTCTCTGCCTCTCTTTCTCTCCTTCCCTGTATGTGTCTGTCAACGACCACAGACTGATTATATAAAGACTCTCATCTTGGCAGTTACATAAGCTGGAAGGCGAACCGCCTCTAACCACCTCTGCCATTCAGTTACAGTCTTTTCAGTTCGGTTACAACACGTATATAGACTCAATTTTTTATGCCGTTACTCGGCTAAATATGACTCAATATGGTGCTAAGGCCTTACAATATGACACTTGGACAAAATAGAAAATGCATAGAGTCCTCCAGATTCTTAGTGTCTCGAGGTGCTCCTACACCACTTTCAATGTCTTATGCCCTCTTTCCTTATCACTCAAACGTTGTGTCCTTCCTCACCACACATAAAATAGGTTCCCTTGAAGGATTTCTTTCTTTTCCTCTCATATCCCCCTCTACTTTGCTAAGAATACCCTCCACGCTTCTCTCAAGCCTCTCTACAGTGAGTATCCTCTACTCTTTCATCTTTGCAGTAGCTTCCACCACTATCCCTACCTATGTGGTAGCTACTACAGTCATCTCCCTTATTGTCATGATAATTCATATCATCTTTCTCTCTATAGTGGGAACTTTGATCTTGTTTTTTGCTACGGTGTTGATTACCTCTCCCTTGACCTCTTGGGGTTTATCCCCTATCACGGCATCCTATCCTAATACTCTGGTTCTTTTCTTCTCTTCCTCTCTAGCAGTTATGCTTTTCCTCCTAGTTTATTTTGTTTCCACAGTGAGAGCCAAATGGCAAGCCTCCTCTACTGTCTAGATATTCCACATACCCAAATCCTCTTAGATTGATTCCCTCGATCCATTGATGTATTTTTCCACTTTCTCAGCCCCTTCCTCATAATGTCCTAACCTAATGGTCATCCTATATTAGTCCTTGGTGTACTTCATATTCATATCTCCCTATTGCAAATTGTAGAGCTCCTTCAACAATGCCAACTGGTAATTCACTCGAATGAACTTAGATTTCAACTTTTCCACCATCTGGTCCCACTTTGTAATGCAAGGATTTCCTTTCCTATTTTTCTCCAACTAGACATCCTTCCAACATATTATTGCATGACCTTTCAGCTTGATATTCTTAAATTTCACCCTATCCAAGTCCACAATGTCCTCATACTCAAAATGTTCTTCTAGATCAGTGATCCAGTCTATCAACTCCTTGAGATCCAAGTTCTAAAAATAGTTCAGAATGTCCATTCTAGTCCTCTGATCGATGTCAATAATGGCCTTCAATATCCTCTCTTCCTTGTCCTCTTCACTTCCACTTGATTCCATAGGGTGTTCTTAATACTCTTCATCACTTTTTTATCCCTAGGGTTAGGTTTCCTCCAATACTCTTGATCCAATGCATCCATCTAGCTTTGTATAGACTTCAACATCTCCTATGTCTCCTCTATTCTTCCTATAACATTGAGAATAGCTTGCCCTCTCTTTGGTGGAATCTTTAGATTGGCAATCTGTCCATAATTACCCCTTTGTAAACTACCTCATAGTTGGTGCTCTATCTACAACCCCTATGGACTGCTCTAGCTCAAACTTTATTTAATTCTTGCAAAGTACAAAACATAAATTTTGCATGCCTCAACTACTTATGCCTCCATTTACCTATCACCACCATAGTTAAAGTTTTTTTGTCAATCTCATTCTTAAGAAACTGCATCAATCAGGTGTGCTCACATCCATAGCCATAGTCCAACATTCTTCCTATGATCCAACCTTGCTTTGATACCACTTGATGTAGTCATGATCAAAGGGTCCAACAAAGGACTATCTAGCCATGTAGCAACCTACAACAACATACACACAGGTTATTGTAAACCATAGTAGCCATGTAGCCACTTGTATTGATTAGACAGCTTGTGTAGTCATCACTAAATTTCAACCTCAATCTTTGTCGCAATAGGCCCTCTTACATGTCGGCCACAGTTGTTTAATTATAATAAGATTATACTAATGGATAGTCACCCCACATGATTCCTAGATGCAAATGCTCACTAAACTATGGAAACACCACTTCTAGGAAATACATAATGATTTCAAGTACATTACAAATTTAGAATTTTACCACTACCCTATCCTAATAACTGTCACATCAACCACATGATTTCTAGTACAAAACTATAGCATTGCCTTGCTAACCACAAGCTACAACCTCTAGATCTCAATGGTATTCTATAGAAATGGCATTGATGATGCACCACTATTAGCTCCAAATGATTTCACTCCACATCATACTCTTTGTTACCTTAATCAACCTCTCAAACCTCACTCCCTTCCTCTTGCAACTTACCTTCTATGCCTCTACTCCATCCTAGTCTTCTTTTCTTACCTTCGACTGGTAAAAAAATACTCTATATTTACCATCATCAAGCTCCTCACATGATCTGCGTTGGCCTAAATATGGTACAAAGCCTAAAACCACACAAAACGTGTTGTTAACTTAAAATAACAAACTTACAAATTACAATGGTCAAACAAGAGAATCTCCATGCAGTTCACCACATACCTTCACAACGGTTGTTACACACTTCTGAAATATTTACCCTTGGCATAAACCCAAATTAAACCTTCTATAAATAGAAACAATTCCAGCTGAACACACTATCAACTTGTAGACACTTCACAAACCAAAGTACCAACCTTTACTTATCCAATCAACCTCAAATTTCAACATAAGATAAAGAAACTATAAACAAAACCACAACCAAAACTATAAAAGCTAATTCCTCAATGCAGTGAAATGCACTTTCTTTACCACAAACTATTAACTACAAACTTCCAAACACACAAACTACCAAAATAAACCATAAATTCCACTTTCGTAGACATGATAACACAATTCTTTGATGCCCAGGGATGCACCTGCATCATATCTAATTCAAATAACTATTGAATCTATTGATGTTAAAGGATATTTGTAATATCATGTGTGTGTGTGTTTGATGTTAATATGATTGAATTATGTGATCATGTTATTCAAATTACTATGTTAATTATTACTTTAGAGTTATTATTAAATTATCACATGTTGTAATTTACACTGGTTATTTACATCAATTTTGATATCATTACATATCCTAAATTATTTTAACTCTAGTAATAGCTATATTAAATATGCTACAAATAATTAAATAACTCCATGATAAAAATTCACATTGCATTTTGATATCTAAGTGTAATAATTAGGCCTTCCTACCTCTAAAATTTTCATATGCTTTCAAATTTCATATTAACCAACCTTAAATATATTCTTTGCTATATCCAACATTATACATTTGCCCTAACCTCTAATTCATTAGACACGGTTCTACAAGCCCTAACTTATAAACTTTATCCATATGCTAATTTTAGTTTCTTCATTTGTTCATTGGCATTATTGAAAATTTTATATCATATGTGTGTGTATATCCATGTTTAAAATCTTGTTTGAGGTTAATGTTGCTTTGAGAACTCCATATTTATACTCAATATCAACCTCAGGAGCCATGTCCATAGCCAATCAATAAGCTTTCAAATTAGAAATGAAACCAAATATAGTTTTTATCCAGAAAACCCCAAATGGGTTTTCTTAAAGAAGATTATTTCCAATGAGTAAGAGCTTAATGCTTGAATATTCCCAAGAATGTGTTAGAATAGGAATCAAAGTAAACTTTCATGAAGATGAAAGAGCCCAAAATGTTGTGAGTGTCCTTGAATTAAATCACTTGAAGGTTTTGAAGAGAATCTTTGGAAGAGAATAGGTAGAGTGAGCTTAGCAATTATTCTTGAAAACTTAGTATCCAACAAAATAAAAAATGGTAGTTTATGGCTTAAATTTTTTGTTGGAACCCTTTTATAAACTTGAATTCTTGATTTAAAGAGAGAGCATTTGAATTGGAGAAGAACCATTGGAGAGGAATTGGTGCCAAGTGGAAAACCAATAGGAAAATATATTAGGAAGTCATGATATTAAATCATGCCTAACAAATAAATTTACCGATTGTCAGAATATTGTCAGAACCATTTTAACCATTTATTTTTTCTGACATGGAGATGCCAGCATAGTTGCAGACATCTCAGTGTAGTCATGCCATAGTTGTGGGATAAGAATTATGGAAATTACAACAAAAAATAAGAAATTGGGGTTAAATACTTAGAAGAACTTGGTGTTTCATAAAATTATACATTTGCAACGTTTTTGATTGGGTGTAAGGCTAATACATTTGGCTAAATGTAATCTAAGGCATGTTATAGGAGAAGACATCAAAATAAGTGCAACTTATATGTGGAAATTGTAAGGTATGTTATTTTTGACATTACATAATGAGGTATGTGATGAGATATTATGGCATGCACTATTGTGAGGCAATGTGTGATGTTTTGTATGTACTGTCTCCTACCATATAATGAGCTATTATGCCATGCACTATTAAGGATTCAACATTTAATGGTGTGTTATGTTGTGTTTTACTGATTCTTTCTTATGGTATGTTGCTTTCTTGTTTCCTTTCTTATTTATGTTGTCTTTCTCCATCTTTGTTAGTTCCACTTTTTTATTGTCAAAAACTCAAGGACAATACAAAGAATTAAGGACTCACTATCCCTCTTCATCTCAACCCATTTTTTTCTTTTTCCATATACATTTGTATTATGTCATATCAGGGTTATTATACGCTCTTTTTCTTCTCTTTGTGTATCCCTATAGATTTGTGTTTCCTTTGCTTTTGCCTTCTTCTTTGATTTGTTCCCTTTCATTTTATGTTTTTATGTTTTCTTTGGTTTATTCCCCTTTCTTTATCCTTTCCTTTAGTTCATCCAAGGCCTCAGTTTAGAGTGGTTGGTTGTGTTAAGGATTTCCTTTGATTATGCACAGACAACAAGCATGAACTTGCCCAAACCTTTCTTTTGTATATGCTTACTTTTTCCCACATATGCATCCACCTTATACCATATACTCTAATCTTTTTGCATATCTTGTGCATTCTCATTTTTCATTATGAATTTCTAGCTTTATTCATGTGGAATTTGAACATTTGAGTTGTTCCATTACACCTATTACCAATCTTATCCATTTACCATATGCTAAGTGTGTTGTTCACAATTAGGTCCATGAGTAATATTTCCCCTCTACTCTCATGATATCTAAAATTCAATATAAAATTTTAAAACCATGTGAGTGCATCCACATCCCCCTCTTTCCTTGTCTATGTCTCAAGTGTCATTAAGCATGTAAATACTTATAACACAAAAAAATATTCATAACCACCTGGTCTAATCTTTGATGATGATCTCTTCCATCTTACTAGTTACATGGGATTAAATCATGGATATGGCATCAAAGTCAAAAGATTGGAATTTTTTTAAAAATAAAAGAAAAATAAAAAGTACAAGCATGCAACCCTGAGAGAAATATTTCAAAGCCATATCAAAGCAACTCAAAGGCTCTACAAATCAATGAAAAAGCATGGTACTAGACTCGAGATGTCCTACTTATTCTTTCCCTTTCTATTCTTTGATCCATTTTATGAGTCATTCTAGGATTAGCTACTAAACTAGGATGTCTTCTTTTTCCCCTTTCTTCTAGTACTCATGGCCAAAAAATGAACAACTACACTAGCTTATCCCTTTCACTCTTCCATTTCTTGATTCCCCATATATTTGACTATTCCTTTATCCCTTAAAATCTATATTCCACAATGACAAAACCTTCGATAATTCAGGGAAAGACATTATCACTCTTCTACTTCAAAATCTGATGAATTCGGTTTGGTACCTCTATATGTTTCCCTCATCCTATTTTCATCTATTAAAACTTTCCATAGGTGCATTTGAACCTCTATTTTACTATTTTCTTCATTTCATAGCTTAGTATTGCATGTTTCCAGTCTTGTAATTTTACTTAATTGATGTTAGGATAGTTGGAGATAATCTTAGTGAAACATTAATTTTCATACAATCATAACCTAAAAAAGAACCAAAAACCTACTCCTCATTGACGCTTTTTAGGTTCTTTCAATCTTATGTGGCACTTTGGCAAACTAGAACCTATAACCAAACCAATGCAATGTGAGATACTACTCATTGGCAAAAAATATCTTGGAATCTCACCATCCATCACATTATTGAATCCTCAAAGCAATGCTTCAATCTCTATCTCCTTAAATCCATTAAAAAAATTATCTTCTTCTTTTTGTGTGGGCTTAACCACTAGGGCATAGCAATCTTGTAAATTTATCACCTCCTTGAGAAACTTCTTGGTTGATAATAGCATCACCTTGCCCTCTATCCATTCTTCTTTATCCTTATTTGGAAACAATTCAAATTTATTTCCATCCTTCATGATGATGGTGTTTTCCCTCCTATTATAGATTACATTTCTATCATACTACCAAGATATTCCCCACAATACATGGCATGCATCCACCAAGACTACATCACACCTACCTCATTTGTGTATCCTCCAATGTAGAATATAACTTGAGCGTACTCTATCACCATGACTTATTGTCCCTTTTGTATCCAAGAGACATTGTATAGTGTGGGGTGCACAATATTTTTTGACCCCAATTTAATACCCATCTCTATGGAAACCAAGTTATTTGTGTTATAACCATTAATAATTAACTTATAGCACTTTCCTCTAGACTTGCACTTAGTGGGTAAGATAATCTTAGTTAACCATGGTTTATTCTCTTATTTCATAGGTTTTAGCTTACCCTTGTGCATCATTAGATTCTCTTCAACCTCTGGGATAGTGCTTTTTTCTTCATTGTTAGATTCATCTTACCCTACATAATGTGTATGTGTTTATTTATGAGACCTTGCACACAAGACGCATCTAAACACTCAAACTCCCAATGATATGCTTGTCCACACCTAAAGAAAGTCTTATTGAAACCTTTTCCTTGAGATTGATTTCCTCTTCTACCATTTATAGAGGTTTTCTCATTCTTTAAGATGGTGAAGGTGAATGTGTTCTCTCATCATTGCAAATAGTTCAAATTTATTCACACCCTTCATGATGGTGAAGGTGTTCTTTCTCCCATTATGGATTATATTGTTATCATACTACTAAGGTCTACCCAACAACACATGCCACACATCCATCTAGATCATATCATATCATACCTCATATGAGTATCCTCTAATATGGAATACAACTAGAGTCTTCTTAGTCACCATGATTTGTTGTCTCTTGGTTACCTATGTATCCATGGGGTGCGCAATAGTTTTCAACCCCAATTTCTGAACCATTTGTGTGGACACAAGTTATATGTGCTACCCATCAATAATCAACTTACAACACTTTTCTCCTTAGTTTCACTCAATGCAAAAGATACTTTTCCTCAACCATGGTTCATTATGTTCTTTCATAGGTTTTAGCAAAACTTTGTGCATCATCATATTTGTTAGGAATTGCATGCAGAAGATATCAATTAAATGTAAATAAAGATGAAACAGAGGAATGAAAAATACACAGAAATAATAACAGCGAGAGACAGTTTTTAACGTGGTTCACCCAAACTCGAGCTACATCCACCAACAAAGAGTCCAATATTATTATCCATTAATCGAACCGATTACAACCAGCAATCCTTACAACTCAATAATGCTGCAAATGCTACAATACAATATCAACTAGAAACCCTAACCCTTATCCACTTTTATCAAACCTTATGTCAGTTACAAAATAGG
The DNA here is from genome assembly GCA_027924645.1 of Cunninghamia lanceolata. Taxonomy (NCBI): domain Eukaryota; kingdom Viridiplantae; phylum Streptophyta; class Pinopsida; order Cupressales; family Cupressaceae; genus Cunninghamia; species Cunninghamia lanceolata. Next base: position 1,693,131 of record BSBN01000467.1, on the reverse strand, counting down.
GTTCTTTATGTCGGCCAATAGAAAAATAACTCCTGACACCTTTATAAAATAATAAAAGTCATTTGAGGTTTCAGGGGTGCTGCCCCTGGACCCCGCAAGGGGTGTTACCCCCAAACCCCCGTTAAATAATTTGGGGGGAAACCGCACCGATAAAAGTTAAAAAAATTTAACCTCCGAGTCTGATTAGGCTCCATATAACAACAATCTCCCACTTGGAGACTGATCATAACACCGTTGACCATGTAGCTCCCACTGGAAATAAACACCCTGGACTCTGTTGTTCTGAGTTTATTGTTTTTAGTCTTGAAGACCAACCAAAGTTGAAGAGGAGCTCAGCTTCTCCCTTGTCACTACCTTTGTAAACATATCTACTAGATTGTCATCAGTGTGCATCTTTTCCAGCCTTAACTATCCATCATCCAACATCGATCGAATGAAGTGATACCTCAACTGTATGTGTTTGGTCTTTTAATGCAAGGTAGAATTCTTTGCAAGATGTATGGCACTCTGGCTATCCATAAATAAATAACTGTTAGCCTATTGTTTACCCAATTCTTCCATCAAAGATTGCAACCATATCATATCCTTGCTTGCCTCTATTGCAGCCACATACTCTGCCTCCATGGTGGATAAAGAAACCACCTTTTGCAACCATGAGATCCAACTCATTGTTGTCTCGCCTACAGTAAAGACATAACCTGTAGTACTCCGCCTGGTATCAATATCCCTTGCCAAATCTGAGTCTACATAACCTACTAAATCAATATTAGAGCCCCCAAAACATAAGTGTTTATTGGATGTACCTCTCAAATATCTGAGAATCTATTTTACTATATTTCAATGCTCCAATCCGGGATTACTCCTATACCTGCTTACAACTCCTACAGCATGTGCAATATCTGGTCTTGTGCATACCATGGAGTACATTAAACTTCCTACAACTGAAGCATATGGTACCTTGGACATTTTGTCTTCCTCCTCTTGTGTCTTTGGACACATCTCCTTAGTCAATTTCAAATGACTATGACTAGGCAAAGGTGTGTTGACATCTTTTGCATTCTCCATATGGAATCTCTGCAACACCTTTTCAACATAATCAACCTGAGATAGAGTCAATTTTATGTTCTTCCTATATCTGTAAATTTTCATACCAAGGATTTGTTTTGCTGCCCCTAAATCCTTCATAGCAAATGATTGTGCTAATTGTTGTTTTAACTCTCTTGTGTGATCCATGTTAGACCCTGCTACAAGCATGTCATCAACATATAAACATAAACTAATGTAGTTGTCATTATCCAACCTCTTAAAATAAACACAATGGTCAGAATTACACCAGTTGTAGCCTTGTTCGGCCATAAAACTATCAAATTTTAAGTACCATTGTTGAGGTGCTTGTTTTAAGCCATACAAACTCTTCTTCAATCTGCACACCAATTTCTCCTTACCTTTGACCTCAAATCTTTGGGGATGTACCATATATATTGCCTCCTCCAAATCACCATAGAGAAAGGAAGTTTTCACATCTAGATATTCCAAATGTAAATCTTCAGCAGCCACAATACTTAAAACAGTACGAATAGAAGTCATCTTAACAACCGGAGAAAAAATCTCATCGAAATCAATACCTTTTTTTTGTGCAAATCATTTCACAACTAACTTGGCTTTAAATCTTTTCTTACCTCCATCTTCCTCTTTCAGCCTATAAACCCATTTGTTTGGTAAAGTCTTTTTACCTACAGGCAACTTACATAATTGTCAAGTCTGATTATTCAGCAAGGAGTCCATTTATTCTTTCATTGCAAGCTCCCACTAAACCTTTGTATCCACCTGCATAGCTTCATCATTCCCTTCTGGTTCACTAGAATTTGTTAACAAAATAAAATACAAAGAGGGAGAAAACCTTTCAGGAGGTCTACTTAGCCTTGTTGACCATCTTTCACTGGAGTTTGTGGTATTTTTTGTTGTTGTTGTGGAGCATGAGGAACCATTGGAACATCATTATCTAGAGTATCATCTAGCACCACATAATCCTTTTCTTTCTTCTCATGCTGCTACAACTGATCTTTGTACAACACCTTCTCATTGAATACAACATCCCTGCTTCTCACAATTTTTCAGATTTTCAACATCTGAAAGCTTATAACCAAATTCATCAATGTCATATCCAACGAAAATACACTTTTTTGATTTTGCATCCAGCTTGGTTCTATTTTCAGAATCTACATGTGCAAATGCTTCACATCTGAAGGTTTTGAGAAAAGAATAACTCACCTTCTTACCTGTCCATGCTTCCTCTGGAATACCATAGCCCAAAAGAACTGAAGGACCTCTATTAATTAAATATGTAGCAGTATTGATAGCCTCTACCCACATGTTTAAAGGCAACCCAACATGCAATCTCATGCTCCTTGCATGCTCCATTATTGTCCTATTCATCAGCTCAGCCACTCCATTTTCTTGTGGAGTCTCTAGAACCATTTTCTGCCTACAAATTCCATTAAAGGAACAATAATCCTCAAATTCTTTGCTGCAATACTCACCACCATTATCAGATCCGAGACATTTTATTCTTTTACCCGTCTCATTCTCAACCAAGCTTCTCCATTTCTTAAATATTTCAAATATATTAGATTTCTACCTAAATAAGTAAATCCAAACCTTCCTAGTTGCATCGTCTATGAATGTAACATAATACTGAGAGCCACCAAGAGAAGATACCTGAGCTAGTCCCCATACATATGTATGCACAAGCTCCAACTTTTCATCTTTCTTTTGCTTCCCATCCTTGAGAAAATTAACTCTCTTTTGTTTGCCATATACACAACTTTCACAGAAATCCATATAATACATTTCAGACCTGGTAAAACTTTCTTAGAATGAATTACCTTCATACCTTTTTCACTCATATGCCCAAGTCTGTTATGCTACAGTGTTGTCTCAGAACTTGCAGCAACTATTTCAATCTCTTTCTACGAACCCGCAACAACTGTTCCTAAACCTGTTTGTTTTTTCTCTACAACAACTAAAGTAGAAGGGACAGTATGACCTATACAAAGATATAAGGTGCCTACTTTCAAACCTTCCAATTTTTATCACTGAAAGTAACTATGTAACCTTCATCAGCTAGCTGCTCTGCTGAAATTAAATTCCTACTCAGCCTTGGAGCATGCCTTACCTCTTGTAGTAGACAATGATTCCCATTCTGCAACTTAATCTTGATTCTTCCATTTCCAACAATCTGACAAGGTTCATTATCTCCCAAATAAACTAGCCCAAAATCTCCATGGACATAATCAAGAAAATAACTTCTATGGGGTGTAGCATGAAATCAGGCCCCTGAATCTAAAACCCATGAATCATCAAGATTATCTAGAGAAATAATCAAAGCATCATCTTCAGATTTGTTACTTACCACATTTGCCTCCTTATTGCCTTCTTTTTTGTCTCCTTTATTCTTCCGAGTCCAACAATCTTTCTTCAGATGACATGGTTTCCCACAGTACCAACAATCCTTCTATCCTCTGGATTGGGACATCTTGTCCTTTGATTTTCCTCGTGACTTCCCATGACCTCCAAAACCTTTTCCTCTCTCCTTTGATCTGCCCCTGCTTTCTACATTCAAAACACTACCTGATGTGGACCCTCCTGATCTTTTCCATCACATTTCCTCACTAAGGATAACACCAACAACATCATCAAATTTCAAAGTATTTGAACCAGAGATAGAGTTACTTACAGCCATTACCAATCTATTCCAACTTTATGGCAAAGAACATAAAACCAAGAGAGCCCTCACCTCTTCATCAAATTTCACTTTTACAAAAGTTAACTGACTGGTAATCGTATTAAACTCATTTAAATGATCTGTCACAGATCCACCTTCAATCATTTTTAGATTAAACAAACACTTCATGAGAAATACCTTATTTGAGGCTGAGATTTTTTCATACAATTTAGCCAAAGCTTTCATCAGTTCATCTGTTGTCTTTGCTTCTGTTATATTGAATGCCACAGATGGTGCCAGGCACAACCGAATGGTTCTCAATGCCTTTCTGTCCAGAAGATTCTAATCCTCATCACTCATTGCTGCCAGTTTCTTGGCTATTCGTTCGAACAGCCTCCATAAATCCTTCTAATAGAGATAATCCTCCATCTACATCTTCCATAACCGATAGTTCTACCCATTGAATTTATCTACCTTCAATTTACCCTCATCCACCATTGCTCCCACTTAACCATGAGACCTTTCTGCAGATGATAATCGAACACAACCCACTCTGATACCACTTGTTAGGAATTGCATGCAGAAGATATCAATTAAATGCAAATAAAGATTAAACAGAGGAATGAAAAATACACAAAAATAATAACAACGAGAGACAATTTTTAACGTGGTTCACCCAAACTCGGACTACATCTACCAGCAAAGAGTCCAATATTATTATCTAGCAATCCTTGCAAATCAATACCGCTATAAATGCTACAATACAATATCAATCGGAAACCCTAACCCTTAGCCGCTTTTATCAAGCCTTATGTCGGTTACAAAATAGGGTTTTTTATGTCGGCCAATAGAAATAACTCTCGACGCCTTTATAAAATAATAAAATTTGTTTGAGGTTTTGGGGGCAGCGTCGCTTCCCCTGGACCCCGCAAGGGGCGCTGCCCCCAAACCCCAGTTAAATAATTTGGGGGAAACCCACACTGATAAAAGTGGGGAAAATTTAACCTTTGAGTCTGATTAGGCTCCATATAACAACAATGTTCTCTCCAACCTTTAGAGTGGCACTGTTTATTTTGTTTCCAATTTCATCTTCCCTTTGCACAATGTGTACACATTTATCTATGAGACATTGTGTTGCAAGTATGAGGATAACCAGTGTTGTCATTGATGTCAACATACTCATATTCCATTAATGAGAAGGATTGGATGAGCTGTGTGCTGAGGATATTGAGAAAATTAGCCTCAATCAAGAACAGTGAAGAACAGTGATGACATTAAGGTAAAATTCTAAGATAAGATGAAGATCAGAGGATGCGGTTTAAAGGGTTTTCATATATGAGTCTTGAGATGCTCCAGTCAAGATTTCAGAGGTCCGCATGAAGATATGAAGAAGTTATGGTCACTCTAGTAGAACCGGTTCTGACAGATGTTCAGTGGTGACAGAGTGTCACAGATTGGTCTGATGAGCTCTGGAATTGCATTATCTCTTTCTGCGGATTGGAGAGAGTGTTGAAGTAGTCCGTGTGAAGTGACAACTAGATTTGTTCATGGGTTGGAGGTCCGGAAGCACCTTTTTCATTATGACAGTGATGACAGACTGTGTTCTTGAAGTTCTGGATGAAGAAGAAAAGAATTCCAGTAAGCTGATAAAGTGCGGATGCTCTTGATGACTCAGGAAAGGTTTTGGTGATCTTTGGATCATGTACACTTCTTATTGGCAGTCCGCATTGAAGTTGGAGTTTGTATTTGAAGAATTACCACCGGGTATTGGTGTTCTTCTTGAGACTGGCCGACCGGATGTGTTACACGTCTTACGAATGATTTTGTAGGTGTTTGCCGACTTAGATGATTGTTCCTAAGTTGATGCCTTGTATAAATAAAGGTTTGTGAATTTATTTTGTAATGTGTCTTGGAGCGGATGAGTGTGATATAGTGAAAGGCAGACCAGAGGTCTTCGGGCTTAAATGGAACTAATCCAGGCATGGTAAAGATGTTAATCTCCAGTTCAAGTTTGTGATACTTGTTACTTTGTAGACAGTGTGTCTCTTGTAGGTAGTGTGCCTCTTGTGAGCAGTGAGCTCAGGCAGTGAGCCCTAATTGGCATGTGCCATCTATTTTTCTTATTCTTCTAATAGAGAATAATACTTGGGTTAATCACCTCGTGGTTTTTCCCTTGACCAGGTTTTTCACGTCAAAATCTTGATGTCTCATGTGTTGATGTGTATCTGCTCTGGTGTTTATGCTTTATGCTTTCATGAGTGATTAATTGACATGCTATTAAATAACAAAGAGGATTTAAGTGTTTGAATTGGAAGCAAGTTTTGGACAACTGATTCACCCCCCCTCTCAGTTGTCTGTCCTGAATCTAACAATTGGTATCAGAGCCAAGTTCCTCTAAAAGGAGCTTAACCGCTTGAGGAGATCCAGGATGTCATCATACAAGAAGGATAGTCTGAAGTTTGATGGAACCAACTTCTCTCTTTGGAAAGGTCGCATGAAATGTCAATTGGAGTGTATGGAAAAGGCAAACTTGTCCATGGTCACAAAAGCATATGTACCTCCACAGGGTGGTCCGACAACTCTGAATGAAATCACAGATGCTGAAAATAATCTGTGGACCAAAGAGGCTCTTCTAAGCGCATTAACTGACTCAGAGCTCTCAAATGTTATTGATCTACCAACTACCTATGAGATCTGGATTAAACTAAAACTTCTGCATGAAGGAGATGAGTATGTTAAGAGTGCAAGGTTGCAGAGTCTCAAAGGGAAATTTGAAAGACTGAAGATGAGAGATGATAAAAATATTACCACCTTTATGCCAAGAGTAAATGAGCTGGTGTGTGGAATTAGGAATGCTGGTGGAGTTTTGGATGAAAATGAGATTGTTGGCAAAATTCTCAGATCCCTTCTTGCTGTCTACAAAATCAAGGTTGCTGCCATTGATGAATTCAGAGCCCATACAACTGTCACAAGAGACCAATTGGCTGGCAAACTGGCTACATTTGAAATGACCAAGTTTGGAGATGATCCCCCCAAAACTGAATCTGCATTCAAAGCCAGTGTCTCAGTGAAAGGTAAACAAAGATTTGATCTGGGAGAAAACTCTTCAAGGAAGTTGTCATGGTATGACCAAGCAAGAAGAGACATGGAAGAGGAAGAAGTAGAAACATCTCAACTTGAAGCCCTCATTGCAAAGAGACTGCCAAGAGGATCCGGTAAGTATGAAGGAAAATTACCCTTTAAGTGCTTCAACTGTAATAAGATTGGTCATTTTGCTTCAAGATGTCTGAAAAGATCTGCAAGGTCAAATTCTAACAGACAAAGGTTCCAAAAGAATTGTTATTATGTTCATGAAGAAGATGATAATGAAGGAGTAACAGATAATGAATCAGAAATAGGAAACAAATCCAGAAATGAATGGGTGTTTATTGCCATCAAGGAAGAAGATCCAATATCCTCTGAATCTGTCAATCATAAGGTTGTAGAAAGAGCTTTGGCTGCCCAAGTTGAAGAAAAGGATGATTGGGTTATTGAAAGTGGATGCTCTCACCATATGACAGGTGACAAAAATAAGTTCCTAGACTTGGAAAGGTATGAAGGAGGAATGGTAAAGTTTGGTGATAATTCTGCTGGTAGAATCAGAGGTAGGGGAACTATTTCTTTTGATGGAAAGAGCAAAACTGGTAATGTATTGTATGTTGAAGGATTGAAGTACAATCTTCTTAGTGTTGGACAGTTGGTGGACAAAGGTTATGATCTCTGGTTCAAGAATGGAAGATGCAGGATCTTTGAAAGCTCCGGAACTGAGATTGCATCCGGTACTCAAACAAAAGGTAATATCTTCCATCTAGTTGGTTCTAATAAAAGTTGTTTGTTTGTTCAAGTTGATCAGAGTTGGTTATGGCATAGAAGGATGTGTCATGTAAATTTTGATAACATCATCAAGATAAGCAATACTCAGGCTGTAAGAGATCTTCTAAAATTGTTGAAACATACAAATAGTTTGTGCAAAGAATGTCAGCTGGATAAATAGAGCAGAGTCTCATTCAAAAGCAAGGATCAATCCTCTACCGGATTATTGGAATTAATTCATACTGATCTATGTGGTCTGACAAGAATCAAGAGTATGCAAGGTGATAGATATTTCATGTTACTGATTGATGACCATTCCCAGATGATGTGGGTTACCTTTCTGAAAGAGAAATCAGAAGCTTTTGAGAAGTTCAAAATCTTCAAGGCTATGGTAGAAAATCAAACCGGATTGAAACTGAAATGTCTGAGGTTTGATAGAGGTGGTGAATTCACATCCGGTGAATAAAGAGACAGTTATCTGCTCCTAGGACTCCACAGCAGAATGGAGTAGTAGAGAGAAAGAACCAGACCATCCAAGAAGCATCCAGGACAATGATGATGGAAGCAAATGTTCCCCAGATGTTTTGGAGAGAATCTATCAGCACTGCAGTCTATACTCTCAATCGAGTTCAAATCAGAAGCAATACCGGTAAGACTCCTTATGAACTTTGGTTTGGTATCACTCCTACTGTGAGATATTTCAGAGTATTTGATAGCAAATGTTACATTAAAAGAGATGAAGATCTAGGAAAGTTTGATGCTAGAAGTGATGAAGGAATTTTCTTGGGTTACTCCACTCAAAGCAAAGCATACCGGTGTTATAATAAGAGACTGAGGAAGATGATAGAAAGTACAAATGTGAAGGTTGATGAAGGAATTGAGAAGCCCTCAAGGTTTTATGAATATGATAAAGATGATCAGAATGGTTCTCTGGTTCAAGGAGCTTAATCCTCCTCTGAAAGTCAGATTCAGATTGATCCGGTAAATCAGGAAGAAGAGGTTGGTCTGAATGAGCCTGATCAAGAAACAGTAGTGCAAGAAACTCCCAAAGTTCCAAGATATGTAACTCTAAACCACTCTGAAGATCAGATCATAGGTGACAAAAGCAAAGGGGTACAAACAAGGAGGAGAATTACTCAAAATTTAGATGAATATTGTCTAATTTCAAAGATTGAACCTAAGATAGTAAATGAAGCCTGAAATGATGAAAACTGGACTAAGGCAATGGAGGAAGAACTAACACAAATTGAGAAGAATCACACTTGGGATCTTGTTCCTAGACCAAGAAACAAAAATGTGATTGGAACCAAATGGGTCTTCCGGAACAAATTGAATGAAGACGGTGAAATAATCAGAAACAAGGCCAGATTAGTTTGCAAAGGTTACTCTCAAATAGAAGGAGTTGATTTTGAAGAAACTTTTGCTCTGGTGGCAAGAATTGAAGCAGTTAGATTGTTTCTTGCATTTGCTGCCTTCAAGGATTTTAAGGTGTATTAGATGGATGTCAAATCTACCTTCCTAAATAGAAATTTGGAAGAAGAAGTGTATATGGAGCAACCGGATGGATTTCAATTGTCTGATCACAGTGACATGGTCTGTAAATTAAAAAAGGTATTGTATGGACTGAAGCAAGCCCCAAGAGCCTGGTATGAAAGATTGGACAAGCATCTCTTGAAGATTGGTTTCAATAAAGGTACTGCTGACAGTAATTTGTATTTCAAAATTGATCATGAAAATATCTTAATTGTTGAAGTATTTGTTGATGATATCATTTTTGGAGGAAGAGACAGTATGTGTAAAACTTTTGCAAGTCAAATGAAAAGTGAGTTTGAGATGTCAATGTTTGGAGAAATGAATCTTTTTTTGCGTCTACAAATTACTCAAACAAAGAAAGGAATCTTTATCTCTCAGTCAAAATATGTGAAAGAATTGTTGAGGAAATTTGGGATGGAAGACTCAAAGCCAATGAACACTCCAATGGCAACCGGATGCAAGTTGAGCAAAGATGATGACTCTCCCAAGGTGGATCAGACAAAATATAGGTCAATAATTGGAGGACTGTTGTATCTCACTCAAACTAGACCAGATATTATGCAGGTTGTTGGTCTTGTTGCTAGATTCCAAGTTGATCCTAGAGAATCTCATGTTATGGCAATCAAGAGGATTTTTAGATATCTAAAGGGGACAGTTGAGTATGATCTATGGTACCCTAGAGATCATGATTTCTCTCTTCATGCATATACAGATGCAGATTGGGCAGGAGATGTGGATGATAGGAAGAGTACAAGTGGAGGAGCATTCTTTTTAGGAAAAAGATTGGTTTCTTGGCTAAGCAAGAAACAAGAGGCAATATCTCTGTCTATAACTGAAGCAAAATACATTGCAGCAGCAAGTAGTTGCACTCAAATCTTATGGTTGAAGCAGATGCTAAGAGACATTAAAGTAGAATATGAGGAGCCTATCACAATTTTCTGTGATAATTCAAGTGCAATAAATATTTCTAAGAATCTGGTGTTGCATTCTAAGACCAAGCACATATCTATCAAGTTTCACTTTCTAAGAGAGAAAGTGAACAAGGATGAAGTTAGATTGGAGTATGTGCCCTCCAAGGATCAAATTGCAGATATGTTTACTAAACCTCTTCCCAAGGACTCTTTTGAGTATCTCCAGGAGAAGTTAGGGGTCATTGCCCCTTCGGTGATGAACTAGGATGGACTGATGTGCATCAGTCCGGTGGATATCACAGTCATATCTTGTGATCCAGATTGGTGATGGGGAGCTGCCACTCAGGGGGAGCAGCTGGTATGATTCTGATATGTTAAAATTGCCAGTATGAGCCCTTTGCCATTGATGTCAAAGGGGGAGAGAAGACATGTGAAAAACAAGTGGTTGTTGATCAAAAGGGGAGCAGTAAAGAAAGAGAAGACATGTGAAGAGTTGTTGCTGATAGGGAGAGCTGTGACAGAAAGGAGAAGTTCTTGTCTTGATGTTTTTTCACATCATATGTTGCCATCAATGACAAAGAGGGAGATTGTTGTAAGTATGAGGATAACCAATGTTGTCATTGATGTCAACATACTCATATTGCATTAATGAGAAGGATTGGATGAGCTGTGTGCTAAGGATATTGAGAAAATTAGCCTCAATCAGGAACAGTGAAGAACAGTGATGACATTAAGGTAAAAGTTCAAGATAAGATGAAGATCAGAGGATGCAGTTTAAAGGGTTTTCATATATGAGTCTTGAGATGCTCCAGTCAAGATTTTAGAGGTCTGCATGAAGATATGAAGAAGTTATGGTCGCTCTAGTAGAACCGGTTCCGACAGATGTTCAGTGGTGACAGAGTGTCACAGATTGGTCCGGTGAGCTCCAAAATTGCATTATCTCTTTCTGTGGATTGGAGAGAGTGTTGAAGTAGTCCATGTGAAGTGACAACTAGATTTGTTCATGGGTTGGAGGTCCGGAAGCACCTTTTTTCATTATGACAGTGATGACAGACTGTGTTCTTGAAGTTCTAGATAAAGAAGAAAAGAATTCTAGTAAGCTGATAAAGTGCGGATGCTCTTGATGACTCAGGAAAGGTTTTGGTGATCTTTGGATCATGTACAATTCTTATTGGCAATCCGCATTGAAGTTGGAGTTTGCATTTGAAGAATTACCACCAGGTATTGGTGTTCTTCTTGAGACTAGCCGACCGGATGTGTTACACGTCTTGCGAATGATCTTGTAGGTGTTTGCCGACTTAGATGATTGTTCCTAAGTGGATGCCTTGTATAAATAAAGGTTTGTGAATTCATTTTGTAGTGTGTCTTGGAGCAAATGAGTGTGATATAGCGAAAGGCAGACCAGAGGTCTTCGGGCTTAACTGATCTAGGCATGGTAAAGATGTCAATCTCCAGTTCAAGTTTGTGATACTTGTTACTTTGTAGACAGTGTGTCTCTTGTAGGCAGTGTGCCTCTTGTGAGCAGTGAGCTCAGGCAGTGAGCCCTAATTGGCATGTGCCATCTATTTTTCTTATTCTTCTAACAGAGAATAATACTTGGGTAATCACCCCGTAGTTTTTCCCTTGACTAGGTTTTCCACGTCAAAATCTTGGTGTCTCATGTGTTGATGTGTATCTGCTCTAGTGTTTATGCTTTATGCTTCCATGAGTGATTAATTGACATGCTATTAAATAACAAAGAGGATTCAAGTGTTTGAATTGGAAGCAAGTTTTGAACAACTGATTCACCCCCCCACTCTCAGTTGTCTGTCCTGAATCCAAAACATTGATCATATACAACATCTATAAACTCACACCCAATTACCTAGTTGTCCACACATAAAGCAACTCCCACTAAATCCTTTTCCATGGCCTCAATTTCCTATTCCTTTGTCTTTTATGGAGGTTTGTCCATCCTACAATTTCTCTTATAAGTATTGTTGGACTCAACAATTTCCTTTTGTGCATAGGTTCGCTTTCCACAACCTTATATTCCCTTTCCTCCTTTTGCAAGCCCTATTACGTATGGGACAACTTCTTGTCTTTGTACTAACTAATAGGCATCCTCCATAGAATAAATATGCAGTAGATGAATCTCATCTTGGATTTAAGCATGTAGACCATTTACATACATAGAGACCCTTTGCATCATCCTCCACATGACCAACATGAATACTAAATTGATAAAACACTTATATGTATTCCTTCACAAATGTCTCCCATTGGTGTAAGATCTACAAATTCTTGAACAAGTACAATGATAGATGGTGGGTATAAATTTACCCTTCAACTTGGCAATTATGTGATCCCACTATGAGATCTTCTTGTTTCTATGAACACAATCTCTTTGAATGAAATACCACCATAAGGTAGCCTACTCTTTCAAATTCACAGTGACATATTTCACTTACTTAGGCTCTTTTATTGATTCAAACATGAAATACTTCTCCAGCTCAGTGATCCAATCCAATAATTTTTCTAGATTTAAGCTTCCTAAGTAGTGTGTATGAGAAAAAATTAATTAAATCTAAACTAAATAACACCAAAAACCAATCACATAAAGCGAACCAATCTAAGTAAAAGCCATTATCATAAAATCAAAAGACAAATGAAAGCTCTTACCAAAGCCTGTATTGTTCCCTTTTGGAGATGTGTGGATTGCTCAATCAAGTTGCGAAACCATAGTTGCAACAAGCAAGTAGTGTGCTCAATGTGCTCAAAGATCAATGTTAAGAGATCGTAAAGTTGCTCAATCGACGCGTTGTGTATGCTCAAAACTCTGTTAAGTATGCCTGAGAATACGATCGAAGAGAGAGGCTTAATGAAGGAGATGAGGGAGGTTTATATACGTTTCAATGAAGATCGATCAACGGTCCAGATAATTCAGAAGATCAACGGAGGAGATAAGTTGAGGAACGTGCAACAAATAAGAAGAAGACAAGTGTCTTGCTTTCTTTTGCATGAGAGGAGTTATCAAGAATAGAAGAATGAGTTAAAGCAATTAACAGAATGTAACAATCAGTTAAGTGATTTAAAACAAGACTAAGGAATTTGCATGAGAATAAGAAGATATTTTACTTTATTAAATATAGAAAGCTTGAGTTATATTAGAGATAACTCAAATTTAGAAGAAAAAGCAATTTAAATAAATAATTGATTTATTTAAATTTAGAGAGTAAGAAAGCTAGAGTTATTTTAGAGATAACTCAAATTAGATGAAAAAAGCAATTTAAATAAATAATTGATTTATTTAAATTTAGAGAAGATATTATGGAAGAAGTAATTAAATAATTAGAATTATTTAATTTAGAAGATTTGAAAGCAAATTAAATAAATAAATGTATTTAATTGTTGTGCATGATTTTGGAAGAACAATTTTGATTTAATTAAATAATGTAAATTATTTAATTATAGATAAGAGGGAATTTGTTGAATTAATTAAATAATGGGATATATTTAATTAATGTGGATGTGAATTTTGGAAGGAAGATAAAGATCTAATTAAATAATTAAAATTATTTAATTGTGGAAGAATAATAGAGGAGTTTGATTTAATTAATTAAATAAAGAGAATTTATATAATTAATGTCAAAATTATGTGATTTGGAAGAATTTGATGAAAATAATTAAATAATTAGATTATTTAATTAATGTTGAAATGTAGGTGATGCTCCAGATTAGACGAAATGCAAGTGATTCGAAGACATGGTCATTTTAGGGTGTCTACATTTTGCCCCTCTTTGATGCAATGTAGTTTACAGTGTTGCTTCAAATAAATCGATAGTTGAAGACATGATACAATTTTTGATGCCCCAGTGTAGCTAGTTGCCCCAGCGTAGCTGGCGTAGGGTGCCCCCTCAAGAGGAAAGATAGGGAAGCGATAGAAGAACTGGGTTGACACTCGACTAGAAGATTTGTTGGAGATAGGTGAGGTTGAATAGAAGAAAGTTGAGATAGAAAAGAACATAAGAGAAAGACTGTTGATTGATCTTTGCTGGAAAACTATATAAGGCCATGGAAAAATGGATGGTGTAAATAGATGAGCTTGTTGCAACGGTTTCACATTTGTTTATAAAGAGCAATCCTTATTTTTGATATAGCACATGGATAGTTCGCCACCAAGGTATAAAAGACCAAGGTGCAGTAATATCCGAGTGCGTGGACGTTGACTCTGCAAGCAAGCGGATTGAACTTAGATCCCTTTAGACATAATATGACCTTGTTGGAACATGTGAATGCGCCATAGTCTTGGACATAAAATAAACTTCAATACATGTAAATGCAAGAAGAGTATTAAATATGTAAGATGCTAGGTCGTAACACACACAAGATAAATAGAATGCTAAGAAAGATGCTAAAGATCATTCCTCAAACACGGCACACAAAAGCAATGACTATGCTCCAAATCCGTACTGCATCGCAACATACCAAGATTATAGATAAATCAAGGTAGTCTTGAATAGGTATTGGACAAAGGAACAAAAGATAAACCAAAAAGCAAATTGACTGACTTACAAAGTAAACATACAGCCAACATATTCTCTCACCAAAGAGGTTGCTCAGGATAGATTGGATAGGAAAGATAACAGCCTTATCGTAGGAACTCTGTGTCCGTTAAAGGGTACTATCTACCTAAAAAGACAATGTCTCGCTGCAGGAAATGCCACATGTCGTAGGAGACGCGTGTGTTGGTCTCGACAATGGAACACTGCGCAGAAGACAAGCCTAGTGATCTAGGGCTTTGGTTAAGCGGTAACTAGCTGATGTTGGCAATCGGTATGCAGGACAGTAGAAGACTCTGGAAGGAAGCTACTTTGCTTCAGGTTGGTTAAGAACTTTTACTTTGAGTGGATGCGCTAGCTTGCTGCTTGAGTTAGTCAAGTCGAGGCGAAATAGATTTTGATAAACGGAAGACTAGAAAGGTGACACGCTAATGGATTGAAACAAGTGGAGATGATGGATCGTGTGTGCCTGAGTACTGGATACATCCTTCGTATTCCAGACTGCCTACATACCCTGTATCCACAGGATCAAGGCACACTTACGATGGAAGATGAACGTGATAAATATGTAGTTCTGGATAGAGTGATGAGATGGGTCAAGGTGAAAGGGGGAGATCTTATGTACCTGAGTACTGGATACTTCCTTCGTATTCCAAACTGCCTACATACCCATATCCATGGGATCAAGGTACCTTAAGATTGAGAAGAGATGATATATAGTTCTGGTTGGTGTGATGATGTGGGAAAAGTGTTGAGAAGATAACATCCTTATCGTAGGAGCGATGTGTCCGTTAAAGGGTGTTACCTATGGAAAGGAGAAAGATTGATGTGAGCGCGCTGTGAACCATGAAGAAAGAACCCATCCTAGACCTAAGTTAAGGAAAGAGTTGCCCCCATTCTGGTAGAGGAAACTGTATGGGTGACTGCCGAAGAAGACACAGAAAGATTTGACCTAGGACAAGACAGTGTTAACTGTAGACATAGATCAAGACGTGGGGAGACGACGAGGGACATTGACAAATTTCCAAGCTATACTAGATAGGGAGATGGAAATGCAAACAAGGTCAATGGTTTTATTATGGATGGCTGGAAAGTGCGCTGCGAACTGGACATGGAGGGGACATGACTCGATAGACGATGGGTGCTGACTCTACACATAGCGCCTGTTTGCCAGGTTTTCACTATGGTACTTATCCAAGGCACCTGTTTGCCAGGTTTTCACCAGAGGACGGATTTTTTTGTTTTTTTTGTTTCTTTTTTTTTGTTTTTTTTTTTTTTGGAATACTCTGAGGATCAGGCATAGAACTTCTTGAGATGGACACTATTAAGTGGCTCATCCAGAGGAATGCCGTCAGGTGTAGCTAAAGTATAAGCTCCTGATCCATATGCTGCTGTCACAATAAAGGGACCTAACCAGTTAGGCTCAAACTTTCCCTTCTTCTCTCGCTCTGCTTGATTTCTTTGATTTTCTTTGAGTACAAGATCACCAACTTGAAACCGTCTTTCTTTGATCTTTTTGTTGTAATTACGTCGGAGGCGGTTTTGATAGACATGGAGATGATTAAGTGCGGTAAGGCGCCTCTCATCTAGTAGTTCTATCTCAGCTAATCTGGAAGTGTGATACTCCTCTGCATTAATCAGGTCCTGCATAGATACTCTGAGGGATGGGATCTCGACCTCTATAGGTAGGATGGCTTCAGAGCCAAAGACCAAGGCATATGGTGAGGCACCAGTTGGTGTTCTGATACTAGTGCGGTAGGCCCATAGGGCGGGATTGAGTTGCAAGTGCCAATCACGACCAGCTTCATTGACCGTTTTCTTGAGGATTTTGAGAATAGTTTTATTTGAAGCCTCAGCTTGGCCGTTACTCTGCAGATAGTAGGGAGTGGAAAAGCGATGTTGGATATTGTATTGTGTGCATAAGGCACGGACATCTTGGTTCTTGAATGGTCTCCCATTATTAGTGACAATGGCTTGGGGAATACCATACCGGCATATAAGGTAGTTTAGGATAAACTTGGCTACTTGCTTACCGGTGATATAGGTCATAGGAATGGCTTCCACCCACTTCGTGAAATACTCAATGGCGGTAATGATAAACTTGTGGCCATTAGAGGAGGAAGGGTGGATTTGTCCTACGAGGTCGAGACCCCATTGAGAAAAAGGCCATGGATTTGTCACAGGTTGTAATTCATGAGCTGGTGCATGAATTAAATCTCCATGCTACTGGCATTGTAGACACTTCTTAGCAAATTGTGCAGCATCTTGCTCTATTGTAGGCCAGTAATAACCTGTTCTGAGTATCTTCCTAGCAAGATTAGGACCGGTAGAATGTGCGCCACAGACACCTTCGTGTATGTCTCGTAAGGTAGCTTCAGCTTCTTCCGCATTAAGACATCATAAGAGGATACCATCGAGACTCTGGCGATATAGTGTATCACCCAGAATGATGTAACGAGAGGATCGACGGATAAAGGTTTTGCGTTGGGTGGATGATAGGTCAGGGGGAAAGGTTTTGTTCTTGAGGTATTCATAGATATCTTCATACCATGGGGAATTGGGATCAACAAGTTCGCAGATGATTTCAGTAACAGGAACATCGACAGCTGGTATCAACAATTGCTCGATCAAGAATTCACATTTCTGTGTATTTGCAGGCATGTCGATCAGTGACCCTACAGAAGCCATAGAATCTACTGCTTTATTATGCTCTCTTGGGATTTGCTCAAATGTGATGCTAGAGAAGTGTGGTTTGTATGCATCCACTAGTTGCTTGTAAGGGACCAACTTTTCATCTTTTGTTTGGTACTCATCTATGACTTGGCGAATGACTAACTGTGAATCTCCATATACTTGTAATTATGTGATGTCCCATTGAACTGTTGTATTGAGACCTATGAGGAGTGCTTCATACTCGGCTATATTGTTGGTGCAAGGGAATGCAAGCCGATATGATTTTGGAATATAGTCATTTTGAGGTGTAACAAATAAGATGCCAGCTCCTGATCCATGTTGTGTGTAAGAACCATCAAAGTATAACTTCCACATTATGGAGTTAGCAAGAGTGAAGAGATTTTCATCAAGAAAGTCTGCTACCATAGGATGTGTATCTTTCATAGGTGCTTCTGCTAGTTGATCCGCGAGGGCTTGTCCTTTGATTGCTTTACGATCTGTGTACTCAATGTCGAACTCACTAAGGATCATGACCCATTTAGCTAGTCTACCTGTGAGAGCTACTTTTGCTAGTAGATACTTCAAGGGATCAATTTTGGCTATAAGAATTGTGTGTTGGTTCAACATGTAATGCCGCAACTTTTGAGAAGCAAACACTACTGCTAAACAAGCCCTTTCCATTGGTGAATAATTGAGCTCATATCCCACCAAGGTTCTACTGATATAATAAATGGCATGCTCCTTTCCTGATTCATCATTTTGTTTTAGCAGGGTCCCTAGGGCTGAATTTGTAGTGGAGATATATAATATCAAAGGTTTGTCTGCAACTGGTGGAACCAATACAGGAGGTGTAGCTAGATACTCTTTAAGTTGGTCAAACGCTGCCTGACACTTGTTGTCCCATCGAAATGAGACATCCTTTCGGAGCAAGTGTTGAAAGGGTTGACATTTATCTGCTAGCTGTGATATGAAATGCCGAATGGACTACAACCTTCCCTGAGGGCTCCTTAGTGCTTTGAGGTTCTTGGGTGGAGGCATCTCCACTATAGCCTTTACTTTCACTGGATCGACTTTGATGCCTCTACGAGATACAATGTATCCCAACAGCTTCCCTGATGTTACACTGAATACACACTTCTTTGGATTGAGTCTTACTTGGTATTTTTCAAGCCTGTCGAAGATCTGTCCTAGGACCTGTATGTGATCTGCCTTAGAAGATTTAGCAAGTATATCATCCACATAGTCCTCCATGATGTGATGAAAGAGATCATGGAAGATCACTGTCATTGCTCTCTGATAGGTTGCTCCTGCATTCTTCAGACCAAACAGCATAACACACCAACAGTAATTGCCCCAAGGACAAGTAAAGGTTGTCTTATGTTGATCTTCCTCAGCTATCCTTATCTAGTTGTAGCCCGAGAATCCATCCATGAGAGAAAGCATATCGTGACCTGCTGTCAAGTCCACTATAATGTCAATGTTTGGTAGTGGAAAGTCGTCTTTGGGACATGCCTTGTTGAGATCTCTGAAATCATTACACATGCGGATGCGCCCATTGGGTTTAGACACAGGTACAATGTTTGAGACCCAATCTGAATAGTCAATGGGTCGTATGAACTTTACATCTAATAATTTCTGTATTTCCACTTTCACTAAGAGGGCTATTTGTGGGTGCATCTTTCTCAGCTTCTGTTTGACTGGTTTCACTTTCGGATCAACCGCGAGATAGTGGACAACTAGCTTGGGGTCTAGCCCTGGCATATCAGCATAGGTCCATGCAAAGTTGACGGTGTTAGCGCCTGAATTGACTGGTAGTTTTTTGAGCAATTTTCATTCAGGCACTCTCCCTGAGTATCCAAAAAATGTTCTAAGTGATGGACCTCCTCAGCATTTTTCAGCTGCATCATGATATTTCTGAAGGAGGAGGTCATCATCATCATGTTTGTTTCGATGAGGGTCAGCATCATCATGTTCTCCGTCGACCGTTTCTCATCGTCATCATCATATTGAAATATCGGGTGATGTTTGGTTTTCATCCTGATGATGCTGATGAGCTACAGTGCGCCCTGATCTGCTTGCGAGGGTGATTTTTCAAAGTATCCGGTGATCTTCCATTTATCACCTTGCGCAAACGTGATGATGATGTTGCCCCGTTATTCTGAAGGGGTTATTCTTTGAGTTGCTCGACCTAACTTGCTTTTTCTTAAGGGTCGTCGTCATCATCATCATATTTCCTTTTATCACCGTGTTGCTTGCGAGGGTCATCATATTATCTGCATCATGATATTTCGCCGGGGTGATATTTCTATCATCGGGTGATCTTGGTTATGATCATCCTGATGATGTTGTTGAAGAGATCCAAGTGCGACCCGATATTCACTAGGGTCATCATATTTTGAACGTCAGGATGATCTTAGTCAATATCATCCTGATGATGTTGTATCACCTTGTTCTTTGTTTCTCATCCTGATGATGCTGACGTCATCCATATATCAGGGTGATATCCGGTTCTTTCTGCCTATCTGCATCATGATATTTCTGAAGGAGGGGGTGATATTTTCATATCACTCGGGTGTGTGTTTGTTCCAGCATCATGATGATGCTGATATGAGGAGATATCCGCCTGCCGGCTTCGTGCGCTATCTAGAGGGGGTGATCTTTTCGAGCATCATCATATTCATCTATCGCCCCGATCTTACAGAGGAGCTACAGTGCAACATGATATTTGCACATCAGGATGATATTTCCAAATATCCGGTTGTCTTCCGAATATCATCCTGATGTTAATATGATGATGACGTCATCGAGGTCCCGGGGGGGGTCATGTTTCTAACACTGATCATCTTGAGGAGATCTCCCGACATTTGCAAACATGATGATGACGTCATCCGGATATGAGGAGGTGCGCAGTAGGCAGATATGATGATGACGTCAGCAGGATATGATGATGACGTCATCAGGATGTTCATCGGCCAGACTTTTGGTATAGGCTCAGCAGGAGGATGTTTCTCCGATGGATCAGGTTGTGCCGATGAAGGCGATTATCATGCAGGCTACATTGCGATATGATGATGACGTCAGGGTGATATTTCGGGCAACAGGATATCATGCTGCTGGAGGATGATGATGATGAAGTCTTATACTAGTGTCGTCAGGAGCAAAAGCACCGACATGATATATGCTCATGACCTAGTATATAAAGTGTTAAGGAGGTTGCTGCGGGGTGCATGTGGGATAATGTTATCCTGCATTTTCGAAATATCATGATGATGAACCTCGGCGGGAAGTGGTTGCGATCGACTGTTTGATGTTCTTCCCGAGGCCGCGGGTTGGTGCGCCATCAATGGCGATTGTTGCAGAGGTATGGGCGATGGCGTGGGCGGATCTGGTACCCGACTGAAGGTGTACATCAGTGGACAGAGGCGCAGGGCTCGAGAAATCTTCCTGTCTCCTCCCCTACCTGCTGCATTCAAGTTTGGGTGCCAATCTGGTTGTGTTTGAGCGCCATTTCCATGATACTGTGTCTGGCAGGATTTTTGGTCAACATTGTAATTAATTGCTGAGCACCTACCATATTGAAATATCAGGTGATGTTGCTCATTTGAAAGGTTGTTGAAAGTTGTAGATTTTTGGCTCTGTAATCCAAAACCAGCTGATCTGGTTGCTCTGTACAGCTTGATCTTGTGAGTTTATGTATCTCCTGTTGTAGGACTTGGCATGAATCCACTGGTTTCATGGTCGATCTTATATGAGTAATGCTGTCTTAGCATGTGTTGTGTTAATTCTGTCTCCAGTATTGCATGTATTCTTCTTCTGGATCTGGATATTTGTGTGATGTTTAGATTCTAGAGCATAGAATTCCTATGTTGAATGTCTGATCTTTTAACTTCTGCTCAAGGGGCAGATTAAACTGTTTTCAGGTTGAACATTGGGAAGGGTATACTGCAGTAGGGATGCCATAAGTAGAGATAGCTCAACACTCTATATTGGGAGATATCTGTAAGGCAGATATCATGTGTATCCCCCTGAAATCCAGTTTTAGCTATTCATGCTGATCATTCACAGGTGTATGTCTACCGACTCCAAGCCCTGGATAGGCACCAATCATGCTGTGTTCTTGTGTTATACACCATGTCCAGCTTTGCATCCAAATTCATATCAAAACATTTCATACTTCCACCTGTTAGTTGTAGGAGTAGGATTAGGAACCCCCTGCATGCTCTCATACCCAACCAGACATCATGTCCAAGAATGTTGCCAGCCTTGTGATCTATCATGCAGATCTTGGTCCATACATGAGAGTATTCTGCCTGTTGTTGTCAAGTTAGATCTTTCTATCTTTGAGCTAGTCAAGGTTACATCTTGAGTTATAGGGATGCCCCCCTTGGTGCGGCAGAACCAGAAGTGAAGGGGAGGAGCTCACGCAACCTCCTGTATTCAGTTGGCCTGAATCTGCCTGTGCATTAGAAGTGGCAAACCCTAATGCTGATTCAGAAGAAATGTCAACAAAATGGCGACTCCGCTAGGGACCGAACTAAAAAATGATATACTTGTGGCCCATCCGAGTCACTAACGAAATGATGCTCTGCTGGTGGAATGAACCTGGAAAAGTAGCTTTCAGCTATTGAAAATTTTGTCCTCTCTGGAGAGGTGGCGACTCTGCAAAAAAGATCCAAATGCACATGAAAGATGGATGTATGTGATGTGACAGAAATGTGTTGTTCATTTTTCTGCATCTGTATGAGAAAAGGTACCTTGTTCCTTCCCCTTTTATTTGCTATTTTACTGCATAGGTTAGATGCCAGGGGAAGCCTTAGGTCTTAGACAGACAAACAATGTCTAAGAGTAGGGTTTTTATGAATCCAAGTATGAGTTATCCCACACTCAGTGGTAAGATGTTGGATAAAGGAATAGAAGAGATAAGAAATAGGTTGATATTCTTAGAGGCTGAGCAGGCCCAGTTGAAAAGCAATAACCCTGTTGTGTCTGCCTGTCAGAAAGCTAAACCTCCTGTCAGCCCTTTTGATCCTTTGTATGACCAACTGGATTTGTCATGGGTGGATTATGAAGTAGAAATTATGCCTGCTAGGATATACTGTCAGATGCCTAGATTTAGTGGTCACAATGTATGTGATGGGAATGCACATATCCAAAATTTTCAAAGTTTTATGGGAAAACATTCATTCAGAGATGAGGATATGTGGATG
This sequence comes from Cunninghamia lanceolata, assembly GCA_027924645.1. Classification (NCBI taxonomy): domain Eukaryota; kingdom Viridiplantae; phylum Streptophyta; class Pinopsida; order Cupressales; family Cupressaceae; genus Cunninghamia; species Cunninghamia lanceolata. Next base: position 1,670,690 of record BSBN01000467.1, on the reverse strand, counting down.
AGGTTTCTTGTTAGGTCCTTTGATGCAAAAGCAAAAGACTGGTATTTGAGCTTTCCAAAGAAATCCTTTGCCTGTTGGGATGAGCTTGCTGACTGTTTCAAGGAAGAATTTGCAAAAGAACCGGCTGATCTTGTTGCAGAATTGATGAGAATCAGAAAACAAGATGAAGAGCCATGTGTTGATTTCAGTCATAGGTTTGTAGTAGCCCTTTCACATGTCCCTGAAAGTTTCAGACCTGATATTTCAGCCTGTGTTGGCATATTCTTTGAAGCTTTTGAGGAGGGCTCTAGTGCATTACTGAAGGATTTCAAGGTGACAAGTATGCAGATGGCATACAAATTTTTAGAAAATGTAGAAGAAATGAGAAATGTGCACCTGCTGAAACCCCTGTCCCCAGGCCTTGGTGTGAATAATGGTTATGAAGCTGCAAATGACCAAATGATTATGGCATCATGTGCAGATAAAAATGAAAATAAAAGCATAGAGGTTGAGATTGCTGTATTTGAACACAATGCTAACAATACTGCTCAACTGGATTGTTCACCAGCTGAGGATGCCAGTGAAAGGACTAGTGAGGATTCCCATTGCAATGATGAGGCAGCTGACCATGAAAACAATAACGAGGTTGTGGACAGTAATGAGCAATTTTTAGAATGGACCTGTGGAGACAATTGTGAGTATTGTACTCAAGACAGAGAAGATATAAGCAAACAGAGAAGCAGTCCTATGTGTGACCCATTGCCTACCTTTCAAACACATGGAGATCATGAAGAGCAGTCAGAAATTGAAATAAGTGCTAGTTTAGAGCATGATTGTTTTTCATTTGATGGCTGTTTTGCTTATGACACACAGGCTGATACTCCTCCACAGAGTGAATCCATTGATGATGAAGAGGTGTGCTCTGCTGCCCATGAACAAATGGCATACTATGATGAAACTGATGCACCTGGGCCACCCATTTATGACACATGTGGTGATGAGGATCTGTCTGAGTATGGTGAAGATCTAGACATTATTTTTGACTTGGATTCTGTTTCTCATCTTGATGAAAGAGGAAACAATATACATCAGGTAAGTGACTGTGAAAATGTGCCTGACTTAAAACAGATGCCAAAGCCTGATCTTTTCCAGCCTGGTGTACCAGATGGTTGTGTACATGATGTACACAATTGTGATTTTGAAAGCTTTCTTTTGATGAGCCAGCATATAATACAATGAGCCTTGATCTTCCTAGTTTTGTGGTGGACTCCGAGTGTTTCCTATTTACAGTCCAGCTGGGAGATCATGTTGCAATGCATGATGATGATATAGGTGATAAGTGCTATATGCCATATGAATATGCATTGTTTGATATATTCTGCACCCACATGTCACATGATGCTGAGGGTTATCTGCACAAGGGTGATAATGACAAGCCAAATCAGAGGGTTGAATATGCAGATGACAAGATTTGTTTGTGGGTGGATGTCTGTAGTATCTCCAAGCTTGACCCAGTGCATGCAAATGAAAACAAGATATTTGACAAAGGGAGATACATGTTTTTCTTTTCTTGGTGGCCTTAGGCCATCAAGTGTGTTTGGTGATGTAGGTCAGTGCAGTATTTGACTCTGTGCCCAATGGATAAGGGACTGGTCTGCATCCCAGAGATCTGGGGTTCTCGCTGCAGGTTTTCACCTGCACGTCCCCAGACAGAGCCACTGTTAGCGCCTGAATTGACTGGTAGTTTTTTGAGCAATTTTCATTCAGGCACTCTCCCTGAGTATCCAAAAAATGTTCTAAGTGATGGACCTCCTCAGCATTTTTCAGCTGCATCATGATATTTCCGAAGGAGGAGGTCATCATCATCATGTTTGTTTCGATGAGGGTCAGCATCATCATGTTCTCCGTCGACCGTTTCTCATCGTCATCATCATATTGAAATATCGGGTGATGTTTGGTTTTCATCCTGATGATGCTGATGAGCTACAGTGCGCCCTGATCTGCTTGCGAGGGTGATTTTTCAAAGTATCCGGTGATCTTCCATTTATCACCTTGCGCAAACGTGATGATGATGTTGCCCCGTTATTCTGAAGGGGTTATTCTTTGAGTTGCTCGACCTAACTTGCTTTTTCTTAAGGGTCGTCGTCATCATCATCATATTTCCTTTTATCACCGTGTTGCTTGCGAGGGTCATCATATTATCTGCATCATGATATTTCGCCGGGGTGATATTTCTATCATCGGGTGATCTTGGTTATGATCATCCTGATGATGTTGTTGAAGAGATCCAAGTGCGACCCGATATTCACTAGGGTCATCATATTTTGAACGTCAGGATGATCTTAGTCAATATCATCCTGATGATGTTGTATCACCTTGTTCTTTGTTTCTCATCCTGATGATGCTGACGTCATCCATATATCAGGGTGATATCCGGTTCTTTCTGCCTATCTGCATCATGATATTTCCGAAGGAGGGGGTGATATTTTCATATCACTCGGGTGTGTGTTTGTTCCAGCATCATGATGATGCTGATATGAGGAGATATCCGCCTGCCAGCTTCGTGCGCTATCTAGAGGGGGTGATCTTTTCGAGCATCATCATATTCATCTATCGCCCCGATCTTACAGAGGAGCTACAGTGCAACATGATATTTGCACATCAGGATGATATTTCCAAATATCCGGTTGTCTTCCGAATATCATCCTGATGTTAATATGATGATGACGTCATCGAGGTCCCGGGGGGGTCATGTTTCTAACACTGATCATCTTGAGGAGATCTCCCGACATTTGCAAACATGATGATGACGTCATCCGGATATGAGGAGGTGCGCAGTAGGCAGATATGATGATGACGTCAGCAGGATATGATGATGACGTCATCAGGATGTTCATCGGCCAGACTTTTGGTATAGGCTCAGCAGGAGGATGTTTCTCCGATGGATCAGGTTGTGCCGATGAAGGCGATTATCATGCAGGCTACATTGCGATATGATGATGACGTCAGGGTGATATTTCGGGCAACAGGATATCATGCTGCTAGAGGATGATGATGATGAAGTCTTATACTAGTGTCGTCAGGAGCAAAAGCACCGACATGATATATGCTCATGACCTAGTATATAAAGTGTTAAGGAGGTTGCTGTGGGGTGCATGTGGGATAATGTTATCCTGCATTTTCGAAATATCATGATGATGAACCTCGGCGGGAAGTGGTTGCGATCGACTGTTTGATGTTCTTCCCGAGGCCGCGGGTTGGTGCGCCATCAATGGCGATTGTTGCAGAGGTATGGGCGATGGCGTGGGCGGATCTGGTACCCGACTGAAGGTGTACATCAGTGGACAGAGGCGCAGGGCTCGAGAAATCTTCCTGTCTCCTCCCCTACCTGCTGCATTCAAGTTTGGGCGCCAATCTGGTTGTGTTTGAGCGCCATTTCCATGATACTGTGTCTGGCGGGATTTTTGGTCAACATTGTAATTAATTGATGAGCACCTACCATATTGAAATATCAGGTGATGTTGCTCATTTGAAAGGTTGTTGAAAGTTGTAGATTTTTGGCTCTGTAATCCAAAACCAGCTGATCTGGTTGCTCTGTACAGCTTGATCTTGTGAGTTTATGTATCTCCTGTTGTAGGACTTGGCATGAATCCACTGGTTTCATGGTCGATCTTATATGAGTAATGCTGTCTTAGCATGTGTTGTGTTAATTCTGTCTCCAGTATTGCATGTATTCTTCTTCTGGATCTGGATATTTGTGTGATGTTTAGATTCTAGAGCATAGAATTCCTATGTTGAATGTCTGATCTTTTAACTTCTGCTCAAGGGGCAGATTAAACTGTTTTTAGGTTGAACATTGGGAAGGGTATACTGCAGTAGGGATGCCATAAGTAGAGATAGCTCAACACTCTATATTGGGAGATATCTGTAAGGCAGATATCATGTGTATCCCCCTGAAATCCAGTTTTAGCTATTCATGCTGATCATTCACAGGTGTATGTCTACCGACTCCAAGCCCTGGATAGGCACCAATCATGCTGTGTTCTTGTGTTATACACCATGTCCAGCTTTGCATCCAAATTCATATCAAAACATTTCATACTTCCACCTGTTAGTTGTAGGAGTAGGATTAGGAACCCCCTGCATGCTCTCATACCCAACCAGACATCATGTCCAAGAATGTTGCCAGCCTTGTGATCTATCATGCAGATCTTGGTCCATACATGAGAGTATTCTGCCTGTTGTTGTCAAGTTAGATCTTTCTATCTTTGAGCTAGTCAAGGTTACATCTTGAGTTATAGGGATGCCCCCCTTGGTGCGGCAGAACCAGAAGTGAAGGGGAGGAGCTCACGCAACCTCCTGTATTCAGTTGGCCTGAATCTGCCTGTGCATTAGAAGTGGCAAACCCTAATGCTGATTCAGAAGAAATGTCAACAGACGGTTCTCTATAAGAAGAAAGTGTTAAGATTCATGTGCTCTGTTTCAGATAATGATACCGCTAGGAATGTGGTCTTTGTATTTTGCTCTGTGCCAAGGTTTATCTCTATAGAATCTTCCACTAGGAGAGCTGATTTCTCTTGATACTTAGATGGTAGGGGAAGGTCAAATCCTCCATCCTCAGGTGCCACATTTGGGTTTTCACCTTTGGATACGTCCTTTGTTTTTACTATTTTATGATCAGGAGGTGCCACAGTGTGGTTTTCACCTAGAGATCTTTCTTTATTTATACTTTTGCGACTGGAGGATTTGGCATTCTCACCAAAATAAGTTGTTGGCTCTAGTTCCATTACAAAATCTGCTTTATGATCGCCAAGAGGGATACCTTCCCGAAGTCCCATGAACTCAGCTAAAGCTTCGTCATTCTGAAATACATCTATAACGGGGGACCCTTGTTGGTCCAAATCGATAAGTTCAGGGTAGACAAGTGTGACATTCTGGGTGTTGGTAGTAGAGGTTAAGGATACGGAGGATAGCGTAAAAATGGAGGATTATGCGAATAGGTTGGTCATATGGAGGGAAGAGTCATCGATGATATCCTCTGTAGATGTTGAATCGGCGGGAAAAGTGTCGGCTTCCTCGTCGAGGATATACTCGATGTCCAAGGCGTGTGGTACCTTCTTACCAAATCCTAATCCCCTCTTGTCTAGCTTCTTTGTCACAACAATGGGTTCCATAGTTCCTTGATTCTATTTCCTAAGGCCACCTTTGCCTTTATAGCCCATGTTTTTTACTATCCTTAAGCCATTGCCATATTGCTTGACTGGTATTGTGACTGGTTCTTTCTCCTTATAGAGCCAAGAAGAAATGTCCTCAATAGTTTCCTCTTCCAATAACCGTCCATGTTGGAATTGGGTTAGGAATGTTGGGGGAGGAATAGCTTCTTTTTTGGTTACTTTGGCAATGGGTGGTTGGCCGTAAGATTTTGGAGATAAAGGCATCTGCCCTACACAACAAGATTTTGAGATATCATAGGTTCCAAAGCCTATATCCCAAATGCGAGCTGTGATTTTGGGGAAGGGTGTAGGTTCACTTGTAGAGGCTTGCGTCAGAGTTTCAGGATCAACATATAGTGGGGATTCAAGGGCTTTGTCATTTTTAGGCACTTGGTTGCAATTTTTATAGCTGCCTTGCAAGACACGACAGAATTCAAAAGGATTGGGGTCTCCTGGGATAGTGATCTCCGTACCATTGAATGGGAATTTTAGGGACTGATGGTACGTGGAGGGAACAGCTTTCATTGCATGGATCCATGGGCGGCCTAGGATAATGTTGTAAGGTAGCTCAATATCAAGGACTTGACACCTGGTTTCAAGCATGACAGGGCCCAGTTGTATAGGCAAGTGGATAACACCTTCTGAACGGCATTCTGCATCATCATATCCCTTGATTGTAATACTATGATCAGAATTGACATGATCCTCAGAGTATCCCAATTGCTTAAGTAACTTTAAAGAACAGATGTTGAGACCAGCACCACCATCTATGAGTATACGTTTGATTTTGCGCTTATGGATGAGAACCTCAATATGAAGGGCATCATTGTGACAAGGATCATGGGATGGGAGGTCCTTCTCAGAGAAGACCACATTGTAGGGCGAAGCAATATTACCCACTATAGCTTGGAAATCCGCGACTGCTATGTTGTTAGGAACTGAAGACTCTTGGAGGGCTTTTTCTAGCACGACTCTATGTGCAGGTGATGACCGTAGAAGGTCCAAGATAGAGATCTGGGCTGGCATTTTCCATAGATGTTCGACAAGATTATAATCAGATTGAGTCAGAAAACTGGGTGTAGGACCACGAATGGTGACACGACCACGATGAGTTGTAACAGCGCAATCCGTAGATTTGCCTTTGATTGTGAGGGTAGACACTCGACTCTCTTCAAAACGACCTACAATGGAATCAAAGGAAGTGGAAGCATGATTGATACCTTTACCTCTATCCTAAGGAGGAGGTGGACCATGATGAGGGAATGGTTCCTTGTACATATCGAGATCCTTGTTCGTGTGTTGCGTTGGTGGGTCATCTTCAAAAGTGATTTGGTTGCCTTCGATGAGATTTTGGATTAAATGCTTGAGTTTCATGCACGATGCAGTTCTGTGCCCTTTGCTCCTATGGAACTCACAATATTCATTGTCTCTGTAACGTGCAGTTTTGTAAACAGGTTCTCCATATGGGGGAGCATCAAGTAAGGTTATGAGCCCTTTCTGCAAAGCTTGCTGTAAGACCGATTCGATGGGCACTCCCAAGGGAGTGAATTGATGTTGCGGAGGGTAATCTTGTTGAGGTCGCTCCTGTTGTCATTGTTGTTGATTTTGATAAGGCTGCCGCTGTTGTTGCTATTGTTGAGGAGGAGCTTGACTTGGTTTGGAGAGCTGCAGCGGTGTTTGCAACGTTTGGACATGTTTGGAATCAACCACCCCATCGTTGACCACGTTTTTGTTTTTGTTCCAATATTTGGGTTTATCGTTCGATTGTTGATGAGGAGCGCTATCTTTCGTTTCTTTGAAGATTTTGACCACACCCTTAGCAATGAGGGCCTTTTCAATGTTGATACCCTTGTATGTGATTTCATCGAAGGTTGTAGCACTAAGAATTTGTAAATGGAAACCTAACTCTTGGTTGAGGTTCTGCACAAATATGCTAACAAGCTGTTTCTCTAGAATCTTGAAAGGGAATTTGCTAGCCATTTGTCTCCATCGTTGAAGGAAAGAAATGAAAGTTTCACCATTTTTCTGTTTATTGTTGCATAGATCAGTCATGGAAATCTCATGCTCTGCATTGTAAGAAAAGTGGGTGGAAAACTTCTCTGCTAGCTCATTGAAAGACTTGATACCCGTGGGTAAGTGTGAGAACCATTCTATAGCTTGACCTCCAAGACTGTGAGGAAAGAGACGCATAAGATATGTGTCGTTATGTGAGACCTTGAAGCAAGCAAGATAGAATTCCCTAAGATGGTCTTTTGGGTCACCTTTTCCTTTGTATTTATCGAACTTGGGAATAGTGAAATTTTGAGGAAAAGGAATCATTGGTAATGACCGATCAAAAGGGTAAGGACACACTTCCTCTAAAGAGAAGGTCTTCTTGGTGTGGCCAAACGTAAGATCAGATAGCTGTTGTTGCACTTCCGTGATCTTTAGCTCCATCACCGTGGGAGGGGTGGGAAGCACCTCTTGTTGTCCTAGAAGTGGCTGTTGTTGCCCATACGGAAGATTATAGTGTAAGCCATGCACACTGGCGTTATAAGGGTCGTAAGATTGATTGGGATCATATGGGTTGTACGTTGGGTTGAGATCGGGTTGGAACTGGAGGTTTTGATTTGGAAGAGGTGGAGGTGGCGCTAGGTAAGAATGTTGGCTTTGTGAAGGTTGGAGAAAAGAATTGGGTGGAGGAAAGCTAAAGTGCGTTTGATTAGGTTGTGATGGCAGCACATAGCTTTGGGAAACTTGATGTTGGAAATGTTGAGAGTGGCTAGGCAATGTGTGAAAAAAATTGAGCGAGGAAGAACGTTGTGGAGGAGGGACATAGGTAGAAGTATTTTGCGATGGTTGAGGCTGATTGAGGATGAGAGTAGAAGAATGTTGTGGTTGGGGTTGCATGACTCTAATTGGTTGAGAGACATGAAGGTGTGATGATATAGGAGGTGGTATTTTTTCAGACCCTTGTTGCATGGCTACATAATTATTCCCCGGATTGTAATTTGATGGGAAACCTATTCGTGATGGGGTAACCAAGATTCCACTTGCGATTGGTGTGGACACTTTAGGAGGTGGTTGCATATTCGACCGAGCTAAGGTGGCTTGCTTAGCTAACTCTGCTTGACGTTGGAGAGTTTCTTGTTGGTTTTTATAGATCTCCATAGGAGTCAGTAGCGGTGATACGGCCCTCTCTTCTGTTGGGTTTTGAAAAAGGGGATTCCTATACTGCGAGCCTTGTGTAGGTAAGGGCGTAGTCACCGTGGACATGGTTTGCACCGCTTGCATGTCAGCTTGGGTGTTGTTGTTCTCCTTGAGAGCGGATAAATCAAAATCTTGAGGTAACTTGGTGCCTTGCTCTGCAAGCAAGCGAAAGAAATGATCTTGGTTCTCACTAAGGATTTTGTCAAAAGCGGCCACAACTCTAGGATCTTGTATGAATTCATCAAGATCTTGCCCATCTTCTTGAGAGGATTGACCTATTTCAAAGTGTCGCTCTTCTTGAGATGGGGGTTGATCTACAATATAACCTTGTGGCACAAAATCCTGAGGCATGCCTGTAGTATAGTGAGGAATACTTATCAAAGGGACCTTATCCTCTTGAGGATTGCCTGGTGGGTCGATGTGCGGCATGCCTGGTGAATTGGTAGATTTTGCCGCGGGTGTACTAGGAGTCACCTTGGGAGTAATGTTGAGACGACCTGATTGTGGTGTGCGAGGAGGTGACTTGCGCTTCTTAGGGACAACTTGCTTGGACTTCATAGTTTGCTGGAGCCTAGTGGTTACCATGGAATACACTAGGACAAGACAAGTAATGCTGAGACTCTGTGAGGTGATTTGGAAAAAAGACAAACTCTTGCTACACAGTATACTGGACCAAAGGCGCTGTACTGTTTGACCAGAGGCGCAGGACTGTGCAACCAAAAGCGTGCTACTGTAATACCAAAGGCGACGGACTGAGCTACCAGAAGTGAGTTACTGCTATGCCAAAGGCGAGCTACGGTGACCAAAAGTGAGCTACTGTTATACCAAGGGCGCTGAAGTAGAGTTTAGCCAGAGGCGAGGTACTGTTATACCAAAGGCGATCTACTATACCACCAAAGGCGAGCTGCTGTAATACCAAGGGCGCTGAAGTAGTGTCTGATGTTTGTAACAGCAAATTTGACAGATTTGGTTATGGTTCTGATGGATTTTGTCTTTGGCAAGAGAAAACACAGCAAACAAGTGGTCAAAAACAAGGGACTGACACAACAGATAGTGTATGTTCAAGGCTCCAAACAAGCCTAATGTTTCCATAGGTATAAGACAATTGCAATCAATAACAAGCACTTTTTATCCCTAGAGACAAGGTTTCATTGCAGTAGATCAGCTCACAGCTTAATACTCCATCGATAAAAATATCATTCCATAAAGGTGTCGGATATTTAGTATCTTTGCGAGAGACGATAGGTAGGGATATCTCACCCTCCCCTTGGAAAGCTCAAGTAGGTCACAAGAGCTTTATGGCCAAGGGAATACTATCTCTTCTTAAGGGAGCCAATGGTGAGTATCTTAAGGGTTTAAATCGATTTCCCTTGCACTGATGATTACCGCAATGTTCAGAGGTAGGTTGGGTAGTCTCTATCTAAAATGGTTCTTAGTGACTTTGAGGGACCAACGCCTTACGAGCAATGCGACAAGCTACTAAAAGCTTTAACCAATCCTACTAAGAGTATCAAACACTTCGCTCAATGTGAAAATTGTTTCCACAAAGAGCTAGTACACCTCTTTTCAGTTTGGCACCACAAGGTAAGGCTGACGTCGGTTAGGACTTGGCTTTCGCCTTATCCCTCTTATATAGCGGTTCAAAGGAAAACTCTGCTTAGGGTCTTCCCTTTTGGATGAAGCGCAATCCAAAAGCAGGCCCTTCTAAAGGAAGTACAGAAAAGTAAGAGCAAGCACGTCAAACAAAGGTTCAATTGTCTTGTTATAAGAAAAAATAAGGTGCAACTAAACTAGGCACACACGCGTTTGTAGTTGTCAGTTGTCCCTTATGAAAATGAAGTGTTTGGCATTCATGTCAATTGTCCCTTAGAAAATCGAGGTGTTTGTGCATACATTTCCATTGGCCCTTAAGAAAAGCAGTATGTTCCTAAGACTTAGATTTGCAAAAAAAAAGATTTGTTCAATTATTCCTTTAAGCATGCAATGTGTTTCTAAGACTTAGTGAGATAAATCAAGATTTCTTCAATGCTCGTCCTGCATGAATATGTTAGAGAAACCCATTTGCTCTTTTTGAGTGATAAGAAGCTGCAACAAGTGATCTTAGGTCCACACAAACTCAAAAGTTAGCAAGTGATTGAAGTCGTAGATTGAGTATAGGCCAATGAGTGGTCTTAAAAAAATAAATCTTAGAAAATCTTTGAAACAATATTACCATTGTGTAGAGGACAGAAAAATATCAACTTTCAAAAAAAACATCACCTGAATCCGAGTCCGTTTGTGAAAGTTATGCAGCTTGGAAGGTCTAAAAACTGTGACGAGACAGAGACAGCAGTGAGAAAATCATTTTTTGGAAAAAATAGAGCATCTTGAGAAAAAATCAATTTCACCACGATGTAGATCACGAAATTCTAGCCTATTTCAAAAAAAAAAGCACTGAAATACGTGTCCATATGACCAAGATAATGAGTTTTGAAAATCGCCTATTAGATCAAAATGCTCAACGGAGAGAGGTCTGATTTAGCCCCCCTGTGACTAGCCCCTGGTCACTAATGTGACCTGCTGCTGGGCTAAAAGAATATTTTATTTTAAAATAAAATAAAATAATGTTATCCCCTTTTTAAAACATTAAAAAAAAACAAATAACATATTCCAAGAAAGACTTTTTCTTTTTTTTTTAAAGGAATATTTTAAGAATAAAGAAACCATTTTAAAGAAATTTTAAATCTAAAGGTACGTACCTGCTGTAGCAGAGGTACAAACCTGCAAGAAGTACACACATGCACGAATTTCTTGTTGGGGTTTTTTTTTTTTTTTTTTTTTTTTTTTGCTTTTTGCCTTTTTATTTTTGTCTTTTTTGTTTTGTTTTGCTTTTTGAAAAAGAACTTTTTAAATATATATATATATATATATATATATAGGGTACCTCACAGTGATTGTACGGCCTCAGGTTGCGTGCCCGAGATAAAAAAATTCACCTTCACCGAAATAGGCCAAATTATATGTTTTTCTTTACCTCTCGATCGTTCCAAACGCAACTGTGATGTCCATTTTTGCCTAGCAAGCTTCCTTTAAAAATTCTTTTTCGAATCTCTCCAAAAAAGTGTTAAAAAACCTGTGAAATCAAACTAAAAATTCCACAAATTTAAATTAGGACCAATGGGTCCCACCGGGCGTGCCAAAATCTGTATGAGGAAAAATTGATTAAATCTAAACTAAATAAAACTAAAAACCAATCACATAAATCGAACCAATCTAAGTAAAAGCCATTATCATAAAATCAAAAGACAAATGAAAGCTCTTACCAAAACCTGTATTGTTCCCTTTTGGAGATGTGTGGATTGCTCAATCAAGTTGCGAAACCATAGTTGCAACAAGCAAGTAGTGTGCTCAATGTGCTCAAAGATCAATGTTAAGAGATCGTAAAGTTGCTCAATCGACGCGTTGTGTATGCTCAAAACTCTGTTAAGTATGCCTGAGAATACGATCGAAGAGAGAGGCTTAATGAAGGAGATGAGGGAGGTTTATATAGGTTTCAATGAAGATCGATCAACAGTCTAGATAATTCAGAAGAATCAACGGAGGAGATAAGTTGAAGAACATGCAACGAATAAGAAGAAGACAAGTGTCTTGCTTTCTTTTGCATGAGAGGAGTTATCAAGAATAGAAGAATAAGTTAAAACAATTAACAGAATGTAACAATCAGTTAAGTGATTTAAAACAAGACGAAGGAATTTGCATGAGAATAAGAAGATATTTTGCTTTATTAAATATAGAAAGCTTGAGTTATATTAGAGATAACTCAAATTTAGAAGAAAAAGCAATTTAAATAAATAATTGATTTATTTAAATTTAGAGAATAAGAAAGCTAGAGTTATTTTAGAGATAACTCAAATTAGATGAAAAAAGCAATTTAAATAAATAATTGATTTATTTAAATTTAGAGAAGATATTATGGAAGAAGTAATTAAATAATTAGAATTATTTAATTTAGAAGATTTGAAAGCAAATTAAATAAATAAATTTATTTAATTGTTGTGCATGATTTTGGAAGAACAATTTTGATTTAATTAAATAATGTAAATTATTTAATTATAGATAAGAGGGAATTTGTTGAATTAATTAAATAATGGGATATATTTAATTAATGTGGATGTGAATTTTGGAAGGAAGATAAAGATCTAATTAAATAATTAAAATTATTTAATTGTGGAAGAATAATAGAGGAATTTGATTTAATTAATTAAATAAAGAGAATTTATATAATTAATGTCAAAATTATGTGATTTGGAAGAATTTGATGAAATTAATTAAATAATTAGATTATTTAATTAATGTTGAAATGCAGGTGATGCTCCAGATTAGACGAAATGCAAGTGATTCGAAGACATGGTCATTTTAGGGTATCTACAAGTAGCTCAAGAGATCAAATCCTAGTTTTCTCCCTACCATCACCAAGGCTATGGTAAATATCTTCTATGCTAATTTCATCCACTAAACTTGTACCACCATCTTCATGCTCTTCACATTATTTTATCTCATCATAATTGACATCTTCTATCACAACTACTCCTCACCTCTATGTGATCTCAAAGATTTTGATCTTTTCCTTAGTGACTTTCACATGTCAACCAAATCATTATCACATGGTGCTCTCGAGTTTCTGCCACCACTTCTCCTTCCAACTGTGTGGGTCATTTTCACTTTCAAACTACTTGTTTTTTTATTATGAAGCATAAATTGCCTCCTTCATGACTCAAAATTCTTGGTTTGATACCAACTGATGAAGTATTGATAACATGTCAAATGAACTAGTTAACAAAAGCACAGAGTACACAATCAAAAGTAAAATAGATTGTTATTGAGACAGAAATAGTAAATTCATTCACGAGAGAATACAAACATGTAGAGACTCTCTACATAATAAATTAGAACCCTATAGCTTGTACCAACACCTATTTATGGAATATCCTTCTCACATTGAATGCTCTAACATGACAATCTCTTGCTTTGCTTCACAAACTTGCTAGTCTTGCAAACCTATCTAACCAAATCCTCGTCGATAGATTGATCTATTGTGTCCTTTGGCATTTTGCCTTCTTTAATATATCTACCTCTTTGTCTTATGTTCACTCTCTAACCTCTAGCCTTCAATTTATACACCCAACCCTTGGGTTTATATGGAAATAATTTAAAAACTCAACACAACTTCTAAGAGTAAAAACTCGATACTATGCCCAACATAGAAATGATTTCCAAGGTGCCATGAATTCTACTTTTTCTATCATTTTTCAACTTTATAATATGTTTTCCTAGTTGTCGACATCTTACTAAATTTATGCCATATCAATAGAATCAAGTGCGTCTGTGTGCGAACATTTGTATGCAAAATGCTTAACTCTTGCATGTGAGAAAATATTATGTGTGAAACTTAAAACTTGCATGTGAATCTCTAAAGTCAATTGTGCCATCAAATACCCCTACACATGATTAGAAATCTTATGGGATCACTTCTACAAAAATACACATAAAACATAAAACAAACAAGAAGAAGATTTCTATAAGATTTTGACTTCGAGCTTTCCTGGATGGTGGTTCAGCGAAAGAAGAAAGGACTTCCCAACTTTGTGGCATCTTTTCACCCTAGAGTCAAGGGAGTTAGCTTTGCTAGATCGGGATCTGGTGTAGTGTAGGTCCTTTGGTTTTTTTTTTAACTGGGTTGTTGTGCCTATGCTGTCATTCTGATGTTTTTGGCTTGTTTGGGCATGTTGTTCAATCTTGGGGGCTTACTTGTAAAGAGATCAAGGCCCTTGTTTCCTGCTTATCTTAATAAAAAACAAATAAATTTGTCAAGTAGACAACTTGTACACAACAAATATTCTTGGGTATTGCACAACCTTTGAGATGCTTCTAGATCAAAGTGTAAAATCTCATTTATAATAATCAAGGTATGTTAACAAAATTGAGGCACTAATGGAATGGTTAGTTTTTAAGAACATCAAGGTTCCCAAGAATTCTTATGTCTCATAATTTATAACCTCAATTTTATCAAGATATACGGTTACAAGGGAGTAACTCCCATTACATTACTTAAAATATATTTGTTTGTGTGAACACCAAATACAACCTAGATGTATAGAAAACTCAAAGATGCCATGTGTACTAAATTAGAGTGGATGAAAATTTTCTTTTATTATACCAAATTATTTTGCAAAAAGATTAAATTTACCTATCAAAATATGACTTGTATGTTAATTTAGCATTTAAATCTCCTATCAATATATAAATTTTATAGAAAATAAAAATGTCTTATGGTAAATTGAGGTCATCCGGGCCCAAGTTATCAGTAATAATGGTATGATAGTGTCTATCATAAACAATAGAAATTTTTAAGTTGAGACAATTTTGTTTGGGATTAGGGAAAATCCATTAAATATAAGTAAACTAGACACTTGTGAAGAACCAAAAAACAACAAATCCAAGACTAAAAATGTCAAAAATAGATAAATGACGACATATAACCACTAAAAATTTATTGAAGTTCATTCATTGGGTAATTTTAACCAAAGAAATTAGTAGTTTTGAAGAACACATTAAAAATCCAAAACATTATATAACCCAACAAAAAGTATCATTTGATACTCAACTCGAAACACTACATTTCCCTATTTTACATCATTCTTAAATTCTATTTGTAAGCTGCATCTAATGTAGTATGAGTAAGTGGTTTTTTAGAAATGAGAAACAAAATGAGCCATTCGATGACACCATCTTCATAAGGTCACCCCTAAACAAGGCTCTCAATAGGTAATGTCAAAATTAATTTTTAGAGACTACAATCAAGGATAATGCAAGGCAATCCTTATGCAAAAGTAAAGTAAAGTAGTAATGTAAGGAAATAAAATGTATAGAAGGTAATATGTTGGGAAATAAAGATGCATATAAAGCACACAATTTAAATAATTATATTGTCATGCATAAGATGAATGTTTGTAGGGAGAAGAGATACTTACCTAGGGTCAACTTATTTGTGCCTTAAACTTTCACTTGGATTGAGTAGAACTATGGAAAGAGGTTATCATACATGTAATCAAGAAGGATAGAGAAAACCCTAGTAGAGCACATTAGAGGAATCCTAAAACTTAGTGTAATATTTTGGACAAATTATCTATTCGTGAATCACCAAGACCTATATTCTAATTTATCTCACTTTGGGGACTCAATGTCTATAAACAAATATATTTATTTCTAAACACAAAGCATGGGATAATTTAGCAGTTATGTTAAAACGGACTAAGACCAACCCAAATATAAAACATGTCAAATATTTAGTGACAAATCTTACTAGTTGATACATTCAAGGGCATTACTCAAGGTGATCACAATTTATAGGACATCATTGATCAATGGCATCACATTGGTGGTTTGTGATGTCACATATATGTAGTGAGGCTACGATAAACCAATTAAGGATAGAATCAAATAAATACAAGAAGGCAATTATGAGAGAAGACAAAAGTCATAATCAAGGGGTAATGAGTCACAAAATGTGAACCTATGACATCTCTTAGTGAGAATACTCAAATTGACTTATCCTAATCCCAAATTTGCTAGGTTAATTGCCCAACAAGCCTTTAACAAAAGAAAATGCTAGAAAAACAATTTTGGAGTAGACATGTGCATGTCCCTTCTAATTACTAATTGCTTTGTAGAATGAGTAGCATTTTATACAAGCAAGTGTTACCCTTTCTTATGAGGTTCATATAATAAGTGTTGTGCTAAATCTTAGCCCTTGAGGATGATGGTCAACCAAAAACCTCTATTATAAAGTAAATTGATGCAATGAAGAAGATAAAATTAATGATTTAAGGAATCTTGTCATCCATGAAGTTCTGAAACCATAAGTGGGAAAAGGTCCTCCTAGAATTAAAGTAGTGTGTATTAAAAATTAGAAGAAAGAAAGAAAAAGTAGTTGGCTTACAAACTTGAAAAACTATCTATTACATGCAAATGATGATTCTCTTGAAAAACTCCGGAGGATTGTATTAAGAAAAATCAAATTCAAGCTCTTGTAAAAACAATAATGTGAGAAACTAAAATTCATTTTGTTCAACAGGAAAAATTAAACCATGTCTATTTAAGTTAGATATCAAAGAATATTGAAGTAGATGTGAGGGAAATACAATTACAAGCAATGGTTTCTAGAAAGCAACTAAGCAGTGTGAAGCTTTAATGATCAGCAATGGTCATTTGTTAATAACTAGACAAGTTCCAAGCAAAAAAAATCTTCTATCAAAAATTTGATTTCCATACTCTTACGAGAAAAAGCAACAAAAAGATAAGCAATACAAGATTGGTGAAGTCATATTGATTCAATATTATCTCCATCAATCTTTAATGTGGAATTAAATGCCATTTATTATCTACTGAGAAATCTAATGGGACATCTCTATAAAATAACTCCTTTGTTAAAGAATATCCATGATAGGGAATTGCTTGAAGTATTCATCTTAATGATTGTTCCTTCTAAACTTAATCAAGACATTTTTGTTGACAAACTATATGTAAAGAATAAGAATAACAAACCCCTAAAATAGGAGAGTTTTTAGGATATTCTAGAATATCCATAGAATACTTCTTAGTTTTTCTCTTATGGTGTTGAGCAGGAATCTTGCATACGGCGATCAGCAAGAAAGCGAGTTTTTAAAAAATGACGCAGAGTGGGAACGTTTGGGCACACCCTTGCTGGAGATGGTCGATCTGCAGTCTTCTCCGTTGCCTCAGGCTCCTGGGGAAGTTGCTGGGCTTTCTAACAATCTTGGTGTTTGGGTGTCCTATGGCGGCCCTTCTCCTCGGGTGGTTGGGGTTCTCGCAAATGCTAATCCCTTGCACCTGCAAATATTGTGAAGTCGTCTTCTGTTCCGGATTCTGGTGGCGTCCCTGTTGTTGGCTTGTCTGTTAGGGCCGCTTCTGGTTGCCATCAAAAAAAAATTTTGATGTTGTTTCAAATGCTCGTGCTCAGACTTAACCTACACAGGCTACGGTTAGGCCTTTGCCCTGTGCTCGTGTTTCCCCTGTTGTGGTCTGTGGACCTGAGATTGTAGAAAATGAAGGTTTATATTTGAGACATGGTGTGGTCTACAGGTTTAATGGCTTGTGGCCCTCCCTTCCCTATCTCCATGGTTGGGTTTTGGTCTCCTGAAAGCCTCTTGTCTCTGGGCAGATTGAACTATTTCCCAATGCAAGGGGGTTCTTCATTGCAACCTTCGCTACCTCCGAGGAGCGAGACCGTGTGCTGGACAAGGGGTGGTTGTGGGGTGATCATTCGTTGTCCATCAAGACTTGGACTCGCTCTTTCAACCCTCTTACGGAGCTGCTGAATACCAAACTAGTTTGGATCTGACTGCCGAATCTCCCTCTCCAATTTTGGGAGGAATCGTGTTATGAAGATATTGGCAACGCTATTGGACGCTTTTTGAAGGTGGACTCTACAACTCGAGATCTTGGGCATACTATGGTGGCTCGTATTTTAGTAGATATGGATATCTCCAAACCACCATGGTGATGTAGTCTTGATGGTGAGGACAGACCATGGACGCAACTACTGGACTATGAGGGCCTCCCTTTTTAGTGCAAATGTTTCTCCGTTGGTCATATGGCCTCTCGCTGCCCTCATGCTCGTCGCAAGGGCGCAACAACCTGGTGGAAGGATGCTCTCACTGACCATCTCACGGTGGGCACTCCCTCTTCGAATGGTTCCCCCAAGGAGGACGATCCTTCCTTGGTTGAATCATCTCAGGAGACCGTGTCTCCCCTTGAGCAGAACCATTGGTGCCTCGAACTGCTGTCGATGTTCAGGCAGAGCATGTCCAACCCTTGATGATCACCTCTGCTGGTCCTTCCAATGCTTCTGACTCCTTCTGCGCTAGCGGCTCCCTCACTGTGTGGTGGCTCATTGCCCGTGGTGGTTGTTGAAGATCCGCTCCTCGCCTTGCTCAAATTTGTTGCTACTTCACGACCTAGGGTTAAGGGAGTCTAATTTGTCCCCTCAGATTCTGGGGTTGTCTAGTCCTCGTTTGTGGTTCAACATTTGTCTGTCAGCTATTCCTGTCCTGTTTATGTTCTGTGTGTGCCCTGTTTTGGCATGTTCTGTCAGGCACTAGTGGCTCTTATTTGTAAAGGGTTCAGTCCCTTGTCTACTGACTTATCATTATAAAAAACAAACCCCTAAAATAGATAAACGAATTATTTCAATCTCAAAATTTTCTCAATTGTAATACTATTGAACAAATCCAGCAAATAAATTCCCTTCAATATGTAGCTTCTTCTATCATGTCAAAGCTCCATGGTTTGGAAATTTTCCTAAACCTAGTAAACCAATATGCTTAACATATTTATCTTATTTTTGGCATTTTTATTCATTTATGTAGAAGGCACCCACCATGACTTCAGACTTCTTACACTTCTCACATTGTAGCATTCATCTTCATTGAAAAATCTTTTGAAACATGTTCTCTATTATAAGTCACCCTTTATGATAACTTTAACCAATGTGGATTTAACCATTTATACCTGTCATGTATTTTGTGTTATGTATCAAAGTCTTTCGATAGCATGTTTTATTTTTATTTTTTATTTTTGGAATAGGTACGTGACAGAATCTAATGTTAGAGTTGTCTGACAGAGCCCTTGTAAGGTAAAGCATTGCTTCAAAACCTTTGGCATCGGGCAAAGAGGCTAGAGGTGAAAACATATTCGTGCATGTGTCACGTATTGAAGTCTTTCCTAACATTCGTTTTCAATTCATTTTATCTCAAAATAGCTATATAAGCAATCGTTTACACTAAATTAACGCAGACTTCTAAGCATTTGTTATATAAAGAGAAACAACGAATATAATACTCAACGATAGTATACTCCCCTTTAGAATGATTGCATCAATATAGGTCAAATTAGGCCCACTGCCATTTATACCTGTCATGTATTTTGTGTTATGTATCAAAGTCTTTCGCTAGCATGTTCTATTTTTATTTTTTATTTTTTGAATAGGTACGTGACAGAATCTAATGTTAGAGTTGTATGACAGAGCCCTTGTAAGGTAAAGCATTGCTTCAAAACCTTTGGCATCGGGCAAAGAGGCTAGACTTGAAAACATATTCGTGTATGTGTCACGTATTGAAGTCTTTCCTAACATTTGTTTTCAACTCATTTTATCTCAAAATAGCTATATAAGCAATCGTTTACACTAAATTAACACAGACTTTTAAGCATTTGTTATATAAAGAGAAACAACGAATATAATGCTCAATGATAGTATACTCCCCTTTAGAATGATTGCATCAATATAGGTCAAATTAGGCCCACTGCCCAATCACCTCAAAACTACCTTTTCCTAATAAAATTTTTAACTCATTCTAAGGAAATCACAATACTCGTTTGACGACAAACATCAACCTCCATTGAGTATTTCATTAGTGTAGGAAATCACAATACTCGTTTGACGACAAACATCAACCTCCATTTGAGTATTTCATTTACACTAATGAAAGTTATATTACACATGTTTTTACTATTGACAAAAGCAGATTTTTGAAAGGGTCCGCACCCTTTTACAAAGAGGCAACCAACCAGCAAAAATATACGAGTACCATGGGACTAACAGTACAATCCAAAACAACAGCCCCGCTCCCAAACAAAACAACACCCAACACCAAAGGATCAGCAACCTAAACAATGCTTGATTCCGAACTAACAATCCACACCCTTGACCCGGATGTGTGTATTACTCGTATGTTTGTAAGACCATTTCTAAATATTTGCCAATAATGTTGGAAGGTGAGCAGTTCACTTTTCCCACACCTTTGTCTCGCAATTTTAGCTAATATGAAATCAACACCATTTCTCCCAATTTTAGCCGATGTGGAATCAACCCCTTGGCTCACAATTTTAGCCAATGTGGTATTAACGCAAGTTCAAGCCAAAAATAATTTGCGTTTGTATTTTACTACATTATTTACTTTCAAATTGAATTTTTGAAGAATGAATCTTATAAAGATTTTCATTATTACTCATTGATTCTAGCATAATACTTTCACTTGCAATACTTACTTTTTTAAAAATTTGAATCTTATGACACCTTTCATTATTAGTCATTCATAAATTCCTCATATGTTGGTCCAAACATTTGTGTTCTTCAAGCTTTTTTTAAGCTCCATTATCTCACAATTATTACCGATGTAAAATTAACCCAATTATTGAACTCTTTTGTTAAACATCTTTAGTGTAAATCTTTCTTTTTAAGTCATCTCACAATGGCCTCCATAAGCTGTCACTTCAACAATAATTTGTATGTGGGGCTTTGACAGACGAGTTAATTGTACTTGGGTAAATTGAATGCTATTAAAACAATCGTAAGATACTGAATCAAAATCTTGGACAAGAACCTTTTTTCTTAAGGATTTTTCCCATGTATTTGTATTAAATCGACACATACAACCAGTACCCGTATATCTTTTATAACCATCACTACTATGTAATTTGGCTATGAATCTTTAAAACCAACAGTACTGATTGTCCTATATAATTTTGGCTATAAATCTTTACAACTATGCTGAAATGTCCTCTATAATTTGCTAGTTGTGTATGCACTCTGCCTTACTAGACATATAACCAACACCCTGTGACATTCAACGACACGTCCACAGAAAACAAACTACAGCTATTCATTTATCAATTTACATAATAATTTGCCATCGACATGCTAAGATAACTGTAAGACACTTTATTTTATGCAATCATGCTCAAGTTGGTGCCATGAAAATATTATCCATCTATTTTTACTATTTATTGCATAAAATAATAAGCATAATGACCATTTTTAGTTGATGCCAAAAAGTAACACATACATATGGATTAATAACAGATTTACATATTTGTTTGTGTTCATCTTGCTAAAATAAATAGATGAACAAAGCATTCAATAAATAGCAAAACAAGAAGACATAAAAATCAAGCATTTGTAACAAATAGGTATCCAACGTGAAAGTCCAGCAATAAAAATTGATGAATTTGTAATAAATAAATATCCACCATATGTGCCCAGCAATAAAAATTAATGCACACTTCATCCATCCAACCAAGACAACAATATCAACCCATGGCCAGCTAGTACACTGCAACGGAACAAACTTCAATCCACACATCACCCAGTCTAGATTTTTAACAAATAGTTCATTTCCAACAAAACAAAATATTGAAGACCACACCTACTTATTACAGCAGATCAAATTAACATCAAAGTGTTATGTTAAGCACACCGAAAGCAGCAAAAAGAGAATAAATCCATTCTCAAACACTAAAAACTACAAACATCCAATAAAAGCTGATAGCATCATTAAGAAACCACCAAGAGATATCTCACAAAAACTCTAAAAAAACAGTTCCATTGGCATTTCAATACAGAACTACAACAGCATGAAGCCTCAAATTTTTTGATCAAGTCTCCTGCACATGATTATGCATGTACAGCAAATTCTCTTAAATTGAGCCAACAGATCTTACAATTAATGAGACATTATACATATACTTGTGGCATGTCTGACCATGACTTTCACAAACAATCAAATGCATACGGCTCACTAAGGGGATGCAATGTGCAGGATATGTGATATAATAAAAAAACGTATCTCCCATATGAAAAAAAAAAGATTGGGAAGATGCACATGTTTCAATACTATAAAATAATTTTTCAAAGCCTTAAATGTAAACTCAAAAAACAAAAAAATCTTAAAGAGGCTACTATGCACTAACAAGTAACAAATTTACATCCAGATGAAATATCACATAGTGCAGAAAGCAACCTATCTTGTGGAACAGACAGAGAATGTCACAAAATAGTGTTTATACGATACTGCAACAAACAGTTCTCCAAGTATCAAGACCCAAGAACAACTGTACATAAAAGGGATCACATTCCAATGCAGAAGCGAGAATACGTGATCTACAGCTATAACATGCACCCTTAAAACTGAGCACCAAAGTGGCTCTGATGATTCTGTAATACAAAAAAAACATTACAGCCAAATTAATGTAGTATTTTACCCATCCAAATAAGAAGACGATAGAATCTAGTTTCCATGTATCAAATTTTAACTTAAAAATTTTGCAGCTCCAAATCTAACAACATTTGAAAATAAATTTTTGGAATGATTTTTGAGTGAATAATCTTGATAACAGACTTAAAAGTGCAATGAACATTACCAACATCAAAAAAATATTTAAAAATAAGAGATTACCAGAGAAGGGAACCACGTTTGCATGTTACAAAATTTGCTTTGCAGCCTTTCCATGTTGAATTCAAGAGCAATGTAATGCCAGACTAACCATCAGCCTCATTATTCCGCAATTTCTATAGCACACAGCCACATGCCTGGGCTTCCATCCTCCTATCTGCAGTAAATAGCTTGATCTATCTGTGGTGGTATTGGCTTTATTTCAGTGCCAAGCTCCTGCTCAATTCTATACCTGTACTTTGGGAAATATCCATCAGAGATATTTACAAATTAGGGATTGAAAAGTAATTGTATCGTTATGTAATTCAAATAAGAACACCTACTGGGAACACAAAATCTAACTTACAAATTAAAACGGTCCTCGTATGTGATCAGATTAACAGCAAGTCCTAGATGACCAAATCTCCCAGATCGCCCTACCTGCATAAACAAACATGTCCAAAAATTGATGAAATTGATGAACTTTGATCATTATAAAGTAAACATATTATTCTTTCCGCAGTCACCAGATGCTACTTGTTAGTTATGGGTAAACAAAACTTCAGCATCAACAATCAGATGGGCTTGACCACTTACCCTGTGCAAATAAGTTTCTGAATTTTTAGGAAAATCAAAGTTGATAACAACATTAACTGCTTGAATATCGATCCCTCTTGTAAACAGATCTGATGTGGCCAGATATAAAGAACAATAAAAACCATAAGCAACAAAATAAACTAACAATTCTATACAGATTGCACTTAATGGGTAATTACAAAATATTTATTATTAACTACCTGATGATACCAGATTTCTACAGGCACCATTGCGAAAATCATGGAAGACTCTATTACGGTGGGACTGCAACATCTTTGCATGAATATAGAAACAAGAATACCCAAGCTCTGTTATTTTCTTTGCTAAGAGTTCCACACGGTTCACAGAATTGCAAAAGATTATTGACTGATTGATTTGGAGCTGCAAAAAACAACAAAAAAAAAGTCATTGAAATGTTTACACAAGAACACTCATCTATTGTATGATCAAAGGAAAGTTGAAGAAATATGTATGAAACCAACCTTGGAGAACAGTGTGTTGAGACAGTGAACCTTCTGCCTTTCTTCAACAAATGCATAATACTGTGTAATACCTTTAAGTGTAAGTTCATCCATGAGGTTGATGACATATGGCTTGCGCAAATATCTGTCTTTAAAGGATTTAACAGTGACTGGAAATGTAGCAGAAAATAATAAAATTTGCCGTGTTTTTGGAAGGAATCTAATAAGCTGCTCCACCAAAGGCTGAAACTCTGGCGAAAGAAGTTTGTCAGCCTGGAAACAAATGAGAACTGTTAGCCCAACTTAATTAAGCAAGAAATAATTGGCATAAACCACACAAATTATATAAATTTGTAATCTCTGATAAATATATACAAATATGCTATCCATTATTAATTAATGGTAATATGACTTTGTACATCAGTCCATGTACATTAAAACATTAACAATAAAAAACAATATTCCAAAATTTTCATAATATCAATAAGTCTAGGACCTGTTCACAATGCAAAAGGACACATCTGCGTTACAGACCTAATAAAATTATTTCCACCAGTTATCAGTATAGAAATATATAAAACAAAGACTTCCAGAACCAGGGAGGGGCCAATGTCTAATTTATATCAAAAACTTAGGCATCTTATAGTGGAGCACTGAATTCAAATGGGAAAATGGTAAAGTGGTAGCATCAGGTTCAAATGGTAAAGCGGGAGCATTAGGTTCAAATGGGAAAACAGCAAAGTAGAGCACCAGGTTCAAATCCCTAAGAGACATGATAAGTGTTCAAATTGGGTAAAATGCCACATCCAAGTTACTGCATGTGGAATAACCCAATGGGCAAGGTTGGATACGAAGGTTAATGCAAATGTCTTATATATCCCTGATAAAGAAGTTGGCCCTTTAGCAAACTCACACTTGAGAAGAGGGCTGAGATGATCAGATTATATCAGGGGGGTGTCATTCCACCATCTGCTACTTCCTCCAAGGTTTCTACACAAGGAGTTAGACCACCTGCATTTGAGGTAAGTGAGGTGGGATCAAGGGGGAAACAGAGGGCCACAAGGTCACAAAAAACAAACCCAATTACAGATATGTTCAATGTGCAAGCTAAAGATGATGCCATTGGCAAAATCGTCTTGCTAATGGTATCCCCTTTTCAGGTTGCTCAATCTCCTTGTTACAGGGAGGCTATAGCCAAGAAAGGCAAAGCTTGTAGTGGTTACATATACCTCCTAGCAAGACCAAATTGAGGACCACAATCTTGGAAAAAAGTTATTCCAAGTTTAACCTATTGATAGAGATGAGCAAGGCCAAATGGATATATCATATAACTGCAGCATAATCAATAATGGGTGGACGGACATTAGACACCACCCACTCATCAACATAGTTGCATATAAAGGTGGGCCTTACTTCCTTAGGGCAATTGATTGTCCTCAAAAATTTAGGGATGTTAAGTATTAGTTTCAAACCCTAAGAGATACCATTAAAGAGTTGGTCCTCAAAATGTAGTGCAGCCATGCAGCATATATGTGCAAGGCAGCAAGCTAATTAATTCAGTCTGCCCTGAAAGACATTGGAAAAATTAAGTTGTTCAAAAATCAAGATGTGCAGTCAAGATTGGTTGTCCTCACATTGTAGGATGAGGATACAGTTCATTCCAACAGTTTCAGTGACACACAAGAGTTTCTAAGGCATCCAATGGATGATGAATCTAACTTTTTAGCTTGTTGCTCAAACAAAAACCAGGTATGCACATCTTTTTTGGAATTCCCAATCTATCATTTTGATGTATGTGGCTTGTAGACTATAGTTATAATTCTCAGCACATTTGTATTTTGAACTTTCAAAATTTTTAACTTGCAAGTTTCAACTTTCGATCTTTATAAAATTATAAATATTTTATATAATTGAAAATTTATATTATCATTGATCTCTTATTTATATAAATTTATGCCAACATCATTATCAAACGGATTATTGGATCTCTTATTTTCACCTACTTTAAACTATGTTTTATTTTTTATTTTAAATATAAATAGATTTAATATTATTTTATTAGTCATCCCCTTGCTGTCCCCAAAATTTAGGAAATTCTTTACCGTCCGCAAAACCCTGTCCCCACATCCTGGAAGCTTGAAGAAACACTTTTATTAAGATAGAGAGAAAGGTGATCAGAACTTCCAAAAATGAATAAGATTGAAACATAACAAAAGGCACTAGATATTTCCAATATTTCAAGAAAGTCTCAGATGAAACGCTCTCCTCTGGAATTCTGCCAGATCCAAAAGGTTCCAGAAAAAATCACAAAATGCAAAGTAGCTTACCTCATCCATGACAAGCATTGTACAATCTTTCAAAATGCATACACCCTTATTTGCCAGATCCAGAATTCTGCCAGGTGTTCCAACAAGCAAATGAACTGGCTGATACAAGCGCATTATATCATCCTTCAAGCTAGTTCCTCCTGTACTGGCCATTACTTGAATATTTAGGTGCTTAGCTAGTTCCTTGCACACTTGTGATGTTTGAAGGGCAAGCTCTCTTGTTGGAACTAACATAAGAACTGCATTAAAGGCACCAAAAATTATTTACTCCAGAATATCAGCATCAAAACTAAGTGATATATCCACGCAAAAACTCCATTCATACTGTGAACACAAATTCTATACTATAATTGCAGCTCCAAAATAGAAACAACCATATAGTACAAATTATTAGCATGTACTGCAAAACAACAAAAAAACAACAATCATTATACCGAGCAAAATACGAACAGGTTACAACATTGTATTTTTTTGTATTATCTTGATTCTAAACCATGGTTATGAGATTTTAAGTCAGAGGGGATCATTTACAAAATCATCTTGCCTATCTTGGGGTATTAGAAGGCAGCCATAAGTCAATCCTCTAACAATCAATTTGTTTGAATTTCATTGATCATCTTCTGTTTCCAAGTCATAGTAACCCCAACTTGAAGATCGTTACAGTTTACCAAAGGACCAAAAAGCTTATAAATTGGAGCCAATATATCCATTTGTTGAATAAAGGCATAGGCCAAAATAGACATTATAATTATCTCTGAAACATGCTACCATCTTCTAGCAAAGCCCCAGCACAAACTTGCCATGCCAAACAGATAGCTTTTGTTTAGCAGGTAAGATAAAAATTCTTAATTTTATAAAGACAACATGCTCTTGCAAACATTTAACAAGAAAATGACTACTAAAAGACACATTTAGCTCTACAAAGAATGATCATTGCAATTACATCTAGCCTTCATCCTCTGAAATCTCTCTAAATGCTTGGATCTATGGTTAATTTGCTCTTGTTGCATACTCAATTGATCATAATAACTTCAATCATTGAAAAAAGCTTTTGGATCATAATTGAAGTGATAATTTTAAGATCACCATTTCGGGTGAAAAGATTCATTAGGGTGGAGCAGGAGCTCCTTGTATAGATAACTCTTGTGTAAATGATGCCTCTAAACAAATCAATAAAAAATAATAAATATAAATAAGTAGCCATTAGCAACAATTATGAAGTGCAAACTACCTAATTACGAATATTAATGATTATAACTAGCTGTTATGCATAAAAAAAATTATTACTTTTGATTAATGCATTCTAGGCTCATTTTTTTCGAATGAGGAGTACTCTCTTAATTTTATAAACTATGGGCCTCCAAGCTTGATTAATTTTATTCTCACTTTTTAATCTTTACTGCTTCTCTTATGTGCCTGTTCAATTAGTGATCTTCAATAGCACTGACCTTTACACCTAAATTTTAAAATTTAATGTTGCACTTGGTTCAACAATTGTGCTCCGCAAGGGATGATTGCTTAGTTCTCTCATACTGAAAGTATTTGCTGTGCACCATTAACCCGGTCATGCTTTATCTACCCTTCTCTATGATATAAGGCATACCACATAAGCAATGAAAAATAGATTTGATTAATGAATGTTCCAAAATTTAGATGACTTGAAGATCACTTCAATGTAAGGGAGGAGAGCTTGCAAAAGCCCCAATGCTTTTTCACTGTTTGTACTTTTCTCATGTTTCACCCAAGCATGTAGAAAGGCAATTGAGATCTGCTTGCCAATATAGCTAATTTTTAGAACCTCTCATACAATTCAGTTCATATTCAAGATGATCTTCATCCAAATTCTAAAAATACCT
This sequence comes from Cunninghamia lanceolata, assembly GCA_027924645.1. Taxonomy (NCBI): domain Eukaryota; kingdom Viridiplantae; phylum Streptophyta; class Pinopsida; order Cupressales; family Cupressaceae; genus Cunninghamia; species Cunninghamia lanceolata. Next base: position 1,642,801 of record BSBN01000467.1, on the reverse strand, counting down.
AATGGCTGCTTTTTGGGCTGGGTGGTGTTGAGAATATGCATGCAGATAGAAATCTCTGCGGATACTCTTTCTGTGCACCCACCGAGACAATAAACCATTGACTTTCCTCTTAAGAAGACGATCATGGAAGCACAAGTTACCATGACATTCTACTTCCCTAGTAAACTAGATGTGGTCAAATATGTTGTTGAGGTGATTGTGGAAACCCTCTAGCTAGTGTAAACTATGTGCCACAGTGTTTCCAAAACAGGGATGGCAGGAAATGAGGGATTGCATTTCAGGGACATGTTGACTTTTCAAGTCACCTTGATATCAATTGATCATTTTTTAACATGGTTCAGGTGTTTGTTTTGAGTTAATAAGTCACATTAGCCCTTCTAAGGCCTTATGCATGCCTAAATGGTCAAAAAGATCTCTTCAAGGTGGAAATATGACACATAGGGTGCATTCGCCAGGTGTTAACAGGTGTTAACAATGACCATCACCACAACATAAGACTCAAGACGTGCCCTTGCTCATGGAGGCAGAAATGACAGGTGCTTGTATGTGTTTTTAGACTTTGAGGGACTGGGCAGTTATGAGCAAACAGAACAAGAGCATATGCTTCTCTCTGTTGTCAATGCCGTTGTGAGCAACCTCACAACATTCAACAAAACGGATTCCACTTGGACAAGGGTACAGAAATTGCTTTCAAACGCTTCCAAGGTGTTACCAATCTAATCAATCTTCCTATGATAATGGTTTATCTTTCTTGATTGATCTTAAGCTTATAATTGCCCAAATCGCCACAAAAGACTGGTCACCCGTAGTCGGCAAGTGTGTTGCCTTCACAGTCAACATTCTAAGGAGAAATCTTATGGCAGCCGTATATATGGGATGTCTTTCTGCAGCAGGTAACAAAGAAGCGGAGGAGCTGGTAAAATTTGATGCACATGAAGAGATTCGAGATTTTCCTTTTACTTCTGGGGATTTTTCTTTCAACATTTTAGATTCAGGACTGTATCTGCCGTCCTCAAAGGAAATCTCGAATATCAGTTACTGGAAGAGATGTTTTATGTCAACTCAAGTAAAGACTGGAGTTTATCTTGCCCAGAAAAGGAAGCAATGGTGAATTGTGGCACTCCATGTTTGAGAAGTTTTCTTCTGTCTGTGATGCAAATGGCTCCAAGAAGAGTCCCCTCCATATGACGTATGTGTCACTCCTCTGCAACGATCATAGGCAGAGACAGAGGCACTAGTGCCTGCCCTTAATGTAGTATGATGATTCTTTGTACTCAGTCTGCTGTTTAAGCCAGTAGTCTGGGTACCCTGGAATGGAATTTGAGGACCTTGTGCCTCATACAATGCGGACGGAAGCTCCAAGTCTAATATACTTCAAAGACCAAATGATCAGGAAAAGAGTGGAGCTCAAGCTAAGTGCATCCCCCCAAAGGTCAAGTCTTTCAGAAAGCAACAGTCCAGGAATGAGACCCAGAAAACTCCATCCAAAGAGTTAAAAGAGACTGGCAAACTAAGAAGGGTATCCAATGGTACTTCTGCAATGAAACAGACAATAGATTGCAATATTGCCTCCAGTAAAAACTCAAACATGGCAGCTGATGTGGTTCTCAGAGATCAGAGTCATTCAGGAACTCATTCAGGGAAGATCAGAATGTTATCATGAAAGATCACCATCAAAGGCAATCTTCAGTAACTAGTTTGAAGGTCGATTCACGAGCAACAAGTACTCAGGAAACCGAGGGAACCTCACCAACACTTGAAACATGACTTGGAGCATGTGGAGACATATGAAAATGGATGGAAACAGATTGTTCTACGCCACCTAATAATTCATGAAGAATATGACAGCAAGGTCCAGTCAAACAAGGAAGTTGAAGGCATGTTTCTAACCCAAAACAGTTGGAAGTATGCTCCTATTAGCTTGCCATTATTCCGGAAGAGTGATGGTCATTAAGAAGCATCATGTAGAGACTTGTAACCTGGTAGATCAATGAAAGACTCACTTACCTTCCCTAATATGCTCTTTTCACTGTGTATCTTCTTAAGTTCAGCTGCAATTGTGAATTTGAGTCTCTTTTTGCATCATTTGAAGCCAGTAGTGGATGTAGTATAGCCCCTTTTGGTTCATTCTGAAGGAATTGTAGAAATTGTTGTCCTTTTGCTAGCTGGATCCTATCATCTTTACCTCAACTACAGCATTGTTGTGGAAGTTGTGTTCTAAAAACCAGTCTTTTAGTGTTTTCTGGTGTTAATAGGAGCAAGTGGAAGTACCTATAAATCAATTTGGTGCATCACCACTATTGTCTTCTGCAGTTTTCCCAACTCTTTTCATGTCAAAAGCATAGCTATAGTCAGTAATAGGTCTTAGGAAGTAGAATTACAGTTTGTGTACTGATCTTACATCAGTTATACCTGTTCTTAGAAAGGAATCAGCCTTCTCTGGAAAATTATCTTTATCTTGCCCGTCCCACAATGAAGGATAACTCCATTGTTACAGCTGAGAGAAGCTTTCAAGCTTACAGAGTGCAATCTCAGAGTGATAACAGGACAGAAGGCCTTTTTTTCGTGGGACGGCAAGGTATGGCAATTAAGAAAAGGGAAACATTAGAAACTTATAAATTTTTAAAATTCAAATGATAAAGCATTTGCCATATTCATTATATGGACATATTACATAACATTAGAGCTGAATTGAGAATTCACAAGAGTCAACATACAAATTAACAATATTTCATTGTTTTCACTAGAGTATCAATTGTCAATGTGTGCATGCTAAGTTGCCGGTTCTGGTTCAGGTTCGCAGATTCGGCCGGAATTTTTGTGGGGGGCTGGGTTCATTCGTACAAAATACTATTTTGAGTTCATTTTGAGTTTGTTCGTAAATATTAAAAATATAGAAATATTTACTGCCCCCTCCCATACTGAATCGGATCTCGAAGCCGATTTGAACACTGGTGTTGAAAATCTCATTGAAACTCATTGCAACAGCGAGAAATCCCCATCAAAATCATCGAGGGTTTTTCCTGGGTTCATCCCACAGAGATTATCCTGCCCCTTGAGCGATTCCAAGGCCGAATCAACCTGAATCCCGAACCCGGTTCAAACCGGACCCGGATCCCCGGCTCCAAGCGACGAATCCAATAACAGAGTGTGCATATATATAGTATATCACTCATCCCTTATGTTTGAAAGAACAATGGGTGATCCAAATGGTTGGTTCTTTTATGTTAATTTAACTTCATCACCCGTTTATTTCTGTATCAGATTCAATTTATTGTCTCCATTAAAGTTCAGCCTGATCCTATTATACAAAACTTATCATTCATTTCTAATATGGATTGTCTAGTCAGCCCATTTTGTAAGTCTCTCTAAACTTGTTTCTACCAACAAAAAGATTCTTTGAATCTATAAGTTGACTCAAAATTGTCGTTAATATCCAATCGCATAAAAATATTTATCCAATAAAATAACCCTCTGAGGTGGAGTCACAATCTTGACTTGGTCAACAATGAGGGGAGCCACTAAACCTTGCAAGAACCCAACCAAATCTTGGACTCGGCAAGAAAATAGAATAATCCTTAATGAGACATGGCTAAGAAAAAACTCAATATGCTGAAAATTATATAATTTTATTAAGTATTAATACTATAACTCTTAGCCAACTAAGCCAAGCGAAGATAGGATTCTTGCACTTGGGCTTATAAGTCATTCCTAAGTGCTCATACCTAACTATGGGATGAGATATAGACTTGAAATAAAGTAGTAGTTTGGACAATTTTAAAAATAAAATCAAAACATTATGATACAGATTATTTCTAGATAAATTAATAATAAAATGGGCTTAGGAAAATAACTATTACATACTTCTAATGTTCCCCGGGGAGGCATCCTCTATGATTTAACTTGTCCCAGAAAGGGGGATTTTTTGGGAGTTTAAGGGAGACGAAATGTCCCTGCCTCATCCCCAAATTTCAGCCAAAAAAGAGACATCCCACTCTGTTGGTATGCCAAGGGGATGCCCTGTCATCCCTGGGGATGTCAGGCTGTCCCCAACAGTTTTTTGATTTTTTTCCTAAACAAGATCATAATTTTAAAAAGATTGTCCAACACTGACTCTGCTATTCTTCCTGCTCTTGTATTGTATTTCACCCCTGCCCAGCTGCAAGGACCCTCCTCATCTTCATTCCACAAACTTAGAAATGAATTTGGGTTGTGTATATCTGCTTCCAATGCTATCAATCCCAGCACATTGTCATTCAGATCAACAGCCTCACAGTAACAGCTGGCCAACAAGTTTGGGGATCTCACTTGGTCAAGCTTGTGAGTTATTCTACCAGCAGTGAGACCAAGGTGAATTCTCCTGTACCAAACAGATAAGGATAGTCCTGCTATGATTTTTTCCTCAAGTTGCTGGGTTTTGTCTTGGTGTGGATATTCTGATATGGTTTATTCTGTGATCTTTAGGAACTGCCTATGTCCCAAATATTATGACTTAATTTATATGTACCGGATATGATTATGTAGTAACTCTCTAGTATTCAACCCCACTTTCATCCTTCTGGGCTTTAATATTTTGCTGCCCTTGGGGTTGGCTGTTGCTCTTTTGTTTACTGACTCTGTGTTTCCTAGATGACGTGATATCTTTGATGATCTGCTGAGCCATATTTGTAGCCTTTTCCAAATATATAAAAAAATCTCTTTATATAATCAGAAGTTTTCTTTGTGAGCTCCTCCATTCATAATAAATATTTGTCCATCTCACAAAGCAAAAACCATTTAAGTCTTCACACCTCTAGCTACCATTGTAGAATCACTCATGCCAAATCGAGAAGAACCTATTTATTTGCCAACAAAAGAGGCTTCTGGATGGTGTTCCCCAGAGACACATCCCCAGGCCTAAACACTCATCCTGGACACCCGGGACTTTCTGAGGCCAGGGGATGGTGACAAGAAGCTTGTGATATCTCCTTAATGACAAATATCTTCTATTTATTTAATTGCCTTTGAAGTGTGCTGTTAACCACTTGCTCTAATAAATGATTCTCAAGTTACAATAACAACAAAGGCCAAACTAAAAAGATTTGGCCGTCTGGAACTTGATTAAGGCAGCCTACACACCTTCCACACAACAAAAACTTCTAACATTGAATATATTATAACAGTGCATATAGACTGAAGAAATAATTATTAAGATGTGCATCCAAAGAATTTTAATGTATGATTATATGCACTCATACAACTAATCAGAACCCCTCTCTCTGCAAGATTACAACCAATCTCTCCACATTTACCCTAATATGAACACTCTAAACATCATGGCCACTCGTTTCAAGATTAAAAAATAATAAATATGAATTGCAATGCTTCTGGTAGAAAACAGTGTAGTTTTTTGCGTCAATTTTTTCCTGATGATGGATCACAGAGTGTGATCCGAAATGTTGATGCAAAAGTTACACAGGGTTTTCTACCAAAAGCATTGCAATTCATTACATGCACTGTGGAAATATCATGCCTTAATTAAAAAACATGCTAACTAGAATTCTTTGATATATATTTCTTTACAGCAGAATGCAAGAATTCAATTTCATAAAGACTAAGAAAAAACCAAAGAAGTCTTCAGTCAGGAATTAATTTAACTAATTTTATGAATAAGATTAATCACCAACAAATTTAGGGCCATATAGTACCTTGAATAGCATTCTTATTTTGATCTATCTTCTCTATTGCAGGAATGCAAAATGCAGCTGTTTTGCCAGTCCCGTTCTTTGCACGAGCAAGAATATCACTCCCCGTTAAAACAATAGGAATACTTTCTTCCTGAATTGGTGAGGGTCTTTCAAACCCTTTCTCATATATACCCATAAGAAGCTCTTTCTTGAGAAAATAATCCTCAAATTCATTCCCCTTTGTAGCAGTAACATCCTGTTAAACAATGCCATAAAACATCTAGTCAATAAAACAAACTGTAATTCACAAAATATTTTTCCTTGAGAACAAACAGATTTCTGAGAATTGAAAAAGGCAGACATTAGAAACAGACACTATTAACACACATTGGAATTGGTTTCTGTGCCACTAAGTTGCATTGTTTCGCTGCTTAAAACAAAGTCCCCTCCCAAATTACAGGAGACTAGCTTTTTAAGTGCTAATACCTCAAACTTTAAACAATATATAGATCGGTATTTCAACACACAAGAAAGAGAGACTGAGGTACAACGTACATAAGGCTTCTCAATCAAATGAATGAATGCCTCCGAGGTGGAGTCACAATCTTGACTTGGTCAACAATGAGGGGAGCCACTAAACCTTGCAAGAACCCAACCAAATCTTGGACTCCGCAAGAAAACAGAATAATCCTTAATGAGACATGGCTAAGAAAAAACTCAATATGCTGAAAATTATATAATTTTATGAAGTATTAATACTATAACTCTTAGCCAACTAAGCCAAGCGAGTATAGGATTCTTGCACTTGGGCTTATAAGTCATTCCTAAGTGCTCATACCTAACTATGGGATGAGATATAGACTTGAAATAAAGTACTAGTTTGCACAATTTTAAAAATAAAATCAAAACATTATGATACAGATTATTTCTAGATAAATTAAAAAAAAAATGGTCTTGGGAAAATAACTATTACATACTTCTAATGTTCCCGGGGGAGGCATCCTCCATGTTTTAACTTGTCCCCAGAAAGGGGGATTTTTTGGGAGTTTAAGGGAGACGACATGTCCCTGCCTCATCCCCAAATTTCAGCCAAAAAAGAGACATCCCGCTCTGTTGGTATGCCAAGGGGATGCCCTGTCATCCCTGGGGGATGTCAGGCTGTCCCCAACAGTTTTTTAATTTTTTTCCTAAACAAGATCATAATTTAAAAAAGATTGTCCGACACTGGCACTGCTATTCTTCCTGCTCTTGTATTGTATTTCACCCCTGCCCAGCTGCAAGGATCCTCCTCATCTTCATTCCACAAACTCAGAAATGAATTTGGGTTGTGTATATCTGCTCCCAATGCTATCGATCCCAGCACATTGTCATTCAGATCAACAGCCTCACAGTAACAGCTGCTACTGCAACACACCACAAGCATATACACCATCACCATCACCACCCCCAAACACAAGCACCTTGTTATTGCTAACAAAAACAATGGCTGCTTTAGCTGCAGCAACAAACTCCACAATTTTAAGAAGACTGATGGAAACTTGAAATGATGGAATTCTATAGTTTTAGGGAAAGAAAAGTGCAAAAAATGATTTTGACCTCTACCTAAGTGGGTGTATGATGTAAGCCAAAACTGGTCCAACCAGAGGTTTCAATTTCATTTAGTTTACAGTTATTTAATTTATTTTATTTTAATAACTGTTCCCCCATCGTCCCCAAAATCTGGAAAAAAAACATTGCATATTTTAAATTGAATATTGTCTCACTCTCCACAACAAATATTAAAAGCTAAATTAAAAAACATGCCTTCTTCGTCCATAAACGAAGGCAACAGGTGGGCCACGCAGTTTAATTAGGCTTGGCAACAAACACATCCACTAAAATTCTTCAGTTCAACAAAAGATTTCTTAATAGTAGACAAAAACAGCTTTTGCAAGCAATTCTTTTCAGTATTGATAAACCAACATTTCTATCAAAATCCTGAGTTTCACTGTAAATATTATTTTAGTGAAAAATAATGTCACAAGATACTATTTCATTATCCAAAAAGAGAGATTCATACCTCAGTCCTGTACCTCGAATCAGGCTGCGGTACTTTCAGCTGGGCCTTCCAATCTTGCATGCTGTAAAGCAGAACTAGAAAAAATAAGTGACTGCATTAAAATTAATATTATTATTATTAAAAGCATAATACAGATCAATCCATGCTCGAAGAATCTAACGTATGTCAAATAAAGAATCACGCACTGCAGTCAACAGGGGCAAATACAACCAAGGGTGGAACATGAACACGTGCAAGTTACCAATCAAAATCAGTTTAGTTACATCACAGAATTTTCTCCAATGTTATTTTCAATTTTGGAAATAGATGATAATAAAAACATACATGGAAGACAGAAATCTCAAATATTATAATTAAATATATCATTTCTAAGCAAGGGTCTGAAATCGTATACAAATAATTTTCAGGACGATCATTACAATGACCTTGAAAGTGCAGCAAGCGACACATACCTTGAACTGACATCTTCTGTAAGTATCTTCTCTTCCTGCTCGTTGAGATTATCTTCTGTAGGAGCATGTGATGTAGGCTCTAGCTGGATTTGAGGATTCCTGCGCATGGTAGACTGCGCAGCATGAGCTTGTAATTGTTGAATGTTTTGCTGCTGCAGGTAATGCTGTTGTTGTTGCTGCTGTTGCTGATAATTTCTTTGAGCATACATTAGCTGTTGCTGCTGCTGATAATTTCTTTGAAATGACCGAGAGAAATTCTCGGCTCGGCCGTTTGACATTTTAGTCGGATAAACGGGCGGGGATTGATATTGTAGCTATTAACAGTGACCTAGAATTTAAATTCTATGCAGCAATAGATCTTCAAGTCTTAAAGAAGACCCAACTTGAGGCTGCCCTGCAAGTATTTTGCCTTGAAATCTTTGACAGATTTAACTTTAAAAAAACTACAATTTCTCCTCAATAATCAACGACCTTATCGCCGCTGAATTTACACATGAAAATTCTGTGCCGCATCAAACAATGTTTGAACACGGAAGAAAATCCCTAACGCAAGCAGTAACCATCAATATTATTTTTCTTCGCAGATATTTAATACAACATTTGGCAACTTCTATGAAAGAGATACAAGATAAAAAAGGATTTACAGCTCTGAAGGATAATCTACAACAGCGAGCGAGTATCTGACGGGATCACAAGAGAAGGAAACCGAATTGCTTTCCAACAAACGGAACAGTATCAACCTGATCTGCTCAAAACTCCGCCAATATGAAATCACGAGTTTCTAACTTCAACATCAATCTTTCAAAGATTTACCGCTCAAAAATGTTTTGAAAAGCACGGATGAAGGTTTCCTGCGTAAAATTCTTCAAATTTTAATGCTACACAAGTTCCCTCGGATTTACCGGTTGAAACCAAACATCCTTAATCACACAATTCGAAACCCTTGAAAAGCCTTAGAAACTGAAAAAATCTTCTGGTCTCGGAGCAAAAACAGTCGATTCCTTCGAATCCTCCTCTCACCGAACACAATTTTCAAAACCACTTGAAATGTTTTCAAGAACCATAAAAGTGTCAAGAACGACAGAAAATTTTCAAATAACAACTGATCTCCAGACCAAAACACCAAAAAAATTGATGAATAGCCAATATTCACTTAACACATTTAGATCTTCAAGACCGCCGATCCTCCCCACACTTGCGAAGGATTTATCTACGTCTGATGTCGCAAGGCTTTATCTTTCAAAATACTGCATTTTTTTCTCTTGGAAAACAATTCTCAGGCGTACCTTTTTAATGGGTGCTCGGATTTCCCGCTCAAGAAAGATTTCTCTTCATTGTTGAAACCGGATCTGCAAGATTTTCATTCAATTTTTTCGTTCCGAAATGTGACAGATGAATGCGAACCAACACTTCGATCTCTGGTTTGTTCGAACCCTAACCAGAGTTAAGATCAACAGTAATGTTTTATCTAGCTTGGGTTAAATTCAAACCGTAAGCGAATATCAGTGACTCACAAAATAAGAGCATGTGGATATGTTCGATGCTTGGCTTCCGGTCGTAAAATGTACGGGTGGCTTGCTATTTATATGGTACATATGCCCTAAATAATAAATAAAATAATAATAAAAATTAAAATTCAAGCGGTCGGTTGCCAACCTCGCCGCATGGATTAAAAATGTGCAAAGGCACTTTTGGGACTTTAGTACTTTCCAAAACCTCTTTGTTTATATAATTTAATTAAAAAAATAAAAGATTCACTCTTTATAAATTGAAATGTGATGTTGAAGTTCATGTCATTTTCTAAGGCATTGTAGAGGAGTGACCCTTCCTTCATGTGTACAATAGTACTTTATTTGTTTATGTTGGAGATGGTACATATTCAAAACTTGTATGTTGAACCTTGCTTGTCTACAAAACTTGTATGTTGAACCTTGCTTGTCTACCATTAGAAATGGTAGAATCTTGAGCTTCTTCATTTTACAATTTAAAAAGTAATCTCCTTTTTGATATCCTTGGGAGCTTTTTAAATTCTTAAGTTAAGGTACCAATTCCAATTTGTAGTTGTATGGAATAATATAGTATGGTATATTATTAAAAGGGTGAAGTTGAAAAACAGAGTAACAACTATTGTATCAGAATGTTTCAGGATTTAATTGTGTGAAATTTTTTTCCTTCAATGTTTCGGATCACACTCAGTAATCCATCAGGAAGTAGAAAGCCAAAGAAGAGAAAAAAATGGACAGTGGAAATCTAATGTCTATTAGAGTAACAACTATTTAAATAGTCTCCCTTTCCTCCTCAAAACACATTTTTTGAAGGTGCGTCATAGAAGAACTTTAAGAGAAGCTCTTTCATCGTAGCTTTTACTAAGTATGTCTTTTGGAGAACTAATAATAATGTATAATTTGTACTTTTAATAGAGGCCCTTGACCTCACCCTCTTCCTTGATTAAGATAGAAGGCTCTCATGTGATTATTAATGCCTTGGTGAAAGGGAAGATTCCAAGTTGGAAGTTATAGCACCTCTTAAAAGAGTGAAAAAACCTATCAAACTATTTTGAGAAGGTTAACTTTGAGCATTGTTTTAGAAAGGCAAATAATATAGTTGGTTTTTTAGCTAGTGCAAATGTGAGCATGAATATTGTCTTCGCAATCTAGCACATATGAGAAAGAATGGATCAAAAGTCAGCTTCTACTAAACAACAAGGCAAGTCCTATACAAAGAAAAATGCAACCCTTTAGGACAAGCTTAACTATGTCTTTGATATTTAGTGGGCATATTCAACTCTTCAAAAGTACCTCTTCTCAGTGATAGAGACTAAAATAGAAATTGTCTTTAGCAACTAGAATTTGATTTTCTATGGTGATGAAAAAATAAATAAAAGACGAATGAAAATCTTTTTGATGGTTCACTCTCTATTAGGGGACTAAGAATGATCTTCTTTGTAGTGGAGAATTTAGACTTGGAATTAATAAAAGGAAGACTCGAGGACAATATTGGGTGTAAGCACAAGAGTAAAACAAACTTATTTGGCCATAGTTCACTCTATTCTATTCAATTTAGTTGGCATCATATTTGATAGGGGCTTGTTTGTCTACAACACAAATGTCCTAGTGTAGAATAGGTTCCTCACTAATAACGAAGAATTGATATCAATATGGGAAGGAATCCAAGGCCCAAGAAATAAATAGGGCTTATTCAAGGTAGAGAAGAATTCAAGGGTCATAGCCATGGCAAGGTTGAACGCTAAACGTCTAAGGGGTTGGTTAGGAGGATTTTCTTACTTGTATTAAAGGAAAGATTGTCCCCTTGGTTCATATCAGAGCATTTGTTTCTAAAGTCAACAATTGGTGAGATCAAACAATTTTTTGGCTTTAAATGAATTATAATAATGTTTTAGATTATATATAATTTGTACCCTGGTTCGTCGTGTGTTGTATGCCCTATCTTTGATGCCCAATGTCTAGCTTGCTCATCTAATCCAAAGGCTGTCAATGTCGTATTCCTAAATGCATTGCCCTGTTTAGAATAATTTCCTGAGATTTACACTCATTCATAGGATTTGATTACAGTTTAATCCTTCCTTACAAATGGTCTTTGTTTAAATAATACACATTTGGGTGGATGCAAAAAGATGAGGGTTGCTTAAGAGGGAATATTTTTGTGCTAAAAAAATTGACAACAAGCCTCAACACCCAAGTCTTGACACCCAAAGAAGATATATTTGATCAAGATTAATACCCAAACCCTACCAAATATCTAGTAGCATTAGATATCTAAATAGACTCAAAATATAATCTCAATAGACTAGATATCTAGTCCTAATGGATTAGATATATGGTTGCTACTAAAAAACTTCACTTTGATATGACTGACAACTTTGTATTGCTAATTTTTTAACAAAATTAATGTGTTTTGTAGAATAAAATGTCTACTTTCAAACATATAAAAATTTCAAACTTTAAACCTAATTTATAATTTTTTTACAATTTTCTAAACATTTTCTCACAAAATTAAAAAGGTATATTTGCTTGTCTTTTTAATAACTTTTGATTTTGAAATCTTTTTTTAACTATATGAGCCCAAGCTAGACATCATGATCTACACATTAAGAAAATCATGTAATGATTATATTAGGTCAAATTAAGGGGGGTGTACATGAGGGGTTTGAGATTTATATGTTGATCCTACTAAATAAGTAATTAAAATGAATATCTGATTTAAAAAAAATATAAAAAATTTCTCATTCATGTGATTATTGGGTTAAACCACACCCCAGTCAACAAAGCACATAACAAATGGACATAACCACCGAAGGGTGAATTCAAATTGAATTTCTATGGTACCTCTAGGGGCAATCGAGGGTTGTCTAGTGCTAGTTGTGTCATCATAGACTCTTGTGGTAACTTGGTAAAAGTGGCATCAAAGAAACTTCAACTAGGAACTAATAATGAAGTGAAAGGTAAAGCTCCTCTTCTCGACCTCCTAATGGTTAATTCGTGTAATATCAATAATATAGGGATTGAAGGAAACTCAAAGGTTATCATTCTCTGCATGTTGTAAAAAGCATTCATCCAATTGAAAAATAAATAGCATCTTAAAAGAAACTTGAAAATTTTGGATAGCATATCTTCCTTCTTTATAACCCGTTGTTATTGAGAGGGAAACAAAGTGGTGGACTTATTATCAAGTTATGGTATTGATGGCCCAATGAGGATTTAATCATTAGAAATGACCTTAATCATTGGCCTCTCCTAAGAGAGATTTGGGATTGATAAAAATAATTATTTTAGCGTCGAGTTAATCATTATATCCCATAAGAAATTTCCTTTGGCCTCCTCTCAATTAATGCTCAGGTGAGATGGGTACCCCTCACACATTTAGATGGCTCAAGAGGCTGGGGAAATATGATTTCATAAATCATCTAACACTTTTTGGCTTCATGTATACATTTATTCATTTTTCTCCTTAGTATTTGGTGGTTACAATAATCCTATCATGGAGTCATATATCTAATTTAGAGGTGGCTTACAACATATGGCCTTTTTAGGAGAGATCAAAGAAACCGGTTTGCATAAAGTGTTTTCTTTTAAGGGGGAGACATCTTAGAGGCCATCTAGGAAGTGTTCAAAAGGATTTGTAGAAGGTGTTGCCCAATATAGGGTCAATACTAGTTAATATATCCTTTATCTTCATTACTAATAACTTTATCATCACTGGTGATACAGAAATGATAAAAGGCATTGGGTCGTTATTATATTTGGGAAAAACTTAGGCATGTCATGGATGCTCCCTTGGATAGCATGACTCTTGTGACTATGAAGTATCTCCCTTTCATAGGTTTTAATTTTTTAGGACTGGCGTCGATAATAACTATGTGTGGCATCAAGTTAGATTGATGGCATTAGTGAAGGAGGTAGTCAACATCTAAGATTTCCTCAATGGATTTGGGGGTCCATAAAATCCTTAGTTGAACATGTACTATGTGAGCAAGAAAAGAAATCATCTGATCAGGAGCATTTTAATTTGGCAAAGGCAACTAAGGCCATAAGTTTCTTACAGCGTAGGGTTGTGCTAGTCAAAATGCAGAATGGGACTTATGGATCCTTGTTCATCTACATGAAAAGTGGCCAGATCTTCACAATAAAAGTATTTCACAACTAGTGGTTGATGTGAAAATACTTTTCTTTGTTTTGAGATATAGAATTTTATCCTGTAGTGGTGGTTGGGTATGTGTTGGAATTAGGCCGGACAACTGAGAGGGGGGGTGAATTAGTTGTCCCACAAAATTAACTTTTTCTGCTCCTAATCTTCTTTCACAACTTACAAATAGATTAATCATGTAAACATTAAAGCATGAAACAATAACACATGAGCAGAAGCACAATTAACACATTTGACACCAAGATTTTTAATGTGGAGACCTGTTAAGGGAAAACCACGGTGGGGGTTAACCATCAAGATTCATACCCTATTAAAAGTGCTTAAAAATGGGAAGGCACTTGCCTTCGGGTGCACTACCCAGAGCTCACTACTCAAAGAGGCTCACTGCCTACAGAATTTTATGTTTAATACAAAAAGAATTAACTAAGAAATAGCATCTTCTTCATGCCTGGTTGAATCTCATTGAAAGCTCACAAAACTTTTTCTCTACCCCCGAACACTTCTTCACTATCTCTTTATCCTTTACTGCTCTTGTTCTTCTACTCCTCTTCTCTACTCTGCCTCTGAACCTTTCTTAGGATTTAATCATTTTTGCACACAGATGATTTTCCATTATTCAACTACATGCCTTTATATGCTTCATCAACCTCAGAATACACATCAAGGTCGGCACTACAAACATCTGTCTTAATGCAAATCATTATGTTGTCAACCAAACATAACTGGGACTCAAATCTTCCTCGATCAACATGTCATGCTTCATAGAATTGCTCTTAGATCATCCGCAACATGTTTGAATCATCTGGTCAACCAAGACTAGGAATAATAATAACATCAAGGAAGAAATCTTTAACAACGAGCTCAATCTTTAATGTGGACCTCCAACACGGCAGTCACACTATCTAGAGACCTCAACAAGCACATTGAATTCAACAAAAACATCCACACTCCTCCAAATCATCAGAATCACTAGCATCTTCATCCGGAACCTCAAGAACACTATCTGCCACGACTGTCACGCTAGAAAGATTGCTTGCGGACCTCCAAACCACGAACTACTAGAGTTGATGATACACACTGACTTCCCAATCATGCCTCTAGATCCGTAGATCATAATATTTCAATGCGGAGCAATCCGGACCAATTTACTGTCACTCTATCTCTTCTGATCACAGTAAAACTTGGTTCTACTCAGATGGCCATAGCTTCTTCAAATCTTCATGCGAACCTCTCAAATCTTAACTAGAGCTACTTCAAACAATCCTCTTCACAGCCATATGGTTCACATACATTGATCTTCATTAATTTTCTCAATATCCTCAACATTTTAGTCTTCTAAACATGCAACAAAATAGGATACAGTTGACACCAATGGCAACAAGAATATGTTGACATCAATGACAACACCGATTAGGCACATATTTGCAACAGTATGATCTATGAATAACTTGCTTCTACTATTCTCTTGCTAGTTATTAGTTTGTATTTCCAAAATGGGTTACACAGGGTTTTAGCTTGTAAGCATGTTTTGTTGCCACAACCATTTTGGTCCACGTATGGTTGTTCTATAGGATTAATATACAGTTAATTTTGTAATCTCTTGATAGTCTATAAAATCTTCAATGTATTTCTTTTTTATCATAAATATAATGGGAGCAAGCTCTTACCCCTCACTTGATTTACCAATAAAAGTATAAAAATTTCATTGGGCAAGCTTCAACATCAATTGCATTTTTCTATAAAAGGACTTTTAAAAATACTTTCATTTACTATTTTTTAGGTCCCCCGTACATGTGTTTGTTTTTGTCTCCTTCAAAGTTGAAAAGTCACTCTCATACATCATTTACTTAACCAACTTTTATCATCTAGGTATTAGAATAAATTACAATTTGAAAACTAGAAATAAAATCATGCATTTCATATTTTTACACCATGTTAATATTCTATCTAGAAGTGCTTCAAATCTTTACCTCAAGTACAACTAACTCTAATTTTTAGACAAAAAAAAAATCCAAGTAATTTTAGACCCTCATTACCTTGCATTCACCCATCTACCTCCCTTTAAAAGGGTAAATTTCTCCTTTAACGAAGGATCTTTGCAAATAATTATTTTAATCTCCCTTTTAATCAAAGGGTCATTATAATTTTATCTCCCTTTTAATTTCAAAGGGTCATTTACACATTAAAAAACTTTTATTTTTCACTTTGGCGAAAAAATCCCATAACATGTCTTCCCCTATTATTAGTTGTGCTCCATAAGGTGCATTTGTATCACATCTCACAAAAATGATCAGTCAAATAAGTGTGCATACTAACTTTTAATATAATTATCATTTTCCCAAGTAGCAATACCGACATCACAGTGAGTTGGTTTTACTTTAAGGGTATGTGCATGGAAATGTGGGACCAAAAGGAGGTCAAAAGTGGCAATTTCTTTTTGAAATTAGTAAAAACTGATCTTGGATGAGAAATTGAAGATAGTTGTGCTCAAAATTAGAGGATGTGATAAGAACAAGATTCATAGTGCTCGGAATCCATCACACCCCAAAATTTGACTGTTTTACTTTTTACTTACATGTAATTAGTAGTTGATTATGCATGATTTAAATGTTTGAATGAAAATGTCAGGAAAAATCAATGATATCATGAGTTAATGTTTATAAGTTTAGAATTTAGACATGTGAGTTATATGTTGTCATGATTATTTATTCATAATGTATATGGCTTGACTAACGATACACTAATTCAAGTTTGGTGATTGTAAGTTGTAACCAAGAAACAAGATTTCTGCCCTTCAAGAAAGAGAGGGAGAGCATCATCAAAGAGAAGTGAATAAACATATGGATAAGAACAGGTTGTTGCCATCTAATTCTCATGCTTGTACAGTTTAGTGAACCCTCGTCGAATTTGGTAAGTTGTGTTTGACCCATTCGGTTTGAGTTTGGGTTTCGACTCGACAATCATTGATTTGTCAACATGAACTAGTAAGACAGGTTTTGTCGAAAATAAGTCAGGTTAGTATGTCATCATCAACAAGAAATGGTTGATTGTTGTTAAATTATTTTTATTATTGGAAGTTCCCGAACTTGATTCTATTTTGTTATTTTGTCTATGTTGGTGTTTATGCAAGATAGAGAAGGGGAGAATACCTCGACCCCATTCTCGTATCTTGTTGAGTGCTTGAAACAATGTGAGTATACATTGTATACATTATATATATATATATATATATATATATATATATATATATATATATATATATATAATATGGTTTAAAGTTTGGACTCATACTATGTATTTGTGGAGTTTAATGAATACGTGGTAAAGATTTCACTTATTGCAACCACTTTTATGGTTATGTTGGCTTGACACCTTTACTCTATAGCCAATTCATAGATTATGGAGGAACTTTACAGCCAGTATGTGGAGTGGTCTTTATGACCATTATCTCCACCAATTTTGCATGCATGTGTGGGATTTTTAATAGGCAATGTTTTAGGAGGTGAGGCCGGCGGTTATAGAGAGTGGACTCTATTAATCATTGCAGAATAACAAATTAATGTGTTTTGTAGAATAAAATGTCTACTTTCAAACATATAAAAATTTCAAACTTTAAACCTAATTTATAATTTTTTTACAATTTTCTAAACATTTTCTCACAAAATTAAAAAGGTATATTTGCTTGTCTTTTTAATAACTTTTGATTTTGAAATCTTTTTTTAACTATATGAGCCCAAGCTAGACATCATGATCTACACATTAAGAAAATCATGTTATGATTATATTAGGTCAAATTAAGGGGGGTGTACACGAGGGGTTTGAGATTTATATGTTGATCCTACTAAATAAGTAATTAAAATGAATATTTGATTAAAAAAATATAAAAAATTTCTCATTCATGTGATTATTCGGTTAAACCACACCCCAATCAACAAAGCACATAACAAATGGACACAACCACTGAAGGGTGAATTCAAATTGAATTTCTATGGTACCTCTAGGGGCAATCAAGGGTTGTCTGGTGCTAGTTGTGTCATCAGACACTTTTGTGGTAACTTGATAAAAATGGCATCAAAGAAACTTCAACTAGGAACTAATAATGAAGTGAAAGGTAAAGCTCCTCTTCTCAACCTCCTAATGGTTAATTCGTGTAATATCAATAATATAGGGATTAAAGGAAACTCAAAGGTTATCATTCTCTGCATGTTGTAAAAAGCATTCATCCAATTGGAAAATTAATAGCATCTTAAAAGAAACTTGGAAATTTTTGGATAGCATATCTTCCTTCTTTATAACCCATTGTTATTGAGAGGGAAACAAAGTGATGGACCTATTATCAAGTTATGGTATTGATGGCCCAATGAGGATTTAATCATTAGAAATGACCTTAATCATTGGCCTCTCCTAAGAGAGATTTGGGATTGATAAAATAATTATTTTGGTGTTGAGTTAATCATTACATCCCATAAGAAATTTCCTTTGGCCTCCTCTCAATTAATGCTCAGGTGAGATGGGTACCCCTCACACATTTGGATGGTTTGAGAGGCTTGGGAAATATGATTTCATAAATCATCTAACACTTTTTGGCTTCATGTATACATTTATTCATTTTTCTCCTTAGTATTTGGTTGCAGTCATATATCTAATTTAGAGGTGGCTTACAACATATGGCCTTTTTAGGAGAAATCAAAGAAACTAATTTGCATAAAGTGTTTTCTTTTAAGGGGGAGACATCTTAGAGGCCATCTAGGAAGTGTTCAAAAGGATTTGTAGAAGGTGTTGCCCAATACAGGGTCAATACTAGATAATATATCCTTTATGTTCATTACTAGTAACTTTATCATCACTGATGATACAGAAATGATAAAAGGCATTGGGTCGTTATTATATTTGGGAAAAACTTAGGCATGCTCCCTTGGATAGCATGACTCTTGTGACTATGAAGTATCTCCCTTTCATAGGTTTTAATTTTTTAGAACTAGCGTCGATAGTAACTATGTGTGGCATCAAGTCAGATTGATGGCATTAGTGAAGGAGGTAGTCAACATCTAAGATTTCCTCAATGGATTTGGGGGTCCATAAAATCCTCAATTGAACATGTACTATGTGAGAAAGAAAAGAAATCATCTGATCAGGAGCATTTTAATATGGCAAAGGCAACTAAGGCCATAAGTTTCTTACATCGTAGGGTTGTGCTAGTCAAAATGCAGAATGGGACTTATGGATCCTTGTTCATCTACATGAAAAGTGGCTAGATCTTCACAATAAAAGTATTTCACAAGTGGTGGTTGATGTGAAAATACTTTTCTTTGTTTTGAGATGTAGAATTTTATCCTATAGTGGTAGTTGGGTATGTGTTGGAATTAGGCCAAACAACTGAGAGGTGGGGTGAGTCAGTTGTCCCACAAAATTAACATTTTCTACTCCTAATCTTCTTTCACAACTTACAAACAGATTAATCATGTAAACATTAAAGCATGAAATAATAACACACAAGTAGAAGCACAATTAACACATTTGACACCAAGATTTTTAACGTGGAAACCTAGTTAAGGGAAAACCACGGTGGGGGTTAACCATCAAGATTCGTACCCTATTAAAGTACTTAAAAATGGGAAGGCGCTTACCTTCGGGCGCACTGCCCAGAGCTCACTACTCAAAGAGGCTCACTGCCTACAGAATTTTATGTTTAATACAAAAACAATTAACTGAGAATAGCATCTTCTTCGTGCCTGGTTCAATCTCATTGAAAGCTCACAAAACTTTTGCTCTACCCCCGAACACTTCTTCACTATCTCTTCATCCTTTACTGCTCTTGTTCTTCTGCTCCTCTTCTCTGCTCTGCCTCTAAACCTTTCTTAGGATTTAATCATTTTTGCACACATATGATTTTCCATTATTCAACTACATGCCTTTATATGCTTCATCAACCTCAGAATACACATCAAGGTCGGCACTACAAACATCTGTCTTAATGCGAATCATTATGATGTCAGCCAAACATAACTGGGACTCAATTCTTCCTCGATCAACATGCCGTGCTTCATAGAATTGCTCTTAGATCATCCGCAACACATTTGAATCATCCGGTCAGCCAAGACTATGAATAACAACAACATCAAGGAAGAAATCTTCAACAACGAGCTTAATCTTCAATGTGGACCTCCAACACGGCAGTCACATGATCCAGAGACCTCCACAAGCACATTGAATTTAACAAAAACATCCACACTCCTCCAAATCATCAAAATCACTAGCATCTTCATCTGGAACCTCAAGAACACTGTCTGCCATGACTGTCACACTAGAAAGATTGCTTGCAGACCTCCAAACCATGAACCACTAGAGTTGATGGTACACACTGACCTCCCAATCATGCCTCTAGATCCGTAGACCATAATATTTTAATGTGGAGCAATCTGGACCAATTTATTGTCACTCTCTCTTCTGATCATAGTAAAACCCGATTCTACTCAAATAGCCATAGCTTCTTCAAATCTTCATGCAGACCTCTCAAATCTTAACTAGAGCTACTTCAAACAATCCTCTTCATAGCCATATGGTCTGCATGCATTGATCTTCATTAATTTTCTCAATATCCTCAACATTTCAATCTTCTAAACAGGCAACAAAATAGGATACAGTTGACACCAATGACAACAAGAATATGTTGACATCAATGACAACACCGATTAGGCACATATTTGCAACAGTATGATCTATGAATAGCTTGTCTCTACTATTCTCTTGCTGGTTATTAGTTTGTATTTCCAAAATGGGTTACACAGGGTTTTAGATTGTAAGCATGTTTTATTGTCACAACCATTTTGGTCCATGTATGGTTGCTGTATAGGATTAATATACAGTTAGTTTTGTAATCTCTTGATAGTCTATAAAATCTTTAACGTGTTTCTTTTTTTATCATAAATATAATGGGAGAGAGCTCTTACCCCTCACTTGATTTACCAATAAAAGTATAAAAATTTCATCGGGCAAGCTTCAACATCAATTGCATTTTTCTATAAAAGGACTTTTAAAAATACTTTCATTTACTATTTTTTAGGTCCCCCGTACATGTGTTTGTTTTTGTCTCCTTCAAAGTTGAAAAGTCACTCTCATACATCATTTACTTAACCAACTTTTATCATCTAGGTATTAGAATAAATTACAATTTGAAAACTAGAAATAAAATCATGGATTTCATACTTTTACACCATGTTAATATTCTATCTAGAAGTACTTCAAATATTTACCTCAAGTACAACTAACTCTAATTTTTAGACCAAAAAAAAATCCAAGTAATTTTAGACCCCCATTACCTTGCATTCACCCATCTACCTCCCTTTAAAAGGGTAAATTTCTCCTTTAACGAAGGATCTTTGCAAATAATTATTTTAATCTCCCTTTTAATCAAAGGGTCATTATAATTTTATCTCCCTTTTAATTTCAAAGGGTCATTTACACATTAAAAAACTTTTATTTTTCACTTTGGCGAAAAAATCCCATAACATGTCTTCCCCTATTATTAGTTGTGCTCCATAAGGTGCATTTGTATCAGATTTCACAAAAATGATCAGTCAAATAAGTGTGCATACTAACTTTTAATATATTTATCATTTTCCCAAGTAGCAATACCGACATCACAGTGAGTTGGTTTTACTTTAAGGGTATGTGCATGGAAATGTGGGACCAAAAGGAGGTCAAAAGTGGCAATTTCTTTTTGAAATTAGTAAAATTTGATCTTGGATGAGAAATTGAAGATATTTGTGCTCAAAATTAGAGGATGTGATAAGAACAAGATTCATAGTGCTCAGAATCCATCACACCCCAAAATTTGACTATGTTTTACTTTTTACTTACATGTAATTAGTAGTTGATTATGAATGATTTAAATGTTTGATGTTAAGTGAAAATGTCAGGAAAAATCAATGATATCATGAGTTAATGTTTATAAGTTTAGAATTTAGACATGTGAGTTATATGTTGTCATGATTATTTATTCATAATGTATATGGATTGACTAACAATACACTAATTCAAGTTTGGTGATTGTAAGGTGTAACCAGGAAACAAGTTTTCTGCCCTTCAAGAAAGAGAGGGAGAGCATCATCAAAGAGAAGTGAATAGACATATGGATAAGAACAGGTTGTTGCCATCTAATTCTCGTGCTTGTACAGTTTAGTGAACCCTCGTCGAATTTGGTAAGTTGTGTTCGACCCATTCGGTCTGAGTTTGGGTTTAGACTCGATAATCATCGATTTGTCAACATGAACTAGTAAGCATAGGTTTTGTCGAAAATAAGTCAGGTTAGTATGTCATCATCAACAAGAAATGGTTGATTGTTGTTAAATTATTTTTATTATTGGAAGTTCCCGAATGTGATTCTATTTTGTTATTTTGTCTATGTTGGCGTTTACGCAAGATAGAGAGGGGGAGAATACCTCGACCCCATTCTCGTATCTTGTTGAGTGCTTGAAACAATGTGAGTATACGTTGTATACATAAATAATATATAATTTGGTTTAAAGTTTGGACTCATACTATGTATTTGTTGAGTTTAATGAATACGTGGTAAAGATTTCACTTATTGCAACCACTTTTATGGTTATGTTGGCTTGACACCTTTACTCTATAGCTAATTCAGAGATTATGGAGGAGCATTACAGCCAGTATGTGGAGTGGTCTTTATGACCATTATCTCCACCAATTTTGCATGCATGTGTGGGATTTTTAATAGGCAATGTTTTAGGAGGTGAGGCCAGCGGTTATAGAGAGTGGACTCTATTAATCACTATAGAATATTCACTAGAGAAGGACATTAGTGACCGATGGACAAAAAAACTCTAGTTTTATGTGCTTGGGAAGGCTTTGCATTAGAAGATTTTGAATTCTTTTATGAGGAATGCATAGTTGGGGAGAACATATCACTCAGGAGTAAAAGTGGAGAGCGTGAAGTTCTATTGGATCTAACAGAGTTTATAGGTAAAAGTATTTTGATCTCTGATTTGAATTATATTAGATCTTTTAAACTATGTTTTAGTGAACAGTAAGTCTGATCCGACTGTGTCTATATATATATGAAATCATTTGGATAGGATTAGTGTTTTTATATATACTCTCTCTTGAGAAAATTAGTTTTATGTTATGACTCAACGGCATATAAGAATCCATGGCTGATAAACCTTGGTATGATTTAGTTTTTCAAGAGATTCTTATATTATAAAGAGACTATCATAGATAACAATAGATTGATTATATTTACTATTCAATCATCTTTGTGTTAGTTTATATGAGGCTAATAAACATAGTAAACCACTGTATTAGTTTATATAAGGTCGATAAACATAGTAAACCATTGTGTTAGTTTATATGAGGCTGATAAACATAGTAAACCATTGTGTTAGTTTATATGAGGCCGATAAAATATTAATACCTCTGTGTTTTGTTTGACGTCAAATAGCTTCTTGTATTCGGAGAATCCTCATAGCACATGTATAAGACATATCTTTTATACAGAAAGTAGTAATATATTTAATTAGCATGTTCTTAACCAGCGAAAATGATACTACCTTTGTAAGGCTGACAGCATGGTGTGGTTTTATACCTTTGGCAAGCCAATAGTTTGGTAAGAAGTCATACTATAGAAAAGTCAATAAACTGGTATAGTTTTAAACTTTAGAAGGTTGACATTGTAATATAGTTTAAACTATATGAAGGCCAAGTCAATACATGAGGTGTTATCTTTGCATAAGGTCGAGATATGTAGGAATGTAATTCTTTTGCAAATGTTAATTGTGTGTGTGTGTGTGTGTATATAATGCAAAGATATAATTTGTTATTAAAAACTCTGATGTAGATAAACCTTATTGAGATGTTCAAGGATGATATTCATGAGTTCAAAACTTATCCTTTCTAGAGAGTCGGTGGACTCGAGAAGACCAAGAGGTTGATAATGTTATGTTTGGGGAACCAAATTTATTTAGATTGAAAATTAACTTAGTGAAGAGTTAGTAATGAAAATGATAGTACTTTATACCAAGAGGGTATACCTCATGTGCTATATTTTTATATGTTACAAGTTATGTGTATTCAAACAATGCCTAAGTAGTCGAGAGAAGACTAGAGGTTTTGTTATTATGTTATATTATTATAAACTTCTACTTTATGTAAACAAGATAACTAGAGATACAATGAGTATGGGATAGAGAAGTTAAACTCTAAAATCAACCCAGAAGGGTTTAGAAAACTTAAACTCTCTAGTTGGTTAAGACATTGGTTTAGTCTATTGTAAGTTATGGTCGATAGTAATTGGTCGAGAGAACCATAGTTCAAGACAGTTTAAATTAGAAAAGAGTCTAAGTCATACTTTGATTTAATGATTTCTTGATAGAGTTAACAACTTGACATATAACACAAGAGTGCTTAATCTTTTTGAGTTCTTGAGTAGAATGATAGGAAGTCATAAACCTTGATATTTGCAAGAATGCAACTAGGGACTCTCTGAAAAGTTAAAATCATTTTACCTACACTTTATGTATACATATCCTAGATTAAGGATTAAATTCTAAGTCAGATAGACTAGAATTTGAATTTAGTCAAGACAATTCATGTCTAGAATTACTAGTCAAACCAGACAAAGCTGTAGGATGAGATAGTTTCCAAGTCGAGTTAGAGGTGTGTGAACTCACAACTACATTTATTGCAAACATCTATTTATATAGAAACTTTGGCTAAAGTGATGCATTTGTCTCTACATGCATTAGTCAATTCACATTGTCTAGATGGCGTGACATGTTAGAGTGATCATACGTAGCTAGAAGATTGTCTAGAGTTGTATGATCGATTGAGTTATGGAGGACACAACACTAGGACTCATATGGCAACATGTTGGTTCTTTATTTATATACTCTTCGTCAAGGGCAGGGCCACTTCTAGGAAGAAAGGAGTGTGAGGGACCGCTAGTCTGTGGTTAGAGGTAAAACACTTGGATGATGCTCTCCCTCTATAGCAAAAGACTTGCCGATACTTGAATGGCAGATATCAAGATTCTAGAGACAATATTCTTTATGTTAAGACTTAAGATTGACTTAAGATGTAAAAAATATTCTTTTTGCTAAGTGCAAACATA
This sequence comes from Cunninghamia lanceolata, assembly GCA_027924645.1. Lineage (NCBI taxonomy): Eukaryota > Viridiplantae > Streptophyta > Pinopsida > Cupressales > Cupressaceae > Cunninghamia > Cunninghamia lanceolata. The sequence continues at coordinate 1,617,832 of BSBN01000467.1, read as the reverse complement.
TTTGTAAATGTAAAGTGAAATGTTTTCACTATGATTTATCTTTGAATATATTGTTTTTCAAGGTTGAAAAATGTTCATAAAAGACATGGTTTTATTTCTTTGTGATTATGCAATTGATAATATATATATATGTTGAACACACCAAGATACTGAGAGGGGGGGTGAATTAGTATCTAAACAACTTCAAGTTCTTCAGAGTAGATTAAAATTTAAGTATTACAACATTAACATAAACATGAGAGATCAACACAATGCACATCAACACATGACAATAGATATACGTGGAAAACCCAAAAAGGAAAAAACCATGGTGAGGATTAACTCACAATATATGAAGCTCAAATTACAACTTTGTTTTAGGGCTACAACCCAAGGAAGCTATTACTCCCTGCTGACTTTGTTTTAAGGATACAACCCAAGGAAGCTACAACTCTCTATAGACTTTGTTTTAAGGCTACAACCCAAGGAAGCAACTACTCCCTATAGACTTTGTTTTAGGGCTACAATCCAAGGAAGCAACTACTCCCTAGACTGAGAATGAACTCAGAGATGATTACAGTATGATAGTCCTTCTACTGCTTGAAAACTGACATTAAAGCTTACACCTTTGATGATCACAATTCTACTTCTTCGGATGATTGGATCAATTAGACGCACTCTTCACTTTCTTCCTTTCATAAAAATGTCTTCAATATGAATCAGGAAGCCTCTAACACTCATGCTCTTTCTCATCCAGTCGCACATCACAATGCATATGATTTTTTATACTCTACTCTTCACACTTTCATATTTTCATTTTCACAACCACCCCTCACCTAGATCAACTAGGTTCACAATATATACATGATATTACATTGATTACATTATAAGTCAGCCAATACGACAAGAATATTACATTTTACAAGTCGGCCAGAAGTCATACATCATGAAACATGCATAGGGCAAGCTCTAACATGAACTACACACTACTCCAGAAAGAACCACATGCCTTGTAGACCCCAATAGAAGGTTAACCCAGTCCTAAACATTCTTCACAACATCATCCTTCAAAGAACAATATCCACATGTCACACTTATTTGAAATAGGTCACTATTAAGTAAGAACATATGAAGCTTGTGGCACAATGGTCATTTCACCTTGGCGGCACTCAAAAAGATTAAACATTACCTGTGGTACACTAAATCACTAGATACTTTACAAAGGCATGCATTGAACCTTCCTGAACATGTTCTCAAAGCCGCATTGACACATCTTCACACCCATAGAAATGTGGAGCATTTCAACAAGTCTCCATCACCATTTTACTCTACCAAAGTATAGATCGGAACTCTGTCACTCATAACTTTCATTGTGGAAGGCATACAAACTTTATTCCTTGGATATAACATCTTCACAACATACTAAACATAGATTCTGAACCGCATGATTATATCTACAAATGCGGAGGAATGCAGAGCATTTTCCTAAGCAGTCTCCAAGGTAGCTTCCTGTAGCAGAAATCTTCATTGATTTATGTAGACCAAAACCTTCTTGTGATCTTATGATGGCTCATGCAGACTTAGAAACAAACATTTTAGTGCTTCTAATTCCCATCTTAATATATATTCTTAACGCTTCTAATTCCCATCTTAATATACCATCATACTCAACTCTACATTGATCGAGGAATGACATCCAACCATGAACTTCAACAACCACATGGCATGACATCCAACCATGAACTTCAGCAACCATATCATATCCAACATCATAAACATATTAGACAGTCCAAACTGAGTGTTGACAAGAGTGTTACAATCAGTGACAACCCAAACATAGTGTTGACGTCAATGACAACCACATCACAACCTTAGATGACATATATGCAACAATCTCCCTCTTTTGCATTGATGGCAACACACACTAGCACATCCTCCCTTAGATGTACATTTCTCTCTCTCCCTTTGACATCAAGGACAAAGGGGTGACTATATCTCTCCCGTAGGGCACAAACTCTCCCCCTAAGGTGCTCTCTCTCTCTCTCTCTCTCTCTCTCTCTCTCTGTGATGTTCATATACTTCTTCCTTGAAGCAACTCAGGGCTCCCCCTGTTAGCAACAACCACTACCTGCTCCCCCCCTAAGAGGTAGTCACCATCAATCCAGGAAAAAAGATATAGCATAAACTCCCCCTAGATAGATACATCATTATGCATCTAGTAAGAAGGAGGGGCAATTACCCCTAACCTTTGCCGGAGATCTTCAAAAGTATCCTTTGCAAGAGCCTTTGTGAAAATATCTACAATCTAATCCTTTGTTGGAACACATTCCAACTTCACTTCCTTATCTGCAACTTTCTCTCTCAAAAAATGATACTTGATTGCTATATGCTTGGTTCTAGAATGCATCATTGGATTCTTAGAAATATTGATAGCACTTGTATTATCACATAAAATAGGAATGGGATCATCATACAGTACCTTGATATCCTTTAGGGTTTGCTTCATCCATGTAAAGTACCCAATTTTCACAACACACAATGCTAAAGTAAAACATGGAATTACTGCAAGTAATTAAAAGTAAAGTAAAATAACTTCTATCCATCTTTCATAAGGAAGAATTTAAGATATTTCAAGAGACCAAAATAACCTTTCTATTTCATAAGTTTTTAAGTATAATCAAGATTACAATCATAGGTATACATATGAAGTCATTTACAGAGTATGTAATAATCAATAATATTACAAGTGCCAAATGTCGACATGAAGCCTTACAAATCTTTGAAATAATAGAAGTATAGAGCGATCATTATCATAAAATCAAACAAAGTCCTCGATCGCCATTGACCATTTGGTCATATGCTAAATCAAAGGACAAGAACATGGTTTAGGCACTTTTTTTGCCCAACCACGAAGCTTGTGCTTCCCCGATATCCTTCAAACTGAAGGATGCCTGACCCTGCTCAAAGAGCCTAGCAATCTGTAAACATATGCAGGGTGGAATCTGGTGTGTGCCTATCAATCTACATGCATTACTATCATGAATACATCATCTCATTAATAGGATATGGCAGGGAAATATACAAATCTAGGCTATGAACCATTCAATCTATAATGGTATACATGTCTATTTCAACATTCTCATTAGCTTTGGCCAAAGCATTAATCCGTAAAATGACATATAGGTTTTGAAAAAGAAAACCTACTTCCCTGTTATTCCATACTCGACACCCATCCTGAAATGCAATCTTTCCCAAATACACACTCAAGAAGAATAAACATAGTACATGCAAGCATCTATTTGCTCTCTGTAATTCAGATAATCAAGTATACAATAATCCATTCTTTCTACTTTCTAAGCATTAATACACAAAATATATCACGAAGCAGTCCATTAATTCAGATGTTTAATTCTTTCTTTGAATAATCAATTTAGTTCATAGTCCTGCCTTCCTGTCATTTCTGCAACAGGAGGTTTGTTCAAACTTAATAAAAACATACTACAAACTTCCTGTCACTGTGGCGATGGGAGCTATAACAGGAGTAAAACAGTGATTTACAACAAGTTAATCATTCATTTAACAACAGTCAGGAAGTAAGATAATTTATTGCCTTTGATTTTCTAGTATGCTATTTTATTAATGTAATTATTTTGTTTCTCATTTATTTCAATTTGGATAACATTCTATCAAGTTTCAAAAATGGTTTAGCACAGCTACAGGAACTTACTGGTGATTGATTTTCTACTCAGAACAATGGATAGTTTTCTACCTATAGTCGGCCTCAGCCAGTAAGAAGTTAACATAGGATTTAAATAATTTTACTAGAGGTCTATAAATAGCGATCCAGTTTCTACATACATAAGGTTTTGTCTCAGCTTCAAGATATCTAACTAAACTGGTATAGGGACAGATAATTGTTTAAGATTAGAGGTTGTTAACTATCTCCAAGGAGGTTGTTTGCATCCTATTGTTAGGTTCAGGCAACTTGCAAATAATTACAGTCATGAGATCTTTACCAGATAGTCAAATAATGATTTAAGGGATACTGAATCTTCTGTCAAGTCTGACGTTTAGAGGTTCAGAAAGTTTTTGTGACAACAAGAAGAGGAATCGATCTATATGAATCGATCAAGCATAGGTCGAATCGGCCAGCAAAGAATGGTCAATGGTCTAGGCAATTAATTGAATTCGATTAGTCAAAACAGGCGACCAGATCTAAGGCAAACGGCAACCAAGTTCCAGATCTGTGTACTCAAGCAAGCGTTAGCAAGAGGACGACTCAGGGATTTCATTCGACCTACAAGGAAAAAGCTGTCAAGAAGAACACAGATGACCATCATACTCAGATCAGTCTGGATTTCAAGTCGCCTAGGTAGAAAATGAAGAGGACGACTTAGAAATTGGGTTAACAGCTAGGCAAGATAATCTATTTCCTTTAGCAAGGTGCAGCTCGAAAGTTAAACAGCCAGAAGATAGATCGACTAGGAAGAAAGTATGGATGGCCAGATTAAAACTATATACAGTTCATCCATTTTATAATATAAAAACATCTATTTTAACAGCATCCAATCATTCATATAGTGAGCAAAATTTACTAGAGGAAAACCTGGGTCAAGATGACGGCAATGAAGAAGAGATAGTTGTTATCGTTGTTCCTTCTGTCGCTCTGTAATCCTCCAAATTGCTGTCCCCCAAACTCAAAAAATCTACTCTCCAAATTGTTCGTTACCTTCTCTGCAATTGTTCCAACTTCTCTCTAAGTAATTCATGGTGTCTGATCTAATTGATCTCTCTACCTTTAATCAATTTTCCTCCCTTGTTTTGGACGTTCAGATTGAGTTTTCAAAACTTCAGTTAACTCTTGCTTTTGCATGCTCTCTTTCCCACTAATTTTTGAGAATAGACAATTTTTTTTTTTTAATTCGTAAATATAGGTTTGTATTGATTTGAATGGAGAATTAACATGTAGGTGCCTATAAGCCGTTTACCTGCCATAGCCAGATGACAAAAAAAACACCTAAACCCTTTCTTGAAACTATAGGGTTTGCCATGCTTTTACAAAATCAGCCACTAGGCTTGCAGGTCTGATATTGATGACTTGCTTTGTAAAATTAGCGATTAGGCTTACAAGATTGATATTATCTGTGTTATATTTACAGTAATATTGCCATACCTACTTGGTCGGATCCCGCTAAACCGAGAAATAAACTTAGAAATCAAAAGAGGCCAAGCTGAACGGCCATAGCATGCATCCTATCAACCCATACCTCTTCACCGGGTTCCACATTCTCTTGCAACATATTCTGGAGGAAGCCGTAGGCCTAAATGACACGATCCTGATGCTCCTCCAGCGCCAGGCCTTTCAAGTCAAGGATGAAGGGCAGAACCTTCGTCACCTCCAGAGGATCCTTGTCCGAGGCAATGTCCTTTGGGCAAGGAATGCCCACTCCAGGAATGGCCACCTCCAAAATGGGGTCGAGCCCCTGAAGGATTTCCGCTTTGAATACTTTTACCATGAGAGATTTCACCGCCGCTGCAGACACCCCGATATCTAGAATGGAGGTGAGGAAGTGGGAAGAAATGTGGGAGTCGACTCTGTAGAACTTGTCGGCTGCTAAGAAACCTACCCCCAAGATGATTTTGACCGCCGGGAGGAGTAAGCCCTCATGCCGTCGCAAAATGCATTTTAACCTCAAATCTGTGACTGCTCCCTTGAATGCCATCTGCCTAACTGAACTCTCCAACTGTAGAGGAGTCGACACCCCCAGATTTATCAACCTGTGCACCGAGATCCTTGCAATAAAGCCCGAGCCCTTCTCCATGCTGTCTGCTACTGCCATTGTCTGCACTAGCAAAAAATCGCTCGAAACTGCGAAAATGGAATGAGTGTCGGGTAGGATACACTGACTGCGTTTAAGAAATGCCGTATTCATTGAACCAAAGCTTCTAATCAATGCAGAGAGAGGCTTGCCAGTGAAAAGCGTGCGACTTCTCAAGTCGAAACCGTAAGGGAGGAGCTCCAACTACAGTAATGATTATTCTCAAACATAAAGGAGGCCATAATGACTTTGTATGGCAACGACCCATCCAAGTGTTCTTGGATTGGGTGCCCACCCATCCACCCAAGAGAATAGACAATTTTAAAAATAACAGTAATAATAATATATTTTTGAACTTACTATCGCATGAGGGATAGAAACTTTATTTTAATTCTTCATTTCAAACCCTAAATTTAATATGGCTATTTTTAATATTATTTGACTATTTTATTTAAACAACTATTTAATAAATCAAGAATAGAATAAAATACAATATTGCAAGATAAAATATCTCATTTAATATATTATTTAATTTCAAAAACATATTGTCTTCGAAACATCCAATAATAATACTTTATTATTCAATTTAAAATACAAACACAGTTATCCTCATTTAAATATAAAACATCATTTAAATATAATTCAAAAATAATTAACCACACACTTATGCATTTAAATCCATTTCATTATGCATATGCAACTATGTGAAGTGTGTGAGGTAACCAGATAAAACCCATCACATGTTTGTCAAAAAGCTACATCTCTTCTACCTGAGCCATGCTCTTGTCCTTCGACAAGACCTGTAAAACTCAAACTCATCGCACTATCAATAAGTTAGCCCAAAAAATATAGCTGAGGCAACAAAATTTTAATGAATAATATTCCATCTCCAATGTAAATCTACTATTGTTACATAATTTCACCTGTAATTAATTAATGAGGTAAATCTGTAAAGTCTATGAAAGTTCGAGACGTGACAATCCATAACACTTGTGTACAACAGGAGGTTGTTGCAATATACTTTGCCTCTACATTTGATAAGGACACTGAGTCTTGCTTCTTGCTCTACCATGAAACCAATATGCTTCCTAAAAAAAAGGCTCCACCACGCGTACTTCTTCTATCATCAACACAACTAGCCCAATCAACATCAGTGTAGGAGCTCAAATCAAATTCATTACCTCTTGGATGCCATAAGCCATAATCCGGAGTTCCCTTCAAGTATATAAATATTCTTTTTACTACCTTCTCATGTGTTTGCTTGGGATTAGCTTGATATCTGGCAACCACACATACTGCATGCATAATATCAGGTCTAGAAGCAGTCAAGTACAATAATCCTCCAATCATGGATCTATAGGAAGTTAGATCAACCTCCGGAGACTCATCGTCCTTGCTCAAGTGACATCCAGTGACTATGGGAGTACTTATTGGTTTTGAATCCTCCATACCAAACTTCTTCAACATCTCTCTAACATACTTAGCCTGAGAAATAATGATACCATCATCTAGCTAAGCAATTTGAAGTCTAAGGAAGAAAGACATCTCACTAATCATAGATATCTCAAACTCTTTTTGTATCTCATCTGCAAACTTCTTACACATAACATCATCTCCACCAAAGATGATGTGATCAACATATACTACGACTATCAAAATCATGTCTCCTTCTTCCTTGATGTAAATATTGTTGTCTACAGTATCTTTCTTGAAGCCTTGTTGAAGTAAGTATTTATCCAACCTAGCATACGAAGCTCTAGGAGCTTGCTTGAGTCCATAGAGTGCCTTTTTGAGTTTTCATACCATGTCTAGATCCTCTGACTGTTGGCAAGAGACATTGTGTGGCTTCATGAGTGTTGTCATTAATGGCAACAAAGTCTATCCCACACATCCGCAGCACATAGTATGCCTATACTGGAAGTCAGATTGAAGATTGTTTTGGTCCGGTGAACAAGAATAGAGCATGCAATAAGGTCCGACAATCAGGTCCAGATCTCTCAGATGGTGTAACTCTTCAAGTTGTGAACTTGGACAAGTTAAGAGAAGTATCATTACTATTATATTCCAGAGATTTAGCCTCCGGTGATAAAACTGTTAGATTCTGCGAGAAGCGAGAACCAAGCCAGGATTTGATGTCGGTCGTAGATCATATGCACCTCCACTCAATAGATGATCGAAGATCAAAATAGCAGAATGAAGAGATATCTAAAATGAGAGAAAAATAGAGACAAAGAAAGAGAATTTTGAGAAGACTCTCAATACTCTCACCAAGCTATCACTGAACTGATATTCAAGCTTGTAAACTAGCTATGGTGAGAGGAGAGTGTTGTATATATAGCAAAAAAAGGGCATATACATCCAAGAGGTGTAATAACTCCCATATCCCATAAAAGGTGGGAGGTTTTACCTACTTGGTAAATGCCAAAACATGTGTCATAACCTCCTTACATGAAAACAAAAAAGGAGTTATAAGAGGTGGCACATAAAGACAAAAGAGTGTGAGAACTCTAACTACCCCATAACCTACTTAGGTAAGGACATAATAGTGGTTATGAGAGGTGGCACAAAAAGCCAAAAGAGGATGTGTAACTCAACTACCCATATGTGGGAGAGAGTTACACATGTAGCTGATGTATTTCGCCATGTGTCCTCATATTAACCACTTATAATAAACCTAAGCAAGCTTAATAATGTGTAGGAAAAAGAAATATCCCTAAGGAAAATAAAAAACCTACACTAACACCCCCCCTTAAGCGTAGCTTAGGTGGGTGAAAAGATATGGGTCCTGGCAAGTGAAGCCTGGTGAGGTACCCATGTACAAAGAAAAATCTCTCACAAATGGAGAAAAGGAGAAAAGCCAGTGGGAAAAACTCCCCCCAAAAGAGAGAAAAGAACCCCCCCCCCAGAGTAGAGAGAGTGAAGCGAAGGACTAAGAAGCCCCCCCAGAAGTAGACATTGGCCGCACCCCTAGCAAAGCTCGTAGATGAAGGAACTTGCTCTCAGTGAAGGGTTTGGTGAAGATGTCTGCAATCTGCTCCGATGTCTGAATGTACTTGAGATCAATGATGTTTGCATGAATCAGCTCTCGAATTTAGTGCATATGTATCTCAATGTGTTTGGTCCTCTGGTGATGGACTGGATTCCTTGAGATCTATATTGCACTCTGATTATCACAAAAGATGACTGTGGGCTTTCTAAATGAAATGCCAAACTCAGTGAGAATATTTTGAAGCCAGATGGCCTCAGTGGTGGCATTAACTGCCCCTCGCTACTCAGCCTCTGTAGATGAAAGAGCAATTGTAGACTGCTTCTTGCTCGACCAACAAACTGGACCGGAACCAAGTGAGAAGCAATAGCCTGAAGTAGACTTGCAATCATGAGAATCACCTGCCCAATCTGAATCTGTGTATCCCACCAAGTCAAATTCCACGCCCACTGCATAGTGAATCCCATAATTGTGAGTTCCCTGAACATAGTGGAGAATCCTCTTAGCTGCTTTCCAATGCAACTCATGTGGCTCCTGCATAAACCGAGAGACCATACCCACATCATATGAAATGTCAGGCCTCGTGTGAGTCAAATAGATGAGACTCCCAACAAGCTGTCGGTATAAAGTGCCATCAACCAAGGGTGAAGAGCACTTAGCCTCAAGTCTGACCCCTGACAAAAATGGAGTCAGTGCAGGCTTACAGTCAGCCATGCGAAATCTAGAGAGCATATCAAGTGCATACTTGGGTTGTGCCATGAAGTTACCTGAAGATGACTGAATAATCTCAATCCCTAAAAAGTAGTGTAGAAGACCCAAGTCTGACATCAGAAATCGATCATGAAGTGCAGTTTTCACTGCTTTGATGGTGGATGAGTGACTCCCTGTGATCAACAAGTCATCGACATAGAGGACTAGAAATGTCAGGGTATCATCCTACTGCAAAATGTATACGTTTGGATAAGAATGGCATCGAGTGAACCCAACTGACAGAAGGAAGGAATCCATCTTGGCATACCAGGCCCAAGGAGCCTGTTTGAGGCCATAGAGAGACTTTCGAAGTCGACAAACCAATGAAGGATCTTGAACAAACCCCTGTGGTTGCTCCATGTAGATTTCCTCCTGAAGGTCACCATGAAGAAAAGCACTCTTCACATCCATCTGATGAACTTCCCAACAATGGGCTGCAGCTATAGCAAGTACAAGTCGAATGGAATTCATTTTGGCTACTAGTGCAAAAGTCTCAGAGTAGTCAATCCCAGGTACTTGGGAGAATCCTTTGGCGACCAAGCGAGCCTTATGCTTGTCAACTGACCCATTTGCTGCAAATTTTGTTCGATAGATCCACTTGCATCGAACAAGTTTTCTTCCCTTAGGAAGAGGGACTAAATCCCATGTATGATTCCTTTCCAAGGAACTAATCTCTTCTTGCATTGCTACATCCCACTTGGGGACACCAGAAGCTTCCCGAAAAGTCTGTGGTTCTGAAGCTGAAGCAACGAAGAGATGTGGAGCCTACTGAAATTGTGACCTTGTTCTTCTTGTATCTAAAGGATCACCAACCCAATCACCTGCTGACTACAATGTTTGATGAGCCCAAAGAGGCCCTGTGGCAGGAGAATCTGGAGGAGAATCATCAACCTCTGAATGATGACTAGGAGAAGAGGGTGAATCCTCATTATCACTGTTGCCATCTGAAGTGGAGGAAGAAAACTCCTCATGTGGATCAGGAGGATTAAGATCCTCTGAAGAACTATCATCATGCTGCAATGTCTCCAATGTAATTGTTGATGGAGAAGTGGTAGGAGAAGAACTAGAAGATTCCTCCTCAAAACGAACACTCCTCTCAATGAATAGCTCATGAGTTGTAGGGTGAAGAAGCCTGTAGCCCTTGACACCGTCTGGGTACCCAACAAATATGCAAGGCTTGCTCTGCGGATCCATAGCCTTGTGTTTCTCTGCTGGAATGTGGGCCCATGCAGGAGAACCAAACACTCGGAAGTGCTTAACTGTGGGTTTTCGACCAGTCCAAGCTTGGAAGGGAGTTACCCCCTTTACAGCTTTGTGAGGGACGCGGTTCTGGATATAACATGCACAGTTGATGGCCTCCACCCAGTACTAAGGTGTCATAGATCTGGAGTGAATCATACAATTGGCCATCTCTTTCAAAGACCTATTCTTACGTTCTGCGACACCATTCTGTTGTGGACTATAGGGAACTGTGTGCTGAAGATCAATGCCCTCAGAGGCACAAAACTGCTCAAACCTGTGGTTGACATATTCCCCCCCATTATCTGTACGCAGAATCTTGATGGCCTTCCCAGACTGTTTCTCTACAAAAGCTTTGAAGTCCTGAAAAGACTCAAAGACCTCAAACTTCTGCTTGAGAAAATATACCCAAGTATATCTAGAAAGATCATCAATGAATGTCAGAACATATCTAGCCCTACTGAAAGAAGGATGTGGAAATGGTCTAGCCAAGTCACTATGAACCAACTCTAGAAGTTGTGTGGCCCTCCAAGCTTTGCCTTTGTCATACTTCTCCTCAGGATGCTTACCAAGAATGCATCCCTGGCAAACTCCATCAGAGAATCGAATTGAAGGCAACCCTGAAACCATGTCCTGTTGACTGAGCTGTTGCAAGTAGTGGTAATTCAAGTGGCCAAACCGCTGATGCCACAAATTATTCACCTCATCTGAATGAGTGAGTAAAACGGTTGAAGGAGAGTCAGGAACAAAATGAGAAAACTGATACAGTCTGGACTGCTGATATGCTTTTCCCATAGCAACTGTAGACCCATCATGCAACTCACTGATTACCACATTATCTAGTGTGAACTCAACCCGCTTGCCAGAGCCAGTGTGAGTGATTAGATAAATAGATAAGAGATTAGTTGACAAAGATGGAACACAAAGAACATCCTGAAATGTTCCTTCGCCCACGTCAACAGACCCTCTCCCATGCACTTCAACAGGAGTGTCATCACCCATAAGTATGGCAAGCATAGTACATGGCTCTAAGGAGACAAACTTTTCCTGAGAAGAAGCCATGTGGTGCGAAGCACCTGAGTCAATGATCCAAGTATCTGGTTGTGAAGCAACTGCAACTAGGGCCTTGCCCTTTCCTTTCCCCTTACTCTTTTCTATGTCCTTTGAAGATCCTTCTGATGAACTCTGTTTAACAGAATCAGGCACCTTGATATTATTCTTCTCAAGAAGATGTGATAGGTGATCAATCTGCTTCTTTAGACACTTGTGCTCATCATGTCCTAGTCTTTTACAGTAAGAACACTTGACCTTCTCCTTCTTAGGTTGTTCACCTTTTGATGAAGAGGTCTGATTAGCTGCATTTGGAGCAGCAGGTTTTTGATCTTTCTGCTTCTCTCCTTGGTTCTTTTGTTTCTTTTCCTGTTTGCTAGACCCCTTATGTTCTTTTGTGCCTTGATTTGCAGCCAAGGCATGTGACTTCGAGGGTTTAATTGTACCCATGTGAACTAGTTTATCCTGCTCCTTGGTGAGTTCTGCAGCAAACTCATCTAGAGAAGGCATTTTGAAGTTCATACCTAGGGCACTTTTTGTGGCATAAAAGGTAGAAACAAAGATAGAATAGTTCGGACCAAGCTTAGAAAGAATGCTTAAGATCAGTTGTTTGTCTTCTTTTTCTATTCCACACTATTTCAACTGCAATCTGATGGCTTTCAACTTTATGAAGAAGTCTTGTATGGTGTCAAAACTGCTTGGACTCAACCCTATGAGTTCATTCTCCAATTGATGACCTCTTAACTCATCCTGCTTACCGAAGAGTTTTTCCAATGTGGTCCACACATTATTTGGTGTAGTGCAAGATTCAATGTGAAAAAGAAGGTCAGGAGAGACTGACATACACAGAGTACCAAAGGCTTCATCACATTTATTAAACCATTTTGTCTTTTCTGCAGCATCTTGTGGTTCAGTTTCAAGTCCCATTGTTACACGATGATATCCATGTCTTTTTAGATATATTACCATCTTAGATTTCCATTCAAAATAATTATATGGAGTTAAAACTGGAACTGCAGATGCATCCATGAGAGCAGAAAAGAAGATTGCAAAGAAGAAGGAAAAGTACAAAGAAAGAAGACACACGAGACACCCCCCTTTCCACTAGTCTCAAAAATCACCCCCCCCCCAAATATTACAAGGTTGGCACTTTATAATTAGTGCGATTACAAGGCCTTTTATCAGATTTCAATGTTTTCTAGGCCTCCAATGGCCAGAATTTAAAATTTTGATACAAATAAAATTGATGCAAAATCTAAAACAAATAGCCTTATAGCTGTGTATTACTCTTCAATACCTTTCCGTCACCTATTCATTTTTGAAAAATGGAGATCTGAGGCAAAAGAAAAGACAGGTTGAAGAGAAAAAGTGCATCAGATTCAACCTACAATATTTGATGGAAAATGATAGAATTTTTTAATGAGACCTATGTGGATGGAAAGTTCTCATTTCTAGCTTTCCTTCAAGTACTCATTTGCAAAAATCCGACGCCCGAGGCAAAAGTTATGCAAATTTTAAGAAAGGTTGCTGAATATGCCCGCCAAAAACGGTTCACGCCTGATTTTGACTCAATTTTCACAAAATTGAAAACTTAATTCCAAAAACTAATAGATACCCAGAAAGTTTTTCAACCCTGGAAACAAAACCCAGAAATATTTTTTTTCTAAAAATGAGTAGAAGCTAGAAATTCGAAGAACAAATGAAAACAGCTCCAGTAAAAATTTAAAAAAAATAACCCAGATTTGTTACCGTGTCCTCCAATCTTTGATTTTGGTGAAGTAAAAGTCACTTTTGACTTTCTCAAGCCTTCTGGACACTCTGGAAGTACTGAAAGATGACTCCAATATTACCACAAAGCTGCAATCACCCAAATCTCACAAGAACACATATATGCAAACCAGATTACCCAGATGCCTATTTTCCTTTAAACTGTTTTGATTCTCCAATTCATTCAAAGATGCAGGAGAAGAGCATACTTGGTTTTTAGGAAAAATATTAGCTATCTAACAATCTCAAATCTCTCAAATGAATCATAAAAATAATGAGCTATACCAGACAACACAGCTCTAATACCATGTTAGATTCTGCGAGAAGCGAGAACCGAGCCAGGATCTGATGTTGGTTGTAGATCATATGCGCCTCCACTCAACAGATGATCGAAGATCAAAATAGCAGAATGAAGAGATATCTGAAATGAGAGAAAAATAGAGACAAAGAAAGAGAATTTTGAGAAGACTCTCAATACTCTCACCAAGCTATCACTGAACTGATATTCAAGCTTGTGAACTAGCTATGGTGAGAGGAGAGTGCTGTATATATAGCAAAAAAAGGGCATATACATCCAAGAGGTGTAATAACTCCCATATCTCATAAAAGGTGGGAGGTTTTACCTACTTGGTAAATGCCAAAACATGTGTCATAACCTCCTTACATGAAAACAAAAAAGGAGTTATAAGAGGTGGCACATAAAGACAAAAGAGTGTGAGAACTCTAACTACCCCATAACCTACTTAGGTAAGGACATAATAGTGGTTATGAGAGGTGGCACAAAAAGCCAAAAGAGGATGTGTAACTCAACTACCCATATGTGGGAGAGAGTTACACATGTAGCTAATGTATTTCGCCACGTGTCCTCATATTAACCACTTATAATAAACCTAAACAAGCTTAATAATGTGTAGGAAAAAGAAATATCCCTAAGGAAAATAAAAAACCTACACTAACAAAAACATGGAAAAGATATGAGCATCTGAGTGTTGGGTTCCAGACAGGCAGAGCAAACAGAGAAAGAATTGACCGACAGAGTATCAGACTTTAATCCAGATGAGTAATTGATGTTGATCAAGCTATTTGAGGGATGATACATGGTTGGCCAACATGATCGATGACTTCTATGTCTATGTTTTGATACACATCACAAATCATGCATGAATTTAGCTGACAGAGCAGTAACTTGTAAATATCTTGAGTATTCTGGTTGTTGACTAGAAAGTTGTTGAAATCCTTGGTGCGGATATATATACCCGATGGATTCCAGTATGAAGGTGTGTGTGTGTATATATATGATAAGATAAAGTGCAAAAAAGGCAGAGATAAGTGTGGAAGCAGCAATACAAGTCTGGTATGTGACAGAGCAACAACACTAGAGCAGAGGAAGAATGAAGTGCATCAGATCAGTATATTGTGCCTAACTGGAACTGAACTCTAGCATTTGTTGATGCCTCTCATCAGTTCAAACACCTGATTACCATCAGTAAGTTTTGTAGACAGCGAGGCTCTTGTAAGTAGTGTGCCTCTTGTGAGCAGTGTGCTCGGGCAGTGAGCCCTAATTGGCAAGTGCCATTTTGTACTTCTTATTTTTTTAACAGAGAATACAATCTTGGGTTAGTCACCCCGTGGTTTTTCCCTTAACAGGGTTTTCCACGTAAAATCTTTATGTAATGTGTGATGATTTTATTTCTGTTCTTATGATCATATATGCTTATATGTTTTGATGTTGCACTATTTATTAAAGGAGAAAAGAAAGTTAAGATATTAGAGATAACTGATTCACCACCCCCTCTTAGTTATCTGCCTTGTTTCCAACAATTGGTTTCAGAGCTAAGTTCCTCTAAACAGAGCTTAACAGCTTGAGGAAGATCTGGGAATCTCAATGGATATGTATGGTATGAAGGAACAACTTCAGTCTACCCTAGATGATCTTGAACAGTCCCACTCTAAAGTCAATAACTTGAGAGAAAGACTTAAACAAGTTGATGATTTCATAAATGAGCTAAAAGAAAAACTGAGTATCTCTATGAAAAAGAGAAAGGAACTACTTAAAAAATTAGTAAGTCAGAATGAAGCCAATGATACTAATGAAGATCTGGATGAGAAAAACAAGCTATGTGAGAAGCTATAAAAAGAGGTCATTATGGAAGGCATGAGATGGAATCAGGAGTTATGAGATTCAGCCAAGAAATTGAAGAGAAAAGGAAAATTGAAGATAATCTAAAACAATCCCTCAAGGAGAAGACAGAGGACTGCCACAAAATGGACAGAATAATTAGGCATCTTGAATCTGATCTTGAAGAAGCTAGAGATAATGAAGAACAACTTGAGAATCAGACAGACACTCTTAAACAAGATCTACAAACAACAAATGAATACAAAGAGAAATTCAAGATAAGCTCATCTCAACTTGAAGTTATTCTTGAAAGCCAAAAGAGGGTAGATGACAAGTGTGGCCTGGGATATGAGAAAGGTGAAAGCTTCAAATCCTGTCAAAAGAATTTTAGATCAGAAAATCAAAGAAACAGGCGTAGAAGACCTCCGGTAAGGCAACCAAATGCTCAAAGATATCCATCCTTCAATGGATATTGCTTCAATTGCAACAACTTCAGTCATAAAGCAACTCAATGTAGAAGGAGAATGAATCAGACCAATCCATCCTTCTTCGGACAATGTTTCAACTGCAAAAGGTATGGTCACAAATCTCATGAATGCAGAAATATGAAAATAAACAATTCATTCAATGGTAGATGCTTTGCATGCAATAGAATGGGACATATGACTAATCAATGCAAATCAAGAGGATATCAGTCAAATATGCAAAGAAATGTTATTTGTTACAATTGCAATAGATCTAGTCATATTGCCAAATTTTGTAGAAGTAAAAATTAGGATAAAAGGGGTTCGGTGCATCATAATCAAAAACTAGATAAGGAAATAGGCAAAGTGAATGCGGATGAAGTTCAAAGGGAGATGAACAAGATTTGGGTAAAGAAGAGTATAGAAAATGTTGGGGATGGATCCGCACTGGAATCCGATGTTGATATTCCTTATGGAAACTAAACAGATGAGCTTTGGCTCAGGGGGATTCACAAAGAAAAATAAATTCCCCCAGCCAATCAATTGGTGCCTAAATTTGGCACATGGAATGTTGCGGATTAAAGGGTTCTCAGAAAAATATCCAAATAACCCTCGGTAAAAATATAAAAGATCCGCATGGAATTTTGTAAGAGTTTAATCATCCAAGATTGATCCGATTTGACAACCATCCGGTAAAGCCAGATTTTTAGAGACAAATTTGGAATGATTCAAAATTAAAATATCTTGATTTGCAGATCCATGGTATGATTGGAGGAAAGAAGATACATTGTCAATTATCACTAGTGCAACACAGTGATTCGAAAAGATCTCTCTCAGAACAAGGAAACCAGATAACTTAAGTTGTGCATTTATTGCAAAAGGAAATTAGGGTTTGCAAAAGATAAAAGGGTTCTTTCACTCATCATTTGCACATTTGCATTCGAGAAGAAGAAAAGAAGAGCTCTGCATCAAGTTTCTACAACTCTATCAAAGATCAACTGCAAAAATCTAATTTAACCAGCGATTTGTTTCGGCTCTTATTTCGAACCCTAAAGTGTAAAAAGGTACTTCCATTCTAAATATCTTTGTCTGAATCTTTTGCAAAAATAGCTACTCCAATGGTTGTTAAGATCACTGATAGGCCGCGCCTAAAATTCAGGAAACACCCCTACAAATCCCTAGAAGTTGATCCTTTAGGTGCTTTTTCTAGCATTCCGCATGGGGTATTGCATGTAGAAGATGTTAGGGTCTACATCCACGCCAACATTGAGGAATTTGGTGAATCTAAGTTGGTGGACATCTATCATAAACAGTTAATAGATGAAAGTTTTGAACTCAAACCTTAATACAAGGTCCTCTGGGATAAGCACTTCAGACATTGCATCCACTTTCCCTGTTTTGCAGAAGATGATTGGGTCCGGTATGTCCTTAGCAGAAGAAATGATAATTTCATGTGGTTGATGAAGCCCTTCAAGATAACAAAATATGCCATTAGGGTAGTAACTAGACTGCACTCATCTAGTGGGTTACCTGCACTCAAATCTGTCAAAAACCAGATAGTTACTGAAGCTACCGGATCTAAGTTTGACAAGAGAGCAATGACCATAGATGACATCACAGATCTAGATGTCAAATTTGCCTCAATGATAATTGGGTATAAGATCTATCATTCTAGCAGGGAGAATTCTGTGTCTGGGACTGCAATATATACAGCATATCAGATGTGGGAAAATGCAGACTATGACCTATGTGATCTTATTTTAAACCAACTGTTAGAAAACTTACAGAAGATCAAGAAGGATAAAAAGAACTCCTTCAATTATGGTTGTTTAATACTGTGTCTATTCTTCTACTACATGAATGAGTTGCCCGGATCAAGTGGTTTGGTTTGGCAAAATGACAAACTGGTTGCAATACAGATTAGAGACTATATGTATGGACTTGGTGATGCTAAGGCTCAAAGCACAGCACTCTGGGGTTACTTTAAGAACTTCCAAAGCATGATGTAAGCCAGAGAAAGGATACCTCAATCCATAGTAGAAAAATACAAGGATACAGTGTGTTTTATGGTAGATATTGATCAATGCCTAATGGAGGCAGTTGATCCCAGAACAGTTTGGATAATGCCAATGGGATATGAAGTCGATGAGAAAATCTTAGAGCTGCATATTCAACACCTGTTGAACCAGCCTAAGGACCTTGAGGCAGAAAGGTTTGGAACCTTTCAAGAACTAAGTATAAAAATACATGTTGAGCTAAGGCAACCAAAGATAAAGAGGAAAGTTAGAAGGGAAGTTGAGGAAATTGCCAAAAGATATGGCATATCAAAAGAGGCAGTAGATGCAAATAGAGAGAGAGTTGAAAGAGCTGAGAAAGAGAAATAAGAAGCAGAAAAAGGAAGTGTTCCGGTTCAAGCCTCCTCCCGGACTAGATCCTCCAAGAGCTTTGCACCTGTCACTCCTAAGAGCTCAAGAGCCACCAAACAGGAAGTCAAGACATCCAGAAAGGGAGAAAAGAGAATGAAAACAAAAGCCACAAGGTCTTACACAAGTCACAAGGATGATGAAGAAACATAGTTTGATGAGGAAGTTAAGAAAATGAAGAAGAAGAAAACATCCAGGGAATCCTCTACCGGTAAAAACAAAGAAGAATAGGCAGAAGAATTTGTTGAAAAGGCCACTCTTTCCATCGATGATATCATTAAGGTAGTTATTGTGGATGAGAATTTGTAACCAGTCACAGAATTCTATGATGAATATAGTGATACTGACAAGAGGATCTTGGAAGAAGCTACAATCAGGTATCTGAATATTTATAATAAAGCATTAATTGAAATTATTTCATTAATTCCCAAAAGTCTAGAGAAGGTACTTGAACTTAGAAAAGAGAATGCAAAGGCAAAAGACTTAGAGATCTGAGAACATATTGCAATTTAGCTCTATCCATCTATTACACCAAAGCAAATGGACATGATCTTTCTGCAAGGATGAATTCCGGAGCAAAGCAAGGATGAACAAACTTATGCTTGGAGAAACTGATCAAGTAGCAAGAGAAACAAAAGACATCCTCCGGAATGCCTTCAAAAGATTCAATCTTCCTATTATAGAGGAAATAGATGAAGAACCTTCTACCATGGATGTTGAAGGATTAAATGCATCAAATGAAGAATCTTCTGACAAAAATGTAGAAGGGTCAAAAGAGATAGATGAGGAGAAGTCTAAGGACTTAGATTCCTTTGTTCCGGAAGAGGAAGTTCATGAAGCAGTTAACATCTCTCCTCCGGATCCCACTGCAAACATTCCAGATTTAGGAACTGAAGGAGAAGGAAGAAAAGAGGAGAAAGTGAGTCAAGAAGAGGAGGTAAAGGGAAGAGAAGAAGAACAAATAGAGAAGATCTCTGATGACAGTTCTAAGATCCCAAAAGAATAGATGACTCAGTCACCGATAAGAGACATTGCAAATGCAGTAAAGAGCTTCTTGAACAAAGAAATAATGGAGATAGATGAACTGGAACTATTCCAAAGACCACTAAATTTTTATTCCCTCTCTCCGGTCCAGACAATGAAAATAACATCTTTTGCCCAAGCTAAAGCAAAAGAAAAACTTCTGAAATCTCACATGGAAGACTGTGAGTTGTTAGAGATTGCATCCGGGATGCTGGAGAAGATCATGCCATCCTTTCAAAAAGATCCTTCAGCCTCTCCATCTGGTAACTTGAAATCTCTGGTAAACTCTGTTAGCACTCATTTTGATTCTTTAGAGAAATCGGCAGAAGAAAAGGTCTGGAAAGAGTTTTTGGGAAAAAGATTCACTAAAGTACAGGGACTCATTGCTAATGATAGGAGGACCCTAGATATTGGGATAAAGAGCCTTGAAAATGCTCTTAAAGATGGTGGGGACATGTACAAATTCAATCTATCTTGGTCTAAAGTGACAGAGGATATTGAAAAGAAGGTGAAAGAACAAGAAGGTAAACTGTCAAGTTTATCTCAGAATTTTGATCCCCTCACTACATCCATAATGAATCAAGAATTCCAGGCTATTGTCATTATAAATGAAATAAAGAGGTTGGACAAAGAAAAGAAGAATATAATAAACAGGATGAGTGAACTCAGAGGGATAATTATCCCTAAGTTAGAGGCAATGCATGAGGCCTTAACAGATGCTCAGACCACAACCCGGACCAGTGATCCGACAGACTTAAGAAGGGCAGAAGCATATGCATTTTTGTTGAGTGGTCACATCTCCATTTTGGACAGGATGAAGTAGAGCTGGGCCATAGAGTATGTACAGTTGAAGGCCACTTTTGCGGATATACTCAAGTATATGTAAGTATAACATGTATATACATACTTATGCGGCTATGTAAAGGTTAATTTTTGCAAATTTTGGTGTGCGGATTCTTCCCTTTGCCATTGATGTCAAAGGGGGAGTGAGGAGTAGTGAAAAATGTGGAATCCAGCTAAGGGGGAGCTCCAGTAAAATAGTGCATAAGACAGAGCATCAGTCAAGGGGGAGTTTGCTGCGACACTTAGTCATTTTTCACTAAGTGTTGCCATAAATGCCAAAGGGGGAGATTGTTGGCAAGAGACACTGTGTGGCTTCATGAGTGTTGTCAGTGATGGCAACAAAGTCTATCCCACACATCCACAGCACATATTATGCCTATACCGGAAGTCAGATTGAAGATTATTTTGGTCCGATGAACAAGAACAAAGCATGCAACAAGGTCTGACAATCAGGTCTGGATCTCTCAGATGGTGTAACTCAGCAAGTTGCGGACTTGGACAAGTCAAGAGGAGTATCACTACTATTATATTCCAGAGATTTAGCCTCGGGTGATAAAACATGGAAAAAATATGAGCATCTGAGTGTTGGGTTCCAAACAGGCAGAGTAGACAGAGAAAGAACTGACCGGCAGAGTATCAGACTTCAATCCAGATGAGTAATTGATGTTGATCAAGCTATTTGAGGGATGATACATGGTTGGATGACATGATTGATGACTTCTATGTCTATGTTTTGATATGCATCACAAATCATGCATGAATTCAGCCAACAGAGTAGTAACTTGTAAATATCTTGAGTATTCTGGTTGCCGACTAGAAAGTTGTTGAAATCCTTGGTGTAGATATATATACCCGATGGATTCCAGTATGAAGGTGTGTGTGTATATAGATATGATAAGATATAGTGCAAAAAAGGTAGAGATAAGTGTGGAAGCAGCAATACAAGTCCGGTATGTGACAGAGCAACAACACTAGAGCAGAGGAAGAATGAAGTGCATCAGATCAGTATATTATGCCTAACCGGAACTGAACTCTAGCATTTGTTGATGCCTCTCATCAGTTCAAACACCTGATTACCATCAGTAAGTTTTGTAGACAGTGAGGCTCTTGTAAGTAGTGTGCCTCTTGTGAGCAGTGTGCTCGGGCAGTGAGCTCTAATTAGCAAGTGCCATTTTGTACTTCTTATTTTTTTAACAGAGAATACAATCTTGGGTTAGTCACCCC
The DNA here is from genome assembly GCA_027924645.1 of Cunninghamia lanceolata. NCBI lineage: Eukaryota > Viridiplantae > Streptophyta > Pinopsida > Cupressales > Cupressaceae > Cunninghamia > Cunninghamia lanceolata. The sequence goes on along the minus strand of BSBN01000467.1, from coordinate 1,596,146 downwards.
GTAGTTTTTCCCTTAACAGGGTTTTCCACGTAAAATCCTTGTGTTATGTTTGATGATTTTATTTCTATTCTTATGATCATATATGCTTATATGTTTTGATGCTGCACTAATTATTAAAGGAGAAAAGAAAGTTAAGATATTAGAGATAACTGATTCACCCCCCCTCTCAGTTATCTGCCTTGTTTCCAACACTGACAACTGAAAGCCATCTAGTTGCTCAATGTAAACCTATTCCTCTAGATCACCATTCAAAAACGTTGACTTGACATCTATCTGATAAACCTTGAAGCCCTTGTGGATAGCAAGAGCAAGAAACATCCTGATTGCCTTCATCCTGGCTACCAGAGCATAGGTCTCCTCAAATTTAATGCCTTCAACTTGTGAATATCCTTTACATACAAATCTAGCTTTGTTCCTCACAACTTCATCATCTTCATTCAGTTTGTTCTAGAACACCCACTTTGTTCCTATTACATTATTATTGGTTGGTCTAAGAACCAATTCTCAAGTCTGATTTTTCTCTATTTGATTTAATTCTTCCATTGCCTTTATCCATTCATTATCTTTTCTAGCATTAGCAAATGTTTTGGGTTCTACCTTTGAAAATAAACACAAATTTGCTTGCTCATATGCCTTTGCAAACCTTTTCCTGGTCTGCACAACTTCATTCTTATTTCCAATGATCTGGTCTGCTGAATGGTTCATCTGAACATACTTTGCTAGAGTCTTAGGTATTTGCTTTGGTTCTTGTTCCTTTTTTTCTTTCCCTTCTTCATCTTCAGTGCATGGAAATATATAAGATATGGAGTCCTCTAATTCTTGTGGGAACTGATACAAGTCTTCATCTACCTTGACATTTGTGCTTTCAATCATCTTTCCCAACCTCTTGTTATAGCATCTATAGGCCTTGCTTCTGGTTGAGTAACGAAGAAAGATCCCTTCACCATTTCTTGAATCAAACTTTCCTATGTCTTCTTCATCTCTTCTGATGTAGCTTTTGCTGCCAAAGATCCTAAAATATCTTACAGTGGGAGCTCTTCCATACCATAGCTCATAAGGGGTCTTAGTGCTATTGACTCTCAATTGTACCATGTTGGTCAAATAGACAACAGTGTAAACTGCTTCCTTCTAGTACATATCAGGCAGGTCAACATCCTTCAACATTTCCCTAGCCATTTCTTGCACAGCCCTATTCTTCCTTTCCACTAGCCCATTTTACTGAGGGATCCTATGAGATGACAGATGTCTCCTAATACCATGATCTTCACAAAACTTTTCAAATTCATTTGAAGTGAACTAACCTCCTCTTCAGACCTTAGACATTTGATCTTAGCATCCATTTTATTTTCAACCAATGCTTTAAAAATCTTAAACTTATCAAGAGCATCTAATTTTTCTCTTAAGAAGGTAACCCAAGTCATTCTAGAATAATCATCAATAAGCAACATGAAGTACCTTTCACCTTGTTAACTTTTTGCTCTTGTTGGACCAAATAGGTCAGTATGAATCAACTCTAATGGTATTGAGGAAGAGTACTCCTTGCTCTTGAAATTTGTCTTTGTCTGCTTTCCCATTTGACATTCCTTGCATAATGTGTTTGCAGGCTTGGTTATCTTAGGCATATCTCTCACCACATGGATGGTGCCGATCTTCACCATATTATCAAAATTGTTGTGTCACATTCTCTTGTGCCATAGCCAACTTTCACTGGATTGAGCTAGTAAACAGGTTCATCCATTTACCTCCTTTAGATGATAGATATCTCCATATGTCTTGATACCTTCGGCAATAAGTTTTTTGGACTCTATCTTCCTGATTTCACATCCTTTGGCATGAAAGATGAGTTTGTATCCTTTTCTACACATCTGACTAACATTAAGAAGATTATGCTCTAGCCCTTTGACATAGAGAACACCCTCTATCATGTTCTTTCCATCGATAGTTACAGCACCTTTTCCACAAATTTATGCTGACTCATCTTCACCAAATTTAACATCTGCACCATTCCACTTCTTAAGGCTGATAAACTTTTCCTTGTCACCAATCATGTGGTTAGAGCACCCATTATCAATTACCCGAGCATTTGCTTCTTCCTTTGCATGAAAAGCAATCCATATGTAACATGCACCCCTGGTATATGTCGGCTCTGTATATGTTTTTTAGTTTTTCTGATGGTTTTGGGTTTAGGTTTTCAATGCATTTTTTTGCATGTATGGTTTTTGCAACATTGACATAGAATATGGGGCATATGCAGAAAACCCAGAAAAATTAAAATATATAACAACAAAATATCAAACACCCAGATGATATTATAGTAAATATGAATTTTGGTTACATACCCATATTGAGTTTTACAACTTCATATATCAGCAGTTGCCGGACCAACACTAAAAACTATGGGAAAAGTACCAAATCTTCATACAATGATCAGGAGTTCAAAAAACAACTGCTACAATGAGATTATGGGGTCCTTGACACCAAGAATGCATAATATAGAGTGCCAAAATAGTGTATAAACCTCCTTTAAAAACCCCAGGAACTATCCTGACCTATACGGCCTTGCTGAAGAGAATGGCAGCCTCAAATGAAATGGTTATTGCTTGGAAATCATGCAAATTTGTTACTGATAAGTCTACAGAGGTATTACAGCTCCAAATGTCCCACCAACAATGAGAAATAGCTCCTAAATGCCTTCAATCGACCATCACAGCTGGTACGACCATGGATGTAGGTGTACGACCTGCAGAATGGTCTGAGAACAACCTTAAAGTTTCCTCAACACACTAGTAATACGCCATCGATCATCAATTCCATCTGATGCAACATTAAACTAGCAGATATACCTCTATTTTCTTCACAAAATCTACTAAAAACAATTCAGTTGAAGCACAAATGAGACCTGTGAATGAAGCCTCCAGTAACCTCTCCTAATACGATCTTCCACGCATGAGGAAAGGGATCAATGAAGGGGTTTTCATCCCAACACTGTCTCAATCAAACCCTAGAGCCAAGCTCGAAATGCCAAAGCACAAGAAACTCACAAGTGAGAGCAAAATCCAATATTCTCGCATAACCAAATGAGGCTCACTTTAGTCTTTTTGTTTCCTCCAAACCCACAACGCCCAAGATGAATTTCTTTTATTATTTTAATTTGCAACTTAAAATCTCCTTATGTCCCCTTGTACCTTGGGCACCCATCTCCTAGTCATGTCACTTTTACTTACAACTTTATTTTATAAAGTGACATTATATTATAACTTAAAGTTATATTGGTCTCATAAAGTAACTATTACTAAATCATGTTTGCAACCTAATTTAGCAAGGCCTAGATAGAAATTGTTGCAAAGGGAATAAAAGATTTTTTTTAAATGCATGGTCACTCAGCCAAATGCCTGTTGTCTTGACAAGAGAACAACAAATGGAGGATCACTTATCAGGATAATATGATAGCTCAAGCTAGGCTGTCAAACCATCCTGATGAGTGAAAGTAATATGAAGTCAAGAGAACAGGCATTCAAGGAATGACAAGTATCTAACTATTTTTATCTTTTAGTTGCAATGTTACTAATTGTTCAAGTACCGCAGTACAGTGCAAAAAGAAAAGTATTTATAAACTGTCATTTCATCATCATGTTTTAAACATGTGATTTAAAGCAGATACAGTTGTTTTATGCTATGAATTTGATTCAGAAAGAAAAACATACATAAATCATTGCATAAAGTAAAATAACTGATTATATTCAAGAGAGTGTTTAAATATTTCCCACACAAGCCATGGGAATGACTAAACTGAGCTAATGCAACAAAGCGTGCAAGCTATACATCTAAAGATAAAGCAAAGAAAATGAACATATGAGGAGAGTGATATCCATCATTTCCTTGAAGTGTTGGTGTTGATCCTCCTATCTGCAACTTGATCTTCATTTTTTCAGCTTCCTGCTCCTGATCAGAATGATGAACCTGCAATGTTTGAAAGGTTTGGTTAGAGCTCTAGATATACAAAATCATCATATGCCTTATCAACAGATATATAAACTTACAATCATGATGCATCAATATAATTGGATCATTATCAGACATATGTAAAGATCACATCATTAGATGAAGGCCAAATCATCATGAGAAAAGAGCTTTGAACCTTCAAAGGTATGTTTTTAAGCTAACTTGTTTGTTCACTATGCAGGTATAGGAGAAATCATGTTGCTGATTCATCTTTTATGGAATAAGCCTGTGGAGAAAATGGTTTCCCATAAGGGTTGAGCCCAGCATGCTCAGAGTAATAACATTAATGCAGAGATATTCAATTGACTAAACATCATGGTGTTTTATCACAATTCATGTTGCTACTATGTCAGATGTATCAAGCACAAGAGAAGAGGACAATAATGTAAGATACACAGCCATATGCCTTATGCATAGAAGGTACAATTGCCAAAGTCATGGAGCAAAAAAAACATATACCTTGTTTGCTATAGTTACAATGTAATCAAATGAGCAAGGTACAGACAGTGAAATGACATGTGGAAACCATAGCATGATCCTTATCTCATCAATGAATAAGTACAAGTATGAAGTGCAACCATAACATTTAAAGACATGTACTTTTCCATCTTTTGTTATGATTGAAGTGTAAAATTGCTATTTGGATATACCTCATAGATGGAACAACTATACAATGGAACAACATGAGGGATAGTTGTCATGTGCCATCTAAATGTCATAAAGGAGCTACATCATTCATATATGCAAGAGGTACAATCAAGTCAAAACCAAGTAGAACAATCATCATGACTGTCTCAAATGAACCAAAAGGCACAAAATGATCACGTACAGAAGAGTAAGGACAAATGAGCATTATATTTTTGTTCATCTACAGAAATCAAAGATAGGTACAGTTGCTTTGCATATTCTTTTTCTTGCCTTCATCAAATGAGTGGATATATACAAATATTAATGACTGACATACAAGAGAACAAAGACGTTATCTTTTTGTAACCTTGAAAGTCTATCAAAGATAAATCAGAGAGCTCCTAATGTCATTAAAAAAAGGAGGGAATCATAAGGCATGCCAACTCAATATATATTCATATGCCTTATGTACAGGGGAATAGAGGCCAACATATACATATGGAACAACAAAACAAAGAATCAGGAAGGATGCAGTGTCTGGGAACTACATACAAGGAACAATGTGATTACATCATGAGGATGCCCATGCCATCTATATATTATACAAGTCATGTCTCATCAATGAAAAAGTGCAAACAAACTTTACTACAGCATAGGCATGATCAAGGAACAACAAGTCATGATCAAATACAATCAGAATATAAAGAAGATAAAGGAACAACAAAATATATTCTACATGTTCATCTACAGCAAAAGCCTTATGCCTTGTTCATACATAGCAGAGATGATCACTCTACTTGCAGAGGTTTCATATCTTTCCTTTTTACCCTCATAAGATGTACAAATGCATTGAAAGTACAAGATAAGCTAGGTTGGAGCAACAAAATGCCTATTTATCTATAGGATATTGAAAACATGAGCAACTGTATCTCATAAAGCTTTTTCTTTTTTACCTTGATCACATACAGACACATGATGCCTAAATGGAGTAGTGAGAAGGAGAGAAAGACTATTGTCTTTCAAAAGGTTAGTTGTCATCAAATGTGTCACGTCTCATTTTTTTGTGAACAATATGATTAATCTAGTTTAGTGAACAATTATGGTGATTGATTTTACGTAAGTAATTTTGCTTACGTAGATGTAATCATTATGAGTTAATTGATGAAATTTAGAAATTATTTTTAAATACAAAATATTGATGCAAAGGTTAGATGTCATCAAAGGCCACTGAGTATGCAAGAAAGTCACAATGATACAGTCAAATAAAGAATAAGAAGGGATGCCCTTTTTATAGTAGAGAGGAAAGAAATGGAGGGTTTTGGTTTATTTACAAACCCTATTCGGGTTTTTTGCAGAGATACAAGAAAACAAGAAATAGTAAAAAGACTATTTTGCTTTTGCCTTGTTTCTTCTTTTTCTTTGCTATAGAAAGTGCATTCTTGTAACAGATAGAGAAAGAAAATGGTGTATTTGCTTACCAAACCCTAGGAGTGTATACAGTGAATAGAAGGTTTTTACCATCTTTCAACAGTTATATATGACTTGTATAAAGTAGTCATGATGGATTTTGAGCAAACCAGAACATTTTACAAGTTATTGTTGCTTTTCTATGAACCTTTTACAAAAAACCATCAAAACCCTCATAATGTCCTTATACATGGAGGCCAATACACAAAAAAGAGAAAGAGTCACAGATGCAGGATATACAAAGAAACCAGTGCAAACAATTCCCCCTTTTTTTTCCTCGTTGTTATCATGCCAAAGAGAACATAAAAGATAATGAAATGATGCAGAGAAGTGGAAAGTTCTTTTTTGTTATGCCAGTGGAGAAAAAACGAGAGAGAGCAACTAAAGGAGCAGCATATGCTGCATTTTCTTTCATTTTTTCTTCTTACAGAAAGATAAAGAAGGCAACAGAGTGACTCACCTGTAAAGTATGGCTTCGAAGTAGAAGAAAACCATAGTTAAAACCTTGAGAAGTGCCTCCGAAACAACATTTAGACCCTAGAAGATGTCTTGCATGGTGGCGGTCAAAGAGAAGCAAAAAAAGAGTAGAGTGAAAATGATAAGAATGTTAGGGTTTTTCTTTCTTTTTACCAAATGCCCTAGCTAAGTCCATCAAACTTTTTTTTGACTTCAAATAAAAATCATTGTTATCCATTTCTCATTGTGGTCAAGACTTCCCAAAGTCTTTTACCTAATGATGCCATAGGGGCCCGTGAGGAGTTATTATTACTTCTTTTTTGATTTCCTTAATGTCAAATAAAGATGATAATAATGGTAAGGTATGGTGAGATTGCTTGGGAGTCATAAGGTGTATTGAATTTGAGTTTTGATTATGAGTTGATTTATGATGCATGATGACATGGGAGTCATAAGGTATTTTGACAATGTGAAGATATAAAAAAAATCTGAGATATGTAATGATAATGCTACCATGCATGGGATACATAAGGGAGTAAAATGGGGATTTTTTGTGTAACGTTTGCAGGCATGGAGTTCAATTATTTTGGCAGCATCATTGGATGCATTAATGTAATTGTGCAAATCCAAAAGGAGATATAAGGAGTTTATTGTGCTTTTGCATGAGTTAGAGATAAATAAACAAATGTAAATAAATAATAAAGTAATGAGTTGTAAATTACTTTATTATTTATCATAGAAATGCAAAAATAGTAGAAAATAGCAAGTCTATAATAGATAATAAAGTAAATCATCTCGAATACTTTATTATTTATTTTTACTTTGTTTACACATGCCCAAATTATGCAAAATCAAGAGATGGAGTTAACTGAGGTTCTTTGGAGTTCTTTGCATGGTTTTTTGGTCAAAATTGGAGAATTTGGTCCACCACTTGGTCAAACTAATAGAGAGGGGCAATTTGGAGCTATTTTAGCCCAAATTGGATCAATTATAGCCCTTATTTTTTGGGATTTTCATGTTTGCTCATGGACCAGTGTTGAGATATTTTTTGATGCTGAGTTGAACTTTAGTGCATTTTTCATGCATTAGAGGGTTCATTATTATATATTGTAAGAAAAACTTATGTTTTTCTAGTTCTAGCCTTTTTTACTCTCTTACACATTACTGAGAGAAGAAGGTTTTGTAACTCAATTTTTGCAGATTTATTGATTACAGTAGGTTACAGGTTTTATTCTTTGTCATTTTTATGCAAATTGATTCCTTTATTTTTCAGAAAAGCAAGTGTCTACCTTTTTATTAGTGCTGCTTTTATGAATGATTTGATGAGATTTTATTGTGTTTAATATTAGAACCTTTAAAATCATTGTCTCATTTGTACTTGCATGTATTGAATAGCATTGAAATCACAGGTCTTAGGTTGTGCAAATTGCAATAAGTTTTCTTTCATGTTGTGAGAACCCTATTTTCCTTAAAAAAAAGTTATTTCCAGCCTCCCTTAGAATCATTTTTGTGATCATATTGCCAAAGTGAATTGTGTGGTTAATATTTTTTCTAAGATTCATTGTGAACTAGAGTTGTAGTTTTTCCATCAAATTAGGTGCATCACCACACTTTAAGTTTCAGTTTTAGTGATTTCAGTAGGTCCTTTCAAAACTTTTCATGCAAAGTTATTAGTTTACAAGGGAACCAACCTATAATCTAGAGGTTCAAGCTCACCATAAGTCACCCACAGCCTGAGTTTGATCCCATGTTACACAGGATTGATGAGCTTCACAGGTTTGCATAATGGGTGCAATCCTGCACGTTAACAGTTTTTGGCACGCCCGGTGGGACTTTGAACTGATTCTTAGTTTAAAAAAAACTTATTTTTCTATTGTTTTGGTATGATCAACATATTTCACAACCTTTTTAGAGGTTTTATTTCAAGTACTTGGTGACTCTAACTTTATGGTTTGATAGATCAGATCTTACAACCTATGAAAAAGTACCAAACAAGATCAAATAACGATCATGAAAAGAAGCATATTTATCTATCACCGCCAAAAAGCAGGGTTAAAGCAAATAGAGTGGTAAAGCCAGCAAGTACAGTAGTACCAGATCTGCCAAATTCACATCCTGAATTTGCTTCTCATCAAAATCCTTTATTTGCAAGTTCTTCATCAGTACCTGATAATTCTCTAGCAGCAAGTCCAAGAGAACAAGTACTTGTTTTCGAAGAGGAACCTATTTTTCAAGGACTTGGAGAAGAAGAAATTGTTTTTCAAGAGATACCAATACTTGTTTGCCAAGCAGTACAAGTACCTGTAGTACAAGTACCCATTATTCAGATGGCAGCAAATAGACCACCACCACCACCTATAAATCAACCATTTGTGACTTTTAATGGGGACAACCCATTGAATTTACAACAGCATGATGCAATACTAGTAGCTGCACTGAAAAGTATGTCTAGTTTCACTGGAGAAGATGGAACCACACTGATAGAACATATTAGAGATATAGCATCATTATGTAGTGTTCATCATATCATAGAAGAAAATATAGTAATAAGGTTGTTAGCGGCATCTTTGAAAGGTAAAGCTCTTCAATGGTTTAGAGGATTAAGAGTTAATTCTATTACATCATGGGATGAGTTAGGAGCTGCCTTGAATAGGCAGTTTCAAGATAAATCAGATCATCTATCACTTGTTGAGCAGATGACAACCATCAAGAGGGCTCCATAAGAGCAGATGTCAAATTTCAATTTCAGATTTCAGAGGACCTAGAATAGAATTCTGGAAATAGTAAGGCCTTCACCCGAGCATGTATTTCTATATTATCTTAGAGCATTGAATAGTGATATTGCTGTCATGATTCAATCAATGGGTGGAGTTACTTTACCAGGTGCATTTGATATTGCTATTAGAGCTGAAAATAATTTAATTCAAGGTGGCAAAATTGCACCAAGGCCTCCTATGCCTATATTTCTTGACATTCAACCCTTAATGCCAATTTCAATTCCTCCTATTGTATCAATACCTACTATACTAGCCTTTGGATATCAAACAATTGTAAAAAATAATGTTGATCCAATCCATTCTGACATACAAGAGCTTAAGGGTAATCAACAAAATATAGCAAAGTTATTGCAGACTGTTAGTAATAACTTAGTGAGTCTCAAAATACAACAAAATCAAAATAATAGACCATACCAAGCCCCATATCAGGCAAATAGGCCTCCTTATCAGGCAAATTACCAAGGACAGAGAAGGAATTATAATAACAGGCCAAATCAGGAGTATAATCCCAATGTTGTCAGCTCATCAAAAGAGCTTGTACCTATGCAAAATAACATGGTTTAAGATTATGTATGGTACTATCTGTGTAACCAGCCTCATAACCAGGCTAGTTGCATGAATGGAGTGGTTAGTCAAGCACTCATGGTCTAGAATAATTATGCTGCTGCTAAAAATACAGCAAGTGATGTTACTGATCAGCTAGATTCCCAAAATCAACATAATAATTCCAATGTTGCTTTAATGAATTGGCAAGTTAATAATTTTTGTGGAGTAAACCAATTACCAGGGGAAAAACTGTCATTTACCAACATTGCAACCAATACCAGATCAAAAAAGAGGGTTGTTGAGTTACAACAACAAGCTGATGTCAGCAAACAACAAGCTGACAAAGTACAATAACAGACTGATAAAGGCAAAAATCAAGCTTCTGTAGGTCAGCAAGGTCAACCTGAAGCTTCTACTTCTTGAAATGTTCATATTTTGCTAAGAGGACAACAAACAACTGATAAGAGACAGCCAGAAACTCAATCACAACCAAAGTATAATCAGATGCTGTTGTTCCCAAAATACAGTAAAAGATTAGTGGTCCTTCTTTCAATATTCTTGATCATATGAAGAAAGCCACTGTTAGCATGCCTATTTTGGATGCATTACACATCCTAGGTCAGAAAGATTTGTTACAAGATGGTTTAGCTTAGTTATCTATGTCCAATGAAGCTCAAACAAGTCAACCCTAGGTTATGCTCACTAATGAATCACAAAATAAGAATTAACAGCCAAAACAAGTGAGCAAACCACCTCCTTTTTATGTTACCCTGATAGTTGGCAACCATCTAGTCCATAACTGTATGATTGACTCAGGAGCTAGTAGCTCCGTGATGCCCAAACAGTTAGCCGACAAGATTGGTTTGAATTATGAACCTGTTGCAAGGGGGTTGTTCAATTAGATGGTACTAAAGTTAATACAGTGGGGATGTTGAAGGATCTCGGTCTTACCTTACATGCATGCCCCAATTTTGTAATTCATCAGGACATTCATGTTATTGACCTGCCACCTCACTTTGCCATTTGTCTATCTAGAGACTTCACAACAAAATTAGGAGGGTATTTATCCTCTAATTGCACTCGCCTATTTTTTATAACCAGATATGGCACTAAAGTCACCATAAAATTAGAACCATTAGCAAATGACCATCTTGAACCATATACACCTAGTCCAATCAATGTCAATCTTTCAATTTTTGATCAAGAAGAACCAACTACTATCTAAGACCCAAATACACCTTTGGAGGGCATACCTAACTTAGTTTTGGATCAGTGGGCAGCAGAAAATCATGAGACGTATCCTTTTGATCAAATGGATGAAATAGGTCTTGGTGTTTATATGATCCAAGAGAAAGTTTCTGCTATCTCAAACATGTTAAAAAGAGAAGATCAACAAACTGTACAATCTAATAATAATGTTTGTCAGTGTTATTTTGATGGTTCTAGAAGCAGAATTGGTGTTGGTGGAGGAGCTGTGTTAGTTTCTCCCACAGGTGAAAAGTATTATTCATCTTTTCATTTTGCTTTTAGTTGTTCAAATAACTCAGCTAAGTATGAAGCATTCGTTTATGGATTGGAATGGGCTAAAAAAAGAATATTAAATGCCTTAGAGTATTTGGGGATAGTGAATTAGTGGTAAAACAAGTGAGGAATATTGTTGCTACTAAAAAAGATTTGTTGAAATTATACAAACACAGAGTTTGGGATATGATAGATGAGTTTGATGCTTTTAATTTGATATCTATACCAAGGATTGATAATAAATAGGCTAACAAATTGGCTGTTATTGGTGTTGAGTATGATATTCCAGCAGAAATCAAGAATGTTCATACTCCTCTTTATGTTAAAGTTGTTGTTAGACCATCAGTGCTAGACAATAATACAAGTTGGTAAGTCTTTGATAGTGATGAACAAATTGTTAATTTTCTGATGGAAGAAGCTGAGTTTGCTACATGAAATCAACAGAAACGACTGCAGCAATATGATGACCAGATCTTGCAATTAAAGTCAAATAAATTGCTTAAAGGTTTGGTAACCTTAGAGTCAATATATAACACTGATGATTAGGTTAGGAGAGATAAAGCTAGCTTATCTATGAAACATGAATATTATGAGCCAATTGAGATATTCAAAGACACGCTGCTTAAGCTTGGAAAAGTGTGCAACAACAAGCTTTGATTCAGCTGTCAAGAATTCAGTGATGTATTTGCTTGGGAACCTTGAGTTATCTCAACATGCTATTGAGCTGGAACCTAAGGCCAAACCAGTTAGATAGAAACATAGGCCATTAAACCCAAAACTGGAAGTGCTCATGAAGACTGAATTAAACAAACTGATAGAAGGTAACATAATCTTTCCAATAAAGTATACATCTTGGGTTTCTAACTTAGTTCCTATTAGAAAGAAGAATAGAGAAATTAGATTATGTGTTGATTTTCGTGACCTGAATAGAGCATCTCTGAAAGACCATTACCCATTGCCATCAATGGAGCAAATCTTACAAGTTGTTTCAGGATCAGAAAGGTTTTCTTTATTAGATAGTCATTCAGGTTACAATAAGATTTTAGAGAAAGAGGAAGACCAGTGCAAGATTGCATTCACTACCAAGTGGGACATAATGGCCTATAGGAAAATGCCATTTGGATTATCTAATGCAGGTGTAACATTCCAAAGAGCCATGGATATGGCTTTTCAAGGCCTCATAAATAAATTTGTACTTGTATATCTAGATGATGTAACTGTGTTCTCAAAGAAGGCTGAAGATCATTTTAATCATCTAAGGCTGATTTTTGAGAGATGTAGAGAATTTGGGGTTTCACTCAACCCAAAAAAGAGTATCTTTTATGTGCATGAAGGAAAGCTTTTAGGACATATAGTATCAAAGGATGGAATATCCATAGATCCTGAAAGGATTTTTGCAATCTTAGCATTACCACTTCCGGCTCATAAGAAAGGCTTACAAAGCTTTCTTGGAAAAATCAACTTTGTAAGGAGGTTCATACCAAACATAGCAGCATTATTGCAGCCCCTTATAGCCATGCTCAAGAAGAATATTCCTTTCAGCTAAACAAAGGAAGGTAACCAGAGTTTTGAAGAAATCAAAGAGGCACTTGTTGTTGCCCCAACACTAATTAATCCAAATTTTGACAAAGATTTTATCTTGTATGCATTTGGCAGTGTTGATACAATCTCAGCTATGCTCTGTTAGCAAAATGAGGGAGGATTGGAGTAGCCTGTGGCTTTCTTTAGCCAAATTCTGCATGATTATGAGGTGAGGTATTCATTTTGTTGAGAAACATGTATTGTCTGTCATAAGAAGCCTTAAAAAGTTTAAACACATGCTTTCTAACAATAAAATACAGCTGATGGTTGCCCATCCAACAATCAAGGTATTCTTGTTTAACAAGGATTTAAATGACAAGAGGGCAGGATGGATAACAAAGGTGATGGAATATGACATTCAGATCAAGGTTCCAAAGCTTGTCTGAGGTAAAGGTTTGTGTGAGTAGCTAGTAGGGACTGAAGAAAACAACACTAAACCTGTAGAAGAGACTGAGATAGTGCTGCAAAATAAAGAATAAACTGCTGTCCCAACCCCACCTACAAGTTGGGTGCAACAAATGGTTCATTATCTGCATACTGGAAACTATCTTGAAGGTCTAGATAGAGCAAAAAGAAGGTATTACAGACTGCAAGCCATCCCTTATGCTATAATAGATGGAGTTTTGTATAAAAGGGATTTTAATGGTGTTTTGTTAAGATGTGTAGAACCATAACAGATTTAGAAAATTCTGGAAGAGTTTCATAATGGACCTTCTAGAGGTCACTTTGCACCAAGAACAACAACTCTAAAAATCATGAGAGTTGGTTATTATTGGCTAGAATTGTTTAAAGATGCACATGATTGGGTGAAGAAATGCAATAAATGTTCATTGTTTACAGGGAAACAAAAGCTTACAACCTTGCCTCTGCATCCAATTCAAGTAGAACAACCATTTGGTAAATGGGGTTTAGACTTCATTGGTCCCATCAATCCAACTTCAAGTCAAGGACATAAATGGATACTAACTGCAACAAATTACTTCACAAAGTGGACTGAAGTAGTTGCATTGAAGGAGGCAAATGAGACTGCTGTTATGAACTTCTACCAAGACTTAGTTTCCAGGTTTGGTACTCCTGATTCAATCATTTCTGATAATGCTTTAGCATTCATTGGTTTAAGAGTTTCTAATTGGTCTGTAATATATATATATATATATATATATATATATATATATATATATATATATATATATATATATATATATATATATTTGAATACTTCATCCAACTACTACCCTCAGGGTAATGGACAAGCAGAATCAACCAATAAGAACCTAATTAAGATCATTAAGAAAACAGTTGATGATAATCAGAGATCTTGGTATGATAAGTTGAAATTAGCCCTTTGGGCTAATAGGATAACTCCAAAGAGAGCAACAGGTAACTCACCTTTTGTTCTAACTTATGGAAAGGAAGCCAAATTGCAAATTTTAGTTGAGTTACCAACTCTAAGTTATATCAAGAAACTTGAATTGTTAGAGGAACAACCAATGGAGGTTAGACTTGCATAGTTAATGGAGTTGGAAGAAACTATAAAAGAAGCATTAAGAACCTTGGAGATACATCAAGCTCAAATGAAGAGGACCTTTGATAGAAAGGCAGTTCCAAGAATCTTCAAGGAAGGAGATTTAGTATTCAAATGGGATGAGCTTAAGAGCAAACCTGGTGAACACACCAAGTTTGATGCCATGTCACATATATCATATAGAATGCAAGCAACATAATGCATTTCAGCTTGCAAAGTTAGATGGAGAGGTGTTGCAAATCCCTGTTAATGGAATTCACCTTATTACTAGAAGACCAGCTTTGCTGCAAATAAGTGCTTTTTTGCACATTTCATTTCAGTTTTATTTTGGTTTTCCAAGAAGTGCACTGCACAGTTTGCTGGCCATGTCCTAAACAGGTCTGATTAGTTTAAATTTTATTTTTTGTTTTCCTACTGTAGTTTTCTATCAGTTTGAGTTGCAGAGATACTTTAAGGTTTTAGGCAAGAAAAGACCCATATGCCCAATGGATTTGCAAGGCTACTAGTTTTGTTTTGTTTAGCAGGCAAGCACCCCTGAGAGATCGCCAAAAATGTTACTAAATTATGTTTGCAACCTAATTTAGCAAGGCTTAGATAGCGTTGTTGCAAAGGGGATAAAAGAATCTTTTTTTAAATGCATGGTCACTCAGCCAAATGCTTGCTGTCTTGACAAGAGAACAACAAATGGAGGATCACTTATGAGGATAATGTGACAGCTCAAGCTGGGATGTCAAACCATCATAATGAGTGAAAGTAATCTGAAGTCAAGAGAACAGGCATTCAAGGAATGACAAGTATCTAACTATTTTTATTTTTCAGTTGCAATGTTACTAATTATTCAAGTACCACAATACAGTGCAAAAAGAAAGGTATTTATAAATTGTCATTTCATCATCATGTTTTAAGCATGTGTTTTAAAGCAAATACAATTGTTTTATGCTATGAATTTGATTAAGAAAACAAAACATACATAAATCATTGCATAAAGTAAAATAACTGATTATATTCAAGAGAGTGTTTAAATATGTCCCACACAAGTCATGGGAATGACTAAACTGAGCCAATGCAATAAAGCATGCAAGCTATACATCTGAAGATAAAGTAAAGAAAAGGAACATACGAGGAGAGTGATATCCATCATTGCCTTGAAGTGTTGGTGTTGATCCTCCTATTTGCAACTTGATCTTCATGTTTTCAAATTCCTGCTTCTGATCAGAATGATGAACCTACAATGTTTGAAAGGTTTGGTTAGAGCTCCGGATATACAAACTCATCATATACCTTATCAATAGATATATAAACTTACAATCATGATGCATCAATACAATTGGATCATTATCAGACATATGTAAAGATCAGATCATCAGATGAAGGCCAAATCATCATGAGAAAAGAGCTTTGAACCTTCAAAGATATATTTTAAAGCTAACTTGTTTGTTCATTGTGTAGGTATAGGAGAAATCATGTTGCTGATTCATATTTTATGGAATAAGCATGTGGAGAAAATGGGCTCCCATAAGGGTTGAGCCCAGCATGCTCAGAGTAATAACATTAATGCAGAGATATTCAATTGACCAAACATCATGGTGTTTTATCACAATTCATGTTGCTGCTACGTCAGATGTATCAAGCACAAGAGAAGAGGACAATCATGTAAGATACACAGCCATATGCCTTATGCATAGCAGGTATAATTGCCAAAGTCATGGAGTAGCAAAAACATATACCTTGTTTGCTATAGTTACAATGTAATCAAATGAGCAAGGTATAGACAGTCAAATGACATGTGGAAACCATAGCATGATCCTTATCTCATCAATGAATAAGTACAAGTATGAAGTGCAGCCGTAGCATTTAAAGACAGGTACTTTTTCATCTTTTGTTAAGATTGAAGTGTAAAATTGCTATTTGGATATACCTCATAGATGGAATAACTATACCATGGAACAACATGAGGGACAATTGTCATGTGCCATCTAAATGTCATAAAGGAGCTACATCATTCATATATGCAAGAAGTACAGTCAAGTCAAAACCAAGTAGAACAATCATCATGACTGTCTCAAATGAACCAAAAGGCACAAAATGATCACGTATAGAAGAGTAAGAACAAATGAGCATTATCTTTTTGTTCATCTACAGAAATCAAAGATAGGTATAGTTGCTTTGCATATTCTTTTTCTTGCCTTCATCAAACGAGTTGATACATACAAATATCAATGACTAACATACAAGAGAACAAAGACGTTATCTTTTTGTAACCTTGAAAGTCTATCAAAGATAAATCAGAGAGCTCCTAATGCCATTAAAAAAAGGAGGGAATCATAAGGCATGCCAACTCAATATATATTCATATGCCTTATGTACAGGGGAATAGAGGACAACATATACAGATGTAACAACAAAAGAAAGAATCAGGAAGGATGCAGTATCTAGGAACTGCATACAAGGAACAGTGTGATTACATCATGAGGATGCCCGTGGCATCTATATATTCTACAAGTCATTTATCATCAATGAAAAAATGCAAACAAACTTTACTACAGCATAGGCATGATCAGGGAACAACAAGTCATGATCAAATACAATCAGAATATAAAGAAGATAAAGGAACAACAAAAGTATATTCTACATGTTCATCTACAGCAAAAGCCTTATGCCTTGTTCATACATAGCAGAGATGATCACTCTACTTACAGAGGCTTCATATCTTTCCTTTTTACCCTCATAAGATGTACAAATGCATTGAAAGTACAAGATAAGCTAGTTTGGAGCAACAAAATGCCTATTTATCTACAGGATATTGAAAACATGAGCAACTGTATCTCATAAAGCTTTTTCTTTTTTACCTGAATCACATACAGGCACATGATGCCTAAATGGAGCAGTGAGAAGGAGAGAAAGACTATTGTCTTTTAAAAGGTTAACTGTCATCAAAGGCCACCGAGTATGCAAGAAAGTCACAATGATACAGTCAAATAAAGAATAAGCAGGGATGCCCTTTTTGTAGCAGAGAGGAAAGAAATGGAGGGTTTTGGTTTATTTACAAACCCTATTCGGGTTTTTTGTAGAGATACAAGAAAACAAGAAATAGTAAAAGGACTATTTTACTTTTGCCTTGTTTCTTCTTTTTCTTTGCTACAGAAAGTGCATTGTTGTAACAGATAGAGAAAGAAAATGGTGTATTTGCTTACCAAACCCTAGGAGGGTATATAGTGAATAGAAGCTTTCTACCATCTTTCAACAGTTATATATGACTTGTATAAAGCAACCGTGATGGATTTTGAGCAAATCAGAACATTTTACCAGTTCTTATTGCTTATATATAAACCTTTTACAAAAAACCATCAAAACCCTCATAATGTCCTTATGCATGGAGGCTAATACACAAAAAAGAGAAAGAGTCACAGATGCAGGGTATACAAAGAAACTAGTGCAAACAACCCCCCCTTTTTTTCTCATTGTTATCATGCCAAAGAGAACAGAAAAGATAATGAAATGATGCAGAGAAGTGGAAAGTTCTTTTTCATTATGCCAGCGGAGCAAAAACCAGAGAGAGAGTGACTAAAGGAGCAGCATATGTTGCATTTTCTTTCATTTTTTCTTCTTATAGAAAGATAAAGAAGGCAACAGAGTGACTCACCTATAAAGTATGGCTTCGAAGTAGAAGAAAACCACAGTTAAAACCTTGAGAAGTGCCTCCGAAACAACATTCAAACCCTAGAAGATGTCTTGCATGGTGGTAGTCGAAGAGAAGCAAAAAAAGAGTAGAGTGAAAATGATAAGAATGTTAGGGTTTTTCTTTCTTTTTACCAAATGCCCTAGCTAAGTCCATCAAACTTTTTTTTGACTTCAAATAAAAATCATTGTTATCCATTTCTCATCGTGGTCAAGACTTCCCAAAGTCTTTTACCGAATGATGCCACGGGGGCTCATGAGGAGTTATTATTACTTCTTTTTTGATTTCCTTAAAGTCAAATAAAGATGATAATAATGGTAAGGTATGGTGAGATTGCTTGGGAGTCATAAGGTGTATTGAATTTGAGTTTTGATTATGAGTTGATTTATGATGCATGATGACATGGGAGTCATAAGGTATTTTGACAATGTGAAGATATAAAAAGAATCTGAGATATGTAATGATAATGCTACCATGCATGGGATACATAAGGGAGTAAAATGGGGAGTTTTTGTGTAACTTTTGCAGGCATGGAGTTCAATTATTTTGGCAGCATCATTGGATGCATTAATGTAATTGTGCAAATCCAAAAGGAGATATAAGGAGTTTATTGTGCTTTTGCATGAGTTAGAGATAAATAAACAAATGTAAATAAATAATCAAGTAATAAGTTATAAATTACTTTATTATTTATCATAGAAATGTAAAAATATTAAAAAATAGATAAGTCTATAATAGATAATAAAGTAAATCATCTTGAATACTTTATTATTTATTTTTACTTTGTTTACACATGCCCAAATCATGCAAAATCAGGAGATGGAGTTAACTGAGGTTCTTTAGAGTTCTTTGCATGGTTTTTTGGTCAAAATTGGAGAGTTTAGTCCACCACTTGGTCAAACTACTAGAGAGGGGCAGTTTGGAGCTATTTTAACCCAAATTGGATCAGTTATAGCCCTTATTTTTTGGGATTTTCATGTTTGCTCGTGGATCAGTCTTGTGGAGATATTTTTGATGCTGATTTGAATTGCAGTGCCTTTTTCATGCACTAGAGGGTTCATTATTATATATTGTAAAAAAAACTTATGTTTTTGCTAGTTCTGGCCTTTTTTACTCTCTTACACATTGCTGAGAGAAGAAGGTTTTGTAACTCAATTTTTGTAGTTTTATTGATTACAACATGTTACCGATTTTATTCTTTGTCATTTTTATGCAAATTGATCCCTTTATTTTTCAGAAAAGCAAGTGTCTACCTTTTCATTAATTCTGCTTTCATGAATGATTTGATGAGATTTTATTGTGTTTAATATCATAACCTTTAAAATCACTGTCTCATTTGTACTTGCATGTATTGAATAGCATTGAAATCATAGGTCTTAGGTTGTTCAAATTGGAATAAGTTTTCTTTCATGTTGTGAGAATCCTATTTTCCTTCAAAAAGAAAGTTATTTCCAGCCTCCCTTCGAATCATTTTTGTGATTATATTGCGAAGGTGA
The DNA here is from genome assembly GCA_027924645.1 of Cunninghamia lanceolata. NCBI lineage: Eukaryota > Viridiplantae > Streptophyta > Pinopsida > Cupressales > Cupressaceae > Cunninghamia > Cunninghamia lanceolata. The sequence goes on along the minus strand of BSBN01000467.1, from coordinate 1,576,469 downwards.
ATTGTGTGGTTAAGATTTTTCTGAGATTCATTGTGAACTAGAGTTGCAATTTTTCCATCAAATTAGGTACATCACCACACTTTAAGTTTTAGTTTTATTGATTTCAGTAGGTCCTTTCAACCCTTTTGCTGAAAAGTTATTAGTTTACAAGGGAACCAGCCCATAATCTAGAGGTTCAAGCTCACCATAGGTCACCCATAGCCTGAGTTTGATACCATGTTACACAGAATTGCTGAGCTTCACAGCTTTGCATAATGGGTGCAATCCTGCACGTTAACTGTAACATAAGTTAAATCTTCAATTTAATTTATATTTTATTGAATGGAGCTTCTAGACATATCAAGACCATGGAAACTCATGCATCGATCATCCGCACTGGCCTACTAAAGATAGTAAGTGCTTGACTCAAGACTTACTATAAATAGTAAGTCCCTAGATTGACTTACTAAACACATCCATTAGCCTATGGAAGTCAAATTATAGGCTAACCCTAGTCCACTGGTGCAATGAGCTAGATGGGGGACATTACACCATACAACCATTGATTTTTCATTATTTTTGTCAGTCTGCAAGGTATCAGACTTCTTGCATTTTTCAATATCATTTTCTTTGTTACCAACACTCAAGGCCATGAAAAAAGTTTCATCATTTGAGTCATCATAATCCTCATCTTCTGAAGAACAATTGCTTTATATGGAATACATACTTCTTTTGAACTTGTCTCTTTTATTACCACCCCTTGAATCTTTAAAAGGACATTTAGAAGTAAAATGACCAATCTTTCCACAATTGAAAGGTAACTTACCTCTGTATTTTCCTATGCCTTTCTTTAATGTCTTTACAAAATTTGCTTCTATCTCATCCAGGTCATCATCTGGATCTATTGCTTCATCTTCTTTCTTCTTACTTGTTTTGGATGATGCTTCCTTCTTTGGAGCACTTTTGTTAAATTATCTCACTTCAAAGGCTATGAGGGATCCAAACAATTGATCTATTGTGTATTTATTCAGATCTTGAGAGTCCTCAATGGAAGACACCCTATGATTGTAGGTTTTAGGAAGAGATCTCAAAATTTTCTTCACAATCTCATCTTCTTTCACTTCCCCACCAAGACCTCTAATGCCATTGAATATTTTATCCACTCAGAGTATATAACCAGTAATGTCTTCATCTTCTGTCATCCTCAGGGTTTCAAATTTGCTCTTGAAAATTTGCATCTTGGCTTGCTTCACTTTACTATCTCCTTCATAAATACTCTCAAGTTTGTTCCAGACATCTTGGGTAGATGTACAACCCATTACCTTCACAAGTTTTGAATCAAATAGCCCACTTGTGATAGCATTCTTTGCCTTGGCATTGTTATCATATAACTTAATCTCATCAGCATCAGTCGGCTCATAAGCAAGAGTAGTGTAACCCTTCTTGACTGATTGCCAAATGCCATACCCTAGAGAAGATAGATAATTTTCCATTATGAGCTTCCAAAAGGAAAAAATTGTTCCATCAAACATAGGTACCTTGAGAGATCCATTATTTTCCATCCTGGATCTTCCTCAAGTAGTTAAGCTTCTTCTAAGTAACTTGGCTCTGATATCAATTATTGAACACACCAGGATACTAAGAGGGGGGTGAATCAAAATCTAAACAACTTCAAGTTCTCTGGAGTAGACTAAAACTTAACTGTTAGAAATGAAAACAACACTACTTCAATGGAAATCTGATTCAATATAAATTTTTGCAATCTTTAATTGTGTGTTATTAATGGAGATTGTAACACAGAAACAAAACTATGCTTCACAGAAATGCAAAATTAGAAAATTAAACACATGACACAATGTTTAACGTGGAGAAAACCCTTTCAGGTAAAAAACTCCACACAGGAAAGAGGCCCAATGTTTGTATTAGTTTGAAAATGATTTACAATACAACAACACCACTAATCTCTCCTTCAGTCTTCAATCTGACAACATTCCGACAACACCTGAGTACATACAATTTGTATTGCAACAACAAATACATGGCAAATACTTATAGAAATATTTTCCAACTCATCCTAGGCATTCACCTTCTCTCTCATGATATTCCCCAACCTGCCAACATTAAATTCCATCTTACAAGCACCTTCCACTTGTCCAAAAACAACCATGCAAAGGTTGGGTGCCCAAGACTAAATTTGGCCTCTTACAACATCTTATGATGTGTCATAACTGTCATAGATTCCACAAAAGAGTATCTTTCCAAGATAGGAACCTTGGGCGAAACATAGTAACTTACAACAAATAAATATACGTCATATGCGTCAGTGTCAGAATCTTATGACAACTTGTAGTTGTCATAGATTCTTTACATGCACCCACCAGAGATTATGACACGTGTCATACATAGTAGAAATAGTATATTCTCCCAAGGTGGCAGCTACACTTATTTAATATTTATTTTTACAATTGCCAACTGTAAATGTCACTCCTTAATTATCTCCGGTGAAACTGAAATTACCACTGCTAGTGAAAATATCTCATTCCCTTATGGGTAATTACAAATTACAAATAATAAAATGGAATAAATAAAATATTAGGATTTACAAGGTTAATGGCACCTTATCCCAACATTCTCCCACTTGACATTATACATTGTAAATCAACCTGTAGGAAATCAAATAAAAATTAATCAGGCACTAGAAACAAAGCCCATGGCCTCTCTACACCACACAAACTTTTCTGTACTCACAGGATTGGTCAATGAATCCGCAACATTCTCTTGAGTGTCTATCTTCTTCAGCTCAATCTCTCCATTCGCAACCAACTCTCGAACAAAGTGATACTAAACATCAACATGCTTAGTCTGAGCATGATACATGGGATTCTTGGCCAAATAGCTAGGACTTTGGCTATCACAACCAATCTGAATGATCTTGCAATCAAAACCAATACCTATACACAGTCTCCTCAACCAAACTACCTCCTTAGAGACATGAGTTGTAGCCATATACTTTGCTTTTGTGGTGGACAAAGCAATTGTGGGCTGCCTCTTACTCATCCAACTCACTGCACCTCCAAACAGAGTAAACACATAGCCACTAGTGGACCTTCGATTATCCAAGTCACCTACCCAATTTGCATCAACAAAACCTTGTATGTCCAAAGATTTATTAGCACTATCAGTACCAGAATAAACCAAACAATGATCAGGAGTACCTATGAGATATTTAAACACTCTCTTCGCATAATTCCAATGCTGTCTACCAGGGTTAGACATAAATTTGCTCAAAACTCCCACTGCTTGGGCAATATCTGGTCTAGTGCAAACCATTGCATACATCAAACTCTCTATAGCACTAGCATATGACACATTAGACATATCCTCAAAATCATCCTCAGTCTTTGGACACATATCTAATGAAAGCTTAGTACCAATGGGTAAAGGAACTCTAACTGGATTACAGTCCTGCAAACTAAACCTCTGCAAAATAGTATTCACATACTTACTTTGTGACAACCAAAGCTTTATGTTAACTTTGTCCCTCCTGATCTCCATTCCCAAAATATACCTTGCAGCACCAAGATCCTTCATATCAAATGCACCTGAAAGTTGGGCTTTAAACTCACTAATCATACCCTTAGTATTGCTAAAAATAACATGTCATCAACATACAAAGCAATAACCAATATAGAATCACAAACACAATAAATGTAAACACAGTGATCCTCCTGGCTTCTAACAAAACCCAATTTCAAAACAAATGAATCAAACTTTTGATACCACATTCTGGGGGACTATTTTAAACCATAGTGAGACCTCTTCAACCTGAAAACCCAATTTTTTTTCCTTTTACCTCAAAACTTGTAGGTTATTGCATATATATTTCTTTCTTAAGATCTCCATGCAATAACGCAGTCTTAACATCCATTTGATCAATCTCTCAATCATAAGCTGCGGCAATGGATAAGATAAATCTAATAGAAGTCAATTTAGTAACATGAGAGAATATCTCACCAAAATCAACTCCCTCCCTCTGGGAGTAGCCCTTGGCTACTAGTCTAGCCTTGTACTTCTCCAATGACCCGTCTGCTCCAAACTTCTTCTTGAAGACCCACTTACAACCTATGGCCTTTCTTCTTTTGGGACAAACGAACAAGATCCCAGGTGTTGCAAGAGTCTAAAGCCATCATCTCCTCATGCATGGTTAATTGCCAAGACTTACTATCATCTGTAGAAATAGCTTCCTTGTAGGATCTAGGCTCATCATTAGTACTCAATAAAGCATATACACAATAGAAATCTGGTGGGCTATACCTGTCAACTAGATTCTATTGTCTTGTGGATTTCCTCAAGGGCGGAGTAAGAGACTCTACTTGTTCTTCTGCATGATCATCTGCACCAACCTCTTCTGTCACAACAGATTCATCTTCATCAGAACTACTCGAATCTTCTTCTTCCTATTCACCCACAAATCCATCATTTTGTTCTTCCTGAGGTGCATCTTGCTACTCTAAATCAAAGTGCACCTTCTTTACCTTTTCTTCTTTCTCTTTTGGCTGCTCAGGTTCAGAAATAGCTCTAAGTTCCCTGAAAATAATATCTCTAGAAAAGATAATCTTACGGGTTAGTGGATTCCAAAGCTTATAACCTTTCACATTATCACCATATCCAATGAATGTACACTTTTCAGCTTTTGGATCCAACTTAGATTGATTTTCCTTAGGCACATTAACAAAAGCCTCACAGCCAAAAACCCTTAAATGTGAAGTAGAAGGTTTCTTACCTGTCCACACTTCATAAGGTGTTGAATCAAGAGCCTTACAAGGAGATCTCTTTATAAAGTAGCAAGCAGTACACAAAACCTCTGCCCAAAAGCATTTATCCAACTGTGCATCACTAAGCATACTTCTGGCTCTTTCCATAATTGTTCAGTTTATCCTTTTTGCAACACCATTCTATTATGGTGTATACAGAGTTGTCTTTTGTCTGATTATACCTGCATGCTTGCAAAACTCATCAAATTCCTTAGAGCAATATTCCCCTCCATTGTCAGATCTTAATATTTTTATCTTTAAACCTAGTTGGTTCTATACTAAGACTTTGAATTCCCTAAACTTAGTGAAAACTTCAGATTTATGTTTCATAAAATAAATCCATGTAAATCTGGACACATCATCAATGAAGGTAACAAAATAATGAGATTTTCCAATAGATTCATTATCCACAGGTCCAAACACATACATATGAATAATTTCTAATTTATCTTTTGCTCTATTGCTTCCTGAAGGAAATAATTTTCTATTTTGTTTACCAAACACACAATGCTCACAGAAATCAAAGTGCTCATCAGAATAAGAGAAACTGTCCAACAATTCTTTATTCTTAATAGTTTTTAATACATTATTGCTTGTGTGGCCCAGTCTGCGGTACCACAACATTACAAGTGTTTTAAGAAGCCTCAGAAACATAAGATGCATTACAAACTATAGTGACTTCAAGCTTAAACAATTTCCTAAATCTCTTCCCTTTCGCTACCACCAAGTTCCCTCTCACCAATCTGCAACCATGCTTGTCAAATGTCACATGCATTCCCAAATCATTGAACTTCGAAACTAAAATTAGATTTCTAGCTAATCTAGGAACATGCAAAACACCAAGGAGGGTTTTAATCCTCCCATCACTGAAACACAACAATACCTTTCCTTTCCTAACAATCGGATATGAAGAGTTGTCACCAAGGTAGATATTATCTCCATCATATTCTTCATATGTGGAGAACCATTCCTTATGCGGGGTCATATGAAATGAGCATCCTGAGTCAACCAACCAGTGATCATTAGAAAAAACATTACATGCAGAAAGTAAAACATCTTCACTTGCATTCGAGGATTTATCCGAAGCACTCTCCCACTGTTTCTTAGGGTTTCTGCACTCCTTCACATGTCCCCTTTTACTGCAGTTTCAACACTTAACTTTGTTCTTTTTACTAGGAGTCTTAGACTGGCCCTTAGACTTGTCTTTAGCCCCTTTCTAATCTCCCTTTGGTCCCCTTTCCTTAGACCTTCCCCTGACATTAAGAGCATCCCCTAAACTATCCAAACTCTTCTTCCTCAATTCCTGTGACAATAAAAATGCAACAAGGGCATCCAACTTCGGATCTGTGAGGTTAGCAGTGATAGCAAGGATAACATTCTCCCAAGACTTGGGTAAAGATCAAAGAAGTAAGATACATTTATCTTGTTGATTTTTTGTAGCTCGGAAGGTGGGCCCGTGTGGAGGGTGGAAGTTGCTTAAGGGCAACTCGAGTTGGATATTTACCAACACCATGATTTATATTTTTATTAATAAAATGTTTATGGAGTTGTGAGGTGGAGATAACACCAAGAGTGATTTTATGTGTAAGAAAGGCCAAGTTATGTAAGGAAAGTTTCTTTTCTCTTGCATGTTGATGAAAATTAGTAGGGCTATATATGTAAGATTGTTGTAGCAACAAGCATGGTATTATGCGAGGAAAGTTTGTTGTTGAGGCTGAATAGAAGATCCAATATTTGCAGGTTTTTCCCCATATTGGGGTTTCCTGGGTATATCTGTGTTATTGTCTATTTGTGATTGGCTTCTTGTTATTTTTGCTTCTGTTGTTATTAGTTGTTAATTAACCCAGAGTATTGATTATTATAAATCAGATAGAGGTTCTATTATGTGAATTTATTGTGCAATTAATCTATTGCTGGGTTATAAGAAATTAACATGGTATCAGAGCTCTAAACTCTAAATACAAAGCCAAGATTTGTGACGTAGATTTTAGGAAAAATAAATAAATAAATTATTTTTTCATCTCCAGTTTCTTTTGTGCCTATGGCAACCAGTGTTCAATATGAGGATATGCTTGAGGGTGCGTCCAACTTCTTATAGTGGAAGGTTCGTATTACATCTGTTCTCAAGGAGAATAGGTTGTGGATCTATGCTAGTATAAAGGTGACACCACCAACAAATGATCCTATTGCCCTAGATTCATATGAAGTCAAGGAGGCCAAGGCTGAGAGGATTATCCTGGACAGGGTAAGAGATCATCTAATTCCTCATCTATTAGGGAAAGACACTGCCAAGGAGATGTGGGATACGCTCACAAAACTTTATCAGAGCGATTATCAGAGTCGTAAGATGATGCTGAAGGACAAATTGCATAACACCAAGATGTGTAAAGGTGAGAGCGTGACCTCTTACTTGTCCAAGCTAACACATGTTAGGGATGAGCTGGCTGATGTTGGAGAGACGATTGATGAAGATGAGTTGGTGCATATAGCCTTGAACAGTATTTCGAAGCATTGGGAAGTGTTTGTCAAGTGTGTTGTCGGTAGAGATTGGCTACCTAATTGGGTGAGGCTTTGGGATGATTTCATTCAGGAGGAGATTCATAAAGGTGCTCATCAAGGAGATTAGACAAAGAAGGGTCAAGACAAAGAAAATCTTGCTCTTGCAAGCAAGGGCAAGCAAAAGTCTAATAAGGGGCAAACAAAAAGTTCTTCCAAGAGTGGGAAGAAGAAAGATCTGAGCAATATAAAATGTTTTTGCTGCCATCATATGGGTCACTATGCTAGTCAATGTCTGAATAAGAAAAATAAGGACAAGCAGAAGAAGCAAGTTGCTACCACAACAGAGGTGGACGAGTTTGCATCATGATTTGAGAATGAGTTTTCACTCATTGCCTATCTCTCAAGTTTAATTGCCAACATCGTATGGTATATTGACAGTGGGGCTTCTTGCCACATGACGAGAGTTAGAGAATGCTTCACCAAGTTGGAGGAGAAGAAGCTAGATTTCTATATTGAGCTCAGAGACAATGCCAAGTACCATGCAACTGGTATTGGCACCGTCAAGTTTCAGAGGGAGTCTGGCAAACCCTTGTCAGTGGAGGATGTGTTATATGTCCCTGGCATGATGAAGAATTTAATCTCGGTTTCTACTTTGGAGGACAAGGGGTACATAGTAACCTTTGAAAGGGGCAAAGTCTATATTCGTCCCAAGGATTCCAAGGTTGCAAAAGTGATTGGAGTCAAGCATGGAAGCTTGTTTTGTTTACAGTTTGAGACAACACATGTTGGTAAGCAGTTGTAGAGGGCTAGAAGAATTGTGGCATAGGAGGATGGCTCATCTTCACCATGGATCACTTAATGTGCTCAAGAAAATAGTGACGGGGCTGCCTGAGATGAAGACAAAATACCATGAGGTGTGTAAGGGTTGTGCTCTTGGGAAATATGTCAAGACCAGTTTTCCAAGTAGTGACACTAGATCCAAAGGGATTTTGGATCTCGTACACTCAGATGTGTGTGGGCCCATGTCAACAGTATCCTTGAATGGGTATGAGTATTATGTTACTTTCATTGATGACTTCTCTAGGAAGATGTGGATATATTTTCTGAAGAACAAAGATGAGGTCTTCAGTAGGTTCAAAGAGTTTAAGGCTCTTGTGGAGAACCAAACAAGGAGGAAGATCATGATACTGAGGTTTGATAATAGAGGTGAGTATACCTCGAATGTCTTCAAAGATTTTTGTGCTCAGGAAGGTATTAAGAAAGAGTTGACAGTTCTATACAACCCTCAGTAAAATGGGGTTGTTGAATAGAAAAATAGGGCTATAGTTGGAGCAGCCAAGGCCATGCTTCATGATCAGGACCTGCCTTGGTTCTTATGGGCAGAAGCTTGAAATACAACTATGTATTTGCAGAATAGGAGCCCTCACAAAGTGTTGGGCAAATTGACTCTAGAAGAGGGGTTCACTGTTAAGAAACCAGATTTGGAGCACATTCGCATCTTTGGATGCCTTGTGTATTGCCACATTCTTGTGGAGAAGAGAACCAAGTTGGAACCAACTACAGAGAAGGGTATCCTTGTTGGGTATAGTGAAACCTCTAAGGCCTATTGGCTTTACATTCCTGCCCTCAGGAAAACAATTGTTCGCAAAGATGTGAAGTTTGAGGAAGAGAGGGCTCTTCAGAAGTATAACAGCTTGATGAATGAGGAGAAGCAATCACCCACGGTTGAGGTAGAACAAATCCCTCAAACTTCATTCCTGCAAGCTGGAGAGCAGAGAAAGCAAGCTGAGCAAGTTGATCAAAAGGAGGAACAAATAATTCCTCAGCCTCAGATTCCCATTACTGAGAAGAAGAGAAATAGGGCGGTTGAGCAGACACTAAGAGAGGCTTAGGAATATGTTGGTGATCCATAGGATTCAGTCAGACAGAGAAATACTCCCAAACATTATTTTGAGTATGTGGCACTTATGAGTGAATTGATTGAAGAGGAGCCTTCCAGCTTTCAGGAGGCATCCATGCATCAAGTATGGAGGGATGCCATGGTGGAAGAGTATTCTTCCATCATGAAGAATAGTGTGTGGGAGGTAGTACCAGGACCAGAAGGTAAGTCTGTGGTGGGCTCGAGATGGTTGTATAAGATCAAACATGCTGTAGATGGTAGTGTGGAAAAGTTCAAAGCCCAGTTTGTGGCTAAGGGGTTTTCTCAGAAGGAAGGGATTGACTATGATGAGACTTTCGCTCCAATAGCCAAGTACTCATCCATAAGAGCTATCATTTCTATAGCGGCACAGATGGGTTGGAGGATTCACCAGATGGATATAAAGATGACCTTCCTCAATGGAGAGATTAAGGAAGATATTTACATAGAACAACGAGAAGGATTTCAAGCACATGGGAGGGATTCTCATGTATGCAAGTTAAGGAGAGCACTGTATGGGCTCAAGCAGGCTCCCAGAGCATGGTATTCATGTATTGATAGTTACTTGCAGAGCATGGGCTTCATCAAGAGTGAGGCAGATCTGACCCTGTACTATGTTCAGGTGAAGGATGAACTTCTCATATTGGTGTTGTATGTTGATGACCTATTTCTCACAGGGTCAGAGGAGCTCATAGCCCATTGCAAGTGGGATCTTGCATGAGAGTTTGAGATGAAGGACTTGGGGTTGATGCACTACTTTGTGGGATTGGAATTGTGGCAGTAAGAGGGAGAGATCTTCCTCGGACAAGGGAAGTACATAATTGATATCTTGAAGTGATTCAGGATGGAGGACTATAAGCCCATGTCCATGCCACTTGTGACTTGTTACTAAATTATGTTCACACCTAATTTAGTTAGACTGAATTACAGTTGTCACATAAGGAATAAAAGAAAAAATTCTAAGTGTAATGATCAATCAGTGAATGTATGACATCTTGGCAAGAGACAAGCAAGATCATTTGTCAGGATAATCTGATAGTCCAATCAGGACTGTCAAACCATCCTGACAAGTGAAGTTATCTGATGACAAGAGACAACATAGTCAATGAATGATAGAAGGTTTTATCTTTCAAGTATGAGATGATTGAATTATTCAAGTAATCACAATTTAGTGTGAAAGAAAGGTATTTATAAAGTTGTCATTTCATATCATGTTTTGAACATATGTTTCATATTAGTTTCAGTTATTGTACCCTATGCACTTGATTCAAAAAGGTAAACATACATAAATCATTTGCATAAGGTAAAGTAACTGATCATATTCAAGAAATGTTCAAATGTGTCCCACACAAGCCGTGGGAGTGACTATATTGAGCAATGCAAACATTGTGCAAGCTATACATCTGAGGATAAAAGGAAAGAGAAAGAACATATGAGGAAAATGGATATCCATCATTGCCTTTTTGGGAGGTTGATCTTCTTGACTAGCAGCTGATCTTCAAGTCTTTATTGTTTGCTCCTGATTAGGACAATGTACCTGCAAAATTGGTGAAAAGCCTCGTTAGAAGCTTCGGATATGAAATTTCTTCATATGCTTTATCAACAAACATATAATCTTGCAAACATTATGCATTTGATGTGATTGGATCAAATCAGACATGTGTAATAAATCAGATCATCATGAGAAAAATCATTCAACTTCAAGAGGTATGTTTTTATGCTAACTTGTTTGTTCACTATGCAGGTATAGGAAAAGTAATGTTGCTAATTCGAAGACATTAAAACATGTGGAGAAAATGTGGCTTCCACAAGGGTAGAGCCCAACATGTTTCCTTTTTATTCATTTGAAAAGAATATCAAATTGCAATAGACAAAATGCATTATTCAAAGAGATACTATGCATTAGAACAATCAAACTTGCAAATGGAGTGAAGTCATCATCATAGAAGTGAAGAGGAGTAGTTGCTCTTATAAACTATGCCCACTTCAGAAAATAGTTTGTCAGAATCAAAAATCATGTTCAAAATGCTTTATCACATGCTAAAGGATGAGCAGTGATTCTAGTCAAGATTTGTCAAATATGCCAAAGACAGGAGTACGGTCATTAAAGGTATTTTCCCATCTTGTAATGATTGAAATGTGTTTTTGCTATTCAAATATACTTCATAGATAAGACAGTGATCATATGAAACAAAAATGTAAAAGAGACAAAACAATGTATTGTTTCATCATAAGGATATCATGTTCTTTCATGCATAAATGAAGTCATATCTCAGATGTATAAAGATGTAGAGAAAGTACAACACTCTTATAATCCAGAAGACAAATTCCAAGAACAGAGGAAGATGTATACATTAAATGTTTGGTTTAGTGACAAATATGAGAGGAAAGAAGCCTCATGTTTATCTCTTTATACAAGTACCAGTATAATGATAAATGCAGTGTATACAAGAATGGAACAACAGTCCCATGACTATCAAAATGAACAGTAGCATGAAGTAGAAATACATTTGAGAGAGATAAAAGACAATGAAATATCATACAACCATAGCATTTTTATGCTAAAATGGAAAAGCAAAGTCATATATTGTAGAAGCTATAGGAGGTAGCATAGAAAAAGATCATATCTAAGTGACCATGTCATACAGGAGAAGAATGATAAAACTACAAGAGTATGTTGTTACATCAAAGGTACCAGATGATAAAGGAAAAAGTATGCAATATTCACAGAGTACAATTACTCTCATGCATCCAAATGACAGAAGGAGTAAGAAGCAAAAGGATAAAAGGTTATGTATTTTCCTCTTTTTGCATATTCAAATGGATAGGCTCAGTTTATACCATAATGATTATCATTTTCTGAAACCCTTATCACCATTCTTGCAAGATGAAGTTACAGTGTGAAAGAAAGGTAAAGAAAGTTTAAACACAGAATAACCCATATGGAGTTTTTTTACAAGATGTAGATATGGAAATGCAAGAGTATACTATTACAGGCCGAAGCTAAAAGGGTTTGCTTCAAAAATGATAAAACCCATATTTTTTTTAAACCCTTGTTCTTTCTTCTTGTCTACAGAAAAAAAAATGATACAGAGAAAGAAGAGTTGCAGGCTGTAGTTAAGAAAGGCCTTATTCTTCAAAAAATGAGAAACCCTCAAAATTCTTTTCAAACCCTAGTGCATTTTTTAGGTTACAATCAAAGAAAGTGTGAAAATATGAATATACAGGCATGGCCGTAACAATAAGGGCCTTTCTCTTCAAAAATGACAAAACCCATGTTATATTTTTTGAAAACCTTGAATGTGTATTGTCTACAGAGAAGTTGAGGAAAAAGAAGGAAGAGAAGCTATAGGCCGTAGCCATTAAAGAAGTATTTCCTGCAAAATATTCAAAACCTTCAAACTTTCTTTCGAACCCTTAAAGTTTTTTCACATCTGTAGAAGAAAAGGTCAAAGGAAAATGATATAGTGAAGCATGGCCATAACAAAAGAGCTCATTTCTTCAAGAATGTAAAATACCCATCTCTTTTTTTTTTGAAAACCCTTATAAAAAATGCATACATAGTGAAAGACATGCAAGTACAGGAGGCCGAATGGAAGACTCACCTCATTTCCTTGCAGGAGAGAAGCTACAGAGGCTGTGGGCCTTATCTCTTTGAAGCCTCTTTTTTGCATGGAGATTTTCAACCAAAGCAAAAATGTAGTGATACAAAGAAGACACAGTAAGAATATAATGTGGAAATTATAAGATGCTCAGAAGAAACCATGTAGCCGCAGCCTAATAAGGAGAAAATCATAGAAAGGTCATTAAAAATGACTAAGTTCTTTACACAGAGAACTTACCCACCTTCTGTATGCAAAGAAATCAACCAAAGAACCCAAGTTTTGCAGAAGAAAAGGTGAAGAAAGCATGAGTTCATCAAACCCTAGCCGTCGGCCCATGGAGTTGCAGAGTGAAAGTCAAAAGATAACAAAATGAAATGAGGAGTTTAGGGTTCAGGATCTTCTTTTGACTGATGTTATCTTTTCTTTTCATCAGTTTTCTTTTGACTTTAAAAAATAAAATCATTCGCCTTATCCATGATGTGGTCAAGACTTTAAGTCTTGTTACCTAATGATTATGCACAGGGGGCCCAGTGGGCCAAGCTTTTTATGCCTTCTCATTTGATTCTTTTGCAAAGTCAAAAATGCAAATCATCATAAGGTAAGGTTAATGCCCTTATTACCTTTTTCTTCATAATGATCGACAAGATAAGACAAGGTCGAAAATCCTTATCCATTTAGACAAAGTTGAAATACCTTATGCCTTATGCATTTCAAAATGCATGTAAAGTCAAACAAAGAAATCATTCAAAGGCAAGGTAGTAATAAGGTGAATGGATAAGGTAAATTCATTATGAAGTCAAGTGATAGCAAAGGTGGTAGAGATATGGATAAGGTGATAAATGCATTGTGAAATCAAATGATAAGGGATATGGATAATGTAATGATGCATGGTGCATGGAGTGATAAGGTGGTAATTTGTTATGCCTTGTATGCATGTATAATGCAACTATGTTTTTTCTTTTGCATGGAGTAATAAGGTTGTAAAGATGCATTTATAATTCCCTTGATAATGCATAATTATTTTTGCATGTAATGACCTAAGAATTTGCATGGGACTCATAAGAAGAGAATATTCTTTTATTTTCATGCATGATGACCTATTTCTTTTTGGCATCATTGTTAATGAAATCATTCAAATTGTGTAAATGTAAAAGGAGAGATAAGGTGTTATTTTCTTTTTTCCATGCTTACACAATTTTACAACTATAAATAATGTAAACAATTAATAAGGTAATATTTTTATAAATTACTTTATTATTTTGTCACAAGTTGTAAAATTAAAGAAATTAGACAAATTGAAACTCATAATAGAGTAATCATGCAAAAGATTACTTTATTCATGGTCCACATTATCTACACATACAAAATCATGCAAAAATGGAGGAGTTGAGTTAACTGAAGACTTTGGAGTCTTTTTGCATGACTTGGAGGTCAAATTAGAGAATTTTAGTCAACTCTTGGGTCAAACACATGGAGACAAGCAGTTTTGAGCTATTTTTGCTCATTTTAAGGCAGTTTTGACCCTTATTTTTAGGGATTTCATTGTTTGCTCGTGGATCAAATTGGAGAGCTTATTTTTAGAGGCAGTTGACTGCAATTGATTTTTCTATGCCTCTTGGAGAGATCAAACTTTATATTGTAAGAAAAACTTAGATTTTTCTAGTTCTTTCCTTTTGCTCTTTACACTTTGAGAGAGAAAGAGGTTTTTTAACTCACTTATTTGCAGATTTATAGAGATTACAACAGGTTACATGTTCTATACTTTGTTTTTATGCAATTATTTCCTTTATTTTTTAGTTTGATCAAGTATCTATCTTCCATTAATGCAACTTGTATGAGCGATTTGATGAGATTTTATTGTGTTTAAACATTAGAGCCTTTAAAATCATTGTCTCATTTGTACTTGTTTGTGTTAGATAGCATTGAAAATCATAGGTCTTAGGCTGTGTAATTAGAGAATATTTCTTTTGTGTTGTGAAAAACCTTTTTTCCTTCAAACAAAAATATTTTCTAGCCTCCCTTAGCAACATTTTTGTGATAAATTTGTTGAAAGTGGTTTGTGTGGATAGATTTTCTGAGATCTATTGTGAGTTAGATTGCCAAGTTTTCATCATTATTAGGTGCATCACCATACTTTTATAGTTTTATTTGCTTTTAGAAAGATCCTTTTAATCCTTTTTCACATCAAAGTCATAGATCCAATTGAATATTTTAAGGGAACCAACCCATAATCTAGAAGTTCAAACTTGACATAGGTCACGCACAACCTGAGTTTGATCCCATATTTTGAAAGATTGTTGAGTATCACAACTTTGCATCGCGGGTGCAATCCTAATCGACAACATGACCAATTGGAAGAAGATTGATGCTTCCAGATCAGAGGCAGTGGACCTGACTTTATATAGACAGTTGATAGGCTCTCTTATGTATTTGGTCAACACTAAGCCAGACATTTGTTTTGTAGTGAACTCACTCAGTCAGTTTATGGTGGAACCAGAATGTGTGCACTGGACAGCTACAAAGCATGTTTTGAGATATCTCAGAGGCACTGTTGATTATGGGCTAAAGTATGTACAACAAGATGGAGTGAAGCTTGAGGGTTTCACCGATGCAAATTGGGCAGGTGGTATAGCTGATAGGAAGAGCACTTCAGGGTGAAGTTTTAGTTTGGGATCATGAGCAGTCTCTTGGTACAGCAGGAAAAGAAGTTAGTTGCACTGAGTTCTGCGGAGGCTGAATATATGGCAGCTAGTATGGCTACATGTGAGGCTATCTGGCTTCAAAAACTTCTAGCTGGGATCTTTGATTAGGAGCTAGATCCTACAGTCCTTTACTATGATAATCAGAGTTGTATCAAATTCTCTGAGAATCCAGTGTTTCATGACAAGTCAAAGCACATTGAGATCAAGTACCACTTCATCAGACATTGTGTGGAGAAGGGGACAGTGAAGCTCCAGTACATTCCTACGGATGAACAAATAGTAGATATCCTGACCAAGCCCTTGATGAAGAGTAAGTTTGTATTCTTTAGGGATAAGTTGGGTGTTGTGTAGAACACCTTCCTTGCTAAGAGGGAGTGTTGATTTTTTGTAGCTCAGAAGGTGGGCCCGTGTGGAGGGTGGAAGTTGCTTAAGGGCATCTCGAGTTGGATATTTAGCAACAACATGATTTCTTTTTTTATTAATAGAATGTTTTTGGAGTTGTGAGGTGGAGATAACACCAAGAGTGATTTATGTGTAAGAAATGCCAAGTTATGTAAGGAAAGTTTCTTTTCTCTTGCATGTTGATGAAAATCAACAGGGATATATATGTAAGATTGCTATAGCAACAAGCATGGTATTATGTGAGGAAAGATTGCTGTTGAGGCTGAATAGAAGATCCAACATTTGCAAGTTTTTCCCCATATTGGGGTTTCTTGGGTATATCTGTGTTATTATCTATTTGTGATTGGCTTCTTGTTATTTTTGCTTCCATTGTTATTAGCTGTTAATTAACCCAGAGCATTGATTGTTATAAATCAGATAGAGGTTCTATTTTGTGAATTTATTATGCAATTAATCTGTTGTTGGGTTATAAAAAATTAACATATCTTCCTCATCAACCTCAACATCTACTGAAGCAAGCTGACTCATCAACAAATTAAATGAATTTCAATGCTCTACAACTGACTCACCCTCTTTCATTTTCAAGGAAAATAATTTGCTTCTTAAGTAAAGTTTATTTACCATACTCTTGGCTTGATAGATCTCACCCAACCATTTCCACAACTTGTGTGCAGTCTCTTCCTTTATGACATTCAACAGGACGGAATCTGATAGACACAAACAGATGGTTCTTGTGTTCTTATCCAGTTTTGCCCACTCATCCAGAGAGACATCATCAGGTTTCTTCTCTTTTTGAACAACCAACCATTGGTTTCTTTCTTCCAACAAATATTCCATTTTCAACTTCCACAACTCATGCCCTGTTCCGTTAAACTTCTCAATATCCATTCGAGAGGTTGATGCAACGGTGGATGCAACCATAATAACAACACAAGATCTGCAAAACAAATACAACCAACTCTCCCACTGTAGCTATAGCTTCCACACTACCACTCGAGAGTCAAATCTGGCCAGGCTCTGATACCAAATGTTAGAAATGAAAACAACACTACTTCAATGGAAATCTGATTCAATATAAATTTCTACAATATTTAACTGTTTTATTAATGGAGATCGTAACACATAAACAAAACTATGCTTCACAGAAATGCAAAATTAGAAAATTGAACACATGACACAATGTTTAATGTGGAGAAAACCCTTTTAGGTAAAAAACTCCACACAAGAAAGAGGCCCAATGTTTGTATTAATCTGAAAATGATTCACAATACAACAACACCACAAATCTCTCCTTCAGTCTTCAATCTGACAGCATTCTGGCAGCACCTGTGTACATAAAATTTGTATTGCAACAATAAATACATGGAAAATACTTATAGAAATGTTTTCCAACTCATCCTATGCGTTCACCTTCTCTCTCATGAGATTCACCAAAATGCAAACATTAAATGCCATATTACAAGCACCTTCCACTTGTCCAAAAACAACCATGCAAAGGTTAGGTGCCCAAGACTAAATCTGGCCTCTTACAACATCTTATGATGCGTCATAACCATCATAGATTCCACAAAAGAGTATCTTTCCAAGATAGGAACCTTGGGCTAAACATAGCAACTTACAACAAATAAATATCCATCATATGCATCATAGTGTCATAGAATCTTATGACAACTTGCAGCTATCATAGATCCTTTACATGCACCCACCAAATATTATGACATGCGTCATACATGATAAAAATTGTATATTCTCCCAAGGTGGCACCTACACTTATTTAATATTTATTTTTACAATTGCCAACCGTAAATGTCACTCCTTAATTAACTTCGGTGAAACTAAAATTACCACTGCCGGTGAAACTACCTCATTCGCTTATGGGTAATGACAAATTACAAATAATAAAATGGAATAAATACAATATTAGGATTTACAAGGTTAATGGCACCTTATCCCAACATTAAGTATTACAGCATTAACATAGACATGGGAGATCAACACAATGCACATCAACACATGACACTAGATATACAGGGAAAACCCAAAAAGGGAAAAACCACAGTGAGGATTAACTCACAATATATGAAGCTCAAATTATAACTTTTTTTTAGGGCTACAACCCAAGGAAGCTACAACTTCCTGTAGACTTTGTTTTAGGGCCACAACCCAAGGAAGTAACTACTCCCTATAGACATTTGTTTTAGGGCTACAACCTAAAGAATCAACTACTCCCTAGACAGAGAATGAACTCAGAGATGATTATAGTATGACAGTCCTACTGCCTAAAAACTGACATTGAAGCTTACACCTTTGATGATTGCAATTTTGCTTCTTCTGATGATTGGATCAACACACTCTTCACTTTCTTCCTATCATAAAAATGTCTTCAAGATGAATCAAGACAACCTCTAACACTTCTACTCTTTCTCGTTCAGTCGCACATCACAATGCATATGATTTTTATACTCTGCTCTTCACACTTTCATATTTTCATTTTCGCAACCACCCCTCACCTAGATCAACTAGGTTCACAATATATACATTATATTACATTGATTACATTGCAATTTAGCCAATACAACAAGAATATTACATTTTACAAGTCGGCCATAAGTCATACATCATGAAACATGCATAGGGCAAGATCTAACATGAACTACACGCTACTCCAGAAAGAAGCACATGCCTTGTGGATCCCAATACAAGCTTAACCTAGTCCTAAAAATTCTTCACATCATCATCTTTCGAAGAATAACATCTGCACATCACACTTATTTGAAATAGGTCGCTCTTAAGTAAGAACACATGAAGCTTGTGGCACATCGGTCATTTCACCTTGGCGGTACTCAAAAATATTAAACATTACTTGTGGTACACCAAATCACTAGATACTTTACAAAGACATGCATTGAACCTTCCTGAACATGTTCTCCAAACCACATTGACACATCTTCACACCTGGAGAAATGTGGAGCATTTCAACAAGTCTCCATCACCATTTTACTCTACCAAAGTACAAACCAGAACTCTGTCACTCATATCTTTCATTGTGGAAGGCATACCGACTTTATTCCTTGGATATACCATCTTCATAGCATATTGAACTCATATTCTAAACTGCATGATTATATCTACAAATGTAGTGGACTGTATAGCATTTTCCTAAGTAGTCTCCCAGGCAGCTTCCTGTAGTAGAAATCTTTATCAATTTTCAAAGACCAAAACCTTCTTGTGATCTTATGACGTCTCATGCAGACTTAGAAACATACTTTTTGGTGCTTCTAATTCCCATCTTAATGTATCTTCTTGATGCTTCTAATTCCCATCTTAATATATCTTCTTGATGCTTCTAATTCCCATCTTAATGCATCTTCTTGATGCTTCTAATTCCCATCTTAATATACCATCATACTCAACTCTACATTGACCGAGGCATGACATCCAACCATGAACTTCAACAACCATATCATATCCAACATCAACAACATATTAGATAGTCCAAAATGAGTGTTGACAAGAGTGTTACAATCAGTGACAACCCAAGTATATATATATATATATATATATATATATATATATATATATATATATATATATATATATATATATATATATATATATATATATATTTCACTCATGTTTATCATGTTAATTTACTTCCTTAGTGTATATATATATTTCACTCATGTTTATCATGTTAATTTACTTCCTTAGTAAATTGTGTGTAAATTCTGAGTAATATGAGATGGCATGTTACAGAATCTATTTTGTAAACTACTATTTTTTTTATAAAAATAATGGAGATTAAGAGGTTCAAACAAAAACATAAGCACTTTGTGTGCTCCCCAAAAAAATGTTGACTTTTTTTAAGTATTTCACAAATTCCTTTAGTGGAAAATTAGCTAACATCAAATAGTTTATGCCTAATTTTTCTACTATTTTTTAATATATATATTCAAAGTGGACACATCCTAAAAATGAAAATTTGAGTAATCTCCCCCCTAATTTTTTTGAAAACTAATTGAAAATCAATTTTTTCAATGTGCATAGAATAGAGTCTAGAATCTAAATAATGTAATTTGTTTCAAATTTTGATGAACAGGTAAAAATGATATAAAAATTACTATACATAGGTTTTCTACCAAAAAACAAGACATCAACAATAAATTGAAGATGGAAACCTTATATTTTCAGATTCTAGAAAAAATTACATGGTTAGAATGCTAATAATAATTTGAATTCATCCTAACATTTTTCAAATTAACATTTAAAAATGTGTAAACCTGATGGAGAGCACACACGAGGTTTAGTTGATTTTCTATATTTTGTTGAAAACACGTCTTTAGCTTCTAAAAGGTAGGTCCAACCGTTTGGGTTGGATGTCCAAGGCAGATCCCACCTAAATTTTTCAAAGTAGTAGAAAACACACATTTCAAATAACCCAAAAAGGTAAGAAACAACCTACAAAAACACACATCACATGATTTTAGATCCACATTCTCTATTTATTCCCTTGCTTTGCATTTTTTTCGACATATAAACACACTTTTGTTGCTTTTGAGGATCTATAATCATTAGTTGACAAACTTATAGCACTTTTTATTCTTATATTAATGTAAAAGATTTTAATTGCATATTTTAAATCAATTTCGATATTGTAAATCATTGTTTTCATGTTTTGAGAAATTGAAATACTTGATTGACAAAACTAACTAAATTGTCAATTCTTACATTGACAAAAAACATTCTAATTGCATGTTTTGTATTTGAATTTGATAAATTGTCAATTATTATTTGTATTTTTTGACCATTTGTGTTAGATTGATATTAAAATCATGCCAAGGAAACAACCAAAAACTTAAACATAGGAGGAGCGTGAAGCTGAGAATGAAAAGAAAAGAGAACGAATGAGACAACTTTGTGAAAATAAGAAATTGAACCCCATAAATGAAGATCAACCATCTTTGCCAATTGAATTGGATCATAAAGCATCAAAGAGAGAGAAGTATTTGGAGAAACAAAGGGAATGAATGCAAAAACTTCATGCAAGTAAGAAATTGAATGTGGGAGTTGAAGGTACAACATCTTTTCCATCTCAATTTGATATTATAGAAAATGCTCGATCAGAGATTGAAAACGATGATGCAATTTTAAATGTGAATATAGATGTTACCGCAATTGATCAAGTGTTGAATGAACAAAATTTATCTAATGATTCAACTTTTCCATTAAGAACACCTCCTATAATTTTACATACAAATCTTAAGTTTTTGTAGGAGCCGATGATGGACTCAAGGAGGCCCTGGATAACCTACAATCACAACAACCTTCCACAACAAGAGAGACAAGAAATGACAAAGCTTAATTCCAAGAGAATAATGTTGAGCTTGACTTCATACACAATTGAATTGATATTAGTCAATTGCATTGTATTTACAATGTGGTAGCTTCCTTATATAGGCAAGGTTGAGTGATAAGGCACAAGGCTGACATAGTGGAAAAACAAACTAGATGACACAAATAATTAATGCATATAGACACCACTAATAAATGCATGTAAGATGAACTAGGAAGATCACAAGTGTCTTAATGATATGACATGAGACAACTAGTGCAAAAATATTAAATGCACCTAGATGTACATTATTAAATGCTCTTAATGACACCTAAGTAATCTCAAGAAGACTAGTGTGAAGAGGACCTAGAAATGACTAACTAGGTAATATCTCTTTTTACACTAACACCCCCCTTAAGTTCAACTTAGGAAGAAGCAAACTAAGCATGAATGCATGAATGAGTCTCAGCTACTAGGCCATGATAGGTACTCATGAACAACAAATCTCGAGTGGAGAAAAGGAGAAAACCACATGGGAAAAAACACCTCCCCAAAAGTGAGAATGCAAGAAACAAAGTGGTGTAAGGAGGACTCAAGACACCCCTAGGACTAAATCCAACACAAATATACAATCAGTTATCCCCCATAGGAGAGAATGAATGAGACAAGATACCCCCCATAATGAAGTAGGTCATGTGGCAATGGAGAATGCACGAAGATAAAACCTGATCTAATGTCTGCAAACAACATTTCTCCCCTTGGGAAGAAACAAATCCACTGGTATATGTAGAAGAAACTCCAACTCCAAAACAAGAGATGAGGGAAGAAGTCTCATCAAGTATGATGTCTTTGAAAACTACTTAAGCGTCGACATGCCACAATCAAAATATACCACAAAATCATATGTTCCATGCCTAATCAAAGAATGTGACAATCCAAGACAATAGGAAAATTGAATATAATCAAGCTCTAAAGACAAAGATGGTGTGACAACAACTATGCCATAACTGTCATCAAAGAGGAGAGATAACCCCTCAAATGTGTCCTCCAAATATGAAATGTGAGACTCCACAAACAAGAATGATATGTATGCAAGATAAGATTCCTAATTAGGAAGATTGAAATGATCCTACTGCAAAGAATCACTGGAAGCTTTCAAAGAAGCATCTCCTAAACTCTAAAGTAGCGACAGGTGATGGTGAAGCAACGATCTCAATAGGAGGAGAGATAGAAGCAAGAGAAGTCACCATGCCATCTAAACAATCAAGACCTTATAGAGATTCAAGCTCCTCTAAAGTATCATCATCATAGGGTATGTTATCTGCATCATCAAGGGGAATAAGACAATCTTCTGCAAGATCATCTAGAAATGGTGAGACGTGAGGATCTCCAAACAACTCCCAAATTTGAATCTAAAGTGTGTATGGTCCCTCATGGATGAAAAGATTACACACAACATCATAATCAACACTACAACCAATTAATCCTACAATATGATCCATATAAGTACAACTAAATAGGAAAAAATGTCAGGAGTGATAGTAGAGATAGGTGAAGGCAGGGAAGAAGGCAAATTTAGGGAGGAGGAGGTCAATTTCAATGAGGAATGATAAGGGTCGGTGCATGTATGTCGGTAATGTTAACCTTTGAATTTCAGAGGAGATTTTAGAACTCTATATTCTAGATATTTTTCTTAACTCTAACGTTGAAAAGATTCAGAAGTGCATAGTGATCGCAAAGTTTATTGGAATATGGCCCTCCATGAAGCGCATCAAGGACTGGATTGAGCTTAGGTGGTTGGGAATGAAACCCAAAGTCATCTTCTTGGCACTAGGGTTTTTCCAGATTGTGTTTCAGTTGGAGTTTGAGAGAGATAGTATCCTTAAGGGGGGGCCTTGGTTCATGGGCAATCCTAGGCTCTACATCAGGGCTTGGATGTTGGGCTTTGATTCGCACCAGGAACTGATCAAGGATGCCCCGATTTAGGTGAGGATGTACAAGCTCCCTCAAGAACTATGAATGGAGGAGATTTTTAAACTAATCATGGATGCCCTAAGTGAATTCATGTTCAGCTTGACGACGCCCCAGCAAGGAAGGTTGGAAACATATGCCAAGATATGTGTAAAGGTGGATTTGAGTAAACCAATTTGGAATTCTGTAAGATTATCTTTGATTATTGGAGTTTAGATTCAAGGGCTTGAATATGAATTTTTGCCGATTAGATGCTTTAACTACTGGAAGATTGGGCATTTCACCAGGCAGTGCTCAGAGATGAAGGTTGGCAAGGGAAAGGAGATGAAAGCAGACCGAGGTGACAATAAGACTTCTCCTAGGTGGGACAAGGAGGATCGGTCTTCGCCTCCTAAAGTTATAGATCACTCAATCAGTAAGGGGGAGAAGGAGGGGTTAAATAGAAACATAGAAGAGATGGAGATTGTCATTGAGTAGTTGGTTGGTTCTGGAAACTTGGAGGTTCCTGATGTGGGGTCTAGCCCTAGGGTGATGCTGATTTTAGAAGGAGGTTCCAGATCAGATGATCTAGGTAGAAAGACGTCAACCTTTGGGTCCTGGATTGCAATAGTCTAGTGCTAACTTCTATTTGTGAGAGCCCTAAAGGCTCAAATATTAAAGGAAGTAGGCAACACAATGTTTACTCAGAGGAGGAGGAAGATGGGGATAAGGAGAATGATTGGAGTATCATCACTAGGAGTGGTGGGAAAGGGAAAAACAATATCATCTTGGATGCTAGAGGGCTGGTCCTCAGGAGAAGAAAGATAGATGTGAGAAAGGCCAAATATACAATGATGGTGGAGATTGGAAAAGGCACTCAAGACACCTTGGAATAAGTTTGTTAAAAAGGAAGGCAAACACCTCTAAGCCTTTGGAAATAAATGAAGGTGATCATCTGGAATGTCTGCGGCCTAAATGGCCTCAAGAAGCCTTGTTTGGTTAAACGACTGATAGAGTTGGAGGCTCCTGATATCTATTTGCTTCAAGAGACTAAGATAAACAAAGAAGCGATGATATATTTAATTGGTAGATTGCAGAAGAATGGGGAAGGGACTGCAGTAGGGGTAGTTGGCACGACAAGAGGTTTGGCATTTTTATGGAACAAATTTAGATTTCTTGGAGAATAGTTGTTTAGCTTTGACAATTTGATGTCGATCAGGTTGAAGCCCTTGTAGGGGGATGATGCTTTCATGATAACTAATTTTCACAACCCTAATCTAGAAAGAGATAGAGCGATTTGTTGCGATATCTTGGAGGCCTTCAGGGATTCTTATTCACAGGACAAATGGCTTTTAGGCAGGGATTTCAATGCAACCCTAAGCCCTGAAGAGAAAAAAGGAGGTAGGAAGGTTGGGAGTCTTGGTTCAGTTGGATTTGAAAGGGTGTGTGAGGAGTTGTCGTTGGTGAATTTAGCCCCTAGGACTGACTGGTTCACTTAGTTCAATAGGCAGATGGGGGAAGACAACATCTTATACAGATTAGATAGATTCTTGGTCAATTCAGATTGGCTTCTCTCCCCTATTCAGTTCTTTTTAGAGGTCATAGATTTTGGTGGGTTGGATCATTGGCCAATTAGATTGAATGGCTCCTTTCGTCAGAGACCAAGGGGTCTCTGTTCAAAATGGAGGCCTTTTGGTATGAACACCCAAATTTTTGTAAGGAGTTGGAAGGATGGTGGAGTTTGAATGTTAATAGAAACAAAACGTATGCGATAACTTATAAACTGAAGGAGACTGAGAGGTTAGCTAAGGCTTGGAACAATTAGGTTATGGGGAACTTGTTTGAAGCAAAGTCCAAGGTGGAGGGGATTTAGCACAGGTTGAGAAAGAGATTGCGGAGTTAGGTTTGACTAATGGTTCTAGAGATAGGGAAAAAATTGCATAGATGAGCTAAAACATATATTGAGGATGTAATAATTTTTTTGGCTACATAAATCTAGGGTTAGATGGTTGAAGGAATAGGATAAAAACCCAAGTTCTTTCACATGTCCATGAATGTGAGAAGCAATTTGAACAAGATTTTAAGGCTCCAAACGCCCAATGGTTCCATTCACTACAACAAATCCCTGTAATTAGCTCCTTTTTGCTTCATTTTTTGCTTCCACCCACTGTTTTAATGCATTTTTCTCCAATTTTTTAAAAAGTTGACACTATTTATTAGGATGGTGCTTTTTTTGGCATTTTTTGCACTGATCAGAACAAGTAGGCACCAATCACGCCTAAAATAGAGTTGACTGTAGCGCCCAAATTAGCACCGACTGTAGCACCGACTTGAGCACCATTTTTAACGTCTAAATTAGCACCGACTGTAGCGTCGTACCTCTAAGCCTCTATGGATTGTGTTGGATCAAAATTTTAGACTTTAAATTTTTTCCATTCCCTCCATAATCCCTAATAAGACGTTGTACTTGAACCCAAAGATATCACCATTCCCTTATTAGCCCCAAATTCTATACCACAACCGTAAAATATTTGATGAAAAAATCAGTATAGCTAACATCGGCAAGATGATACTCCGTCGGGGAGACTCAAAATATAGTCTCTTCAATGACCTAAAGGCACAAGTAGACAAAAGGAAAATCACATGAAAACCCAAAGTAATGAGCAAATCGAAGAGACAGGGGATATCGACAAGAGTCATTCAGCAATCTCATCGATACCTCGAAAGTCAAATAGATAAGGCACTTCGGCATGACACCAAAACGTGTCACGACGATCAAACAAAAATATCGATAACCTTTAAGGGATTCAGGATATCGAAGTGATATGGTTTAGAGTCTCACCTATAGAAGGGGTCTCATCGATGAAAAGATAATGTAAAGGGTATTTCGAAGAAACTCTACTGTGTCAAAGAGAGGGTTTTTGGGGTCTCTTTGAAAAGGCGACGAAAAGAAATTAAAATATCAAAAGGGTGATTTCTTGTTCGAGGAGACTAATATTATCGAAGTAACGTCAGTTAGGGTCACACCAAAATCCCAAACAATAAATGAGATTGCAAAACACATCACCTTGAAATAAAGTGAGAAGACATAAAGGTGGCGATCTAACGCTCTGTTTTCGAAAACATTTAAATTCCCTTCAAACACAAGCAAGTGCCATTGATTGCACAGAGTTAAGATTGTCGAATGGGAATTCAGAGGGCGTTGCAAAGAACAAGTGCAGGGCATGGATGAATAAGCAATTCAGGACCAGAGTGATTTGTCAAGTAAGTACTGCAAACTTGCTTGTATAGATTAGTCTGCATTTATAAATCACAGAGTTGAAATCCAGACATAGTGATAGAATATGGAAGAAACAATTCAGAACCCAAAGAGTAAAAGACAAAAAACTGGGGATAGACATCTAAACTAGGATTTATTAGACCAATGTCCCGGGTTAGGACATAAATCCAGAAGAAATACCCAACTAAACCCACATGCTAAGAAATTTGAAGATTTATACAGGGATATTGGGGATATATGGACATCAGTCAGAGGGTATCTATATCTTTCATTACAGAAAAATGCACAAGCATAAACCCATTTCAAACCCATGGTGGCTAAACTTGGGTAAATTGGTAGTCTCAAATGTGTTTGTAAATGTCCAGTTGATGAAGTTTTTTGTAGAGAAATTCAACCCTAAGACTTGTTATATTGAATTCAATGATGGGACTGGTTTCTTCCCCATTACCAAAGACTATATAGCCACAGTGTTTCAGTTAGACACAAGTTTAGACAAGAAATTCAGAATCAAGGATTTGTTGGTTGAGTACCACAATATGAGTAGCAATTATAAGAGATGGAAGTTACCCTTACACAAGCATTGTGGTGACAATAAGCAACTTAGGGTATTTTTAGAGGGTGAAGATCCACCCTACTCAACTAAATTGTTTAAAGATTATTTCAAAAACACATATTACTCTGCCTGCCAGATATTGGGAATAGAGGCCTCCATGTTCAAGGAAATTGCGCCAATGGTCCTAGCTGCAGACATACAAAGTCATGATGCACAATATTTTGATTATGCTGAATACCTGACATATAATATAAAAAATGATTTAATGTCTATTAAGAATGGAGAAAGTAAATTCAGACATTATTCTTTATTTATGCATATGGTATTATATGAAGAACAATGTATGGGCTTATGGGATAGAAATCTCAGGGTAAGAGACCTATACATCAATGGAGATATAAAACTTGTGCAAATGTGGACTTCTATTTGGGATAGAAGATGTGACAGATCCCATTATTTATACTTTGAAGAGTTTTTTGTGAAACCAATATTCAAACGGTTTGGACATCCTTGCAACCACAATTTTTCATTGGAAATATAGAAGTTTTTGAGACCAAAAGATAGACATGAAGAGGGAAAGTTCAGCCATAATTGGGGTGATTGGTATGTTTTCAGAGATTGCATTAAGATAAGAGTATTCAGATATGAAGGGCCACCCTTCTTGCTACCAAAGACATTCCCAGATCAAGTTGCATACTTAGAAATTGTTAGGCAATTGGCTTCCTCAGACTTCATGCATCTCAAGAATCAGCATAAACAGTCATTTATGCCTAGGACTTTATGATTTGGAGATTTTAGAGTACTTTCTGACAAAGGTTATCAATTAATTGATAGTAAATTAGAACAATTTAGATTACCTTTTGGAAATGCAAGAGGAAATTTTGATCCAGAACACTTCATAAATAGTGTAAAAACAAAGCAGAAGTTAAAGGGATATGATCATGTCCTATTTGTTGATGAAGATTTAATTAGAAATTGTGATGAAACTACAGCAGCAGAAACAAGAAGTTCGTACCATAAAACCATGTTAGCAGAGGCTTGGAGGGTAGCCCAAAACCCCACCTACACCAGAGTTTTTCAGGATATTGATGATCCTATCGAAAGACTGGACACTATGATTACACATGCACTAGAACTGATCAAGAATGTTCCCTTTCATGTATTTAACAAATAAGGAAAATAACTTAAAGATGCACACGCTGAGTATGAAGTACCCCTGGGTCACTTGTCTCCTCAACCCACATCAGGTATAAGTTTCTCTGTAGACACAAACATTGCAGGAGAGGGAGAGTTTGAGGAAGGGGTGCAAAGTTATGACCCAACCATTGAGGGGTATGAACTGCCTGAAGACAGAGAAGCTGTCACTGTGGAAGCACCAAATGATCTATCAGAAGACATAAGGCACCTAGCCAACAATAAATTCATATCAGATGATGATTTCATCAAAACAACTGAGTTTAAAGCCTTCTTATATGAATACAAGGGCAAACAATCTAGGAAGAGAATGAAAGATATCACTCCTGACATACAAGATGAGGTGTTGTCTGAGCTTCAGAAGGAGATCAACAATGAATTGGAGATAATGACTCCAGAAAGGGGAAGGACCTTGTTACAAGAAGTAGGTGTGATTTTGATTCCTGGATGGGACATGGCTTGGGCTATTGTATTTGATTCTTTTAATAGAAATCAAGATAAGAAGTTGAAACTCAACATAAAGGCAATGGATGATATCAGAAGAGGATCAGGGTATGACCCTAATAATAGAGCATTGCTTATATGGGCGTTGTATCCTCCAAATAAGAGACCACATATCATTGATGATCCTAAGAAAGCTTTTGGTAGCCTGTTGATACAAAGGATTGAGGATACAGATCCTATGGACACTGCTGATTTAAATGTTGATGTTGCAAGGTTTACTTAAGCACAAATTGAGAAATTAATCAAAGATAATAATATATATAAGAAAGAAAATGATACGCTGAGACAAGAGATTGATTTGCACAGAGACAAGTAGCCTTCATCCAGTAGCTACTCACCATACCTAGAAGGTGATCAAAGGGTAATAGAGGCCTTGATAGATGTGAATTATTGGAAGTATAAGGCAGAAAAGAATCAAAAGAAAAGTGAGCATCTAGAAACTAAATTGAAAACTGTCAAATATAGTATGGCCTTTGAATTGATTCAAAGAAGGTTTGGCCACATGATGAAAAATAGCGACAAGGTTTGGGATTTGCACAATAGAACACATCAATTATACCAAGAGCATAAAAGACTACACCTTAGAATGTTGGAAACAAAGGAAGGGTTGAATGCTAAAGCTAGCACTGAGGAACAAGTGCTCAAACGATATAATGAATTGATGAAAGAACACGAGAGATTTAATGGTATATTGATAGCAAATTTGAAATATTTTGATCAACATATTGATTTGGCATTTCCCAACTTCTTCAATGATGAGGGCAACCTAAAAGACAAGGACACTTGGATGAATGAACTGGGTCAGTTACTACCACCACTACTTGAAAATGTAAATAATGAGGAAAGGATGATAGAGAATACTTATACATGTCTGGGAAAGATATTTACTCTCAAATCAATGATGAGTAGTTTACTTGAGATTGATCCATGTGATGATCAAGTGTACATCGACCATATCAGTCAAATAAATCTATTTGTATCCAGAGCGCTGTGATGAAGTAAAAGCAATATAATTTTGTCAAGCAATGTAGGTGTATCAATCTGTATTATGGAGATGAGGATGACCTTGCCAGGCCTTTGAGTCACGGGTCACTCTATGGAGATTAATGGAGCCAGAATCAGATTGCTACATATGCTTTTATCTTCATTTATGTTTGTTAATTATGCACTAGTTACCAAAAGATGTTATTATGAAAAGGTATAATGTTTTGGGCCTGAAGCTTGTTTGCATCCAATAAAATAGGATACCAAGGCTACTATGAAGGAGATCATCCAATCTATTTCAGAGACATATATTTAATATAAAAGCAGTATTTGAAGAATCCATTACCATCTATCTATGTTTTCAAACCAGTATGAATTGATAAATTAATAAAAAGAATTAGAGTTAGTTGGTGGATCCAAAATTGATGTTCAATTGTTGTGTTGATGTTAATATTTATGAGTTTCATGATTGTCTCCAAGGTGGTTTGTCAAGTTGTTTAAGTTAATAGATCAAGGATATCATTAATTTTTTAGTATACATTTGTTGTTACTATATGATCTGTGTGATTGGTTTCTGAGGAAGTTGATTTAAATCCGACTGAGTAGTCAGTGTTTATTGGTCTCTACCTAGGGTTAAAATCCTTTGAACAATCTGTTCTAGTTGGTTTCCTTCCTGTTAGAATTAAAATCCTTTTTTTAGGTCATAGCAATTTGAGCAAATATCATTGGGATTTATAAGAAGAATCTTGTATCTCAACATTCTTGCACATCTACACAAGATATAGATTTACATAAGTGCCTAACAATCTGAGTTAAGTCAATATAAAGATCCATTACACCATTGACTCCTAATTTCTTTGCCCAATAGATAAAGCATTGGTCTAATTTACTATTAATCTTCATACCCTATTCATATTTGCAAACCTTAACCTTAGAAATACCTTCCAACCCTTACATCTACTTCACACCCATTTGCCACTGTGAAGGTTACACATAAATTTGCAATATCTTTCAAGGTACACTGATCTAGGTCTAGCAGATCCTAAAGTGAAGGGGGTTTGGCCATATCTACCTTGTGTCGTTAGCCAAAAATGTCAAGAGAGCTTGGCAACCTCTTAGGGTTAACAACCTACATTTTTGTGACCTAACAGATTGTTTGAGATGTTTCATTTGGAATGTCAGAGGTTTGGAATCCTCTGAGAGGAAATATGTAATTAGAGATTTTTGTACCACTCTATGACTTTTAAATGATATGGTTTAATGCTATTCCACCCATGTAAAGGAGTTGTATACCATCATGCAAGCCATCAAGCAATTATCTCACTACATCTTGGGAAAGAGGTTCAATCGTCCACTTTGATCACAAGCCACTCCAATTCTTGCAAACTAATAATAAATTGGAAAATGTGCACCACATGAAATGGATGACATGTCTACAACAATTCCATCTAGTTATCTGTAATCATGAGAAGGGAAAAGATAAAAAGGTATTTGACTACCTAAGCTAATAGATAGTTCATGCACTCACCACATTGTTGGACTCATGGTCACCACTTCTTTGACCGGGAACCTCTCTACCCACCAGACTTGTACTTTGCATAGAACTACACCAAACTCTTACAAGAAAAATAGGTTGGTGAATTTGACATGTCTAACAAGCTTCTCTACAAGTATCTCTATGTTTTAGACACCACACCACACTAGAGACTCATCTAGGAAGCATACTATTCCAAAATAACTCAACACTTCAACATTACTAAAACACTAGCAACACTTGAACAACAATTCTAGTGGCCTCACATATGTGCAAATTGAGAACCACATCAAGTCTCTCATTCTTTGTAGCATTGCAAAATATTAGAAATAGGAAGCCTGGACTCTACACCCCTCTCTTAGTTTTGACACTACCTTGGGAATCATTAACATGGATTTATTAAGAAGACTACCTATGACAAAGCATTGGTGTAACTCCATGACTATCTTATCATTATGTATGTTTCTTATGTTTACCATAATTATTTCTTCTTATATTTGAATGAATATCAGTTATTGAGCCTTAATACTGTGCTTATGTAAATGAATATGCTAATACAGTAAAGCATTTACTGTGGATGTTTTCAGTTACATGTTCAAAATTATGTTCAACATAAAAATGGAAACTATTTAAAAATAATAAAGTTAACAAAGTTGCTTATTTAAATAATTGTGAGTTACGTGCATTAATATTTTATTAACTTTTCTGTCTTCATGAACATATGTTGATACAAAATGAATGGAAGAAGCATCCTAGTAATCCTAATTTTTTCTGCCAACAATTCATACCAAAGATTGAACAATTTAAGGATATTGCAATAGATAATTTGTATCGACACAAATAATATTACTGAAGCATTACAAAGTTTAGGCCATAAGAATCATCCTTTTTTAAACATGGATAAATAATTCTAAAAATTTAGAAGTCTTGGTCATTAACATTATTGTCTGCTACAATGTCATCAAGTGTATCATTGTCAATGTTCATATGTTCTTTCAAGTATTTAATATTATCATCATCCTCATCTTGACCTGCATCATCTTCATCATTATTGAAATTTGACTGTAGACCATCTATATTGTTACCAGATGTATTTGGATCATCATTTTCTATACCATCCATATTGTTGTCTTCCATAACATCATCTAACTCTAGATTGTTGTCTTCTTGTGCCTGAACATAACCATCTTCAACATAATCATGGATGTCAATTTCTTCGATGTTCTCTAATCCCTCTCTCTCATTTTGTTGGCCATCATTGTTTTGCTCAGTATCCACTAATGCATCGTCAAATACATGCCTTAATCTTGGATCATAATGTATGACAAATATCCATTTTGGGTCCAAAATATCTTCATAGAAAAATACTTGCACATGAACGACATACATATATTAGACATATGGTATAACAATTTTATTGATTAATAAACACATGTATATATTCACAATAAACTATGAATTAATAGATTAATGATCACTACCACTTCTTGTTTGAGTTAAAGAAATATCCTCTCACAATGAATTGGTAGAACATAAGGCTCCTTATCCTCCTGTAGGAAACATGAGGAATCTATAGAAAACAATCCACTATGGGTATCATGTCTTTGTGTCCTCTCAAATGCTTCATACCATCTACACTTAAAAACACAACATTTAAAAGAGTAGAAATCCAACTTAATAATTTCTTGTATTTTCCTAATATATTGTAGATTCCCTTCAATTACATTCTTATCTTTTGAGCTTGATTGACTTGATTGCTTGAAGTCAACCATGATGCCACAATTGAAGGATCGTCTCTTTACATCTACACTTTCTACACGATAATATCCACCATATGACCACATTACTGAATATTTCCTCACCTGTGAAAGACCATTTATTTCAGTGAAAACAAATATAATGACGAATATTAAAATAGTTAATAGTGTCAAAACTGTAAGGAAACAACATTTTGTAAAATTCCAACTGTACCTTTCTTTCACATCCTCTAGACATGTTGATTTCATCTTCTGTTATGTTTGAATCTATACCTGCATCTTCTATTTGATTTTGAATTCGTTCAATAACCCATTCTAGTGTGCAATCTTTGCCCCATTCCCTAAGTAGATCAGTGGGAAGTGGAGTATTCCTTGGGCTTGATCTCTTAAACTGTCTCCTTGCTTCTAAACTTCTTCTCTCTTTTTATCATACAGATCGATCCATATGTTCATAAAGTCCATGTGGTATAGAATGAACTTGTTGAGTATGGCACTTTCATCTACACCTATTACATGTCAACATGTTTATTTCAAATTCCAAATGTCATGTTGTTAATTTGACAAATAAATTACAGAGTCAATTAATGATTGCAAGAAAAACAACCACACTGATCATGAATTTACTTACTAATTTCTACTTGAACACCATTAGATTGTGGTTTTTCTCCATCAATAATATCTGATGCTCATTCTTCATCCTAGAAGCATGGCCCATCTTCAAAATCCTTACCAAGGAATTCACATAGGAAAAAAAAATGCTTCATTCAATACATACCCTTCAGCCATGCAACCCTCTGGATGTGCCTTTTGTCAGACATATCTTTTTAGATTTTTCATAGACCTCTCAAAGAAAAACATCCACCTCGTTGATACGACACCCGCCAATTCAATGTCATCGACTAGGTGTATAAGTAAATGGACTTGTAGGTCCATGAAACTTGTAGGGAGATCCTTCTCAAATACACATACGATTTCTGCAATTTCCTTCTTCCATTTTGGCACTTCACATTCGTGGATCTCCTTGGAGGTCACCCACCTAATATAAGAATAGTAAATTAGTATGAATCTTTAGTCAAAAATTAAAATGCAATATAATATCTCTATGTCTCTCACACATGAACATTTCATATAACCACATACCTTGTAAATGTGACAATCGATTTATGGCATTCCTTAAGTCAACTGTAAGACAGGAATCCCCCCTAATTGCCAATGACATGATATGCTATCAAACACATTTATGAAAAGGTGATTAGTAATTTTTCCTCACACAACAAAATATCAAAATATATTTAGTACTTAATCAATGTTAGCAGTAAATGTTAAATGATGATATATAATACCTTCATAAAATTATGAAAATCATGTGTTTTAAATCCTGTGATATGTCTATCAACTGTAAAAGATTTAGCCAATGACGACCCATAGCCAGTAGTTGTCCTTATCGAATGAATGACACTTTTTAGTTGGTCTAGCTCTTTTTTTTTTCAAAATCCATGGAGCTTTTGCATATGTTTCATTTTCCCTGTTTGGCCACAAATGTTTTCTATCAATTTTGGTACGTGAAAGAGCAATATCTCTCCTTGAGGACAAGGTGTCCTTCTCTTTGCCTGATATATGTTGAAATATAGAATCTGGGACATTTTTGAAGATGAACATAGGATCTAATAGGTGAGATATTAATAGATCCTTCCAGTAAGGGAGCTCATAAAATATGGATTTCCTTTTCATTCCTTATGGCATATTAACTACAACTTGTTCTGGTTCTTCAATTGGATCACCCCGATCAAAAAAATCCTCCCAAGCTTTCAATTCAGCATCTTCATACTTCTTAAGCCAATCACCTGGACCTATAATCATGGGAGGGCCTCTATTTTCAACTTTTCCATCAAATTGATTCTTCAGGTGATTTCTAAACTTATGATCTAGTGGTAGAAAAACCCTGTTGTTTGTGTAAATAAATTTATGTAGATCTTTAGAATATTGCCCTTGAAATTGTTCTGCACATCTTGGACATGCAAATATCCCCTTTGTTTGAAGCCCTGCAATTCAATAAGTAATGTTAATAATATCAAAAAAATAGTATAAAACTAAGTATGAAAGTTGGGATGGAAATAAATTGAGTTAAATACGTAAATATTTTATCTTACCAAAACAAACACCAAGTCCTAGGAAATCATGAATAGTCCAACATAGCACACCATACAACATGAAGGACCTATTTGATGGGGGATGTGATATGTCATACATTCTTATGCCTTTCCATAGCAGTTGCATCTCATCAATAAAAGGTGCAAGATAAACATCCATGTTTTTAACTTGATGTTTTCTTGGAACAATGAGAGTCAGCATAAGGTGCTCCTTTCTAACACTTATCCATGGGGGAATATTGTATACTATCAATCCGACTGGCCAAACACTATAATTTGAGCTTAGGAAAGAGAATGGGCACACTCCATCAATTGCAAGACCAAACTTGATACTACAGGGTTCATCTTTGAATTTTCTTGGCCATTTTCCTCTGTGTTTCATTTCTTTGGAGTCAGCTGGAATTCACATGAATCCATCTTTACTCCTATTTTTTGCATGCCAGTCCATCAATTGTGCAAGTGACTTGTAACAAAACATTCGTTGAAGTCTAGGTATAATTGGCATGTGACGTAAAACCTTCTTTGGAACTATAGGACCTTGCACATTTGTATGGTATCTTTTGCTTATATTCAATCCCCAACTCAACCAACAACAGACGCGCCTCTCTGCAAGTTGATGGCAACACATTTTCTTCAAGGAATATTTTAGTTTTTAGTGCCTTGTAAGATTGCCAAAGATTAAATCAATTGAATGTTTGACTTATGATGAACATGTTTCATATGTCAATCTATACTAGGACTATTTATATACAAAATATGGTTTTAAATTCCCCTTAAAGAAATAAAAACAAAGTTGATGAATGTTTACGAATTATGTACACCAATTAACAATGCAAAGTAAGAAATGGATTTAATCTCACTTTAGTAGGGTAGTGAATCCTTTGTTTGACCAACCAAATAGTAACTTGATTTCTAATAATATTAATGTGCATGCCAGTTTTGAAGTTCTGCTTGCACCCGATTTGAACACGGGTGTCTTCGTTGCTTGCTTGATAGAGTCTTTCAGGTTGTTATCATCAACATTACATTGGTGGTAATTACCCCTGCTATCATTGTTACTGTTAACCATATGATCATTATTGTCATCATTGTTTCCATCCCCAAAGAAACCTATAAGCATTTCATTCAATCCTTCTTCATGCACTGCATTTTCACTATCATGATCATCATCATTATGGCTAGTTGGTATGTCATCAGTGTATGCGGATCTCATCAGCAGTTCAAATTTATCAGCTGCTAGTACTCTCTTCAATGTTGCTCTTTTCTGCCTGGTATGGTTTAAAGGATGGTTTGGATCATCCCATCCAAAC
This sequence comes from Cunninghamia lanceolata, assembly GCA_027924645.1. Classification (NCBI taxonomy): domain Eukaryota; kingdom Viridiplantae; phylum Streptophyta; class Pinopsida; order Cupressales; family Cupressaceae; genus Cunninghamia; species Cunninghamia lanceolata. The sequence continues at coordinate 1,540,002 of BSBN01000467.1, read as the reverse complement.
CTTAATAACCCAGTTGGATCTTGGGTATTAGTATGTGTTTCATCAGCATCTTCTACCTATCAACAAATGCAAGCATTATTTAATGTTTGCCAACAATTGCACTAAATTCAAAATGTATCAATTTCAAAGAAATATAATCAAATACAGCTTAAAAAATAAAAATATAAATTGTATGAACATATATACATCAATTGAATAATGGAACATTATTTTATAGACTACCTTTTTTATACAATAATTTAAAGAAAGCACAATTTTGACAACATAGTTTATAAAACATTAGTCCACACTCATTTATTATTCTTTGGTTTTTTGCCCTTAAGAACATCCTTAGGAGACCTTGTTCTTCCCTTTTCTTTCGCGCAAGAGTGCATTTTAAGAAAGGGTAATCAATCAATAACTCATCCCCAATGGTAAGGTCCATAATAGCCTCAACCATTATGAATCTATCAACCTCTCTTTCCATATCTCCATCTTTATCATTTATAACCTCAACAAATTGACAATTCGGTCTTACATTAGGGTCCCTTCCCTTACTACTATTTATAAATCCTGCAATATTTTTGTGTGTGTATGCACGTCCATCTATAGACATAACATAACCTCTATTCATTTCTTTTCCACTTTCCAATTGGAGATGATGTGTATATATATTCGAATTTAGACCATATGCTGACATGCTAGGCTTATATTCTGCTAACCTTCTCCATTCACCACTATAATATGATGGACCATAATATGGAATTAATCTCCTAGTGGTTTGTTCTGAATTGTTTCTATGTTTAGATCCCACATGTACTTTTTGGACGACAAAGAGGCCTAGATTCACTCCATGAATATCGGAGGGTCGTATCATGTAGCTGTATCCCCAAAATTGAAACACCTCGTACACTCTAGGTAGTTGTTGATCACTAGGCCAAGCACAATATAGTTGATAATCAAATGTCTCTTTGTAAATTGATCTCAAACTCAAGGGCAAGTCATCATCTCTATCACATTCATTCTCATAGGGTATGTAGTCCACCTTCCCCTTATCTTTAAGAAAATTATGCATCTTTAAACCGGTTCTTGTTCTATTACTTGTTTTCATCAATTCCTCATCTTCGGAGCTGGTATATTGGCACATATTTTTGTTAGATGTATCATCTGATGAATGATCATTGCCCTCTAGGCTGGAAGTCAGTGATCCAAGAAACTTTAAACCAAGAACTTTATCCTGCAAGTATCCATTAAGAAAAAAAATAGTTATTTAAATAATATAAAACAATGTTTAAACGAAGTATACATGTTATTTATATCAAATTAGAAAATTTCTTACCACAATTCCTATTGGATTTGAATCGATTGTAGGAGGCATACTACCGACTGGAAGCTCATCATATATGTAATGTCTTTGTACAATCGCTCGTTTGAATTGTTTCTTTCCACAACATACAGAACATCCACAAACAACAATTTTCTCAAAGTATTCATCCCATGTACTATAGTCCTGACCAACCTCTTGTTCAGTGCAATCATTTGTTGTGTCTGCAGGATCCATTGTCATATCCTCTTCCACCCACTCTCATCTACGTGATTTAACAGTTTTAGGTCCACATCCACATACATATCTTTTTCTTTTGCTAGTTGAACGCTCAGGCTCTGCATTTGCTCCAATCTCCATCTAAAATAATTAACAACATGCATTGATTTATGTCAAGATTGGATAATACATTATAAATTTCAATAATACTATGAAAAAAGATGGACATATCACAAAATGCCATCAGATCATTTTTTCCTAAGTTAAGTCAAAATTTGAGTACCCGATGTCCCGCTTCATCCGTTGTGTCCTCATTTGATATGACACGATCTATTGCCATGGCCTCATCTAGCCCCTATAATACACAACATAGTAAATAATGTTTAGTACACCAATTATATCATTTCAACAAATATGCTAACCAACACAAAACCTCACTTTAGTCATATATGTGACATATTCATATCATGTTTTGGCATTCCTATTTTTCAAACTTTTCCCTTGATCATAGAATCACATTTAATCACCATTCCTATGCATTTTCAACCAATAAGTTTGACCTCAGAGGCCTCATGGACAAAAAATGACTTTATCTCCTCTATGTTGTAGCATTTGTGAATTCATAAATACCTTCCTCCTTTGGTTGAGGTTGCTTTCTCTTCTTACCTCTATTGTATCTACATATTTCATTGTCATATCTATTTCCACCCACTTTCCTCTCTGCGATTTAGTAGTTCTACGCCATTCGCGTCCTCTCTCCATGGCCTCCTCTGGATCTTGTAATACACAACAATGACAATAGTCACATAACAACTGTGCACCAAGAGGTTAAAAGGAACCAATCAAGATAATCACACATGAATAGCAAATGTGTCCTGACAGATTATATAAATTTCTTACATGTTTGCATTTATCCTTTAACCTTTCTACATCAACCCTCAATTGTACAGACCTCCTAGTTGTTATATGCAAATGATTGGTATCCTTGCATTCCTATTGGCAAATATAGTGAACTGATTTGAATCCTTGTATAACCAATTTGTAGGTACAGTGAATTGATTTGAGTTTTTTGCATTCACAATTAATAAATCACAGTGAGATGGTTTGAATCCTTGAGTTTTAAGTAAAATGAAATGGGTGAGACTAGTGCCTTGTTGGGTAAATGGAGTCAAATAAAAATCTAAGATAAGTGGCTTATATTTGGTAGTAATTCTAACTGTTTGGCACACTAATATTGGTTAATAATTTGTATAACCGTGTAAGGAAATAATTGATAGACTCTTCTTAATAATCTAACTAACACAACCAAGTTACTTGTAATTTATCAAAAGGATCTTTAATCCCTACTTGAAGGAACCAATTGAATAAATCAAACAAGAACAGTAGATGATATCAACTTGGAAACAGAATGCCAACCCTAATTATGTGGTTCTTCTTACTAATCCAATTAATACTCCCAGATTACTGTGATATGAAAATAGTGTTGGAAAGATTTTTGGGATATCTTCAATGTGGCTCTCGGTATCACTAGAAGTAACATAGGGGAGAGGACCCAATTGCTGAGCATGTTCCAATAGCTGTGACAGTGTTTGTGGACTTAAGGCTCAATATTTTTAAAACTTTAGCACTAGTAGTTGTAACTTTAAGGTTGTTAGTGTTGACTAAAAGTACCTATAATTGAATGAAATGTGCCCTTTAGATTTAAAAACAACCAATTATGTGATGCCACATCAGCACACCAACAAAACATGACTTAATGAACAACTATTGGTCCACCTTTGTTTCGGGAACTATTAGACACCTTAACAAAAAGCATGTTGAGAAACTATTGGTCCACCTTTGGTCAAGAGCATTGCCCTTAGACCTCACTCTAGTTTTAAAAAGAAAAAAATAAAAAAAACATTTTGAACCATGCTAGATGGAAAACCAACATTTTTTTTTAATTTTTGACTTTTTTCCAATTAAATCCCAAATATTTGAATTACATTTATTCTTCTAGTTTGCTAAGTCAATCTTTATCCTAAGTAATGCTCCTATGGCCCTAGCAGAGATACAAACACATGGCTCCACAAAGAGATAACAATTTTGAACTAAATGATACAAACTTCTTTCTACCATAATTCATGATTCCATATTATAATTTTTGTTTTTGATGCCATGGATATCATAATTGATAAGTTTTATATTCCTAAAACACTTTGACAATATTTATATATCTAAAAAATAATACAAACTTCTTTCTACCATAATTCATGATTCCATATTATAATTTTTGTTTTTGATGCCATGGATATTATAATTGATAAGTTTTATATTCCTAAAACACTTTGACAATATTCATATATCTAAAAATGTTGTTTCTTTTATACTTGATCTTAGTAGCTTCTATTAGATTAGTTTATTGTGTCTTTAAAATTTATTTAATAAAGGATGCATGAAACTGATTTTAAATCCTTAAAAATCTCTATATTTAATTGCCTAGTCTTCACTGAGTTGTGATTGAATCTGAGCACAGAATCTGAGGTCAAAAAGAGTCCAAACCAGTCGGATCAAACCATCATAAATTTTTATATGGCAGGCAGCTGTGACATATCAATTTAAATAATAAGGAAGCACTAAAATGGAGACAACCAAATAATTGAATAACTTTAACAAACAATTGATACCAATATGGCGCCACAAAATCAAATATTTTCCATTAACTTCTTCAAAATTATGCTTGCAACATGGTCTTTGAGTTTGTAAATATTATGGAACTTTTTCTGCTATCTACCACTACTAGCTCATCTCTTCCCCCTATATCTTTTTATCATGTCTTGGTCTCTCTTTTTATAGGAGAGGCAAACAAGCTTCAGACCTGTTACAACAGAAAAGACATAACTGTTCATAACTGTTAAGAAAATACTTTTAAACTTAACAAAATGCTTTTAATTAGAAAAGACCAATCTGTTATTCATTGAATAGAAACCCGTGACCATTCAAGGCCTAAGCAAGGCATTCTATTTTCTGATGTGGTATCTCCTCTTCACATTCAATCCTCTTCAGAACCTAAATATGTTCATAATTGTTAAGAAAATACTTTTAAACTTAACAAAATGTTTTTAATTAGAAAAGACCAATCCATTATTCACCAAATAGAAACCCGTGACCATTCAAGGCCTGAGCAAGGCATATTTTCTGATGTGGTATCTCCTCTTCACATTCAATCTTCTTCAGAACCTAAATATGTTTCCTACCATTTACTTATTTTTAGATCACTAGGCCACTTAAATTCTTGTGCGGCTACAAAGCTCGTAAGATGGCTTTTCCATCTGTTGTCCAAGAGGTCTTGATGTCCACCACAAACTTTGTGTATCATTTGTCCAACGCGATAATTTCATCGAACAAAGTATGGAACTTAGTGAGTTTAATTTCCCCATCATTCTGTACATGTGCCAAACATTTAGGAATCATCTAATCAAACTCTTCTGTCCATTCATCTACACCCTTCAATTGGTTATCATCTTTGAGGATTGATGGGCTGAAACAACATTTGATGGAGTCAAATGTACTCCTCTTACCTTCCACCTTCCTTTTTGTATCTACCAAATATTGATACTCGTCAATTATGCTTTTTACCATTTCTCGTGTAGGCTTGATCTTTGATGGGGCATCTAGATCTTTGTGTGTGGCTTTGCATAAAGTATTCAGTGTGTGGAATGTAGGTTGCCATCTCTTTTGGAGATTTTCAAGAATGGAAGAATTAGTGTTTATCTATTCCAAAGCTTTAATCAGATTGCTGAATTGTTCGTGTACTCCATTTATTTTGTCTTTCAATATATCAACTTTGTGTTTTAATATCCTACTCAGGACCTCTATGATGTGATTTTTGACATCTTCCTCATTATGCTTTTTCAGCTTATCAATTTCCTCTTTCATTTGTTGGATCTGGGGATCCTCTGTATGGACTAGTGGGTGATAGACAATTAATTCATCTACCTTTACTATGGTGGGTTGTTACAACTGTTGTTTCAGATTTCTATTCACAATGAATAATTTGTTCACCTCATCATTAGATAGCTTTAACCTTTTCTCATATTCATTAATTTTCTTTTCCATGTTTTGTAACACATCTTTGGTGAACATTGCAGAATGCATAGTTATGGTGGCATCTTCAGTAGGAGTTGTGTCTCTCATAGTTCTAATCATGGCTGACCCCGTCATTTCTTGTACTACATCAAGGAGCCAAGGCTTCCTTGTGTTCTGCTGCTTTGTCCATAGGGCAAGTGTTTGGGTAGTAGGGTTATACCCTACTCTTGAGACACCTTCCTTTGAATTAAATTCTGCAACTAACATAGGGTCATCTTGTGCTATGATTTGATCCAAAAGAAACATTTTGGACAACTCCATCCCTGGTATAATCAACATATCACTTTTCAACACCATTTCTCTTGCCTCCTGGGGAGTGACATTAATATTATCAATATTCAATTCTGCAAATGTCCGAGCCTGGATCTTAGCCTATTTTGACTCATCAGCTCCTATAAGATTAATCTTCAACTTTTCGTCAAATTCTTTCATTTTCATTTTGATCTAGAAATCTCTGAACTCATTGCTATGTATAAAATTATCATCCTCTATGAATCTCAGAGAGGCCACTACCCTCTCATCCTCTTGAATCTCATCAGTTCCCTCCTTTGATAGCCTGACCTTTGGATCATGAGGCTTTTGACCTTTTTGTTGTTCCGCTACCTCTTTCAGTTCAATCAAGGCCAAGAATGCTTCTTGTTCTTCATCATCAGTTGAATCATATTCCACTAATGGCTCTATCTTCTATTTTTTAGCTTGTGGCTTATGAGTGGGAGATGGAGGGGATGGATTTGTAGGTGATGGGGGTGATATCTGAGATGTGGATGTTTCATGTGGTGGTTGATGGGGTGTGGGCAATGGAATGAGTCCCTCATCTTGGGCCATTTTGTAGAATTCATTAAATTTATTCAAAATCATTTGCATTCTTTTTAGAAGATTGGGCTCACCTGCAAAAAAGCCTTTGAAGTTTCTATCTTTTTCCTTCTTCTATTTTTCCCACCTCATCATTGCATCCCACCTTTTTTTGGCCTGCATTACATTAGCAAATTGCACCAAATTTCTTCTAACATCCTCCCTAGAATCAAATTCATGTGAAATAGCCTTCTTCGTTAATAGGGTTCTTCTCATCATATTGATGTGACCCTTTGGGTCACATACTCTTTCTGTTCCAGGTTTAAGGGAGTAATTGATCCTTATAAACCTCTGCACTTCTTCGAGCATATCTGACCCAATGGCTAGCTCTTTAAACATAGTCAAGTTAGGCAAAAATGTGCCTTTCCTCTGATTTCTCATCAAGTCATGTTCCATCTAGAGCATCTGCCACATAAACTCTAAGAAACACACTCTTGCAGGTAAAAACTTAGGTAAAACATGTGGTACTTGGTTGCACCCATATACTTTGATAATAGTGTGTTGTGGCATAAGGAACCAATCAGCATAATTATGAGTACAACCTTGGTTTGGCCCATACTACACAAGCCTCATTACCTTCATCAATGACTCAGGCATTCTTGGTGTTGGGTAACCAAGAGCAACAATCAATCTGACAGCAAAATCATCTCGAAACACTACAAAATCACCTTTTGTACACCTACTATCCCAAATGCAACACCAGTTTTGTACAGGGAGTCTGATTCCTCTTTCTTGTGTACACAATTCCATCCTTGTAGTCCACTTCATTTCATTCTGATGCATAATTAAGTGACACAATAAAGAATATCTTCTGAAAGTAATAGGGGCCTTGGCTTCCCTAACTTGTAGCAAACCTTCATGTAACTGATCTTCAATCACAGATGCAAAATCAAATTCTATATTTGACTTAGAATGTTGAATTATCATAGCCATTCTCATCAACCCTATTTGCATTTGCTCCTCTGCATCTATCCTCAAAACTTGACACAACGCATAATAGGTATTCTAGAAATAAATTTGAAATTCAGAAACATGGAAAGGTTCCATTTTGGAAGAAGGAATAGAGAGCCGTTTGTTACCATCACCCCTCTTCATGTGTAAGGGGAGCTCATCACTTCGATATGTTTTCCTCAACCTCTTATATTCGTGCTCAACTTTCTCTAAGTTCACCTATGTTATAGCTTGTTTATTGAGGTTGAAACATTTGATAATGGCATCTCTATTGATATCCACTAAGCACTCACCATTTGGAAGTCTCACATTTTTGGTTGGGGCATGGTTGTTGATAACTGAGAGGGGGGGGGGGTGAATCAGTTATCCTAATTATTTCTGCTTTCTGAACTTTATTAATAATCAATGTAACATTAATCCAAATGAGCAAACATAATCATGAAAAGGAAATACACATGACATAGTATTTTGACGTGGAAACCCTGTTAAGGGAGAAAACCACAGGGTGATTAATCCAAGATTGTATTCTCTGTTAGAAGAATGGAAATACAAAATGGCACTTGCCAATTAGGGCTCACTACCCGAGCAACTGCTCACAAAAAGGCACACTGCCTACAAGAGACACACTATCTACAAAAAGAGTGTTATACAATACTTTGAACTGATTGGAAGCATCTACATATGCTGGAGTTCAGTTCCGGTTAGGCTCAGTACACTGATCTACTGCACTTCATCTTTCCTCTTCTCTTATGTTGCTTTCCTTTCACATACCGGACCTTCCTTACTACTTCTGTTCTGCTCTTCTACTTTTAATCGCACATCATCAACAACCACAACACATCTCACAACTAAATCCATCTTGTATATATATCCGCACAAGTGATTTCATCACCTTTCAAGTCGGCATCTGGAATAGTCAACCTTTTCACAAACTCTGATCTGTCGGCTGAATCCTTGCACATCAAGTAATACGGATCAAACATATACTTGTGGAAGTCATCAATCATGTCGACCAAACAAAACTTATGCCTTAAGAGCCTCTTCCATCATCAGTAACACATCCGGAATAATGTCTGATGTTCTGCCAGTCAGTTCTTCCTCTGTCACACTGCCAATCAGGAACCTGATACTCAAGTGATCATATCTTTTTCTTTATCTATCACTGGAGGCTAAATCCTTGGAATCTATCACTCAAGGTAGTCCTCTTGATTTCCCCAAAACCGCACTTCACCAAGATACTTCCTCTAAGAGATCCGGACCTGTCTGTCGGACCTCGCCACATGCTCTGTTCTTATTTACCGGACCACAACATTCTTCACTCTGACTTCCGGTAGAGACATATCATGTCCTGCGGATGTGTGGGATGAACTTTGTTGCCATCAATGACAACAATTATGAGTCCATATAGTGTCTCTTACCAACAATCTCCCCCTTTGGCATTTATGGCAACACTTAGTGAAAAATGGCTAAGTGTTTACACTATGCTCCCCCTTGGCTGATGCTATGTTTTTATATATTTTCTGGAGCTCCCCCTTAGTTGGATTCCTCATTTTTCACTGCTCCTCACTCCCCCTTTGACATCAATGGCAAAGGGTAGGGTCCGCACACCAAAATTTAAAATAGTCTATTACATATCTGCATAAGTATATACATATGGAATACTTACATATACTGCAGTATGTCAGCAAAAGTTGTTTTCAGTTGAATGAATTCTGTAGCCCAACTTTGCTTCATTCTGTCCAAAATTGATATATGACCGCTCAATAGAAAAGCAAATGCATCTGCCCTTTTTAGATCTGTTGGATCATTTATCTGAGCTGTGATTTGAGCTTCTTTTATGGCCTCATGCATGGCCTCTAACTTAGGGACAATTATCCCTCTGAGCTCACTTAACCTGCTTATTCTATTTTTCTTCTCTTTTTCAAGCTTCTTAATCTCATTCAAGACTGCAACCGTTTGACATTCTTGATTTATTATTGATGTAGAAAGTGGATCAAAATTTTGAGAAAGTTTTAATAGTTTATCCTCCTGTTCTTTCATTTTCTTCTCAATCTCCACTGTTGCTTTGTACCAGGAAATACAAAATTTGTATATTTCACCGCCATCTTTAAGAGCATTTTCTAAGCTCTTTATCCCAATATTCATATTTCTCCTATCATTAATGATCAACCCTTGTACCTCTGAGAATCTCTTATCCAAAAACTCCTTCCAGACTTTTTCTTCAGCTGACTTCTCTAGGGAATCAAAATGTGTGCTAACACTATTGACTAGAGTTTTAAGATTACCGGATGAGGAGGCTGTGGGATCCTTCTGAAACGATGGCATAATCTTTTCTAGCACTCCGGAAGCAGCTTCTATCAACTCACAGTCTTCCATGTGAGACTTTAGGAGTTTTTCTTTAGCCTTTGCATTAGCAAATGAGGCTATCTTCCTTATTTGTATTGGAGAAAGTGAATCAAAATTAAATGGTCCTTGTAGAAGCTCCAGTTCATCAATCTCCATTGTTTCTTTGTTCAGGAATTCTTGGACAATTTTTGCAGTGTCTCTTGCTGGAGACAGATGTTTCTTCTCTTCTGCATTCTTAGAGCTGTCCTTTTGAGCTTTCTCTCCTTCTACATTCTCACCACTAGCAGTTGTGGTCTTTTCTATTGAGGTCTTTTCTCCCTCTGCAACCTTGGTACTATCAACTTCTTTTTCCTTCACTCCTGCTTCTTTCTCCTGTATTCTGTCTTCTCCTTTAGATTCGAAAGCTGTAGGGGAAACTGGAGGAGAGATATTTGTTTGTTCAGGAGCCACCTCTTCCGGAATAGAGGATTCTAAGCCCTTGTCTTTACCAGAGTCCTCTGTGATGGGAATGTTGAAATTTTTAAGAGCATTTCGGAGGATCTCTTCAGTCTCTCTTGCCACTTTGTCAGTTTCACCAAGCATGAGCTAATTCATCCTGGCTTTGCTCCAGAACTCATCCTTGCACTCTTTAAAGATCATATTCATTTGCTGCGGAGTGATTGAAGGGAAGAGCTGAATGGTGACCTGTTCCCAGATCTCGAGATCTTTTGCTCGAGCATTGATCTTCCTCATTTCAAGCCTTTTCTCTAAGCTTTTGGGAATTAGAGAAATAATTTTAATAAAATCTTTGTTGTAAGAGTTCAAAAACTGAACTGTGGCTTCCTCCAGAATCTTTTTATCTGCTTCATTAAATTCATCATAAAATTCTTTTAAGGGTTGCAGATTCCCATCCACAGTGACTGCTTTCACTACAACATCTAAGGATAGAGTAGGTTTTTCAGCAAATTCCTCTTCCTTCTCTTCTTCTCCTTGACTGGTAGAATGTTCACCGGATGCTTTCTTCTTCTTCTTTAGTTTCTTTACTTCCTCATCTGATTCAGTTTCCTCTTCATCTCTTTGACTGGCATAAGCCCTTGTGGCTTTTGTCTTTGATCTTTTCTCTCCTTTGTCGGATGCCTGGACTTCTAGTTTTGAAGTTCTTGAGCTTTTGGCTGTGATAGGTGTAGATCTCTTTGATGATCTAGTCTGGGTTGAGGTTTCTACCGGAGCACTTTCCTTGCTTCCCTTTTCTACCTCTTTCTTTTCTTCCTCAGCCTTTTGCCTCTTTTCCCCATTGGCATCAAGTGCCTCCTTTGAGATGCCTAAGCCTTTGGCAATTTCTTCAACTTCTTTTCTTACTTTCCTCTTCATTTTCGGTTGTCTGAGTTCCACATGAACCTTTACACTCAGTTCTTCAAAGGTTCCAAACCTTTCTGCCTTTGGATCCTTTGGCTGACTTAGCATGTGTTGAACATGCAGCTCCACGATTTGTTCATCAACTTCATACCCCATGGGCATGATCCATACAATTCTTGGTTCTATTGCCTCCATTAGGCACTGATCAGTTTCTACCATAAAACAAACTATGTCTTTGTATTTCTCAACAAGAGACTGGGGAATCCTTTCTATTGCTTGCATCATGTTCTGAAAATTCTTGAAATATCCCCACAGAGCTGTATTTTGTGCTTTCTTATCATCGAGTCCATGCAAATAATCTCTGATTTGGACAGCTATTGGTCTATCATTCTCCCATATCCAGCCACTAGATCCGAGAAGCTCATTCATAAAGTAGAAGAATAAGCACAATATTAATCCACCATACTTGAATGAATTCTTTTTATCTTTCTTTATTTTCTGCAGATTCTCCAAGAGTTGGTTCAAGAGAAGCTGACAAAGATCATAGTCTGCATGCTTTCTTAGCATTTCATATGCGCTGTAGATGGCAGTTCCAGGTATAGAATTTTCCCTGCTAGAATGATATATTTTATATCCAATGATCATGGAGGCAAACTTGACATTCATATCAGAGATGTCATCTACTGTCATTGCTCTTTTGTCAAACTTGGATCCGGTAGCCTCACTCATAGTTTGATTCTTCACAGATTTAAGAACAGGAATCCCACTGGATGAGTGTAATCCAGTAACTGCCCTAATGGCATCTTTTGTGATTTTGAATGGTCCATTTAACCACATGAAGTTGTCGTGTATTCTACTCAAAATGTACTTGACCCATTCATCCTCAGTAAAATAGGGGAAATGTATGTATTGTGCAAAGTGCTTATTCCGGAGGCCCTTGTATTGGGGTTTGAGCTCAAAAGAATCATCTAACAGTTGTTTGCGATAGATGTCTCTTAGTTTGAATTCCCCAAACTCTTCAACATTTGTGTGTATGTAAACTCTAATATCTTCGGTGTGCAAAACGCCATGCGGAACACTGAAAAATGCTCCTAGGGGATCTACCTCCAAGGATTTGTATGGACGTTTCTTAAATGTGGGATGAGGTCTATCAGAAATCTTTACTATATTCAGAGTAGCCATCATCAAACAATCTTACTGAAGGATATCAAGAACGAAAAATACCTTTTACGCAGTTTAGGGCACACGATGAAATTCAGATTGAGTTGTATGAAGAATCGTCTTGATCTTTGGGGGAAGTAGTTGTAGAGCTCCTTTTCCTTCTCTTCCTGAGTGCAAATGTGTAAATGACAAACAAATGAACTCTTTTATTCCAAGAAGCCCTAATTTTCACCCTGCAATAAATGCGCAACCTAATTCATTCCGGTTTGCCTAGTTTTCCTTGTTCAAGGAGGAAGAAACTCATCCGGATCATTATGATGCCTTTGTGATCGATGCTAGTGATGAATCATAATGTCCACTTCTTCTTCTGATCATCTCATGTATCCGCAGATCAAGCTATTTTAATTTGGATCCATACTGGGCCAATCTTGTGAGAAACCTATTTTACCGGAAGACTTGTTTAACCAGACCAATTCTGAAGGAATTAAACTTTTTAAATTTTCTTGCGGATCTCTCAAATCTTTACCTGACTTTCTTTAGATGTTTCTCTAGAAACCATTTGATCCGTAGCTTCTCATGTGCCAATTTCAGGCACCAATTGACTGGTTGGGGGAACAAGGTTTTCTTTGTCTCCCCCTGAGCCAGAGCTCATCTCTTAATTTCTGGAAGGAATATCAGCACCAGAGTCTGGTGCGGATCCAACCTCTACATTCTCTATACTTTTCTTCACCCAAATCTTGTTCATATCATGTTTAATTTCTTCTACATTCACCTTTTGTTTACCCTTATCTTGATTCTGATTATGATATACCGGACCTCTTTTGTCCTGATTCTTGCTTCTACAAAACTTTGCACTATGACCGGATCTATTACAGATTTGGCAAACAACATTTCTTTGCATATTTGACTGATATCCTCTTGATCTGCATTGATTAGCCATATGACCTATTCTATTGCATGCAAAGCACCTACCATTGAATGATTTGTTCATTTGCATATTTCTGCATTCATGAGATTTGTGACCATACCTTTTGTAGTTAAAGCATTGTCTGGAGAAGGATGAATTGTTCTGACTCATTCTCTTTCTGCACTAATTAGATTTATGACCAAAGTTATTGCAGTTGTGGCAGTATCCATTGAAGGATGGATATCTTTGAGCATTAGGTTGTCTTACCGAAGGTCTTCTAGGCCTATTCCTTGGATTTTCTGATCCAAAATTCTTCTGACCGGATCCGGAGTTTTCTCCTTTCTCATATCCCAAACCACACTTGTCATCTACCTTCTTTTGACTTTCAAGAAGAACTTCAAGTTGAGCAGAACTTATCTTGAATTTCTCTTTATATTCATTTGTTGTTTGAAGATCCCTTTTGAGAGAGACAATTTGATCCTCAAGTTTTTCTTCATTATTTTTAGCATCTTCAAGATTAGATTCAAGATGTCTGATAATTCTATCCATCTGGTGGCAATCTTTTGATTTTTCCTTGAGAGATTGTCTTAGATTATCTTCAGTTTTTCTTTTCTCTTCAATTTCTTGGGTAAACTTTATAACTCTTGATTCCATTTCATGTCTTACCATAATGATTTCTTTTGATAACTTTTCACATAACTTGGTTTTCTCATTCATCTCTTCATTTGCATCATTTGCTTCACCTTGTCTTGCCAATTGCTGAAGTAGCTCCTTTCTCTTTTTCATAGAGAGACTTAATTTGTCTTTTAGTTCTCTCATGAAATCATCAGCCTGCTTGAGTCTTTCCTTTAATTCATTGACTTTAGAGTTTGACTATTCAAGATCATCAAGGGCAATCTTGAGTTGCTCCCTTAAACCATATGCATCCATCTGGATTCCCAGATCTTCCTCAAGCTGTTAGACTCTGTTAGGAGGAACTTGGCTCTGATACCAATTGTTGATAACTGAGAGGGGGGGTGAATCAATTATCCTAATTATTTCTGCTTTCTGAACTTTATTAATAATCAATGTAACATTAATCCAAATGAGCAAACATAATCATGAAAAGGAAATACACATGACACAGTATTTTGACGTGGAAACCCTGTTAAGGGAGAAAACCACAGGGTGATTAACCCAAGATTGTATTCTCTGTTAGAAGAATGGAAATACAAAATGGCACTTGCCAATTAGGGCTCACTGCCCGAGCAGACTGCTCACAAAAAGGCACACTACCTACAAGAGACACACTGTCTATAAAAAGAGTGTTATACAATACTTTGAACTGATTGGAAGCATCTACATATGCTAGAGTTCAGTTCTGGTTAGGATCAGTACACTGATCTGCTGCACTTCATCTTTCCTCTTCTCTTATGCTGCTTTCCTTTCACATACCGGACCTTCCTTACTACTTATGTTCTGCTCTTCTGCTTTTAATCGCACATCATCAACAACCACGACACATCTCACAACTAAATCCATCTTGTATATATATCCGCACAAGTGATTTCATCACCTTTCAAGTTGGCATCCGGAATAGTCAACCTTTTCACAAACTCTGATCTGTTGGCTGAATCCTTGCACATCAAGTAATACGGATCAAGCATATACTTGTGGAAGTCATCAATCATGTCAGCAAAACAAAACTTATGCCTTAAGAGCCTCTTCCATCATCAATAACACATTCAGAATAATGTCTAATGTTCTGCCAGTCAGTTCTTCCTCTGTCACACTGCCAATCAGGAACCTGATACTCAAGTGATCATATCTTTTTCTTCATCTATCACTGGAGGCTAAATCCTTGGAATCTATCACTCAAGGTAGTTCTCTTGACTTCCCCAAAACTGCACTTCACCAAGATACTTCCTCTGAGAGATCCGGACCTGTCTGTCGGACCTCGCCACATGCTCTGTTCTTGTTTACCGGACCACAACATTCTTCACTCTGACTTCTGGTAGAGACATATCATGTCCTACGGATGTGTGGGATGAACTTTGTTGCCATCAATGACAACAATTATGAGTCCATATAGTGTCTCTTGCTAACAATGGTAACTATGGGCAAGGGCTTTAATCAGTTCAACATCAACGAAGATGTTGGGAACAATCAATTTAGCCAAATCTAGAGCGCATGGGTTTGATGCTGGTTCCTGGTCATTCCTTTTTATATAAAAGTACCAGTAGATGTTCCATCCTGACAACGATATATAGGGGTCCCTACAGCCTTGAGCTAAGTCTCTAAAAACCTTTTTAGAATGTTTATCAATTAAGCCAGGCAACAATGAAAGCAAAGAGGATTGCAATGAAGATTTACTAGTTTTGGCTTCATCCTTCTTAGCTTCTACCTCAGTCTTTTTAGGTGCCATTTTATGAAATTCACAAGAAATGATGAGCATAGATTACCTGGAAAAATCACCTTGAAGAATTCTCTTTACTCCCGCGGCTTGAGCTCCTGTGTAACTTGTCTTTCGCTACTATGAGTGAGAAATCTTAATTTGTTTCGTGTATTTCAAGACGCATTTACTTCTGGTTCATAAATTCATACGATTCAAATCTTTGTGTTGAGCTTCAATCTTTATATTTTGATGTTGATGTGATTATTATATTTTAAATAACCCAACGGCTTGGTTACCATTCTACTGTGGGCTATGTTTTGGCCCCTCGAGGTATAGCGGTATAGTGTGTAGTATATAGTATTAACTATTCTCATTGTCAAATCTTCGTGTTGATCTTCAATCTTCATATTTTGATGTTGGTGTGATTAGTATGCTTTAAATAACCCAACGACTTGGTTACTGTTCTACCGCAGGCTATGTTTTGGCCCCCCGAGGTATAGCGGTATAGTGAGTATTAACTATTCTCACCGTCATATCGTGAGCCTTTTGAGAATGTTTTGCGGTAAGGAGGTATGATGTGGGTATTATGAAGGCTAGCCAATGTGATAGCGGTATCATGGTAAAAGGCAAAGATGACTTTATGAATGGTAATAACATGATTTATTATGGAAAAATAAGAGGAGTTATGGATACACAAATAAAACACTCAGAGCTTTTATGAAAATTCTGGTTCCAACAGATCCATTCACCATACCTTTATCACTTTGTCAATTGATAAAGTGTTAATTTTTTATTTTATTTTTCTACAAAATGTCATAAATGATAAAAACAAAAAAGTTCCCTTTACCTTTATCACTTTGACAATTTTAAACTGTTAATTTTTTATTTTCTTTTTCTACTTGATAACTTAGTATTATTTATCTAGTGATTACCAATCAAAACAAAGTATTATTTTTCATGTTGAACGAATTTTAATTTTTACTAGGTTTACATGAGAAATTTTTTGAGAAATATTATTTTGAATAAAACAAACACTTATTAAACAAATAATATTTATTTTAATGTTAAACAAATAATATTTTTTCTTTAAATCTATGCAAATATTATAACAAAATTGTAATATTTATATTAATATAATATTCATTTTAATGTGATTATTTAATTTTAATTCATTATATATATTATTTATAAATTTGATATTTTAAATATTAATGAAATAATATAATTAATTATATATCAATAAAAGAATGTATATTAAATTATTGGCTATACAAAATAGTAGAATTATCATGTGATAGATATTATAAAAGTTCATATATCAAATACATACTTATAAAAATGATTATGAGCTATCTTAGTATGTATTTACATGCCTTATGTGCATAATATTAGATATAAGTTGTAGAACATAAATCTATTGTACCCTCACCTAATTATTTGTAAAATAATTATATGATTAAATATGCATTTGTTTCTATAGCGTATTATATAAAAATCAATAAGAGATTCAATTAATTTACTACATTTATCCAACTACATTTGTTCATCTCAATATGTAATCAAATAAAATTTACTAATATAAGTGAAAGAAGACAATAGTTAATGTGATGAAATTTCAATAAGAAGTTAGTGGATTAAATAACTTATAAATTAATAGATAATAAAAAAAATCTAACAAATACTATAATTTCTTCATAAAGTTTTCAACCTGCCCATTGAACCTATGGGTCCAATTGCTAGTTTGTAAAATTGTAAGCAAAAGGTTTTCATTATAGTATAAGCAAATTACAAGCATCCACATCATCCAAATTACAAGCATCATCATCATCATCATCATTATCAAATCATTTGTATTTTTTTTCAATCACTTTGGAGACAGTACAACAACATATAAACATGAAAATTAACATGAAAATTAACACAACAGTTGAACATTGAAAAAAGGTTACCATTTAAGTGCAGTCTTCTCCATAATACTGCTTCATAATATATATATTAATTGCAAAGTTTTTGGAACATGAAAGTGGATGAGTGGGATGCGTGCAATCTATCTTCTTACTAAGTCCCCTAAAATGCTTCAGAAAGAACTACTACTCTCCTTTTTCTCTCTCGGGTTTTGGTATCTCTTATATGCGAGAGGCAACAGGCTACAGACCCGTTACAAAAAGACATGACTTTTGATAACTAATTATAACATGGAAGGCAAATGGATTAGGCAGATACTATATAATTGATATATTTAGTTTTAAATAACTTAATAGTATTGTCTGGAGACAGTATGACAGCCTTCAATTATAGACTCTTCTTATCTATCTAATTGATATTTCCCAATTACTGTAATCTATTTAAAAGGATTTTAATTCCTACTTGAAGAAACCAATTAAGCAAATTCACAGGAACAACAAATGTGTTTTATGAATTTAATATTCTGCTTGGAATAAATTCAAATAATAAGGAACACCAACTTAGAGACAGTCAAATAATTGCTTAACTTAACAAACAGTTGATACCAATATAGAACCACCGAATCAGAGATTTTCAATTGATTTCTTCAAAATATTGTTTGCAACATGGTCTTTAAATGAAATTTCTTCTGCTATCTACTTATATCTCCTATTCTAATAGATGATCTCCTCATGATAATAAAATGGCCTTGGGTTCCCTTATATATATGGGAAGCAAACAAGCTTCATGCTAGTTACAATGGGTCATGTCTTTTTGTAATTAACAATATTAAGAAAACAAATAAATTTCTAATTTTAGAAAACACCAATCTGTTAATCTGTGAATAGAAGCCCATGACCATGCAAGGCCTGAGCAAGGCTTTCTATTTTTCCATAAGGTGCTTCATTTGTCTGCTAGCTAATTTACTCCCTCTGAAGATTTCATCGCGGCGTTAGTCGTATCAATTGCTTTGCACAGGAATAGATTAATTTTAGATAAATGTTTAATATACTCCTATTTTGCATATGTGTCAACATTAAGGGCTATCCCTTTCATGTCATGCTCCATGTTCATCATTTTCTCAAGATACTTGTGAATATTCTACATGATCATATCTTCATTATTGATTTCTTGTAAAGCAGTATTTAGAACTATGGATACATCTTCCTTCCACTCTTCATATTTTTGCGGTTCTCCAGTATCATCATGAATTGAGGGAGTGATATAAAAAGAATTCAACTCCTTATTTATTTTATTATGATACTTTTCATGCATCTTGACCAACTTATCATACATCTGCAATCCTTGTTCTGCTAAAAGTTTTTTGTCTGAAAGTTCCTCCTTCCTTTCCATCATCCTCTCTTGCAATCTTTTGTTTTCTATAATGGTTGAATATGTTTGTTGGAATGATTTACAATAGGTATCTTCACATTCCCACATCTTTTTGAACCTTTCTTTTATTATTTCAGAGGCCATGGTGTATTTGAGGGTCTTTACTTCCCTTTCTAGCTTCTCACATTTTTTCTGGGATTTAGCATGGCATTCTTTCCAATAGATTACATCTGTTAATGCCTCTATCATTTCTTTGTCTTTCTGGATCCATGGGCAATGTACCTCAAATGCAGAAGAAGAAGCTCTTTCCTTGTGGTATATTAATTCTTTCTTTAGCTTGTCATTTTCTTTGATTAATTTCTCAATCCGGGCCTTAGTGAACTTTGCTACATTAACATTTAGTTCAACAGTTTCCAAGGGATCTATGTCTCCTATCCTTTTGACCAAGAGGTGACCAAACATTTGATTTGGGTCACTGGTTATTATTGGTCTCTTATCTTGGGGATAAAAAGACCAAATCAATAAAGTGGCTTCATCTGCATTATACCCCGACCCTGAGTATACTTTGTCACTTGCTTCCTCTGTCAAACTTAGTGTTTTATCTTCCCTCCTCCTAAACGTGTCAAATACAATGGCAGAGCTCATATCCCAACCTGGCACAAGCAATACCTTGGCTTCTTGGAGTAGTTGTCTTCCTCTTTCTAGAGGAATAGACTCCATTTCTCTGTCAATCTCTTTTTTCAATTCATCGAAGGTGGCAGTTTCTTGCTCAGGGGTAGTATCTTTCATTTTTTGCCTCGTTTTATTTCCTTGATATTCATATACAAAAGATTTAAATTCAAGAGTCTTAATAAATTCATCATCAGAGACAAACTTCTGAGCAGCCATAACTCTGATGTCATCAGACAGATCCTCAGAAGTCTCAAATTTTACATGGTTCAATTCTGTAGGAAGCTCATAATGTGGAAAAACATGAGCACTTATTGGTTGAATTTGTTCAATCTCATCATCACTCACTTCTTCATCTATATCTATATCTATAGAAAATGATACTTTAGGGGTTGGATGTGAAGGTATGTGAGTCAGAGGCTACACCTCTTGAGCTTGTGTCCCAGAGTATTGTATGTAAGCTATATCAAAAGCAATTAAAGGCACACCCTCAATTATCTCATTTGCATGAGAAATGAGCTGCTCAACTCTTGATAGTGGGTCTTCAATTTCAGAAAAGGCTCTTGAGTATGAAGGAACATTCTTGAATTTCCAATCCTTTGCAAGTAGAATTTTATTAAATATAGCCATTCTATCTTCAGTAGAGGCTTCGTCTTGATTTCTAATTATATCTACTTCTGAAAAAAGATGTTCATAACCAGATAGACCTTGTGAGACCTTGGCTCTGTGAATAAAACCCTTTGTATCAAAACCTTTTCTTTCATCTCCTATTGGGAGATCATATTGTGCTAGTTTGGCATTGACTTCTTCATAACCCTCATTCATGACTATTGTGAATTCCCCAAAGTAGAAAGTGCTGGGCATGAATGATTGTTTGTTGTTCCTCTTTACATGAATAGCATCAGATTTAGCCAATTGTCTCACAATTTCTAAGTATGCAATTTTGTCTGGGACAACCCTAGGCAATAGATAAGGGGAACCCTCAAATCCATAGACTCGTATCATGGTGTAGTTTGAAAAGGCATACCAATCTCCCTAGTTATGATCCACCTTAGTCTTTGGATCATTTTCCTTTGGCCTAAGAAACCTTTGTATCTTGGGAGAGAGGCTATAGTCATGAGAATGTCCCAATAGTTGCATTAGAGGCTTCACAAAATATTCTTCAAAACAAAAATAATGAGATCTGTCAAAACAACAATCCCATAGTGAAGTCCATATTTGCATTGGTTTTGGGTCCCCATTGTCAAACGAGTCCCAAACTTTCATCTTTGAACTCCACCATGCTCTACCATGCCCTTCATGCAAAAGCAAATGCATTAACAAATAGTAGTGTTTGAAATTAATCTTATCACTATTATGTTTGATTTTCTCCAATCCATGGTTCAGAGAATTAGCTATGTAACTTGCATAATCAAAAGGCCTTGTTCCCTTTGTTTGAATATCTGCGGCTAACACCATAGGTGCAATTGACATTTGTGGGGGAACCTTGAGACCTAAGACTTGACCAACATCATAATAAGTGTAACGAAAGTATTCCTCAAATAATTCTTCAGAAAATGGAGGGTTCTCAGCATTGGAAAATTTCCTCATCTGACCCTTGTCATCTTTTAGCCTATGTAAAGCTAACTTGCCTCTCTTATAACTGGTGTCCATATGCCTATACTCCAGCAATAGGTCTCTGACTGTAATGGGCGTGTCAAAGCCACATTCCAATTGAAAAACATTCACAATGAGATCCTTGGAAAGCACTAGTATATTGTCACCAGTGTGATCTAATAGTTCTTGTTTTCAGGTCATATTTGCTAGCTAAGGCTTTAATCAAACCCACATTGATAAAGACATTAGACACTATTAGCCTTGCTAAATTTAACCTCCAAGGGTTGCAAACAGGATCATACCTATATTATTTCTTGAAATGATACAAAAACAATTGATACCCTCTAAGAGGGGTCCAAACATCTCCTAACTCCTTATAGTCATCTATCAATTTATCTATGGAGGGATTAGTCTGGGCACTTCTTTTTGGTCTTGGCCCAGACCCTGGACACTAGTCAATTAAATCTTGATTCAGTGATCTTTTCTCAACCTTTTGCTTTTTGACTATGTTTCTCTAGATTATCTTCCATAATACAGACTCCAAAGCTCCCAGACAATATAAATTTATAATCAAGACCGATATACTTACTTGAAATATAGTTCTGGTTGGCCTTTTTCTGCTCCTTGCTTTGTGAGAGATCAAAACTCCTTTCTCCTTCTTTCTTTAGCCAAATCTTATAGGAGTGGAATAACTTATTTCAATCTCAGTATGGTAATATTTATTTTCATTTTTTTTATTATCACTTGGTATGACACTGGTTTGGTTCTGGTTGGCCTTTTTCTGCTCCTCGCTTTGCGAGAGATCAAAACTCCTTTCTCCTTCTTTCTTCATCCAAATCTTACAGGAGTGGAATAACTTATTTCAATCTCAGCTCATAAATGCACCATCGATGTGTATCTTTCCATCGGGTTGGTTTATTAATTGCAAATACTCGAGTGATGTATTGGAATGTCACATCAATCTTGTCTAACAATCATTACCATATCCATGAGGCTTTGTTTTATATTCCACCGAAGTCCACCTTCCATCGATAAATTTCCCTTTCTTGGTCCATTGGCGAGGTTCCATATGAAGTTGCCCTGATGTACCCTAGCCTAGCCGATGTTCTTCATATCCTCAATGTTTTATTTTATTTTGAGCTATCGGTGGAACTTCATCCTTAGTTCCACTGATCCTTACATGCTACAATGATGCTTTTGTCTTTGTTAGTTTTATCGGCATGTCAGGGGAACTCGTATATAAGTTCTGCCGAAGTTGACATGTTCCGGCAATAAGCTAACTCCTGTCGAGTTCATTGGCTCATCGGTGAGGGTGTGATATGTATTCCACCAAAATCCACATGTTACGACATTATAACCTTCTTCTACCAACCTTATTGGCCTATCGGTGGATCCATGATGTGGTTTCCACTGATGTCTACATGTTATCCCGATAAGCTCATTTTATTCCATTTTGTTAGTCTATCAATGGGATGACCTCAAAGGTTACCCTGATAGATCATTGTTTTGCCGATATAGTGATACTATGTCTTTATCGGGCCATCGGTATAGCAAAGTGAAAGGTTCGAACGATGGGGTCACATTGGGCCAATATGTTCTTAGGAAAGGCAAAGGGTACAATTCATGGAATGGATATACAAGACCTAGGTTAATTATGGATTTTGTAACACAATTGATTACTATTATGAGATTAAAGGTATAATGTTCTAATCTTGGTTGAAAAGGGGATGGATAGAAGTACAGAAAAATTAAGAAATTTTCCTATCCCAACAGGGTTTAGGGTTTAGGGTTGAGGGTTTAGGTGTTTTATTACTTTTGTTTTGCTTGTGGGATGGAATGTTTTGACACTTTTGAGCAGAATAGGAATTTGAGATGGGAGTAGATGGTTGGGATTTTTTAGAGGTAGATGCCTCATTTAACTTGATTTATTGTTGCTTAAGTACCCATACCATTTTGGTTTTGGAATTTACTTGTGGAGGTATGGGATTGGATAACTTTTTGGATTGATTTTTCTTTGACTCTTTGTTTTTATGTCCTAAGGCATGAGGACCCTTAGGATGTTTGGCTTTATCAATAGAGGCATCTAATTTTGCATTTCTGGATCCCTTGAGGATGGTGGAATGAGTGGAAGCTTTAAGTTTAGCTTTAAGATTAGGGTTGAGGGTTGAGGGATTAGAGTTTAAGGTATAGTGTTGAGGGTTGAGGGTTGAGGGTTTAGGTTTTAGGGATTACGATTTAGAGTTGAGGGATTAGGGTTTAAGGCATAGTACTGTTTAGGTTTGAGGGTTTAGGGATAGGGTTTAGGATTTAAGGTTCAAGTCTTGAGGGTTGAGGCTTTAGGGATAGGGTTTAAGGTTTAGAGATAAGGGATTAGGGTTTAGGGTTGAGGGATTAGGGTTTAGTGTTGAGGGATTAGAGTTTAAGGTATAGTGTTTAGGGTTGAGGGTTTAAGGATAGGGTTTAGGGTTTAATATTTAAGGGTTGAGACTTCGGGCTTTAGGGATAGCATTTACGGTTGAGGGATTAGGGTTTAGGGTGGAGGGATTAGGGTTTAAGGTATAGTTTTTAGGGTTGAGGGTTGAAGGTTGCATTACGCTACAATGAAAGCTTATAGTCCCATTAGAGAACGATGTCCTTGCACATGGACCATGTCGAGTGCCCTCATTGATGTTGGTAAGGGATACATGGAAGGCAAATGGATTAGGAAGATAGTGGATTATGACGTGGATTCTAGAGGGGAGAAAAGTGGATTATGATGTGGATTATGTAGGGAAAATAGTGGATTATGATGTGGATTATGTCAGACTTATGCCAAAGCATGGACCATAGGGATGGTATGTGGAGGGTATGTAGGATAGTGGATGAATGATGGTAGATTTATTACGGAATGGAAGGGAACCATAACCAATGGTTGCACACATCCCCATAAACATTGAAGCTTGTGATGTGGAGGTGGTGTAGGGTGCAATGGAGATGTTTTCTTAGGAGATGGATGATGAAGGGCTTTAGGAACCCACATAGACTTAGGCATTTTATTACTTTTGTTTTGCTTGTGGGATGGAATATTTTGACACTTTTGAGTGAAATGGGAATTTGAGATGGGAGTAGATGGTTGGGATTTTTAGAGGTAGATGCCTCATTTAACTTGATTTATTGTTGCTTAGGTACCCATACCATTTTGGTTTTGGACTTTGCTTGTGGAGGTATGGGCTTAGATAACTTTTTGGATTGATTTTTCTTTGACTCTTTGTTTTTATGTCCTGAGGCATGAGGACCCTTAGGATGTTTGGCTTTATTAGTAGAGGCATCTAATTTTGCATTTTTGGATCCCTTGAGGATGGTGGAATAAGTGGAAGCTTTAAGTTTAGCTTTAAGATTAGGGTTGAGGGATTAGGGTTTAAGGTATAGTGTTGAGGGTTGAGGGTTTAGGGTTAAGGGTTTAGGGATTATGGTTTAGAGTTGATGGATTAGGGTTTAAGGCATAGTATTGTTTAGGGTTGAGGGTTTAGGAATAGGGTTTAGGATTTAAGGTTCAAGTGTTGAGGGTTGAGGCTTTAGGGATAGGGTTTAAGGTTTAGTGATAAGGGATTAGGGTTTAGTGTTGAGGGATTAGAGTTTAAGGTATAGTATTTAGTGTTGAGGGTTTAGGGTTTAGTGTTGAGGGATTAGAGTTTAAGGTATAGTGTTTAGGGTTGAGGCTTCAGGCTTTAGGAATAGCATTTACGGCTGAGGGATTAGGGTTTAGGGTGGAGGGATTAGGGTTTAAGGTATAGTTTTTAGGGTTGAGGGTTGAAGGTTGTGTTATGCTGCAATGAAAGGTTATAGTCCCATTAGAGAATGATGTCCTCGCACATGGACCATGTCGAGTGCCCTCATCGATCTTAGTAAGGGATACATGGAAGGCAAATGGATTAGGCAGATATTGGATTATGATGTGAATTCTAGAGGGGAGAAAAGTGGATTATGATGTGGATTATGTAGCAAAAATAATGGATTATGATGTGGATTATGTCAGACTTATGCCAAAGCATGGACCATAGGGATGGTATGTGGAGGGTATATAGGATAGTGGATGAATGATGGTAGATTTATTACGAAATGGAAGGGAACTATAACCAATGGGTTGCACACATCCCCATAAATGTTGAAGCTTGTGATGCGGAGGTGGTGTAGGGTGCAATGGAGATGTTTACTTAGGAGATGGATGATGGAGGCCTTTAGGAACCCACAGACTTAGGTGTTTTATTACTTTTGTTTTGCTTGTGGGATGGAATGTTTTGACACTTTTGAGTGGAATGGGAATTTGAGATGGGAGTAGATGGTTGGGATTTTTTAGAGGTAGATGCATCATTTAATTTGATTTCTTATTGCTTAGGTACCCATACCATTTTGGTTTTGGACTTTGCTTGTGGAGATATGGGCTTGAATAACTTTTTGGATTGATTTTTCTTTTACTCTTTGTTTTTATGTCCTGAGGCATGAGGACCCTTAGGATGTTTGGCTTTATCAGTAGAGGCATCTAATTTTGGATTTTTGGATCCCTTGAGGATGGTGGAATGAGTGGAAGCTTTAAGTTTAGCTTTAAGATTATTGCTGAGGGTCGAGGGATTAGGGTTTAAGGTATAGTGTTGAGGGTTTAGGGTTTAGGGTTTAAGGTATAGTGTTGAGGGTTTAGGGTTTAAGGTATAGGGTTGAGGGAAGGTATAAGTGCTTGAAGTTTCCATTTGAGGTACGAGTGCATGCTGTACATCATAGTCAGTATCGCCCTGTTGCTTGAAATGGACACTTTTCACTTGACTACTTCTAGCCACAAACTATAGGAGTCGCTCAAGAGAGAGATGGTTTATTCTTCTTATCATATAAAAAATTTAAAGCAAAGAAGATAACAAAGTTATCACTTAGCAATATTCCCCCTAGTGATGTTACTGAACCTCCTTGATCTTCTGAGGCTCCAACTGTAATTCCTCCTATCCCATAAGTAGTGAAAGAAGCTAAGCCCAAATCAAAGGTTCTTCCCCATCCCTAAGCATCTGGTAGATATGCCAAGGTTCCCCCTCTGCCATCCCTTCAAGGACAACGAGGCAGCTTTCATGCACAAAATAGACCTCCTCGCAACCGTAATATAGCTTTTGTTCCACCTACCTCCACAGAGACTAGTGGTGATTAATCAGTTGCATGAGTTTTATTTCTCGAGGTTTCTCAACCGCTTGAGGATGCTCCTATACTTCCACCTATTTCTTCTAATGTTCCTAAAACAAAGGAAGAAAAAGGAACCCATATTGGAAGATGCTACGATTCCCCTTAAGAACATCATGAATAAGGCTAAGAGAAATAAGATCATGAGAGAAAGAAAGAAGCATTATCATGCTATGGCTCACCTTGCTACAGGAGAGGAGAATCTCCCTCCTCGCAAGCATTTATCACCGACAAACACCAAAGAGACAACTGCTATTCTTGTGTCTCTTGCAAACAAAGAAAGAGCTTCATATGTTGCTATGGAGCCTATTGTACTACATTCCAATAGCAAGTCTGAAGATAATATAGGTATGGCTATTGTTCCTTATACATCATGTTCTATAGTTCCTCTTGCATCTTGTCCTCCTTTTCAAACAAATGATGAACTAGATTGGGAGGAGGATGACTTGCTTTAGGTTGACTCACACTTGAGGTACCTTATTTTCTTTGTTATGCATGCATGTGATTGTGTTTCCCTCATGATGTGTTGTTTGATGCTTTATTTGTAGTTTGTGTTGTTATTATTGTTGTTGTTATGTTCTCTTTGGATGACCCTTGACACCCTTGTAGGTGCAAGGATACAAAGGGACCGAAACCCATTGTGACATTCTCACTATTTGAATCACCATTCTTCTATCTGTCATAATTGTTTTTATTGTTGTGTCCTTTAGGGATGATGCAAGGTGTAGAATGTTTTGGAATTCTCCCTTGTTGACCCAAGGAATGTTTACTTTAATTTCATGTGCTACTTCTTCCTTTGTTTTTGTAGTTCTACCAGCTAGCGGATGATGACAATTCCATATATATATATATATATGGTCTTGAGACTTCTCCTATTACACAACCATTCCTATAATGATGCCAATTAGGTAGATTCCTTTGTATAAATTGTTACTTCTTTTATGTTTTGATTTTATGTGGCACCTTGCTGCTATGGTCGACATCATACCATGACTATACAAGCCATTGTGTATCATGTTTGTTGCATCACCTTAGATTGCCTTTTGTGGGGACAACCCCTTAGTGTGATGTAGTTCTTTAGAAACACATATCTTATGGGCATGTGCTTCTGAAAAGCTATCGTGCCTATTTTGTGATTTGTTCTACCTTAAAGAAATTGCTCCCTGATAGGAGTTGGCAATCACTTTAAGGTGGGGGCATGCATTGTGCTATGCTATCTTTTGATGGCATATTTTCTTGTTGGTAGGGAACTCACCTAGTGATTCGGTAGTCCTCACTAGCCTGTGATGCTTTCTCTTGAGTCCATTAGCCACCTAGTGCAACGTAGTTGGCTAGCCCGTGCACTTCATGTGACTTAGTGTGGTCACCTAGTAATTTAGTGGTCCTTACTAGTGTGTGGTCCACGATGGCACTTCTTTCCACATGACCCCTAGTGATAGAGAAAGCTAGTGTTAGAGTCATGTGCCTTGTGTGTTTGTTCTACGTGTATTCTTATGTTTGCTCATGATTAGGAAAAAGATTGGAAGAGATGAAGGGTGGAGATTTTCTTCTCTAGAGGGTGGAGATTGGAAAGATACCTTTTGGAACCTTGTGCAAGTTGACTTGGATTATTTTAATTAAAGTGGTGGAGGAATGTACAAATGATTAATTAGTTGATTAAACTTCATTTATTTATCCAACTAATGATGAGGATGGTTTGGAGATTAAATAAATACATATGGAAGAATGTTTTTGATTGATTAGGTAAAATAGGTTTTGGAGGGGCCTTGAAACCATTTATAAACAATAAAAGATCTACGGAACCAAAAAAACATTCACAAATTGTGAACCCAAACAACAATAAAAGAGAATAAAACACCAGACCCAACACCAACAAAAAAGGAAAACACAAATCACACTAGCTTACATCTGTTTAAGGATTGAATAGCTACCTCCATCTCCTACTGATAGAAGTTTTCATGGAGTTGTACAAAATCTTGGAGGTCCTTCTTTTCCTCCTCAAACATTTTCTTTTTACTGCTCCTTGTTCTTGTACTTGGACTAGCCTTAATATTCTTGTCAACATTAGCAATTTTATCTTCCACACACATTGTATCTCAGGGTCTTCCTAAAACTCCTTAAGTTTCTTAGTTAAGATATTGATACCCTTAGCACTATTCTGGATAGTGCATTTTATTACCTGGATAACTCTATTTAGGTTGTCCTTTATGGAGATTAACTCCTCAAGATTAGTCAATCATCTATTATGATCATCCTTCCACTTTTCCAACCCCACCAGAATGACTACACTATTTTTTTCATTTAAAATAAATGCTTATCCAATTTATTAACCTTGGGAATATCTTCCCATCCCTAAAAAATATTACTCTCATCCTCCCTCTGAACTTGAACCTACCCACCTAGCTTCTTCTCCATGATAGCTAATTTCAAATCTAGGAGGTTGATTTCTATGAAGAACCTCTTCATCAAAGAGTGTTGTGTATCAACTACGTCCTAGACCATTCCCAAAATATCAAACACCTCCTTCCTTGAAGAGGAATTCACTACTAGAACTGAAAAGTATTTGGTGATACTTAGTGACGGATCCTGAATCCTTGAAAAGGGGGCCCCACCGAGGGTTTTGGGATAATTGATTTCCCTTTTCTTAGCACCCTCTACTCCTTGACCTAAACATTCTCATGACATATCTCATTATCATCCTTCTCATCCACCTCTTACTCATCCTCTGTGTCTTCATACACCACATTTTTTCTTTCTTGTTTATTTTCCTCACCAACAAGGGCTTGGACTTGGGTTTTTCCATCAACCTTTTTCTCTTTCTCCCTCTAGGGGCTTCAAACTTCTCAGAATCCTAGCACTCCTAATCCTCTAGATACCTAAATTCCCTAGGGGATGGATCCTCAAGGCTAGAATCATACATACCCCTATTCTCATCTTCCTCATGGGATTTCTTCAAGAAGTGCACATAATTATTGGATGACATGTTTGAATAATCAACCACTTTGAATATTCTCTCCTCTCTTGATTTTACACTTAAGTTAGGGCTCTTAGGGCTCAACCTTTAGGCTTTCATATATTTGGCAATTAGGAAAATCAACCCCTAGTGAAGAGGGGTCATGCCCAAGGCTTTTTTGTAATCATTTATAGAATTTTCAAAGGAATAATGAGGATAAAAAGGAAAGGATACCCTCATTTTATGCTTGATGTGATTTAACAAAATGAAATGATACCTGTAAATAAATTTGAATCTTCCTTCTAGAGACACATACCTTGTAATGCAGCATGCCACTTTGCCCCAAAGTGGCTTTAGTGAGCTTCTTACCTACTAAAAATGCAATTTCACAAGTTTCTCTTTTTCCCCATGCTTAAGGAAAGTTTCTAGGGATTCCTCCCTAACCCTTATATCTTTAAACACATTGATCCACTTCGTAGATAAACCCATCACATGAGAAACCAACTCCTTTGTTATGAGACACTCCATTCCAATAATTGAAACTCTTTTGTCTTTCTAGCCCTTGGCAAAAGCTTTGGCCATTGTAGAGTCATGTCCCTTAAATTTTTCTAAATACGGTGTTCGACCTCCTTTAGATAAAATCCTCTATACTTTTTCATTTTTGCAGACCCCATTATAGCTAGAGGGCTCTACTCAGTTTTGGTAACCTCCCATGGTGAAATTCTTCTTTTTGTTTGCTACAATGTCCCACATGATCTTGCCACTATTCTCAGAAAATGACATTAACCTTAAATACCAACTATAGAATTTGCTAGAAGGCTTTGGTTTAATAGGATCATTAGATGATGTAAACCTCATTCATCTAATTTCAAAAATCTTTCCCCATAGTGGAATAAGGTTGTTTAATTAAATAAATGTGGTTTATTTAATTAATGCTTAGAAGAATGATCAAGTTGATTAATTATATAAATATGATTTATTTAATTAATGTTGGAAGGGGAAATGTGGGATGAATTTGATGTGATGATGGTATAAATGGAGGAATACATTTTCAAGTGTCTACATTTTTCCCCTCTTTGAGATGATGTTACATAATGTCATCTTAAAGAAAAATAAAATATAAATTTTTTTATAAATGGATACCCTAGTTGCTTGGAAGGGGAATAATGAAGAGGAATGAGGTAGGGATTCCCCCTCAAGAGGGCAAGTAGGGTTATTGGTCTTGGATGGGCTCTTGATAAGAGAAATATGAGGGTAAAAAATTTTAAAATATTGGGGGGAAATTCTATAAATAGGGGTTTGGGGAGGGGGGTAAAATTTTTATTTTTACATTGCCTTAGAAGAAAAGAGAGCATTAGATTTTGGAGAGAGAATCTAAGTAGAATGGAGCATGTACTAGTCAAGGAGCATTGCATCGAGTTGGTTCAAAATTATAGGCAACGGGTGGCCGATTAGCCTCAGGTGAGTTCACATTTTGTAAATTTGGGTGAGCATTAGAGCTAATAAATGTGGGTAGAAGCGTTAGAGTGTGGGTACACTAGGGCATGACCCGGCATATGTGCACCCACAAATAATGGATTTGTACATTAGGGTACCATATGCACTCAAAATAGTGCATACAAAAGTGAGGGTAGCACATGCACATGAATGGTGCATGTGCATTCAAAGATAATGTATATGCATGAATGGTGTGTACATGAATGTTTTAACTTATATGCCTAAATGGTGTATACAAGAGAGATGGTAGTGCATGCAAAAGGTTGTGTGGCATACATGTTGAATGGCATATACATGAGTGTGCGAAGCATATGCGTCAAATAATGTATATACATTGGTTAATGGTGTAAACACCTAAAATTGAACATCACCTAGACATCCCCTTGTTGACATCACCTTGTTTCACTTTGTGACACATTTATCCTAGTTCCCAAATTAATTAAATAAATTATCTTTATTTAATTAATTTAATTCATTTCCCCATCACCCAATTTAATTAAATAAATCATATTTATTTAATTAAATTAATCAAATCCATCACTTAGACTAATTAAATAAATCATATTTATTTAATTAATTAATCCATTATTCCCTATAGGCATAATTAATTAAATAAAGCCTATTTATTTAATTAATCTTGTCCTCACATGATCTCTCTTTCCAAAAAATTAGTTAAATAGTCTTTTTTAGATGAATAAACTGCAAACTTGGGGTCTGTTCCCATATATATTAAAGCTTAACTAAAAAAGTATAATAGAGTTTTTTCAACCAAACATTCAACCATCTACCCTATTCTCCTATGCAGGATTTGAAAAAAAATCCTTGATCTACTATATACTTCCTACTACCTCGTTCATACAAATATCTGTAATCACAATTTATACATTGACAGATTAATTAAATAATCTTATTATTTAATTAATTTCCTATTTTGTCCTTATCCTTATCCCAAAATTCAAACTAGCTTTTAATCCTAACCATCCAATTCAAACTGAACCTCTTAATCTCAACCATTCACATAAGGATTGCGCTAATCCTCCACCTCTTAATCCTAGCCATCCATCAAACCTCTTAATCCTAACCATCTTGTCCTATCAACCAAGTATCTATAAATCGATCCTCATCCAAGCCATTATCAACAAGTGTTTCAAAGTAATGTTATTCTGTTGGTTTAGTGAGCAATCAACATATCATCATTAAGAGCATATGCATTGGAGCTTGGGTGCACTCCATTCTGCTCTATCCAAGGAGAAAGAAGGGTTTAAGGTGAAGGTATTGTGTGTCACTTGCATTTACCTTCCTTTATCTACTTTTGATGTTTTCTTGTCTTCATTTTGGCACTCTCGGTGGGACCCACATCCCTTCATCTAAGCTTGTTTTGTAGGTTTTGTAAGCCTTTTATTGTAAGTTTAAGTTCATTTTTTTTAAGATCTGGGGGTGACCTATCATAGAAAGCATCATGGGCTAAAATAAACCTCACTATTGCGTCTGGGAGGCCCAATAACCCTAAGGATAGACATATAATTCGTCAAATTTGGTCACCAAATTTTTTTTGAATTATTTTTACTAACCCTCCTACTATAGATCCATACCATAGATACCCAGAAAATAGTACACAACTCAGCACCCACTGTAGGTTTGGAAAAATAAAGTTTTTATATCCAATAGGCTAAATTGAGTTTAATATGAAGTTTCTAAAGTTTAAATAGCAAATATTTTCATCATATTTAATCTGCAACCTTTTGTCTGTGGTTGGAAACTACCACATGCGTGGTTTCAAATTCCTCCCTACAATTTTTGTTGGCAAAACTGCCTTTCCTGTAGGGCTCCCTGCCCCACACAAAACCTTTTCTGGGTCTATGACTATCCTGAAATTGCTAAACTTTGGAGTGTTAGATCATAACAGATGTGCTAGTTGCTAGCAGCCTCACACACGTGGGTAATTTATTTTAGCCCTCAACCCTTGGTCATATGAATGACTAGAGGCTAGTAACTAGATGTCTATGTAGTCCTGAACTGCTCACCCTAACTGTTAGTCCTAGCCGCCACCTAAACCGCTCGCGAGCTGTCATCCCCTGCTTATTGGTAACCGCTAGCCGCATGTGGAGCATCCTCAATTCCTGCTAAACCTAATGCAACTAAGGCATGCATGTAACCCAATGGATGGACTCATCCTAAATCAAACAACTCAATGAGTGAAGACATGCTACATTTAATTTATCAAAACAAGGACGTGTTTCTTGGTATGATGTCGGTACTATATATACAACTAGAGAATTTTGGATGTTCAGTTGTGTATAGCTAATAAATTGAAATTACTGTAATGCTGGAAAAAGGAATTCGATACTTAAACAAGAAGGCTATTCTATAAGTTATGAAAGTAATCTATATAATTATTTTTCAACTACATTAGAATAATAACTGAAACAAAATCAACAAATCTAGTTCTAATATCTAAACCTGATCACATAAATCTAATACAAATAGGTGGTAGCCTACTGCAAGTGGGCCCTGACTTGAGTTGACTACTTCTTTTTATCAACTACTCAACTATACCAGTGCATTCACTTATTCACCATAGATCAAGAACAAGAATAATAGACAATCTAAAATAATACTCCGTTTATTGACTAAAATGATAATCTGCTACAATTATCAGAAAAATCTATCTTAGATACGCTGGGTGAGACAGATATATACACACTTTACAGTCTATGAATTAATGAGAAATAATAGCTAACTAATCCACTTCCCTTTGTGCAGGGAAGGATTCCTTAATCACAAAGATTCAAAGTAAAACTAGGAAATAAAAACTGAACAATTAGAGAGGATAATTCTAATTAGGATATTGGAACGAACAAACTCATCTAAGAAACATGGAA
Source organism: Cunninghamia lanceolata (assembly GCA_027924645.1). Lineage (NCBI taxonomy): Eukaryota > Viridiplantae > Streptophyta > Pinopsida > Cupressales > Cupressaceae > Cunninghamia > Cunninghamia lanceolata. The sequence goes on along the minus strand of BSBN01000467.1, from coordinate 1,506,357 downwards.
GTGTTTATTTTTTCTTAAACCAATATCAACATGTTTCAATTGAGAGTAATTACTTCCCCACTTATTACATATCCCTTCTTAACATCTTCGGATCTTATCTTAATCTATATGGAAGGAATAGGTAGCTACTAGACATCTTCCAGTGATTGCATGCTTTGCTACAGGAGGCAATCCTGTGGCTGTAGGAACTCTATGGCCTTTCCTACAATTTAGTTCTCTTGGTAGCTGTAGGAAGGAGATAGTCCTAGAGAAATCTACAATCACAAAGATCATTATAAACACACTTATTCACACTACATTATATATGAAAACAACTATTTTAACCATGCAACATCCATTAAAACATCATATAATCAATATAGTGCTTTATCCAAGTATTATATAAAGTCTTGGTTCAAAGAGGATGAAAGTATCTGTAGGAATGTATCTTAGAAACGGGAAAGACAGAGATTAAAAAGATAATTATATGGATCATCATCACCCCCTAACTTAAAGTGTTTCTTGTCCCCAAGCAACTATGTCCTGGAGTTATACATGAGGGCAATGTTTTTGCAGTCATAGGGGTCTACATGTCCTCCTTGTTTTTAGAAGAATGCTTTCTATCCTTCAATTTACTCCCATATGATTTTCTCATCTTCTACCTTATAGATTTTGCTACCACTCCAATGAGGAATTGGAAACCAAAGGATAGGTGGTTGGAAGGCAAGTGGCAACCATGTTAATGTTGATTTAAGGGCAAACAACTGAGAGGGGGGGTGAATCAGTTGTCACCAAAATCATGTTCTTAGATACTCAAAACTTTCTTATATTCCAACAGTATATCAAGGATTTAGTCATGATAGCATAATGCAATAAATCAAAAGTAGAAACATACACAACATAGATAACACCAAGATTTTAACATGGAAAACCTGGTTAAGGGAAAAACCACGGGGTGACTAACCCAAGATTGTATTCTCTATTAAAAGAATATGAAGAATAAAATGGCACTTGCCAATTAGGGCTCACTGCCCAAGCACACTTCTCACAAGAGGCCCACTGCCTACAGGAGACACATTGTCTACAGAAGAAAATAAGTATTACATACTTGAACTGGAAGTTAGCATCTTCACTATGCTTGAATCAGTTCCATTAAAGCTCAACACCTCTGCTCTGCTTTTTTCTCCTCTTCCTTACCACCTTTTCCTCATGACCACGAAGGATACTTTTGAATGACTTTGCAACTCTTATTTATACATGACATCGACTTTGGAATGATCAACAAAGTCGGCACAACATACACTTATTTTATTACAGAGCAATTACAAAAATACAACTTGAATTATTACAAAAACTTCATGCGCATTACTACACTGTTGGCCACACGTAGCTAAGACTTCAATCTTCTTCAAGGAACATGCCATACTTCGCAAAACACATTCAAGATCATCCGCAACATGTGCAAGACATCCGGTCGGCCAGAACTAGGAATAACATCATCACCCAAAGGTAAATCTTCAATTACAAGTTCAATCTTTAGTGCGGACCACCAACAAGAATTGGACAATCTAGAGACCCCCACAAGCTTGCTTGAATCACCAAAAACATCCACACCACTTCTGCTTACTGTAATCATTCGCATCTTCGTCTGGAACTTCAAGAACACAGCTGGTCATCACTGTCACATTAAAAGAATTGCTTGCGGACCTCCAAACCATGAACCAATTGAGTTGCCAATGTCTATTAAACTCCCAAACTTGCAACCAGATCTGCAGAACATGATATTGTATTTCCTGATCTCACCGGACCTATTTGTGCCACTCTGTCACCTTTGAACAACTGCCAAAACCAGTTTTACTCATATGGACATAACTTCTCCAAATCTTCATGCAGACCTCTGGAATCTTTTTTGGAGCACTTTCAGACACATATCTACAAACACTTTGATGCACATATTTTGATCTTCAACTGGCTGGGATCTTTGCTTCATAGAACTTCACTGTTCTTCTCTATTTCTGATAGGGCTAAGTTTCTCAATATCCTCAGCACACAACTCATCCAATTCTTGACATCAATGCAATAGGAGTATGTTGACATCAATGACAACACCAGTTAGGGCCATACTTGCAACAATTAATCCATTTGACCTGACCATATTGATATACCTATGCCCCTTGCTTATAGTTGCATGAAAGTTATACATAAAATGTCTCTTTCCTTCTTAACTCTACCGTAAGCTCCTGCCACCTCACTTTACTAAAGTCAAATGCTTCCATCCCTATATTCCTCAAGGTTTTCTGATATAGTGTATAAACAGTCTGCTGGTCATTATGAAGCTTTTTGGCACAGTTGGATCTTCTTGCATTTTAATCCATTCATCTACAACATAATTGGGGATTTTTGCTTCCCCTCTGATCTGCAAGGAAATGGACTTTTCTTGCTCCTTGTAATTTTGCATCTGTGTCCCCCTACTATGTTCATTATATATGAAAGAAATAAGTTCTTTAATCTACACATCCCCCACATAAAGGACTGGGTTCCAAAATAATTTCCTAGCTATATCAACTTGAGGTGGGAGATCACCAAAAAATTGCATAAAGTAAACAATTAAAAATCTTTCCTTCAAAAATAATGCATAAACTCTATTAGGTGGCCTACATTGCAGAATTTGGCTTGTCAAATCTGCCATACATTCCATTCTCTATTTCAACTTACTGATTTCTTCATCCTTTTCACTCAATTTCTCATTAAATTTCCGCTCCATTTCCTCCTCTTCTATCCATTTCTTTTTCATCAATTTGATTTCCTCATCCCTCCTCCATAACATGTATTCCAAGGAAGGTCCATTAGTTTGTGTTGCTACAATTTGCTTAGGAGTGGCTGAAGTGGAAGGATTTTCTTATTTATTAGGTTGAGTAACAAATAATACTTATTCCTCAGCTCCCTCTATTTTCTTATCCATCTTTTCTACTGCCAATTGAGCTAATTTGTCTAGTTCACCACCTTTCTTCTCATTAGCTTTTAGTTGTTCTTCCAGCTGTGTAATGGCAATTAGTTGTTCTTCCAGCTACTTACTCAACATGCTTATTTTCCTCAAAGCAACTTGCAGACCATCCTCATCCCCTCTTTCTATCTCTATGGGGATCATTACCTTGCTTGTATTCAGATCAACAAATTCCAAGGAAGACAAATATTTCCTCCCTTTTGGAGTCTGTGTTGGTCTCTAGGAAAATCATTTTAGGTGATGATGCAATAGCCTTAGTCACAACTCCCTTTAGTCTTGAGGCAATGAGAACACCTTGGCTTCTATATTTTTGGAGTGGGGACCAATTTTTGTTTCTTTTTGCTTGATTTTGGTGGTGAGGGAAATGATTTCATTTTCCTTATGATTTGGAGGAAGAAGGGGTAACTTCATCTATAGGTGAGGATTCTTTTTGTATAGGTGGAACAATTTTAGACACAAGCAATGGTTTTTCTTGCTCAGATATGACAATTTCAGGCATGGATGGTAAGGTTTCAGACACAGAGGTCAAAGTCTTAGGTGTATTTGATAAAGTTTCATGCGCAAATGTTACTACAACCTCATGTGGAGATGTTGTAGGATCCTCAGGAGATGTTGCAAGGCCAAAGGTTGACGTTGTAGGACCTTCAGGAGGGGATGCATGCATGTGGGAAGTGGTTGCATGTTCAACTGAAGATGTTGTATGTTCCTGGGGTATATTTTCATGTTCTTTTCACATACCCTCTACTCTTTCTACCTTTTTTTTGTTTGTGGCACATGGGTTTGCTTTTCTCTGAGCCTCTAGCCATGCGACCCCATGTTTGACATTTCCCTAATATGATGAAGACCCAAAAATGTCTCCCAAGATGCATTAGGACTTCTCATTTAAGCTCTTTTATACTAGAAACTAAATGAGGCTATGGTGTGACAATGGAGCAATTGTACCTTTCTAATATTCTTTCACCATTATTTTTAATAAATTAAATAATAAATTGGGAACGTTTATGAGCCTACCATGCCATAGATGGCTTAATAATTTGAAATGTACAGTGTAAATGAAGGATTTCCTACCTTCATAAGTAATAAATCTGATGATGTAAGTGGCCACCTGTGCCCATCGTGGTGGTAGTGATAGACGTCTGGTTCCTTATGAAAAAGCCTCAAATTGTTCTTTGGCCTCAACAAATTCATTCCTAGTAGCTACTACATTTCTTCTTTCTAAAAAATTCTCTCCTACCACATGAAGCCCTTTAGCTTCTGCTATGGCTACTTCTGAAGCATTTATCTTCAACCCCTTTACCAATGCTTCCCCATTGTTCCACGTTCTTGCAAAATCAACTACAATTTCATCATTAAACCCTACTAACCTCTAGAAATAATTCATCCACCTTGCCTGTTGGAAGATGGGAAGGAATTCTATGTCATTCAATAAGATTGTATGGTTTGTAGGTTCTCTTCTCACTAGCTCACCTCCCATCCTTATGTTCTTTCAAATTCAAACAATTTCTGAATAAATTTTTTAAATAACTTGTATATAGGTTATAGACAATTTTCAAACACAAACAACTCAGACAATTTATCAAGCTAGCTAGGGTTAAGTTTGGTGGTCTAAGAGTCTTGTGTTTTTTTTGTTTGATATTCAAAGTAAATGTAGAGATTATTTAGACATTTAAGTTCAAATTGTACTGCATGTATACGAACATTATGGAATTTAAGGGTGGTGAGGTAAGAATAAAAGATCATACAAGTGATCTAGCACTCGTACAAGATAGTGAGTGACTGATGAGATAGTGAATGAGCTGACTAGACTACTACCCCTCCAACTTAATATGGCATGTGTCCTCGTGGGCTATGAGGATGGTAAAGAAAAGGAAAGGGAATGATGACATGGCAAGTGAAAGATTAAATGGAGAAGTATGTCATTAATTATAAAATGCAATAATGAAAATGGTATGAAAAATAATTATTAGCAAATATATAAAGTGTGAGAAAAGTAGTTATATTAATCTTACAAGCGTGAAAAATGATGGATCATGGTGACAAGCGGCAACAGAGGAATCAACAGGTGACATAATCATACCCTTTATTATTGTGAGAAAATGGTGATGTATTTATTATTGTGAGAAAATGGTGATGTATTTTTATTGATGACATGGTAATATGTTGACGTGGATATGAACTATTGTTGAATATGTGGTGATATTGGTAGTTGTTATGAGTTACTGTAGGATCATAAACATGAGGCATGGGTGTAAAATCAAATATCATAGATGTTGTAGGAACACGAACAATGGATGCAAGAATAATGGATATAAAAATGTTGCATGTAACATGATTGGAGGCACTACAGTAACTCAAAATAAGTAAGCCAACAAATTATGCTGCAGGATGGCATTAAAGTGAGGCAATAGGGAACAGTAAAATCTAGATGTTGTTGGAACACATGCTATAGGTCCCTCAGAGAGTTGTTGCATGAACACATGATACAAGTCCTTTAGAGAGTGGCTACATGAATACATGCTACAGATCCCTTGGAGAGTGGTTGTAAGAACATATACCATATGTTCCTCAGAGAGTGGATGTAGGAACATGTGCTATAGGTCACTCAAAGAGTGGTTGCAAGTAAATGGTGGTGGATGCTATAGGAATAAAAAGACTAGTGAAATTTAAATTTGATGAAGGTTTCCAAGTGAGGGGCAACATTATTGTGGAACCAACAGTGCGCAAATGGGTTTTCAATGTTGGTTTTTTCTTGAAATAAAGCATATAAATTATACCTGATTGCCGACAGGGTTTGAGCTGGAAGGATCATCCTTTATCTTGTTGTCAGGTTTTGGTGATCCCATTCCTTTTTCATGTACTACATGTTGAATAAATTGTACCTTAGTGAGTGGCTTCTTGTAAAGTTTCAGGCAATGACCATTAACCATTAGTTAAAATATGATAGGGTCAGTGGTGACCAGTTTTACTGCTTTGTTTGGAAAAACTTTTGATATTTCATATGGCCCTAGCCATCTTGTTTGCAGCTTACCTTTATGATCTTTATATCTTGAATAATATAGCAATGCCCAATCACCTTGCTGAAATGCCCTTGTTTTGATAAATCTCCCATGCTAATTTATCCTTTTTTTCTACATAATATTTGTATGATGAAAAGTTTCCTTTCTTAGTTTGAATCCAATGTATTCAGTTGAGTGATCTTCGTTTGTTGTGCCATGGAAAGATCTATGCCAAGTTCCAGTGTAATTCTCAAAGTTTTATGTTCAAACTCAATAGGTAATATTGTTGTCTTACCATATACCAACTCATAGGGTGTGAACCATGTTGTGGTCTTCCATGTTCTATAAGCCCACACTGCTCCAGGAATGTGGTTAGCCCAATCTTTATGATGTAGAGCTACATTTTTTGTTAGAATGGACTTTATTTCCCTATTTGTAACCTCTACTTGCCCATTGGACCGTGGATGATAAGGAGTAGACTTCCTATGTCTAAGTACATATTCTTTAACAAGTGCATCAATTAACTCAGAGGTAAATTATGGTCCTTGATTAGTAATAATTTCTTTAGGCACTCCATACCTATTGAAGATTTCTTCATAGAGAAACTCTACTACTTTTTCATCTCTTGAATGTGTAAGAGGCTTGACTTCGACCCATTTTGTTAGGTAATCAGTGCAGACAAGTATTTATTCTTTGTTGTTGGACCTTGAATCAATAGGGCCTATAAATTCTAGTCCCCATTTATCAAAAGGTTCTTGAACTAGCTGAGGCTGCAAGGGTATTTCATCTGTTCTTGTTGGTCTCCCCATTCTTTGACAATGGTTACATCTCCTAGTATACACAATTACATCCTTATGCAATGTTGGCCAATAGAGTCAATTTTTTAATATCTTGAATATTGTCCTCTTTTTTGCAAAGTGTTCTCCACAAGGTTCACCATGGCAGGCTTTCAGAATATCATAAACTTCCTCTTCTCTAATACAACTACACATGATTTATTAGGACCAGTATAAAAGAGATATCTAGATATCCAAGAGCATGGAAGACTCTTCTCTACCAATTAGCATTTTTCTCTTGGTGAGAAATGAGGTGGTGTTTTTCCTACAACCAAATAGTTAGCAATATTTGCATACCACGAAAACTACATAGTTAAGGCAAACAAATCTCATCTGGAAATGAGTCATCTATAATAGGTTCATCTATAGTAAGGGTCAATCTAGAAAGGAAGTATACTACTACATTAGATTTGTAGTAGCAGTATATGTCAAATTCTTGTAGTAGTAGTAGTAACCACCTTACTAACCGACCACTAACTATAGGTTTGTTCATAAGATACTGTGTGGCTACATGATCTATGTGAACAAAGATAGGATAGATAGTGATGTAATGCTGTTACTTGACCTATAGCCAATGAAAGCATCAGTTGTCACTAGCGATGGGCATCCTAAGATAAATAGATATCCTTGCGCTGCAAGACCATAAAGTCAATAGGGTATTCACAAGAATCAAGTGTGATGACCAAATCCTCAAAGATCCCCTCAGTTTTAACTATTGATCTATATGTCAATTGTAGCACTATAGGTGTTAAACTTAAGTCCAACAATTGTAGAGTTATCATGGTCTCTTTAGTCATAACATTAATGGCAACACCTAGGTCGATCAAGGTATTCTTTATGAGGGTGCCATTGATATGCACATCTATAATTGGGTTGCTAGGGTTTGCGTATTTTGGGACAACTACATTTCCCAACATGATGTCAGCAAGTTGTCTAATTACATGGATAATTTGTGGGTCCGTATGCCTCTTACCTGGATTTTTCAAGCATAGCTCTCTCACGGTCTTGGTATAGATAGACATGTCTTTAATAGCTTGAAACAAGGAAATTTTAATGCATACATTCTTTAATTGGCAAAGGAAGTCAAATTTAGATTTAGGTTCTTGCTGCTGTATGTTTAATCTCTTAAGAAATGGGGGTTGTTTGGTCTCAACTCCTACCTATGATGTTGGTTGCTCAGGGTGCTCATTGTTCGGAAAGGTATCTCAACCTTGCAACTACAAAAGGTTATTATTCTTCTCAGTTTTTGTCTTTTAGAATGCCCTTTATCGTAAAGAATGGTTTAGAACTTTCAAAGGTTCCAAAAGGGGCTAAAAATGGTAGGGCTTACTATTTTTAGTAACTCTACATTTGAGCTCATATGGACCCAAAATTTTTTGAAAAGGTGTGGAACTGTCAAGTAAACATATTGGGTGAGTTTCAACTCAAGATCATATCTGGATTGCAAGATTTTCAAGTTTCCATTTTTTGAAACTCTTGAAAAAAGTTTTGAACTTCGATGTGGGGCACTTAGAGGTCCCTAAATGCCCTGAAAGTTGTCGTAATTGACGAAGTGGGTTATATCTTGATAGATCTCTTCACAAGATTTTTAACGCATCAAATGGTTCATCAATCGTACACCTAGATCAAAAGTCATGACCTCCAGAAATTGGACCTCCTATTTTGGGAAATGTCAAAACATGTTAGACACTTAAAAGAGCTGTAAAGAGGAGAGTTACACATGTTTGTGTGTGAATTGGAACATCACAAGGCATATTTGATTGGATATAATTTGGGTGCCACTTTTGGGTGGTTTTGGCTCATGGTTTTGTAATTACGATTGGCAGTTTACTATATTGTATCTCCTATATATCAAGAGCTTGAGATGGAGGTTATGTGTAAGAGTCTTATAGATGTTGAGTTGCCTCCAAATCTCTGATTGGTTATACTCATGTGAAAGCTTACTCTGCAAGTATATTGTAATCTTCTTGATTCCTAAATAATATATTGCTAGGCAGCTTTGAAGTGTGGGGTTTTTCTCCTGAAAGGGTTTCCCCATGTAATTATTGTGTTGTGGTATGATTTCTATTTGTGTTTATTTATGTAACTGTTGTAAAGATATGAAAATTTCTGCATATCCATCCCCTCAAGATTAGTGTAGGAAGTTCTTCCGCTATCTTAGCTTCCTTACAAGTGGTATCAGAGCTTGATCACCTTTATTTTTAGTTGTGGGTTGTTGGGTTTTTTTAACTAATCCAGTTTTGAGTGGAAGCTTGTGCATAATATACTTTGTGATCTTATTGCAGGGATTTTCAGATGGTGAGCACATCAAGGAGAATAGAGGTAGAAATTTTTTTGATAACAACCTTGAGATGTGGAAGCTGAAGATGGAGGATTTGTTAATTGATCAAGATCCGTGGGATGCTATTGATGAGAATGTTTCAAGGCCCACATATGCTACTTTGGTTGCTAAATATGATGTTATGGACCATAAAACCAAGGGTCTAATCAAATTGTGCCTAACAGACTCTGTTTGAATCAATGTCCATGAAGATCCCTCTACAAAGAAACTATGGAAGAAACTCGGTGAAATATATCAAGCCAAATCTTTAGTGAACAAAATTTTCTTGAAGAAGAAAATGTATTCTTTGAGAATGGAAGAGGGTGGATGAATTTTAGACCACCTAGAAGCATTCAATATGTTGCTGGCTCAATTGGCATCATTTTTCATAAAAATGGATGAGGAGGAGAGATGTCGGATCCTACTTTGTTCTTTGCCTGATTCATGGGATTCTCTTGTTATGGCGATTGAGAGTACTTATGTTATCTTAAAAGTTGAAGATGTTTTGGGTTCTTTGCTTTCTGAAGAAATGAGGAGGAAGGTATCCATTAGTTCCAAAGAAGCCCTAATTATTCATGGAAGAGATAAAGAGAAAGGCAAGAAGAGCAATAAGTGTGACAAATCCAAGTCCAAGGGGAGATCTAGATCTCCTATAAAGTCCCAAGTTATTTTCTAGAATTGCAGTAAGCCTTGACACTTCCATAAGGAGTCTAAAGAAGAAAAGAAGAAGAAAAAGAAGAAAATTGATTCTAATTTTTAGTCTGAGAAGGAAGATGGTGATGCATTCGTTGCAGTTTTGTCCACTCATGTAGATAATGATGCATGGTTAATTGACTCAGTTGCATCTTTCCATATGACCCCTAATAGAGATTAGTTTTCTGAATATGAATAATATGATGGAGGTAAGGTGTACTTGGGTGTTGATTCTCATTTAAATATTGTTGGTCGTGGTAAAATTAAAATCAGATTTCCTGATGGTAGAATAAAAAGGATTAATGGTGTGTTGTATATCCCTGGATTAGCACAAAATTTATTATCTGTGAGCAAACTAATAGATGTAGGTGTGTAGGTAGTCTTTTTTGATACAGGATGCAAGATGGTTAGAGGTGCTATGGTGATCACTAGAGGTTTTAGATTTGGCACATTGTATAAGCTTGATGCATACATTGTTGAGTGCAATCATACTTCCATGAAAAGTAAATTTGCGACTACTTCATTGGAAAAGGAGAGGGTTTCATTTTTAGTGGATGGTCATGGATTTTTGGTACCTAAGGGTGCTCTTTCTTTTGAATCAAAATTGCCTGTAGAGAAGACTTTTTTATGGCACCATATATTAGGCCACATAGGAGAAAAGGGTCTAAGGACCTTGAAAAATAAAAACCTTGTTGAAGGGTTGATTGATAGTAATTTTGATTTTGATTTCTGTGAGTATTGAATTTATGGTAAACAAAACTGCGTTCAATTTTACTCGAGTTCTCATAAACCTTGTGGTGTATTGGATCTTATTCATTCTGATGTATTTGGTCTTGTAGATGTTCCTTCCATTAGAGATTCCACATATTATGTTTCATTTATTGATGATTACAACAGAAGAACATGTGTATATTTTCTAAAGAGGAAATGTGAAGTTTTTAGTCGATTTAAAGAATTTAAAGCAATGGTTGAGTTGCAAACTAGAAAGAAAATAAAACATTTGAGGACTAAAAATGGTGGTGAATTTTTCTCTAATGATTTTGATAGATTTTGTAAAGATTGTGTCATTTAGAGACAAAAGACAACTCCATATTCTCCACAGCAAAATGGAGTTGTAGAAAGAATGAACAAGACACTAATGGAGAAGGCTAGGAGTATGCTTAGTGGTGTTGGTCTAGAATAAAGGTTTTGGGCTGAAGTTTTTGCCACTACTTGCTACCTGATTAACAGGTCCCCTACATCAGCTCTTGTTGATAAAACACCTATGGAGGCATGGTCAGGGCACAAGCCTTCACTACGACATCTTAGAGTTTTTGGTTGTGAGGCATATGCACATGTTCCAAAGGAGAAGTGAACAAAGTTGGAGAACAAGGCTGTGAAATGTATCTTCATCGAATATAGTTATGGTGTGAAAGTATACAATCTTTGGGACCCTATTGCACATAATGTAATATATAGTAGAAGTGTTATTTTTAGAGAAACTAAGGCTTCTTCTATTACATTACAGCCATAACAAAGTGAACAGAAAGATGTGATTCATCTCCCTTCTACACCTAAGAAAGTTGAATCGAGAACCCTAGATATAGAAGAAGTTGAGGAGATCTCATCTAGCTCTGAATCTTTAGAAGAGGAGGAAGAACCTCCAACTCAACTTGTTTGAAGGTCTACAAGACATAGACAATCACCTGAAAGGTATTCACCTGATAACTAGAGATGTATTTTTCTTTGAATACTAACATAGATGAACCTAGATCTATAGGAGAGGCATTAGGTATGAATGATACAAAGTCTTGGAAGATTGCTATGGATGAAGAAATGACATCTTTGAAAAAGAATGATACATGGGACCTAGTGCCATTGCCTGAAGGACAAAAACCTATTGGTTGCAAATGGATGTTCAAGAAAAAAATTGGTTCAAATGGAAGTATTGAGAAGTACAAAGCGTGGTTGGTTGCGAAAGGTTACTCTTAGGTCAAGGGTGTTGATTACGGTGAGATATTTGCTCCTGTTGCAAAAATGACATCCATTAGATTCTTGCTTTCTATTGCTATTTCTTATGATCTAGAGGTTGAGCAAATGGATGTGAAAACAACTTTCCTTCATGGTGATTTGGAAGAGGATTTTTGTATGACACAACTAGAGCACTACATGGTGAAAGATAAAAGTAATTTGGTTTGTAAATTGAAGAAATCTTTGTATGGCCTCAAACAAAGTCCTAGGATGTGGTACCAAATATTTGATACATATGTGTTGAGTTTGGGATTTGAATATTCTAAATCTTATCATTGTTTTTATTATAAATATGGTGATCATTTCTTGTTTATTGCATTATATGTTGATGATATGTTATTTATTGGTAAAGGAAAATGAATCATTTTAGAACTCAAGTCTCAACTTGCAACTAAATTTGAAATGAAAGATCTTGGTGCAGCTAAACACATTCTTGGGATGAAAATAAGAAGAGATAGAGTGAACAAAAAACTATGGCTTGGCCAGAGTAAGTATGTCAATTTAGTTTTACAAAGGTTTAACATGCATGAGTGTAGACCATTATGTGTTATGGAGGTTTAATTTGCTTCACAATGCCCAACATCCCCATCAAAGATGGAAGACATGAGCAGAGTGCCTTACCAGAGTGTAGTTGGAAGTTTGATGTATGCTATGGTCTCTATTAGACCAGACATTGTCCAAGCAGTGGGAGTTCTTTCTAGATATATGTCTAATCCTAGTAGAGTTCATTGGGATGCAGTTAAAAGACTCTTCAGATATTTGTGGGGTACCTTAGAGTATTCCTTGTGTTATAATGGTAATTTTATGGGAGACATGTATTCCTTTGATATTCATGGTTATGTGGATTTAGACTGTGCAGGTGATGTTGATACTAGAGGAACCACCAATGCTTATGTATTTACTTTATTTCGTGGTGAAATTAATTGGATGAGTAAGTAACATGCTATGGCTACTTTGTCTACTATTGAAGCTAAGTATGTGGCAACTACTCATGCTTGCAAAGAATCCATTTGGCTTAAGAGACTATGTTCAGATATTGGAATAAAACAAAGTGCAGTGACAGTTTATTGTGACAGTCAGAGTGCAATCTGTCTAGCTAAGAACCCAACATTTCATGCCAGGACCAAGGACATTGATGTAGAGTATAATTTTGTTAAGGATATGGTCGAGGATGACATGGTGAAGCTAGTTAAGGTAGAGAATTTGATGAATATTGCATATTCATTAACTAAGCCTGTGAGTACATAGAAGTTCAGATGGTGTTCAGAATCTATGGGCCTCTCAGCCCCTAGCAATTAAATCATGATGTTGATACTCCTTTTACTCTTGCAATGTGTTTGACAAATGGGAGAATGTTAGGAAGGGTGTCTCAACCTTGCAACTACAAAAGGTTACTATTCTTCCTAGTTTTGGTCTTTTTGAATACCCTTTATCTTAAAGAATGGTTTAGAAATTTCAAAGTTTCCAAAAGGGGCTAAAAATGGTAGGGCTTACTATTTTAGTAACTCTACATCTGAGCTCAGATGGACCTGAAATTTTCTCAAAAGGTGTGGAACTGTCAAGTAAACATCTTGGGTGAGTTTCAACTCAAGATCATACCTGGATTGCAATATATTAAGTTTCTATTTTTTGAAACTCCCCAAAAAAGTTTTGAACTTATATTTGAGGCACTTAGAGGTCTTTAAACACCACAAAAATTGTAATCAAAGAAATAGTTTATAGCTTGATATATCTCTTCACAAGCTTTCTGACACATCAAACGACTCATCAATCGGACACCCGGATCAAAAGTTATGACCTCTGGAAGTTGGATCTTCTGTTTTGGGAAATGTAAAAACATGTTGGACACTTAAAAGAGCTATAAAGGGGAGAGTTACACATGTTGGTGTGTGATTTGGCACGTCACAAGGCATCTTTGATTGGAGATAATTTGGGTGCCACTTTTGGGTAGTTTTGGCTCATGGTTTTGTAATTACTGTTGGCATTTTACTGTATTGTATCTCCTATATATCAGGACCTTGAGATGGATGTTGTGTGTAAGAATATTATAGATGATGAGTTGTCTCTAGATCTTTGGTTGGTTATACCCCTGTGAAATCTTGCTCTATAAGTATATTGTAATCTTCTTGATTCTTGAATAATATATTTGGGTGGCTTTGGAATGTGGCGTTTTTCTCCTGAAAGGGTTTCCCCATGTAATTATTGTGTTGTGGTATGATTGCTATTTGTGTTTATTTATGTAACTGTTGTAAAGATCTGGAAAGTTTTGAAAATCCCTCCCCTCAAGATTAGTGTAGGAAATTGTTCTGCTATGTTAGCTTCCTTACACTCATTCTAGTTATTGAAATGTAGGTTGACATCACCAGAATTTTCCTCATCTCGAGGTTCTGTGATGAGTGGCAAAGTTGGTCCAGATAGCATTTTTCTTGATCGTAACTGAACATTGCTAATATCGATCACATAGGTCAAGTATTGAATAACTCTATTAGCATAAGCTTGTTGAACATGCTTTTTGTTAGGATTGGGTGCAGGTTGAGTAGGCAGTTGTGTTTCTCTTGGCAGTGAAGGGGCAGATGCAACAATGTTTGGCATAAGGGCTGGTTGTTGAGGAAAAGTTTGTTGTGGCTACAGGCAACCAGTATTGGGGTTTTGCTAAGGTTGATTTCCTCGCCATTGTTGTCTCCATGGATTTTGTTGTGTCTACTATTGTTGTTTATGTGTTTGAGGGTGATATGGTTATTGTGGTCAGGTCCCCTATTGTGGGGTCCAATTAGGTGGTGACACATTTGACCAAGGTTGAGGTGGCATGTTGTTCCAAGGTGCATTACACCAATTAGAAATTTTTAAGGAAGAACTTGAAATGAAGTATTATAAGAGAAAGGGTCTTGAGGCATACCTTGTCTTTGCTGCCATGGTTTGCACTGGGCCAAGTAAAATACTTGACCATCTTCATCTTCTAGGGTTTGAAAGTCTAGATTATCCTTTTTTTATTTTGAAATGCTAGCTAGCCTCTTGCATTTGTAAATAGCCTTCCTTTGTCTGCAATGAGGACATTACTCTACCAATGTTGCTTCTGCGTCTTGCCTTTTCTTCACATATAGGGTGTCCAACTAGGTCACCAGATGACTTATAATGTCTCGCTTCATGTATTTCAGGAGGTTGTTGAGTTCCACACGAGAGACACCTACAATAGTCTTGGTGGTGGATAGATCTCTGAGGCCATGGGTCTTCTTCATAGTTGATATTGAATAATTTCTCTAGACTTTACAAACATTGTCAAATGAGAGATGAGAGACGTCACCTCCTCCTATTAGGTCTAGAGAAACCATGTAATCTTGGTTTACACCTGATGGGCTGTAGAATTAGTCTCTTTTATGATACTTTTTGTACTTCAAAGACTTCTTTCATAGCATCCTTTAAGACATTTATCCATGTTTGCACTATGATATGTTGACCTTCTTTATGCTTCTAAGACCTGAACTTATAATATTAATATGGAATGTGATGATCATATTATCTAATGAATGAATTAGATATAGATATGTATAAAAGTATAAATGAGATGTTTTTATGGTTAGTCATGGCGAATGCTAGTGGCATATGCTTTGGGAACTAATTCTATGTGCAGAATTGGACGTGTCACGATGAGATCAAGCATTTGTAGCAGGTTGCAGACAAAGGAGTTAATAGAAGTGTGAGTTTCAACACCAAGAATGTAGAGACAGTTGAAGACAATTATGGAGCATCATGGATAGTAATAAATTAAGAAGTGGATTTGTTTCAATTATGATTATGGATGTTGTTCATACATCAGACTTCTAATTTGATTTGAATTCTTCTTCTTATAGTTAGTTAGAATAAGAATGTGATCTTGACTCCACGACCTAGTATCTAGGCGCGGTAAATGATCAAAGTCAGTTAATTAATAAATAAGGCTCTCTCTCCATTTTTGTATAGTAAGGGGAAGATGAGATATATAAGGTAGCAGAGTCAAGTTGTTAGGAGTGCAGTTATCATTTCCTTTTCTATGTGTAAAGACTCAAGCATGTTACATTTATGGAATACAATCTGGATATGACATAAAAGATTTCATTGTTGAACAATTTGATATGAGTTGATTCTATGCATGGAATAAGTTAAGCTTTGATATGTGTTACAAAGATACGTAGAATCTAGATTAGATTTGGTTTTAGTTAAGGAAGACAGTCTCTTGAGCTGGCCACTCAAGGTACTGATTCTCTCCTTATTTATTTCATTTCAGTTAATGTTGGTTTATTAGTTTTCTGTTAATCGTAATTTGAATTCAAGTTAGTATTATGTTTTGATCAAATAGATATAGCTCATGAACAAATGCATATTAGTGTGTTTACAAATCCTCTGGAGGTCAGCAATTCGCCATTTCATTCTTGTCAATTCATTAAGTTAATTCTACAGTTTCCATGTAATAGTTATCCATAGACCTTGCTGTAGGTACCTGTAGCAACTAGGATTTATAGCTATTTTCACTGTTTTGTAATTCTGTCAATTCCAGCAAAGTAGATTTGTTTGTTTAAAAGTTAAGATAGAATGATTTAGGAACCATATGAGCCCTAAAGGCATATACTTTGCAAGTACCATCATAAGCTTATGCTCCTTGGTCGATAATTCAATGAAGGAATGCATAGTGAAGAGTGGACTGTTCAGATAGGTTTTCCCCTGAATTAGTTAAGTCTACAACACATTAGTTTTCCTCTATATTTTTGGCACTGCTGCCGAGGATGGTACTAACTTCTTATGCTAATTTTGATTTTACATGTTTTCATAGTCTAAATTTTCTTGATTCCAGCATTAAAGTTAATCAAAACACCTTTCAGGAAACACCAGAAAATACACTGACATTGTGCAGGACCATTAGATTATAAAGCCAAAAATACTGTATGCAGAGGCAGAGAGACAACCAAGGTATATTCCTTCCTTCAAGTTCACCAGATAGTGAAGAAGCAGCTGACCTTATCAATTATATAGTGGAAGGTGTCAGAGAAGAATTTCCACTCACATCTTCCTCTACATCTTCACTAGCTTCTTCCACATCCTTAGGAAGAACTTTCAGAACCATGGCAGATGAAGTAGAGGATCCTCCGGGACAAGATACATTTGAATTCCCTACACTAGACCTAGCACGGGTAGCTACTTTGAAAAATATACCACCATCTGCATTGCCTATTTTCTATGGATTGGTTACTGAAGACCCTGACACTTTCCTGTTCGAGTTTGATGTTCTATGTAGAAGTTATGATTATACCACTGATCCTTACAGGCTCAAGCTATTCCCTACTACCCTAAAGGATGTTGCTTTAAGATGGTTTATGGGACTAGGGAAAGATGCCATTCCAAATTGGGATACCATGAAGAAAAAATTCCTGACAAAATACAAAGACTACTGCAGAGGACATGATAGGAGGAAAGACGACATCTTTAGGATGTCATAGAAGGAGGATCCATTAGAGGACTATGTGGAGAGATTCCAATTTGCCTTAAAGAAAAACCCTCAGAATAGGTTGTCTGAAGAATCATTGAAGCTTGTCTTTTTAAGAGGAGTCAATGATGATTGCATGGATGCCCTAAATCTAATTGGGACAGGGGACATCTCCCAACTACCCTTTGAAGATATTTGTACAGCTTGTAGAAATTATTCAAGGACCTTCACAAGAAGACCAAGGGATAGAGTAACCATTGCAGGCAAGGCAACCAATGGAGTTTCAAGAGTGGAGATTAACAATCTGTTGTCCAACATGAAGGAAGACATTATAAGTCATATGGCTACACAGTTGGACACCCTCCACATTAAAAAGAAACAAGAAGAGGCAGATGCAATGCTCACTAAATACTACCCGAGCTATAGACAAAGAAAGGCCAACTGTAAAGGCAAAAGGGTAGCCAGTATCCAGTAGGAGAAGATTGAAAGGCCAGAACTTCAACCATTTGAAGGTGACGATGGGCAATGATTCTTTATTGCTCAAAGAAGACCTTGGTAGCAAAGGCAAGGTATGCCCCCTGATCCACTTAATTATAATTCATCTTTTCCAACTGCCAATCAAAATTTTCTGCTTGGAATAACTAGCCTTGGCCTGCTAATCCAAATTCTTGGCAAACCCACCATGGTCTACTCCACAGGCAAGGTGGAACCAAGAGCAACAATGGCCTCAGCAGCCTTTCCAAGGGCCTACCTATAACCCCCAATGGCCTACTCAACAATAGCAATGGAAACCTCAATGGAATAAGGGCCAACCATGGCAGCCAAACTCCCAATATCAGCAACCCTTGCTTCCACCTTAGCCACATCAACAAGCCATCATGCCTCCACTAGCACCTCCAAATCAACCTCCTAGACCTACCTAAATTCCTACCCAACCTGCACCTAACCCTAAAAACAAGCATGTTCGACAGGATTATACTAATGAGGTGATGTAGTACCCCACCTATGGAGTTGAGGTAAGTAATGTTCACCTCAGATCAGGGAAACACCTTGCAAGTCCTTCATCTCCCCAAATCATAGAACTGAAGGATGGAGAAACCATGGAGGAAGCCTTAGATGAATCACCTTTGGAACCTGAATCAGTTCAGGAACCTCAATCTATATCAAACCCTAAGCCTTCTTTCCCTGAGTGCTTGGTTATCCAAAAACAGCCAGAACAGCCTACCAATGACCTTATAGGACAATTGCAAGATATAAACATAAAGATACCCTTGATTCAGGCCATCAAAGATATTTCTATCTACACTAAGACAATCAGGGATCTCTGTATCAAGAAACCAGGGAGAAAAAGAGTTGACCCAAAAATAGTCCATGTCTTAGGTAACCTTGTAGACATCATGTTGGGAAATATCATTGTTCCTAAGTATACCGATCCATAAAGTCCAGTGGTCGATGTCAAGATCAATGGAGCCCTAATCAAGAATACCTTAATAGACTTGGGTGTAG
Organism: Cunninghamia lanceolata; assembly: GCA_027924645.1. Taxonomy (NCBI): domain Eukaryota; kingdom Viridiplantae; phylum Streptophyta; class Pinopsida; order Cupressales; family Cupressaceae; genus Cunninghamia; species Cunninghamia lanceolata. The sequence continues at coordinate 1,487,558 of BSBN01000467.1, read as the reverse complement.
CAATCAATGTCATGACTAAGGACACAATGCAAATGTTGCAATTAACCAATCTTAGACCTACTCAGACTGTCCTGCAATTGGCTGATAGGTCCATAGTAAAACCTGAAGGTATCATTGAAGACTTAGTCATTGCATTAGATTCCTGGGAGTATCCTGTTAATTTCATTGTATTACAACCTAAGGTCAATCTTGCTGGGTACCCTCTTATACTAGGCAGACCATGGCTTGCTACAGCTGATGCATTTATAGGTTGTCAGTCAGGAAACATGATTATATCTAATGGAACCATTACTAAGAAATTGGTGTTGTATCAACCAGCCTAGCCATACCATGAACTGGAGCAACTTATTTGGCCTACTCTAGAAGAAGAGGATAGTTATTCTTTGCAAACCCTGATGACCATTGAACGTAGTCCTTTGTTGGATATCCAAGATGAAGATGAGTTACTGGCACACATTATCCAAAATGACTGTGGGAGGCACCCGCAGCAGCAAGATTGCCCATCCTATTTGCAGGATCCACTAAGCAGTATAATACCTAGCAGCTCCACAGAAGAAATCTCCCAAGTGTTTCATGGCTTACTACCCCTGCAACAGCTACCGGTCTTTCCTAGCCTTGATGTGTCTTCCATTCAACCAATGACTAAACCATTAGAGATACAGCCTAGAAAGATGTTGAATATCAATAATGCCTTGACTAAAGAATAGGAGAAATCCCTTCAAAATGTCCTACAGTCCAATTCAACAGCTTTTGCATGGGATTACAGTGATATGAAAGGCATTGACCCAAATCTATGCATGCACAAGATCTATATTGATGCTGATTTCAGACCTATTAGGCAGCAACAAATATGTATGAACCCTGCTCTAAGGGACATAGTCAAGGCTGAGCTTCAAAAATTTTGGATGTAGGTTTTATTTACCCCATTTTAGATAGTGAATGGGTTTCACCATTGGTGATAGTTCCTAAAAAGGGTGGCAAGTGGAGAGTTTGTGTTAACTACAGAGAGCTCAACAGTGCCACCAGAAAAGATCACTTTCCATTGCCCTTTATTGACCAAGTCCTAGATTCCTTGGCAGGAAAGAAGTACTTCTCATTTCTTGATGGTTTTAGTGGATATAATCAGATAAAGATTGCTCCAGAAGATCAGGATAAAACCACATTTACCTATCCCTCGGGGACCTATGCATCATTTGTTTTGCCATTTGGATTGTGCAATGCTCCAGCTACTTTTCAAAGGGCAGTCCTTAGTATATTTTCTAATTTTGCTCATGATAGCATGGAGATCTATATGGATGACTTCACCACATATGGTGAAGAATTTGATTAGGCTTTGTAGAATCTTGAAAAAGTTTTGAAAAGATGCACAGGGCACAATTTGTCCTTAAGTAATGAAAAGTGTTTTATGATGATGACCGAAGGAGTGGTGTTGGGACATTTCATTTCATCTATAGGTATCCAAGTTGACCCAAAGAAGATAGAAATAATCTCTACACTGCCTATTCCACAAAAATTGAAGGATGTTAGAAGTTTCCTTGGGCATGTAGGTTGTTATAGAAGGTTTATTCAAGATTTTAGCAAAATTGTCACTCCCTTGTTCGCACTTTTATCTAAGGATATTGAATTTGCTTGGACTCTTGAATGTCAGCATTCTTTTGAAAAATTGAAAGCAACCCTGACACAAGCCCCAATCTTGAGAGGTCCAAATTGGAAACTGCCCTTTCATATTCACATCGATGCATCAGATTTTGCCATTGGGACAGTTTTAGGCCAGCAACAAGTCAACAAGGAATATGCAATTTACTACATCAGTAAAAACTTGCAAGGAGCTGAGCTAAACTACACAGTAATAGAGAAAGAAATGTTGATAGTTATTTATGCCATCAACAAGTTCAGACACTACATAACCGGATACAAAGTATTCATTCATACTGATCACACAGCCATCAGATATCTAATGAACAAACCAATAGTGGGTGGCAGGCTGGTTAGATGGTTATTGCTATTTCAAGAATTTGCTATCACAATTGTTGACAAGCCCGGTAAGGCTAATGTGGTTGCTGACTTTTTATCTAGATTGCCCACTCAGTCCTCAGATGGTGTGGTTGATGATTCCTTTCCTAATGAGTATCTATTTTCTCTCACTATACACACACCATGGTATGCAGACATAGCAAATTACTTGGTTACAGGGAAGATTCCAGGACATTTTTCACCAAGAGAAAGGAGACAACTTGTTCACAAATGCTTTCCTTACTCTTGGATTTTAGGTTTTCTCTTCTATACTAGACTAGACAACATCATGAGAAGATGCATCAGAGCAGATGAAGTGTTTGATATCATGAAGTCTTATCATGATGAACCATGTGGGTGACACTTTGCAGCAAAAGGATAGCCTTCAAAATTTTGATAACAGGGTATTATTGGCCAACACTTCACAAGAATGCTATCAAATATACAAGAGGCTGTGATAGGTGTCAAAGAATGGGTAGACCAACTAAAAGTGATGAAATGCCATTGCAACCACAAATCTCATTAGCTCCTTTTGACAAATGGGGACTGGACTTTCTTGGTCCTATTTCTCCAACCTCCAACAATAAGGAGTATATTCTAGTATGTACTGATTACCTTACCAAATGGGTTGAGGTCAAAGAATTGCAGTTTGCCAGAGATGGTAATGTAGCTAAATTCTTATATGAGGACATTTTCACAAGATATGGTGTGCCAAGGGAAATAGTAACAGATCAAGGTCCTCAGTTTACCTTTGATTTAATCACAAAGTTAGTGGAGGAATATCAAATAAGGCATAAAAAGTCTACCCGTTATCATCCTCAACCCAATGGACAGGTTGAGGTAACCAACAGAGAACTGGAAAACATCCTGACTAAAATAGTACAACTCCATAGGCAAGACTAGGTTACTAGATTGCCAGAGGTTGTTTGGGCCTATAGAACCACCTAGAAAACCACCATAGGGTTTACCCCATATGAATTGGTTTATGGAAAAACAACAGTCTTCCTAATTGAATTTGAACATAAAACACTAAGGACGACTGTTGAGCTTGGGATGGATTTGACAGTAGCACAACAAGATAGGATTCAACATCTTAATGCTCTAGATGAAATAAGGCTAGAGGCACTCCACCATACTGAAGTTGTCAAGAAACAGAGGGTCAAATGGCATGACAGTCATATCAAGAACAAGCAATTTACAGCCAGTGATTGGGCACTTTTATATGAATCTAGGTATAAAGACTTCAAGGGCAAGCTCCAATCCAGGTGGCTTGGACCATACAAAATCATGCAAGTTTTCCCAAATGGAGCAGTTCAGTTGCAAACTATAGATGAGGTATGATTTTCACTCTTGGTAAATGGACATAGGCTAAAGTTGTATAAGAAGCCATTACAGAAGGAAGACTTCATTGTTTCCTTAGCTACTGCATATGGTGCTTCTGGCTCTCTTGATGAGGATGCTATGACACGAGTTGATACAATGTCAGAGGATGATCCACATGGCCTACCTAATGATGTAGAGGTTGAGTTGGAATACTCAACCCCTGTAGCTGAGGCATAATTTCTTTTGCTTGCCAAACACATGCACACATAGCACCACATGCACACATCGCACCTTTACCATGATGTTTACAACCTTCAGCTGGGACTTGTTACCACTTTCAGCTGGGACATGTTTACAACCTTTAGCTGGGACCTGTTAATTCTACACCTGTTCTTATCACTATAAAAATCTGCACTTTGGAATAATGCTGCAAGCCCCTGCAGCAACGGCAGATATCTTCAATACAATGCACCACCAATCCACTCAATCCGTACACTATGCATTGCTTCATCACCATGCTTGTACATCACGCATCAAATTTCAAGCAAATCAATCAAATCACACATGCTGATGTGCCACTCACCATTCATCCGCATGCATAACCTTACAGTTCTGGCGAATTAATTGCATTGTACACAATATCTTCTTTAGAAGAATGCTCCCACATTTCTTTCCAAGGGATTGTTACAAAGGTAACTTTTCATGATTGCCATTAAATTTCTTTTTTTATGCATTTATCATTATCCCTATTTACTTCATGCATGTGATAATATTTCAAAATATTCCAGTTAATAATTACAACTTCCTACTACTTTCTTTGCCACGTGAGTGAGGTCACTTCACGTTTAGTTAGGGGGAAGGGTTGTCATTCTTGATTTTTTTGACTGGTTTTTAAATGAGTTGTCATCCCTGTGTACTGTGTAAATAACTAGTGAGAGTTACCTTCCTAATATCTTTGCTTTTAAGTCAAATTGAGTTAACCCTGAGCAATAAGAGGAATTGCATAGAGATATGAATAGTGGTTAAGTCTAACAAGGTGGTGAAGTGGAATTATATAGAGGATTATAGACATGGGAGGTGACTTAGTGAGGAGAGAGCCATCCACGCACAAGGAGATTCTTGAAGATGTGCTAGTTTTACCGCTCTTCACCAGAGTAGGATGGCTCGAGTACTTCTTAAAATTGACAGAGTATGACAATGATATGGCCATAGAATTTGCAATTACATTACAAAATGACGAAGCAGTAGTGAAAGGGTTAATGGTTGATGCTTCTGAGGTAGATATAGCCCAAGTGACTGGACTGCCACGCACTGGGTCAAAATACCTAGCCCGAGCTGATTCAGCTGCTACCAGAGAAGAATTCTGCGAGTGAGGCGAGCATTTAGACTCAACAACTCAAGGTAAAAAATGCCTATCTCTGCCATTTTTCTGGGGCAAATGTGCTACCTACATTATCAAGTATTTCACTTGTGATGGGAGGTATAATATGCTGTACACTATGCACTTTAAATTGTTAAACCATCTTCGTCATGAGAAATTAATGAATGTTTCAAACTACCTCTACAACTTCCTAAAGAGAATGGCTTCAGAATACCAAAAGAAGCCTGCAGATACTTCAGTGTCTCATCATTATTTAATTGCACTACTAGTTAAGAGGAGTTTGCGGATACAATACCCACAAATTGATTGGGGGGCCTTTAAGGATTGTATTGATATTTCCATCTTGTTGGAGCAACCTCATGAGGAGGAAGAAGAACCCCCATACAATGTTGAAACTGAAGATGAACCTATTCATGAAGAGCCGAAGAAGGAAAATCTCCCTGAAAATAGACCTGAAGAAATAGGGGAACCTTCATTCTCTCCTCCTAAACATGTGACCCCAGAATGTGTAAGCAAGAAAGGATATAAACATAGAAAAGACAAAAAGGAAAAAGAAAGAGAAAAATGTCAATGCAGGGGAAGCAAAGGAGAAACATAAGGGGAAAGGTAAAAAGCAGATAAGAAGGGCTATTGGCTGAGGAGATCAGGCAGATTGAGGAAACAGACGGCTAAAGAAAAGATTGTTGAGTAGGGAAAAGATTATGAGGAAAGGGGAAATGCTCCTGGGAATGTTCTTATTGATATACTTGAAGATGATATCTCTACAAATAAGGATGATGTGAATGTTTCTTCAAAGAAGAAAGGGTATGTTTCTTCTTCTGACTCTAACTCAGAAGACCCATTTATTGCCAAAAAGATGAGAAAATAAACCCCTAGTAGCCCTATTTAAGAAATTTTTAATGCTTTTGATAACAATGATAGTGGTAATGTCAATTTTGAGCAAAGAAATGAATTGATAGAAGAAAGAGACCTCCGAAAAGAACTTTAGGAGGCATTGAACATAATCAAAACCCTGGAGGATTAGGTAAAGAGGTATGAAGAGAAGGAGGTAGAAAAAGAAAAGAGGATACATGAATTAGAGGAAAGGATTCAGAGACAGAATCAAGGGTCTAAATTGGACTTGTTAGCATAATTGGTTGTCAGCAAGATCAACTCAGATGAGGAGAATGAACCCCCTCCATCATTTCCTGAGGTAAGAACTCCAACATACCATACTACTGTTTCATTGGGTTTTGAGTTGCTGAAAGTCACTAATAGGTCAAAACAAGACGCAGAGAATTGGGATAAAGAAAGGAAAAAATTTAATGAAATAATTGAGAACCAGAATCTTAAAATTAAGAAATTAGAAGCAAAGATGGTAGGCATAATTGACAGGGCCATGAAAATCATTGAATGCAGACCACCTTCAAGGGTTTATGCATTATTTTTAAAGGAGAAATTTCTTAGTTTTGAATTCAATAGATTTGTTAATGACCAACCAGCTCTACAGTCTAAACACAATTTCTTCAGTTATTTTCAAAAGGTCGGTCTAGAACAACAAGATCAGCTATGTGAGTTTTGTTTGCACAACTACCTGATGGAGGAAGATACATAATGGAATCCCTCCATAAATGTTGGGGATTTACAACTGAGGGTAGTAGTATCATACCTAAATAATGAAAAGTTGAGAGGAGAATTAATGGATAGGTATGAGGAATATAAGAAGAAGGTATCACTACCAATAAGAAAAGAGGCACTTAACCCTGAAGATATCCTTACAAAATGGTACATACTTCTCTCTCATAATGGCCTAGGCAAAATCATTATGGATTTAAGAATAAGGGATCACAGAAGGATACAGAGAATGATGGGATCCATGTTACAAGGTTGTGTTAGATATGTGCAAAGCAGATGGATCAGTTTGACACCTACTCTTCAACGAAAAGAACCTCATTCCTTACATAACTTTATGAACATGCTTGAAAGATTACATAGGTACATTCAAATTTCAGAGAATAAAGGTGTGACATGGTTTCCTCTCACCTACCATCCACCTGTACTTTTTATCTAGTTCCATACTGGATAGGAGAAAAGGAAGAGGAATGCAGGACTGTAGAAACTATCAGACTACAAAGGCTTTCAGACTACAATGGGTTCTATTTGAAATAGGGTGAGGGTGTCAGGGTAGTTATGGACTTGAGGCAAATAGTTTTACATTATAATTCATTCTCCTAGGTATCTGTTTGAGTAATTTTGCTTGAGGGAAAGCAAAAGGTTAGTTGGGGGGAATGATGGGCTGCAGAATTAGTCTCTTTTATGATACTTTTTATACTTCAAAGACTTCTTTCATAGCATCCTTTAAGACATTTATCCATGTTTGCACTATGATATGTTGATCGTCTTTATGCTTCTAATACCTAAACTTATAATATTAATATGGAATGTGATGATCATATTATCTAATGAATGAATTAGATATAGATATGTATAAAAGTATAAATGAGATGTTTTTATGGTTAGTCATGGAGAATACTTGTGGTATATGCTTTGGGAACTAATTCTATGTGCAGATTTGGATGTGTCACAATGAGATCGAGCATTTGTAGTAGGTTGCAGACAAAGGAGTTAATAGAAGTGTGAGTTTCAATGCCAAGAATGCAGAGACAGCTGAAGACAATTATGGAGCATCATGGTTAGTAATAAATTAAGAAGTGGATTGTTTCAATTATGATTATGGATGTTGTTCATACATCAGACTTCTAATTTGATTTGAATTCTTCTTCTTATAGTCAGTTAGAATAAGAATGTGATCTTGACTCCACGACCTAGTATCTAGGCGCAGTAAATGATTAGAGTCAGTTAATTAATAAATAAGGCTCTCTCTCCATTTTTGTATAGTAAAGGGAAGATGAGATATATAAGATAGCAAAGTCAATTTGTTAGGAGTTTAGTTATCATTTCCTTTTCTATGTGTAAAGACTCAAGCATGTTACATTTATGGAATACAATTTGGATATGACAGAAAAGATTTCATTGTTGAACAATTTGATATGAGCTGATTCTGTGCATGGAATAAGTTAAGCTTCGATATGTGTTACAAAGATATGTAGAATCTAGAATAGATTTGGTTTCAGTTAAGGAAGACAATCTCTTGAGCTGGCCACTCAAGGTACTGATTCTCTCCTTGTTTATTTCATCTCAGTTAATGTTGGTTTATTAGTTTTCTGTTAATCGTAATTTGAATTCAAGTTAGTATTATGTTTTGATCAAATAGATATAGCTCATGAACAAATGCATATTAGTGTGTTTACAAATCCTCTGGAGGTTAGTAGTTAGCCATTTCATTCTTGTCGATTCATTAAGTTAATTCTATAGTTTCCCTATTGTAATAGTTATCCACAGACCTTGCTATAGGTACCCATAGCAACTAGGATTTATAGTTGTTTTCACTGTTTTGTAATTTTGTCAATTCCATCAAAGTAGATTTGTTGGTTTGTAAGTTAAGATAGAATGATTTAGGAACCATATGAGCCCTAAAGGCATATACTTGCAAGTACCATCATAATCTTACTCTCCTTGGTCGATAATTCAATGTAGGAATGTATAATGATAGAGTGGATTGTTCAGATAGGTTTTCCCCTGAATTAGTTAAGTCTACAACACATTAGTTTTCCTCTACAACACCTCTCAGGAAGACTAGGTTGAGCGACTCTGAAGAGAGCCTATTTTGTCATGACTTATATAGGTAGAATATGAACCTTTCTATATAATCTTGGAGGGGCTCATCCTCCTTTTGTGACATTCTAAATATGTCATCTCCTTACATGTATCTGCCTGACAGTACTCTTAATACTTTTGTAGAAATTTCTCCCTAATTGTTCTCCAATTTGCTACATCTTTGTCTAATCCCACGAACCACCTCAAAACAACATCCTTGACGGTGATTGGGAAGAGCTTTAATATGTGAACATCAATAGTAAAATCATAGTTGCGATAGAACACACTGAACTCAAATAGGAAGGTTTTGGGATCCTCTATAATCATACCATGAAATTTTGGCAGAGTTGAATGAGGGATGTTTTTCATGGCGGTTGCTCCTTCCTAATGAGTGATTGGAAACTCAAAGGTCATTGGTTCAACATGATTCTCCACTTCTACGTTAGCCATTGCATCATGATACCATGTGGCAATATCCTCTAGATCTGAAGCATCTTCTCTCATGATAAGTACTTCAACTTCATCCGCTGCTTCTATTGTCTCTTCTTGGTTCAATTCTACTAGAAGAAATCTCCCTAGGGGATATCTCTTCCGTTGCATGCAATGAGCTAATAACTGCTTCCCTACATAATGTTAGTTGATAATCTGATATTTGATTTGATATCTAATAGTCCTATATGTTGAAACAATATTTTGTATGATAAGAAAATAGGAAGAGTATTCAAAACCCAAAAATTCCAAAACTTGACACCATCCCTAACTATTGCACCAAAAATGTGGAGCATCGTCAATTCCCATTGAACCTAATGCAACTAAGGCATACATGTAACCCAATGCATGGACTCATCCTAAATCAAGCAAATCAACAAGTGAAGACATGCTACATTTAATTTATCAACCTAGGGACATGTTTCTTAGTATGATGCCGATACTATATGTACAACTAGAGAATTTTGGATGTTTCATTGTGTATAGCTAATAAATGGAAATTGCTATAACACTGAAGAAAGAAATTCAATACTTAAAACAAGAAGGCTATTCTATAAGTTTTGAAATTAATCTATATAACTATTTTTCAACTACATCAGAATAATAACCAAAATATAATCAACAAATCTAATTCTAAGATCTAAACCTAATCACGGAAATCTAATACAAACAGGTGATAGCCTATCGCAAGTGGGCCCTGACTTGGGTTGACTACTTCCTTCTTTTTATCAACTACTCAATTGTATCAAAGCATTCATTTATTCACCATAAATCAAGAACAAGAATAATAGAGAATTTGAAATAATACTCTGTTTATTGACTGAAATGATAATCTGCTATAATCATTAGAAAAATCTATCTATCTTAGATATTATGAGGCCTATTTATTTCACTCCCTTATTTTGCTTATTTCACATTTACAGTTGAGGACATTTTGACTTTTGGGGACTATTAATCCCAATATGCAGATTTTCTAGACTCTATTTCTTTATTTTGGTTAGCTATGCTAAGTATGTTATGATGAGACAATATCCTGAATTTGATTCACTAATGATGGTTAGACATGTGATATGCATTTTGATGATATTAGAGATGTTAGTTGTGAGATCATTATATGGATTTACTATGCGATTTTGATTATGAGATAGTATATAGAAATGCAATTATGAATCTTATTTATGATGTGATTTGTATAATTGTTTAAATGATTATGTGATGGCGTGAGTGTTTGCATTTCCTTGCTTCGGCTATGATATATAGATGTTGGATTAATCTGTTTGTTCAAGTGTGCAGGTGATTTTCCGGGCCACAGAAAATCAGAGATCGATCTCACACCTAATGTGTTTCCCATGTTAGACCAATCTATTCTCGAGAGGGACAAGGATCATGTGTGATTGTATGATGCTTTCGTGAATGTCTACATTTTATTATTTGGCTTAGATTTCACCATTTTATTTTATTTTATTGAAGTGTTGTAAAATATGTGTTTTAATTTACACTACTTGGTGTCTTTTAATTTTAGTGGCCATTTTATGTGAATTTTTACCTCCTTAAGTGTTTTCTAGGGGCTAAAATTAACCCTAGGTTGTACCCCTAGGGTCTAGGGCCCATTTGAGCATGCCAAACCCTAGGGTTACCTCTATCTTGTCACCTAATCTTAGGTTAAAGAAAAGTGGCGAAAATTCAAATTGGATAAGTGTGGGAGATGAGTCATGCCTTGAAAGAAGACCCATCTCCCTTTCCAAGGCATGTAATCCCACCACCTTGAAGACTTGAGGAGTCTTCAAGACCCCCAAGTATGTGGAACCTTCCTCCAATACTCTCACACATGTGTGAAAGCATCTTGGAGTGAAGGGGCTCCCTTTAGAGAATAAGGTGATGACATGTGTCATCCCTTTTCCTCTTGGAGCCCATTTGGAGAGATGCCACCTCTCCACATTTTCTCTCACACATGTGTGAGAGCACGTGGAGAGGGAGAGGTTTGAATGGATGGGAGGGTGACACATGTCACCCTCACATTCCATTTTCCTTGCAAGTGGGATGGGAAGAGGAAGGAGAAGGTGACAAGTGGGATGGGAAGAGGAAGGAGAAGGTGACATGTGTCACCTTCTCCTTCCTCTTCCCATCCCACTTGCAAGGGAAATGGAATGTGAGGGTGACATGTGTCACCCTCCCATCCATTCAAACCTCTCCCTCTCCACATGTGCTCTCACACATGTGTTCACCTTCTCATTCCTCAAGGCTTTGGAAGGAAGCCTATTTTAATCCCTCTTTGAGAGGGGAATGGGGTTCTTGTTTTTGTCTAATTTTTCTATCTTTGGAGGGATGTTGGGGAAGTTAGAGAGGTTTTGGAGGATTGGAGAAAGATTGTGGGCTCTTCTTCAACTTTCATCCATTGTTGGGCTCTTAAGGTAAGCCTCAAGGCATTATAGTCTTCCTTATGCATTGTTAATTTTTGGTTGTGTGCTTGAATTGCTTTGAGTGTTTATTTCTTTCTTGTTGCGGGGTTCTTGGGTGTTTTGGGATGAGACTAACAACCTTGGTGTGTCCATCCATGTGTGGGGCAGGGGAGGAGTGAACCTCCTCGAGGTCACCCTCCTGGTATTTGTATTTTTGTTGCCTTGAGAGCAAGATATTGGAGTATGGAGTATTTTTATTTGGCATGAGTGCCATGGTGAAAATTATACATTCATGGAGTTATCATTTTGGGCTTGAGGCCTTATTTTGTGTTGAGACTTTGGGATTTTTGTGGAGTGATCCTCTGAGTAGAGTGATGTCCACTCCCCTACCCCTTCAAATCTATTTCTATGGATTTTGTGATGTGTAAACCTTATGGGTGTTCTTCTTGATTTGTGTGGTTTGCTTATTGTTGTGTTGTGGTTTGAGACTCGTATGAAGATCAACCTCCAAGCTTGGGGGTGACCCACTTGCAGATCTATGGTAGGGAGGAGATCATTTTTAGTGGCTTGGATGTTCCTCTATTGTTTAGTTTCTTGCAGGTTTATTTTGGTGATCCTTTGAGCTTGGAAGATGACATATTTTGTTGGGGTTGTAATGTTATTGTGGCTACTTGTGAGCCATGGCCAAAGAATGGCCTATTTGTTGTTGGACAAAAAAAAAGAGAAGAATACTCTCTTAAATTTGTATTTGGTTTAATGATATCTTATGTTGTATTTCATCATTTTTGTGGTTGTATAAATGTCATATATGTTGCTGTTTTATTTCAGAATGTTGTTGGGTGAAATGAATTAATTCTGTGTATTAAAAATAAGGAAAAAGTTTGCATCTATGTTGCTATGAGAAAGTTTTTGCAATGGGATAAGAATATGTTTGTTGGTTTTTAAAGGTTGATGTGAGAAATTTTATGTTGAATGTGCTTAGAAGTTATTAGGAGTAAAATAATGGTGTTACTGGTTTCAAAAAGGAAAAGAAGGGAAAATAGATAGGTTGATGTTTTAAATTATTTTTTGAATAAGAAATTGTTGGTTATATCAAAAAGAAAAAAAATAGATAGAAGTTGTTATCCTTATTTCAAAAGAAAAATAGTTATAAATTACTCCTTACCTTGCAAATGAGAGGTTGATTTGATTATGTTATTTTATTTCTAATATGACAGCAAAAAAAAAGAGACTAGAGATAAAATTGTTCATATTGTTAAGTATGAGAAAACATTTTGTGTGAATAATTATACTTATGCATATATTTCTAAATGCATATATGTATATCCTTGTGAATTTATATAAATATATATACATATTAACCTGACTGTATTTTTTAAAAAGAAATCTTATTGTGTACCTGAGAAATATATATATATATATATATTTATTGCCTTTTAATATATCTACACTTTATAGTATGTTGAAATTTTAAATCCAAACAAAATAAGAGATAGAAAGTTCTTTGTTGGTGGTGTTAGGATTATACACTGGAGGTCCGTAAGGCCGATGGATACAAGGGAGGTGGCGGCCTGAGAATGGCTGCCGCTGTGATTTTTTCGCTGATGCAGCATGTAAATAAGTAGTGGTGGGGAGGGGGGGGGACGAACCCCCCACCCACTACCCACCATTTGGTGGGTAGTGGGTGGGGAGTCCGCCTCCCCCCCACACCCCCGTATTCTATAAAACCTGCGGTGGGGAAAAATGTGGGTAGTGCCCATTGTTTGCTCCAGTACCGTCCTTCACGTCATTCAACACCTATCTCTTTTTGAACCTGCATTTATTTTTCTTTGATGGCTGCCATTATATATATCAGGCTATTCTACCCTACAGTATATACTAAATGAAAATACACATTTCTGTGTTGAATTTGCAACATGTACCCATCCATAGGGTTATATATATATATATATATATATATATATATATATATATATATATATATATATATATATATATCATACAAATAGGAGTATACATAGTGAATATACCTCACTGTGGTAAGCCTTCCATGGTTGCCTCTACCTTAAACCTGCAAAACAAAAGAGAAGAAAATAATAGAGGAGAAGAAAATGTAGAGTAGTAGAGAAGGAAAACCATAGAGAGAAAAGGAATGAGATAGGCTAGGGTTATGTTAGAGTTTCTTTAGTTAAGGAGAAGTATATTTTATTTTAGAGGCTTTTAGGGTTTTCTTTATGGAAGTTGTACTTTATTTTATTTTTAAATTGATTTGGATGCACGTGAAACTTATCCACTTCTCTCAATTCTCCCTTTATGGACTTTTATTATTTTAGCCTTGAAGTAATTGAGTTAGTGGGGTTAATTTATTCGTTGGGTATTTGTTTAGAGGTTGGAATTTAGATTTACTTTGTGACATGATATAATTGAATGGGTTAGAATTATTTCCAACCTTGACCTTGAATTGGATAAGGGAGATAAATTCTATTGCGGTTGGAGGGGGAATATTTAACTAATTATAGGAAACCTTTTGTAGAATTATATAGTGGCTTTGGGACATTCTTTAAACTTTAGATTTTAATTACTTAATTGGGAACCTTATCGATAGTGCCTTTAATTAAATCTTTTTTTTTTATCTAAGGAGCTTAGTTAATGTTATTGCTTGGGTAATAATCAATCCTCCTAGTGTGGTTAGTAATTGAATTAACTATAGTAAACCATGGAGAATTTTGGTAAGAAAACTTTAATTAAAATAATTCCCATATACGCCCAAGAGGCGTTATGCTGCCGAATCAGTAGTAGTTATTTAATCGACTTAATTTAAGAGTTGTTTTATAATTAAATGTTTCAAAAATATTTATGGATTATTGAAATTGTTAGCTAATCTTTTATGCATTAGAATTAGGGTTTTGGATTTTGACACATGTCAAAATCACGCCACTCATTTAGGAAACTTAGGGTTCGGGTCAAATTGATTCTAACCCTAGTAGCGACTCTCATCGCATCGCATAACCCCCTAGTCGGCTATCATCATGCAGGGATTGCGCATGTAATTGCACTACCCCGAGATTTGATTGACATGTTTACGCCTTATGTGTATTTCCACCGAGCACACTGATGCCTACGAGGGGGTTTTTAGGGATATGTGGAAAAGTTTTTGATATTTCGTGTCATGACAAATGTGGACACGACACGTCTGTTGCGTGTTGTGACCGCATGGAAAATGTGGGCATGACATTTGATATCAAATCTAGGTTTAAACACTGGGCTTGTTTTGGGCACATTATATATTCCACATTTTTGATTGATTTGTAAATACCTTGTTCTTGTAGCATGCCTCCTAGAACGAGGCGAGCGCGTTAACATGCCACTGCATCTATGGAGATACGTAGAGAGTAATCAGTCAAGGGTTAGGGACCACCAGCACCATAGGGACCACAGGCACCACCCACACTTGATTTAGGGCCACATATTCTTCAGGATTTACAGGCAGTCTTAGAGAGGTTACCATCGGCCCCAGCGGAGTGACGTGTCGAGCCACGTGTAGAGCCGTGTGTTGAGCCCCGCGTTGAGCCGCAAGAGGTGCCACATGATGAGTCGCGTACTGAGTCACATGTAGAGCCACGTGTCGAGCCCTATGTAGAGAGGCGAGTGGAGCCATGTGTTGAGCCACACATGGAGCCACGTATTGAGCCGCATATAGAGATACCAAGCACCATAGCAAAGGAGGTCGGTTCAGTGTACAGAGCTCGTAGTAGGAGTCCTCCAGACATGCGAGGTGAGAGGAGGCTGTGAGGATAGAGCAGGTTTATCACAGACCTTATGATTATGGATGACAAGAGGAGGTGGATGAGCCTTTCAGAGGACATAGAGACTGAGGGGACCCCATTAGGGATTTACTTAGGTTGAATCCACCCACTTTCGCATGGACCACAAAGGGAGCCAAGGCTAAGGCTTGGATCATCATATTTAGATAGGTGCTTTGCGTTGCGCCCCTATGGGAGCAACATAAAGGCATGCGTGGCAGTTCACCTTTTGAGAGACATAGTGGCGACATGGTGGCACACCGAGGAGTGCAAGCATCACCTATCACTAGATACTCTTACATGGGACACCTTCATTGAGTGCTTTAATGTGTGTTATCTCTCAGATCACTACAGACAGCATTGGATTGACAAGTTCCATGACTTGCAGTAGTGAGGTTCTACTGTAGCGCAGTATGAGAGTAGGTTCATTAAGCTATCACAATATGCAGAGTATCTCCATGATGAGAAACTTCTGGTTCACAAATTTATCAGGGGCTTGAATCATGGGATATCAGAACTAGTGTGCATGGCAGACACCCAGACCATGAGTGAGGCTATTGATAAGGCATACATCACAGAGGAGATTCAGGGGTGGGGTCAGAGTTCACGTCACCAGTATCAAGACCATAGCCAGCACTAGCAGCAGCAAGGTTTTCGCCGACCACCACCACCACCTTAGAGGGGAGGATTTAGTTATGCACCGCTACCTCCTAGACCTCCACAACAACAACAGTAGCATCAGCAAAGGTCCAGGCCACAGTAGAGGGCACATGAGGGTCATAATCGTGGTTGGTAGCAACAGGGCCCGTGTAGGGATCAGCGACAGTAGGGACCATCTGTGGGGCCCGCTAGATCATAGCAGTCATTCAGAGGTTCACAGGGTTCCACGAGTCGACCTAGGCAGCAGCAGTCGAGTAGGACACTGTCAGTATAGGTGCATGCTCATGGACCATGTTATGTTTGTGGCAGAGCAAGTCATTTAGCGAGAGAGTGCCCACAGGGCTATACGGCAGGGGGACAGCCTCGTGTAGGTGGATCCGAGCAAACAGTTGGGGATGTGGGTAGGTCCCACCGTATGTTTGTAGTGGTTAATAACCACCAGGGTGACTTCCAGGCCTTCGTGATTTAGACAGCAGGTATGATTAGGGATGTCCCCATTGCTATTTTATTTAATTCTAGTGCTACTGATTCCTTTATATCTCCATCATTAGTGGAGCATTGCAGGATGGTGGCCTCTAGGCAGGGAAATAGGTGCGAGGTTGAGTTAGCCACAGGTGCCAAGATGGCAGTGGATGCTTTGGTTCATGATTGTGAGATATCTTTGGGAGTCTTCACTACATTATGTGACCTTAGGGTTATGCCCATAGGATCTTATGGTGTGGTGTTAGGCATGGACTAACTTGCAGCTCATAGAGCCAAGCTAGATTGTCGTCAAAAGGTGATTAGTTTCTTAGACGACCATGACACAACAGTTGAGATAGTGGGCATTCAGAAGCCCACAACAGTTCATATGATATGCGCTTTAGTAGCTTAAGTGCTACATGTGGAAGGGATGTTAGATGTTTGCTATCACTATTAGTGACAGGTCAGAGGATAAGCCAGAGGCTTCATTAGACGATCATCCTATCTTGAGAGAGTTTGCTAATGTTTTCCCACCAGAGTTACCAAGGATGCCACCTCGCAGAGACGTAGACTTTCACATTGACCTTGTACCAGGTGTTGAGCCAGTGTCTCATGCACCTTATAGGATGACTACCCATGAGCTCATGGAGCTCAAGTTGCAGTTAAAGGAGTTGCTCGAGAAGGGGCACATCTAACCTAGTGTTTCACCTTGGGGCACACTGATTATCTTCGTGAAGAAGAAGGATGGGTCTCTTTGTCTGTGCATGGATTATAGGCAGCTTAATAAGGTGACGGTGAAGAACTGTTATCCTCTACCTAGGATTGATGATCTTTTTTACTAGATGCAGGGAGCCAGAGTGTTCTCTAAGATAGACCTGAAGTCTGATTATCACCAGTTGCACATCACAGAGGCGGACATCCATAAGACCACCTTCCGGACTCATTACGACCACTATGAGTTCACTGTGGTACCCTTTAGCTTGATGAATGCCCCTGCGGTGTTCATGAGTCTCATGAATGGGGTGTTCCGTACTTACTTGGATCAGTTCGTGATTATATTCCTAGATGATATTTTGATCTATTCACAGACCAAGGAGGAGCATGAGGAGCACTTACATCAAGTTTTACAGTGCTTGAGGGAGCAGAATCTTTATGGCAACTTGGCAAAGTGTGCATTTTTCAGGTCAGAGGTGCAGTATTTGGGGCACATCCTATCTAGCGATGGTATCTCTATAGATCCATCAAAGATCAGGGCTATTAGGGATTGGCCAGCACCCACCAGCGTGATAGAGGTCAGGAGTTTCATGGGGTTAGCTAGGTATTACAGCAGGTTCGTTGAGGGCTTCTCCAAGATAGCACACCCCATCACTTCCCTTTAGCGGAAAGGGAAGAGTTTCACTTGGAATGAGCAGTGCGAAAGGGCCTTTGGGGTCCTCAAGGAGCGTCTCACCAGTGCTCCTATCTTAGTAGTTCATGATCCAGCAGTTGATTTCATGGTTTGCACAGATGCTTCATTAGAGGGATTAGGAGTTGTACTTATGCAGGGGGTCGAGCGATCACGTATGAGTCGCAAAAGCTCAAGACCCATGAGCTGAACTACCCCACACGTGATTTAGAGCTCGTAGTGGTGGTTCATGCTTTTGTTTGTTGGAGGCACTTTCTACTAGGTCGTCATTTTGAGATACATTCAGATCATCACAGTCTACAGTACATATTCACGCAGCTGAATCTAAACGCCTGCCAATAGCGTTGGATGGAGTTCCTTTGCGAGTATGACTTTGATGTCCACTACATCAAAGGGAAGGAGAATGTAGTTGCTGATGCATTGAGTTGGAGGTGCCACGAGATCCTGACCTTGACCCTGAGTGTAGACTTGAGAGGACGTATTTTACAAAATCTGTCTGAGGATGAGTGGTTTCTTGAGGTGCAGCAGGAGATCCAATCACAGAGGGCCCTTGTGGGCAAGTTTGCAGGTTATTCCCTAGAGGCAGATGGGCTCCTTAGGCATCGGTAGTGCATTTATGTACCCCGCGCAAGTGACCTACGTGTAGTAGTGTTATCAGAGGCTCACAGAGCACCTTATGCAGCACACCTGGGGGTGAAGAAGATGCATGCCGACTTGCGATAGTTTTACCATTAGGTAGGTATGAGATAGGATATTGCAGAGTTTGTTGCTCGATGCCTTGACTACCAGAGGGTCAAGGTCAAGCATCAGCATCCAGCAGGTCTTTTATACCCTCATGAGATACCAGAGTGGAAATGGGACACCATTTCCATGGATTTTATAGTTGGTCTTCCTATGTCATCTCGTCGCCATGATGCCATCATGGTGACGGTTGACAAGTTGACCAAGGTGGCACATTTCTCACCTATACGCACGACGTACAATACACCATCAGTGGTGAGAGTATTCTTAGATGACATTGTGATATTACATGGGGTACCTCGCCTCATTATTTCTGACAGGGACTCAGTGTTCACATCAGTCTTTTGGAGGGCATTGCAGCAAGCGTTGGGCACACAACTCAACTTCAGTTTCTCTTATCACCTCGAGACAAATGGTTAGAGGGAGAGGGTGAATTAGGTGTTAGAGGATATGCTCCTCATGTATGTTATGGACCACCAGTCTAGATGGGAGGAGTATCTATATCTGGTTGAGTTTACCTAGAATAATGGGCATCACAGCTCATTGGGTATGCCTCCTTATCAGGCCTTGTATGACAGACCTTGTAAGACACTGTTGAGTTGGGACCGTATAGAGGACAAGGTTGCTATTGGGCCAGAGTTGGTGTAGGATATGGAGTAGCAGGTGACCTTGATTAGACAGAGACTTCACGAGGCACAGGATTGATAGAAGAAGTATACCGATGCTAAGAGACTAGATCGGAGCTTCTCAGTTAGTGACAGAGTATTCTTGAGAGTGCGGCCACACAAGAGTCCAATCCATTATAGAAAGGGCTCTAAGCTTGCACCACAGTTTGTTGGGCCTTTTGAGATCTTGGAGCGGATAGGACCCGTAGCCTACCATCTGGCCTTGCCACCTAGCCTGTCATGCATCTATGATGTATTTGATGTGTCTGTTTTGCAGCGATATATATCTAATTTATCTCATGTATTGGATTGGAGTGCTCTACAGGTAGAGGCGGATAGGCAGTTGGCTTTGGAGCTAATTCGCATATTGGCTCATCGGACGCTGGGTCTTCGAGGTCAAGAGTTGGACAAAGTTAGGGTTTAGTGGGACAAGTATGATGAGGTCACAACAAAATGGGAGGATGTAGCTCGATTGAGGACACTTTATCCTCACCTCTTTGATGACTTCTAGGAGGAAGTTTAGTCTTATGAGGGGAGGATGTGAGGCCTATTTATTTCACTCCCTATTTTTATTATTTCAAATTTATAGTTGAAGACATTTTGACATTTGGGGACTGTTGATCTCGATATGCAAATTCTCTAGACTATATTTCTTTATTTTGGTTAGCTATGCTTAGTATGTTGTGATGAGACTATATCCTGATTATGATTCACTGATGATGGTTAGACATGTGATATGCATTTTGATGATATTAGAGATGTTAGTTGTGAGATCATTAAATGGATTTACTATGCGATTTTGATTATGAGATAGTATATAGAAATGCAATTATGAATCTTATTTATGATGTGATTTGTATAATGTTTTAAATGATTATGTGATGGCGTGAGTGTTTGCATTTCCTTGTTTCGGGTATGATATATATATGTGTGTGTGTGTGTTGGATTAATCTGTTTGTTCAAGTGCGCAGGTGATTTTCTAAGCCACAGAAAATCAGAGATCGATCTCACACCTAATGTGTTTCCCGTGTTAGACCGATCTATTCCCGAGAGGGACACAGATCATGTCTGATTGTATGATGCTTTCGTGAATGTCTACATTTTATTATTTGGCTTAGATTTCACCATTTTATTTTATTTAATTGAAGTGTTGTAAAATATGCGTTTTAATTTACACCACTTGGTTTCTTTTAATTTTAGTGGCCATTTTATGTGAATTTTTACCTCCTTAAGTGTTTTCTAGGGGATAAAACTAACCCTTGGTGGTACCCCTAGGGTCTAGGGCCCATTTGAGCATGTCAAACCCTAGGGTTACCTCTATCTTGTCACCTTAATCTTAGGTTAAAGAAAAGTGGCGAAAATTCAAATTGGATAAGTGTGGGAGATGAGTCATGCCTTGAAAGAAGACCCATCTCCCTTTCCAAGACATGGAATCCCACCACCTTGAAGAATTGGGGAGTCTTCAAGACCCCCAAGTGTGTGGAACCTTCCTCCAATGCTCTCACACATGTGTGAGAGCATCTTGGAGTGAAGGGGATCCCTTTAGAGAATAAGGTGATGACATGTGTCATCCCTTATCCTCTTGGAGCCTATTTGGAGAGATGCCACCTCTCCACCTTTGCTCTCACACATGTGTGAGAGCACATGTGGAGAGGGAGAGGTTTGAAAGGATGGGAGGGTGACACATGTCACCCTCACATTCCTTTTCCCTTGCAAGTGGGATGGGAAGAGGAAGGAGAAGGTGACATGTGTCACCTTCTCATTCCTCAAGGCTTTGGAAGGAAGCCTATTTTAATTCCTCTTTGAGAGAGGAATGGGGTTCTTGTTTTTGTTTAATTTTTCTATCTTTGGAGGGATTTTGGGGAAGTTAGAGAAATTTTGGAGGATTGGAGAAAGATTGTGGGCTCTTCTTAACTTTCATCCATTATTGGGCTCTTAAGGGAAGCCTCAAGGCATTATAGCCTTCCTTATGCTTTGTTAATTTTTGGTTGTGTGCTTGAAATGCTTTGGGTGTTTATTTATTTCTTATTGTGGGGTTCTTGGGTGTTTTGGGATGAGACTACCAACCTTGGCGTGTCCATCCATGTGTGGGGTGGGGGAAGAGTGAACCTCCTCGAGGTCACCCTCCTGGTATTAGTATATTTGTGGCCTTGAGGGAAAGATATTGGAGTATGGAGTATTTTTATTTGGCATGAGTGCCATGGTGAAATTTATACATTCATGGAGTTATCATTTTGGTCTTGAGGCATTATTTTGTGTTGAGGCTTTGGGATTTTGTGGAGTGATCCTTTGAGTAGAGTGATGTCCACTCCCCTACCCCTTTAAATCCATTTCTATGGATTTTGTGATGTGTAAACCTTATGGGTGTTCTTATTGATCTATGTGGTTTGCTTATTCTTGTGTTGTGGTTTGAGACCTGTGTGAAGATCGACCTCCAAGCTTGGGGGTGACCCACTTATGGGTCTATGGTAGGGAGGAGAGCATTTTTATTGGCTTGGCTGTTCCTCCATTGTTTAGTTTCTTGTAGGTTTATTTTGGTGATCCTTGGAGCTTGGGAGATGTCATATTTTGTTGGGGTTGTAATATTATTGTGGCTACTTGTGAGCCATGGCCAAAGGATGGCCTATTTGTTGTTGGACAAAAAAAAAGAAGAATGCTCTCTTAAATATGTATTTGGTTTAATGATATCTTATGTTGTATTTCATCATTTTTGTGGTTGTAGAAATGTCATATATCTTGTTTTATTTTAGAATGTTGTTGTGTGGAATGAATTAATTCTTTGCATTAAAAATAAGGAAAAAGTTTGCATCTATGTTGCTGTGAGAAAGTTTTTGCAATGGGATAAGAATATGTTTGCTGGTTTTTAAAGGTTGTTGTGAGAAATTTTATGTTGAATGTGCTTAGAAGTTATTAGGAGTAAAATAATGGTGTTGTTGGTTTCACAAAGTAAAAGAAGAGAAAATAGATAGGTTGATGTTTTAAATTATCTTTTGAAGAAGAAATTGCTGGTTATATCAAAAAAAAAAAGATAGAAGTTGTTATCCTTATTTCAAAAGAAAAATAGTTATAAATTACTCCTTACCTTGCAAATGAGAGGTTGACTTGATTCTGTTATTTTATTTCTAATATGACAGCCAAAAAAAAAGAGACTAGAGATAAAATTGTTCATATTGTTAAGTATGAGAAAACATTTTGTGTGAATAATTATACTTATGCATATATTTATAAATGCTAACATGTATATCCTTGTGAATATATATATAAATATATATACATATTAACCTGACTATATTTTTTTAAAAATAAATCTTATTGTGTAACTAAGAAATATATATATATATATATTGCCTTTCAATATATCTACACTTTATAGTATGTTGAAATTTTAAATCCAAAAAAAAAAGAGATAGAAACTTCTTTGTTGGCGGTGTTAGGGTTATACACTGGAGGGCCGTAAGGTCGGTGGATACAAGGGAGGCGGTGGCCTGAGAATGGTTGTCATTGTGATTTTTTTGCTAATGCTGTGTGTAAATAAATAGTGGTGGGGGGGATGAACCCCCCACCTCCCCACACCCTCGTATTCTATAAAACCTACGGCAGGGAAAAATGTGGGCATCGCCCATTGTTTGCTCCAGTACCATCCTTCGCGTCGTTTGGCGCCTATCTCTTTTTGAACCTGCATTTTTTTCTTCGATGGTGACCATTATATATATATATCAGGCTTTTCTGCCCTGCAGTATATACTAAATGAAAATACACATTTCTTTGTTGAATTTGCAACATGCACCCATCCACAAGGTTATATTATATCTTTTGATAGCAATATCTTTCTGGTACCTAATCCAAATGATCTAAATTTTGGATATGATGTGCATGAAGGTGTCTAGATGCTAAGTCCAGCTCCGCAAGGTCTGAAATGAATTTGTGGCAGAATGAGAACCAATCTACTAAAATTTCTATTGATTGAACTGATTGAAATGAACTAAAAATTGAAAGAAAACAAACTGAAATGTAAATGTTTTTAGTTGATGCAAGATTGCTCTTGAACCAGAGATGCTCCTACATTAGACATCCAGGGTTATTGAAAAAATGAGTCCCTCACTTTGTTGGGGCTAGAGGAAAACCAAGATGATCCACCTCAACCTAAGAAATCTAAGATGAGTCTTCTTCCGGTCTACCTTGCCACTTCACAAGTTATTCTTTGTATTGTCTTCCTTTGGTGTTGCGTCCAACTCTTCTATCCAAGATGTCCTCAATCTACTCTGATGCTTGTTGTGGTTGTTGATAACTGAGAGGGGGGGGGTGAATCAGTTATCCTAATTATTTCCCTTATTGAACTTTCCTTTTAATTGAAGTAGCATAAAATCAAACACAAGACATTAACCATGAAATAAGAAACACATGACACAGTATTTTGACGTGGAAACCCTGTTAAGGGAGAAAACCACGGGGTGATTAACCCAAGAATTATTCTCTGTTAGAAGAATAGGAAATTACAAAAATGGCACTTGCCAATTAGGGCTCACTGCCCGAGCACACTGCTCACAAGAGGCCCACTGCCTACAAGAAGACACACTGTCTACAAAGTGATGAGAATCACAGTCTTGAACTGATTGGAAGCATCTGCATATGCTAGAGTTCAGTTCCGGTTAGGCTCAGTACACTGATCTGCTGCACTTCATCTTTCCTCTGTTCTTTATTCTGCTATCTTTCACATACCGGATCCTTTTTGCTACCTCTGCTCTTTCTCTGGACTTATTCGCATATCTCTCCACACTTACACACATTTCACAACTAAATCCATCCTCTATATATATCCGCACAAGTAATTTCATCACCTTTCTAGTCGGCATCCGGAACAGTCTAGTTTCTTACAAACTCTCATTCTGTCGGCTGAATCCTTCCTCACCAAGCAATGCGGATCAAGCATATACTTGTAGATATCATTAATCATGTCGGCCAAACATGATTCATGCCTTCACAACCTCTGTCATCAACAGTAACCCATCCGGAAAGTAGTCTGATACTCTGCCAGTCAGTTCTTCCTCTGTTTTCACTGTCTCTCAGGAATCCGGTACTTAACCATTCATATCTTTTTCCTTGTCCATCACCGGAGGCTAAATCCTTGGAATATACTACTAAAGGTAGTCCTCTTGACTTCCCCAAATCCGCACTGCACCAAGACACTTCCTCTGAGAGGTCCGGACCAATCTGTCGGACCTTGCCACATGCTCTGTTCTTCTTCACCGGACCACAACATTCTTTATTCTGACTTCCGGTAGAGACATATCATGTCTTGCGGATATGTGGGATGACCTTTGTTGCCATCAATGACAACAACCATGAATCCATATAGTGTCTCTTGCCAACAATCTCCCCCTTTGGCATTGATGGCAACACTTAGTGAAAAATGACTAAGTGTTTTCACTATGCTCCCCCTTTGCTGATGCTCTGTCTTTATATACAATTTCCGGAACTCCCCCTTAGTTGGATCCCTCATTTTTCACTGCTCCTCACTCCCCCTTTGACATCAATGGCAAAGGGTAGGGTCCGCATATCAAAATTTTCAAAAATTTCTTATACTTAGCCGCATATTTACATACTCACATATATTGAAGAATGTCTGCAAAGGATGTCTGTAATTGAATCATTTCGGTAGCCCAACTTTGCTCCATTCTGTCCAAAATTGAAATGTGACCACTTAACAAAAATGCAAACGCTTCTGCCCGCTTGAGATCTGTCGGATCTTTTGTTTGGGCGGTGGTCCTAGCATCACTGATGGCCTCATGCATGGTTTCCAACTTAGGGATTATAATCCTTCTAAGTTCTCCCATCCGGTTGGTGATGTTCTTCCTTTCCTTCTCAAGATTCTTTATTTCGTTCAAGACTGCAATAGTCTGACATTCTTGATTTATTATAGAGGAAGAGAGAGGATCAAAACTTTGAGATAAGCTTTGTAGCTTATCCTGTTCCTCTTTTATTTTCTTGTCAAATGCTGCTGTTGCCTTTGACCAGGATATACAAAATTTATAGATATCACCGCCATCCTTAAGAGCATTCTCTAAGCTCCTTATTCCAATGCTTACAATCTTCCTATCCTTAGAGATTAATTCTAATATTTCTGAAAATCTCTTATCCAAAAATTCCTTCCGGACCTTTTCTTCAGCTGATTTTTCTAAAGAATCAAAATGTGTATCAACACTGCTGACTAAGGTTTTTAGATTACCGGAAGTGGAGGCTGTCGGATCTATCTGGATTGATGGCATGATCTTTACAAGTATTCCGGAAGCAGCCTCTATCAACTCACAGTCTTCCATATGAGACTTCAGGAGCTTTTCATTTGCCTTGGCATTTGCAAATGAAGCTATCTTCATTGTTTGTACCGGAGAGAGAGAGTCAAAATCAAATGGACCTTTGAGAAGCTCTGGTTCATCAATCTCTAGAGTTTCTTTACTCAAAAATTGTTGAACAGTTTGTGCAGTGTCTCTTGCCGGAGACAGATGTTTCTTTTCTTCTGCAGTCTTAGAACTGTCAACTTCTTTGTCTTTCACCACTGCTTCCTTCTCCTGTAGTTGCTCTTCTTCTTTGGATCCGGAGACTGTAGGGGAAACCGGAGGAGAGATGCTAACTTGTTCATGGGCCACTTCTTCTTGAGCAGAGGGTCCCAAGTCCTCACTTGTCTGTTCAGGGCTCACTTCTTCCGGAACAGAAGATTCCAAATCAGCAGCTGTTTCTGCACCTAAGTCCTCTACAACAGGAAGATTGAACCTTTTGAAGGCCTTCCGGAGGATCTCTTCTGTTTCTTGGGCCACTTTGTCAGTCTCACCAAGCATGAGTTGATTCATCCTGGCTTTGCTTCTGAACTCATCTTTACAGTCCTTGAAGATAATGTTCATTGTCTTGGGATCAATTTGAGGATATAGCTGAATAGCTATCTGCTCCCGGATCTCAAGATCTTTAGCATGAGCATTATTTTTTCTCACTTCCATTTCCTTTTCTAGGCTTTTAGGAATAAGAGATATTATTTCAATGAAAGCCTTATTATATATGTTAAGATATTTCACTGTGGCCTCCTGCAGAGTCTTTTGGTCGGCCTCACTGAAGTCATCATATGATTCAGTCATTGGTTGAAGGTTTCCATCCACCGTGACCGACTTGATTATGCTCTCTAGTGACAGAGTGGGCTTTTCAACAGTTACCTCTGCCATTTCCTCCTTGTCTTGGCCTGTGGAGGGCTTACCGGATCCTTTCTTTTTCTGTTTCTTTACTTCTCTTACTCCTTCATCTGATTCTGTCTCCTCTTCATCCTTTTGGCTTCCATAAGCCCTTGTGGCTTTTGCCTTTGATCTCTTACCGGATGCCTGGACTTCCGGTTTTGAACTTTTGGTTGAGGGAGGTGCAGATCTCTTTGTTGATCTGGTCCGGGTGGGAGCTCCAACCGGAGCACTTTCTTTGCTTTTCTCTTCTTCCTCGGCCTTCCTCCTCTTTTCCCGGCTGGCATCAAGTGCCTCCTTTGAGATACCTAGGCCTTGAGCAATGTGCTCTACTTCTTTTCTTACCTTTCTTTTAATCTCAGGTTCCCTGAGTTCTACATGTATCTTTACACTCAGCTCCTCAAAGGTTCCAAACCTTTCTGCCTTAGGATCTTTGGGCTGACTTAGCATGTGTTGAACATGCAGCTCCACTATCTGTTCATCAACTTCATACCCCATGGGCATGATCCAGACAGTCCTTGGCTCCACTGCCTCCATCAGGCACTGATCAGTGTCAACCATAAAGCACACTGAGTCCTTGTATTTCTCGATGAGAGACTGGGGAATTCTCTCTCTTGCTTGCATCATGCTCTGAAAGTTTTTGAAGTATCCCCATAGAGCTGAATTTCTTGCTTTTGCATCCCCAAGTCCATGCAAGTAGTCTCTTATCTGGACTGCAACAGGTTTGTCATTCTGCCATACCCATCCACTTGTTCCGGGTAGCTCATTCATGAAGTAGAAGAATAGACATACAATAAGAGTACCATACTTGAAGGAATTCTTCTTATCCTTCTTGATTTTCTGTATATTTTCCATTAATTGGCTTAGCAGTAGTTCGCAGAGGTCATATTCTGCATTTTTCCTTAGCATTTCAAAAGCAGTGTATACTGCAGTTCCGGATACAGAATTCTCCCTGCTGGAGTGATAGATCTTGTATCCTATTATCATTGATGCATATTTGATATCCGGATCCGAAATATCTTCAATGGTCATTGCCCTCTTGTCAAATTTTGATCCGGTGGCCTCAGTTACAATGTTGTTCTTGACAGATTTGAGGATAGGTACTCCTCCGGAAGAGTATAGGCCAGTTACTGCTCTAATTGCCTCTTTTGTGATCTTGCAGGGTCTATCTAGCCATAGAAAGTTGTCATGCATCCTGCTCAGTACATACCGGACCCATTCATCCTCTTCAAAACAGGGGAAATGAATAAATTGCTCAAATTGTTTCTTCTGAATATCCTTATACTCTGGTTTAAGCTCAAAGGCATTGTCAATCAGCTGCTTGTGATAGAGGTCTCTTAATTTGAATTCCCCAAATTCCTCAATGTTTGCATGTATGTAAACCCTAATGTCTTCGGTGTGTAAAACTCCGTGAGGAACACTAGAGAAGGCTCCTAGTGGGTCTACCTCCAATGATTTGTAGGGATGTTTCTTGAATGAGGGGCGAGGTCTATCAGAGATCTTAACTATGTTTGGAGTAGCCATTCTTCAAAGATTTGCAGTGAGGTAATGAAAAACGGAGAATACCTTATGCGCCTTCGGTTTGTACGGAGTGGTTGGATTGATTTCTTTATCCAATAGCTTCGGCAGGAGATCCTTGGTGTGCTTGAAGAACCTTGTTGCAGAGCTCCACTTTTCGCTTCTTCTCGAGTGCAGAATGAGCAAATGACCTTTGAGAAATCCCTTAAATTGCTCCGCGAACCCTAATACCTGTCTGCAATAAATGCTTCACCTACATTATTCCGGTTTGCCTTGTCTGGATAGCTTGGAGTATCCCGGATTAGTCCTGATCTGTGGATATCATCCGGATCTTTCAATCATGAATAAATCGAGGTGGCATATTACAAGATCATCTCAAACACTCTGTCCAATCCGCAGAACAAGATAGTGCATTTCCGGATCTTTCCGGACCTTTTTGTAATCCTTTATCATACCGGAGCATTTCCCTGAACAGGTCTTATTTGATCGATCATAGCTTCTTCATAACTCCATGCGGACCTCTGAAAACTTGACTGAAGTATTTCAAGACTCATATCTAAAAACCCTTTGATCCGCATCTTGTGCCACATCCGGCACCACTTGTTTGGCTGGGGGAACAAGATTTTTTTTGAGTCTCCCCCTGAGCCAGAGCTCACTTTTAATTTCCGGAAGAAATATCAGCACCAGAGTCTGGTGCGGATCCAACCTCTACATTCTCTGAACTTTTCTTCACCCAAATCTTGCTCATCTGATTCCTAACCTCATCCGCATTCATCTTTTGTTTACCCTTGTCTTGATTCTGATTATACACCGGACCTCTTTTGTCCTGATTCTTGTTTCTGCAGATTTTAGCATTATGACCGGACCTATTGCAGATTTGGCAAATAACATTTCTTTGCATATTTGACTGATATCCTCTTGATCTGCATTGATTTGCCATATGACCTATTCTATTGCATGTGAAGCATCTACCTTTGAATGATTTGTTTACTTGCATAATTCTGCATTCATGGGATTTGTGTCCATACCTTTTGCAGTTGAAGCACTGTCCGGAGAAGGATGAATTATTCTGATTCATTCTCATTCTGCACTGATTAGCTTTGTGACCAAAGTGGTTGCAGTTGTGGCAGTATCCATTGAAGGATGGATATCTTTGAGCATTTGGCTGTCTTACCGGAGGTCTTTTAGGCCTGCTCCTTGGATTTTCTGATCCAAGATTCTTCTGACCGGATCCGGAGCTTTCTCCTTTCTCATATCCCAAGCCATACTTGTCATCTGTCCTCTTTTGACTTCCAAGAAGAACTTCAAGTTGAGCAGAACTTATCTTGAATTTCTCTTTATATTCATTTGTTGTTTGAAGGTCTCTTTTGAGAGAGGCAATTTGATCCTCAAGTTTTCCTTCATTATCTTTGGCATCTTCAAGATCAGATTCAAGATGCCTGATAATCCTGTCCATCTGGTGGCATTCTTCTGATTTTTCTTTGAGAGATTGTCTTAGATTGTCTTCAGCCTTTCTTTTTTCTTCAATTTCTTGAGTAAACTTTATAGTTCCTGATTCCATTTCATGTCTTAACATAATGACTTCTTTTGATAACTTTTCACATAACTTGGTTTGCTCAGTCAATTCCTCATTTGTATTGCTTTCTTCACTTTGTCTTGCCAACTGTTGAAGTAGCTCCTTTCTCTTTTTCATAGAGAGACTTAATTTGTCTTTTAATTCTCTCATGAATTCATCAGCCTGTTTGAGTCTTTCCTTTAATTCACTGACTTCAGAATTTGACTGTTCAAGATCCTCAAGGGCAGTCTTGAGTTGCTCCCTTAAACCATATGCATCCATTTGAAATCCCAGATCTTCCTCAAGCTGTTAGGCTCTATTAGGAGGAACTTAGCTCTGATACCAATTGTTGATAACTGAGAGGGGGGGGGTGAATCAGTTATCCTAATTATTTCCCTTATTGAACTTTCCTTTTAATTGAAGTAGCATAAAATCAAACACAAGACATTAACCATGAAATAAGAAACACATGACACAGTATTTTGACGTGGAAACCCTGTTAAGGGAGAAAACCACGGGGTGATTAACCCAAGAATTATTCTCTGTTAGAAGAATAGGAAATTACAAAAATGGCACTTGCCAATTAGGGCTCACTGCCCGAGCACACTGCTCACAAGAGGCCCACTGCCTACAAGAAGACACACTGTCTACAAAGTGATGAGAATCACAGTCTTGAACTGATTGGAAGCATCTGCATATGCTGGAGTTCAGTTCCGGTTAGGCTCAGTACACTGATCTGCTGCACTTCATCTTTCCTCTGTTCTTTATTCTGCTATCTTTCACATACCGGATCCTTTTTGCTACCTCTGCTCTTTCTCTGGACTTATTCGCATATCTCTCCACACTTACACACATTTCACAACTAAATCCATCCTCTATATATATCCGCACAAGTAATTTCATCACCTTTCTAGTCGGCATCCGGAACAGTCTAGTTTCTTACAAACTCTCATTCTGTCGGCTGAATCCTTCCTCACCAAGCAATGCGGATCAAGCATATACTTGTAGATATCATTAATCATGTCGGCCAAACATGATTCATGCCTTCACAACCTCTGTCATCAACAGTAACCCATCCGGAAAGTAGTCTGATACTCTGCCAGTCAGTTCTTCCTCTGTTTTCACTGTCTCTCAGGAATCCGGTACTTAACCATTCATATCTTTTTCCTTGTCCATCACCGGAGGCTAAATCCTTGGAATATACTACTAAAGGTAGTCCTCTTGACTTCCCCAAATCCGCACTGCACCAAGACACTTCCTCTGAGAGGTCCGGACCAATCTGTCGGACCTTGCCACATGCTCTGTTCTTCTTCACCGGACCACAACATTCTTTATTCTGACTTCCGGTAGAGACATATCATGTCTTGCGGATATGTGGGATGACCTTTGTTGCCATCAATGACAACAACCATGAATCCATATAGTGTCTCTTGCCAACAGTGGTAACTGCTTCTTCAAGTCTTCTTCAAGGCTATCATTGAACTCTGCATCATGATATTGATACAGATATACAATGTTGAAAATAGGTGATATACCCAATGTCTCTAGTAACTCCACTTCATATGCATTTCCTAAAATTAAATTTTCTGAGTATCCTACATGGTCCAAACTTCTTTATCTTCAACTTGTTATAAGTCCCAATAGGAAATCTTTCTTTTCTTAGATATACCATTACTTCATCTCCCACTAAAAATTCTTTGTGTCTCATCTTCAATCTGCTTGCTCTTTGTACTTATTGTTCATCTCCTCCAAATGCATCATAAGCTGATTATGTACTGTCTCAATGTGTCCTACAAATTCTTTTGCTTCTGCACTCCTCTTATCTTCCATACTAATGTCTCTTAACTCTACTACTCCTCTAGGGTTAGTTCCTGTTACAATCTCAAATGGCGTTCTTCTAGTACTCCTATTCACTAAATTATTGTATGTAAACTCTGCTTGTGATAGAATCAAATCCTAATTTCCTACCTTTTCTCCAACCAAACATCTCAACAAGTTTCCCAAACTCCTATTTACTGCCTTTCTTTGTCCATCAGTCTGTGGATGAAATGATGAACTAAACTTCAAGTCTATCTTCATCTTCTTCCAAAGTGTCCTCTAAAAATATCCAAGAAATCTTGTATCTCTATTTGAAATCATGCTCTTAGGTAATCCATGCAATCTCACAATCTCCTTGAAAAATAGGTCGACTACATGAATTGTATCGATTGTCTTCTTGCAAGGTATGAAATATGCCATCTTTGAAAATATATCCACCACTACAAATATTGAATACTGTCCTCTCTATGTCTTCAGCAATCCCATTATGAAATCCATGCTTATGTCTTCTGACGGTCTCTCCAGTACTATCAAAGATTTGTTCAATCCAGTATTCTGACTACTTCCTTTTGCAACTTGACAAACTCTACAACTCTGCATAAATTTCCTAACATCCTTATGTATCTGAGGCTAAAAGTAATTTTCACTTACCAAAGCCAATGTCTTATCAATGTAAAATGTCTTTCCAATCCACCACTGTGCTTCTCCTTTATCAGATTATCTCTCATTGAAATTCTAGGTATACATAACTGGTTTCCTTTGAACAACATATCTTCCTGAATGAAATAATCCAACCACTTACTCCTATCTGTCATGATAGGTTCCTTACATGATTTCCAAGGTTCTGCAAGATCAAGATCTCCCTCTTACATGTTCTTCAATTCCTCAAAACCTAACACTTCAACTCTCATCTTTGTCAGCAAGTTCCTTCTCCTACTCAATGCATCTGCAACTTTGTTTGATTTTTCACTCCTATGCTTTAGTAAAAAAGTATAACTCTGCATGAACTCTACCCATCTCATATGTCTTTGATTCAACTTTCCTTGATTGTTCAAATACTGCAAAGCTTGGTGATTTGTATACTGTTAACGTGTAGGATTGCACCTGTTATGCAAAGTTGTGAAGCTCAGCAATCATGTGTAACATGGGATCAAACTCAAGTTGTGGGTGACCTATGGTGAGCTTGAACCTCTAGATTATGGGTTGGTTCCCTCGTAAACTAATAACTTTGCAGGAAAAGGGTTGAAAGGACCTAAAGTGTGGTGATGCACCTAATTTGATGGAAAACTTGCAACTCTAATTCACAATGAATCCCAGAAAATCTATCCACACAATCCACTTTTGGCAATATGATCACAAAAATGATTTTAAGGGAGGCTGGAAATAACATTCTTTTTGAAGGAAAATAAGGTTCTCACAACATGAAATAAAATTTATTCTAATTGCACAACCTAAGACCTGTGATTTCAATGTTATTCAATACATGCAAGTACAAATGAGACAATGATTTTAAAGGTTCTGATATTAAACACAATAAAATCTCATCAAATCATTCACAAAAGTAGCACTAATGAAAAGGTAGACACTTGATTCAGTTAAAAAATAAAGGAACACTTGTATAAAAGGACAAAGAATAGAACCTGTAACCTATTGTAATCTCTATAAATCTACAAAATATGAGTTACAAAACCTCCTTTCAGTAATGTGTAAGAGAGCAAAAATACAAGAACTAGAAAAACCTAAGTTTTTCTTACAATATATAATATGCTCTCAAAAAGACCTAGAAAGGTCAACTATAGTCAACTGCCTCTAAAAATAATCTCTCCAAAGTTGGTCCACGAGCAAGTGTGAAAATCCCTAAAAATAAGGGCTATAACTGATCCAATTTGAGCTAAAATAGCTCCAAACTATCCCTCTATATTAGTTTGACCAAGAGGTGGACTAAACTCTATAATTTTGACCAAAAAAACCATGCAAAGAACTCCAAAGGACCTTAGTTAACTTCATCTCCTGATTTTGCATGATTTGGGCATGTGTAAACAAAGTAAAAATAAATAATAAAGTATTCAAGATGATTTACTTTATTATTTATTACAGACTTGTCTATTTTCACCATCTTTGCATTTCTATGATAAATAATAAAGTAATTTATAGCTCATTACTTTATTATTTATTTACAATTGTTTATCCGTTTCTAAATCATGCAAAATAAAGATAAACTCCTTATATCTCCTTTTGGATTTGCACAATTACATTATGCATCTAATGACGATGCCAAAAATATATGATCTCTGTGCATGCAAAAAGGATCTCCTCCATGCAAAATACATCATCAATCACATTATATTCTCCTCTCCTTGACTTGCTAAGTCACTTTTGCTAATGATAATAGATATGATTAACATAAAGAACTCAATCCTTATGTCTCCCTAAGGCATAACTTCATTACATATCTTAAATCCTTTTACTATCTTCATATTGCCAGACACCTTATAACTCCCATATCACTATGCATCATATCTCAACTCACATTCAAAACACAAAGTCAACACACCTTATGACTCCCATTTTGCATATTGTATTATATCTCCTTAAGTCTTATTCAAAACACCCTATGTCCATCATATGCATTATCCTTACCTTTGCATTATACTTTCATTGACTTTGAGGAAAACCATAATCACATTCTTCACCTCACGAACCTCCAGCTTTGAGCACTAGGTTTAATGATCTCTTGTCTTGACCACAAGGTAATTTGAATTACAATGATTTCTAAAAATAAAAAGTCAAAAAGACTTGTGAATCGGTCATGAGAAAGGAAACCTAGGGTTTCTCTTATGAACAAAAGAGAACCAACCCTAAAAAAACATTCGTTCTTTTCATTTCTCATCAATGTTTTAACTGTGTCTGCCCAGCGTCATCACAAGGGTTTTGAGGGCTCTGGTTGTATGGAGAGCTTCTATCATCTCTAGAGGGTTTTTTTGTTGTTCTAGACTTCATTCTGTAAGTTTTCTGTTCTTTTCTTGACAGTGCTTCTTGTGTCTTACATTGCTTTTAAAATTAAATATTGTCTCCTAGGGTTTTGAGGCCGCTATGATTGAACTCTGAAGCTTGACAGGCTGATTTCTTTAAATGCAGTCTTCTGTGCATTTGTTACTTTCTGTATTCTGGAAAAAAAGATGGTGAAAGATTTTGTTTTGTTTATTTCCTATCTATTTTTTTATGATGGAAAAATAGTGAAATGGTGCTTTTATGTTGTCCCATATGCTTTTACAATGAGGAAAATAATGGAAACCTATGGCCTCTATGTCTGCTCCATCTTTCTTTTGTTTTGGCATAATAAAAGGGAAGAATGAGGGTTAATCTTGCACTGGTTTTCCTCTGCACCATGACTGCCTTACTAATTATTTGTAACTATCCTTCTTCATTTCATTCTGAAAAATTGATGGCAACATACTAGGAAATATCTTAAGAAAAACTATTAACTAGAACTTTATGAATGAAGCCATAATGAACACTACAAATAGTATAGCCTGAAAATATTTGGTACTGCTCTAGTGATGGATCTCATGGTACATAGACCTCTGAATGTTTTACTAAACCTTTGGCTATTGAGATGCCCCTTTGCATTTCCCACCCCTAACCCTTGCAGAGTCTTCTTCATTCCAAGCTAATCCTAATGGTCCTGATGATGAAGAAACTGGTGAATTTGTGAAGATTAGGCAATGGAGGTTGTAGATGTATCTTTGGCATTACATGTGCAATCTTCCACATCTTTTGAGATGCTGAAACAGTTGGACTAGGTGTAGGACCATGAGCAAATATAACATTGGTTATAAATCCCTATTGGTTACCACCTGATTGTCTCCATTCTCTCATTTGTCTAAGCATGTCGTCTGCATTAATTTTGCCTAAAAGTTCTTTGTTCGTCCTCATAAAAAATTCTTAGTTCTTATATTAATTGGGACAGTAATGCTTCTTCTCCTAGGTAATGGCATCAGTTTGTGCCTTAAAAGCCTGCAAAACACCACAATATGTCTCATGCTCAAACCAGTGAACCTGATCATTCTGTAATCTTCCATGTTGAGTTTTCTGTATAGTAGCCTTGATTGTTGCTACTTTTACTTCTTTCTGATGGTTGTTCTATTGCAAGTATGGGCCTAATTGGTGTTGTCATTGATGTCAACATACTCTTGTTGCATTAATGATAAGGATTGGATGAACTGTTTGTTGAGGATATTGAGAAAATTGGTCATATCAGGAACAGTGAAGACAGTAAGGTAAAGATCCAAGATAAGTTGAGTATCAGAGGATGCAGTTCAAGGGGTTTGTAGATATGTGTCTTAAGGTGATCCAGTAAAGATTTTAGAGGTCCGCATTGGAGTATGAGCTTGCGATTGAATATTTACTGTCGGATGATGGTGTTCTTCCTAAGTCAAGCCGACCAGATGAGTTATACATCCTGCAGATGATCTTGAAGATGTTGTGTGAAGATTGGAGTGTTCCCAAATGAAGATTGAAGTCTCAAACCTGTGTAGCTGACAGTGTGCTGATCTGCGTGAAGTCTTTTTGTAATTAGTCATGTTGTATTTATGTATTTGCTCTGTAATGTTTGCTGACTTAGATGATCATTCCTAAGTCGATGTCTTGTATAAATAAGGAATTGTAAAGTCATTTCAAAGTGTATCTTGTAGAGATGAGAGTGTGGTAGCGAAGAGGAGAGCGAAAGGTAGAGCATAAGTATTGGGCTTAAATGGAACTAAATCAAGCATGGTAAAGATGCTATTCTCTAGTTCATGTATGTGATACTTATTATTTTGTAGACAGTGTGTCTCTTATAGGCAGTGGGCCTCTTATGAGCAGTGTGCTCGGGCAGTGAGCCCTAACTAGCATGTGCCATTTTGTTCTTTCTATTCTTCTAACAGAGAATACAATCTTGGCTTAATCACCCTATGGTTTTTCCCTTAACCGGGTTTTCCACGTCAAAATCTTGGTGTCTTATGTGTTGTTATGTTTCTGCTCTTGATTTAATGTATTATGTTTCCATGATTGATTTATTATTATGCTGCTAAATTACAAAGTGGATTTAAGTGTTTAATTGGAAGAAAGTTTTGGACAACTGATTCACCCCCCTCTCAGTTGTCTGTCCTAAATCTAACAATTGGTATCAGAGCCAAGTTCCTCTAAAAAATTTAACCGCTTGGGGAGATCCAGGATGTCGTCCTACAAGAAGGATAGTCTAAAGTTTGATGGAACTAATTTTAATCTTTGGAAAAGTCACATGAAATGTCACTTGCAATGTATGGGAATGCAGTACTGAACCATGGCTTCAACAAAGTATACTCCTCCACAGGGTGGCCTAAAATCCCCAAATGAAATCACAAATGCTGAAAACAATCTGCGGACTATAGAAGCTCTTCTAAGTGCATTGTCTGATTCAGAGCTGACAAATGTTGTTGACCTACAAACTACTTTTGAGATATGGGAAAAACTGGAAACTCTGCATGAAGGAGACAAGTATGTTAAATGTGCAAGGCTAAAATGTCTGAAAGGAAAATTCAAAAATCTGAAGATGAGAGAAGATGAAAATATCACTACTTTTATGCCAAGAGTAAATGAGCTTGTTTGTGGGATTAGATGTGCTGGTGGAGTCTTGGATGAAGATGAGATTGTTGGCAAAGTTCTTAGATCCCTCCCTGCTTCTTATAGAATCAAGGTTGCTGCCATTAAAGAATTCAAAACCCATACAGCTGTCACAAGAGATTAATTGGTTGGTAAATTGGCTACATTTGAATTGACCGAGTTTGGAGATGACCCCCCCAAGACTAAATCTGCATTCAAAGACAATGCCTTTGTAAAAGGTAAACAAAGTTTTGATCCGGGAGAGAAATCTTCAAGGAAACTATCATATGAAAAAGCAAGAAAAGACCTGGAAGAAGAAGCAAAAACTGCTCAACTTGAAGCCCTTATTGCAAAAAGACTGCCAAGAGGATCCAGTAAGTATGAAGGGAAATTGCCTTTTAAGTGTTTTAACTGTATTAAGATTGGTCATTTTGCCTCAAGATGTCCGGAAATATTTTCAAGGCCAAATCCTAATAGATCAAGGTTCCAAAAGAATTGTTACTATGTTCATGAAGAAGATGATAATGAAGAAGTAACAGATGATGAATCAGAAATAGGAAACAAATCTGGAAGTGATTGGGTGTTTATTGCCATCAAGAAAGAAGAACCAATGCCCTCAGAATCTGTCAATCATAAAGTTGTAGAAAGAGCTCTGGCTGCCCAAGTTGAAGAAAAGGATGATTGGGTCATTGACAGTGGATGCTCTCACCATATGACAGGTGACAAAAATAAGTTCATAGATTTGGAAAGGTATGAAGGAGGAGTGGTAAAGTTTGGTGATAATTCTGCTGGTAGAATCAAAGGTAGAGGAACTATTTCTTTTGATGGAAAGAACAAAACCGGTAATGTACTGTATGTTGAAGGTTTGAAGCACAATCTTCTCAATGTTGGATAGTTGGTGGACAAAGGCTATGATCTCCAATTCAAGAATGGAAAATGCAAGATCTTTGAAAATTCTGGAACAGAGATTGCATCTGGTACTCAAACTAAAGGTAATATTTTCCACTTGGTTGGTACTGGTAAAAGTTGCTTATTTTCTCAAGTTGATCAGAGTTGGTTATGGCATAGGAGAATGTGTCATGTGAATTTTGATAATATCATCAAGATAAGTAATACTCAAGCTGTAAGAGATCTTCCAAGACTTGTGAAACCCACTAATAGCTTGTGCAAAGAATGTCAGTTGGGTAACCTGAGCAGAGTCACATTCAAAAGTAAGGAACAGTCTTCTACCAAATTATTGGACTTAGTTCATACTGATCTATGTGGTCCAGCAAGAATCAGGAGTTTGCAAGGTGATAGATACTTCATGTTATTAATTGATGACCATTCTCGGATGATGTGGGTAACTTTTCTGAAAGAAAAATCAGAATCTCTTGAGAAATTCAAAATATTCAAGGCTATGGTGGAGAATGAAACCGGATTAAAATTAAAATGTCTGAGGTCTGATAGAGGTGGAGGATTCACATCCGGTGAGTTCATAGAGTTCTGTGAGAAACATGGAATAAAGAGACAGTTGTCTGCTCCTAGGACTCCACAGCAGAATGGAGTAGTGGAGAGAAAGAACAGGACCATCCAGGAAGCATCTAGGACCATGATGATGGAAGCAAATGTTCCTCAAATCTACTGGAGAGAAGCTATGAGCACTGCAGTCTACACTCTCAATTGAGTTCAAATCAGAAGCAATACCAGTAAGACTCCTTATGAACTTTGGTTTGGCATCACTCCTACTGTGAGGTATTTCAGAGTTTTTGGTAGCAAATGTTACATTAAGAGAGATGAAGATTTAGGAAAATTTGATGCTAGAAGTGATGAAGGAATTTTCTTGGGATATTCTACTCAAAGCAAAGCATACCAGTGTTATAACAAGAGGTTGAGAAAGATTATAGAAAGTACAAATGTAAAGGTTGATGAAGGTATTGAAAAACCCTCAAGGTTTTATGAATATGATGAAGATAATCAGAATAATGTTTTCCAAGCCCCCTCTGAAATTCAGATTCAGATTGATCTAGTAAATCAAGAAGAAGAGATAAGTTTGAATGAACCTTTTCAAGAATCAGAAGTGCAAGAAACTCCCAAAGTTCCCAGGTATGTAAGACTGAATCACTCTGAAGATCAGATTATAGGTGATAAAAGCAAAGGTGTATAAACAAGAAGAAGGATTGCTCAAGATTCAGAAGAGTATTGTTTGATTTCAAGGATTGAACCTAAGACAGTGAATGAAGCTTGCAATGATGAAAACTAGACTAAAGCAGTGGAGGAAGAGCTGATGCAAATTGAGAAAAATCACACCTGGGATCTTGTTCTCAAACCTAAAAACAAGAATGTGATTGGAACCAAATGGGTCTTCTAGAACAAACTAAATGAATTTGGTGAAGTAATCAGAAATAAAGCCAGATTGGTCTGCAAGGGTTACTCTCAAATAGAAGGAGTTGATTTTAAAGAAACTTTTTCTTCGGTGGCAAGAATTGAAGCAGTCAGATTAATTCTTGCCTTTGCTGCCTTCAAGGACTTCAAAGTATATCATATGGATGTCAAGTCTACCTTTTTGAATGGAGACTTGGAAGAGGAAGTATATATTGAGCAACCGGATGGATTTCAATTGTCTGATCATGGTGATATGGTCTGCAAGTTGAAGAAAGCACTGTATGGACTGAAGCAAGCTCCAAGGGCCTGGTATGAAAGATTGGATAAGTATCTTTTGAAGATTGGTTTCAACAAAGGTATTGTTGATAGTAATTTGTATTTCAAAATTGATCATGAAAATATCTTGATTGTTGAAGTGTTTGTTGATGAAATCATTTTTGGAGGAAGAGATAGTATGTGTAAAACTTTTGCAAATCAAATGAAAAGTGAATTTGAGATGTCCATGCTTGGGGAAATGAATTTCTTCTTGGGTCTACAAATCACTCAAACAAAGAAAGGAATCTTCATTTCTTAGACCAAATGTGT
This sequence comes from Cunninghamia lanceolata, assembly GCA_027924645.1. Lineage (NCBI taxonomy): Eukaryota > Viridiplantae > Streptophyta > Pinopsida > Cupressales > Cupressaceae > Cunninghamia > Cunninghamia lanceolata. Next base: position 1,447,845 of record BSBN01000467.1, on the reverse strand, counting down.
GAAAGAATTGTTGAAGAAATTTGGGATGGAAGACTCAAAGCCAATGAGTACTCCCATGGCAACCGGATGTAAGTTGAACAAAGATGATGATTCTCCCAAGGCTGATCAGAAAAAGTACAGGTCAATGATTGGAGGATTGTTGTTTCTCGCTCAAACTAGACCTGATATTATGAATGTTGTTGGTCTTGTTGCTAGATTCCAAGCTGATCCTAGAGAATCTCATGTCATGGCAATCAAGAGGATTTTTAGATATCTAAAAGGGACAGTTGAGTATGGTCCATGGTATCCTAAAGATCATGATTTCTCTTTTCATGCATATACAGATGCGTATTGGGCAGGAGATGTGGATGACCAGAAGAGCACCAGTGGTGGAGCATTCTTTTTGGGAAAGAGATTGGTTTCTTGGATGAACAAGAAATAAGAGGCAATATCTCTGTCCACTGCAGCAGCAGGTAGTTGCACTCAAGTTTTTCTAATGAAGCAAATGCTAAGAGACATAAGAGTGGAGTATGAGGAGCCTATTACAATCTTCTGTGATAATTCAAGTGCAATAAATATATCTAAGAATCCAGTGTCACATTCAAATACTAAGCATATATCCATCAAGTTTCACTTTTTGAGAGAGCAAGTGAACAAGAATGAAGTTAGATTGGAGTTTGTGCCTTCCAAGGATCAAATTGCAGACATCTTTACTAAACCTCTACCTAAGGACTCTTTTGAGTATCTCAAGGAGAAGTTAGGGGTTATTGCCCCTCCGGTGATGAACTAAGGTGCACTAATGTGCATCAGTCTGGTAGATATCATAGTCATATCTTGTGGTCCAGACTGATGATGGGGAGCTGCTACTCAGGGGGAGCAACTGGTATGATTCTGAAGTGTTGGAGTTGCAAGTATGTGCCCTTTGCCATTGATGTCAAAGGGGGAGACAAGACATGTGAAAAACAAGTGGTTGTTGATCAAAGAGGGAGCAGTAAAGGAAGAGAAGACATGTGAATGGTTGTTGATGACAGGCGGAGTTGTGTCAGTAAAGAAAAGTTCTTGTCTTGATGGTCAAAATAGTTTTTCACATCATATGTTGCCATCAATGACAAAGGGGGAGATTGTTGCAAGTATGGGCCTAATCAGTGTTGTCATTGATGTCAACATACTCCTGTTACATTAATGATAAGGATTAGATGAACTGTTTGTTGAAGATATTGAGAAAAGTGGTCATATCAGGAACAGAGAAGAACAGTGAAGACAGTAAGGTAAAGATCTAAGATAAGTTGAGTATCAGAGGATGCGGTTCAAAGGGTTTGTAGATATGTGTCTTAAGGTGATCCAGTAAAGATTTCAGAGGTCCGCATGAAGATCTGAAGAAGTTGTGGCCACTCAAGTAAAACTAGTTCCGACAGGTATTCAGAGGTGACAGAGTGACACAGATAGGTCCGGTGAGATCTGAAAATGCAATATCTTGTTTTGTGGATTTGGTGGAGTGTTAAGGAAGTCCATGTGAAGGACAACTCAATTGGTTCGTGGTCTGGAGGTCCGCAAGCATCTATTCTATTGTGACAGTGATGACAGACTGTGTTCTTGAGGTTCCAGATGAAGGAGATAAGGATTTGAGTAAGTAGATGTAGTGTGGATGTTCTTGGTGATTCAGGAAAGCTTGTGGGGGTCTTTAGATCATGTCCAGTTCGTGTTGGTGGTCCGCATTGGAGTATGAGCTCACGATTGAATAATTACTTCTGGATGACGGTGTTCTTCCTAAGTCAGGCTGACCGGATGAGTTATACATCCTGCAGATGATCTTGAAGATGTTATGTGAAGATTGGAGTGTTCCCAAATGAAGATTGAAGTCTCAGACCTATGTAGATGATAGTGTATTGATCCGCGTGAAGTCTTTTTGTAATTAGTCATGTTGTATTTATGTATTTGCTCTGTAATGTTTGCCGACTTAGATGATCATTCCTAAGTTGATGTCCTGTATAAATAAGGAATTGTAAAGTCATTTCAAAGTGTATCTTGTGGAGATGAGAGTGTGGTAGCGAAGAAGAGAGCGAAAGGCAGAGCAGAAGTATTGGGCTTAAATGGAACTTATTCAAGCATGGTGAAGATGCTATTCTCCAATTCATGTATGTGATACTTATTATTTTGTAGACAGTGTGTCTCTTGTAGGCAGTGGGCTTCTTGTGAGCAGTGTGCTCGGGCAGTGAGCCCTAACTGGCATGTGCCATTTTGTTCTTTCTATTCTTCTAATAGAGAATACAATCTTGGGTTAATCACCCTGTGGTTTTTTCCTTAACCGGGTTTTCCACGTCAAAATCTTGGTGTCTTATGTGTTGTTATGTTTCTGCTCTTGATTTAATGCATTATGTTTCCATGATTGATTTATTATTATGAAGCTGAATTACAAAGTGGATTTAAGTGTTTAATTGGAAGAAAGTTTTGGACAACTGATTCACCCCCCCCCTCTCAGTTGTCTGTCATGAATCTAACATGTTCTTCACATCATCTATACATTATATAGAATGAAAACTCTCTTAAGAAGTTCCACAAAATGTTCAACAACCTAGGTAGTTTATTGGTAGACCTCTAATGTCTCTTTAATGTTTTCTACCACTATGTAACTATCCCTACACATTTAATGTTTTCTACCACTATGTAACTGTCCCTACACATTTAATGTTTCCTCATTGTATTTGCATGTTGCAATTCCTTAATTTTGTTTTGTATTGGTATGTTCTCTTGTTTATGGCATGCTCACATACCTATTGTCTTCATGAGCTTCTGTGACCTTCAGGACAGACAGTGTTGTCATGACAAAAAGTGAAGACTGCTACTCCTTTTAGCTTTAGGACTGAAAATACAATCACTTGGATGACTGTTATACTGGCAGCATACCACTGTACTTTATTAATACCTTCTCACAAAGGTTCCTGCTCTTTTGATGGTTGATAATAACATTTAACATATGTCTCTTTATTACTTGGCAATGATATTGATCTTTGCTATCTCTTGTAGTAACAAACCTTGGTAACAATATTACTTAATGTTTAATCTTCCTCACCTGGGTGGTGCACAACATAGGCCTCAATGCCTCTTTATGTCATACTAGGTAACACAATAATAACACCATATTGATGACTCTGTGTCTCACACAATATGTTGTCTCATACAATTGCATCATCTCTTTGTGGATTCTGATATGTTTGCCACTGGTTAAAGGCCATGTATTTTCCATTGTACCTGCACATTATGTACATTGCACATGCTACTTCTACAAATGACTAATGCTTTGCATGTAACAACATATATTGTGATATCATTGATTGTAACCTCATATGTTCAATATACCTTTGGAGGTGACAAGTTTCATATAGTTGTATCCTTACATATGACTCTGACACTTGTTTTTTATGCTACTCTTTGATAGTGTCTAGTCTTATCACTTCTCCTTGACTATTTTAGACATCATGACTGCTCCTCAGTTGATATTGTCATTGTCTTTTTCTTGCTTACTACTATAGAGATGTCTAATGCTCCTGTTGAACTCCACTTCTAACATTGGCAGATTGCTCCAATGTATTTATGACTGCCATGCATATGTTGAGGTTGTTCCTTCAATGATGTTAAATGCCTGAGCATTGTAAACATGTCTGTATTGTACTTGAAAAGATGAATAATATCTTGTGATTACTCTAATGAATACACACTTCTTATCCCTCTCAAACATAAAGAAGGTAGCATGTTGGGCTCAAGCCTTGTGGGAGCCACATTTTCTCCACATATTATTTCAGTGATTGATCCTGACATATTTCACCTATACCTACACAGTGAACAAACATGTTAAAAAAAACTTTGATTCATGATGCGGGGTCACTTGCATGGATTTATCTCTTTCTGATATGGCACTTGTATCTGCTCATTATGATTTCTCTCATGTTGATATCTGATTGTTGATTATTGTTGCTCCATAAGAGTAGATGGTACTTTTGTTTGACCTAATTATGTGTATGAAAAGTTTTGGAACCCATAGCTTCTAACAAAACTTTTTTGCAAGTGTTCTGGAGCTCGACAGATGGAGGGAGTTGGAGACCAACTCAACCTCAGGATTCATCATTCGTAAGCAATGACGGGTCCCTCTACTTTTCTTATGCATTTCTTGTTTTTCAAAAGTAAATTTTACTTTTATGTTGCATACTTCAGTTACTCCCATGGCTTGTGTGGGACACTTTTATACATTCTTTTGAATACAATCAACTATTTCATTTTATGTAATGACTTATGTATATTTCACTTTTTGAATCAAATACATAGTATAAAACAACTGATCTTTCTTTGAAACATATGTATAAAACATGATGTATAATTAGACAGTTTATAAATACCTCTTTTGACTTGCACTGAAACATAATGAATAATCAGCAACTGAAACATGAAATCCATCAATTCTCTTCATTCTTTGAATTTTTTTTCTCGACTGTAGATGATTTCACTTATTAGGATGGTTTGACAACCCATCTTGAGCTGTCATATGATCTTGATAAGTGATTTTATACTTGTCTTCTATCAATACAATAGACATTGACCAGATGATCCTGCATAAGCAATTTTTTTTGTACCCCCTCTAAACAACTGATGTTTAGGCCTTGCTAAATTATGTGTAAACATAATTTAGTAACATTTTTGGTAACCTCTCAGGGGTGTTTACCTGCTAAACAAAACAGAACCAATAGCCTTGCAAATCCATTGGGCATAGAGTATTTTCTTAGCTAAAACTTTGAAACTTTTTGTAACTCAAACTGATAGAAAACTACAGTAGCAAAACAAAACTGAAATTCAAACTAATCTGACCTGCTTAGGACATGGATAGCAAAATGTGCATGTGCACTTCTTGGAAAACTAAATACTGAACTAAAATTCTACTCTACCCTATACTAACCTGCTCTAACCAGCCAAAGAAGCTGGTCAAACAAATCCATTAACTAGTTTTTCAAAATAGCTTCTTTTCTTGATCAATCTGGAGTGTTCTTCATGCCTCCGAGTGACCAATGAGGGGTAGTGGAAGGGTGGGCATTAAATGAAATCATTAAGTACCTTTTCAAGAATGAAAATAGTATCATATACCCACTTGTTTTGACTAAATATACAGCTATTTTGAGGTGGATAAGAAAGCTGCTCTTGTCCTTCCTGATGCTCAAACTATGGTTCTAGATCAATCATGTTATGTAATGACTCCTTGTTGATTTCTAACTGTGCTAGATGTCTAGTAGGACATCCTTTTGATAACCCAATGTGCAAACAGTCAAAGCTAGTTTGATCTTTATGTTTAGTTGCTCTATCAACTTGCACAGTCAATGTTAGATCTTGTGACTCATCTAGAATCATGGCCTCCCCCACCTTTTGTCCTTGCTGATCATGATTTCCCTCTTCAGGAGATGTTGTTATGTTGTCCATGCTTGAGAAAAACTACTCCAACTCATCCCAAAAGAGGTCATCATCAACATCTTCTTTACTTTTCTGCATAAGGTGGGTATTATGATAGGTCTCTTGTTGTTTCTGAAGCATAGGACCTTCTTCTTCATGCAAATCAATCTTTGCATCCTCCAAAACAAGGTTGTCTTGATTTTTCTCATGGTAGATTATCATCCTATCAGCATTATTTACATCCTCCTGATGTTGCAAACTTATTATTGTTGTTGATATAGGCCTTAATAAATTCTCTTCTTCAGCAAAAAAAATGGAAGGTCATTAAATAAATCAATCAAAGATTCATGTTCAAAGCCTCTTACTTGATTTTCAACCTACTGTCCCAATTGGTCACGCTTGTCATCCTCTTGCAACAAATCTAATTTTTTTGATTGGGTATCACAAAAAGGGATGCAAACAACTATTTCTTCATCATCTTCATTGCTAAGCTAAGTATGAAGCATTATGGATTGCTCTTGGTTGTAAATTGGCTCTGGAATTGAAGAAACACTCCTAAAACTTGGAACTACATTTGGCTTAGGTTCTATAACCCTTTTCTTTTCTTGATCTTGGATTGGTATAAGAGGAGTAGCCTTAACAAGGTTTGGCATCTTGTAACTAGGATGTTTGGTCCAAGAAGGTTGCCATGGTAGAAAAGCTTGAGGCTCTTTCATAGGTTTGCTTTGGTTTGTAGGATGAACTTGTCTAAAACTAGGAATGGGAGAAGCTTTTTGTACCTTAGGCTCTTGGACTTGAGCAAGCAACTGCCTTATCTATTCTCCCTTGGCAGCAACTTGCCTATTCAAACCATCTTCATAAATCTTTCTCTTTTCTTCCTCCTACTGATAACAAAAGTCTTGATAGGATAGCTCCTCTTGCTGCCTGTTATAATCATTTTCTCTCTCTATTTCCAACATTTACATTTGGTGGTTGAGAAATGTATTCTTGATGCTAGCCACCAAACCAGTCTCATTTTGTGATTGACTAGGGAGGCTCCTTGGTGGATTCAGAGTAGAAAAAGTATCATACGGTTACAAAGAGGGTTGATTAAGATCTGTTTGAAAGTGACCTTGTTGGTAATGTTGGTCATAATAAGGAAAAGAATTGCTTGGAGGCCAAAAGCTTGAACAGATAGGTTAGACCTAAATAGATGGGAATCCTCTACAAGTGAATGGAATAGCATGCAGATCTCAAGGAAGGTCAGCCACAATCCAAACTTCCTTGAATGATGTGTCATTTAGCTCTCCAAGTCTTCTCCTTTAGCTAATTGTCTGAGACTATCAAGATACTCTGTTCTAAGAAAACAGTCAATCTTCTGATAGAGATATCTTTCTGGTACCTAATCCAAATGATATAAATTTTGGATATGATGTGCATTAAGGTGTCTAGATGCTAAGTCTAGCTCTGCAAGGTCTGAAATGAAACTGTGGTAGAATGCGGACCAATCTACTGAAACTGCTATTGATTGAACTGACTGAAATGAACTAAAAAATGAAAGAAAACAAACTGAAATGCAAATGTTTTTGGTTGATGCAAGATTGCTCTTGAACCAGAGATGCTCCTGCATCAGACATCTAGGTTTGTTGAAAAAGTGAGTCCCTCACTTTGTTGGGGCTAGAGGAAAACCAAGATGGTCCACCTCAGCCTGAGAAATCCAAGATGAGTCTTCTTCCGGTCTGCCTTTCCACTTCACAAGATATTCTTTGTATTGTCTTCCTTTGGTGTTGCATCCAACTCTATTATCCAAGATGTCCTCAATCTGCTCTGATGCTTGTTGTTTTAACTATTTCTTCAAGTCTTCTTTAAGTTTGTCACTGAACTCTGCATCATGATACTGATATAGATCTACAATGTTGAAAATAGGTGATATACCCAATGTCTCTGGTAACTCCACTTCATATGCATTTCCTAAAATTAAATTTTTTGAGTATCCTACATGGTCCAAACTTCTTCATCTTCAGCTTGTTATAAGTCCCAACAAGAAATCTTTCTTTTCTCAGATATACCATTACTTCATCTCCCACTAAAATTTCTTTGTGTCTCATCTTCTAATCTGCTTGCTCTTTGTACTTATTGTTCATCTCCTCCAAATGCATCTTAACCTAATTATGCACTGTCTCCATGTGTCCTACAAATTATTCTGCTTCTGCACTCCTCTTATCTTCCATACTGATGTCTCTTAACTCTACTAGTCCTCTAGGGTTAGTTCCTATTACAATCTCAAATGGTGTTCTTCTGGTACTCCTATTCACTAAATTATTGTATGTAAACTTTTCTTGTTATAGAATCAAATCCCAATTTCCTACCTTTTCTCCAACCAAACATCTCAACAAGTTTCCCAAAGTCTTATTTACTACCTTTGTTTGTCCATTAGTTTGTGGATGAAATGTTGAACTAAACTTCAAGTCTATCTTCATCTTCTTCTAAAGTGTCCTCTAAAAATATCCAAGAAATCTTGTATCTCTTTCTAAAATCATACTCTTAGGTAATCCATGCAATCTCACAATCTCCTTGAAAAATAGGTCGGCTACATTAACTGTATCAGTTGTCTTCTTGCAAGGTATGAAATGTGTCATTTTTGAAAATCTATCCACCACTACAAATATTGAATCATGTCCTCTCTGTGTCTTTGGCAGTCCCATTATGAAATCCATGCTTACGTCTTCTGACAGTCTCTTCGGTACTGTCAAAGATTTGTTCAATCTAGTATTCTGACTACTTCCTTTTGCAACTTGACAAACTCTACAACTCTGCACAAATTTCCTAACATCCTTATGTATCTGAGGATGAAAGTAATTTTCACTTACCAAAGCCATTGTCTTATCAATATAAAATGTCTTGCCAATCCACCACTGTGCTTCTCCTTTATTAGATTAGCTGTCATTAAACTCTTACATATACATAATTGGTTTCCTTTGAACAACATATCTTCCTGAATGAAACAATCCAACCACTTACTCCTATCTATCATGATAGGTTCCTTACATGCTTTCCAAGGTTCTGCAAGATCAAGATCTCCCTCATACATGTTCTTCAATTCCTCAAAACCTAACACTTCAACTCTCATCTCTATCAGCAAGTTCCTTTTCCTACTCAATGCATCTGCAACTTTGTTTGATTTTCCACTCCTATGCTTCAGTATAAAAGTATAACTTTGCATGAACTCTACCCATATCATATGTCTTTGATTCAACTTTCCTTGATTGTTCAAATACTAGAAAGCTTGGTGATCTGTATACAACACAAACTCCTTAGGCAACAAGTAATGTCTCCACTTCTTTAGGGATTGAATTATGACATAGAACTCTTGGTCATAAACTGAATATCTTCTCCTTGCATCATTCAACTTCTCACTGAAATAATCTATAGGTCTACCTTCTTGACTTAACACTGCTCCTATTGCATTTCCACTTGCATCACAATCTACTTGAAATACCTTATTGAAATCTGATAATGCCAACACAAGTTGTTCTGTCACTTTTTGTTTCAACAATTCAAAAATTTTATCTACTCCTGATGTCCACTTAAATTATTTTCTGTCACCTCTCATTGTCTATCATAGGGTTACATACTAAACTAAAATTTCTAATGAACTTCTGGTAGAAACTAGCCAATCCATGAAATGATCTGACTTCTCCAATACTCTCAAGTGTAGGCCACTCAACAATTCCTATCACTTTCTTAGGGTCCATCTTCAATCCTTCCACATAAATCACAAATCCCAAATATACCAATTCTTCCTTCATGAAACTACACTTCTTAATGTTTATCAACAATTTCTCTTCTCTCAACCTCTGCAAAACTTGTCTCAAGTGCCACAAATGTTCTTCCTTTGTCTTACTGAAAATTAAAATATCATCTAAATATATAATAAAAAACTTACCCAAGAATTTATTCAAGACTTCATTCATCAATCTCATGAAAGTGCTCGGTGCATTTGTCATTCCAAAAGGCATCACTAACTGCTCATACAATCCTTCATTTTGAAAGGAAGCTAGGTGTGTAAAAATCGCTTCCTACACTAATCTAATGAGGAGAGGAGTGCAAATTCATTTCAACCTTTACAATTAGAGTGTTATTAACCTAATAATAGAGATATTGCAGCAAACACATACACAAGAATGTAAGACAGAAGAAGAGAGAGACAAGATATACGTGGGGAAAACCCTTACGAGTGAAAAAACCCACACTCCAAAACACAACTCAAATGTATTATCTAAACAATGAGGTTTACAATATAGTTATAGAACCAATGCTCTTCTAGGAGTCTTTGACACTCGTATTTGGAGATAATCTGACAACATAATAGTACTTGTCAATCACATAATACATCTCCTCTCAAAGCACCTACTTAAATAGAAGTTTTCAATGCAAAACTGAGCTTTCCTTGAGATGGGCGTCCAACTTGGCCTCATGGCCTGAAACCCATGCCTAGGGACACTTGTCTAACACTGCAGCATGGTCATGACACTTGTCATATCACCCCATCCCAAAATGGTCACCTATTCCCAAGTTGGGCAATGACAGATGCTCTTACGACTGTCATAGAATCCGTCATAACTGTCATATCTTACAGTTGTAAGAGAATCTATCATACATAGGCTATAAATAGCATATTCTCTTACAACTTGCCATAACCCTCCTTGGGACACCCAAATATGCCTTCTTTCAAGATGCCTTGTGACACATGTCTTCACCTGTCATAGAATTTTCCATAAACGACTCTTACGCATCATAGATTTGTCATAGGAATTTGTCATGGCCATTTTGGTCAATATTCCCTTTCACACTATCCAAGATGCTGACACATGGAAAAATATTCCTACCACTAAGTGGGACGCCTATCTCCTCATGTGAGACCAAACTTACATGTGGTCATCTTCCATGTAGGATGACACATCACCGTGCCAACTCCCACAAGATGACAACATAGGATTTGCATCCTAATTACACAATAGGCAATGAATAAATAAATACAATAAAATAATACAAGGAATTTACCAAGGTTGAGACACCTTAATTCCCAACATTCTCCCACTTGTCGAACACCTTGTAAGAGCCAATTGAATTAATAGGATTTAACTGCTGTAGGTAGAGAGGGCCATAGACTCTGAACACCATCTAAACTTCTCTATGCCCACTGGTTTCATCAATGCATCCGCAACATTCTTCAAAGTATCTACCTTCTCCAAATTCACCTTCCCATCCTCTACAATGTCTCGCACGAAGTGAAACTGTACATCAATATGCTTTGTTTTGGCATGGAAAGTTAGATTCTTTGCTAGGCAAATCACACTCTGACTGTCACAACAAATTGTAATCTGTCCTACATCAACACTAATATCTGAACACAATCTCTTAAGCCAAATGGCTTCCTTGCAAGCATGAGTTGCTTCCATATACTCAGCTTCTGTCATGGACAAAGCGACCATAGGTTGCCACTTACTCATCCAACTAATAGCACAACCAAACATAGTGAACACATAAGCACTGGTGGATCTCTTGCTATCAATGTCACCAGCCCAATTAGAATCCATAAATCCACAAATACAAACAGAATGTGGAGGTCTTGTAGCATTACCATGATATCATATGGAATACTCAGAAGTACCCCTCAAATATCTAAACACTCGCTTAACTACATCCAAATGTACCAATCTAGGATTAGCCATAAATCGACTAAGAACTCCCACTGCTTGGGCAATGTCTGGTCTTGTGTAAACCATAGCATACATCAAACTGCCAACAACACTAGCATAAGGTACTCTGCTCATGTCCTCCACCTCACTAGGAGATTTTGGACAATCATTAATAGACACCTTTGTCCCCAAAGAAACATGAACCCACAATGGTCTACAATCTGCCATGCTAAACCTATCCAACACGGTCTTCACATACTTACTCTGCCTTAACCAAAGTTTTTTGTTAGCTCTGTCTCTTCTGATTTCCATTCCCAAAATGTACTTGGCTGCCCCTAGATTTTTCATCTCAAACTGTGCTAACAATTGAGACTTCAAATCAGAAATCATAGTCTTACCATTCCCAATTAACAACATATCATCAACATACAATGCAATAATGAGAATACGATCATTGTCATACTTGTAATACACACAATGATCTATTTTTTATCTCAGATATCCAATTGACAACACAAAGGCATCAAACTTCAAGTACCACATCCTAGGATACTGCTTCAAACCATACAAAGACTTTTTCAACTTGCAAACCAAATTTTCATTACCTTTCTCCATGTAATGCTCTGGCTATGACATGTAAATCTCTTCCTCCAAGTCACCATGAAGGAAAGTTGTTTTCACATCCATCTACTCCACCTCTAAGTCATAAGCTACTGCAAGAGATAACAAGACCCGAATAGATGTCATCTTTGCAACAGGAGAGAAAATTTCACCATAACCAATTCCCTCTACTTGTGAGTACCCCTTTGCAACCAGTTTGTCCTTATACTTTTCAACACTACCATCTGCACCAAATTTCTTCTTGAACACCCGTTTGCATCCAACAGGTTTCTGTCCTTTAGGCAAAGGCACCAAGTCCCATGTTTTATTCTTCTCCAAAGAAGCCATCTCATCTTCCATGGCCTCCTTCCAGGAACCTGTATCTTTCATGTCCATAGCCTCTTTCACAGTTCTAGGCTCATCAGTATTAGCTAGCAAAGCAAAAGCACAACTAGAATCAAGCAATGAATAACCAAACCTATCAGGTTGCTTTCTTGTTCATGTAGACCTCCTCAAAGGCTAAGGTTGAGGTTCTACTTCTTCTGAGCTTTCAAAGCTGCTAGAGCTCTCCTCATCATCAGGTCTTGCAAGGTCTATCGATTTAGTCTTCTTAGGGGTAGAACAAAATTGAACCACATCTTCTTTCTTTTATGTTTGTTCTAGTTGTAAAACAAGGGAAGAAGGTGTCATCTCTCTGAAGATAACACTTCTGCTATACAACACTTTTTCAGCCACAGGATCCCAAAGCTTGTATCCTTTCACACCGACACCATAGCCAATGAAGATACACTTAATAGCCTTGTTTTCCAATTTAGACCATTTCTCCCTAGGCACATGTACATATGCCTCACAACCAAAAACACGAAGATGTCTAATTGAAGGCTTCTTACCAGACCACACCTCCATAGGTATCTTACCAACAAGAGCTGATTTAGGAGACTTGTTTTCCAGGGAGCAAGCAGTGGCTACAGCTTCAGCCCAAAACTTTTGTTTGAGGCTTGCTCCACTAAGCATACTCCTAGCCTTCTCCATCAGTGTTTTGTTCATCCTCTCTGCAACTCCATTTTGCTGCCGAGTGTATGGAGTTGTCTTATGTCTTTCAATCCCTTACTCTTCACAGAACTTATTGAACTCTGCTAAACAAAACTCACCACTGTTATCAATTCTCAAACACTTAATCCTTTTACTAGTCCGATTCTCAACAAAAGATTTAAACTCTTTGAACTGACTAAAGACTTCAATCTTTCTTCTAATAAAATAAACCCATGTCCTTCTACTATAATCATCTATGAAAGATAAAAAAATATATAGATTTAGAAATTGAAGGAACATTAACAGGACCAAACACATCAGAATGAATAAGTTCTAATACACTAGAAGACTTGTGAGAACTAGAGTAAAAATAAACACGGTTTTGCTTTCCATATACACAACGTTTGCAAAAGTTGAACTCGAGATTACAATCATTTGACCCCTCAATGAGGTTTTTATTTTTTAGGGTTCTAAGACCCTTTTGACCAATGTGGCCATATCTCAAATGCCATAACATGGTCTTTTCAGCAAGAAGTTTAACTTCCAAAGCATGTGCATTACCATCAGAAAGTGTTACAACAGATTTCTTCACTACTTGTTCAGATGGTGGGGATGAAGTGACTGCAGCTCTTTTCTTCGAGTTAGAAGAACTATTGCACTTGAAGTGCATGCCTCCAGTTGAAACAGAGTACCTCTCCAAGTACCCTTCGCAAGCACCATACATCCTCTAGTCATCTTGCATCCATCCTTCGAAAAGACAACCTGCACACCTGCATCATTCAACATACTTACAGAAAGCAGGTTCTGTACCAGGCTTGGGATGTGCATAACCCCAGTGATCCCCTTCACTTGTCCATCAGGGAATCGGATTGAGACTCTTCCATGACCAACAATCTTTAGATGAGAATCGTCACCTAGATACTCTCTTCCACCATCGAACTCTTCATACTTGGTGAACCAATTTCAATGCGAGGTCATGCGGAATGATGCACCAGAATCAATCAACCACACATCATCAGATGCATGGGTGGTCAGAGCTACAATGAAGGCCTCACCATCATCTTGTGACTTGTCAGAACCTGAATCTAGGGCATTCTTCTTCTTCTTTTTCTTTTCCTCTTTGCATTCCTTTCAGAAGTGCCTAGTTTTGCCACAATTCCAATAGAGAGCCTTGGACTTTCCAAAAGATTTGGATCTCCCGCGGGATTTGCATATGCTCTTCTCAGCTTTCTTGTCCTTATTTTTCCCTTTCTCCTTGGGTCTTCCATGAACTGCAAAAGCCTCTTTAGCTGCCTCAGAAGACTTTCTCTACATCTCTTCAAATAACAATGAAGATACCACTTCATCCATTTTGAATGTGGATGTGGTGCTCCTAATAGCCATAACAAGATGATCCCACGAGTCCGGCAAAGAACAAAGCAAGGTCATACAATGATCCTTCTCCTCCATCTTCACACCAACGGATGTCAATTGTGCAACTAACATGTTGGAAGAATTTAGGTGATCTGCAACAGACCCTCCATCCTCAGAGAAAACAACTTCTTTCTCAGAAAAAGTTTGTTCACCAAGGATTTGTCCTGATAAACATCTCCCAACTTCTTCCAAAGGTCTTTTATGGTCTTCCCCTCATGGACATTTAATAGGACAGAATCAGCTAGACTAAGTCTTATGAGACCCTTAGCCTTCCAATCTTTGAGATCCCAATCAGATTGTATCATTACCATTGGTTTTACACCGGATATGGTTTCCCATAGGTCACGGTCAACAAGCATGTCTTCCATCTTAAGTTTCCATAACTCAAAATTAGTGCCATTGAATTTATCCACCTCCAATCTTCCGGATGTGCCTACCATATGTTTTCCTACAACAAGATTATAGAATACTCTACACAAATCTCCCACTCAACCTAAGATTATCTCAAAAAACCCCTACCCAATGACTAGGACCAAAGGTGATCAAGCTATGATACCAACTGAAAGGAAACTAGGTGTGCGGAAATCACTTCCTACACTAACCTAATGAGGAGAGAAGAATGCAAATTCTTTTCAACCTTTACAATTACAGTGTTATTAACCCAATAACAAAGATATTGCAGCAAACACATACACAAGAATGTAAGACAGAAGAAGAGAGAGACAATATATACGTGGGGAAAACCCTTATGGGTGAAAAACACCACACTCCAAAGCACAGCTCAAATATATTATCTAAACAATGAGGTTTACAATACAGTTATAGAGCCAATGCTCTTGTAGGAGTCTTTGACACTCATATCTAGAGATAATCCAGTAGCATAACGGTATCTGTCAATCACATAATACATCTTCTCTCAAAGCACCTGCTTAAATAGAAGTTTTCAATCCAAAACTGAGTTTTCCTTGAGATGGACGTCCAACTTGGCCTCATGGCCCAAAACCCACACCTAGGGACACTTGTCCAACACTGCAGCATGGTCATGACACTTGTCATATCACCCCATCCCAAAATGGTTTCCTATTCCCAAGTTGGGTAATGATAGATGCTCTTACGACTGTCATAGAATCCGTCATAACTATCATATCTTACAGTTGTAAGAGAATCTATCATACACAAGCTATAAATAGCATATTCTCTTATAACTTGTCATAACCCTCCTTGGGGCATCCAAATATGCCTTCTTCCAAGATGCCTTGTGACACATGTCTTCACCCGTTATAGAATCTTCCATTTACGACTCTTATGCGTCATAGATTTGTCGTAGGAATCTGTCATGACCGTTTCGGTCAATATTCCCTTACACAGTATGCAAGATGCTGACACATGGAAAAATATTCCTACCACTAAGTGGGACAACTATCTCCTCATGTGAGGACAAATTTACATGTGGTCATCTTCCATGTAGGATGACACATCACCATGCCAACTCCCACAAGATGACAACATAGGATTTGCATCCTAATTACACAATAGGCAATGAATAAATAAATACAATGAAATAATACAAGGAATTTACCAAGGTTGAGACACCTTGATTCCCAACATGTTTGTCTTAAAAGAAGTCTTCCATTCATCTCCTTCTCTGATTCTGATATGATGGTATCCACTCTTCAAATCTATCTTTGTAAAATATTTTGCTCCACTCAAACAATCCATAATATCATCCATCTTAGGTAAAGGGAATCTATACTTAACTGTGATCTTGTTTATATTTTTAGAGTCTGTACACATTCTCCATTCTCCATCCTTCTTTAGTGCTAACACTGTAGGTACTACATAAGGACTCAAGCTTTCTCTTATCAAACCTTTCCTCAACAAATCATGTATCCGTCTATTCAATTCTTCATCTATGTTGGTGTCATTCAGTGTGCTACTTTGTTAGCCAAACTAGCTCCAGGTATAAGATCCATATGATGATTGATACTCCTGTTTGGTGGCAATTGTTTAGGTACATTATCTGATATGATGTCTTCATACTCTGTTAGCAACTCAGTTATCTCCTCCAGTTGTGATTCTTCAGTCTTTACATTTTCAGGCTTCTTAGGAATCAAAGCATAACACATTCTCATGTCTCAAACCATCCAGAAATTTCCTTCCATCTACCAAACAGATTCTAGCATTCCCACATACTTCACTCTTAGAATCATCTTCTAAAGGAATCAAAGTAATTCTCTTTCCATTTCATGTTATAGTATATGTATTCTTCCTTCCATCATGTATAGCTTTCCTATCATACTGCCATGGTCTACCCAACAAAATATGACATACATCCATAGGCATAATATCACACAATACTTCATCATGATAAGATCCAATATGAAATTTCACCAAACATTGTTCATTCACCAGTACCTTATGATCACCCTGAATCCATGCTATCTAATATGGCTTAGGGTGTTTCAATATTTCTAACTTTAGCTTAGTTGTCATCTCTTTTGAAACTAAATTATCAGAACTACCACTACCAATTACAACTTTACAACATTTACCTCCTGATTTGCATCTGGTTCTGAACAAACTTTTCCTCTGTAGTGGTTCCTCATTTGTCTCTGCTTGAAATAGTGCTCTCCTCATGACAAGTGATTCTCCTTTCTCAGGTTTACCAACTAAACTAGGTGATCCAATAGGTTCTTCTACATAGGTTGCTCTTCCACTATTCTCTATCCTCTTGTTTGTATTTCCTTGATTACATTCAAATGCTCTATGTCCTTCACCTCCACATTTAAAATAGGTTCCTCTAAATGTTCTCCTATCAAGTCCTCTTCCATTTCTTATGTATCCTTCACTCTGGTATGAACTAGGGTTTCCTCTATGGTAGAAAGTTTTATCATCTCTCTGGTATGCATTATTATCTTTGTCATCCTTCTTGAATGTGCTATCTTGTCTGTTTTGCTTCGCATATGATCTCTCTCCTCCAAAAACTGTTCTACCTCTCTGAAATCTACCTCTGCTTCTTGTTCAATTTTTCTTCAACTTTCAGGGCAAACTAATATGCTTCTTCCAATGTTGTCATCCTTACCAAACTCGGTTCTTATTGAATGTTCAATCTCAGTCGATTGGTGTATCTAGCCACTTTTTCCTTGCTTGCTTCACTATGTCATGTCCTTATGATCATCTTATGAAATTCTTTAGTGTACTCCTTGACAGATTTCTCCTTTTGTCTTAGGTTTTGCAATCGCTTCAACAGTTCCAACTCATAGTCAGCAGGTATAAATTGATTCTTCAATTTTGTCACTATTCTATCCAACTTTGTAATCTTCTCTTTTCCTCTTATGTTTCTATCCAATTGAACTTCTTTCCACCATATAGCAGCATGTCCTTTCAACTTTATCTTTACAAATTTCACCTTCTCCAGATCTTGAATTTCTTCATACTCAAAGTATTCTTCTAGGTCATTTATCCAATCAATTAGCTCTTCAAGATTCAAATTGTCAGTACAGTTTGGTACATCAACTCTAGGTCTTTTCCCAATCTTTGAAATAGCTTGCAACATCTTGACTTGATCTGATTTTTCTTCTTCTTCTCCTAGGGGTTCACCATTTTGATCAGCGGATTGAATGTCTTCATCATCATCACTTACATTAGGTCAAGGTGTAAGTCCTCTTCTCTAATCTTCTTCAATAACATCCAATCGAACTCGCATTGTTTTCATCATTTCTATCTTCTCATCCATTCTTCCATCCATAGTACCAACAACAGGTATTCTCAGTGGCATCTCTTCCTTGGATCAAGTGTAACTACCTCAAATTTGGTGATTGGGCTACAAGGTGACAACTGCCTCACAATCGATGATCAATTGACAATACAAGTAGTCTACCTTAGATTCGATGATCTATTAATAGCAAGATCTTACGAAATTGCTTCACCAATCTCACTCACTTCGCTCCCAAAAGATTCAAACTTCGCTCCGATACCACTTGGTGCAGTTATGGATAGGAGGGTCCACAAAGTGAATAGTCCAGACCGTGTAGCAAGAGTAAACACAATGGAAACAACTCAAAGATAGAATGCAAATGCAAATTCAGTCATTCAGTATATCATAGATTCAAAATACAAATAGGTCGGCAACATGCGGACTTACAATTAGGGCTCACATGCCTGATTTCTCAGTTATAGAATATACTCAAAATATAGCTTTGAAGAGCCTTATAGAAGAAATTCAAACTATAAACTACTTTCCTATGCATCTATTACATGAATATATATCATCTCCGGAACATAAGATTCCGCCACATCAGCCAAGGATGATTACAAACTCCAATTGAAAAAGATGTAATGTGTGTACACAGATAGGTCAGACCTAAACAGATGGGAATCTTCCGCAAGTGAATGGAATAGCGTGTGGATCTTAGGGAAGGTCGGCCACGATCCAAAGTTCCTTGAATGATGTGTCATTTAGCTCCACAAGTCGTGAAATGCTTCGCAGGTCTTCTCCTTTAGCTAATTGTCTGAGACTGTCAAGATGCTCTATTCTATGAAAATAGTCGATCTTCTGATAGCGATATATTTCTGGTACCTGATCCAAATGATCTAAATTTTGGATATGATGTGCATGAAGGTGTCTAGATGCTAAGTCCAGATCCGTAAGGTCTGAAATGAAACTGTAGTAGAATGCAGACCAATCTATTGAAATTGCTACTGACTAAACTAACTGAAATAAACTAGAAAATGAAAGAAAACAAACTAAAATGCAAATGTTTTTGGTTGATACAAGATTTCTCTTGAACCAGGGATCCTCCTGCATCACTAATCTACTTCCCTTTGTGCAAGGAAAAGATTCCTTATTCTTGAAGAGTCAAAGTAAAATTAGGAAACAAAAACTAAACAATTAGTGAGGAGAATCATGATTAGGACATTGCAACGAACAAACTCATCCAAGAAATACGGAAGCAATTATTTTTGCTTAAACTAGTCTCAAAACATTTCAATTGAGAGTAAGTACTTCACCACCTATTACATATCCCTTCTTGATGTCTTCTAGATCTTATGTGCATCTGTATGGAAGGAATAGGTCATTGTTGGACATCTGCCAGTGATTGCATGCTTTGTTGCAGGAGGCAGTCCTTTGGCTACATGAACTCTTCCTCATGTAGCCTTTGTTGCAGGTCAGTGCTTTTGGTAGTTGGAGAAATGGTTAGTCCCAAAGAAATCTCTAATCACAAAGATCATTATAAACACACTTATTCACACTACATTATATATGAAAACAACTATTTTAACCATATGTATCTTAGAAACAAGAAAGATAGTAATTAAAAAGATAATTATATGGCTCATCATTGCTGACAATTAACTATTGGTAGCTAGTTTAACATCTGACATGACTGCAACATTTTATGTTGGCTTTAACATTTTTTACAACTGCTAACAGTTAGGTGGCCCTTAAGTTAACTATGGCATTTTATGCTTATTGTCACATTTTTAATAACTTTTCACTGCAACCATTGGCTGTCAAAAAATGTGACCGCCAATGTGACCACAGACTACTAGACATCAACAATTAATTTAATCACTAGGTAGTGATCCTTCTATCCTCCTAGGTCCTAAAATAGGGCTTTTTTTAAATTTTGCATAACTTTTGCCCAACATGTCATATTTTTGCAAAATCATGGTCATTGGAAAGTTGGTTCAATGAATTTAGCAGTGGTGTTGGTCTCATCACCATATTCAACCTAGATTTCTAGGTATAATCATTTGAAGTTGTTGTTTGCTTGCAAACTTAAATCACTTGTATCTTTTGAAAAACATAACGAAACTTGATGAATTTGTTTTGAAATTACATAGAATTTCACAAGCAATCTGATCATGTTATCTAATCTACTGTATCATATCATAGTTTTTTTATTTTTCTAGATTTCATTATTTTGGCCTAATACTTGTTTTATAGCATTTCGCTTGTCAAAGGCCAAATCTATCAAACTACTAACAAGTTTACTGCAGGTTTGCATGTCAAAGGATGATCATTAAACCAATCTTTATGTCTTTTTTGTTTGGTGGGATTGATTGTGACTCTGGGTGTGTATGCACTTCCCTTGCAATTAGTGTGATCCTGGGAATCAAAAAATCCTCTAGTCACATTCATTTTCACAACACACATCTTTTTTCTAAGGGTCAATTAATCTTTGCTTGTGTGGATCAAGAGTGTGTGTATCCTCTCCCCTTGCGCCTAATGTAACCTTAGGGATCAAAAATACCTCTTGACTCACTTTTGTCACTCAAGGTGTGTTAAGTTGTGTATGCTCTCTCCTTGCACTTCATGCGAGCTTGGAGATCAAAAGCACTTAACATCATCTTTCCCTTAGGAGTCATGCTTGGGGATTTCATCACCCCAAGGGATGACCTCAACCACACATTCTAGCAGGGTATATCAAAGGGGGAAGAATGAAAGTTGTACCCCAATCTAGTCACATAGTCATTGGCACATCCTTGGGGCCCCGAGTGATTCTGAACACAAGGTGAACTGACATTTGCTTAATTGCTTATGCCACATGCCTTCAACAGACTAGTGCTCACATATTAGACCCCACACACCTTGTGTATATAGGGGACAACCCTAGAGAGCTTGTTCATCCTAGCTTAAGACCTTTTTGTCAATCTTTTAGTGTGGTGCAAGGGTCAACAATCAACCCTAAAGTTACTCACCATGTGTCTCCTTAAGTAGAAATATAAGTTATTTGGGTAAGACATTAAGGCCTCCAAGGAAAGGGAAAGGGTGAGCCTGTGGCCACTTGATCTCTAGCTATTCACCCTTGTGACTATATTCCAAGCTAAGTAGCAATATTTAAAGGTATTGGGTGTGGACCTACACTAAGATTCAAACCCACTTGAATAATCTAGGGTGTTGTGTTTGGTGTGTGTGTTCATTTCCTATACACTTACCAATCTAAATCCTTTTGTAAACTTGTGCATGTATTGTGAAATCTATTGTTTGCAAGTTTCCCAAGGTCAAGCTCCAAGCCATCTAATTGACTTCTAATCATCCATTATCATCCAATACAATCCAACATCATCCCAATCTATCCCCAAACAAATCAAATTCATCCTAATCTTTCATATCATACTAATCATCCTATCCATATTATCCTAATCTATCCCCAATCCAATCCAAGTTTATCCTAATCTTCATCCTAATTATCCTAATAATCCCTCATATCCATCTCATATCCCTAATCATCCCTAATTATCCTAATCATCCCTAATCATCCAATCACTTCATACCTCTTATCCTAATTACCCATCATAATCATCCCTTCTACCACTCATCCTAATCATCCATATCATATCCAATCCAATCCCTTTTTATCATAATCACCCATCCATATCATTCTTGATCATATTAATCCTCCTAATCCAATACACCTTGAATCCCTTTCATCTTAATCACCCATCCCTAATCATTCTAATCATCTCATAATAATCCTAATCATCCTTCGCATCCATCTCATATTCCTAATCATCCCTAATCATCTAATCCTAATCTATCCACATAATCCACTTCCTAATCATGATCATCATTCTAATCATAATCCAATCATTGAGCTTAATCCAACCTATCACCATTCTATTCAAATACTAATCCTATCTCATCTTTTATTCTTGTCCTAATCAAACCTCGTCCATTATCATCCTTCATCCACATCATAATCCAATTATCGATCCTAAACCCCATCCTTCATCATCATCTTAATCCAATCTTATTATCCACCTAATCCCATCCTAATCTAATCCATTTATCCCTCATCCACAATCAATCACCCATTGTCCATCTATCCATTTCAATCAAACATCTAATCTCTCATCCTTAATCAAAAATCATCCTTTAAGAATCCACATTTGGTTAAGGACTTAGACTCCTTCAACCCCATCAACTTTAATCCAAATTCCAATCATAATCTATCCAAATCATCATAAAAATCCCTCATCCAAAGGATCCTAGTTTTAATCCACAATCATCCATTTCAAATCTAATTTACAAATAAAAAATTAAGACCTTAAGTTGATCCCATCATCTTTAATCCAAATTTGCTTAAGAACGTTGGTCTATCTTAAGTATACTCATCAAATCTCATCAATTCATGATTAAGAATGTTAGTCTACCTTTAGTAGAAATCATATCAAATCTAATCCAATCCTCTCTTACTTAAGAACTTTAGTTTATCTTAAGTATAGAGAATCATCCTTCGATCAAATCAAATCATTGTAAGGTCTTGACATTTGATCCCCAATCATCCATCATCCTATATCATCTCATACCCCACCCACATCCTAGACCAAGAACAACATGGATCCTAAACCAAAAGTCATACTATAAGGAGCCCCTCAAATTAACAATGTCAAACCAAAAGTCATACTCAAAGGAGCTCCTCAAATCAACCATGCCAAATGCAAAGTTACACTCTTAGGAGGTCCTCAATTTGCCACTAGTGTGAATTCTTGTAGCCATAAAAATTATTTTAAACAAGAGCATGCTATCACTAGTTATCCTATAGACTCCCATAACACATCCATAAACCATCTTTATTTTACCTATTATCAAGGGAAAACCAACCTAAGCCAAGATATTACCAAACAACTTATGGTCTAACTCAAAATCTTACATGCACAATATATGGCTAAAAATCCTTCAACTCCCAATCCATCAATCCCTATAATCCTTCCACCACAATATCCCTCTAACCATCCTAATCCTAACACATTACCCCATATACCTCCCAATCCATCCATCCCTATAGTCACTCCATAACCATATCCCGTCAACCCTCCTAACCCTAACCCTTTGATCCACCCATCTCCCAATCCATCAATCCCTATTGTTCATCCACCATCTAATCCACCATCAAACCTTCCAATCCCTAATCCATCGACCCATGAATCCACGAAGGATCTTCTCCAAATACTATTTGCAAAATCTAAAAGCAAAGCTATGGATCCATCCAAATCCACTCATCCTCTATCATCCCCCTCTAGCTTACAACCATGCTCAAGCCCATCAATTGTGAACAAGAGCCTCTAAGTACCATGTCTATCTCTTCAAATCCACCATGTAATCCAACACCTATCCTTGAACCTACCAAAGAGCCTTCAAGTATCATGCCTATCCCTCCATTAGAATCATGCAGTCCACCACCTATTAAGCCTCTTGAAGAGTCTCCTACCACAAGTCCAAGTCAAACTCCATCATGTCTAGCCATGTTGTCAAACATCCAAATCTTATTGAGTCCTTCCAAGAAGCTTCCAATCCTATCCAAACAATAGATATATGTCAAGGGCCTAGTCCAAAGCATGTGAAAACATCAACCCCTCATCATAATCAAGATTTGAACATCCCCTCTAATCTCGTACCCAATCCCCTCCCATATTGTGATCAACCTATCCATTTTAATCCTATCCTTGATCCCCTCCCATCTTGTGATCAACATATCCCATCTAATCCCATCCATGATCCCACAATAACTCATGATCAAGAAACCCAAACTAGTCCTATCCATTATCCAACAATATCCATTTCCCATGATGAGACACTTGGTCCCCAAGAAAACATAACTAATCAAACAACTAACTTGGATTTTATCACACCACATCTTAATGAGCACAATGTTGAGCAAGATCCAAGCATTCCAACTCATTCCATTCTTGATCCCTCAATATATCCTAATGATCCCCCATCATCTCCTATTAATCCTACACCATCTCCTATCAACCCCATCCCAAAGCCATCATCCTATCCTCTTGGTCCCACTTCCTTCATCTGTGGTGGTTCTCTAGTAAGAGAGGAACAAACTCTATCCACTACCCAACCATCCCATCTAATAATCGACTCACATCTTGTTTCCAAACCAACAAAAATCCCATAGCACATTGCATGCTCCAAAACATGAAATATAAAGGCAAAGGCTCAGGCAATCTTGAACAAGGTATCTTGGAGCCCATCCATGTCAAAACATGTCCACGATCACATGGAATTGGCTATATATCCCAAGGAAAACAATCCAAACATGTTGGTACCATCTGCACACCTCATAAGGCATCTTCTTCCAATCCCAAACCAAGTGCACCTCATCGCACTCCAAATCATATGCCGCCATCCATCCTCCATCATCATACAAATCTCAAAAGCATGTGACCATACATCTCCTTCCATCCACTCTTCCTCTATTCCTCCCAACTCCCAATATCCCCATCCTCAAATCCCCCCATCCCTTCATCCAC
This sequence comes from Cunninghamia lanceolata, assembly GCA_027924645.1. Lineage (NCBI taxonomy): Eukaryota > Viridiplantae > Streptophyta > Pinopsida > Cupressales > Cupressaceae > Cunninghamia > Cunninghamia lanceolata. Next base: position 1,423,438 of record BSBN01000467.1, on the reverse strand, counting down.
AAGTCCACTAATCCCTCCATCAACACATCCCTATCCCCTAAATCCCCCAAAATCCTCAATCAAGATCAACAAATGCACACATTGTCCAAACATGAAGCTATAAAAAAACCCATGGGATTCCAAAATAATCATTTGGATTCTTCCTTACATAAATTGAAAAAGCCTCAAGATTATCATGTCATAGCACATCGATACAAAAAATCTAAGCACAATCAAGAACCCAAAAGACTACACAAGCCCACACCTCCAAAAGAAAAAACAAAAATGGTGTGGGTGCCCAAGAAAAAAGTAGTCAATTAAAATGGAGCATCCACATCCCATTTCATCTCAAAATCCCACAAATCCTACTTTCCATCTAAAAATCCTAAGTCCGTTTGGGTCCCTAAATCGCCAAATCAGAAAAATAAAAAATCCCCATTACTCTGTAATATGCTACTCCAAAAAAATTTTAAGTTTGTACAATGATATCACAATATTAGCACAAGAATGAAACCAACTAAATCACCTCCACACTTTCTGATCATCAAGTTCCCAAGATGAGCAAGGTGAGAGCATACAATGTTTTGGTTTATCAATCAATGCTTTGCAAGATAAACTAATTACAATCTTCTTCTAATAGTAGGCATCTGCTTTACAATAGGCATCCACTTATTCAGTGGGTGAAAGAGCAATGAAAGAACAAAATATATTATCCACACTGGCGGTAAACCATCCAGGGGTTACAAAGTGTTTGCCATAAAATGCAAGATTACAGTGAATGAACAATTGTAATGTTAGAATACCAATTTAGACTTAATCATGCCTCTGTTGTAGCAAACATAGCATAGAAAATGCAATCAAATGAAAAGCTGCAACTACTCAATCAAAAAATCAAATACCTAAGAGTATACCACACATATGAAGTATGGAAATAGGATTGTAGATTGAGTTGTAACTCATTCTTTGCTGGTGCAGGTTTGTTATCTATTATGAAAGTCCTTGTATCGTGCTTCAAAGCTATCTCTACAATGAACCATCCTCATTCCAACTCACAACCATATCAAAATCCTCATCAAATTCCAACAATGGGAATAACATCAGTAATTCAATCTAATAGAATGGCTCATGTACATATGTGATATCATAGGACATGCAAGAGTAAGTTTCACCTTAATAATCTACAATCCTTCCTTCTAATAGAATCACCCAGCCTTAGAGGTAATAACAGGCCCAATTTACAAGGTAACAATGCATTCACAAACCCCGATCTTCTAGCTGGTATGGCACCCCAGGAGGAATTGTATAGACTACTAAGAAATGGTAATAACAGTCACAAGGCACAACAGTTAGAATGGAAGATTCGGCACCCAACTTGGATCAGCAATCTCCAAATGTTAACTCTTGTTCAACATGCGTAAATCTATCTTAGTCAAATTGTCCTCCCAAACATGGTACAACACTAGAATCAGATGGTATGACCTGTAAGAAATATCTTTCATGTGGCTGATACAAAATACTGTATATTCTATCTAAAATAGGACTAAGATATTCCATATCTTTGGTCAGCAAAGTTATCAACAACTACTCAAAAAGTAACTCACATATAAACCCTAAAATGTATAGCCAAAAGAGTGGATTCCATTTATGTTCAACCAAATTCATTGATTCTAACATCAAACTCCAGTATATTCATTAAAATTGCCAATATAATCCATCCAAAAACAATCGAACCATGCAAATAGAAAATCCTCTAAAACCCCAAAATCACCCCTCTGAGAAATGTACGGCTTGTCAAGGAGTATTCTACATCCAAACTAAATCAAGCCAAAACAATATCAAAACTACAAATGACCAATCATCAAATCAAATACCACAATTCCTTGGAAGCTCAATGGCAAACTCTGTATGAGCTTGCTCCAAATCTGCCTTCAGCACAATGGTGATTCCTGTATGAAACCACACCCAATCTACAAGAGGGTTTTCATCCTCAAGAGAAAAAGGAAGAACTCACAGGTTCAATCTGTCTGCAACATTATCAAATCCAAAAGCCCCTCCAAATGAGCTCATTCTTTTTATAAAGGCACTTTAGGAGTTACAAAAGAAATGAATTATTTCTTTGAAAATAATATCTTTTTGCCCTCCAACATAAATAATTTCTTTTTTCTCCACTTACGTGCTCACTTTTAAGTGCCTAAATAAAAGAATGTATTTTCCCCTTTCCAATGGGCTATAACACTTAAATCACTTTTTAATAATTTTCACCCTTAGGAACTTAAGTGAAAATAATAGTTAAAATAGGTCATTAAATATTACTTTTTGTGGAAAATCCCAAACTTCATCCAACTGCCAAAAAAACTGAACCAATATGCTTTGTAGGGTTTGGGATGCGAAATGATGCCTTCCAGGTGACTTTCTAAAAATAGACAGTTCCTCCAAGAATCTTGGAGAGCAATTTGGGAGCCTGATCAAACTTCTAAAAACATCACTATAACCCTAGACATCCACTGAGCTCAATGCCATAGAAAAATAATCCATTTACACAAGGGAAAATCATTTTTACAATTAATATTACACTAAGTTGCTATAATTAATCACAACCTTAGGCAACCTTAGTGAAATATTAATTAATTATCTAAATAATAGTCCCAAACCATATAAGGAAATAGAAATGCACTGATTAAACAACTTCGACCATCCCTTGGTGAAATTGAAGACTTGAGACACACAATTGCTCTTCAAACTGAACCACGACCACTCCAAGAACATTGGATTTCTCCCAAGCATGTCAGATAGCCTCCAAGAGACTAGGAACAAGCATAATGCACACAAAAATGTATGCGCCAAAAAAAGGGACATTACATACTCCCCACGCCCCATCGAAATCAAAAGCTTAAAAATCCAAAATGGTGTGTGCAAACATTAGTCTTGGTTCCCCTTGATAGCACGACATTCCCACATACTTCCATCTCCCCATCTTATATCTGCTATCCCATATATATCCCCCATTATAACCATATGGTCCATGCTTTTCATAATCCTATCATCCATCATCCATTTATCCATCCATCATTACTATCCATAATCCACACCATAATCCACTATCCCCTATCCATCCATAATCCACATCATAATCCACTATGCCCCCATCCACATCATAATCCACTATCCCTCTTCCATCCATAATCCACGTCATAATCCACTATCCCCCATCCATCTCATCTAATCATCTACCAACATCCATGTGCATGTAATGCCACTTCACATGGTCCATGTGTGATAAACATCCATAATGAGACAATATCTTTCTTGCTATGGAAACAGACGCTCGAGTCCCCATCCCATCCAAAAAGCACAAAAATTTTAAAAAATAAAAAAAGAAAAAATTAAAATAGTAAAGAGAAACCCATTCATCTAATGGTGAAAACCACCTTGGTGGCGCCCTAGATAAGTACCATGATCAAAACCCATTCATGGGCATCATGCGTAGATTATTGTCTATGTACTTACGCTTGGGGGCAACTTGTCTCATCTATTGCCTCCTATCATTTCCCTCCTATCCTACCATCCTCATCCATTATATCCACATACCTATCCCATTTAACCAACCTATCCTCCCTTCCTTCTTTTGATCTTGATAAGGATAGGGGCAAAATGTTGAAAAATGCTTTAGACATCATTTGATATACCCAATCCTTTCCAACCTATCTTATCACCTTATCATCCCAAACATTGTATCACAAAGTAAATCCTCACATATCTAGAGTGGGGCATATTATTCCTATGTGACACAGTCGTTGGAGATCACATCCTAAACCCCTCCATCTATCCATCATGTATCTCCCATTCATCCCATCCACTATCACCAATCATTTTATCCATCCATCATGTTGGCACCTGCAAATTTTTATCCCATTGTGCTCATTTTGCCCCCAAAAATCCAAAAATCATGTGCAAATTGTTAGGATTAGCTATGGAGGTGGCTATCCCAAGATCAAGATGTCTAAGAGATAATCACAAGAATCAAAGAAGATCAACATGATAGAATAATATTCTATACAAAAGATAATGACTAGATACAATATGATATGATACAATGAGAGACCTTGGTTATAAACCAAGGTTGAGAGCTAGGATGTTGTAGTCATGTGACAAGTGTCACATTCCTATCACATGTGACAACAAGAGGATAGGATGCCAACTAGATCACGTGTGTAGGATAAGACAACTATCAACACCTAGCAACAACTAGACACAACTAGAAACATCTAGTAGACTCACTAAGTCAACTTAACATGTGAACATGTGTGTGAGTATTATTTAACTAATAAATAGTTAAATAATATGAATTATCCACACAACAAAGGTTAAACCGGATAAGTAATAACCTTGTTCACACCAACACCCCCCCCCCTTAAGTGCAACTTAGGGAGGAACAAACAAATGCAAAGATGGGTCTGACAGCAAGGCCATGTTAGGTACCCATGTACAAAAGATCTCTCACAAGCAGAGAAAAAGAGAAAACCTCATGGGAAAAACTCCTCTCCAAAAGAGAGAAAAACATGCAAAGAAAGAATGAAAAAGTGAAGGAAGGAAGGAAGACTCAACATGACCCCCCAAGGACTACTTCCATCACAAAGATACAAAAGTTATCCCCCTCATAGGAGATAAAAGAAGAACTAAGAAGCCTTCACAAAGGATATTCAAAAAATATTAGGAACATGAAGAACTCCATTGGAGCACAAAAAAACTGCAAACAACTGCCGAAGAACTGCTACACTGCTAAAGAACCTTCACTAAAAATAGGATGAAGATCAAGATCAAAGAGACAAAAATCTACATGAGTGACCCCAACGATACTACTCAACCAATCTGATAGTCAAAGATGCAAATGGCACATCAATCTATACGAGTGACCCCAACGACACTACTCAACCAATGTGATAGTTGAAAATATAGGTGCTAATAGTCTCAAGAACTAGTCATTTGAATAAGGTAGAAGGTTGCCTCCACAAACAAGAATGCAAGAGTGTCTATATGGTATCTATTCCATATCACCAAAATGCATGGGTAACCAGCCACAGCATCCACCTAATATATAGGAACAAAAATTGGATACATAGTTCACTCCAACCGAAACCAAGGAAGCATTAGCACAAATAGTATGATACACCTAATAATGCTGACAAGGGAGAGGTATGGCAGATCCACTAAAACTATGTGTCACAATGTAGTGCAAGAAGGTGAAGAAGCAATATCAGAAGATGCACAAAGTAGTACCTGCAACTAATAAAGGGTATGCAAATAACAAGGCACACACGCATGAGGCTAAAATGTTATCATGGAGGTACACTCATCGGACAAGATTGTGATCGCAAATAACAAGGCAGTAACACAACCCCCCACGGCACTTTATAAATTAGTGTGAGTACAAAAAATGGCACAACATGATGTGCAAGATCCCTACACTACAAGTACAATATGTGGCACTTTATCTCAGTGCGTTTACAAATCAACAAGTGCATTTAATGGATGCTTACAATATCCAAAAGAAGGACAAAATGAGTTGATGTCACGAGGTGGACAATGAAGACATAGACCATGCATGCCTTACACACCTCAAACAAATGACAAAAACTACAAAAGAATGAACCCTCATATCAAATAATACTGCAAAATATGCCCCCCAAAAAGAAATACAAGATTGAGTACAATGTTGTCAATGTGGAAGCCTAAATCAATTGTTTATAACATACATCATTTTTACAATTTTTCAAGAAAATCGGCTTGCAACAATAAAAAGTGATATGTACCAATGGTTCCTTGAATTTTTTTGATCAATTTCAAAAAAAAAATTGTCAATTTCGACATCGTAGGCAAAAGTTATGCCTTGTCGAAAAATGTTGAAAAAATCAAGCAAATTTGGAGGCAAATTCTGGAAAAATACAAGTTGGGGAAAAATCACCTGCACCATGACGAAGTTTGCGGAACCACCTTTCCAACGACTATAAGAATGTGAAAAAAAAAACTCCTTGGGTGCAAGTTGTAGCAAAAAGAAAACGTCCCCCTCCTTTGGCACTTTGCAAAAAATGGACAGGCTGTCTTGTTTCGGGATAGGCTAGTCCAAGGGGCCTAAAAAGGTGGACAGAGAGGCCAAATGAGATGATTAGGTGGCCAAGTGGGCCTTCAGGGACCAAGACCAATGCACCAAACCCCTCATTCTGGACTATTTATTCAATCGCTCCACTTCAGCTTCCCGAAGAGTTCCAAGAAAAAATATCTTAATTAGTTGCCACAGACTACACATTATCACCAATCCCATGTTTAATAGGAAGACCAATCTTATTTTTGATGTAGACAGATATAGCATAGCAGGGTAGAATTGGCCCCGACTGTGGAAAGCATGGTATATCATTGCTAATGCACTTACTGCTACATAAGTGTCGAATCTCACCACCACAATCCACAATACTACAATAGAGACCCTGATCTTCAAAACATTTATGTTGTTGTCCTTGAACTAAGCACTAAAACCTTTGTTGAGGTCAAAACAGATCTGATCAGGGCCTGCAAAGGAGCAGAGTGCTCAAAAGAAAGTCAAGACACCCAAAGCAGCTTGGTTCGGGCCTACCGAAGATGGGAAATATGGATCAAATATGACAGATATGGTGTAGAAGGAAACACATGACTTTGTGGAAAAGTGGTCCACCTCAAAACGAAAGCAACACTCAAAATATCCACCATAGATGATAAAGGTAGTGGAGATCATTTATATTGATGGTGGTTTATGAGAACTAGAGGAGGCTATGCAGTTCTGCACAAAGCGACCACCGTGGAACATAATCGAGCTCAAAAGCTTATTTCTGGTGACCGCCTCCACCAAAGACCATAAAAAACCTCCTTGCAAAAATGGACATAAAAGAATGATCTATTTCCCAATCACCAATGCTGAGATTAATGAGATCAATGGTAGAAACCTCCACAGCATATTTCCTAAACCGCCTGACCAAAACCCCAAGCTTCTTCACAAACCTAGTCGCACTACACAACCCTGGACACCAATTCAATGTCCAGGATCTTGAGCCCGGCAAAGGAATTTGACGATTCCAAATAGACATGTGTCAAACTATTGGGGCTGACAGAGTTTTATGCAAAGAGCTTAAAATGGGGCTAGATTGAATTCCCTCCACATATCTGAATTTGGTGATCATAATGGAGCAGATCAAACTAAAGAATAGAAGTTCACCAAACACAAATCTAAATGACAAAGGATGTTGAATGAGGACAAAAAGTCTTGATTGGGCCAAGATGCAAAAGGTGAACACACTGTCCCGTTGCTAACAAATGGACTGGGTTGTTGAGGATTCCATAGCTGAGGAGCATGTCGAATGCCAAAGGTAGTTTGCTCAGATCTAGGCCGAAGGTTCCAAATGAACCTGTGCCTGCGAAAAACTCTGCCAAATCTTGGATAGAAATGGGTCGATCTAAATCAAACTGGTGTCAATTTTTCATGTGCTAGCCGAATGGCGCCAAAAACCAAAGCATACAAAACACTATTGGGGCCTGTATCAGGCTGATAACAATAGATGAGTGCCTGTAATACAAATCGGGCCCGTGAAAATGGAATGGAGGCCTAAAGGACCTAGAAAACCTGCAAAGTGGATGATCAACCTAGAAAATTTGTAGGGGACAATATTGACCTCTGCTAAAAAAAATTGCCTTCTCAACTGATAAATCTGCACATGGGTAAAAAAATCCCAGATTTAACTGTGACCAAAGTATGTCAAGTTTACATTCAATCTTAGCATATTTGACCCTTTTGATCTCAATGGTGAGGTTAGTTTTGCTCCAAAATGCACCAAAAGAAACCTGCAATTCAAAATCACAAACAAGAAGGCCCCTAAAAATTGTTATTTTGTCTCAACTTTTTTGATTCTCTAGGTCATCTAAGGATGCAAGAGAAGAGCATACTTGGTTTCAAGAAAGAAAATAAATCACTATCTAAGATCTAAAAATGAACTAACTCTAAACAATCTACTAGCTCTGATACCATGTTAGGATTAGCTATGGAGGTAGCTGTCCCAAGATCAAGATGTCTAAGAGCTAATCATAAGAATCAATGAAGATCAACATGATAGAATAATATTCTATACAAAAGATAATGACTTGATACAATATGATATTATACAATGAGAGGCCTTGGTTATAAAGACCAAGGTTGAAAGTTAGGATGTAGTCATGTGGCAAGTGTCACATTCCTATCACATGTGACAACTAAAAGATAAGATGCCAACTAGATCGCATGTGTAGAATAAGACAACTATCAACACCTAGCAACAACTAGACACAACTAGAAACATCTAGTAGACTCACTAAGTCAACTTAACATGTGAACATGTGTGTGAGTATTATTTAACTAACAAATAGTTAAATAATATGAATTATCCACACAACAAAGGTTAAACCGGATAGGTAATAACCCTACTCACACCAACACAAATGTCTTAGCCAAGGCCACCATTGAATAGAGAATTGAATCCTAAGCAATTTTGTCTTTTGAACCATCTCAAAATTCCTTGAAATGAAGAAGTTATCCCTGGTCAAAGTTTGGTCTTTATGTTTTTTCCTTGGTCAAAAATGGTTTCTCCCTTAGAATATTTTCATATTTTGCCTTTATCGGCAAGTCGAAATTTTTTTGAAGTCGCTAACTTTTTAGGAGTTCTGGTATTTTCTGACTCACTGATATAGGTGTCAACAACAACTAAGGAAGGAGTCATGCCAAAAAAGAAAAAAGTTTAAGCGACCAAGGAAGGAATTTTTCTTCTATTGGCGAATCGACGAAAGTCCAAACTCGCGAGCTAGTTTGGAATTTCACAGGTTTACCAATTCGTCGATAAGGTAACGACAAGACAAAGAAGAAAGAAGTTGCCTTAGCATGGAGGTAAAGCAAGGAAAAAGTTGATGACAAAGGAAAGCTTTCTCAGCAAATTTGGAGGTACGCGAACCTCCAAGTTCGCTGACTAGAGGTTTGGTCAATAAGGAATTCGCTGACAAGGCAAATGGTGAAAAGCAAAAACGAATAGGTTTGGCAAATTTCACTTTTGTGGACAAAGGAGAACAAAGAGAAGACAAAGGGAAAATAAAGGGGCAGGCGGCAAATTTTGTGATTCTTCATTTTTGCCGATAGGGCAAATATTGAAGATTTGGCTAAGGCAAAAGAGAAAAAGTGCCCTTGTCGAGAAATCAACAAAAAACCAAACTTTCCATAAGTTCGTGTTTTTTGCATTTCACCAATAAGGTGATAAGATAGAGCCAAAAGGGAGGTTTGGCAAAAGAATGATTTGCCGATAAAGGGCAAAGATGTTCTAGTTCAAAAAAACCAACTTTTTTTGACTAAGGAGATAGAAGGCAAAGTTTGGCAAATTGATAATTTGTCAATGAAGGCAAAAGCCAGCCAAGTTCGAGAAAGTTGACATTTGTCGATAAGGAAAATAAAGAAGATGAAAATTAAAGTTTGACAAATTGAATATTTATCGACAAAAAGGAAAATGTGGTCTTGGTTCGCGAAAGGTGAATTTTGCCGATAGAGACAAGAGAAAGTGCAAAAAGAGAAAAGTTCTCGCTGGAGGATTTTCACCGATAAGGTAAAATTAAAGCATAAAGATCAAATGTAAAGCATGGATTTGTAAAGTGTAAAGGCTTTAAATTTTTAAAGTGTTGTAAAATCTTTACAAACATTGTAGGCGAGCTCTTATTTAAAAGCACTTTTTTGCTCTTTGGCTGCCATAAAAGTGTGAGGTTGTAAAAATACAAACGTCTGGTGATCGTTGGAATAGTGTTTGCCATCAATGCGTAGGTACAAGATTTAATGGAGATGGTGTGTTTCAACATCCATACATTCTACAGGTCCTCTCAAAAACGCATGATCAATTTGCAGGGCATGGGTGCCCAATATTTCCGTTGGTTTTCTGACAAGGGGCCATGCGCTTCATTGAATGCAGCGATTGCCTGTTGACTAAATTTTCCAGCATCTGGAAGCTGCATGATAAGTAGGATTGCTATATATACATGAAGGGAAGATATTCTTAGGGGTTGGTCTCTAAGCCAATTGTTTGGTCTAGGAGAGCCTAAGGAGTTTCTCTAGCATCAACACACGATCTATCTAGTTTGTTAGTGAAGGGATTTACTCAGCATAGAGTAGGAAGGTTGTATAATATAGATTTGAATGTAGAGGTATGTCTCCACTGGAGATTTTTTTATTTTGGTAAATATATAATCACAGTTGTATTTTCCCTTGCCACATTTGTTGGTATGATTGTAATAGAGGTTTGGAGGTGTGTGACAGCATCTAAGTTAATACAAGGCTTTGTGTTTGCCATTCTTTGGTTGCATAGGAACTATTGCAGTTCGCTTTTGGATTGTTAAGTATGTCCACTGTATGAAGATCTATCTAAAAGTCATATATGTAAATGTATGACTGGTTCTATTGATCCTTTGTTATGTATTTCCTTTCCTCCTTGCATTCTATGACTTTGTTGCCCAATAGAGTAGGCACCGGTCCATATTAGAGAGGGATCAAACACTTTTTATAAATCAAACAAATCATTCACCTGTGGTTTAGGGTAAAAACCTGTCTTTCATGTGCATGTACATTCGCACAGTTGAATCAGCTTAATGAGAGGCTTATGCAACCAGTTGGTCTTGATCTAGTGACAGCTTTGGGGTCAACTGTACATTGGGTATGGCTATGTATGATTATATGTATTTCATTTCATGCCTCTAGGAATATCCCTCCTAGGTCTAGCTGAGCCTGAAGAGTAGAGGAGTTTACTCGCTCCTATAGTTGGCCAAAATTCCCCTTTACTTGTTGATAAACCTCTTCCCTTCACCTTGACAACAATCCCTAGCCTGGGTGTTTTAGGAATGTTTTAGAGTTTTGGGTTGCAATTATTTTGGGAACCAACATTCTAGCACCATTGTCGAGGATAGTGATTCTTTGTTCAGGTTTTCAGACCCCTGTTTGCACATTGCAGTTGTGCAATCTGTTGATGTGGGTAAGTTGGTAGCCTTTCAACTTACGCCAACAAACTGGAGCCAATGTATTATTGGGTTATAAATATTTGAAGACTCTACTGGTGTGAGCAACCTAGAATCAGTTTTGAATCCTTGAAGATCACTCACGCTTCAAGGGATTTCCTCATTCACTAAGGTGGCGAATCTGTTGTCAAAAGAAAACAAAGTGTTGCTGTTGTGTGCATGTTTCAAGGAGGTTACAGTTGGTTAAGGTACAAGTTATTCTTTCTACCTTGACCATGGTTTCTTTCTCAGTGAAGGAACATGTTGTTTGTTTTCCTTTGTCTTGCACAAGTGGTTTGTAGTTGGTCATGGCCAACTGGTATGAATATGGATACCCTAGGGAGGATTCTTCCTATGCATCTTCTTATGTTGAAGACCCTAGGAACTATATGGCCTTTGACCATCCTGGTAATGTATTTTCTAATCATAGCCCTGCTAATTTCACAAACCCAGAATTTTTTGAGCCCTTGCATAATAAAAATGAGTCATCTAGATTACAGTATGAGATTGAAAAAGAAAAGCAATTATTAGAGTCTTTGTTGTAGTAAGAAAAAGAATTAGAATGTCAAATCACGTTGCATCAACCCATGTCACAATATGATTCCCCCCTTGTTGTTCCCATTTGATCTTTTCCTCAACGTCCCCCTATTGCAAATGAAAACACTTATAGACAACTCGACCTCTCATGGGTTAGTTATGAGCAGCAATCCATGCCCAAAAGGATTTACAATCATATGCCATTATTTGATGGGTGTGAGGTTTTCAATAAGAAGGCACACATTGAGGCATTTTTAGATTTCATGGATAAGTTCCAGTTTGGAGATAAGGATATGTCGATGAGATTTTTTGTAAGATCTCTATGTGAAATAGCACAGAAGTGGCTGGTTAGTTTTACTGACCAGCATTTTGCTTCTTGGGATCAGTTGGTGGCTGCTTTTGAAGACTTTGCAAGTAGTATAGACCTTATTTTTCTTGTCCAAGAATTATAAAATATCAGAAGGCAAGATCGAGAGTCTACAATGGAGCTCAACCACAGATTTGCAGTAGCCCTGTCTCACATCCCAGAAAAAATTAGACCTGATCTTCCTATTTGTATCGACATGTATTTGGGGGCTTATGATGCTATTTTAAGCCCAGTTTCTATACAGAAGGAGTTCAATATAGTGGGTTTGCAACAGGCTTGTGTGGTCATTGATTATGTTGACAAAGTTAAGTAGGACATGATTGCAAAATCTATATCCTCAGATGCAGAGCTAGCTGATAGTGAATAGATTGTTGTAAACAGCAGGAATGGGGACATTTCATATGATCCAGACACAATATTAAGTGATGATTGTGTATGCAGAAGGGTAGAGGAAGGTGCTGGTGCAGTGTATGAGAGTAATTCAGATGAAAATAATAGAGACTGCACCTACCTTCGATTGGATCAGTCATCAATGGATGATGAAAATGAACAAATCAATGATGGCTTTCAATCTGGTGAAGAGAATTTTGACCCTACTACCTGTTGTAGTATTTTAGACTGCTAGGAAGGTATGTATGCAAGTGAGGCATCAGATGAATCAGCTCAGGTAGTTGATTATGCAATGCATACATATATTGATGAAGCATATGATGACGAAGAGATGAGCATAAGGGATAATGTCATCTATGAGGAGCATGCAAGTCCGTTAGGTAATAGCACTATTTATGATTATCATTTGTGCATGGATAATCCTCTTTTTGTAGATGACTTTGGGATCAATGAATTTGAGTTGTCAACTTTGGAGGTGAAGAGTTTTATGCAATATGACACAGTTACCTGTGGATGGCAAGTGGACAGAGAGGGAATACAAAATGTTGTTAAGTGTGAGCAAGAGACTAGTCTCTTGTTTGATGTTTTACCCTTATTCATCCCTGATGATGACAATGAGGTCATTGACACTTGTTTGCACAAGGATGATGTGGGTTATACTTCAGCTAAACATCATGAGGGCAATGCTACAATTGCGGGTGATTCTGAGGTGATTGTTTCCCACTTTGAAGACCATGTAACAAATGATTTTCTTGAGCTTTGTTTGGGGCAGTTACCTCTGATTAATGCAGATCATGTTGAGAACACATTTTTGAGCTCACTAGCTGGGCCTGGTGACATTTGGGCTAAATATCCTGGTGTGGGTCAAGTTTTTTATCTGTAGGGTGATGAGGAGAAAATCATTTTTGATTTTCTTAGCAGCAAATTTTACACAGTAGTGTGTGCCAAGGAATCCAAAATAGAGAGGCAAATTGAAGATTGTGAGTCTTCACTTGAAGTACCTCAAATTTTAGATTTATATGCTAATGGAGCAAGTTTAAACTTGAATCATGCCTTTAATTCAATCATGGAGGAAAGCATTAGCATCAGTGCAGTTGGGTCACAAGAAATTGAATAGTCTTATGACAGCCCAGTATGAAACCGCACTTGGGCTGGGTGAGTTTCAACTTGATAGTCTCCTTCATGCTGATATTTATGCAGACCCAGAAATGCATCATGTTCACATTGGACTTGAAGGTGAGTACTTATATGTCAGTCAACATAATGAATCATATTATCTATGGCTACCTTGCCCTGGTAAATTTTTTTCCATCTTTAGCATGATGATATGAATGTATGTATTTTGTATGTGCATGCATGCAAAATATTTTTGTTGCTGATGTTGGGTGATTAGTGCGGCAAAGGATTGAGGGAGATTAGCTCCTTCAATAGGCTTGTCTTTGACAGAGGCAAATAGCTTCATTCAGTTTTCTGCAGGGGTGGCCTGTAGTGCCCCAAAATTTTGGTTGTAGTCTGTTGATTGTGTGTTTCTTTGTAAATATGTTTTGTATGTGTCCCTTCGTGTGTTTGTGTGTTGGTCTACCCAGAGATATTTTGGATCCTCGTTGTGACACTATTTATCACACGTCCCCAACCAGAGCTAGTGTTGGCACCTACAAAATTTTATTCCCATTGTGCCCATTTTACCCCAAAAATCTAAAAATCTTGTGCAAATATCTTAGCCAAGGTTGCCATTGAATATAGAATTGAATCCTGAGCAATTTTGCCTTTTGAACCATCTCAAAATTCCTTGAAATGAAGAAGTTATCCTTGGTCAAAGTTTGGTTTTTATGTTTTTGCCCTGGTTAAAAATGGTTTCTCCGTTAGAATATTTTCATATTTTGCCTTTATCGGCAAGTCGGCATTTTTCCAAACTCGCTGACTTTTCAGGAGTTCTGGTATTTGCCGACTCATTGATATAGGCATTAGCAGTAGCTAAGGAAGGAGTCGCGCCAAAAAAGAAAAAAGTTTAAGTGGCCAAGGAAGGAATTTTTTTTTTATTGGCGAATCGGTGAAAGTTTGAACTAGTGAACTAGTTTGAAATTTCACAGGTTTGTCGATTCGCTGATAAGGAGACGGCAGGATAAAGAAGAAGGAAGCTATCGTGACATGGAGGTAAAGCAAGGAAAAAGTTGATGACAAAGGAAAGCTTTTTCGGCAAATTTGGAGGTTCGCAAACCTCCAAGTTCGTCGAATAGAGGTTCAATCGATAAGGAATTTGCCGACAAGGCAAATGGTGAAAAGCAAAAAGGAATAGGTTCGGCAAATTTCACTTTTGCCAACAAAGGCAAACAAAGAGGAGACAAAGGGAAAATAAAGGGGTAAGTTGCAAAGTTTGTGATTCTTCATTTTTGCCAATAGGGCAAATATTGAAGATTTGGCTCAGGAAAAAGAGAAAAAGTGCCCTTGTCGAGAAATCAACAAACAACCAAACTTTTCATAAGTTCATGTTTTTCGCATTTCACCAATAAGGCGATAAGATAGAGTCAAAAGGGAGGTTCAGCAAAAGAGTGTTTGTCGATAAAGGGCAAAGATGCCCTGGCTCAAAAAAAACCAACTTTTGTTGACTGAGGAGATAGAAGGCAAAGTTCAACAAATTGATAATTTGCCAATGAAGGCAAAATCCAGCCAAGTTCGAGAAAGTTGACATTTGCCGGTAAGGAAAATAAAGAAGATGAAAAGTAAAGAAGGACAAATTGAATATTTTCTGACAAAAGGGAAAATATGGTCTTGGTTCGTGAAAGGTGAGTTTTGTCGATAGAAGCAAGAAAAAGTACAAAAAGAGACAAGTTCTCGCTGGAGGATTTTCACCGATAAGGTAACATTAAAGCGCAAAGATTAAATGTAAAGCATAGATTTGTAAAGTGTCAAGGCTTTAATTTTTTAAAGTGTTGTAAAAGATTTACAAACATTGTAGGTGGGCTCTTATTTAAAAGCATTTTTCTGCTCTTTGGCTGCCATAAAAGCATGAGGTTGCAGAAATACAAACTTCTAGTGACCACTGGAATAATGTTTGCCATCAATGTGCAAGTACAAGATTTAATGGAGATGTGTGAGGCCCACCCTTGTGTGACATGTTTAGTGCACTTTTAGACCCAATTTGTATTGCTTTACCCATGCTAAGGGTTCGATATATGGAATTGTGACCTTATCTGAGAGACAATATGGTGTTGTTGTGGATCTATTTATAAGGTGGTTGTGTTAATTTGTGTATGCATAAGAGATGTACACCTTAGCTTGGATTGATGGGTATATCACCCGTTTGTGCTTGAACCAGATCCTTAGTGAATTAGTGTGAGTCCACCTTTGTTGCACCTCCTGATTTGACTATAGGACTTGTTTCCTTGGATTATATTAACCTTTGGACATGTTGAGGACGGTTGATCCCTTCTATTTAGACATTCGACAGTTTTATCTTGTGCTTGATTAAATAGATGAAATATTATGATGATACTATATCTCTACATGCTACATTATATTGTGCTTCTATGATGTTGAATGTGTTATGAAATTTGATGCAATTAAAATGGTTTATTAAGATAATTGAGTTGATGAAATACTATGTGATTTATAATTTCATGATTCTAATTGTGTTATTGAAAATATAACTAATGTGAGAATTAAGTGAATTTTATCATGTGATATATTTGAGAATGTATGAACTTGTGCGATCATATGTGTGCGTAATTAAATTGCTTCAGCTATGATATACCTTGGGCTATTGATGTGTTTGTGTAGTGTGGATGTGTTTTCCATGGCTAATGGAAACTAGAGGTCATACAAATAACCTTGAGTAATTATCCATCTTAAACCAACCTAGTCCCTAAGGTGGACTAAGGTTAATTGTGTTTGAGCATAACTATAATGTGTTTATTATTGATTCAATCTTTTAAATTTAAGTCTTCTAAAGTTGACTTAGGTTGAGTGGATGGTGAGTTGTCATCTATCTGTCATTTTCATTCATAAGTTTTATGAGCTTTTTAAGGTTAAATTCATGTGTTTAAGGGGCCTAGGTCAAGTACCTATGGGTTAGGTACCTTGTAGATTTCAAATCATGAGTTTTAACTCATATTAGACCCCTCTTTTTAACCCTGGGAGTTAGGTGGCGAGATTAAGGTTTTGGGTTAAGGATTGAGTGACTTGTCTCATTCCATCTCGCAACCCAAGGTTCTTGAGTGGGTTTGGGGGAATCCCAAGGGTCTCACATGTGTGAGCACACCATGTAAGAACCCTTGGGAAGTGAACCCCAACTACTTCCCTCTTCCCTATGCCTCACACGTGTGAGGAGAGATATGGGGAGATGTGCCTTGGAAAAGGAATGAGAGGTTGACAAATGTCACCTCTCTACTCCATATCTCCCACATGTGTGAGAGCATTTGTGGGAAGTTGTGCTTGTGAAAAAGAATGAGAAGATGACAAGTGTCACTTCCTCATTCATTGGGAAGGGTTTTAAAACTCTATTTATCTCCCTTTTATTGAGGTGAGAAGGGTTCTTGTTTTATATGGAGCCTAATCAGACTCGGAGGTTAAATTTACCCCACTTTTATCAGTGTGGTTTCCCTCTGAATTATTTAACAGGGTTTGGGGGAAGCTCCCCTTGCAGGGGTTTGGGGGCAGTGTCCCCAAGACGAGGTCAAGGGGTAGTGGGAGTTATTTTTCTATTGGCCGACATAAAAAAACCCTATTTTTGTAACCGACATAAGGCTTGATAAAAGAGGCTAAGGGTTAGGGTTTCCATTGATGTATTGTAGCATTTTTGTAGCAGTATTGAGTTGCAGGGATTGCTGGTTGTAATCGGTTTGATTTACTAGATATTAATATTGGACTCTTTGTTGGTGGATGTAGCCCGAGTTTGGGTGAACCACGTTAAAACTTGTCTCTCACTGTTATTATTTTTGTGTATTTTCCTTCCTCTGTTTAATATTTATTTGCATTTAATTGATATCTTCTGCATGCAATCCCTAAAAAGTGGTATCAGAGTGGGTTGTGTTTGATTATCATCTGCAGGAAGGTCTCATGGTTGAGTGGGAGTCTCATGGTTGAGTGGAAGCAATGGCGGACAAGGGTAAATTGAAGGTAGATAAATTCAATGGGCAGAACTATTAGTTATGGAAGATGCAGATGGAGGATTATCTCTATCAGAAGGATTTATGGAGCCGTTTGAAGGAATAGCCAAGAAATTGATAATAATGACTGATGAGGATTGGAATCTTCTGGATAGGAAGGCACTTGGAACTATTTGGTTGTGCATGGTACCATCTATGGCATTCAATATAACAGAAGCAAAGAGAATAGATGGCCTGATGAAAGCTTTGGCTAAATTGTATGAAAAACCCTCAGCCTCAAATAAGGTATTTCTCATGAAGCGTATATTTAATTTGAAGATGATTGAAAGTGGATCTGTGACAAATCATTTAAATGAGTTTAATACAATTATCAGTCAGTTAACTTCTGTAAAAGTAAGTTTTGATGAAGAGGTGAGGGCTTTTTTGATATTATTTTCTTTGCCAGAAAGCTGGAATAGTTTGGTAATGGTTGTAAGTAACTCTGTCTCTGGTTCAAATACTTTGAAATTTGATGATGTTGTTAGTGTTATCCTTAGCAAGGAAATGCAATGGAAAAGTTCAGGAGGGTCCACATCAGGTAGTGTTTTGAATACAGAAAGCAGGGGCAGATCAAAGGAGAGAGGAAAAGGTTCTAGAGGTCATGGGAAGTCATGAGGAAAATCAAAGGACAAGAGGTCCCAATCCAGAGGACAGAAGGATTGTTGGCACTATGGAAAACCAGGTCATCTGAAGAAAGATTGTTGGTCTCAGAAGAATAAAGGAGACAAACAATAAGGCAATAAGGAGGCAAATGTGGTAAGTAATAAATTTGAAGATGATGCTTTGATTATTTCCCTATATAATGTTGATGATTCATGGGTTTTAGATTCAGGGGCCTCATTTCATGCTAGGCCCCATAGAAGTTATTTTCTTGATTATGTCCAAGGGGATTTTGGGCTGGTTTATTTAGGAGATAATGAACCCTATCAGATTGTTGGAAAGGGAAGAATCAAGATTAAGTTGCAGAATGGGAATCATTGGCTACTACAAGAGGTAAGGTACATTCCAAGGCTGAGTAGGAATTTAATTTTAGCAGGGCAGCTAGTTGATGAAGGTTGCATTGTTGCATTTATAAATAAAAATTGAAAGGTTTCAAGAGGCGCCTTAATAGTAGCAAAAGGTGTGAAAGTAGGCACCTTATATCTTTGTATAGTTCATTTTGTTCCTTCTACTTTAGTTGTTGCAGAGAAAAAACAAACAAGTTCAGGAACAGTTGCTGCAGGTTTGCAGGAAGAGACTGAAATAGTTGTTGTAGGTTCTGAGACAACACTGTGGCATAACAGACTTGGGCATATGAGTGAAAAAGGTATGAAGGTACTTCATTCTATGAAAGTTTTACTAGGTCTAAAATTTATTAATATGGATTTCTAATAAAGTTGTGTGTATGGCAAACAAAAGAGAGTCAGTTTTCTCAAGGATGGGAAGCAAAAGAAAGATGAAAAGTTGGATCTTGTGCATACAGATGTATGGGGACCAGCTTAGGTATCTTCTCTCGGTGGCTCTCGGTATTATGTTACATTCATAGATGATGCAACTAGAAAGGTTTGGATTTATTTCCTTAGACAAAAATCTGATGTATTTGAAATATTTAAGAAATAGAGAAGCTTGGTTGAGAATGAGATGGGTAAAAGATTAAAATGTCTCAGATCTGATAATGGTGGTGAGTATTGCAGCAAAGAATTTGAGGATTATTGTTCCTTTAATAGAATTCGTAGGTAGAAAATGGTTCCAAGGACTCCACAGGAAAATGGAGTGGTTGAATGCATGAATAGGACAATAATGGAGCATGCAAGGACCATGAGATTGCATGTTGGGCTGCCTTTAAACATGTGGCCAGAGGCTGTCAATACCATTGTATATTTAATTAATAGCGGTCCTTCAGGTCCTTTGGGTTCTGGTATTCCAAAGGAAGCATGGACAAGTAAGAAGGTGAGTTGTTTTTTTCTCAAAACCTTCGGATGTGAAGCATTTGCATATGTAGATTCTGAAAATAAAACCAAGTTGGATGCAAAATTAAAAAAATGTACCTTCGTTAGATATGCAATTGATGAATTTGGTTATAGGCTTTGGGATTTTAAAAATTAGAAAATTGTGAGAAGCAGGGATGTTGTATTCAATGAAAAGGTGTTGTACAAGATCAGTTACAGTAGCATGAGAAGAAAAAAAGATTATGTGGTACTGGATGATTAATGATGTTCCAGTGGTTCCTCATGCTCTGCAACAGCAACAAGAAATACCACAAACTCCAGTGAATGTTAGACGGTCAACAAGGCTAAGTAGACCTCCTGAAAGGTTTTCTCCCTCTTTGTATTCTATTTTGTTAACAGATGCTGGTGAACCAGAAGGGTATGATGAAGCTATGCAGGTGGATACAAAGGTTCAGTGGGAGCTTGCAATGAAAGAAGAAATGGACTCCTTGCTAAAAAATCAGACTTGGGAATTATGTAAGTTGCCTGCAGGTAAAAAGGCTTTACCAAACAAATGGGTTTATAGGCTGAAAGAGGAAGATGGAGGTAAGAAAAGATTTAAAGCTAGGTTAGTTGTAAAAGGATTTGCATAGAAAAAAGGTATTGATTTTGAAGAGATTTTTTCTCTGGTTGTTAAGATGACTTCTATTCGAACTGTTTTAAATATTGTGGCTGCTGAAGATTTGCATTTAGAACAACTAGATGTGAAAACTACCTTTGTCCATGGTGATTTGGAGGAGGAGATATATATGTGGAACATCCCCAAGGATTTGAGGTCAATGGTAAGGAGAAACTAGTGTGCAGATTGAAGAAGAGTTTGTATGGCTTGAAACAAGCACCTTGGCAATGGTATTTGAAATTTGATAGTTTTATGGTTGAACAAGGCTACAGCGGGTGTACTTCTGACCATTGTGTTTATTTTAAAAGGTTGCATAATGACAACTACATTATTTTATGTTTATATGTTGATGACATGCTTTTAGCAGGGTTTAACATGGATCACATAAGAGATTTAAAACAATAGTTAGCACAATCATTTGCTATGAAGGATTTGGGGGCAGCAAAATAAATCTTTAATATAAAAATTTGTAGAGATAGGAAGAATAGAAAATTGACTCTATCTCAAGCTGATTATGTTGAAAAGGTGTTGCAGAGATTCCATATGAAGAATGCAAAAGCTGTCAGCACACCTTTGCCTAGTCATTTGAAATTGACTAAGGAGATGTCTCCTAAGACACGAGAGGAGGAAGAAAAAATGTCCAAGGTACCATATACTTCAGCTATAGGAAGTTTAATGTACATCATGGTATGCACGAGACCAGATATTGCACATGTTGTAGGAGTTGTAAGCAGGTATATGAGTCATCCCGGATTGGAGCATTGGAATGCGGTAAAATGGATTCTCAGATATTTGAGAGGTACATCCAATAAACACTTATGTTTTGGGGGCTCTAATACTGATTTAGCAGGCTATGTGGACTCATATTTGGTAGGGGATATTGATACCAAGCGGAGTACTACAAGTTATGTCTTTACTATAGGTGGGACAGCGATGAGTTGGATCTCCAGGTTGTAAAAGGTGGTTTGTTTATCCACCACGAAGATAGAGTATGTAGCTGCAATAGAGGCAAGCAAGGAGATGATATGGCTGCAATCTTTCATAAAAGAATTGGGCAAACAACAGGCTAATAGTTATTTGTTTATAGATAGTTAGAGTGCCATACATCTTGCAAAGAATTATGCCTTGCATTCAAAGACCAAACACATACAGCTAAGGTATCACTTCATCTAGTCAGTGTTGGATGATGGATAGTTACAGCTGGAAAAGATCCATACAGATGAAAATCTAGTGGATATGTTTACAAAGGTAGTAACAAGGGAGAAGTTGAGCTCCTCTTCATCTTCGGTTGGTCTTCAAGACTAAAAAATAATAAAATCAGAACATCAGAGTCCAGGGTGCTTATTTCTAGTGGGAGCTATAAGGTCAGCAATGTTATGATCAGTCTCCAAGTGGGAGATGATATGGTGTGGAGTCTGATTAGTCTCCAAGTGGGAGATTGTTGTTATATGGAGCCTAATCAGACTCGGAGGTTAAATTTACCCCACTTTTATCGGCACGGTTTCACCCCAAATTATTTAATGGGGTCAAGGGGCAGCGCCCCCAAGACAGTGTCAAGGGGCAACGGGAGTTATTTTTCTATTGGCTGACATAAAAAACCCTATTTTTGTAACTGACATAAGGCTTAATAAAAGCAGCTAAGGGTTAGGGTTTCTATTGATGTATTGTAGCATTTTTGCAGCAGTATTGAGTTGCAGGGATTGCTAGTTGTAATTAGTTTGATTTACTAGATAATAATATTGGACAATCTATTGGTGGATGTAGCCTAAGTTTGGGTGAACCACGTTAAAACTTGTCTCTCGTTGTTATTATTTCTGTGTATTTTCATTCTTTTGTTTAATCTTTATTTGCATTTAATTGATATCTTTTGCATGCAATCCCTAACAGTTCTTTCATTTTGATTTTGGTCTTTGATTTTGGAAAGGATTTTAGACTTGGAGAGAAGAAATTGTGTAAGGATCTTGGAGTTAGGCTCTTGGAAATTTTCACCAACACCCTTCATCACTTTAGGCTTGAGAGGTAGACTCTCAAGGCTTCAATCCTTTCTTATTCTTGTTCATTTTTGTTTATATGCATGTAGTATGTTATGCCTTTGTTTCTTATGTTTTCTTAATGTTGTAATGGGTTTTTGGGTTGTAATAGTGAGCTCTTCATGTGAGAGAGCTCACCATTGTGTTAGGTAAGAGTAGAGAGAACCTCCTCAGGGAAAACCTCTTCTTGTAGAGGAGTTTCGATGGCTATGGCCTTGTTTATGGGAAGATTTGATGGTTTTGTGAATGGCAAGAGTGCCTTGAAATTTTATTTGAAGTTATAAGTGGTTGGATAGCTAGAGACTATGATATTTTGGTATTTTGAGTTGAGTACTTGGTTGGTTTTCTCCTTGAGTTAAGTGAGTCCACTCTCTCTCCCTTAAAATCCATGTTGTATAGATGTAGTTTGTTGAGTCTCCTTAGGTGGGTGTTATTGTGTATTCATTTGAGTGTATGTGTGTGTTCTTGAAACCCCTTTGTGTGAGTATGAACCCTGTTATCTTGTGGGCCTCCTAGCTCGGGGGTGGCTTGCTTGCAAACCAACGGTTGGGAGGTGAGCTTCCCTTAGCCTTGGGAATATTTTCATTGTTATGCGGGTTGGCTCTTGGAGAAGAGCTTGGGAAAAAGGTTTCATAAAGTGGAGAAGAGTTTTGGGATTATTGTAAAATTTAAGGCAATGTACATGCCTTGGCTCTTTTGAGCCTTGTAAGGCTTTGGGGTTTAAGAGAGTAAATCTCTCTTTGGGAAGTTTCCTATGGTTGTAATGAATTCTATGATAAATGTGTTTATTTCATCTTATAAATAAAGTTCCATGGCTTGTAGTTTTAATATCATGTTATCATGTGTGAAAGAAATCCTCTCTCTCTCTCTCTCTCTCTCTCTCTCTCTCTCTCTCTCTCTCTCTCTCTCTATATATATATATACATATATATATATATATATACATAAATATATATACATATATATATATATACATATATATATACATATATATATACATATACATATATATATATCTATATACATATATATATATATGTATGTATATATATATATATGTATATATATATATATATATATTGTTGAGGTTTGCCTTTGAAAAGAAAGAAAATAGCTCACGTCTTTAATTATTGTTTAAAAAAAAAACTACTTATGTATTAGAACCAAAAAAACAAAGATATATATTTAAAAGGAAAATAGAGACTATGTTTAGGTTATTGCAAGAGAAAGAAAATAATATGCCTTCCTTAAAGGTTTTTAGAGGTGATATATATATATATATATATATATATATATATATATATATATATATATATATATATATATATATATATATATATATATTGTTGAGGTTTGCCTTTGAAAAGAAAGAAAAATAGCTCACGTCTTTAATTATTGTTTAAAAAAAAACTACTTATGTATTAGAACCAAAAAAACAAAGATATATATTTAAAAGGAAAATAGAGACTATGTTTAGGTTATTGCAAGAGAAAGAAAATAATATGCCTTCCTTAAAGGTTTTTAGAGGTGATATATATATATATATATATATATATATATATATATATATATATATATCTCTTACTATTTTAATTATACATTGCTCTCTATTTTTTTTTAAATAGAGAATAAAATATTATATTTTATATATATTATAAAGTTATAAAACTAATTGAAAATCTTTGAATCGAATTTCATATTTTTAGGTTAACATTTTTTTAATGTAAAGAAAAAAAATAAAACTTAGAGTCGGAGGCCCTCTGCCCTAGGCCTATGAGGGCAAGGCGCGAAGGTCACGAAACCCCTAGCCCCCCGCCACAACCCCCTGTGGCCCCACGACTGCCACAGGCCGCAGGCTTGCAGACTATGGCATCCGTGGGTGCCACAGAACCAAAAACTGTGTTATTTTGATTTTTTTCAGCTCTGTTAACTTTGAAAACCTGCCAGCATTAATGTGTTATTTTATATTTATTGATGTATAATATTTTATATACATATATACCTATATATATGTATGTATATAAATTGTAGCCTCTATATATACACAATATTGTGTATATACAGAGCTCTCTGTATATACACAGTGTTGTGTATATGCAGGGAGTATCCCTCTTTGTTTTTTAATAAGAATATTTTATTATATGTACACACATATATATGTATATATATCTACCCCTATGCTTTACTTGAAAATTATTTTATCTGGATTAGTAAATAAACTCTATTGGAGCACAAATTGTAAAATGCTTTTTAAACTTTAAACAATAAACCTTTTTGGAAAAACTTAGAAATTGAGAAAACAAAACAAACTTAGCCAATTAAATATTTTAGAAAACATGGAGATTATAAAAAGAAACATGGAACAACAAATTTTTAGAAAACAATTTTGGGAAAATAACCTTCCCACTTGGGGAAGGGATTTTCCTCCCTCCACTTGCTTCAACCTGCAACCAAACAAAACAAAGTTAAACTTAGTAATCCTCTTTACCATCCTTAACTCACTTTTGGAAGTTGATTTTTTTATAGCTTTAGTTCAATAGTTGAAATTAAATCATTTATTTAATTTATATTTTGCTTTAGTTGTATAGTTGAAATTTGTTTATTTAAATTGATTTAAATTTATTACCTAGTGCTATAGTGAAGATAATTTATTAGTTTTAGTTTATTTATTTTCACATAGTTCTTATAGTGGCGTTATGCTGTTAAATTTTTTAGTGAATTTTCTCCCCTAATAATTTTATGTTGGCAAAAATTTTGGGAATCCAATATTTAATTATTGATGCATTTTTATGGCAAAATGTTGAGATGATTAATTTAATTTATTTATTTAGTTATTAAACTTTCCCATTTTATTTTATGGGGTAAAATGTTTTTAATAAAGGCTTGAATCTTGTTTATTTTGCTTAGTTAGATTTAAATGGTTAATATAATTTATCTATCTTGTCCATGTTATTTTCTGCATTTTAATTTTAATTTAGTTGATAGTTTAATTCTAGGGTTAGGGTTTCGACTTAGGTCAAAACTATTTTTCACCTTCACATAGGAAACCCTAGGGATGGTTCCTGGATGGAGACCACCCCTCCTAGCGATGCTTATTGTGACGCACACCCCCTTAGATGCTAGCATCATCGTAGGGATTGCGAAAGGAGTTTTGCATCATCCCGCACTTTGTTGGACTTCCTCACCTTTGTGCGACGCACCTAACGTGTGTTGCAAATACAACCACATTGTGTGTGTGTGTGTCACCGAGCGTGCATGTTGCACATGAGGGGATTTTAGAGGAGTGGAAAAAAATTGATATTTCATGTCATGACCACATGACAAATGTGGACATGACGTGTGGTTGTCATGTCATGACCACATGGCAAATGTGGGCATGACACGATGGTGTGTTTCAACATCCATACATTCTGCAGGTCCTCTCAAGGACGCATGATCAGTTTAGAGGGCATGGGTGCCCAATATTTCTTTTAGTTTTTTGACAAGGGGTCATGCACTTCATTCAATGCAGCGGTTGACTGTTGACTAAATTTTCCAGCATCTGGAAGTTGCACAATAAGAAAGATTGCTATATATACATGAAGGGAAAATATTCTCAGGGGTTGGTCTCTGAGCCAATTGTCTGGTCTGGGAGAGCCTAAAGAGTTTATCTGGCATCAACACATGATCTATCTGGTTTGTTAGTGAAGGGATTTACTCAGCATAGAGTAGGAAGGTTGTATAATGCAGATTTGAATGTAGTGGTATGTCTCCACGAGAGTTTGTTTAGATTTTAGTAAATATATAATCACAATTGTATATTTTTCCTTGCCACATTTGTTGGTATGATTGTAACAGAGGTTTGGAGGTGT
The DNA here is from genome assembly GCA_027924645.1 of Cunninghamia lanceolata. Classification (NCBI taxonomy): domain Eukaryota; kingdom Viridiplantae; phylum Streptophyta; class Pinopsida; order Cupressales; family Cupressaceae; genus Cunninghamia; species Cunninghamia lanceolata. Next base: position 1,397,481 of record BSBN01000467.1, on the reverse strand, counting down.
GTGACATCTAAGTTAATACAAGGCTTTGTGTTTGCCATTTTTTTGTTGCATAGGAATCATTTTAGTTCTCTTTTGGATTGTTAAGTATGTCCACTATATGAAGATCTATCTAAAAGTCATATATGTAAATGTATGTTTGGTTCTGTTGATCCTTTGTTGTGTATTTCCTTTCTTCCTTGCATTCTATGACTTTGTTGCCCAATAGATTAGGCACCGATCCATATTGGAGAGGGATCAAACACTTTTTATAAATCAAACAAATCATTCACCTATGGTTTAGGGTAAAAAATCATCTTTCCTATGCATGTACATTCGCGCAATTGAATCAGCTTAATGGGAGGCATGTGCAATTAGTTTTTCTTGATCTAGTGATAGCTTTGGGGTCAAGTGTACATTGGGTATGGCTATGTATGCTCATTTGTATTTCATTTCATGCCTCTATGAATATCCCTCCTAGGTCTAGTTGAGCCTTAAGAGAAGAGGAGTTTACCCACTCCTATAGTTGGCCAAAATTATTCTTTACTTGTTGATAAACCTCTTCCTTTCACCTTGATGACAATCCCTGGCCTGGGTGTTTTATTAATGTTTTAGAGTTTTTGGTTGCAGTTATTTTGGGAACCAACACATCCAATCCTCCTTTCATCCTTTCCTTTAGACTTGGTTTTCCCTTTTCAGTGGTATCCAACAAATAGACTATCCAAATGCAATCCAATGAAACCATCCCCTAAATCAAAAAAACCAAAAAAAAATCAAAATATCCAAAAAAATCCAAGCAATAAACCCAAGTGCAAGTCATCCTTAATCCATACCAATATAGCCAAGAAATCTAACCAATCATCCAAAAGTATCCAATATTTTTGTTCCCAATCTTACTACAAACCTAATCATCATCATCCATCATATCCAATCAACCTCTTACTTAGGAACGTGAGGCTATCTTAAGTATAGAAATCAATCCATCCTTATTAATCAATCATGGTGTTGATTTTCATGGCCAACAACAGTATCCAATCCATCAATCATCAATTTACAACTTGATAAGGGAAACAATCTTGTTTATCTTTTTATCGTTTGTGCATGCGTGTTTGCTTGCTTGTGAGTGTTTATCATTATCTTGCATTTGTATAAGTCCTTGGAACATATTGTCACCACGACATCATGGTCTTACATATCATGGTTCCCAACAACATATGTTTACTTGTAACCGTTTATCTTTTATGCACAAGACACATCATCACTCTGGTCTTTATACCTCGGTGCATGTCTATTTCCATATCAAACTATATGACATCTCACCCAATGCAGCATAACGTATCATTCATGCATTTCATCCATCTGTTATCTTTCCTTCATCTCGTTAACCAATCCATTTTTATCCATTTTGAGATCATACCCGTGTTCTTCTAACCTGCCTATCTTCTTGAGGGGGCATGTCATCCCTACAACCCTTATGATAAAGCGTCACTACTATAATGCAGTGGATTTGGGATGTGGGATTTTTGGATTTGAGACTTGATTTTGGATTTGGATGGGGCGTGTTGGATGTGGAATTAGGTGATTGTGGTCTATAGGATTTAGGTGGATAGATTTACAATTTAGATTGGGTTGGAGGATTCTTGACTCGCCATACTTGGGATGGTGGATTATGGAGTTTGGATTTTAGATGAAGATGGTGATTAGGACCAACATTCTTATACAATTTGGAAGGTAGCGGACACCTATTATATACAAGGTGCATCTTTTGATGTGGATCCATATTTTGATTTCTTGTTGGATTTGGATATTGAGGACCAACATTCTTATACAATTTGGAAGGCAGTGGACACTTATTATATGCAAGGTGCATCTTTTGATGTGGCTTCGTATTTTGATGGATTGTTGGATTTGGATATTTAGCTTCACTTGATTTGATTGGTCCACTTTGCTTTGGGAGCCATATTACTTTTGTGTGTCTTCCTTGATCTTTGGATTCATTCACCTTCGATGTTTGATTTGGATCTTTTGCTTTGTATGTTTTACAATTGTGTTGGTCCCAATCAATGGGTTGGGGATGTGGAGGATAAAGTTTGATGGTATGGATAGTGGAAGTGGAATGATTGTTGGTATCAAGATTTTTATAGGGGCTATGAATGGTCCCTATCTCAATGTGTTCATTTGATAACATTGCCTCAGTGAGTGTTGAAGTATCACTAAAACCATTAGAATGTTTAGATGTTTGATAGTTGATGCATTGACTAGGATTGATGTAGATTAGGATAGGCTCTAAGGTACCTTGCTCATTAAGGCCCGATCCTTTTCCTTGATAGTTCATGCTTTTACATATCTTTTTTATGATAGGATACTTGTTGTTTTCGAAGTATGATGTGAGCCCATTGGTGTGCTACTAAGAACTATTAGAACTTGTTAGTTACTCATCTACAAGAAGACTGGATTTGATGAAGGTCATTGGACCAACTTGATAAGATATTTTTGCTTTTTCCTCATTTATGATGGTGGTGGCTTGGTCAATTATAGGCTCCATGTGATCACTTGTGACTTGCTTGTCCTCATGCTTGATTTGATCCATATAACAGATGCCTTGACTATCGATATGCTCATTATGATTATCTTGCTTGTCTATGTGTTCAATCTTCATGGGAAGGGGAGTTGTGGGATGTGTTGATGGGTGTTTTGACACACTCAACAACAATTAAGTAGAACACAAGATGTACCACCTCTCCTAAAAGGCAACCAACCTCAAGAGGGTGATAACCCCAAGGTCCCTGTTAGCCGGGTCTCGGCTATGTTGGATAGATTAGTGGATTATGTAGTTGTACTTGTACAAGGGGTTGCTGGTAATCAAGTAAACATAGGGTTATTTGCACAAGGAGATCAAGTAAGATAGATAATGCACAAACAGGGTGCTCCAATCACCTATTGCTCAGAAATGAACATTTACAATGTTTTACCAGCAAGGGCAACTTGTAAATATGATAAATCTAATTTATAACTACAAGTAATGAGTGATAAGATCCCATTCTAACCCTAACCTACTCCTAAACTAACCAAATCTGCAAAAAAAAAAAGAATTAAAGGATAAGGGTTTTAGAGAGTAAATAAAATAAAAAATGAAGTACGTCAGCTTTGTATTTGATTTGCAGTCCTATACCTTGGAGAATCCAATGAAACCATTAACCTAATGATGTCATAACCAATATTTCACAGAATTATTAGCATCACGGTGCAAGACTCTAGGGAATTTCATGAAAATAACAAAGTAATTGCATAAACCACCATATTACATGAGCGAGTATTACATAATCTTTGTAGACAATCAGCACTTTATTGAGTTTCACCAAATAATTTAAGTTTCAGAACAACAAATAGAAAATACATCACCACACGAAGTGGAAGACTAGCATGCCATTGGCTTGTGACAACTTAGCAGGATTCCCACACCATAATTGTCTTTCGTCGTTGTGCACCCTCTAGAACTAGCTTGCATGTGATAGCTTAGTAGAATTCTTATACCATGATTGTCATTTTATGCTTGTGCGCTCAGCCTTAGTCTCCTTGATCCCCCCTCTCTCTGCCTCAAAAATGAAAAAATAATCCTCCTTTTATAGATGTTGCCTTCAATTACACTTTACATCTTGCTCAAGTCAGCTTGCATTTCAAATTTAGAAACACCCAAATAAGGTAGGGCCTAATTTGACTTTACAAGTTACAAGTTACATCTTGGGTAGGATAGGTCCTATTTGGACATCCTATAAAGGAATTTCATCTCAATAATCAAAGTCATTTCTATTTGCCTTCCTCATGTAGCTGTAGTTGTACATCCATCAAGTGCTAATGTCCTTGAACAGTTGTAGAAGATAGATTTCTCCAAGTGCAATATGCTTTCATCATGCCCTAGCATGCCTCCATAGCATTTTCAACCTTGTGGACGTACAATCAAATAAGAAAAGCATCAAAATCCTTATAAATAAATCAAAAAACATCAATAGACATCATGATACATCATTCTGATTTCTGAGTTCATCAATTGTGAATTCTAAGAAAATGTGTTGCCATTAGCAACTTCACAAATTTGCTATCATTGAAGGCTTTCATCCCTGGATTTGCATCTTCTTGGATTTCCTCTCATCTCAAACTTTTAATCAACCTGCAAAACCCCTAGGTTTATACTTCAATCAGTCTTGAAAATATAAGATTTATATGCAAAAAAAGTGACTAGCTGTCCATGACAATCATATTGGAGTTTTAGGGTAGCCAGAAGAGGTTTATGATGTAGACAATGATCAACCTTTGCACTTAGAGCCATAGAACACATTTCTCTTGCAGACCTTAGGTAGATGATGATGTAATTTTCATGATTAATGGCCCTGTGGATAGTTGGTGTAGTAAAAAACAAGTCCAGAACTGCTAGGACACTCAAAATGTTGATCAACAATACCATAGGACAGCCTTCATTCACCTCATCCTTCAGGTACCTTGAGGGGCTTTAGAGTCTTGTTTGATGATTCACCCTTAGAAATTTGTAATAATGATCAACATCCCTTCAAAACACCTAAAAGGAAGGTTGCATGAGTACAATGTTGCAAGATCTCCATGACTGTCCTAGGGTTGTCAAGGCTGTAAATATGTAGTTTCAGGACAACTATATGATGCTTTTAAGGCTAACAAAGACTATCCTTCATACCACAGCCTCTAGGGCACTTACCTTGCTTGATATCCAAGAAAATGATGAGGTGATCTTCATGGTTTAATGGTTTTGTGGGCTATGAATGAAGTATCTGATAGGTTTAGGACTGGTCAATAATTGTTTTGACAGTCATAGTACCGATTGGACAATCATATCAATCATCAAGCAATACCTTGCTTTGTTTCATCAAAACATAAGTGTTTCTTTACCTCCTACACCTACTCTCTCAACATTCTTTCCTTTTAATCAGCTCTCCACTTTCAGTTCTCAAACGATAACCTCTTATGACTCTGTAAGATAGTGCTTGTGAATCCAAGAATGGCAACAGTCCCTTCAAGATAGCAGGGTGGCTTTTTATGACAAGGTTCCTTTATCATGATCGTTGTTCTTACCATTTCGTTCTCCTTGCATTCTATAACCTTCTTTGATCACCCTAGAACATATATGATTTGATATGTAAAACAATGATCAATTTTAAGGACTATCATGGTGGTTGGCTTAGGAATGTTGCGAAAAAGAAAGATGACCTTTTAAATCTATTTTGGGGTTGCCTCAAGATAATAGTTACGACACATGATCTCCTAAGGTTGTAACAAAAATATGTAAACAATGCCACAAACACTTCCAAACAATAACCTTTTCATTACTTTCACACCGTCCATGACAACCTTATGGAGAATTTTTGGACTAGGACAATCTTCTTTATCAGGGTATGCCAACATTCAGGGTGAGCATCCCACGACAACATTATCTTGGTGCACTCATAATAACATATTTAGGACTCATGGCCAACAATACTATAAGAGACCCATGACAAGGCTCACAACATCCAACTTAATCCAAACCATAAGAGACAGTCCCTTCCCATGTGATTGTACAGTCCAACCTCCTTTTCATCTCACCATGGTGATATTACCCTTATTGTAACATTTTTACTCTTATTTTCTAAACTTCTTATGAGAGAATGAGTGTGATGATAGTCAGCATCAAAGATCCTCCCTCAAAATGATTGGACATATATGAGACATGGCTGCCCCGTGGTACCAATGACTATCTGAAGATCTCTTGGTAACTCGGCATGTGGTGACAATCTATTTAAAATGCTTGGTATTCTTCCTCTCATTTAATGAATCAACAACTTGCAAACATATGATGGGGAAGATATGAGACCAATCCAAATGAACAAACTTGATTCATGTACCAAGGATGGCAAGGGGATAGGTTGATAGTACATTCCATGTTCCTTCATAACCAAGAGCCATACAAAACGTTCATTTGAAACATCACAAACATCCCTAGTTCTCATTTATCCAACAAGTATGTTGATCCAGTACAGCCCTGTCCCTAAAGTTGTGATTGCAGTCCCTTCTTAAGCATGTTATGACAGTCACAGTGGCATTCTAAGCCTCCTCCTCATTACCTTGAGTAACCTAGTCCTACAATCCACCAAAGTACAACATTAAATCTAATCATAAAACAATATTTATCAAATAAAAACTCCTTGAAAGAAAACCTCAAAACTATTATAATATCTAAAAAATGCCAGGAAAAAAAAAAGTCCACAAATACCAGGGCCTTTCTGGAGAAAGACACTAAAATATTTTTTTAAAAAAAGCGCATCAAAACAGAGGCATTCATACCTTTATCACAAACCCTTGTTCTTAAAAAAAAAAAGATAAAAGATATGAAATGCTGGACTTTAAATAGAAAAAATAGACTTCAAAATGCCTAAATATCTATCACGAACTCTATCTCCATACAACCAATGCATGAGGGGCATATCAATACAAAATAGGCGTTTGGAATAGGTAGTAATAGTTGTTTCAAAGAAAAGCAGCTATAAAAAGAAACAAAAACAAAGTTTCATACAATATTTCAAAGCTTCCTAAGTCTTATTTTCCATAGACACACACGTTTGGGACCTCATGACTATTTCATTGCTTTTATTGGTATTTCCCGTAGTCTTTTAAAATATCACAAATGCCTTAAAAAAACAGTGAGGAAAAAAGTGAGAAGAAAAGACGTGAAAACAGTCCTAAAAAAAGATTATTTCATTTTTCTTTAAAAAGAGGATACCTTTTCACATTTATATATTATTCTCTCAAGTGCTCACGTGGGCCCTTCTTTATGATTTCAAATTTTTTTACCCCATCTTTTTATAATAAATTTAAATCCTTAAAAGGCTTTTAAAACAAAGGTTGGAGGGTTTAGAACGGTTAAGTGAGGATTTTCTCTTTGTAAACAAACCGTCCAATTTATGGTGAGGGGGTAATGTTAAAATAGGAAATTTGAATGTTTTTCCCTCTTTTAGAATATAAATTTATGTGCCAAAACCATAAGGAGGGTTTTCAAAGCTTATTTAAGGATTTTATAATCATTTTCATGGCTTTTGAAATGATAAAAAAAAAGTAATTTTGTGACTTGTAAAGGCAGTTTATGACATTTTTTATAATGATTAAAGGATTTGAACAATCCAATAATTATACCCAACTCTATTAAAACACTGAAAATACCTCTAAATGAGATCTAGACTTTATCTCAAGACATGTATGATGATGATATGACCCTAGAATGACATTCAATAGCACAATAGGTTCAGGTATGGATTTAAACATTTATGCACAACCTCAAGCATTAAGGATCATCATATATATTAAATGAATGACCTAAAATTGAGGGACTCTTCAAAGTATGCAAGACCGCATGCCTACAACCACCAAGTTGCCACCAAAATAGCTCAAATGCTCTTCTCCAAGTGATCATACAAGCAAAGTAAAATGAGACAAAAGCATAAAACCTGTCCAAACAAGCAAAGAGACTTGTGAAACTATGGAGTACATCATGAATACGAACTTCTTAAACCAAATGTATGTCATATCCCATCAAGTGAACATGTAAACCATCAAATTAGCCCAAATGGGACACACAATATCAGATGAAAGCATCCAAGCGTCTATATGAAACCAAGACCTATCAAATCCGAAAAACACCGACTCAAGGACTCAAGCCAAACTATGGGGGGTCTCTACTTTGTTGGGGCAAAATGGGGGTGTGTTGTGTAGGGGCACAACAAGATGACAGGTAGGATTAGTTGGATATTAGATAGGATTGATTGGATGATGTATGAGATTAGTTTGGATTTCATGATCATGGATGGTGTAAAGTTGGTTGAGGGGATCATAATGGTTCTCTAGATCATAGATGAGAGTGGCTTGGAGAATTTGATCTTGATTTGGTGGGGTGGACATTTGATTATGCTTTAGATGTGGTTCTTAACATAGCTCTTGAGTTTGGATGAGGATAGAGGTTTCTTGGATGAGCTTGATAGGTTATGAATGATTGACAACATGATTTTGACATGATGGTATTTGACTTTGGATGGGTGGGGTACAATGATGATGGTTTGAATGGATAACCCCATTGTCAACAATATTCATGTGTTTGTCAAAGAAGGATTGTAATTTCCCATTTTCAAAATATTGCCATCAATATGCAATTGGATATGGCATCTTGGGATTTTCTTCCAAACAGTCAAGAGTACAGATCGAATAGTGGTGTCGGGCAATGAAGAGGCATCAAGTGACATGCAACTCTATGAAAAAGAGGCTCAAACATATCTATGATTCATAGAGAGTAGCGACCAACATCATAATCTTAACACCAACCATCATATGTTAATCACATGTTTTCAATACACAGTTGGTATATCATTTAAGGCGTAACCCCTATAACAATCTCCACAATCCAATGCTGCTCTTCTAAATTCCTATGCAACCAAGAAATGCATGGATAATTAATATTATACAAAGAAATGTGTTAACAATTTATAGTGGTTGCTTGAGTTTTACCCTGTCCAAGTATAGTTCACAAGACAACTAGAAATAAAAGTATAAATCTCCTAATCTGCCAACTAAAAGGAAATCACTTGAGATTATAATGGCGCCAATATCATAGAAGTTGTTTGAGATGATACTTAAGAAAACGGGGCGCTAGTTCATATTTGTGATTTGGGATAAAGCGAGTATTAAAATTAAATTATAATTTATCAAGGGCAATGGTTGTATGAAAGGTTGTGACTCTTTCAAGGGGCAATGAGTGTATGAGGGGTTGTAACTCCAATAATAAGATATAAAAGGAAGGCAATTCAATAAGATGAATCAATCAATCAATTTGAGAAGAAACAATATAGCCAAAGAGGACGAAGCCCCTCCGAGGTAAATTGAGAGATTTAGGCCGAAAACCCTTAACTTCTCTTAGCAAGTTGGTGGACGGAAACCCCTAACTTGGGTAGATATTAGGGACAATCATTCAAGCAGAATAACTACAAATTTGAAGGAAATCCATAGAAGAAAATAAAGATAAGTTCTATTTTCAGAATTATTTCATAAGTTATAAATCTGAATATTATAATAAATTTATAATTTTAGATAAAGTAATATTTATAAATATAATGCAATTATCATTTTGAGTTAGGATTATTGTTTTGAAGCAAAAATAAGAAATGTTCTAGAAAGGGACATTACAATTGGCATCAGAGCTTTGATCCTGCCAACCTGTGAGGTAAAGCTAAAATGTCGGATGCATTCTAGTCAAAGAGACTTGAAGGACAACAAAGGGAAGAAGACATGGATCTTATGCAAGATTTATTGTACAAAACTTGAGGCTCCCAAAATTATTGACCAATAATAAAGTTTTTTAGATCATGCAAAATCTTGTGTTCCCTTTGAAGAGTACATGGAGGCACTCAGGTACCAATTTCCTAACAAAAGAGGCCTATATGACTACATAAGGAAGGAATTGTTGAATAAAGAATCAAAATCACAAGGAGAGGTTGTGGAAGTAAAAAAAAACAAGAGGAACCTAAAAAGGAATTCAAAGATGTTTTATTGGTTTCTAATGATGGCATGCATCACCAAAATATCGATGAAGGTATGACAAAAGGGGTTCCACTTGATGGATGGGAAGTATTCAAGTTGAATGAAGATGCCTCAAATCATGCTCTATCTTCCAAACTTCAAAATAGTGAGCCATTGATGGATATACAAAGTAGTAGAATGAATGAATATACATTTGAGAAGAACACTTTGGTTAGCCATAATGCGGGGATGTTAAGTCACAATAATGAACATGTTGAGGATATATCAACAAGTTTACTTTTTGCAAAAGAAGATGTCCATACTTTAGCTAGTGGGAAAGATGGTTCTATTTTTGAAATTTATAGTGATCATTTTGAAGAACAATGGACACATTCACCAAGTTGTCATCTCACCACACTTGAAGATAAAATGGATATAGTCACTCCAAGGAACTTGATGCTAAAAGAAGTGATAGATACGACCTACAGTAAAGGAAATCTAGACCCCTTTACTCAAATACATAATTTTCTTTGTACTAGGGAGTGGGATCTTGGTATTCACAACACTTCTGCAATTAATCATAGCAAAGGATGCAACATTTTATTGTCGTCTTGGATGTTAGCAGTGACAATCAAGAGTTTATATTCCTTGCCCAGGATCTTTGGTGAAAATAAAATGAGAGAGCAGAAGATCATGACACAGTATAATCTAATTCAATGTGATCAAGCTAATCTTTCTTGTTCCTTTTTTAGGCCAAAATCTATTGAGCTAAATACATATGCTCTTGCCAATATAGGTGTTTTCCAACGGCAATTGAAAGATACACATAATGCTAAATATATGGATGAGCAAAATTTTTATAATATTTGGGTTAAGCAGACTATATTGTTTCATAACATACATCAACCACCTAAGAGAGGATGGCGCATGAGAATGGATTTTTGTAAGGAGTAACTTGTGAAAGTACTATGGGAAAAGGCAATGATACATAATTTCTTATCTTCTTATTATGGTATTCATTGAAAGGAACCTTTGTAACATCACCCCACAAAACTCACACTAGTGCACATAAGTTCATACAGAAGAGGGAAATTATTCTATTGGATTATAATAAGAAGAACATGTTCCTACTACTTATCTATGAAGGGACTCTATTGCGGAGTGAAGATCTTTTTGTTATCATTGGTAATGGAAAAGAGGAATTTAACTTCACCACTATTCCAATGCAACTAGTACCATCTATAGTACATAACTATAATGCCCCTATGTTTTACATTTTGGATAAGTGGGAAGGAAAGTAAGCATTGGTAGAAAACATCACATTAGTTCTTACACAATCAATAGATGATCTAAAACTCACCTACAAGGTGGTAAATGGGAGCTATACTTCACACTACTCTAATCATAATCAACCAATGTCATGAGGCTAAAATGGAAGGCATAGAGACACCAAGATGAATTAGGGAAAGTGAATCAAATTTTCTCATACAAAGTAAGGAAACCATGAAAAGCACCATTACAACTCTAAAGAATGAGCTTATTCACATAAGAGTATTGAGTGAGAACTATAAGAAGTTGTGTATTAAAAAAAAGATGAGTTTGAAAATAAGGTGAAGGAATGCAATGATGTGATTGAGGAATTACAACAAAAGATGAATAAAGCTAGATGCTCAGGGGATGCTTATAAGACAAATATGCAAGGAGAAATTGTAAAGATACAAAATAAGCTTGATTGTGCAGTTAACGAAAGAAAAGTGTTGAGCCCAAAACATGAGGAATTATGAGCCAAACATAGAAATGATAAAAATGAGTCAAGAAAATGCAATAAAAGGGCAAAGAAATTAAAAGAAAAGATGGTCAAGGATTAGAGAATATGGGATTCTAGTAGGGTGGATTTAGAAATAAAAATTGTAGAACTACAAACTGAGCTTAATGAAACAAGAGTATTGAGCCAGGGACATGAAGAAATCTACATAAAGCTAAGACAAGAAAAAAATGATTTAGAAAACACATTGAAAAAGTGTAATGATATAAATCAGAAATTACAAGAGGAAATGATTGAAAATGGTCTTTTGTTTGAAAATTTAGAGGATGATATCAACCTTATAACATTAAAGGACCATATTGGTAGTTTGGTTGAGGCAAGTATACTAACAACTACTCTCTAGGGACATTATTGTAGTACAAAGTCAGATGTAAGCGAGACAATGAGAGACGTGTCACTTGGTGTAGAATTTTCAATGCCTAATTATATTAAAGTGTCACATCCTAAGATAATTATATCACAAGAATGATCAATGTCGAGGGATTACAAATCTACAAGGTTGATTTGGGATCCTAGCTTGTGGTTGCTTGATGACAAGCAATCTTGGGCAGGGCGGGCTATAATGTCTTGTTTTCAAAATATTGCCATCAATACCCAACTAGATATGGCATCTTGGGATTTTCTTCCAACCAGTCAAGATTACATATCGAATAGTGGTGTTGGTCAATGAAGAGGCATCAAGTGAGGTGCAGCTCTATGAAAAAGAGGCTCAAGCATATATATGAGTCATAGAGAGTGGCGACCAACATCATAATCTTAGCACCAGCCATCATATGTTAAGCACATGTTTTCAATACACAATTGTCATATCATTTTAGGCGTAACCCCTATAACAGTCTCCACAATCGAATGCTACTCTTTTAAACTCCTATGCAACCAAGAAAGGCAAGGATAATTAATATTATACAAAGAAATGTGTTAACAATCTATAGTAGATGCTTGAGTTTTACCCAATCCAAGTATAGTTCGCAAAACAACCAGAAATAAAATTATAAATCTCCTAATCCACCAACTAAAAGGAAATCACTTGAGACTATAATGGCGCCAATATCATAGAAGTTGTTTCAGATAGTACTTAAGAAAAAGGGGTGCTATTTCATACTTACGATTGGCGATAAACCAAGTGAATATTAAAATTAAATTATAATTTATCAAGGGCAATAGTTGTATGAAAGGTTGTGACTCTTTCAAGGGGTAGTGGGTGTATGAGGGGTTGTGACTCCTTCAATAATAAGATATAAAAGGAAGGCAATTCAATAAGATAAATCAATCAATCAATTTGAGAAGAAATGTTATGACTAATTACAAGTAAATATTATAACCAAATAGGACGAAGCCTCTCCAAGGTAAATCGAGTATTTCAAGGACAAAACGTTTAACTTCTCTTAGCAAGTTGGTGGACGGAAACCCCTAACTTGGGTAGATATTAGGAACAATAATTCAAGGAGAAAAACTACAAATTTGAAGGAAAATCATAATAGAAAATAAAGATAGGTTCTATTTTTAGAATTATTTCATAATCGGAGCATTATAATAAATTCATAATTTTAGATAAAGTAATATTTATAAATATAATGCAATTATCATTTTGAGTTGGGATTATTGTTTTAATGCAAAAATAAGAAATGTTCTAAAAAGGGACATTACAAGGATGGCATGGGATGAGGGGCATTGCAAGACTCTTCAATTGTGCTTTGCCTTTTTTGACTATGATCCTTCACTAGTAGTCGTTGGAGACATTCATTCATAGAAGCTTTAGGTGGGGTAGTGCTGATGGTGATTTTAGCACACAACAACGTAGGTATGATTGCTGGTATCACACCTCTCTTGAAAAAGGTATCCTATCCAAGATAGGACTGCCCCAAGGATAATACAGCTAAGTCTTAGCTTGCTAGGAATAACTTCAGTGGAATGTCTAGCTGTACTAACAAGGGGTCTTACACAAAATGTAGGGTTTATGGAAGATGGTAGCAATGCAAGTGCAGAAACCCTAGGTGGTTCAGACTGCGAAATCTAAAATTTTAGCAGATGATCAATGTAATGCTAGTTAAACCCTAAATCTACCAAACTTAATATAAATAAAATGCAAAAGAAAAAGGAGAGAGAGAAGGGATAAGAGATCCTATAGACAATTGCAAAAATGATCAATAACCAGATAGACAGATTCCCAACAATAAACAAATCTCTGCTTAACCAGGCAGCCCACAATGCCAGAGAGAATGTGCAATCTTCTAAGGAGATGTAATGATTTTCAAATTGTAGAGGGTTCATCAAACACCCAATCCTTGGCATAGCTCACTTAAATCATACAATCGAACTTATCTCATAAACTATGCCCAGACTAACCATGCACAATGACATACAATCAGCAAGCCATTAATGGTATGGACAAGAAATCCATCAAATATCGGAATAATTAATCACAAGTGCAACTAAATATCAACTAATTTTAGATTGACATGAACCATGAAGACCAAAATAAGACAACACATAATCACAAATTCCCAACAACCTGCAAAACTTGCTTTTTATTGACTGTATTTTGGTAGAGTCTCAGCAATTCATTATCAAATCTTACTTGTTACAATGAGAGACTGATGGCCCTTTTATAGACAAGGCACCATACCGAGTTTTTCAATGGATGATGGAGATTAACTCGATACCAACGGTCCACATTACATGGCATTTAATGAGATACATCAGTTAGTTACATTTTTGGATTTGCATTTGTCCTTTAGGAAAAAGACAAAATACAGCTTGCAAATACATTGAATCTGGATAAAATGGATACCCATTTAGTTGTACATAATGAAAAGTCAACTTTCAAGGCCTGATAAAGCCAAAATAGAGTCACATGACACTTGAAAACTTGAGTTGATGTGGATTCATGAGATTCCAAGTGCTGACTGGATCAAAAGGAGTATTTTGGTGAAGGTATATGCAACTAGATGCTTGCTAGACTGATTCTTGATGACTGGACTGATGGGATAGCTATATGCATGTCTTGGTGATCCAATCCAGGGTCATTTGAGTGGTATTTTTGGGAAAATACCAAAAATATAATTTTTGGTATTTTCTACACCGTAGTAAATTGCATTTTTAGAGGCCTTCAGAGCGGAATGGGGGCTCGAAACTTCTTGATTGCTTGGCATTAAGTTTTAGCAATCGGGTAGCTCAAACTAGATAACCAGTTTATCTTTCCAACAGGCCCAAGAAGTTTAAATTCTGATAAAATAGCTAGGAGTTATGACCCCCAAACTGGATCACTAGGACATTGGACTGGATCTGCAGGAACAACAGTGATGTAGGCATGACCTTCAATGTCTTCAAGCTCTGGGGATTTATTTCCATCATCCCAGGCATCATACTAACATCCTCTTGCAGGTGTAGCAGCAATTTGGTTGATAAAATGAAGTTTCTGCATTTCTGAGTCAGCACTACATATCTGTGTGTGTATCCTTTCAAGACAGCCCCAACAAGCTCCTATGCCCTCCAAGACCTGCAATTCACAATGCAAAGCATCAATTTCATCTTAACAAGTTATTTTTCATCAATTTGGATCAAAACATGTCCATTTGCAGTCATGAATCAGTAAAAAACGGCTCATTGTCAATGTTGCTTCCTTATAGACAACTTCATAAATCTAGTGATTTTTGCATAATTTTCTACATTTTTTACCATTTTTGAGTACCCATTTGGCCAATATGATGATTAGGAAAGTTTTTACAATCATTAGGATCCATTTGTAGACTTTTATTTCATGTTTTTCTAGCATTTTCTACAAAAAGCGAGATTTTTGGGGGTCATGGACTTTTCATGTGCAGTGGCATTAATTGTCGTAAAACGTACCAAAAATCTATACAAACTTGGTAAAATGTTCATCATGATATGACAAATTGATATGCAATTCAAATCCATCAAGAAAATCCAAGTTCTACCTTGAAAAACTCAATTTTTGGGCCAAAATACCAAAAAGCGTTGATTTTGGGGTTTACCGACCTAGCGGGGATTTTGGGGTTGTCCGACCTTGCGCGGATTTTGGGGTTGTCCGACATTGCACGGATTTTGGAGTTGTTCGACTTTGCGCAAATTTTGGGGTTGTCCGACCTTGCGCAGATTTTGGTTCCGATCGACTTAATAGTAGTTTGAAGGAAGTCAGTCAAAGGCGAATTTAGTGCTAAGGTTGGAGGACGATGATTTTCACGCAGAAGTCTGCAAGCGAGGTTTTTAGCACCAAAAGTCGGTAGCGACTATTTTTAGTGCAAAGTCAGTGGATTCAATTTGTAGCGCTAAGGTCGGTAGAAGCTGTTTTTGGTGCAAAGTGTAGTTGGGGTCATTTTTAGCGCTAGATTTTGAATTGGCCAGGGTGAAAGTATATTTAAAAACTTATACTTTAAATATTTTTAAATATACTTTTAGGATGTTTGAGATAGGTTCCAGATCCATAGGATTTCATATGCAGATTCTAGAATTTTGAAGTTCCACCAGATTTCAAACTTAGTCATTATTCAGGATTTTCAGGGTTTCAGACTTAGCCAAATCAGGGCTTCAGGACCATGCGTCGGAATGAAAGTATATGAACCCCTTAGTGAAATCTTGTGGAATTTGACATGATTTTGCAACTCTAAGACTTAGAAACTAGGAATTTCAACATGAAACATCCTGTAAAAGCACTTTCAAGGGCAATATCCAATGACACAAGATTTTAGAGCAAAGTGCAGTAACACCCAATTTTAGCACAAAAGGCAACAAATGACTATCTTTTAAGCACAAGACCACCCAAGACACCTCCAAATCAACCATGAAAGACATCAAATCACTCCAAACATGCAAAGTACTTAAATCTGGAACAAATCATGCACTCTAAGCACAAATTCACTTTCTCATCACCATAATCAAGAAAGACTGAGACTCCAAGCCAAAGCAAAAGAAGGGGTCTCCATTTGGCAAAATGGGGCGTGTGTGCAAAGCACAACATGTAGGATTAGATGATTGATAGGATTGTTGAGTAGATTGTTGATGGGTTAGTGAAGGATTGGATGATGAAGAACGTACATAGGAGGATGAGGCTTTGACTTGCTTGTCAAAGGCTTGGAATTTGGACATAAATTTTTCCATGGGTTCATGTCCAAGAATGGTGCTTCCCTTGCCAAGGTTGGTATGAGGACATATGGATATTTCATTTTGGTTCCTGGGGTAGCTAGTGCTAGCATGTTCTTGGTTTAAGGAATCTCAATGGATATAAGCCTTCATGAATCTATGATTCGAGATATGGGAATATTTGCTCATGGTGATGAAATATGGATAGGAATTGTCATGTTTGGCTCTAGATAAATCATAAGGTTCATTAGGATATTCTTCTTGATCTATTAGGCTATCATCATCATTGCCAAAGGGATTTTTGGATTGGTTGCGTTCAAAATATTCATCATGATCTATAAGGCCCGCATTATCAACATGTAGATAAAGAAGCTCATCTAATGGATGCATGATTTTTTCTTTTACTTTGATTTTGGGTCTTGTGTGGGCTTCACACAAAGGGGAAGACATAAGGGTTTTAGCTTCCATAATGAATTTATCAAACCATCCCATGATGCGTGTTTGCGAGTTTTGGGTTGGATTAGGAGTGATGGGGTTTTGATTCAAGTGATGGATGGGATTGTGATTTAATTTCAATTGGGATGATTTGGGGGATTAGATTTTGAAATGATTTCATATTTGAGGTGCTTTGATTGGGATTTTAGATGATTGTGGAGGATGTTATATGTTGAAGGCTTGGACCTTACGATTTGCTTTTATATCAAGTGATTTTGGAGTGTTGGTCAAGAATTTGAATTGATTTTGATGGAAGGCCTAGGACCTTAGGATTTGATTTGATTTGATGTGGTGATGAATTTGATTAAGGTCAATGATTTATGATACTTTATTGATTGGTTTGATTTTAGGATTGATCAATTTGATTTGGATGGTGGATTTAATCAAGGTCAAGGGTCCATGACACTTGATGATTGGTTTGATTTTGATTGGATTTAGTTGATTAATGGGTTAGATTTGAGGATCGATCCATTTGATTTAGATGGTGGATTTAATCAAGGTCAAGACACTTGATGATTGATTGGATGTTGATTTTTGATTGGCATGGATTAGATTGAGACCCCTTGATGTTTGTTTTTTATTGTTGAGTGGGATGAAATTAGATGGAGGTAAGTGGATGATGATAGGGATGGATAAATGAAGAATGGATTTAGGATAAAGGATTGATGAAATAGGATGATGTTGGATTAAATGGATAAGTGGGAGTGGAGCAAGGATGATGATGTGATTAGGGATTGGATTGGATTTGGATTAAGGATGGGGGTTGATAAATGATGGTTGGGTTGGATTAGGAGGGCAATGAAATTGGATTAGTGATGATTAGGATAATAGGTTGGATGGAAATTAAGGATGATTAGATTAGATTAGGATGAATAATGTTTGAGGTGATTAGGTGGTAAAGGTGACTTAGACTAAGGATGATGGTATTTGATTAGGGATATATGAATGAATTGATTAGGATTTGATGAAATTGGATTAGGTGGATTTGGATTAGGATGAGAGATTAAGGGGTGGATTGGGATGTGATTAGGGTGATGATGGATGCAAAGCTCAATGATGGCATTGGTGAGGGATTATGATGATGTGATTAGGGAGATGGATTAGGTGGACTAGAAGGATTAGGTGAAGGACCTTCAATTGGATTTAGTAACTTGATTTGGATTAGCATCCTAGATGGGTAGATTAGGGTTAGGGGGTTGCTTAAGGATTAGGCACTTGGCCTTGGATTAGTTGATTGATTGGGATAATTGGTTTCAATGCCTTAAGCAAGGTTGAGGGATGAGATGGATTATTAGGGAATGATTAGGATGAGGTTGATTTGGGATGATTTGGATGCTTGACTTATGGGCAAAAGGTGCTTCAATATTTCAAAATGAAAATTTGACCAACACCTACACATTTGCAAAGGATTTTAGATTTTTGGATTTAACATGATGATGCACAAGTTTCTCAAAATGAAAACATGCCAAGCACATGAACACCCTAGATTATTCAAGTAGGAGTGTATAGACTTGTAAGCTCACCTTGCTACCTTTGTTTAGGTGTAACGTGCAAGTCCCATGATGAGAAAACTAATTGTTTTTTATCACCCAAGATCGTTCAAAGGTTTGAGGGGAGAGCATACATGGTGTGCACATCCATTTCTAGAGGGCATAAGCACTTGTGTGCATCGAGTAACTTTCTGGAGTTAATTGCTTATTTATGCATTATAAGCATATATGATTGAAAGGTCTTAAGCTGGGATGAACAAAACTTCTAGAGGAATCTTTGATATACATAAGTTATGTGTGGCTGAGGTCCATGTGATGAGGGGTATGTCTAATGGCATGGTTCAAGAGGATAACCCTCTCCTCCTTCACTTTGCAAGGTATAAAGTCCTTGCAAGCTAAGCCAAAAGTGACAAGTGTCTCCCAATGGGAGCATCTTTCAATTCTCTCACAAATTTATATATCCTGCTAGAACATGAGGGTTCAGATCATCCCCTGAGATGATCAAATCCTTAGGTAGGCCCACTACAAGGAAAGAGGCTTAGTTGCTTTTGATCCTTAGGATCGGCTTTCAATGTGAAGGGAGAGCATACACACAATAGGTTCTTGGGATAGAAATAATAAAAAAAATCTAACCTATGCTTTTGATCTCCAAGATCACCCAAGGGTGTGAGAAGAGAGCATACACACAAGTAAGATACAAGACATGACAAATAATGATTAATTTCCCCTTAGAAAATTGAAGTGTGCCTAATGATTAGTGATAAAAATGAGATCTTTGGCAAGCATGTTGCATCACAAGAATGTTAGTAGTTTGAAAACAGAAGAGGCATAGAGGGTGGAGTGGGTTGCATGGGGGAGGGAGGAGCAAGTGGCTCATAGGTGAGTGATAGACTGGGTTGTAGGTGAAGGATGTCAGGCTAGGCACGATGGTTTTAGCAGAGATGGGGTGTGTAGGGTAGGGATAGAGTGGAGGTCGTAGGGTGGAGCTCACAGGGGGAGGCATATGTAGTGGATGGGAGTTGAGGGACAGGATTAGGGCTCGATGTCAAGCATAGGGAATAGGGACTTCTAGGAACAATGAGTCTAGGACAAGAGGTAGGTTTTAGGATGAGTTCAAGGTTATGGGATGGGTTCGAGGTGGGCACACTATCCGCAAGGGTGGGGGAGGCCAAGATCTAGGAGGGGATAGGGCAGGGTATCTAGGGTGGACAGGTTGTCTATGCCCAAACAAGAGGGACTAGTTAGGTGTTAGGCCATGGGAGTAGGACTTAGGATGTAGGTTTGGGTTTAGATTGTAGGATTTTTTTTAATTTTAAATGTTTAATCATTAAAAACAAAGCACACTGGGGAATGGGATGGGGAGGGACCCAAGCTTAACAACCGACGCTCATTCAGATTTAAACTTTTAAATTTTAAAAAACTAAGATTTCTCGCACCCCTTTGCTCCTTTTTTATTTGGTTTTTTTAAAAAAAATTAAAAATAAACAAAATATATAACAACAAACTATTATGAAAATAGGGATATGTTTTTTTATAAATACTTAATGAAAAAATGAAAACTGTTAATGGAAATTTGTGTTTTTTTTTTGCAATAAAATGAAACTTGAAACTAAATAAAAAGGTGATTTTTCTTTAAAAAATTGTCTTTTCTCCTAACTTTAATAGGTATGCCAAAATCAAGAAGGAGAAACCTAACTAATGATGCAAGATGCAACTACTAGTTATCCTTCTACTTCAAATTGGAGCGTAAATGAAAGGTAAACAAGACAATCCAAAATTAAACAAAGCTTATACCTTCCATGATTTTGGTAATGGCTCCAAGTGATGATGTTGATGTTGAATGTTGAGTTGCTCAAATGATATTCTTAATGTAGCAACATATACCTATAAATTTATGTTATGTGGAAATGCAAAATTAAAAATTAGAATTACAACTAGTTTATTTAAAATAGTTGACTGTGCAAATTTCATTAATAGAATTTAGAAATTACAATAATTATATGGACCTAATTCTTTATGACAAGTCTAAAAAGAGTAAGAAAAACAACCCAAAATTCAATACAAAAGGTGTTAAATTAAAATTTGATGGTCTTTCAAAGGGTGATCTAGGTTTAGCAAGTGTTGGTTTTGTGATTAGAGATTTACAAGGTCATTTCTTGTTAGGTGGTTCTCAATTTTTGAGTAGTGCCTCTAATAATATGGTAGAATGGTTTGCCCTACTATTTGGATTAAGAAATAAAATATGGGGTACTCATTGTTGCAATGAGGGACACTTAAGGAATGAGTGTTTGATGATAGAAGGCACCAAATGAGTTGTTGCACTAAGAGTTGAGTTTGTTGAGAACCCTAAAAGGCTAAAATCCATATATTGTGGTTTGTGCAAAGAATGGGATCAACACATCATAGATGATTGTCCCCACTCAATGTTTAATAATCTTAGAAATGAATTTATGATAAAGATATGAATAGGGTACAAGGATTGGTAGAAAGAGCTTTTCATATCCCCAGTCATGGCTACTGGTACCACAATGGATCCCTAATTCAAGACAAGTCAATAACATAAACCATGCACTACCTCAAATTCGAGATGTAGGCCCCTCCATGAGATATCATGAAGACTCTACACAAGGAGGTGGTAGGGGAGGCTACTACAATAACAATAACAATAAGGGACATCAAGGAAGTGGAAGAAACTAGAGGGCAAAAGATGTGAGCTATTACAACTATACACCAATGAATGCCAAGCAAAGAAAGAAAAAAGTAAATTGCAAATTCTATGGTGATAGTGCTCATTATGCATTTAGGTGTTCTAAAGCCACATAGTTCTACAAAAAGAGGCTAGCACTAAGGATGAAAAGTAAAGAATTATTTGGGCTAAATACTTGTTTTGTTGTAAAAACTCTTATTGAAATTCCTAAGGATTGAATGCCAAAAGATGTCAAAGGGTACAAAAAGAGAAGAAACTAAAGATTAAGGAACCCTTCTTAATAAAGGAAGAAAATTTATGAAGGAAATACAAAGAAAGAAAGGAGAGGCTTAGAAAGAAGGCTATTGAAGTTTTTTTTTTTTAAAAGAATAAAGTTGTGGTGATCATTCGAGGAGGGAAGGACACCAAAAAAGGAAAATAGATATAGGATGTGTCAATGGAGACTAAGGAACAAGAGATATACTTAGATAAAAGAAAGCATTATTGGGTAGTTGCTAAGTTGAAAGAATTAATTAAGGATGAGTAGAAGGAAGAAGAAAATAGGAGAGCCTATTTTTTAGAAAAAGAGGTGCAAAGGTTAAAAGAGCTAGCAAACCTTATAGAAAAGGAGGACCTACTAGAGAATCTAAAATAGTTCTCTAAGTATTGGAATAAACAGAAACTAGAATAGAGATGAAGATCATAGGTTAAGAATATAAAATAAACAACAAAAAAATGAAAAAATAGCCAATGTTGCTAGATGTTAGGACTTAATGGGAGGCTAGTAAAGGATACAATGCTAGACCTAGGGGTCGACATTAATATAATTCCAAGAAGAATCTAGGAAGCATTAAGATAGCTTGAGCTACATGAAACACCATATGATATTGCTTTGCAAGTGTATTGTGCTCTTGTTCTAGGTTATTGAATAATGCATTAGGTTGCTTTGGAGTGTGGGGTTTTTCTCCCGAAAGGGTTTTCCCCAGTATACTGGTGTTATGGTATATTGTTGATTTTATGTTTAATATGTTGTGTTTCTTCTTGTTGTAATTGTAAAGGTGAAAAAATTGCACATAGCTCTCATTAGATTGGTGTTGGAAGCATTTCTGCGTATCTTGCTTTTCTTTCAAAAAGAGATCTTTATGTCTACAAGACAAATAAGCTAGTGTAAGGGCTATTTAATGACAAATATTTGGGATATCCTTACACAAATAGTGTGTATAATCTGTGACCTAAATTGTTTATCATTTATCGTAAATTGTCTCATAAAATATTTCTAGAAATATACTCATTGGTAATCAAGAGCCAAAAGTGTAGAAGAGTTGATGCTCTTGTCAATTTGGCTACAATTACCTACAACCTAATCACAAGTATTGCCTTGTTATTTTAGACCAACATAAGTCCTTGGGTTTAGTCTCAAGTGTTTTTCTTTGGGCTTGTGGATTCACTTTAGATGACCACAAAAATGTTACTATAGCTGGGAGAAAATGTTCGTTTGTTGTATGGCATGGAGCCCTATTTGCTTTTGAGTTATTGTGTTGTCACGATGGCGAAGATTTTAGGCTTTGTCTATTGAGATTCTATTGGTGGCCCAGTTTATTCTTGCCCTTGAAGATCAATTTTTTTCTTCAATGGTTTATCCTCTTCAAGAGGTGATGAATCTTCTATTATCATTGTGAATATTTTCTATTGATGTGATCTTTGTATGAATGAAAAATGTCGTGCAATAGTTCCTTTGAGAACTAGAAGATGCAAACCATTAAAATGGAGAAGTTTGTGCTTGGTTTTTCCAACAGTACATGGCAATTGAATCAAGTTACTAAGGGTGATGCCAAAGCAATTTTCACTTGGTCAATGATGAAGTAGAAAGCATTCATTGAATTGAAATGCCAACTTTGTTCCACACTAGTGCTTGCCTTACCTAATCTTCAATATCAATTTGAGATTGAGATTGAGATTGAAGCCTTTGAGCAACCTTGGAGTAGTCCTCACTTATGACCAAGAGTTTTAGGTAATTATTCAAGCATGTAAGCAATGCGAATAATATATGTTAGGAAAATAGATCTACATGGATCACAAACCATTACAATTCTTTCAAACACGTAATAAGTTGTAGCAAGAGTGGCAAAAAAAATGGTTATCACATCTTCAACAGTCCCACTTGAACATCAATCACAAGAAGAGAAGTGTCAATCCAACAACATATTCTTTGAGTGGGACTCTAATCTAAACCCAGCTCTCCATCACCAATACATGCGGATATGAAACCAATATTTGGTTAGAATGGTATAACTATGATTTGAAATTTGTAAAAATCTATTAGGATTTACATTGTGACAAGACTATTATCGGTTACTATTTATAGGATGAATTCCTGGTATCATTTAGAATACTTTTATGTACCATATGAGGCTAAGCAACAAAAGTTGATACAAGCTCCCTTCAACAAGGTTGCATGTCAATTTAGAATTGAAAATACTCTTGCAATATTGAAAAGGTGTTCTTTTAATATCTCATATTTAATGTTGTGAAATACATCAAATCATGTATCACATGTGCCATAGTCAAACTCACAAACAAGAAACACGTATTGTACACTCCTTTGGCATAAGAAACAAGCCTTGGGAATTAGCTTCCATGGGCTTCCTTCGAGATTTACCTACTACTAAGCATTATAATTATTGTGTATCTAGTAGTTTATAGACTTTCAAAGATAGTGATTCTCATATCTTGTAAAAATTCTAAATTCTGGAAACAACTCAATGTACTTTCAATATGTATGGATTCGTTTTGGATTACTAGCTACTATCATATTTAATATACAAGATTCTTGAGCCATTTCTAGAAAGCACTTTAGTCAATAGTAGACATAATGTTGACAAGGTCTATTGCATTCCATCATTAGACTTATGGAAAAACAAAAGTAGTATATAGGTTGATTGTGCATTTCCTTCGTAATATATATAATTTCAAGAAGCATCACACGAGATCAAAGTTTCTCTTTCGTTTACATAGCTACAATAGGGATTTGCATGGCTTTACCCAATACAACCATTTTAAGGTTTTAGTGGGCTTCTGACCTTGAAACCCATTGATGTAACCTATCCTATACTGCCTTATACAACAATGATTGTTCTAGTTCAAAAGGAAATTGGTGAAGTTATCAAATTTATTAAGCTCATTCAACATATTTAGTTGTAGGTGCAAAGCATTCTACATAGATTTAATGTCAAATACAAGAAACAACATAATCAACGTCATATGTTCAGACTTTTTAGGTTGGCGACAAAGTGAGATTCCTTTTGTAGAAGGAATGACTCAAAGGATCTTACTTCAAGACCTACCCTCTTTGGTATCCTTTTGTAGAAGGAATGACTCAAAGGATCTTACTACAAGACCTACCCTCTTTGGTATGTACCATACATAATGTTGGTGATATTGTATTCAAGTTGAAATTTCTAGCTTATCTTAGACTATGTATAGTATTCAATGTGGAACTATGTGCCCTTAATTCCCACCTTTATCAGATACCCCAAAGGTTGCAAAAGAGCTCTAGTTTGAACAAATCAATTCTAATTACAATGCTTTAGTCGAAGTGGACCAAGTAGTTGAAGCCAAAGTCAAATGCACTAAAAATCAAGAGATGCTTCTATCAAATTGTCAATTTTGGTCAAGTACCTTTTGAGAGAAAATTATTCACATAAGCTCAACTTGTAGATATTTTTCCATAATTTATGACAATGGGGACCAACTCTTCAAAAGGAAGGGAGATTGATCTAGAGGGATATGTGACTTGATCAACTCATGGTGTGAAGATGTTGCTTCACACCATATGCAATGTTCACCATTAGCTTTAGAATCTCTCCTAGAACATATGAGTAGACTTGAGTACACCACAATGTCCTAACTCTTTGTTTATGTGAGACAAATTTAGCAATGCAAGCCTTGTTCTATGCTATTGTTCCATAGTGTTTCTAGAAAATGATATAATAAAGGAAAACAATTGATTGAACAAAAATGGTTGTGTTTTCCCTTTATCTTTTATGCTTGTATATTAATGTACTAACTTTTCTTTTGTAGATTAGATGGCAAGCTAGCACATATAGACATATCTTGTAACACACATCCAACCTCTTTGATTCTACACATATTTTTTTTCTATAATACAAGCTTGCAATTTATAATATGATATGGTGTCTTTTCTCTCTTAAGTCTTGTTTTTTGATTCAATATTCAAAATAGTGTTTACAATCTATCATTCTTTTATTTGTTTTCATCAATTATAAATTTGAATCTATTTGTCTTGTTCCTCATGCACACCTAGGCTCAAAATCATATAATCCCTAAAACCCAAGATAAATAGATGAACAAGAGGTCATATAGGCTTGACAATCAATTGCCTAGGGATTCAATCGAATTCCCAACCCCATTACCTTAATGCATGCAATGGTGTTTGCATTTCCCTAAAAATGAGCAAGCACTATCATAGGTCCTCATTACCAACAGCAAACAAACATATGTTTGGATTGTTGTTGCTTCATCATCCTCTTCTACCTTACCCCAAAGTGTCGATAATTCCAATCACTTTATCTTCGCTTAGGGAGTACCTCTCCATCAACTCTCTAGGTAACTTTGGGTCCTTATAGATAATGAGAAGTCCCTCTACTCTACATCAATTATCTACCTTTTCCTTTTATCCCACTTTAGGCTTTTTGATGATTGATTATATAGTAGGGTTCTACTTGAGAGTTAGCACAATCCATTGGCTTGAACCTTTCCTTGCTTTTCAAGAATAACCACCTACATATCCCACTTAACTTTAGCTTATCACCATAATAAGCTTCAAAGCACCCTATCAAAAAATTTATTCCTCCTCCACACCTCTCAAGCTCCTAAACAATAAGTCATTTTATTTTTTTTTTGAGTTCAGCCCACCTCCATAAGTGAGCTCAGAGCTCAAAGCTATTGTTTGGGCATCTAGACATCAATGATATAGCCACATCAACTATGTCTTCAATGAGTTGTTTGAAAACAACAAAAAAAGTTATCTGATTTACCCTCAAATAAGGAATAATAACTTACAAAAATGTTTGTTCATTTTGTCAAAACTGTTGCAATTATAATTCTCAATAATATTAAGTTGTGATACAGTTTTCTATATGCTAATCAAATTTTTAGTTAGGTCCACTCTTGGTGTAGGCTTTGTAAAATAAATAACATCAATTTAAGCTGTTCAGTATCCATGAAATTGAGTCAAATATGGAATAATCAGAACATTTATGCAGAAATTCACAGCTATATTTGAAATATGATTTAGGAAAATTGTACCTCAATAAAAGTGATTAAAAGTTTTAATATGTAAATTAAATCACAAGTTTCATCTCAAAGCACATAGTTGGGAAACTGTCTGCATTATTAAATTTCATTTAAAAAATGGTAAAGTTAGAACAATAATTCGACCTATAATTGCTGTGCAAAACAGTCCACAGCTTAACCAACCCAGATAAAAGAAAAATCCTATATCCATGAATTTGCACGGAAGACATCTCAAATTTCACATGGTACTCATTGCCTTCAAACTTATATAACACAATCCCACCAGAGTAAATCTAACTATCTAAAAATAGCCCCCATGGGTAGGTCTAAAACACATAAATAGAGATCATTAAGATATTTTTACAATTTAGTCAGCAGCTGTAATGTAGTCAATAGCCTGCTTGCATATTCCAGTCATACTAGCTTCTGGTCCAAAGACCCGCAGATCAAAGAAAAATGCATTTTCTTCACATGCATACTGTGCGGCGGTGAGTATTGAAACATGCAAAATAGGTGTTTATTTTAGAACAGTTCAAAACAGATTTATCTCTGTGGAAAGAAAAAATTACAATACAGAAAAAAAATAGAACCAAAACTATCATATCCTTATTTGTTAGCTAGTTTAACATAATTCAAGCTTTGAGGAAAGAATGAGGGGAAGCATAGACATAAACATACTAACACAAATCATAGTGGTGAGACTTGGACTCAGTAAAACCGTGGCATTACTCACAAATTAAAAAACATAAATTTTGAACAGAAACCCCCTGAATTGAATTTTGA
The DNA here is from genome assembly GCA_027924645.1 of Cunninghamia lanceolata. NCBI lineage: Eukaryota > Viridiplantae > Streptophyta > Pinopsida > Cupressales > Cupressaceae > Cunninghamia > Cunninghamia lanceolata. Next base: position 1,370,246 of record BSBN01000467.1, on the reverse strand, counting down.
AGTAGCCGATAAAGGATGAGTGCTGAACTTAAACAGGGATTAGGGACAGCAGGCTTTTGTTTTAACAGTTTGAAGTTTTTGCTTTAACCATTAACATTGTAGGATTTTAATTTCTTTGTTTTCAAATATATATTTTAATATTTTTTCAGACAAAGTGAAGCTAACATGGCAAGTGTCCACAAAACTTGGCAAGAAAGGAAACACAAGCAAAAAATACCGATCTTATCCAGTCACCTCCTGATTACTACTTTATGAATTGAAAAGAAGTTTGCTTGTTGCATATTACTATTCTTTTCACTACACAAGCAGCAAATAGAAGTTAGGAAGTGACGTACACCTTTACCATGAATGGAGACAACCTTTAGGTGAACCTTCAATTTAACTTAAATATCACTCTCTTCTTTGCAGGATATTGAAAATACCATCATTGGCCTATACAAAAGGGTGCACCGTTAGCATGCAGAACTACAGCAGCCAAAATTAACTTCTGTAGATTATAGTGCTTTCATGGAGGCTAAATAAAATCCCGAGTCGAATTGAAAATAAGTATTTTTCCTTCAGTGATAAAAATTGAATACTGGAACATTAAATCATATTACCAATTTATAAAAACCACTGTTCAACAATGAAAACTCACTTTATCAAAAAAAAACCATGGGAATTCTAGAGTTCAAGACCTAAGTAGTCCTAATCTCTAGACTTTAATTGCATACTTTCTCATAGGGAAATACATATCCTTTTTCTTCTCTCTCTCTGTCTTCAATGAAGCCTGAAACAAAAATGAAAAAGCAGTTCAAATTAATAACCTGTTTTAACAAGAATTATTAGGATAAACTATGTTTGAACTTCTTAAAACAAATCCCCTGTCAGAGCAAGGTTTCCACAAAAAGCTTCTTCATTACATAGGCACATTTGAATTCAATGCTTTCCAAAATGGATACGCACAAATCAACAAATCTGACAATTAACAGAGCAAAATCATTACATAGCCCAAGCTGGAAGTCATCCTGCGTAAGTGTTATATACACTGCTAAATAATTATTATTAAAATCTCAAATGCACAACTGTACAGATAAAAGAGACTTGTAAACAATGCTACCAAGGCAACCAATCTCCAAATAGAGCACAGCCAGTAACTGACCAAGGTGATAAAGGCAACCCATTCAAGAAGGTGAATTCCGAAATAACATTATACAATCAGCATTGTAACCGAATATGGGATAGCAACTGCTAGTTCCAAACTTTAACACTTTGCATCATGAGGATGACAACTGGTAAACAAGTAACTCAGGTTGGCCACTTGTAACACCTATTTTGACCATTTGACAAGGCAAAGCATCTGTGAGTAATATATCTATCTGCTTTTTTATCATGTTTTAAAATAATTTCCCAAAGCATCTGAGGGTAACACTAGTATATTTATATTTAAAAAAATATATCTATACTATGCCGAGAGATATCTTCTAGAGGTTATGTACTTGCTTTTTGTGTTTTCCATACTTTTTGTTCCACCTTTTTTTCAATTGTTTCAATTTCTTTTTTTATTTTGATTTTTGATTTTTTCCAATTTCTTTTTTTGGTTCCACATTTTTTTTTTCTCCACCTTTCTATCCTTCATGGTTTTTATTTTTTATTTTCTCCAATTTCTTTTGGTTTTTATTTTTTTTTTTTTCTAATTTCTTTTTTGGTTTTTATTTTTATTTTTTTTGCTATATATTTACAGGGAAAATGAGTGCTCTCATCTCCACCCCGATGTGACTGTAGAATGCCTTTCGGCATAATAACCATTTGCTTTTTGGCAATGTTTTAGACTATTTTCAAATCATCAAGACTTCAGTTCAAAAAAGCAAATCTGGAATTCATGGTGTAGAGACAAGAACAATTTTCACTACTAACACTAGTACTCAGATATGTCAGAATGGTATGAGCTCAAGTGGCAAAAACATTGCGGTTTCCAAACTGAGACCCAAGTTCACATTCCTAGGAGACATGATAAAGCATTGAAAAGTAAAATAAGCAGATTACATTATCCCCTTTAAATTCTACAGTCATGGAATCTCAGGGCAAAAGGGATAAGCAAAAGATTTAGAGGAATTTTACCGAACCAATGAAACCTAATATCCAGACATTAATTTTGCGTATGGTAGAAAAGGAATCAAGGGAACTTAAACACCACTAAGAAGAATAAAAAGTTAGGGCAGTGGTATAACGATGACACAAAGATTGAACAAGCAAGAACAACATTTAAATTCTCCAACAAACAAAGAGGCAATAAAATGGAATTCTCAAACAAAGAGGCAATAAAATGGAGATTTGGCAAGTTGTTGACGTAAAGAGCAGGGCTACAGCATGCATTTGTGCATGGCCCATGTTATACACGAGCTTTTGTGCAGTCCCGACATACCTCCACAAAAGGAATTGCACAGAAATGCATACTGAATGTAACTGAATCATTATAAGGTCATTGGATAAACACAATACCTGGTGTTTGGTGAGACGTCGCCTAATGGCACGGGTCTTCTTTGGGCGTAGGTCAAGTGGCATGTACTTCTTCTTCTTGAATGCCTCTCTCAACGCAGTTTTCTGGGTCTGGGAGATAACAGTCAGAACCTGGGCTATCGATTTCCTTACCACTTTACTGAAAAAAAAACAAATCAGCATCAAATTAACAGTGCTTTTAAAAAACCAAAATAAACTGAAACCTCAAACAAAACCAATAGGTACAAAACTTTCTTACAAGAAACAAATTAACCCAAAACAAAATAGTGATGCAAATCAAACCCCACTTAAAAACCTTCAAAAATCATAACAGCTGCACTAAACCCTAACAGCTGCACTAAACCCTAATGACCCAAAAAATTTATAAAAACCACACCAACCACAGCAATCCCTGGAAAACCTAAAAGCCTCAGTCTTAATGAAAAAGTACTTACATCTTTGAGAGCTTGTTGGGGGCTCCTCCTGTAACCTTAGCCACCCTGAGGAGTGCCAACTCAGCCTTGAGCTCCTTCAGCTGAAGGAGCAGATCTGATTTGCCCTTCGTGCGCAATTCATGAACCTTGATCCTCGCTGCTCATTACAAGATTACTATAAAAATCAACAAGAGTACCCACAACTTTCAAGCCAAAAAATAATGTATTTGACTAATGAAGAATGTGAGAAAATACGTAGCTTTACATCACTGTTCTTTCCAAGTACGTGATTGCTGAACCAGAGTAAAACAAATTTTAATGAAAAACATTGAAGATTTCTTACCCATCAGTTATCCGATTTCCGTCGAAATCTGAAACCCTACGTAAAAAAAAAAACCTTACAAATGAACCCCTATGAGAAAAAACTATTGGCACAATTGTATGTCTTTGAATCCACGAATGGGAGCTCAGCATTCGAAGACAATGCAAGACCGTACTCCTTCAAATGTGCTGCTTTAGGGTTGTCTCTTACTGTCACAGAAATAATGATTTGTTTGTATTACCATACTAAATTAATGTAATTGTTTGTATTACCATACTATACTAAATTAATGTAATTGTTTCCTAAAACAAAATTCTAAATGAAAAAATCAATTATTATAGATATCTTAAATACATCTATCTAAAAAAACCTCAAGAGTACTTTTTTTATCTTTAAAAGTTACATATCTTAATGAAGAGTACTAGTTGAAATACATAGATTGATGGTGGAGATTAAAAGGACTACCATCAAACAAATCTAGACTGTTGAATTTGTAATGAATATATGATTGTGAGGTGAATCTTGTCATTTTGCAATAAATCTATAATTATGACATATGTTAAAGATCTATTGAGTGGCCTTTCAATGTCCACAATTTAGATATATTCAATCTTAATTAATTACGCCGAGAGGCGTTTCTACATTCAAACGGATGGAGAACAAGAGCTGAAAGATTCCATAATTTCTGTGTAAACAAAATTAAAAATAGCAAATAAGATTCCATAATTAAAAAATATATGAACAGATAGGAAGGCGGATGGACACGAATGACATATCCACTAACATCAAAGAAAGAAATGTTACATGAATGGCATATCAAAGGACACACATCTTTTTTAAATAGAAACATCTAATTGCAATGTGGAGTAGTTAAGTTAGAATTTTAGGGAGAATCTTGTATGATGTTTAAAATTACTAAATCAATTTACCTCACATAGGTGGAATAGGCACCTCGAGAAGATATCTCTCGACGTACTTTAGATATATTTTTTAAATATAGGTATACTAGTTTATGATTGATGTGTCTTAGGTGTTTCTAAAATTTTCCCTAAGGCTTTTGAAATTTTTGAGTTGTTTTTTTGCTTTTCAACAACCACATAAGTACATCAATAAAGTTCTTATCTCAATCTAAAGAAATTTAAATTGAATAGAGAAATAAATGTAAGCCCAAGATCTTTTCGGTTCCCCATCATTTATAACTATTTAAATAAGATTATTTTACAAAATATAGTAAATGTAAGGTCAAGATCTTTTCCATATATCAAAAATATGGATTTATTGTAACATGACAAGGTTCCATGTCACAATCATGTATTTACTAGCACTTGCACATCGAAGGAGGTGCAATGGTTACGTCAATAGAAAACTATATGGAAGGTGATATGCTAGAGAGTACAATTCAACTAGTGCATTAGAAAATACATTATTTTTATTCACCCTTTTTTGCATATAAGTAAAATTTACTAGCAATTGGACCCATAGGTTCAATGGGCATGCTGATAATTTTTTTGATTACAATAAAATTTTACTAGAGATAGATAATTTTTCCATACTCAAATGCTTAATTACATGGGAAGTGACACAAAATGTATGCAGTTTATTAAATGCACTGTTTATATGATAGAAATCAATGAAATAACTTTTATTGCAAAGCAATAGAAAAATAATTAGAACTAAAAATCATGTATCATAACTGAAATTCTTTTCCATCTGAAATGTATTAAAACTAAATTATATCATGTCTGAAATTTTGAATTTGGTATCATAGTTGATCTCAACATTAATGTACCTTAGAGGGTGTGTTGGAATTGAAATACCCTTGATAGAATAGTGGCTCATTGTCTATCGATCATTTCATTAATGCATAAAAATGAACATCTAGATTACTTACATGCTTGCTTGTTGCTTACCAATCATTTCATGATTGTAAAGCCAATCTTTCAAGGGGGTTGACTTAGGAGAAATTGACCCTAGCAATCTGAGAATCATATGAATCAAACAGCAGAAGTGTACAGTGCGCCAATCATATTTGCAAGTCACAAATCATATCTATACAACATGGAATTGATCCCCGGACGCAAAATTGACCTATGCAGATTTCCAAGTTTGCATGGAATCTGAGGACAAGCATTACAAGATCCTAGAGTGGGTAAGTGCCAGAAGATGGGGGGCCAAAAAGGGGTCTTAAGTGGCCACTTTTTTTTTTAAATCAGGAAATACTAACCTTGCATGATAAATTGAGCATAGTTACACTCAAAATTTGAAGATGCAACCAAAACAATGTTCGTAGTGCTCCGAGTCTACTTTCTAAACTATTAAAAAAAAATTAAATGGTATAGATTAAGGGGTTCAAAACAGGGAGCCACATAAATTAGTGTTGTTTCTTTCAAAAAAACATAACATAGCGTGTTTTGTGGCTCCCTCAAAAGGTTAACTTTTTTTTGGTATTTTTAAAATCGCTTCAGTGAGAAATTAACTAACAGCATGTAGTTTATGCCCGATTTTTCTAATATTTTTTAATGAATATTTGATTTTTTACTAATTTTCAAAGTGGACACATCCTAAAAAATAGAATTTTGGTCGTGCTATCCCTGTAAATTTTGAAAACTAACTGAATTTTTTTTAATATGTGTAGAATGGAGTCTAGTTTATAAAAATGTAATTTATTTGAAATTTCAATGAACGGTTAATTTATAATGAAAAAAGACCAAACACTGATTTTTGCCCAAAAACAGACACACAAACAAAGAAATTAAATATGAAAGGCTTAACATTGTCAAAATGTGAAAAAAAATTATATCGTTAAATAGCTAATAGAAAGCCTAACATTACCCTAGTGTTCGATTTGTTCAACCTTGAAACACGTGCAAAGCTAAGGGTTAGCACAAACAAAATTATGTGAAATCTTGTAGAATTTGCAAAAACACGTCTGTGGACGTTGGGAAGGCACTCCAAGCCTTTGGGTTGGAAATCCAAAGCAAATCCCAAGCCTAAATATATATGGTTGTATGTATGTATGTGCATGTATGTATGTATATATGTATGCATGTTTGTATGTATTATGTATGTATGTATGTACATGTATGTATGTATGCATGTATGTATGTATGTATGTAAGGGTTTTGGGTTTAGGGTATATAAGGACATGAGCCTATATAGTTTTTAGGGTTGAGGGATTAGGGCTTAAGTAATAGGTAGAGGGTAGAGGGTTACAGTTGAGGGTTAATATTCAAGTTGTTGAGAGTATAAGATTAAGTGTGTAAGGCATGGGGATTAGGGTTTATGATATTGGTTTAGGGTTTACAATATGGATTGAGGGTATATAAGGCATAGGGTGACTTGGGTTGAGAGCACGTATGGTTTAGGTTTAATTTAAGTATAGGGTTGAGGCACAATATTCGGGGTTTAGGGTATAAGGGTGAGGTTATAGGGTATAGGGATGAGGGTTTGTCAGTGCAGGCTTCAGGGTTTAAGGTATAGGGTTGAGGATTGAGGGATTAGAGCTTAAGTATAAGGTTGAGGGTTTAGGGATAGGTTTTAGGGTTTAAGGTTTAAGGGTTAAGGGTTGAGGGATAGGGTTTAGGGGTAAGGGATTAGGGTTTAAGGTATAGTGTCGAGGGTTGAGGGTTTAGGAATAGGGATAGCATTTAGGGTTTAGGGATGAGGGATTAGGGTTTAAGGTATAGGGTTGAGGGTTGAGGGTTTAGGGATAGGGTTTAGGATTTAGGGTTGAGGGATTAGGGTTTAGAGTTGAGGGAGAAGGGTTTAAGGTATAGTGTTGAGGGTTGAGGTTTTAAGGATAGGGTTTAGGGTTGAGGGATTAGGGTTTAGGGTTGACTGATTAGCGTTTAAGGTTGAGGGTTGAGGGTTTAGGGATAGGGTTGAGCTTCAAAGGATTAGGGTTAAAGTAGAGTGTCGAGGGTAGAGGGATTAGGGATAGGGTTTAGGGTTGAAGGTTTAAGGGTTGAGGGTTGAGGCTTTAGGGCTGAGGGTTAAGGGATTAAGGTTTAAGATATAGTGTCGAGGATCAAGGGTTTAGGGATAGGTTTTAGGGTTTAAGGTTTAAGGGTTGAGGGATAGGGTTTAGGGTTTAGGTATAATGGATTAGGTTTTAAGGTATAGTGTTGAGGGTTGAGGGTTTAGGAACAAGGATAGCACTTAGGGTTTAGCGATGAGGGATTAGGGTTGAGGGTTGAGGGATTAGGGTTTTATGTATAGTGTTGAGGGTTCAGGGTTCAGGGATAGGGTTTAGGGTTTAGGGTTGAGGGATTAGCGTTGAGGGATTAGGGTTTAAGGTATAGTGTTAAGGGTTGATGGTTTAGGGATAGGGTTTAGGGTTGACATATTAGGGTTTAGGGTTGACAGATTAGGGTTTAAGGTTGAGGGTTGAGGGTCCAGGGATAGGGTTGAGGGTCAAAGGATTAGGGTTAAGGTAGAGTGTCGAGGGTAGAGGGATTAGGGTTTAAGGTTTAAGGGTTGAGGGATAGGGTTTAGGGTTTAGGGATAAGGGATTAGGGTTTAACCTGTAAGGTTTAGGGTTGAGGGATTAAGATTTAAGGTTAAGGGTTTAGAATTTAGGGATAAGGGATTAGGGTTTAGGGTTTAGGACCTCGAGGGATTAGGGTTTAGGTTTGAGGCTTTAGGGATAGCGTTTAAGGTTGAGGGATTAGGGTTGAGGGTTGAGGGATTAGGGTTAAGGTAGAGTGTCGAGGGTAGAGGGATTAGAGATAGGGTTTAGGGTTTAATGTTTAATGATTGAGGGTTGAGGCTTTAGGGTGAGGGTTAAGGGATTAGGGTTTAAGATATAGTGTCTAGGGTTGAGGGTTTAGGTATAAGTTTCAGGGTTTAAGGTTTAAGGGTTGAGGGATAGGGTTTAGGGTTTAGAGATAAGGGATTAGGGTTTAACATGTAAGGTTTAGGGTTGAGGGATTAAGGTTTAAGGTTGAGGCTTGAGGCTTGAGGGTTTAGGGATAGGGTTTAGAGTTTAGGGACAAGGTATTAAGGTTTGGGACCCTGAGGGATTAGGGTTTAGGGTTAAGGCTTTAGTGATAGCATTTAGGGTTGAGGGATTAGGGTTGAGGGTTTAGTGATAGGGTGTAGGGTTTAGTTGAGGGTTGAGGGTTGAGGGATTAGGGTTTAAGGTATAGTGTTGAGGGTTGAGGGTTTAGGGGTAGGGTTTAGGGTTTAAGGTTGAGGGATTAGGGTTTAGGGTTGAGGGATTAGGATTTAAGGTATAGTGTTGAGGGTTGAGGGTTTAGGGATATGGTTTAGGGTTGACAGATTAGGGTTTAAGGTTGAGGGTTGAGGGTTGAGGGATAGGTTTGAGGGTTGAGGGATTAGGGTTAAGGTAGAGTGTCAAGGGTAGAGAGATTAGAGATAGGGTTTAGGGTTGAAGGTTTAAGGATTGAGGGTTGAGGCTTTAGTGTTGAGGGTTAAGGGATTAGGGATTAAGATATAGTGTCGAGGGTCAAGGGTTTAGGGATAGGTTTTAGGGTTTAAGGATTAAGGGTTAGGGTTGAGGGATAGGGTTTAGGGTTTAGGGATAAGGAATTAGGGTTTAAGGTATAATGTCAAAGGTTGAGGGTTTAGGAATAGGGATAGTGTTTAGGGTTTAGGGATGAGGGATTAGGGTTGAGTGTTGAGGGTTGAGGAATTAGGGTTCAAGGTATAGTGTTGAAGGTTGAGGGTTAGGGATAGGGTTTAGGGTTGATCGATGAGGGTTTAGGGTTGACGAATTAGAGTTTAAGGTCGAGGGTTTAAGGTTTAGGGTTTAGGGATAGGGTTGAGGGTCGAGGGATTGGGGTTAAGGTAGAGTGTTGAGGGTAGAGGTATTAGAGTTTAAGGTTTAAGGGTTAAGGGTTGAGGGATAAGTTTCACAATTTAGGGATAAGGGATTAGGGTTTAACCTATAAGGTTTAGGGTTGAGGGATTATGGTTTAAGGTTGAGGGCTCATGGTTTAGGGATAGGGTTTAGAGTTTAGGGATAAGGTATTAGGGTTTAGGGCCTTAAGGGATTAGGGTTTAGGGTTGAGGCTTTAGGGATAGCATTTAGGGTTGAGGGTTGAGGGATTAGGGTTAAGGTAGAGTGTCAAGGGTAGAGGGATTAGAGATAGGGTTTAGGGTTGAAGGTTTAAGGATTAAGGACCTTGAGGCTTTAGGGTGAGGGTTAAGGGATTAGGGTTTAAGATATGGTGTAAAGGGTTGAGGGTTTAGTGATAGGTTTTTGGGTTTAAGGGTTAAGGGTTGAGGGATGGGGTTTAGGGTTTAGGGATAAGGGATTAGGGTTTAACTTGTAAGGTTTAGGTTTGAGGGATTAAGGTTTAAGGTTGAGGGTTTAGGGTTTAGGGATAGGGATAGGGTTTAGAGTTTAGGGATAAGGGATTAGGGTTTAGGACCTTGAGGGATTAGGGTTTAGGGTTGAGGCTTTGGGGATAGCGTTTAGGGTTGAGGGTTTAGTGATGGGGTGTAGGGTTTAGTTGAGGGTTGAGGGATTAGGGTTTAAGGTATAGTGTTGAGGACTGAGGGTTTAGGGATAGGGTTTAGGGTTTAGGGTCGATGGATTAGGGTTTAGGGTTGGTGGATTAGGGTTTAAGGTTTAGGGTTTAGGGTTGAGGGTTTAGGGTTTAAGGATAGGGTTGAGGGTCGAGGTATTAGGGTTAAGGTAGAGTGTCAAGGGTAGAAGGATTAGGGATAGGGATTAGGGTTGAAGATTTAAGGATTAAGGGTTGAGGCTTTAGGGCTAAGGATTAATGGATTAGGGTTTAAGATATAGTGTCGAGGGTCAAGGCTTTAGGGATAGGTTTTAGGGTTTAAGGTTTAAAGGTTAAGGGTTGAGGGATAGGGTTTAGGGTTTAGGGATAAGGGATTAGGGTTTAAGGTATAATGTCTAGGGTTGAGGGTTTAGGAATAGGGATACCATTTAGGGTTTAGGGATGAGGGATTAGGGTTGAGGGTTGAGGGATTAGGGTTTAAGGTATAGTGTTGAGGGTTGAGGGTTTAGGGACAGGGTTTAGGGTTTAGGGTTGAGGGATTAGGGTTTAAGGTATAGTGTTGAGGGTTGAAGGTTTAGGGATAGGTTTCAGGGTTTAAGGTCCAGGGGATAAGGGTTTAGGGTTTAACCTGTAAGGTTTAGGGTTGAGGGATTAAGGTTTAAGGTTGAGGGTTTAGGGATAGGGTTTAGAATTTAGGGATAAGGGATTAGGGTTTAGGACCTTGAAGGATTAGGGTTTAGGGTTGAGGCTTTAGGGATAGCATTTAGGGTTGAGGGTTTAGTGATAGGGTGTAGGGTTTAGGGTTGAGGGATTAGGGTTTAGGGAATTGTTGAAAACAATCCAGACAACTGAGAGAGGGGGTGAATCAATTGTCCCTAAACTTTAACCTTTTCTAAACTTTTAAATCTTCTTTACAATCAGATTAATGATGAAAACATTTAAGCATAAATCAACACATGAGCAGAAACAACATGAACACACAACACCAGAATTTTGACGTGGAAAATCCGGTTAAGGGAAAAACCACGGTGGGGCTTAACCCACAAAAATGTGTACCCTGTTAAAAGTACTTAATAAAATAGAAGGCACATGCCTTTAGGCACACTACCCAAAGCTCACTGCTCAAGAAGAAGCTCACTACCTATAAGAAATTATGATTTACACATAAATAATGAACTAAGAAATAGCATCCACACTCATGCCTGAATCAGTCCCTTTGAAGGCTCAAAAACTTCTGCTCCTTTTTCAAATTATTCTTCACTGACTCTTCACTCTATACTCCCTTCACTTCTCTTCTTCTCTGCTCTACTTTTTTATCCTTTCTTCGGATTTAACTCGTTTGCGCAAGGATGATTTTCCATGACTCTTCAACAAGTATTTATATACTTCATTAACCTTGGAATGATCAATAAGGTCAGCTAAACTTAACGCAAATCATTACACTGTCAGCCAAACACAACTGAGACTTGAATCTTCCTCAACAACCACTCCACGCTTCATAAAATGCTCTTTAGATCATCCGCAACATGCCAGGAACATCCAATCGGCCAAGACTGGGAAGAACATCAACCTTAAAGAAAAAATCTTCAATCAACAAGCTCAAACTTCAATGCAGACCTCCAACATAGTAGCCACATGATCTAGAGACCTCCACAAGTACATTTAAATCACCAATAATGTTCACTCTAAACCAAATTACCAGAATCATTTGTATCTTCCTCTGGAACCTCAAGAACACTATCTGTTGTGACTGACAAACTAGAAAGATAGCTTGTGCACCTCCAAACCACGAACCACTAGAGTTGATGATACACATTGACTTCCCAAACATGCCTTTAGATCCGCAAACCATAATATTTCACTACGGAGCAATCCGGACCAACTTATTGTCACACTATCTCTTCTAAATACTGTAAAATCTAGTTCTACTCAAATGCCCATAACTTCTTCAAATCTTCATGCGGACTTCTCAAATCTTAACTGGAGCAACCTCTAACAATCCTCTACATAGCCATATGGTTCGCATGCATTTATTATCATTAATTTTCTCAATATCCTCAACAATCTAGTCTTCTATACAGACAGTAAAATAGGATACAGTTGACACCAATGGAAATACGGATATGTTGACATCAATGACAACACCACTTAAGCACATATTTGCAACAGGAATAGGGTATAAGGTAAAGTCTTGAGGGTTTAGGGATAGGGTTTAGGATTTAAGGTTTAAGGGTTGAGGGTTGAGGCTTTAGGGTTTAGGGTTAAGTGAGACCTATATGGCTAAGGATAGATGGAGAGGCAGACAAGGAGTGACTGAGAGACATAGAGAGGGGAGAGGTAGAGAGGTGAGGGGGGGAAATAAGTGAGATATAGAGAGGTGAGAGATAGAACATGAGCTAATGGAACTAGAGGTGAGATATATTGCAAAGGTGCTATCAAAGGTGAGATAGGCACAAATATTTATAGGCACTCCTTTCTACCATATTTTGCAATATATCTCACCTCTAGCTACTTGGCACTTCTTTGCCATGACAACTCAATGACACATTATAAAGAGACTACATTTAGTTAATTCACTTCATAAGTTTCAAAATAAAATACCTAGACCACTACAAAAAGAAGGATGATGATCCCTTGAATTATGAACATGCCAATCCCTCCACTTCTGAAGCATCAATCTGCTAGTATTTGGATCAAGGAACCCTTAGTAACACATGAACTCTTTGAACTCCTTTCTTCTTTAGACATATATTTTTCTATGGATCAATCTATAGCAGGACAAAATGCACTCGCGTTTTGGCTTGCTATATAAACAGTAAAAAGGCCTGGACATTGTTTGTATAGCAAGCCAAAGTGCGAGCACGTTATAACGCGAATGCGTTATAACGCACTTACGTTTTGGCTCGCTATACAAATGGTAAAAATGCCTGGACCCTCATGATCCAGGCCCACATACTCTGTTTATGCGCGTGTTCTGACAAAAAAAGTGTTATGTTGTTGGGAAGTTCACATGCACATTTTGCACATTCTACCACCTTTGCATGAACTTTCCACCACCTTTTTTCTGCTTTGCCAACTTAAGAAGGAGGAAATAACATAGTTTTCACATCAAATTTGATATATATCAATTCAACTTTCAAGTTTTGTAGTGTTGCAATGTTAATTGTGATTGAATTGTAGGAATTTAACATTATAGATTGGTTAATAGTATTGTTGTTACTAATTCTATTTGAGTACATTATTCAATTTAACATTGAAAATGAAGCAAGTGGTGAAATACTCAAATTGTTGAGGAGTTTGATGAAAGAAGAAAAAACACTACATAATTGGGTACTCTCTCCATTTGAAGCTCCATTTTTTAGGTATGTCAAGTCTTTACATGCATGTTCTTTACATTTTCCTTAATTCTATTTGAATTACTTTATCATGCTTTATCATACATGTTTATATCACTTGTATGGTTTACATATTTTTTGTTTATATCAATCTCACTTTTTTTATTTAATAGTTCATCTGCCTTGTCTATGCTTCCATGTTTTGCATACATGTCTTACATTTCGCATTTATAGTTCATCATAGTTCTTACTACCCAAAGAGCTTAGTCATCACACACAAATGTCATTATAATAGACTATGTTTTAAATCAATTCATGGTATGCATAATAAAAGATATCTCAAAGGTCAACATTAATTAAAATAGACACAATCACAATATCATTATTGAGTCCCTTTGCATAATGAACCTTATAATACAAACTCATCAATGTCTATCTAATGAGATTCAATCTAAAGGACCGCATGTCAAATTCCATCATGTGTGTTTCCTTTAAACCTGCATATATAGCCTTAAGTTAAATCTCTAGATTTTATTACTCAAGAATCCATAAGGTCAGCCTACAATCTCACATGGTGCCATGTATATTTTCTACACTTGGGCTCTTTAATAAGTATGTGCAATAATGAATTAAACAAACCTTAACATATCGTGATGTCAAATTATACAAGAATAAATCCTTACAACATACTTAAGCATAATGAAATACTATTATCTTGTCATAACAAGTTAAAATACAAATGAATAGGTGCCAAGATCATACAAGTAACCCAATAGGCTTAATCCAATCATGATCCATGCTATGCTATATTATTCTTCATGTTGATAGTTCATACAAACCTTGAATACCAAATGTTTCCATTCCCATATCTATGACAATGTACCAATTTAAATACTACAAATCAGTCACATTGTCATGGAATTGATATAGGGTCTCAAGATAGTTCAGTCACAGCAAAGTGCAAAGTTCAACATGAGTGTCTCCATGAAAATCATAAGCCTTAAGGCTGATCCTCTTGGTTGTCATAACATGATAGTGTGAAGATAAGGGACTGCCCTACCTCATGCCCTAGTGTGATGTCTCCCACAATCTCAATTATCTCTACTTTCATGACTAGATGGTTATCAACAAGTACTGGCCCACGAGATGTCTCCAAGTGAAAATCAAGTGTATCATATGTCCTAAATTCTATCTCATGGCTGCAAGATGAATCTTCATGTGTGAGGAGATGATCTCTATCCGCAAGTAAGTGTAGGTAGTTTGATGCCACTAGCACCAAGGCCTCCCCCACATCTTCAACCTTGTAGTCAACATGAAGTCCCGTGTACTCTTCACTTGTAGCCTTAATAGGTGACTCTCCTCTGTCCTTATCCTCATAGGACTAAAGTGAATTTTGTACCATAATGCTTTGTATGGCTACAATAATGCTTTATATGCTTTGTACCTATTTTGGTTGAGTGACATTTACTCTTCTACATGATGATTGTATGTACATTTTGTATGAAGGGTTGAATGACATATATTTCAGTTATTTGCATGGATTCATTTCTTATGAACTAATATTTGTCTCTTTATCATGCTACAGATAAATTCTTCGTCATGTCAAGGAAATGATCAAGAATTAAATCAACACAGGAAGAGATAGAAGCTAAGAATGCAAAGAAACTAGCAGCTATGAGGGAACTTTGTGAGAAGAGGAAATTGGACACGATAAATGAAGACATGCCAATTGAAGAGGAACCACAACCATCAAAAAGAGATATGGTATTGGCGACACAAAGGGAACAAATGCAAAAACTTCATGCTATGAGAGATTTGAATACTGTAACTGGAGACACGTCCTCTACCGCAAGTCAACATGTAGGGACACCGTCTACCACATCTCAAGTTGATAGTACATCATTACTCACATGTGAGGAAGGAGGTATGCCATCGTTCCCACCTTAACCTCAAGGTATGTCATCTATTCCATCTTCGATCGAAGATATGCCATCTAGGCCATCTCATTTAAATATTGATGAAATTCCTAATGTTGAGATGAATTTACCTATCTTAACACCACCTATAATTTTGCATAGAAAGCCAAAGTATTTGATTGATATTGATGAGAATATTTTGTAGCCAATGGAAGGTAAGATTCTAAAATGCACTTGTAGAAGATATGCTCATAAGATTTGGAGATTGTTCTTTGAAAAGTTAAATGAGACCGCAAGATGTCAACTATTTGTTGAAATGATATGAAGTATAAAGTATAGGTCCATCATGAAGATTCTTGGGTTGAGAACATCAGAGGCTTCAAGTGAAAAATCTATTGTCAAGAATCTAATGAGTGCATATGAGAGTGTGGGTAACACCTCATGCACAAAAGATAGTAATGCAACATGGCGTGTCATTATATCGACTATAGTAAGTAGTCAAACAAGAAAAGATCATCTCATTAGAAAGATGAGTCAAGCATTGAGAATTAATAGGAAAAATTTATCAAGAGCCATTGGAATGCGCCAAAGAATTAAGGACACCAATGCCTATGAATTATGGGCGTTCTCGAGGAGACTACCATGAAAAAATAAACCAATTGTTGAAGCATTGAGATCACTAATTGAAGACTTTTGGAAGAATTACACAAGGGTATCTCTGAATCAAAGGGATGTGGTAAGAAGGAGAATCGGTAATCGGAACCATGAGCCACATCTAAAGCATTTTTTGGATATGATTCAAACACAGTTTTTTGGTAAATTTCTAAAGATGTATCCTCAAATTAAAATTTGTCAAAGATATTTTGAAATGCTAAAACCTTTCTATGTCAAGATAAATCACACGTGCACTACTTGTTGTAGATTACATATTAAATTTTCTAACCATTTTGATGTTTATCAGTCTATATGTTCAGATTTGCATACTGACAATGTTTTGCAGCATTGTGGCATACATACCCCACCAACATATTCAAGAGACTTTATATCAAGAATTTTATGTGAAAGAGAGGAAGGTCAAATATTCTATAGGAAATTGTGCTTGGATGGCACATGTCAGCATTGTGGTGGCTTGCAACGTATGCCAATATGTGAACATATGGAAAGAACACATACGGTTGGAAACAAACTAGTAGAGTTCAGCAAGTATAAAATTAGTGGCATACCATACAAAAGATGGTAAATAAGTAAAGAGGTGTGAATATGTTATTCAAAAGATTCCAGTGTATCAGTTTATGTCTATATTTCATGACAATATAGTGTATAAGTATGCAAGACATGCCCATAGAGCTCGATGGTTGGACTTGCAATTTAAGTCATGCAAGGACACATTTCCAGTTGGTAGCATTGTTTTAGTCGTCAACTTTGCAGAGAACTACAGTCTACAGCCATAGCGTGAGGTGCAATCGCAATATTACAACTCGACACAGGTTTCTATATTTATGCACATCACATTCATTAATGCGAATGATAGTACAGAGGATGACAAAAATATCATAAAGGAGTATCATTTTTATATAAGTGACGATCCCATGCATTCCATGGAGTTCATGCAAGGTTTCTTTCAAGTGTTCTACAATTATTTGGCTAGAAGGGGCATATCATTCAGTCAACATATCATATGGTTGGATAACTGTGCATCACAATTCAAGAAATTGCAAAATTTCAATTGGCTGAGCAAGAGACATAATATTACAAGTGTTTAGCATATGTGGAACTTTTGTTAGGCCAGACATGGAAAGGGGAAGCATGATGGTGTAGGAGCATGTATCAAAAGAGCCATAGTATGAGAAGAGTTAAAGTATAAAGACAATGCAAAGTTGACAGATGCAAAATCAATTGTCGAGTGGTGTAATGCTTCGATGGGTCCAGGTAATGAAGGTAAGTCTTCAATTCGTAGATTTTTTTGGTTGATAGATGATACTAACATTGCACCATATGAGGACTATTGTACACTGACAGGATCAAGTGAGCTACACTCTTTTAGAAGATCAATTACAGGTTCATGGAGTATCCATATGTGGAAGATGGCATGCTTTTGTTCTTCATGTACAATTCAAGCCTGGGATGAGTGTGAGTCAAAGGAGTGGGTTGACGAATGGCGGTTAAGTTATTTTAGCCTACTTGACATGTATCGACCCTCGACGGCATTGGAATTGACAAAGATGGAATCATCAGTTGACTTTGACCACATATCAAATCTATTTCAACTAGGTAATATATCTACTTGCATAGTTTTTGAAATTCCTAATGTTATCTTACTTTGTAGTATTTTTGTAATGTTGACTAATTTCATCTAATTTGCTGCACATATCATTGTAGGGAATGTTTATGCAGTTATTGTAGATGAAGATAACAAAGAGGGAACATATTATTACGTGTGTCATTGTGTTGAGGCCAAAAAGAAATTGGAGGCCCCAGTTACAAATGGAGAAAACATCGAATACCCTACAAGCTCCGTGGTTATTACTGGAACATGGCTTAGAAGGTACACACATAAGAGCGTTAATTTTTGGCTCTTTCAGGACTTTGACATGCATAGGAAGATTCTTCATTACTCGAACCTTATTGTGGCATCCAATGTTCGTTTGATACAATATCAGGGTAGATCTTTAAACAAGACCTTGTGGAAGGTGCGTGAGTCTGACCATGAGGCAATACTTGACACAATAAAGAGTAGAGCAGACCCGAATGGTTCGTTGGATTAATTTGTAAGTATTCACATTGATTTTGTAAGTCATGTTACATTGGCTTGTAAGTATGCACATTAATTTGTAAGTTTACATAAGTTTGTCTTTTTTTATTTGTTGTTGCATTTTTACACATATACAATAAATATTGTGATGAATATGTTTGTCATTGATGTCAAAGTGCTTGGATGTTAGTAATTGAGTAAGGAATACATAATTATGCAGGTCTATTGGTTGTCTATTGTTTGACGATACTATTATTCTTTCAAGATATGTTATTGGGTTTTATGATATAAAGACACTTGCTTCTTCATAGAGTATGTGATGTGATGCACATAGTGTATGAACTTGACAAGCAATGGTATGAACTTGATTTGTTTGCTATGGTATACATTTGATGTTTGCATCATCTTCATGTTATGCTTCATGCGGTTAGATCTAAGTGATGGGTGAAGTTGATCCTAAGAGTAATGTATAAATTCTAGGTAATGTATAAAATCCAGGTGTCTCTAGGTGTCTTGGTTTCTAACTAGATAATAGGTGTCTCTAGGTGTCTTGGTTTCTAACTAGATAATAGGTGTCTCTACTTGTGTCTTAGGTATATACTATATGTCAACTAGGTAGATACAGACTATAAAAAAGGTATTTAATCTAATCTAGGTGTATTGGGTAGATATTATATATCAATGACCTGTCTAGAGACTAGAATAAGGTATAATCTAGAATGATCTAGGTGTCTTCTAGGTAGATACTATATATCAACTACCTGTCTAGAGACTAGAATAAGGTATAATTTAATCTAGGTGTTTTAGGTAGGTACTATATGTCAACTAGGTCTACCATAATAGGTGTCTTAGGTAGAACTATAATCTAGGTGTCTAGGTGACTTAGGTCTAGACTACGATAAGGTATAAAGACTAGGTGTCTTAGGTTTAACATGTCTATAAAATCTAGATACATACAATACAATAGGTGTCTTAGGTGTCCTACGTCTACTAGAATACATGTGTCTTAGGTCTTAGGCGAGGCCAAATGAGCTTCCACCTTCACGTGGTTGGCCTTGTCAGTATAGAATATTTATATTTCTTGAAGCTAAGGGAAGCTCTTTTTCTTGTACATAGAAGTTATGAAAAACTAGAATTAATGCATTGATTAAGTTATTATTTGGTGCTCTTGATGAAATATGTATGTGTGCCCTAAGTTTGATCATCATCCATTTCAAGTCATCTTTTGGTCCCACATGACTCAGAGGGTGACCCATGCCGTGTAAAAGAAAAAGAAGCTTCAAATCAATTTTAATGTTAAAACTGCATCCTAATTATTTAAATTCATATCAAGATTCATGTCACAGGGTTTAGATGTTAGTTCATAACATTCATGTTTATCATGTTACAATAGCAGGGCATAGTTTCTTATGTCATTGGTTCATGTCATTGGATCATTGGATTTGGTTATGTTTTAAACCCTAAGTGTATTGTCTTTAAAGACTTAGTTTGGTAAGTTTTGTTTGTGTTATACTCTCTATTTAATCTATCTCAGATAACCTTCTATGTTCTTCATGTGGTCTTCAACACTTAGGTTGTATTATGTTTAGGGTTATCTAGTCCTCAACTTCCTAAAAACCCTAGTCTTTACTTTGCTCTAAAATCTAAGTAAATACCTTACACTCGTACCGACAATATTGTACCGACGATATCCCTAAAGAGTCCAAAGTGCAAAAAGGTAGCAATCTTTGATGAGCTGTTACTCGAAAACCATGACACTTAGAAACATTTGTCTAAGGAAACATGATCATGTAGAACCCCTCTATAATAACCTCTCTCAGTTTTTGATATCTCTGAGGTGTTTGCCCATGGTGAAAGGTTTTTTGTTGCCCCAAAAATCGTTAGAAGGAAGTATTGTAAAGTTGCAAAGGGGTGTAACTTTTGTCCTGCTCCTGATGTGACCAAACTGATAGTTCCAACACGTCCGGATGGGTACTTTTAGGCTAGGCATGGTCCTGTTTTGTACTCAAACATGTCGAAATAGTTTGACCTACATTGTACCGACAATATCCCTTAAGAGTCTAAAGTGCAAAAAGACAACAATCTTTGATGAGCTGTAACTCAGAAACCATGACACTTAGAAATATTTCATCTAAGGCAACGCGATCACGTAGAACCCCTCTACAATAACCTTTCTCAGTTTTTGATATCTCTGATGCGTTTGCCCATGGTGAAAGGTTTTTTGCTGCCCCAAAAATCATCAGAAGGAGGTAGTGTAAAGTTGCAAAGGGGTGTAACTTTTGTCCTACTCCTGATGCATCCAAAACGATAGTTTCAACAAATCTAGATGGGTACATTTAGGCTTGGCATGGTCCTATTTTGCACCCAAACATGCCGAAACAGTTCGAGCTACATTGTATCAGTGATATCCCTGAAGAGTCTAAAGTGCAAAAAGGTAGCAATCCTTGACAAGGTGTTACTTAGAAACCCTGACACTTAGAAACATTCCATCTGAGGCAATGCAATCACATAGAACCCCTCTACAATAACCTATCTCAGTTTTTGATATCTCTAAGGCGTTTTCCCGTGGTGAAAGGTTTTCTGCTGCTCCAAAAATCATCAGAAGGAGGTAATGTAAAGTTGCAAAGGGGTGTAACTTTTGTCCTACTCCTGATGTGACCAACTGATAGTTCCAACGCATCTAGATGGGTATGTTTAGTCTAGGCATGGTCCTATTTTGCACCCAAACATGCCAAAATAGTTCGATCTACATTGTACTGGTGATATCCCTGAAGAGTCCAAAGTGCAAAAAGGTGGCAATCTTTGACGATTTGTTACTTAGAAATCATGACACTTAGAAATATACCATCTAAGGCAGCGTGATCATGTAGAACCACTCTACAATAACCTCTCTCAGTTTTTGATATCTCTAAGGCGTTTGCCTGTGGTGAAATATTTTCTGCTACCCCAAAAATTGTTAGGAGGTAGTGTAAAGTTGCAAAGGGGAGTAACTTTCGTCTTGCTCCTGATGCGACCAAACTGACAGTTTCAATGCATCTAGATGGGTACGTTTAGGCTAGGCATGGTCCTATTTTGCACCCAAACATGTCGAAACAGTTCGAACTACATTGTACCGATGATATCCCTAAAGAGTCTAAAGTGCAAAAAGACAGCAATCTTTGACGAGCTGTTTCTAAAAAACTGCGTCACTTAGAATCATTTTGTCTGAGGACGTAGGGTCCCTCTACAATAACCTCTCTCAGTTTTTTATATCTCTAAGGCCTTTTCCCATGGTGAAAATTTTTCTGCTGCCCCAAAAATGGTCAGATACATGCAGTGTAAAGTTACAAAGAGGTGTAACTTTCATTATGCTCCTTGTGCGGCCAAACCGATTGTTCTAACGTGTTAGGATGGGTACATTTAGGCTAGTCATGGTCCTATTTCGCACCCAAACATGCTAAAACAATGTAAGATACATTGTACCGGAGATATCCTCACACATTGCCTTTGCTATAACTGTTATAGTCTTCACATGTCAACATGCATCTTATGGATGTTAACATACTTGTTCTAGCAGTCAACATAGTCATATATGAACTGCTTGTTCTTTTATCTTGGTTCACCTTGACTTTGTTCTCTAGTACTATCTCTGTAGGGTTTGTTTTAGTCCTTTAATGCATTGTTCCATAACTGCAATCTTAGACCCCTATAAGGCTTGAAATAGACCTCTGTTAGGCTACTCTCCTAAACCTTAATATCATCTTCATGTTGTCATATCCATGTTGTTCAACCCTCATCTTCTTCAACCTTTAGGTCACTATGTTATTAGGCTTGAACTTAGACTTCTGTGATATTTGAAACACTCTACACTTCATGGCTCTATCATTATGTAATGATCTACACTATCATTATGTAATGATCTACACTGCACCTATCTTGCTTATCATATTTCATAGCAATCTTGTAAAGAGTTGGGGTAGTGGTATGCATCCTTCTACGAGATCACTACAATGTCGTAACAAGGCTTTCAAGCTTAACAAGTTTTTGGATAGGGAATTGCTTTATGGAATTAGAGTCAAATTGGTAAATGTGATGACATGATACATATTAACATGGTGAGATACAAAGTATACATTTATAATATTAACCACATTTTCAAAGGGATTGCTGATGACTTATGGAAGCCTATAGCCCCAATGTTATGTTGCATACTCAAATTAGGTAAGACTTAATGTACTCTCATAAACTTGCCTTATATGCAAGAGGAATTACATTTAACAACCACAATGGTCATCAGGTGCTCCTAAGCACATGATTTTGACTATCTTATTCAAGACAACAAACATATTCTTTGCATCCTAATATGATATAATAACAAGGAATTAAGAAATATTTTCAATTGAGCAACTCATAAAGAATATGGATCAGCATACCAAGGAGCAACCATAAGAACATCCTTTTGGAACATAGGGAATTGCAAATATCTATGTTACAACAATCAACCTCTTTTCAATATAGCAACATGAGATATTTGTAGAGTATTATTTTGGTTATCTGATGCACCCAAATTGGGCTAGCAAGACCAAATCATGGTATTATCATGCCTTTTGGTCACTGAAATAAAACAATAAGCACAAAGATGTTTCACAAGAGTTCGACAACATAGAATGCAATAATTACAAAACTACTAAAAAAAGATGCATTGAAATAGCCAAAAAAATATGGTTTCATTTATGTAAAATAGGATTGCTAGAGAAAACCATAGAAGGTGTTTTTATACATTTATTTCAGTCCCCATTTAGTCCTCTACAACAATATTAAAACTTAAGCATATACACTCAAAATAAAATCATTTACAAGCTCTAACACAAGTCTTTCATGAGTTTAATGGCCATAAAGGCCAAGCTAAAATGAGTGTAGACCATTTAGACTCACAAGGTATGGGGGTGTCCCATGCTAAAATTATCATATAAATATTATTGCAATATCCCCTTGGTCACTTGAAAAATTAGATAGAGTTGTTTGTGAAACTACGAGACATGATCCTTAGTGTTGTGCAAATGGCACATGATCCAAAGGGTTGTGTAAGATTTATAGGGTGTCTTTTGAGTTGCACAAAATGATTCCTATCACTATGTGAATTATGCATGGTACAACGAACCATGAACTTTGTGTTGGATCAAGTGGCATTGTTTAGGTGGCACACGATGCAAGGACTTATGCACGATGTTGTACATTGCTATGTGAGTGACTAAGGCTAACTACAAGCTTGTGCAATAGCATGTAGATCATGATGTGAACAAAAAAACTTGCTTTCCATTTATCCATTTAACCAATCTTCCTTTCTCTATTTTCTCGAGCATGTCTAGTTTTGAGAGACTAAAACTTTCAACCCAAAACTCAAATTCTCTTATCATCAACTGGGATAGATTCTTTGATAATTAAACTTTAAAACCTAGAGGCATTTAAAAATGATCTGCACTGCACCTAACCATATTACATAATGATCAACAAAAATGATTTGTATTAACCAAATATCCATATAGGCATACATCAATATATGTCAATATAAGTATAACATATATACAAAATAGCCATATAGGCTTACAAGAATGCCATATAGGCATATAATGTCAATTATATGCAATACAAAATATATGTCCACAAATGCCATATAGGCATACAACAAAGGAACACAATAAAAAGTCATTCCCCTCTGTCTGGTGAAGAGAATAGATCACAGACTGCCTTTGATCTTCGAGGGGATGGAGATGTGTATGAGGGTGGTCTACTACGAACCTGAGGGCTACTCCTCCTATTTAGTTGTTCATGGATCTGTAGTTGTTACAATAAAAAGTATAAACATTAATATATAGAAATTACATTATAAAAAATGAAAGATTTAACAAAATAATCACTTACTGCTATCCAAAAATATGTCTGCTCATTTGCCTCAGTACCAGGATTAAGTTGTGGCGATGTCATGTCCTATAGAAACCATCCAGATAGAAATTAAACTTCAAATCAATAATCATTTGATTTTTCAAAAATAAACAACTATAATAACAAATGTAATTTAAAATTTACTAATCTGCCTAATACCCTCGTCAAAGGCATGGAGCTATGAATCGTAGAGGACACACCATCCTCCATTGCCCTATGAACATCGGGAGGTGTCTCTGCAGCCTGCATCATCTGAAAATAAAACAAGATTATTTAATTATGAAAATTATAATAGTGATGCAAGTTATGGCTCCTAACATACACACACGTTCACCTAAACATGGAAGTACACACAATAAAACACACAAGTCACATGCATATATACAAATTAGACAAAGGTTCATGACTATTGTGTGGTATAAGGGTCAACAAAGGAGGGACCATAGTAGCATCAAATTTTAGGTTTAAGAAGTCAGAGAGGGAGTGAAGGTGTTAGTTTAGGTTAAGGTTGGTGGTAGGGTGGGGTAGGGTTGTGCTCAAATTTTTGTTTGTTTGGTAGTCATGGAGGCAGGAGAATGCCTAAGATAGAGTTTGTGGGTTTACAGGACAATGCCTAAACTAGAAATCACATAGACATTAGGTAAGTTTATGGGTTTACGGGAAGGAGGAATATCAAGAGTTTGTGGGATAATAGGAGGGAGGAAAGATACTAGATAGGAGAAGAAAAACCTTATTTTAAAA
Organism: Cunninghamia lanceolata; assembly: GCA_027924645.1. NCBI lineage: Eukaryota > Viridiplantae > Streptophyta > Pinopsida > Cupressales > Cupressaceae > Cunninghamia > Cunninghamia lanceolata. Next base: position 1,345,855 of record BSBN01000467.1, on the reverse strand, counting down.
ATTTCTTATCATTTTCATTGTCTTGAGGTTTGTTAGGGGGTGGGTTGGAAGCAAACTAGGTCTGAGACATTTGGTAGGGGTATATTAGGAAATAGGTAGGGTAGATATGGGTTGGTTAGTAGGTTGGGTGTAGTGTTGGAGAAGTTTCTTAGGCCTACTTTTAGAAGTGGATGGGGAAAGGTCCTTCACTTTTTCTTTTACTTTATCTTGGAGGGGTGTTAGAAGGGAGATAGAAGTCAACGAGGAAGGTGAAGTAGTAATAGGTGGATATATGGTGGGGAAGATAGGGGCATAGCTAGTGGAGTAGGTGAAGTAATAGAAAGAGGTTGTGGGGTTGGAGCATCAATGCATTTAGAGGCATAAGATAGGTAAAGTTGAAAGAGGGAATTGATATGAGGTTGAAGTGGACCAGAAGGGGTTGACAAAAAATAATCTAAGGAGAAGTGTCTTAAGGTAACAACTAGTTGGTATGGGCTATGAGAAATGGTGAACACATTACCATCATGGGAAATTTTAGAGTCAACAAAGGAGGGATCTAGATGATGTTGATGTCATAGGCTCATACGCCTCTCTGGTGTCATGTCCTGGGGTCTAATTGGTGGTAATTAGATGAGTTTATTAGAGAGAATTTGTCAAAGAATAGTGTGGAGGGGATCAACAAGCTTTGGTAGACATGTATGGAAAATATGGTAGCATAGACAAGGCAGTGAGCTGTTTGAAAAGATGCCTCAAAGAAATGTGGTCTCATGGTGATGTCCTTGTCTATGCATCTACTTGTCATGGCATTCCATGAGACCACATTTCTTTGAGGCATTTTTTCAAATAACTATATTGTAATTGAAATTTTGTCATCTATCAACATCTAGTTATTAGTTATGCAATGTCTAGTAATGCTTTGAGTTTGAAAGATGTGCAATGAAATGTAACCATCGATATGAATATAAAATACAAAAATCTAGTAAGTATAATTCATTAATTAAACTATTTATTTTATTACCTCCATGAAGTTTTGAAGTCCACCACCACTCGTAGGTGTTGCCATGAAAACTCTAATATTAACCTATTCAATATCCAAAATCAGATATTAGAATACCATTCATATAACAATACTATTCACATGTAATATTTATAATTGTTTACTAGTTACATACCCCAATAGTCGATGTCGTAGTGTAATATGCAGGTGGAGAACTGCTAAAAACTGCATCGACGCTATGACCCTAAAATTTCATTAAAATCATCAAACTAAATTAGTTAATCTTGCATTTCAAAAATAAAATTTAATAAATTAAATTCAATGAACTTGCAAACATTTACCTAAGTATTAAGGCCGACAGTCTCACTCAATAGGGTATCTATCATCACCATCTGCTTAGCTACAAATGTAGCCTGTGCATCTGCGTCCATGTACGCTAGAAATCATGACTTCGGTTGCCTGGGGTTGTCGGGTCAGATTTTGGCATGCACACGGACCGTTTCCCTCCTTGCCACAGGGTGATCTGCCATGTCACTCTTGCTCACGTGGAAGTAGCCAGTTCAGAGGAGGCAAGACACGGTGGAGGCCTAGCTTGTTGGAGAGCTGGACTTCGCAGAGGGGGGTCGGCAAGTTCTGTGGCCTTTGTTGTTGTGCGTTTTGTTGTATGTTTTGTTCAGTGGTTGTGGTACTTGAGATAACCCTATGACCTGAAGGGTCACTGGTTTCTCTTCTTCTATTTGGATTCCTTAAATTCCACCTTTGAGTGGGTAAATGATTGTTTACGTTGATGGCTTCTGTTATTTCTGTCTCTAAGAAATGCTTTGTGTAGTTGTAATTGCCTAGTTTCTTCTAACAACAAGAGAACAAATGTGTCTTCTTGTGGCAGAATAAAGGTCTGTTGTTGTGGTTATGGATGCAACTCCTGGATCTCGTCACGAATAGCTCTCACCCACTCTCCTCTCACCCCTAAACACATTCATGAATCAGGGTGAAAGGGTATGCGTGATTACTAACCTCAACCAGATCTAGGGTTTTGACTTAGGGTTTTGTTGACCTAGGGTTTGACTCTGTTTAATTGTGGTTATCTCATGATGGAATCGAGGGTTTGCAATGTTGTCCATTTCTAAGAGATTATGAATGCAAACTAAATGACATGCAAAACATCTTTTTGGTGTTTTCTAAAGTATTTTGGAAATAGAAATGCTTCTAATCTATGAAAAAGAGATATGCATGCAATCCTATATGACTTTTCAGATGCAAAGTTTATCTATGTTTTTTGGGTTTTTGGAGTTTTCAATGCAATCTAATCTAATGGAAAGGGAAGATGCTTTTTCTAACAAAGTAGATTTAGAAATGTGAAAATGATTAATCTAACATGCAAGATCTAATATATCAAGAAAAAACATTGTGTTACTATCCCCAAGAGCAAAATATGATTATCTAATTACTATGAAAGCAATGAAAGAACCTGAAAGAGATGAAGATTTGTTGACTCCACTACCCTCAGTAATCGTTGTGTAGGCAACCTTGAATCCTTTTGTGATAGCAAGTGATCCTCTTAACAACAAAATGACCCAAAGAAGAAAAAAAACTTTTGTGAATCTTGTATGAGCTCGATGTGAGCTTGACTTGAGCACAATGGCTAAGAATTGAGCAACGTAGCGTTGCTTGATTGAACAAAGAAAGAAAAAGGCACTTATATCCTATATGAGCATATGAATGCTAAGTTGGAGATCAAAATTGGCAAGAGCTGTGTGCACAATGAATTTGCCTCCCTTTATGCTTGAGGGATGGGGTATTTATAGGTTTAAGGAATGGAATAGATTGAAGAGTTAACTCATTTGATTGATGAGTTAACAAGAATAGATTGGGGAGTTAACAAGGTTGATTACCCAGTAAACTCAGCTAATTAGAGAGTGATGAAGCAATGATAACTTATCATTGAAGAAGAAATGGAGGTGAGGGAATGCATGAGATTGATTAGAGAGTTAATTATAGATCAAATAGAGTTAATTATGCATCTGTGGGTGCATGAAATAGTTAACTCTATATCAGGGATCAAAAATCATGCAAACAAAAAGAAAAACAGGCAAAAACAGAGCAAAAATGAGAGAGAAACTTGAGTTTTTTGGTAGGTCAAAAGACGGCAGGGTCGCCACTTTCACCAGACAGGGTCGCCACTGGAGATCATGGGTCATCCGGGGGGTTCCAAGATCAAAAGGGTTAAATATAGACTGGCAGAGGGTAGAAGGGAGGAACAGGGGGATTTTTGCATCAAGGAAAGGGTCAGTCATGTGGAAGAATCCAAATCTTCACTTGCATCTTTAGGATCCCCAGGGGGGATCTAGGAATAATAGGGGAGATTTGGATTGGTTGGTCAGAATCAAAAACTGATAGTGGGAGATGGATCGGGGGACCTCTAGAAGGCTTCTATGAGATGCACTAGATGAAATACAAAGGGGAGAGGCGAAAACTCACCTACAAGACACTCAAAAGGCTTAGGATCAAGGTCGAAAGCCAGAAAATGCAAGTCGACAAGTGTCGCAACAAGTGTTGAAAAGTGTTGCAAATGAGGAGGGAAAGAAATCGACAAAGCAGAAACGACACAAGACAAGGAAAGAGGACATGTCATCAAGAGGCCTGCTGTCGAAAGGATTTATTTTCATGCTTACATGTATGTGACAAGGATTTGAATCATCATAGGGATCCTCGTGGAGGTAGTGCGTGATTTTTGTGCTTACAGTCCTGGCTATCCATGGGGTCATAACCACAGGCTGACTCACAAGCCTGACAAGTATGGGGTGGAACCCTACTTCTCGAACTCTCCACCGGCCCATGCTGTGCTCTAGGACTGGCCTACTCTATGATGCTCTAAGTCAAGGCACTAATGGACTAAAGTGTCTCGACCTCAGCACTCTCCTTCGTAATGGAAGGGATAGACACATGCTCATGGGCTGGTCTAGCGAGTGCTCGTCTTGCTGGCTGTTGTGGGTCAACATGTGCCCCTGGTCTATCTTGTGCTAACCCCCCACTTCTACCCCGGAAGTCCCGCATATCAAAACAGTTTGGCACTTTGTTTTTTACAAACTTGCAATAGAGTTTCCTCAAAAAGTATTGCGGGACCTCATTATTGTTGCGTGGACGACGGTCAAAAACCATCCACCATCTCTGCCTAAAATTTTCCCTTATCGCTTGGTTGTTGCACCAATGAATAGGGAACCTCTTGCATGTAAGGGGTAGTGGTTGATTTGTTCATGGGTTTGTAAAAATGGAACACAAGTCTAATTTTGTAATTTGTTCATTTTTTACTTGCTCATACGACAACTTGTCTGTATAGTACTCTCTAAATTCTCTCCTCTTTTCTGCACAACTAGTTATTTGCTTGCTAATTGAATCTACATTTGATAACATAGATTCAAGAGATTGAGCAAGCATGGATCTATGCAAGGTTGAAGTTGCAGGATCTTTCAACCTTGCAAGTATGTCCTCAATTTATTTTTTATTGTTTTCAATTTGCCCCATTGGATTTTCTTGTGTTCTAGGGGCATGTTGAGGAACGAATGGAGGTGTTTGTTGTTGGGGTTGTTCTTCAACAGGTATTTCATGTTCATGTGATTTAGTATTTTGTGGATTTTTAGGAGGAGGAGGAGGAGGTGCATTATCAATTCCTATCAATTAAGGAAATTTATATAAAAAATCAACTTAAACCTAGAAACAAATTCACACAAAAAATAAATACAACTCACTCCTTTGGTCTCTTTGACATTGTGGCGGCATTTTGGCGATGAATTGGCAAGAATTTGTTGTCGAAATTGATCTCCAATAACGTGAGCACACTCCTTAGGGTTTGCAGACCATGGGTGCAAGAAAATGAAATGAAGAAATGAGCCTCAATGCACGTTTTTTTTTTAATACTAAAACAAAACACGCTCGCATTATGTCTTACAAGTTTTTAAAAAAATTGGCCACTTTTTGGCCCCCCAACTTTTTGCACCCGCCTAAGTATGGCAAACTGATTCATCAAGATTAGCATTCATACTCTCTCCTTAGTCAAGAGCTAAGTACATTCTTTACAATTAATTTCCTAAAATAACATTATTTTACATGCTTTATCCTTCCCAATTATCATTGATTTAATCTAGTTTAATTTGTGTATAATTGTATGCATTTATTTAAGTACCTAGATTAACCCTAAGCAAATATTATTTTCCTTTACACATTTAATTACTAGTAATAATAGTCAACACCAAGAATTTTGAAGTCACAAGTAATAATGTTATAGTTTTAAAATACATATTCTTTTAGTGCCCCAATGCCCTCACAACTATTGGGACATCCTCAACTATGGGTAATTTCCCTTAAGTAGCCTCGTGAGAGCACCAAGGTTTCTTGTATAAAGAACCAAAAATAAACTAGTAGCTTCAATCAGATCCACCAATGCCTTGGGAGTGGAGAAGAGGGTTGTAATATTCTATGGATTAATAAAGGTATGGCATGCTTGCAATATATATTTTCGCAAAATAAAAACACAAAAAATTACACCTAAGACAAGTCTAGTACCTTTGAAGTTCAATATCTCTTTATTGGATATTATATTCTATTGCAATTGAACTAAAACAAACAACCTTGATTTGAGAAGGGAGTTGAAGCAATTGTTGAACAACATTGGACAACTGAGAGGGGGGGTGAATCAGTTGTCCTAAAACTTTAACCAATTTGAACATCAGACTATCAATTACTTATAGCCATGAAAGCATGAAATGAGAGGTTCAACACATTAACATAATTAACACAGAAGACACCATAATTTTATGTGGAAAACCCTAAAAGGGGAAAACCATGGTGGGTGTTAGCCCACAATATATATATATATATATATATATATATATATATATATATATATATATATATATAGCACAATACTGAAAAAATGAGGCTCACTGGCTACAAGGCTAACTGCCCAAATGCTCACTACAAAGATGGCTCACTACCGAGGATTGGCTCACTGCCAAAGATTGTGAACTGATTAAATAACATCTAATTTATGCCAGAGTTCAGTTCCATTGAAGCACAAATAACTCCTTTGCTTTGCTCCTCACCTTCGCACTTATCTCCTCATATTTGTAGCTCATCTCACTTTTCGCAACTTGATTACATGCTTTTATACAATTCAACAACCTTGGAATGTACATCAAGGTCGACATTACATTCATCAACCGTTGGAACAATCTCCAAGGTCGTCATTACAAAAATTTATAAAATAGGTCAAGACCTAATGCAAATTTGGCTAAGGAAATTATGTAAGAATGTATGCGGATCACGCCATGCCTTAGCTGGGAATCAAACACGATCTTCCACGCCACGACACGCTTCCACAAACTTCAATACTTCTCCGCAAATGATGAATCCAACTAGGTCGGCCAAGACTAATGATAGCACTGGGTCTACAAGAACAATCTTCATTCACGATCCAATTTTCTCTTTGCGAACCAATCCAAATGTAGAAACATGATTAGGAGGCATCCACAAGCACATTGTAATCGCCAGGAACAACCGTACAATCTCTAACAACTTTGTCAAGAAGATTCTTTAAACTGGAGCACAAGAATGACACTACCAACCACTGACATAAGTAAAAGATAGCTTGCAAACCACCAAATCATGAACCATTTCCATTGAAGGCACTTATCATGATCACAGACTTGATTCCTGAACCGCAGACCAAAATACTTCAATGTAGAGGAATGCAGAGCAAAATACTCTCACCCTGTCTCAACTGGATACACAGATAAAGTAGGTTTTACTATAGTGAACACAACTTGCTCAAATCTTCATACCGAAGGCTTAAACTCAGAATATAACATATTCAGACAAGCTTCTAAATGACTTCCATTCCGCAGGCAAAGATCTTCATCCTACAGGAAATGTGGAGCATTCTTCTGGACTATTCTTCTGCACTGTTTTAATTGCAATACACTATTTTTATTGGATGATCTAATTTTCTCAATATCCTCAACATCTTCAAGCAATTAACAACAATAAAGACATAGTTGACACTAATGGCAATACAAATATGTTGACATCAATGATAACACCGATTAGGCACATACTTGCAACAATCTTCGCCTTTGTCATTGATGGCAACATATGATGTGAAAATTTGAAAAGACCATCAAGACAAGATTCTCCCCCTTTCTATTTACACATATGCATTCTTTCTTCCCCTAAGTTTTTCACATGATTTCTCTCCCCCTTTGACATCAATGGCAAAGGGCACATACTTGCATGTTGTTTCTTTGATCTACTGAACTTTCTCTGTCACTAATCACATACTTTAACACCTAGCTACTCCCCCTAAGAAGTAGCCCTCAAGACATCAATCCAGACTAAAGAATATCACTTTGAGCTCCACTGGATTGATGCATTCCTATGCATCTTAGTTCAGGGCAAGAGAGGTAATGACCCCTAACTTTTCTCTGAGATACTCAAAGGTATCTTTTGGCAAAGGCTTAGTGAAGATGTTTGCAATATGATCCTTTGTGGACACATACTCCAATTGTACTTCATTTTTAATCACCTTTTCTCTCAAAAAGTGATACCTTATTGATATGTGCTTGGTTCTTGAATGCATCATTGGATTCTTTGAAATTATGGCACTTGTATTGTCACAAAAAATTGCAATTGGATCTTCATACACAACTCTTATGTCCTTCAGAGTCTGCTTCATCCATAGCACTTGAGTGCGACAACATGTTGTTGTTATGTACTCTACTTTTGCAGTTGACAAATAGATTGAATCTTGTTTCTTGCTTAGCCATGAAACCAATCTGTTACCTAAGAAGAAAGCACCTCCACTTGTACTTTTTCTGTCATCAACATCTCTGGCCCAATATGCATCTGTATAAGCACTTAGAGTGAAGTCATTGTCCTTTGGATACCATAAGCCATGATCTGGAGTACCTTTCAAATATCTCAAGATTCTCTTAATTGCCATCACATGTGAATCTCTTGGATCAACTTGAAACCTTGCAACAAAACAGACTGCATGCATAATGACTAAATTTGATTCTTCTGATTGTGTTCTTTTGCAATCCTTGTTCTATTCGGTCACCAATGAAATGAGTCTTAAAGGTGTTTTTCGAAGCTTCTTCATTTTTCCTTTTTCTTCCTTCTTCTTCATTGCTTAATTGGTTCATATCCACTTTCTTCAAAAATTATTAGGTATTGTCAAACATCATGAAAATTGGACTTATGCACAATTCTTCTTTTTAACCTGCATTGGATCTTCTTCTATTGGAATTTATTTTAGAAGTTTTCTTACAAGATTCTTTACATCATACCTTAGTACCAGATTCTAGTACTACCTTTTTGGCTGGGGGTTTTGGATTTTCAACACAGCTCCCCCTGAGCCAGAACTCCCAATTTACTTCCTAGAGGAAGTATCTGCACCTAATGATGGTGCAGATTCATCCTTGACTTCAATCACATCCTTTTTTATCCATATCTTGCCCATTTCTTTCTTAGTTTCAACCAGATCCACCTTTTCTTTTCCTTTATCATTCCTTTGCTTTATTTTCCTATTTTTCACTATGGTAGTTTCTTTCCATATTCTTGCTTCTGCAAATTTCTGCAGTATGTCCATACTTATTGCATTTGTAGCACACCACGTTCCTTTGTCCTTGATTCCTTCTATTGATTAGATTTGACTTGCATTGATTAGCCATATGTCCAAATCTATTGCACGCAAAGCACTTTCCATTGAATGATTGACTAGTCCTTGCATTGTAAGAACCATTCCTTACCAGGTTTCTGCATTCGTTAGACTTATGACCAATTTTCTTGTGATTGAAACATTGACCAGAGAATGATGGAACATTTTGATTTGTTCTATTTATACATTGAGTAGTGTTATGACCAAACTTTTTTCAATTAAAACAATATCCATTGAAAGATGGGTACCTTTGGGCGTTTGGTTGCCTGATTGGTGATCTTCTTGATTTGTTTCTTTGATTTCAAACTTGTTTGCCTCCATCCTTCTTCGTTTCAACGATCTCTTCTTGGCTTGCTCCAGAGATTTCACTTATCTCAGATATCCTATCCTCTTTATCATTAGGATTTACTTGGCTTGCCATGGCCATTAGCCTATCAAATCTAGCATCATTCACACATAGTTTGTCTCATTCAACCCATGAATGTTTCAGATAAGTTTTTAGGTCCACAACTTCTTCCTCAAACTTCGTGCAATCTTTGATTCTATCTTGTAGACATTCCTCGATTTTTGTTTTTTCTTCATTTGTTATTCTTAATTTTTCATTATTCTCTTCAAGTCTTTGTTTGAGCTCCTTGATCTGATTTCTTAACTCAGTTAAGTTATCCTTTGAGTCCATGTTCTCTTCCTCAAATCTCTCAAGATTTATGAGAGTAATCTTAGATTCTTCATTGTTGGTAGTCAAACATTTATCTTCAGGGTTTTTCATAGTGTTGCAATTCTCTATCACATTTTTTGGCTTCAGAGACAGTTCTATGTCCTTCCCCACTACATTCTCCTTTGTCACAAACAGTCATATAACTTTCTTGTGCTTCATTTTGTTGTTCCTTTTCTTTACTCTCATTTTTCTCTTTGTAAGAGGATCTAATTGAGTCTGAGTCCTTTTGAACATCTTCTTCAACCTTGACATTAGTACTTTCAACAATCTTTCCCAATCTATTGTTGTAGCAGTGATAAGCTTTGCTCTAAGATGAGTAACCAAGGAAGATGCCTTCATCATCCTTATCTATTTCTTCCTTTCTTTTGATAAGACATTTGCTTCCAAAATTTTTGAAGTATTTCACAGTGGGTGTCATTCCATACCATAATTCAAAAGAAGTTTTAATATTAGTTTTTATCTAAACTCTGTTTTGAGTGTAAAAAATTGTCTAAATTGCTTCTTTTCAAAATGCTTTTGATAGGTTTGCTTCCTTCATCATTGTTTTTGCAGTTTCTTGAACAGTTTTACTTTTCACTTCCATTACCTTGTTCTTTCTAGATAGCTATCTTTCTGTCCCATGAGTTTCACAGAACTCATTAAAGTTATTAGATGTAAACTCTTCTTCTTTGTCAAATTTCAAACTTGATTTTCATATTCACTTGATTTTCAACAGTTACTTTGAAGGCTTTGAGTCCATCTAAAACTTCTGATTTTTCTTTAAAAAAATGACCTAAGTCATTCTATAATAATCATCAATAAAGAACATAAAATACCTGTCATTGTGAAAGCTTCTTATTCTTGGAGGACTGTAGAGACTTATATGAACCAATTCCAGTAATTCAGTAGAAGATTTTTCTTTACCCTGTAGAAATTTACTTGCCTGCTTACCATCTGGACATTTCTTGCAGATGATGTTGGTATAAGCAATCTCAGGAAGATCTTTTACAATTTGAGTTGAGCTTAACTTTCCTAAGTCATCAAAGTTTGTATGGCATAGTCTTCTGTACCAAAGCCAGCTTTCATAGTTTTCAGAATTAAGACCTTTCACATTATTGCAATCATCATCTTCCTCAATGTCTTTAACACCATAAAAGGCTTTTCTTTTTGGACATGTGTAAGTAGAGTGACTAGTTTCACTGCACATAACACAACTGAGAATTTGTTCATCCTTTTGTGCCATTTCGGATCTACCTCGAGTGGTTAAACTCTTTGCTGAGGAACTTGGCTCTGATACTAATTGTTGAACAACACTGGACAACTAAGAGGGGGGGTGAATCAGTTGTCTTAAAACTTTAGCCAATTTGAACATCAGACTATCAATTACTTATAACCATGAAAGCATGAAATGAGAGGTTCAACACATTAACATAATTAACACAGAAGACACCATAATTTTACGTGGAAAACCCTAAAAGGGAAAAACCATGGTGATATATATATATATATATATATATATATATATATATATATATATATATATATTATAGCACAATATTGAAAAACTGAGGCTCACTGCCCAAATGCTCACTACAAAGATGGCTCACTGCCAAAGATTGTGAACTGATTAAATAGCATTTAATTTATGCCAGAGTTCAGTTCCAATAAAGCACAAATAACTCCTCTCCTCTACTCTTTCTCACCTTCGCACTTATCTTCTCATATTCACAGCTCATCCCACTTTTTGCAACTTGATTACATGCTTTTATACGATTCAACAACCTTGGAATGTACATCAAGGTTGACATTATATCCATCAATTGTTGGAACAATCTCTAAGGTTGGCATTACAAACATTTATAAAATAGGTCAAGACCTAATACAAATTTGGCCAAGGAAATTATGTAAGAATGTATGCGGATCACGTCATGCCTTAGTTGGGACTCAAACACAATCTTCCACAAACTTTAATGCTTCTCCGCAAATAATGAATCCAACTAGGTCGGCCAAGACTAATGATAGCACTTGGTATGAAAGAACACTCTTCATTCACGATCCAATTTTCTCTTTGTGGACCAATCCAAATGTAGGAACATGGTCAGGAGGCATTCACAAGCACATTGTAATTGCCAGGAATAACTGCACAATCTCTAACAACTTTGTCAAGAAGATTCTTTAAGCTGGAGCACAAGAACGACACTACCAACCACTGACATAAGTAAAAGATAGCTTACGGACCACCAAATCATGAACCATTGCCGTTGAAGGCACTTATCATCATCACAGACTTGATTCCTAAACTGCAAACCAAAATACTTCAATGCAGAGGAATACAGAGCAAAATACTTTCACCCTGTCTCAACTAGATACACAGAAAAAAGCAAGTTTTACTCTGGCGAACACAACTCGCTCAAATCTTCATGTCAAAGGCTTAAACTTATAATATAACATATTTAGACAAGCTTCTAAATGTCTTCCATTTTGTAGACAAAGATCTTCATCCTACAGGAAATGCGGAGCATTCTTCTGGAATGTTCTTCTACATTGTTTTAACTGTAATTCACTGTTTTTACCAGATGATCTAATTTTCTAAATATCCTCAACATCTTCAAGCAAATAACAACAATAAAGGCATAGTTGACACCAATGGCAACACAGATATGTTGATATCAATGACAACACCAATTAGGCACATACTTGCAACACCAATGAAATTATCTGGTACAGTGTCAGCAAAGTAGAATTAGTGGAACCATAGTCAAAATGATTCTAAAATCTTTTAGATGTCAAAATCTAATACATAGCAAAACAAACGAGCTTGATGTCATGTTGCAGAGTTCAAAATATGCAATTTGTGTGCTAAGCAGCAGAGGATCATAAATAATTGTAACTCAAGTATTTATTATATGTTAAATGAATTGACAACAAATTCATAGGAAATGTGATTGTTAAGAATTGTTAAACCCATCAACACCTTTTGGCAATTTGAAAAGTTAACATTATATTCTAAATTTTCTCATGATTGCACATGATCTCTTTTGAGTATGGAAGACTTCCAAACTACAAGAATTTCATTACTAGAAATGAAATAATATTGTGTTAATGTCTGCAAATAACCAAAACTTGTGCACTCTTAACAACCACATCCATGCACTGACATGTTTGTGTTTACAATGGTGAAATAAAATTTGTTGAAAGCATCCGCAACATCCTTTAATGCTTTGGCCTTAATTTTGGCTTTTCTAGCTCTATATAGTTCAAAGGTTCTGATTGAAGTCACTAACATGCATGCCCTTTTTGGTTTCCATAGTTTAAGGGATTGCATTCCAAATATCTCCATGCCTACCTTAGTTTTTTGGCCATTCTTTGGCCTATTCAGCTCTGGCTAGCATCTAATTTAATCCAGGTATTGATCTAACAAAGGTGCCCATTCTAAAGTATTGTAAAAAATGCATCGAACTTAGGATGAGTCCTCCTATAACCCCTTGCCCATTTGAGAAAGTGCACCATCAACCAAGAATAAAATTTTCTTATATCCAGTTGATGACAACTACAGTGTGAGGCTTCATGCATTATGTTTAAGAAGACGAGAAACATTTGCTCAAATTTCATATTAGCATTTTCCCACTAGACAATTGAGGTATGCACAAACCAAATACTCCATGTGATGCCAGCAATCACAAGGCTTCATCTCTCCTTCTCTTTGTATATGATAAAGGGGACAAGGTAAGGAGCAATGCTACAAATTGCACCTATGTGCCCCTCCTTGTGGCCGGTCCATTCACACAATTTTAAATTGAGGATATTCTTCTTAAAATATACATGATGTTGCATCTAATGTAGATATTGACTATTACAAAGAATTTTTCAATGAAGCGACACAAACAAACATGGCATGCATCCATCGTCAAAGGGGTAATCAAGATAAAAACTTAGTCCAAAAAAGGTGCATTAGATTCCTCCAAGATCTGTGAATGTTAAGATGAATTTTGATGATGATGCTAGAGGTAATCCGAGCCCATGGGTGTCAGGATCGTTCTTAAAATGACAAATGGCAGTTTTGTCAGAGAGGCAATGTTCCTCCTTGGCTACAACACAAACAATGAAGTTGAAGCATTGGCAATGTTGAATGGGATTGAATTGGTGCTCGTTTCTAGTTTCAAACATCTGGAGATTGAAAAAATTCCTTATTGATTATCAATTTTTTGAAGAATATTTTTTTGCAGAATTGGAAATTAAAGAGCATTATTGAGGAAACTCTTCTCCTCAGCCAATTTTGAATATCTTGAGATCAATCATTGCCTCAGGTAAGGCAACGTGGTTGTAGATATGCTCATTGCTCGCTAATAATGGAGTGGAACATCTCCCCTTCTCATCAAATAGCAGTGTCTTTCCAGAAGAGTGGGAATTGGTCCCATTATTAGAGAGAGATGCATCCTTAGGGAATGATTTAATCATTCTTTAACTTCAAATAACCACCGTGTGGTTACAGTGCAATCATGTTTTTTATTGGTGAGTACACAGCAACACCTCAATTGTATGGGAATTATGTCACACTCTTCTACATTTGTAGCTGAGCATGTTTGGCTTGTGCATAGTCCTTTATTTTCATCGTGGAGTATCCATGCGTACACAATAAATGTTTGTTTGCAGAATTGTTTTCTGGTTAAGGTGTCGCCAATTTATTAGGAGTTTTAGGTTTGTGATGGAGGGAGGTTTAAGAAGGGATGTGTATGCAGGTACAACATCTAACCATTGCATTAGGAATGGGTTTTGTGTTCTGGATATCTAATCCCTAAACATAATTAAGGAAATTCTCATAGTAGGTGGGTTGTTTAATTTAGGGATGTAGCATACTTGTGCCTTGATCACTAAGGATTTTGTGAATAAATTAGTGGAAAGAGATCCAAACAAGGTTGTCTAGGAGTGGATATTGAGCCGATTGATCCCTAAAGTGTAATGCCCTGTACGCTTTTATCTGAAACAAAAGAGAATTTGATAATTATTTTTGAGGACATCGATTGCTCACTTGATCTGAGTGACATGCCTAACGCCCAATAGAAAGGTCAAAGTAGAGTTACTCTTTCGGGTTTGCTTAACTTCACAAACGAACTATGGTCTTCTTGTAGCGAACATTTAATTATCTTTACTACAAAGCACAAGGAAAATCTCGACCCTGCTCTCTGCAGATGTGGGGGAATGGGCGTTCATATTAATCTCAAGCTTATTGTAGTTTCCATAATTCCATGTATTTAAAACTCTCACCTACAATTATTTGAGACTTGAGGACAGTATACTGTATTATGCTGTCGAAGAGAAGATTGGTGTTAGTGTCGAGATTACTCCTGCCGAGATTACATAAATCCTCACTGAGTGCTCTGATTATTGCACTGGAGGAAAATGATAAATTTGACAAAGGAAAGATTAATTTATAATAAAAGGATGCCATCAAGATCTTATAATTTGGTCATAAGCCTGTGATTCCTTTAAGGAAAGGTTAAATAATAATAAACTAAAATTATAATTAAAGTTTACCAACCAACAGGTATATGAAGAGTTGTGTCTCTAGAGAGGAAAAGATATATATGGAAGATCAATGAAGGAGGAAAAATATCAAATATGAAGAAGACATAATATTTATTTCTTAATGGAACACAAACTAAGTATTGAGTCAAAGAGGACAAAACTCCTCAAAGGTTCATTGTGAGATTTAAGGAGAATCCCTTGATTTCTCCTATCAAAGTTAGTGGACGAAAACCCCTAACTTGGGCAGAAGTTAGAGACATTCATATAAAGAGTAATGGTTGCATATTGGAAGAATAATTACAACAAACATAAAGGATAATTTTTATATTTTTAGATATACATCATAAGCTTTAAATTTGAATACTATAATCAAATTACAATTTTTGAATAAATTAATATTTATAATTAATTATGCAAATATTACTGTGAGTTAGGGTTATTCATGTAAAGAAAAATAAAGAAGTCTAGAACCGGACATTACATAATGTCGATCTAATTATGATTAGAGATGGCATGGAAGAAGATTGTGAAGTTGGTGCTACTATAGGTTCTCATCTTTCAGCAGATTTGGAGTAGATTAAGGATTTTTAAGAAGCCTTGGCCAAGAAACAAGCAAATTTTGCTTTGTATTGCTTGGTTTATTTTGATGTTATATGCATTTGAAAATATTGATATGCTAAAATTTCCAATGTCTTGATGATTTTCTTTCTCCCAGTCCAAAGCTCGGTTATAAAATGGGCCTGTCAAGTCCTAATTGAGTCCAGATCTCAAAAATAGCTAAAAACCATAGAAAGACAATGAATATATGTAATATACAATACTACATAATTAATGAACAATGTATGTCTCTGTATATGAATATATCCATCAATTCATTGGTTATTATTTCAAAGTAGGTTAGATTTTTCTCAAAAATCCAAATTTGCCAGTGCAAATCATTAAAAGCATGTAAAATCATTAAACAACAAATTGGGTATTGAAAAAAACTATTAACGGTTTTATAAAAACCCATCCAAAACCCTAGGCATCACTTCTTTCTAAAAATCCACACACCTTTTAATGATGAAGTCTTCATCAAGAGGTAGGTGTATTGCATCCAAATCCACCTATGAAAAAAATGATGTTAGTTGTATCCACTAAACAATGCTTTAGGTCACAATTTTTTGTCATTGATGTTTCAAGCAGTTAAGCAGACGCTAAGAAACTTACCAGACAAATCAAAATGAAAGGAGAAGTGTTGTTTTGATGAAGGAATTCCTAGAAGTGACTTGCAATGAGTCATTTGACAAAATGTGTGGCCTTCCAAGGCAATAAGCACAAGACTTCGTTAAGCAACCTCTTCTCAAAGTGGCAAACCCCAACTCCATCTCTACTCCCCTCGATCGTGCCCGTTGGTTTCCCAAATCAAACGGTTGATATTAGACCATTCAATAGCCCTACGACATGGCACTAAGGGTCAAATCTCTGTTAGGGCTTAGCTGCTTGTGCGGGTCAAGCCTACTAAATGGTGGGTACTTAGCAAAGATGAACAACTACCATGGGGAGAGTTGTTTGGTATATTAGAGTTTCATTTTTTTATATAATATCCTCTACAACCTTTGAAATATGTTTGTATTATGTATTTGTTTATAATTAAAGAAATATTTTGTAACAACTTTAATTTTGTTTGTTAAAGGAGCTTAAAATGAGCTTTTTACTTGTTTGTATTTTTAGTTCCTACAATTGGAATAGAACGTTATTGGGAGTATTACATATTTGTTTATAATCAATTAAAGGAATATTTTGTAACAACTTCAATTTTGTTGGTCAAACGAGCCTTTTACTTGTTTGTATTTTTGGTTCCTACAAATTGGAATATAAATTTATTGGGCTTATATAATAAAGGTATGTTTGCTCTTGTAGTACCCCTCATTTTGGCTTTCTAATAGTGGTTCTATTTAGACATTACTTCATTTTTGGATTTACTGTTTGATGATAATACTTGTTGATACTGGTTGAACTATTGTGTTATGCTCAATTGTTTATGTGGATAAATCTTAGCATGTGCTTATGTGATTATCTAATGATGTTTTATATAGTTGTTTAGTTACTAACGAACATGTATAATGTGGTTACTTGTGATGTGATTGGTTGAAGGGACAGTGTCGCATTACTCACATGTGACTACCCTGCTACGCTGTGACTCTCTTCTACAATGTGTTTGATTCAATGGTATATGTATATATGTATGTTCGACACTTTGTTCGTTGCAGGTTGCAGGTACCAGGCATTGACTCCACCTGAAATGACAGGTCTGAGCATGCCTTATATTCAATGGAGAACTGTTGATCGGAGATGACATAAGGCACCTCAGCTTGCTATCACCCTCGAAGAGGGTGAGTTCATGTTATGTGATTCGTCAGTTTGGTCAATTGGGTTTCATGGACAATCACCTTTGTTGTGGTCATGTGTTGATCGTGCTTAGTCGTCGGGTTTTGTTAGCATTGAATAGCTTTAGTCGTAATGGTTTGAGTATGTCCTGTCAATCATTGTCGCAGCATAAATTATGGGTCTTGAGCACATTTTTAATAATAATAATAATAACATTTTATTAAGAATAATAAATTTGAATGTGTTTTGAGTTGTCTTTAAATGCATGAAATATTTTCTGGTGAATGATATCTTAATATATTCCATTTTCTAATTTTAAGATTATTTATGAGGTTACTGTTATGTTGTCAGAAGAATCTTGTGTGGTTAATACTAAAAAGAATTAATTTTAAGTTGGCCATGTTTTTGGTAATGGGAATTAATTGTGAGTTGGTGGTGGTCGAAAGTAAATTTATTGTTTTATTTTTGGCTATTTTTATGTTCAGAGAGTATATTTTGGGGGATCTCTGGGAGGCTTAGGGGGGGAAATTTTAGGAGGAAAATTGTGGGGAAAGGTCGTGGAGAATGGGAACCAAGGGAAAAGAGTTGGAAGCTTAGGACAAATAGGCGTTTTCAGTAACAGGTTAGCACTTAAATCTATGGCAACTATTATCGTATGTGTCAAATTTTTGTTTAGATGAATGCTTAATTTCTTTAGATGCCCAGACAATAGTTATCCTTGGAGTGTGAATTTGTAATATAGAATTACCTGTATCTCGTCATCAACCATTTTATTTAATTATTGGGCATAAGCCCTTCTCTGCAATTTTAATGTTTTGTTCAAATCACCAGTCAGCTCAATCAGATGGCTTGGTTGTAGTCCCTTGATCTAACAATGTTTTATCTAGTTTTGTACCTTGATGTCCAAATCTTGCCTTTACCTCTGTTGCCTGGGATCCGATTCATCCAGGGTCCTTGACTGCTCATAAATTTCCTATTGATCTTGTTAAAAACACAAGTTTACCAGTAAATTGACCCTATTTGCATCTGGTCTGACTATTTACTTTTAATTTCTCTCTTCTGTGAATTTAATTGGCCTCATTTTCTTGTGCACTCTCTGGTGAGTCTTCTTGCGGTTTGTATTTCACCTTTGATAGAAAGGAATGTAGCCCTATTCCAAACCATCATACGCATGCTCTGCAAACCTTGAACTCTTTAAAGACAACTCTGTGGGGTGATTTTAGTGAAGAGTGATTTCATTGTTCTAACCAAACCTTCCAATTGTTTTTATTTCCTCGTGGCCCTTTATTGCAATTCACTTCTTGCACCATGCATCGTTGGTGATCACCCTTTTTGCGTATTCTTAGGCTATCTTCAGTCACCCATGAATTCAAGCCCATGCCTCATCTCTGATATAACAGGTATCTCATGACAAATTTAGAGTGTCTCCAACCATCCGCTTGCAACATCCTGTCACCAGAATCATTGGTATGTGAAACATGAGCCACCTTCTTCATACGTTTAAGCAGCTCTATTTGTGAGGTATGTTAGTAATATGAGCCAGTCTTGAAACTGATTGTATCTATGTCAGTGTTTTTTGCTTAAGATTCTAAAACCCTTGGGTGGATCTCTGCACCAGACGTTCTCCTTCAACCGTATATGCTCCCTATTCCCACTTTTCATTTTTTCCCACCTGAGATTTCTTTGCTTTCGGCACTGATGAAGTTCACTATTTTTTTGCTGCAATCCTTTATGCTACTAGTTAGATGCCATGCTGGGATAGTTTTGTGCTTATAATGGAGTTAGTCTTCAATCTATTTTTTTCTTTCTCATCTAGTTGTTTGCGAGTTGGCGGTCCCTGGGTCTAGGGCGTTAATATTGTGTAGGTCGCCTTCCTAAATGTCTTTCTTTAGTAAGTATGAAGTTTATATTTATTAGATTCACTCAATGATCTCCATTTATGCCAATTGTGACCGATGCATTCCATTTAGTAGGTTCAATTCCTGATTTTCCAATTATACGATTTGTTGAAACTTAGAAATCATTCTTTCTTTTTGAAGCATTTAGTGATATTGTTGATTAACTTAAGTGTCTTGTGTGCTTGTTGTGTGCCTTTTTACATCTAGTCATGAACTTACTCGTGTGGCTCATATGTGATGTTCGGAACTAGGTTAGTCAACTATTACCATGACCAACACCTTATATAAGGGTTAAGACATTTGATATAAAATCCATGTAGCATTGAAATTTGCTTTCTATCAACCCTGTCTAGACTTTTCGCCTTCTTCTAGACCCATCGAATTCATTACTTTTAGTAATATTAGCAATTTTTTTTATTAATATTAGTATAATTGTGTTTAATGACATTATTAAATATATGTCTCCTTTTAAAATAGAATTGTTTTCAAGAAGAGATTTATAAGTTTAAGTTAGGGATAGGATTGATAGAAACTCATAGGAATTAAATCCAAAGCCTTGGTAAATTTAAAACTAGCACTACATTATATAGGTTATATTGTTTGGGAACAAATGCTCCTAGGTTGTATAAAGTAAATGGCTTAAATAGAAATTTAGATTTAACGGTAATTTATTTGTTTTAAAATGGATTTGACTAATTTAAATTCAAAATTAGTATAGTGCAAGAAATTATTATTATTTATAGTTGATTCATTTTATATGTGAGTTTTATTCAAGTTGTTATGAGGTCATTAGGGTGTCATGTTAGTTCCAAGGGCATAAGTTTAGTTTCCATGTTCTTGTTGTGCCATGTATCTTGTGTTAGTCAAATTGTCTTGCTATATAAGGTATTTCATTTTAGTTGTATTGATTTTGCAACAGGTGGTATAATTGTAAAGAGATGTATGAGGACCATGAAAGTTGTTTTTGTATATCAAACCTTGAAGTTGACCCTTGTGATATTACTTAGTTTGCGAGAAGGTAAATTCCTCGTGTTAGTATGGATTGTTTGCTTGATGTGAGGGGTCTTCTAGTTGCAGATAGGGGGTGGCTCTCAATGGGGGCCGAAGCCCAAAGTGGCGTCCAGGACAACCCATGTGAGAGTTTCTTAATTCAGAGATAACCAAATTAATAAACCTAGGGGTTGGGTAGTAAACACACCTAATAAGATAATTGGATGCCTCACTCATGGTTCAAGTGCTTGTTCAGGCTTGAGATGAGATGAGAAGGCCTGGAATGACAAGGTCAACTACCTTGTCCACATGAAAAGTATGTTGATTCAGCGTGAGTTTGTATGGGGGCTGGGGATCGGGAGAGGCTACCAGGACAACCCAAGATGGGGGTTGGGGCCTAGGAAGGCCTACCAAGACAACCCATGATAGATGAAAAGTATGTTGATTCAGCGTGAGTTTGTATGGGGGCTGGGGATCGGGAGAGGCTACCAGGACAACCCAAGATGGGGGCTGGGGCCTAGGAAGGCCTACCAAGACAACCCATGACAGATCACGTGATAACACTCCTGTCTATTACAGTCTAGCATCCCCCTTGTTGCTCACTTGTCTTGTGTTGTGTGGTTGCCTTTGGAATTGATGTCTGAGTTATGTCTTGTGTGGTTGTGTAGTCGTATGTAGTCCTAGTGGTTCCTAAGTCCTTGTCAAGCTGACTTTGCATGTCGTGGGACCTTATTGTTATCTCCTAGCATGGGGGGTGGACCTCAGGGTTCCACATGGTCAGGTGGTTGTGCTCTTCTATTTTGGTCTCTTTGCTGATGTTCGAACATTTGAAGATTTTTCTGGTAGCAGATTTCTACCTTGTTCAGTTGAGGAGATAGGCATTCATGATATGTATTTCAGTTTTATTTTGTATCATTATGTAAGCAATACAGTTGCCATTGTAATGTTGTGCTCTTGTAAAGAAGATTGTAACATATTCTAGTTCTTGTGCAATATCTTGATGTTGTAAACTGATGTGGTATTAAAATGGAAAATTTATATTTCTTTAATGCTTTTGGTTTTAGATTAATCATGTATGGTAATATGATTGTTATAACAGTTAATGCAGTGATGTATCCCTAGAGATTAAAGTTAGCTTGCATGCTTTGTGACTATGTGACTACACCTTGTTCCTTTTCTTACTACTTCTTATATAAAAAATTAAAAAAAAAAAAAAAAAATTGCCTTTTGTGTTGCAATGTTAGACTTATTTCTAGGGTCTCGTGGCGGGGCATTACAACTCTTATTTCAAAGGTGTATATTGAAGACAAAATGGTTGCTTTAGCATGTATTTAAGATATCTATATTAGTTATATTTTAGACCCACCAAAATGGTTGCTTTAGCATGCATTTAGCATTTTTTTATGAGCTTCATGTCATGTCAAGATCCTCTAAACTTCTTGGGTATAATGCACTTATTTGTAATGGGTGTGTTGGTTCTTTTTCCTGCTACCCTCAACCCTAAGGGATGACACAACACCTAGACCCAGGTATCAAGTCGATACGGGCAAGATAACAACCCTATGATTGAACCAAGGACAAGACAAAGCCAATGAGACTAGACTGGACCCTGTCTTTTGCACTTTGAGCTCCATAAGACTTAGGAGGGTAATCCTAATAAGGGTTTTAAAGAATAAATAAGATTTTTGATAGGTAATGCTACAAAGATGAAACCAAGTCCAGTTGACACAACACATAAGCCCAATTTTTTGTCACTAACTCAAATTGTGTTGGTTTCATACTAGCTTGTAACCATAGACCGTAAATATGTGGATAAATGACACATTCACATATATATGAGTAAAGGATTCTTACATTTAGCATGTATAGGCACGATCCTTTATATCTTTAACAACATTGTGAATAAATAAATTACATAAACCAAATTGTCTTCATATCAACAGGCAAATGGATGAAAATTTGTCAAGAATTTGGGCCTATCCTTTGCATCCATTTAACTCCGTGAAGACAGGCACACTCCAATAATTTATACATTGTTGTAGATGTTTATTATTTGTAATTTGAGGTGTTGAGTTAGCTACAACCATAAGAAATGAGTGCCTTGTCCTGCAAGAACAGAGTCAATTCAAGACTAATAACAACAATAACAAAATAATTTTCAACTTAGACGAGTCTATGTCACATGGATTTGCCTTGTAGGACCTATACTCTCAAATGCCTTCATGTTTTAAAACAATGTAACCCATTCTTAATAATCCATTCCCAGCTCATAGACCCCATATACCAAGTAAGAAAGACTTATAATCACAAATAACTCATAATGGAAAAATTTTTAGTATCCCTTCGACATAAACTAACCAAACCCTAGTGCAAGTGCAACAAATGTGCACCTAGAAATCCCTTAGATTCCCTGAAGCATACAAGATGAAATGGAGATAGGTTGCAAAGCAAAACAAGAATGGGTCATATATTAATTTACTAAAGAAAATTATAGTGTCATAGCAGAAATTAGACCAAGTGAATGAAACAATGTCCATATTTAATCAGAGTTTTACATCAATTTGGCATGACAACCCCAAACAATTACAAACATAACTTGAGTATGGCCTAGGAAATTCCAGTAGCTCCTACCCTAGAACCCAACAACTAACCTAAACAATGACCCAAAAATTACATTATGTTCAGAAGAGAGGAAACTCAGATTAAATGAAATAGTGACACTTGGCACTATCTGGTTCTTTTTTCTACGACTGAATTAGGCATGAGGAATATGCCACATCTTTAAACTTCTCCCATTTATCCCCTTTTAGGTAAACTAAAAATGGTTTTAATATTTTCACTTGCATTTCTCATGCAATCTTTTACCCTTGTGGTAAAAATAATTTTGAACATGATTTTCACTTTGTGGGTAATAATTTTAACCCTCCAATACTTACCTCTGGGCAAACAAATAAAACCCATCTTATATCAGGGATTCTGCCTCTCATAACTCCCTAGTTTACTTTGCAAATGATCAAACATTTTGTCAAACACTTTGCATGCGGCCATTATTTTCTCACAGTTTATCAGTATTTGCATTACTCCATTATTTCTCTAGTATTCTACAAAGATGCACATGCTTAGAGGTTGAATTATTCTCTTTGTAGATAACTAAGCCCACCATATTCATTTTATTCATTGGTAGGACATCTTCATTCTAAGGCTTTGTTAAGATCAATTTCAAATTTAATGATGTATCCCTTCTATTAGCTACTTCATCCATGTTGGGTGTCTTTCCTCCACTACCATACATTTCTAAAAACCGTGTAGGGCATTCCAAACCTCGCCTAGACATTTTACTTTGATGTTGGGGCATTCCAAACCTCTACAAGGAGTTAATAGTCATGGTTTGGTGTTTTTCTATGATGTTGGTCATTTTTGTTGTTTGCTGGGGTGTTTTAAAATGTCTGGGCCCGCATTTTAAATCCATTCATTCCCAGGTGTTTAAAATTATTCCCAAGCTTTTAAATCTATTCCTAGGCTAAAAAATCATTGTTGGGGGATTAGAAAGCTTGCTTGGGTGCCATTGGACATGCAGTCATTTATTTTCTACAATTTATAATATGCGCTTAACTCCATTCTTCACTGATGTGGATGTTAGCTGAAAACTTCCCCCAACTTTTGAGCATTAAAAATGCATTTATTCACTCCTCGCGTGGAAAAGGAAATAGTAAAACTAAAGTTAAGCACCCCAACAATTTTTTTGAAGAAAGATCAAGACCTTTACCTGCTGGGCATCGCAAAGGAAATGCATATTGCATTTGTGGGATTGGAATATTCCCTCCAATTTGCGATGGTGCGATGGGGAGCCTCCCATTACAATTTAGAATTAAACTTAAACATGCCCGAGTCCTCTGAAAATTAATTTTTAACCTACCATATTTAAAATACCCAAGGAGTATGATAAATATTCAAAAACAATAATTTCAACCACCAATGAAGTTAAAACAATAAAAAACTATTTTAAAATGTTTATAATTAAAAAAATTATAATCGGTAATTAAAGGTATTCTATCAAAATGACGGGAACTGCACCATGACCACAAATGGCATTGAGGAGGCATGGAAATTTGTGAGGAGAATTAATAATTGCCAAGAACCATTGTGCATTTGCTAGAATTGGTTAATCGACAAATTTTTGGAAATTCTTTTGCAATGAGGACTAGTCCACATGCATTTTAATAAATTTCTCGCCACGACCACCAAACTTGCCCAATAGTCCTAAGATTGGAATTGGAGACTCCTGGTGAATTATTGAGACTCGTCAATTGCCAGAATTGAGAAATTTTGCCATTTTGATCATGTTCAACAGACCCGTCTGTAAATGCTGAAATATTAAATTCAGGCTCAAATCTTATTTGATTGCCAAAAAATCATAACTGGGAGGAGTTTTTGCATTATCAAAACTTTCAGCCAAACATATTTTAGATATGAGCTTTGGATTAAAAGATTTAATGCTAAAAGTTCCAAGTCAGCTTGCCATCCTAGGGCCTAAAAATGGAGTTTCTATATGCCAACAGGGTGGTTATCACCTTAAGAAACTGTCCATGGAACAGACATAGAAAGGATGGCTCACTTGTTACTAAGACAAATTTTAGAACTCTTTGACTAGATATATTTAGTAGGATGGTTGTTTTTTTACTTGAAGAAGCATTAAAGTTTTATAACTACACATGTTTGTGAAAATATTATGCCTTAATGACTATCTATGAAAGTGAACCTGAAATCTTTTTAAAATTTAATAGAGATGAAAAGTGGAGGGTCTAATGATATTGGAGTATGATGCTCTAATTAAAAACAAGACATGGAATCTTGTTCCTCCACCTTCAAAAATAAATATTGTCAATTATCATTCATTGTATAAAGTCAAATATAACTCCAATGGTGAAATAGATAAATGTAACGCAAGGTTAGTTGCTAGAAGTTTTACTCAACGACATGGTAGATAGATTATGATGAAACATTTGTCTTAGTTGCAAAAACAAGCACCATTTGGATGCACTTTTCTCTCGTAGCTCATAATGCTTGGGAGATACACTCGATGGATGTTAAAAATGTATTTGTGAATGGTGATCTTCAAGAGGAAATTTATATGTCTCAAACAAAAGGTTCTAAAAAATGAATAATTAAAAAATTTATGTATACATAAATTTAGTAAATCTTTCTGAGAGCTTGGTATGCAAAGATCAATAGCTTTTTTCAATCTCTTGGTTTCTCTGTTTGTTAATCTAAATGATAATTTATTCATTAAAATAAAAGATGCTCATATCACTATAATTGTGTTGTGTGTGGATGCCTTATTCATTATGAGTAGTCTTGACTCTCTAATCCCCAAGTAAAAGAGGAAATTGAATCAATCATTTGAAATGGCTATTTTGGGCCTTATTGATCATTTCTTATAAATGTCTCTATTCTAGGACCATCACTCTAATGTGGTATCTCAGGCTAGATACACGTGATTTTCTCCAAAAATTTAATATGATAGACTATGAATGTGTTGTTATACTTATTGATTTGAGTATCAAATTGAATCTTATACTACCATGTGAAAAGACCAATCCTACTTTGTATTGACAATTAGTAGGAAGTTTGATTTACCTTATTATATATAAACTTGATATTACCAATGCAATAGGTATTAAATCTAGATTCATGCAAGATTTAGATGTGGATCATTGGAAAATGACAAAAAACAAG
This sequence comes from Cunninghamia lanceolata, assembly GCA_027924645.1. NCBI lineage: Eukaryota > Viridiplantae > Streptophyta > Pinopsida > Cupressales > Cupressaceae > Cunninghamia > Cunninghamia lanceolata. The sequence goes on along the minus strand of BSBN01000467.1, from coordinate 1,319,954 downwards.
GTATATATCAGGAACATTTAATTATGATCTTTATTATTTCTAAACCAAAAATACAAAGTTAACTGGTTATTGTGATGTTGATAATGTTAGTGATTTTGTTGATAAAAAATCCACCTCTAGATATGCCTTTAAATATGGTGCAAGTGCTATCACATGGAGTAGTAAGAATGGTTTTATGTGGCTCTTTTATCTACACTGGTTGAATACAAAAATGTAATGGAAGAAGCAAAAGAATAAATGTAGCTTAAGAGAATACTAGAAGAGCTCCATATAGGTATTAATGAGAGTACCACTTTATTATGTGATAGCCAAAGTTGTATTGCACTTGCCAAGAATCTTGTTTAACATCTAAGACAAAGCACTTTGAAGTCCATGCACACTTCATTAGAGAAAAAGTTCTTAGTAGTCAATTACTCTCTAGTCTTGTTAGACTGATGATTGGTTGGTAGTGTTAGGGTTAGATGGTAGAAGATATCAATTAAATGCAAATAAAGATTAAACAGAGGAATGGAAATACACGGAAATGATAACAGCGAGAGACAAGTTTTAACGTGGTTCACCCAAACTCGGGCTACATCCACCAACAAATAGTCCAATATTATTATCCAGTAAATCAAACCGATTACAACCAGCAATCCCTGCAACTCAATACTGCTGCAAAATGCTACAATACATCAACGAAAACCCTAACCCTTAGCTGCTCTGCCCCCTGTACTCCCCCGTTAAATAATTTGTGGGGAAATTGCGCTGATAAAAGTGGGGAAAATTTAACCTCCAAGTCTGATTAGGCTCCATATAACAACAATCTCCCACTTGGAGACTGATCAGACTCCACACCATAGCATCTCCCACTTGGAGACTGATCATAACACCGCTGACCCTGTAGCTCCAATTGGAAATAAGCACCCTTGACTCTGTTGTTCTGATTTTGTTTTCAGTCTTGAAGACCAACCAAAGCTAAAGAGGAGCTCAGCTTCTCCCTTATCACTGCCTTTGTAAACATATCTGCTATATTTTCATCTGTATGTATCTTTTCTAGCTATAACTGTCCATCATCCAACACCGATCGAATGAAGTGATACCTCAACTGTATGTGTTTGGTCTTTGAATGCAAGGTAGAATTCTTTGCAAGATGTATGGCACTCTGGCTATCTGTAAACAAATAACTGTTAACCTGTTGTTTGCCTAATTCTTCCATGAAAGATTACAGCCATATCATCTCCTTGCTTGCCTCTGTTGCAGCTACATATTCTGCCTTTGTGGTGGATAAAGAAACCTCATTTTGCAACCTGGAAATCCAACTCACTGCTATCCCACCTACAGTAAAGACATAACTTGTAGCACTCCGCCTAGTATCAATATCCCCTACCAAATCTAAGTCTACATAGCCTTCTAAATCAGTATTAGAACCCCCAAAACATAAGTGTTTATTGGATGTACCTCTCAAATATCTGAGAATCCATTTTACTACATTCTAATGCTCTAATCCAAGATGAATCATATACCTGCTTACGAATCCTACAGCATGTGCAATATTCGGTCGCATGCATGTACCATGGCGTACATTAAACTTCCTACAGCTGAAGCATATGGTACCTTGGACATTTTTTCTTCCTTCTCTGGTGTCTTAGGACACATCTCCTTAGTCAATTTCAAATGACTAGACAAAGGTGTGCTGATAGCTTTTACATTCTCCATATGGAATCTCTGCAACACCTTTTCAACATAATTAGCTTGAGATAGAGTCAATTTTTTGGTCTTCCTATCTTTGCAAATTTTCATACCAAGGATTTGTTTTGCTGCCCCCAAATCTTTCATAGCAAATGATTGTGCTAACTGTTGTTTTAACTCTCTTATGTGATCCATGTTAGACCCAGCTACAAGCATGTCATCAACATATAAACATAAAATAATGTAGCTGTTATTATCCAACCTCTTAAAATAAACATAATGGTCAGAATTACACTGGTTGTAGCCTTGCTCAACCATAAAACTATCAAATTTCAAGTACCATTACTGAGGTGCTTGTTTCAAGCCATACAAACTCTTCTTCAATCTGCACACCAGTTTCTCCTTACCTTTGACCTCAAATCCTTGGGACTGTTCCATATATATCTCCTCCTCCAAATCACCATGGAGAAAGACAGTTTTCACATCTAGCTGTTCCAAATGCAAATTTTCAACAACCACAATACTTAAAACAGTACGAATAGAAGTTATATTAAAAACTGGAGAAAAAATCTCATCAAAACCAATGCCCTTTTTCTGTGCAAATCCTTTTACAACTAACCTGGCTTTAAATCTATTCTTACTTCTAGCTTCCTCTTTCAGCTTATAAACCCATTTGTTTGGTAAAGCCTTTTTACTTGCAGGTAACTTACATAATTCCCAAGTCTAATTTTTCAGCAAGGAGTCCATTTCTTCTTTCATTGCAAGCTCCCACTAAACCTATGTATCCACCTACATAGCTTCATCATACCCTTCTGGTTCACCAACATCTGTTAACAAAATAGAATATAAAGAGGGAGAAAACCTTTTAGGAGGTCTACTTAGCCTTGTTGACCGTCTAACATTCACTGGAGTTTGTGGTATTTCTTGTTGTTGTTGCGGAGCATGAGGAACCACTGGAACATCACTATTTGAAGTATCATCCAGCACCACATAATCCTTTTCTTTCTTTTCATACTGCTGCAACTAATCTTTGTACAACACCTTCTCATTGAATATAACATCCCTGCTTCTTACAGTTTTCTGATTTTCAAAATTTCAAAGCCTATAACCAAATTCATTAATGCCACATCCAATGAAAGTACACTTTTTTGATTTTACATCCGGCTTGGTTCTATTTTCAGAATCTACATGTGCAAATGCTTCACATTCGAAGGTTTTGAGAAAAGAATAACTCACCTTCTTACCTGTCCATGCTTCCTTTGGAATACCACAACCCAAAGGAACTGAGGGACCTCTATTAATTAAATATACAATAGTGTTGACAGCTTTTGCCCACATGTTTAAAGGCAGCCCAACATGCAATCTCATGGTCCTTGCATGCTCCATTATTGTCCTACTCATGCGCTCAACCACTCCATTCTCCTGTGGAGTCCCTGGAACTGTTTTCTGCCTACGGATTCTATTAAAGGAACAATAATCCTCAAATTCTTTGCTGCAATACTCACCACCATTATCAAATCTGAGACATTTTAATCTTTTACCCGTCTCATTCTCAACCAAGCTTCTCCATTTCTTAAATGTTTCAAATACATCATATTTTTGCTTAAGAAAATAAATCCAAACCTTCCTAGTTACATAATCTATGAATGTAACATAATACAGAGAGCCACCAAGAGAAGATACCTGAGTTGGTCCCCATACATCTGTATGCACAAGCTCCAACTTTTTATTTTTCTTTTGCTTCCCATCTTTGAAAAAATTGATTCTCTTTTGTTTTCCATACACACAACTTTCACAGAAATCCATATTAATACATTTTAGACTTGATAAAACTTTCTTAGAATGAAGTACCTTCATCATACCTTTTTCACTCATATGCCCAAGTCTGTTATGCCACAGTGTTGTCTCAGAACCTGCAGCAACTATTTCAGTCTCTTCATGCGAACTTGTAACAACTGTTCCTGAACTTGTTTGTTTTTTCTCTGCAACAACTAAAGTAGAAGGAACATTATGACCTGTACAAAGATATAAGGTGCCTACTTTCACACCTTTTGCTACTATTAAGGCACCTTTTGAAACCTTCCAATTTTTATCAGTAAATGTAACAATGCAACCTTCTTCAGCTAGCTGCCCTGCTGAAATTAAATTCCTATTGAGCCTTGAAATGTGCCTTACCTCTTGTAGCAGCCAATGATTCCCATTCTGCAACTTAATCTTAATTCTTCCCTTTCCAACAATCTAACAGGGTTCGTTATCTCCCAAATAAACCAGCCCAAAATCCCCTTGGACATAATCAAGAAAATAACTTCTGTGGGGCGTAGCATGAAATGAGGCCCTTGAATCTAAAACCCATGAATCATCAGCATTATCTAGGGAAAGAATCAAAGCAAAATCTTCAAATTTATTACTTACCACATTTGCCTCCTTATTACCTTCTTGTTTGTCTCCTTCTTTATTCTTTTGAGACTTGTACAAAAATATAAGGTGCCTACCTTCACACCTTTTGCTACTATTAAGGCATCTTTTGAAACCTTCCAATTTTTATCAGTAAATGTAACAATGCAACCTTCTTCAACTAGCTACCCTGCTAAAATTAAATTCCTACCGAGCCTTGGAATGTGCCTTACCTCTTGTAGTAGCCAATGATTCCCATTCTGCAACTTAATCTTAATTCTTCCCTCTCCAACAATCTGACAGGGTTCATTATCTCCCAAATAAACTAGCCCAAAATCTCCTTAGACATAATCAAGAAAATAACTTCTATGGGGTGTAGCATGAAATAAGGCCCCTGAATCTAAAACCCATGAATCATTAGCATTATCTAGGGAAAGAATCAAAGCATCATCTTCAGTTTTATTACTTACCACATTTGCCTCCTTATTGCCTTCTTGTTTGTCTCCTTCTTTATTCTTCCAAGACCAACAATCTTTCTTCAGATGACCTGGTTTCCCATAGTACCAACAATTCTTTTGTCCTCTGGATTGGAATCTCTTGTCCTTTGATTTTCCTCGTGACTTCCCATGACCTCCAGAACCTTTTCCTCTCTCCTTTGATCTGCCCCTACTTTCTGCATTTAAAACACTACCTGATGTGGACCCTCCTGAGCTTTTTCGTCGCATTTTCTCGCTAAGGATAACACCAACAACATCATCAAATTTCAAGGTGTTTGAACCAGAGATAGAGTTACTTACAACCATTACCAAGCTATTCCAGTTTTCTGGCAAAGAACATAAAATCAAGAGAGTCCTTACCTCTTCATCAAATTTTACTTTTACAGAAGTTAACTGTCTGACAATCGTATTAAACTCATTTAAATGATCTATCACAGATCCACCTTCAATCATTTTCAGATTAAACAAACTTCATGAGAAATACCTTATTTGAGGCTGAGGGTTTTTCATACAATTTAGCCAAAGCTTTCATCAGTTCACTTGTTGTCTTCGCTTCTGTTATATTGAATACCACAAATGGTGCCAGGCACAACTGAATGGTTCCCAGTGCCTTTCTGTCCAAAAGTTCCCAATCCTCATCCATCATTCTTGCCAGTTTCTTGGATACTCCTTCCAACATCCTCCATAAATCATTCTAATAGAGATAATCCTCCATCTGCATCTTCCATAACTAATAGTTTTGCCCATTAAACTTATCAACCTTCAATTTACCTTCATCCGCCATTGCTCCCACTCAACCGTGAGACTCCCACTCATCCGTGAGACCTTGCAAATGATAATTGAACACAACCTGCTCTAATACCACTTGTTAGGGTTAGATGGCAGAAGATATCAATTAAATGCAAATAAAGATTAAACAAAGGAATGGAAATACATAGAAATGATAACATTGAGAGACAAGTTTTAACGTGGTTTACCCAAACTCGGGCTACATCCACCAACAGAGAGTCCAATATTATTATCTAGTAAATCAAACCAATTACAACCAGCAATCCCTGCAACTCAATACCGCTGCAAAATGCTACAATACATCAATGAAAACCCTAACGCTTAGCCGCTCTGCCCCCCTGCACTCCCCCATTAAATAATTTGGGGGGAAACTGCATTGATAAAAGTGGGGAAAATTTAACCTCTGAGTCTGATTAGGCTCCATATAACAACAGGTAGATATATTTATAAAATCTATATACAGTGCTTCTATTACAAAACTTGGCTTCAAGGAGTTGTCATTAAGGGGGAGTGTTCATGACAATGGCACCTCTTAATGGCTAACTTTGTATGTAAGGCCTAGGGGCATTTGTAAGACCTACAAGCATTGGATAAGACCTAAGGGTACATGTAAGATCTACGAGCATTGTGTGGCACATGTTAGACCAACAGGCATTATATATGAGATCTAAGGGCATTTGTAAGATCTACAAACATTAGATAAGACCTAAGGGCGTGCACATAAGACGTACGAGCATTGTGTGTAAGACCTATTGACATTACGTATCTATTTCTTTAGTTTCTTCCATTTATAAAATCATTATATTTAAGACCTACAGTTATTATGTATTCTAACAAGAACCTAGGGGGTTGTTGTGAGGAGGCTCTTTAAAAGGGCTCTAACAAGAAACTCTATAAGACCTCTTTTAGCATCATTATGAATAAATTGAGATCTAAATTATGACAGGAGGTTTGTCGTGTAGTATGGAATGCATCATTTTCATCTTGACATATGTTTTATCCCTATGGCATGCTTGTCAAAGAAGTTTTGTATTACCAAGGAGCTTCATCTTTTCTTGTTAAAATAACTCGATAGCATGAACCCCCTATAAACATCAATAGGGAGTGTTAGAGAATAATGTTTCATAGGGGTCCAAACTTAACATTAGTGGTCCTAAATGACATTTGTAAGGTTTTAACCTTATAATATAAAATATAGCATTCGTCATATTAAGTTAGGGGTGATTTATAAAGTGTTACTTTTATAACTATTGCTTAATTTATTAATTATCTTGGATAACCTCAATTATTTATTTGGTGAAAAGTCATTGACCCCTATGTAAATAGTTGAGAAATATATTAACCCACCTATGCGGGGTTTACCTCAAATAGGAAAGAATACACTATAAACGTATTGGATGTATTGCATATCACATTGTATCATATATGCATTTGAGAACTTCACGAGAGGTAAATTTATGAATGCATTGTATATGCATGTGAGGCCGTTGTGAGAAGGAGGGAAGAAGATACTAATAAGCAAGTTCTTGTTGTGATTGTACTCGTATAAACATGTAAGTTTTCCCATTAATGAATGATGCTTTTTGGGGTTTTTTACCCGAAAGGACTTTCCTCACTATATAATGTGTAACATGTCAATCTCCATGTGTTTTGCAGTTTCTATTTTATTTCATTTACTACTCCATTGATTTTTAAAAATTTATATTTTCTGATTAATTATTATTAGCTTATATTGATCCTACTCCCCAACACCGTGATTAGATTACATTAACTTTTCATATACTATTTTCCTCTTCTGATAAAATTTTCTTGTGTCCTACAAGTACAACCAATTACCAGGGGCATACCTTGTCACCAACATTCCTATTTTTAGATATGTAGATAGACACATGTACTTATAACGACTCATCTTATGGAAAAAAGACATACACAAAAGACAAATACACATGATCATATCCTTTCAGGGTCCATCACTTTATATGGACTCCATGATGATAGTCTTTGAGTGTCTAAATATTTACTTTACATGCATGTTTGTGAGTGCTACATACTTTGAGATACACAATTATTTAGGATTCACATGCACTTCAAAGCGGGGGCAAAAGTAATGGTGAAATTCACATACCCATGTCATTCCCATTTAGTTTTGTGCCTATTTTGAGGTAATGTCTCAATACACATAATGACAAATGAAACAATATTGTGTGAAGTTGGGCTCATTCCCCTCTATTTACACATATACATATTCATAGACATTTAGCCCTATCCCATCCATTTACACACACCTTTATACATTCATCTTATCCACGTGTTTGTCACACTTATCCATGCATCTACCTCCATTTAGTTGTTTGCCACCTAGCCCTGATCATAATTCCATTTTAGGACAAGTTCACAAATAAAGGGGTAAACTTGCAATCGTGAACTTTTCCCTTTCCAATTTAAAATTTAAGATTCAAAATTGGGTGATTGCCCCGCCATTTACCTTCTACCTTGAGCTGACTAAACACACTTTTGGGGCAATTTGATGTCATGGGCTAGTATTTAATGACATTCAATACATTCATTATAATCATCTTTCATCATCAAGTACAATCTTGAAATCTACTAACCATTTGAAAGATCAATCATTCTAGAGAGCAATTCATAGCTACACACTTTGATTTGGTGCAATAAAAGAGAAGAATTTTCATTTTAGGTGCTTCCCTGCTATTTTCAATATTGTTCAATTTCAAGTGGTCAATCAAGGTGCAGAGCCCTTGTAATTCAGTCATATGAAAACCCTACCAATGTATTTATTAACGCCACCAATCCCCAATTTTTAGAAAAGATAGAGATGAGAACAATACATTAGACGAAGTTGTAGGACATAACCTTACATATTGCCAAGACGAATCTAAAACATAGGTACACAATTGTGATCGTGAGTCTATCCCAAACCCGTTAACTTATCTTTTAGTAAATAGAGATCCAACACAAAATTCCAAACAATTACACTTAAAAATCCTTATCCATTTTACTCTTCAATTATCAAACTACGTGATTCTCCTTCGTATTTACTTACTTAACTTCACATTTTAATCATTTCAACTTATCAATACCCAATCACCCAACACATAAATATACATCCACAATCACCAACACATGTTTACCTAGGCTGATTTATGCTTATTTGTATCCATTTCATTGGATTAGCATACGCAACCATTAAGGAATCTTTATTTTCTTTTTGACTGATATATTCAAAAGGCAGTAAAAACACTATATTTAATCGCAAAGCTTTAACAAGAAGATATTTCAAAAATATACTGTAAGACATGTCTGTATAGATTTGGAGGCCACACGTATGGCGCTCGTGCGACTCCCTCCGACAATTTCTATACACTTAACGGTTCGACCAAATTTATTTCGAATTATAATTCCGATATCTATGCCCTTTTCCTTTCAAATTTTTAATGGAGCACATAACGAGGTTCAAATCAATCCTGGCAGGTGAATTGTTTCAACAGAAGGTCGGAATTGAAGCAAACACTGGCCAGGGTTCGACTCGCAGCGCCTGTTGTGTGTCTTAATCTAAGAACGCCCATATGGTCGCCTCTTCTTCCGCCCCGCTATATCTACAGTTCCGACATTGCAGATGTGGATCCCCTTCAGGTACAATAATTATACCCACAAACAAGCTTAACCATCCTTGCAAACAGGAAAACCTTTTTAACCTAAAAATTGGATGTTTTTCAGCCTTCAGGAAATATTGCTGCCAAATAGCAGCATATCTTGGTGTGTTTTCAATAATTTTGAAGTGCTCGTAGTTTTAGTTTCTGGATAGAATTTCACTGTTCCTTTGCCAGTTCGACTTCGAGACCAAGATAGGGGAATTCATTTCGTTAAGTTAATTATTTAGGATGGAACTTCTTTGTGAGGGGCTTTCTGAGTAATTGGACTTCAACCCTAACAGTTTTATTTTCAATTTCCTGAAAAATTGTAATAGATAGATAGATACAGAGATTTCAATAACGTTATTGGGATCAAAACAGTGTTATTGGATCACTAGAATACAAAACAAAGCTGAATAACGTCTCACATATGAGACCATGTTCTTGAAAGCTTTTCCCAATTTTTTCAAAGAGTATTGGGAGAAAAATGAGAAGACCCCTTGCTTGAGACCCTTTTCTTAGGGGAAGGCTTCCACGCATATATTCATGAGGCAGGTGTCTCATGAAATATAAAAATTCTTGCAGTTGTTAACTGTAGAATCTCCTGCTGGAACTTTGGAGAAGCCAATTTTTGGGAAAGAGGATTTAGTGTCGGGCAAGAAGTTTGCGGAAGCTGCTTGAGAGTTTTGGGGAAAGATTTCTGCCAAATGACAGTCTATACATGGTATGGTTTTATTTTTAATTTTTTTTTCAAAACTGACTTTAATATTTAAATCCTAAAAACATGTATCTGAATAGAAGATTGTGTTTTCTATGGAACCATATAACTGCACAAATCTTCAAAAATTTCTCTTCAGTGCATTCTGAGAAAACTGTGGAATGTCCGCCCCATGGGGCCACTAGGCTGCTTTTTTTTTCCGATAAACTGACGTTTGTATATATATTGAAATAGGAGAAGATTACAAAATCTCCATAACAAAGTGTAATGCTTGTTTGGGATGATTACAGAACACCTTAGAAAGGTTCAAATGAAACATCATTTTAAAGACAGCTAAGAGTACCGAGATTAAATTATATGGAAGCTAAACAGTTTTCCTGAACTAAAATATCTTCCCGCAGACACTAAATTTAGGCATAGATAGGTGGCATAGTAAGCAGAAACAGAGGATCAAATAAATGATCCATATCTTAATGCATTGTTCCTTGCAAGGGGGCAGTGTCATTTAACATTATGTGGACCAGCAAGTGTCCTTCCTTTGTGTTTTCATACCCATCCCATGGGTCCATCTCCCTGGCCTCCTTGCTGCATATTCCACTGTTCAGTGAAGTTTGTAGAGACATCGAAGGAGACTATTTTTATTAAGCGGCCTTCTGGGCATTGGATATTGCTGAAAGTGCTGGTTGGTTCTTGAATGGTCCCTCCCCAGCCTTTCTGTACCGAGAATCCTTCCCATTGCCTCAGTTCTGTTGAAACTTTAGCACACTTTGCTAATAGTGCCTAAGGTTAGCAAGCCCTTCTTCTTGCTTGTTTAGGCAGTTGATTATGGCACGTGGGTTCTTCTTGATACCTTATAGATTGCTTATCAGAAAATCTTGAATTCTCATGATGGTGTCCTTGGTCATGTTTTGGAGGTCCACAACTTTTAGCAGATCTTGGAGGGTATCATTTACGTCAGCTAGGCAAAGTGAATTTTGGTTTTTGTGGAGATAGATGTTTGGCTGAGTTGGTGTCAGTATCAGCAAGGTGTCTGTCATTGACATTTGTGGCACTATGTGAGTTGCAGGTTGTGAGTGTTTGCCCTACAGTGTGAGGTGCCAATTTTCAATGGTGTTGGGTGGGGAAATATAGGCTCAAAGGGAAGAGAGGTAAGCGGCAAAGGGCAGATTCTAGGAGGGAAGATAAGAGTTGGAAATCCCTTATGCCTAGATATGAGATCAGCTGTGCAAGTGATTTCGAGGGGCTAAATGGAAATGGGTCCTAACTTGTTGTCAACAGGAGAAAATGTAGAGCCATATGCATTCTTACCCCTTTTATTTGGTTGTTTAGTGTAGCTTGTTGTGATTGTTTGAGTAGGATCAACTACTTTGCATATAAGTATCTCCACATGTCTGCAATCTTCATCCAAAATTATGGTGATAGGGCAGTCATTTTCAGAGGGTTGGCATTCCTTTTCTTCAGTGCTGATTTTGAAAAATGCTTGAGCAACAGACCACTTTCTTTTCCTTGAATATGTTTGCAGAGGATTTTTTCTAGCTTTAATTAATTTTCATTTGAGTAAGGTACGGAACCATTTATAGACTTGGGTAAGAACCTTAAGCTCTTTCTGATATTCATTATCGTGGTGGTCTTGGCTCCCAAAAATGAAATGTCACGCCTAGACAAAATCTTGAAGCAAACACAATAATGGAAAGCTACATGAACTGGTTGCTTACAAGGGTTTTTTGAGAAGTTGAATGTTGTCTAAGACATTTTCTGTGAGTAAATCATGTGAATATGTCATCATCTGCTGAGGGTTGTTGGTAGTGAATCTTAGATTGGTGATTTGATGATCTATCTGGACATTAAATACAAACAGTTCATCCTCATATGAACTCATGAAGACCCATGCAACCATAACTGTGCTGTGAATGGAGTGGTTGTTGGGTTGATCTTGGACATAAAGTGGCGGTGTTGGGAAGAAGATTGTCCTCACATAAGGATTTAACCTGACTTATGCAAAGCAATCTAAACTGATGTTCTTGACGTTAGGGAAGTGTAATATCCCCAATGGGATCTGCCCTAAAAGTCTGATTTTTATTTTTAGAATTCTGCCCTAGTTTTCTGCACTTTTGGTTTCCTACTGAAACCCTAATTTCTGATCTGATTTTCTGCTCTTAATTAAAATATTCCAGCGAACATAAAACACATCCAAATATGGCAAACAATGATGGTAAAAGATGCTACAAGTTAACATTTATCATAAGCATGAATTACACCATGAAATACACAATGTAGGGCAACAAATTGGCATCAACAAGTCTGATTTTCTGAGTTAAAATCCGGCTGCTTCAAACTGAAATTCTGGAATTGCAGTTACATCCAAATGCATAGGCCAAACATGCCAAGATACATATCAGACCTCTGCTGTTACAAATCAGACCTAGAATTAGGTTGATACATACCAAATTATGATGAACAAAATGCTTCAATGCAAACCCTAGCTGGGCGAATTACATCAGCTAGGTTATGATGATAAAACACATGCAAAAGATGCTCCAACTCTTCTCCAAAGTAGTGCTGGGTCTGCTGCTCTGATTTTAGGGTTTAGGAAACCCTAGCAATGATGAAATTAACCCACAAACTCCAAATCGCCCTCCACAAAATCAATTCGCCCATCTCCAAATGATGGCGCTCCACTCTAGGATGAAACCCTAGGTCAAAATCAACACCCAAGCTCGCCAATGCTGCTGCTCCAAATCTGATCTTGAAATCTGATTATAAAATTCTGCTCTTCTCCTTCACGAAACTCCAATGAAGTGCAAATAGGCTTCTGTCATGAAACCTCCACAAGATGAATTAGGTTTTCGTCCAATTCACCTAGAATCAGAAGGGTTTTTGCCCTTGGATTCAAGCCCAACTTTCGTTGCAGCCAAAAGAGATAAACTCCAAATCGGAATGTAAGATAAGTTGAAATGCCTCCAATTGATCTCTTATTTATACATGATCTTCTTACCTCTTTCTAGGCCGACCCAATTAAGGAATTCCTTTTATTTTTATTACTTCATCTCCCAAATTAGGCCGACCCCCTCTAGACAAGATTGGCGCCTAGATTACAAATTGAAGGTTTTGTCTTTTTATTTTCTTTTTACTCCCTTTGGCACTCACACAAGAGGTATCATCATTTTATTATTATTTTATTTTCTTCTTCCAACTTTCCATCATCCAAGGGCGAATTCTTAAGACATGTGATATAACATATTTTGCCCTTAATTCAAGTCGTCCTTCTCAAGGTAAGAGATCATAAGATGTTCTTATTTTGTCCATAGGCATTTTTCCATATTTTCTTTATTTTTCCATTCTTCAAATGTGTCGTTCCACCTTAGGGCAAATTATTTGACTAGTGTTGACTTCACCAAAAATATCACAAAATTATGCCAAGTCATAATCCATCATCAATTTGCCCTACAAAATTGGCCAAGTGTGGAAACTTGCCAATTAGGTCATCACTAGGTGATCACTCCGAAAACGGGGACATTACAGGAAGCATATATATTTGCCCTTAATTGCCCTCACGGTTTGTTTGTTGGCACTATTTGTTGTTGGAGTCCTTTACATGATTTGTTGACTCATGCCCAATGCATAGTAACAAAAGGTGCAATTGGTGTGGAAGATCACCACGAAGTGGGTGTTTTCTATCTGTGTTTGAAAGGTGCGACTTTCCCTTGTATGATGGAATTTTAAGGTTTTATGCACTTTTAAGTAGAAAGTGTAGAAGGAGCAAAAACTTGTAAATTGAAAAAGGGAAAGGGAAATATGAGAGAAATCCATAGTGGAATAAAAGAAGATTTATGGTATCCACTGTTGATAAATGTCTGATTACCATATGTTAACATTTCATTCCATTCACAAAGACAAATTCATAAGGAAAAGTACAAGATTCAAAGTTGCAGCCCTTTTTCAGGTTAAATTGAAGAACCTTTCTACATTCCTTTTTCCATTTTCTATTACATTACATTGCCTAAGAGGATGGATAACTTGTAATGTCCCCTTTGTAGACATGATCGATCGGCGAAGATCTTTGGCCTATTCTTTATTCCCGTAGGCTAATTGGGATTATGGTAAGGGAATAAGTTGATTAATTAAATAAAGTTGTCTTGAATTATCCATTTTTGGGCAACTAATACTTAATTAATTATTTAATTATAAAGTGATTATTTGGTCCAAAAAGTAAAATAAAATAAAAAGTCACTTTATGAGAAAATAAAATAATGATTTTTCTAGAAAGTTTCTAAGGTTGTTACAAAATATAATTTCTAGAAAGATCTAAAGGGGTTATAAAAAGAGGCTGTGAAGAGAGATTTTCATATGCATATCTTTTGATTTTTCATATTCAGATACCTCAGTTGGGAGATTTGAATATCTTGTTCAAAGTTTGCAGCCTAGGACAAAAAACCTACGGTGGAGATTGGGTTCGGAGAAGGAAGTCTCCCTAGTCAATATTTGAGGTGGATTCATCTAGGATTCACAATTGGGCTTAATGAATTGGTCCAGGTTTTATATGTGTGAAAGTTTCAGGATTTTGGTATTTTGGATAATTGGATGAATGCTGGTAATTCTCAGATTTGTGTTGCAGCAATGAGTTACCATTTCTAGGTTTGAGATTAGCGAAAAATCATTTGCAAACAAATATTAATCAGTATTTGAGTGGTTTGTCTTGGTTTGGAATTTGGTGCTGGTTGATCGAAATATTGTTTTATATCCAAAATTCAGTGTGAAGTACCTGTATTTTCATTGAAATTATTTACAAGAAAATTGTATACATATGTGTTGACCCTAAAGACCAGCCCTACCAAGCTGACCGTAAAATAGCTGTAGCCTTTAATTTCCTAAGCTGCCGTACAAGGAATAGAGGAACTAGTGCTTGGATTTTTATTGTTACATTTGCTAAAGGAAGTGTGGCAGTTAATGGGACCCTCAACAAGCTGAAGACTATGAAAACATAAGGAAAAGGGGGTACGTATAAACTCAACTTGAAGTTGATTAAAGTTTTAAAGATTTTAACATGAGCCGCTCCCTTAGTTAATAAATAATGTAAAAAAGAGGAGATTGTGGGATTTTTGGAAGAGTTGGGAATTGTTTAGAGGTTTCTGATTATCTAGGAATACTTTTGATATCAATAGCAGCATGCTAGGGTGTGAAATATTATTTCAGGTCTGAGTGGGACATTAATGCAGCAAAATTTAGTGAGATTTCAATGATACAGAGGATAGGATTGCTGATTTGGAGAGGCAAGCTATAGAGGGTGTAGATGCAATATAAACAAGAGAGATTGAATTGGATGACATCAATGTAGATGCTGTTGAACATGAGGTAGAGGAGGAGTCATTACCCTCTAGTAGTAGGATGGAGCCACAGGCATAGCCTTCTAGGCTGGGTGAGGAGTTGCATCTGATTGCGGGGTTAGACCCTTTCACCAACTTTTGTCTAGAATGACAAAGAGGAAATTGTAAAATCTTCTAATTTGTAACTTGCTTGGATATGCAATTTATGATGGTGATTTTCAAAGACAATCATCATAAACTCATAATAGTATTAGCTAGTTGTTGTATTTGCACGATAATGTGATTTTTTACTCTATTTCTATTCAAATCTAATAGAAAACACTTCCCCAACATTTTGTAGACCATTTGATACATTTTTTATAAAATTTGTGTTTTTCTAAGAAACTTATGTATTTTTTTATGTTGCCAAGTTTTTGCTGAGTTGGAAATTTTTGGTTTGCCAAGTCTAAGTATGCGAACTATGGTTTAGAAGGTAATGAATGAAAGGAAGGGGAGGAAGATTTTTTAGAGACAAAGAGTAGACTAGTGTTGGGAAAGGCTAGAACAAGCATGAAGGAGAAGCTAGTGCTTCTCAAGGTTAGAGTTATGAGCAAGAGACACCCAGTTCCTCTAAATAAGAAGTGGACATGGTTGAGGGGGAAAAGGATTCCTTGGAGCACATTTCTGAATTGGCCAAATAGGTCACAGAGCCTATGACAACCCTCAAATACAATCTGAAGGGTGTAGGAGAAATAAAACCGACATTCATATTTGGGAAGCTGATGAAGAATCTATGTTTCACTAGAACAGATAGTAGAACCAGAGCATGGAGAGGCCCTCATGATGAAGAGGGTTTTTCTGAAACCACCCATGGAGAACAACGAGCTTGTACAAAGAAGTATCCTTCAGACCACCTACAAGTCTAAGAGTAATTCTTGCAAGGTTTTGGTTGATAGTGGTATCATTGATAACCTGATTTTGTGGAAATGGTAGACAAATTAGGCTTGAAGAGAGTATGGTGTGACATCACATCATACCTATGGATCTGTGTCATGTCTCATTGGGTACTCAATGGTAGTTTGACAAAGAAGCTATGCATGATGGTAGGGCTAATACTTGTCAAAGATGGCAAGAAATAAACACTAAGCCTAGTGAAGGACCAAGATGAAGAAAGTGAGAAGGATACCAGGTTGATGCTTGCCATTGGGAAGGAGTACCACAATGTTTTGAGAAAATGGAAGATGGGCCATGCACTTATATCCAAACCCACATCTAAGGGAGTGGTGGAGTAGGACAAGTTTGCTTACAAAAATTTGGTAAATAGTGTTAGGATTAGGTGTGCTATTCACCTTGCGAGTCCTGGTAGAACAATGTTGTAATCTAGATTAATACTATAATGGTGTGAAAATATATTGTGTACTCTCCAAAGACCATGGAATGGGACTCCCATGTGGTAGTTGGAGGCACATGTGGATGGAATATTCTTGAGTACACTTGGCAATATTGGTTGTAAGGGGCATAACGTGGGAGGTTACATTGTAAGGCATCACTAGACACTTGGCATTTGCATGTAAGTGGTGTAAGAGAAATCTATGATGGGGGTTTACATGTAAAACAATCATTGTGGAGGTTACATGTTGACTTCTACCAAATGGGGCATTTGGATTTATCCTGTTTTGTAATACCACTTGGTGGTTTTGTGCCTTGATTGGTTTATAAAACCAAACACATGGGTAGTGGTAGAGTGTATAGTAGGTGGATTTAGGGTTATGTTATTAGATTTCCTCCATGATTGTAAGTGTTGATTTCTTGTTGTTCTTGGTTGTGACATTGTAGTATGGCGATGGATGTATGGTTGCATGTGTTTGTGATATGTTTCCAAAGCTAAGAGATGCTGCTAGATTGTTCATAGGTTGAAGAGCATGTCTTAGAGATGGTGGGGTTATCTTGTAGAGCATGGAAAAATTTCTCATTGTATTGTAAACATATTTTATTGTTAATATGGTGAGTGGTGCTTTATAGACTAGATTTTATAGACTAATTTTTTTACGGGTTTTAGAAGTACAGGGCATGGTTAGTGGCTATGGCCTTATTTCCTAGTATGGAAATGTGAAAGCATGGTGGCATAAGGAGTTCTTGGAGTCTGCATTGATCATGCTGCGGAAGTGTTGGCCATTGTTTTGGTGTTTGTCTTCTTTTGTTGGATTGTGGTTATTTTGCCTTGGAGTACTATATATTGTAGTGTTGTAGTTGGAGTTGATTTGGCATGAGTTGATCGATTGTGTACTTGTTGTTCTTCAAAGACTTTTGATTTTGAGGATGTGTACTATTGTGCGGTGGTGGATTTTGGATCTTGAGTGGGAGTCTAGTGTAATGTCCCCTTTTTTTGAGTGATCACCCATTGGAGCCGGCTAGCCTTTTTATTCCCGTGAGCTAGGTCGAATAAGCAAGGGAATATTCTGATTAGTTAAATCATGTATTAACTAATTGTGTCGGGCAAATTGATGATGGGAAATGACTTTGGATATTTTTGTGATGCCATGGAAAAAATAAAATAAATCAAAATAATTTTCTTTTGAGATGGACAACCTAGGGAGAGGTCAAAAAGTGAATAAACATGTGCCAAAAAGGGTTCGCCCAAGGTGGGAAAAATAAAATAAAATAAAATGATTTAATTTGGGTGCCTAGCTTGAGGTTGGCCATATTGGGAGGAGAAATAGAAAATAAAATAAATATTTTGCCAAGATGAGGTCGGCCAGGATTAGAGGGCTATAAATATAATGTCATTTGAGGTCATTTCATCATCCATTCATATCTTATTTCATTTGGAGATTCTTCTTTTTGGCTGCAACATTCGTTGTGCTATATTCCAAGGATGAAAACCCTTGCGAATACGGTGAGTTGGACGAAAACCTAGCTCATCTTGTGGAGGACTCATAATGGAGTTCTATTTGCACTTTATTGGAGACATTGGAGGTTTGGAGCATTATTGCATATTCAGATTTTCAGATCAGCATTGGAGGATTGTTCTTTGTGGCATTTTGTGTGGATATTGCACTAGGGTTTTGCCCTAGACTTGAGCGCCATCTTTGGAGGAGGGTGATTTTGCTTGGAGAGAGGTAATTTCACCATTTAGAGGGTTTTCCAAACCCTAACTTGCAGCTGCCATCATTCCTTGTGAGCGCAATCATTTGGAGGGTTTGTTTGAGCTTCATTCGTCATATTTTGGTATGTACAAACCTAGGGTTTAGGTTGCATTTGGACAGCAGCATTCCGGGCCATGTTTGATCATGTTTAGCCTATGCTTTTGATGTAATTTTCAATCTATATACTCAGATTTATAACAGTAGAAGTTATCTTCAGAAAATCAGATTTATATGTTGCATTTGGATGCCATATCTTGTGTATTTCATGGTGGATTTCATGTTTGATATGATCAGAAATTTGTAGTATCTTTTGGTATGTTTATTTGGCATATGTTGGCACTTGTTGTTCGCTGTCATATTTGTTTTGAAATCAGAAAATAAAAATCAGAATTCTGAGTTAGGGTTTGAGCAGAAATAAAAATCAGAATTTTAGGGCAGATCCCATTGGGGATATTACATCTAGGCGTAGATGGTTGTTTGTGGTTCTATGCGTTTCAGATAGATGGTCTTCTAGAGGTGAGCTTGTGATCATTTTACCCTGGAGAGCTCTTGAATCTTGTGTTTTTGCAAGTGGAGTGTGTTGGCATGAGATGATCTATTGCACATTTGTTGGTTGCAAAGAGATGGAACTTTATGGTTGTTGAAGATAGATCTTCATGTGTTTTTAAGATGAGTAGGTTTAGTCGGTAAGCTCGGTTTTACTTTGTCATGTCTTATGCTTTTGTAATGTAAATATCAAGTGGGAGAATGTTGTGAAAATATTTTATGTATATTCTCCAAAGATCATGGAATGTGATGCCCATGTGGTAGTTGGAAGTGCATGTGGATGGAATATTCTTTGGGACACTTGGCAATTTTGGTTGTAAGGGCATAATGTGGGAGGTTACATTCTAAGCATAGTTACAAGACTCACTAAATGTGTCCCAGGGACTTGTGACTGTGGATGGAATATTCTTTTGGACACTTGGCAATTTTGGTTGTAAGGGCATAATGTGGGAGGTTACATTGTAAGCATAGTTACAAGACTCACTAAATGTGTCGGTAAGCTTGGTTTTACTTTGTCATGTCTTATGCTTTTGCAATGTAAATATCAAGTGGGAGAATGTTGTGAAAATATTTTATGTATATTCTCCAAAGATCATGGAATGTGATGCCCATGTGGTAGTTGGAAGCGCATGTGGATGCAATATTCTTTTGGACACTTGGCAATTTTGGTTGTAAGGGCATAATGTGGGAGGTTACATTGTAAGCATAGTTACAAGACTCACTAAATGTGGCCCAGGACTTGTGACTTGTTGGAAAGTCCTGTTGGGAAGACTTGGCGAAGTCAATGAAAATCAGGGGAAAATAAGAATAAAAAAAGAAAATGGTTAAATATAAAAGCGTGTAAGTCAAGCATTTTTTGAAGGGTTTGGAGGACTTTTGGAGGATGGTTAAAAGTGATAAAATTATGAAAAATGACATGCACCATGAAGGTTTATGTGATATCAAAGGCTTTAATTTGGACTTGGTGGTAGGGGCTCTACCCCTCGACCCTACTTGAGCTAGGGGTGTTGCCCCTCGACCCCATTGGGGGCTACTCCCAGACCCCCATGAGGGGTGCAATCCCCACACCCCCACTCTAGTTTTCAAAAGAAAAAAATAAAATTCATTTTGGGCCATGTTGGATGGAAAGCAACATTTTTTTTATTCTTTTGACTTTTTCCTAGTCAAATCCCAAGTAATTGAATTACATTTATACTTTTGGTTTGCTAAGTCAATCCTTATCCTAAGTAATGCTCCTATGACTGTAGGAGCATTTGCAGACTTGTTTGAGATACAAACGCATGACTCTATGTAGAGATAACAATGTTGGGTTGAGTGATACAAGCTCCTTTCTACCATAGTTCATGACTCCATATTGTGATTTTTGTTTTTAATGTCGTGGATATCATAGTCCATGAGTTTTGTACACCTAAAACACTTGACAATATTTAAATATCTAAAAATGTTGTTTCCTTCAGTTAAAATGCACTTTTATACTCATGTGATCAATGTATACTTGTGTATGTGATCCAAGTAGCTTCTATTTGATTAGTTTGTTGTGTCTTTAAAGTTTATTTATTAAAGGGTGCATGAAACAAGTTTTAAATCCATAAAAATCTCTATATTTCATGGGTTTTTCAATTTGCTGAGTCTTTGTCGAGTTTGAGCGCCGAGTCTGAGTCCAGGTCAAAAATCAGCAAGCCGAGTCTGAGTCATGTAATATTGATTGTAAGGCATCATTAGACACTTGGCATTTGCATGTAAGTGGTGTAAGAGGAATCTATGATAGGGGGTTACATGTAAGACAATCATTGTGGAGGTTACATATTGACTTCTATGAAATGGGATATTTGGATTTATCTTGTTTTGTCGTTTTGTGGGTTGTTTTGTCCCATCTAGAAAAGGACACTACTTTTGGAGGAAAGAGTTTAGAACCTTCTAGAAAGATTCTTGTTACTTTTGGACACGTCACGGGGTTTCTTTCCATGTTGACCAGTTGGCTCATGGTATTGAGTTGATGGTTTGTAATACCACTTGGTGGTTTTGTGCCTTGCCTGGTTGATATAAGCAAGCACACGAGTAGTGGTATAGTGTAGAAGGTGGTCGGTGCAATTTCTTGCTGCTTGAAGTCCAGAACACTTTTTTGGCTTCCGAACTCATCTTTTTGCCACGATCTCCAATTTTCGCGATTCTTGCGATGTTGGAAAGGTATTGAGGAGATCTACATAGCCATCCATGCACTTTTTTCAGATTCAGCCCCAGGTATTCTTTATTCAGTTTGTTGGTTTTATGGCTTCTGTTTGATATTCTGGACATTTTGGCACCTGGAGAAGTTTTGTTTGTTTTGTTCGGCTTCATTTATTAGCATTAATACATATTCAGATTGTTGATCTCTGATCTGATTTATTTGAGGAGATATCATGGGTTTTGCTATTCACCCTTCTGTGATAACATTGGGTAAGGATAATTATGAGTCTTGGCAAAAGGGCATCTTGACACATCTCAGGTGGCTTAATCTTTTGCCTTATCTTAAAGGACTCATACCTGAACCAGATACACCTGGGAGGAAATCTACATGGGGAAATTATATTGATCATATTGTAGGATTGATTGGTTCTAGTGTTGATTCTGACACTATGTGTACTCTCACATATTGAGTGCCCACACACTCTTTGGACTAGCATTTGGGAGATATATGGAGACCCACATATCTCTCCATTCCTAGATGATCTTGCTATGGATTGCCACATACCCCTTGATGATACAAATTGCATACCTTTTGATGATGATACAGTTGAGGAGCTTGCATATTTGACAATTCTTGCTAGTTCAAATGACACAAAGACTTCACTTGCTTCTCCTTCTCCTCTTATCGAGATCACATATGTATTATCTGTTGCTACATCATATTCTTTGCAGCAGGACATTATTAGTCTTCTAGAGATAGCTCATTGGGACACATATCTACTAGATATATCATTGTTGTTTGTAGAATCCCATCTTGCAGATTTGGGGGACCACATTGAGGACATTTGTCTTCTCTTTGATGATAGCTTCGATGGAGTTGCATCGCCATCATATTTTTTAGAGATTGTTATTCATCCTTCTATTCAGTCACATTGCAGTGGATTGGAGACATTTGAGCAGTTTTCAAGAGCATCATTGTTGTCTTTGGATCATGTGCAGAGTTCAGAGACATTTATCCTTCCTGTATATTCCTATCTGGAATGGGAAGACATTATGCACACATTTGCAGTTCTATTTCTTCCCAAGGGAAGGAATGTTGTTTGACGTTCATGGGTCTTCATCTTTATTCTGTGTCGAGCATCTTCCAGCACTGTAGGAGTCATCTTGAGGAGCGGCTGCATGGTCTCTCTTCTCATCTCTATTTTGGGAGGGAGCATTTCCTCATATGGGGTTTCATCCTTCTCACTTCTGGGGGGGTCACTAGACCTTCTCTCTTTTTCCTCTCTTATGGGGGGGGGTATTCATGATTGTATTTTTGTGATGGATTCAGTTCTTGGGGGTCTTAGTGTTAGTCCTTCCATCACATGTTCATGTACTTTTTGTATTTTCTCTCTTTGGGAGAGGAGTTTTCTCCCACTGGGTTTTTCTCCTTTCTCTCCACTTTATGAGATATTGTTGTTGTACATGGGTACCTAACATGACCTTGTAGCCGAGACCCATCCTTCTTGCATTAGTTGCATGTTTTTCATTGCTCCCTAAGTTGCACTTATGGGGGGTGTTGGTGTAATTTAATATTTAATTACACTTTATTAAGTTTACTTAGGGCTAATTTTGGTCTTAGGTTATTCTTAAGTCATATTAGGGTTTTTTTCTAACTTACAAATATAAATACAAGTTCTCACATGTAATCCATGAATCCATTTCATTAATTCATCCAATATTGTGCAAATTATCTCTCTTTGCTTTTTTCTCTTGTAGAAGGTAAATCTTAGGTTTTGCAGGTGATCTTTGTGGCTTGAGTTAATTATCAACTTCAATAGGTGGATGGAGTGTTGTGTTGTTGGATTTCCTCCACGATTGAAAACTGTTGAATTCTTGTTGCTCTTGGTTGTGACCATAGTTGCAAGACTCGGGAAAAACTCGCCGAGTTTTTAAAAACTCACGGGTTTTTTTTCAAAACAAGTATTTGGTGTATTTATTGGCAGGGTTTTTTGCCGAGTTTTTCCTAAAAACCCTTGCAACTGAGTTTTCCTCACACGGCGGCTTCAAAAAGTGTTTGAACTTCATTTCGTCGTTCATTTGGAAGCTCTCACTCAGCAAAAGCACTCTGTAAAGCATTATGCACCTATTTACATCGATTTACAAAAAAAAAAAAACCATAACTTGAGCTGGGGAAAGGATATGACAATGTGAGAAGTAGAACTCAGTGACTGCTATTAATAACACCATAACATTTAGTCAACTCATTAAATGAGTGGAGTCAGATTGTCATTCAGCTTGGCTGTCAAAACTCAGTAATACCTTGATTGATTTGAGTATTACACACAAGTCAAATACATACTCAAATAGTTTGAGATTCAATGAAATACTCTGGATTGTTTTTTTTGGCTGATATTTAAATATGGGTAACAATTGTGAGGAACTGATAGATTATGTGGCATTACCTGCAACAAAAGCTTAACAAATCCTGAAACAAGCATTGGGGGTGCAAGTCCTTGTATGGACCCTCTCTCTGGTGTTAACATCACTGGCCTGCTCCAGTCTTAGCTAGTGATCTCTCTCTCTCTCTCATGATTGGCGACAACAATTTTGGCTACTTTGACTGAGACAATAAGCTGTGGATAGACTTTCATCACCCAAGCATAGAATGCCAACAGGATTATCAGTATGTCCAAAGTGCAGCATGCCAGCAATAGACTACTTTGTTGCCCACTAACAGATCAA
Organism: Cunninghamia lanceolata; assembly: GCA_027924645.1. Taxonomy (NCBI): domain Eukaryota; kingdom Viridiplantae; phylum Streptophyta; class Pinopsida; order Cupressales; family Cupressaceae; genus Cunninghamia; species Cunninghamia lanceolata. Next base: position 1,296,347 of record BSBN01000467.1, on the reverse strand, counting down.
GGGCTCTGAAGTGAACTAAAGTTGAGTTTTTGAATGATGTTTAGCACCTTCAGTTTACATACATGGAGAGTAGTGGTTATACTGGCTGATGTAAAATAAGTATTTCATCCCCAGGTAGTAGACATGTATAAAAGACTGGTTGGTGAAGGGAAAAATTTGTAAAAGAATTAATCCATTTTCATTGTTAACTCTTACTACCCAATTTGGACGGAAAAATAATGTTAATCCAGGGCGAGATGAGCAGCCTCCATTGTTTTCCGAGGATGACATCTATGACTTAGAGCGACAGGCAATGGAGGAGGGGGGTGGATTTGCATTCTCATTGGATGACATTGAGGATGACCCTGAGGAGGAGTCATTGCCAGTGACTGTGCCATGACCAGCAGTAGGATCTACATCCATGATGCCGATGGAGGATGAGGAGCCACAGCAGAGTCCTACGACTACACCCTCTCCCGTAGTCTTCTCACGTAGACCTGGAAAGAGGAAGATGTGAATTTGTATTTATTATTTACTTTCAGTTTTACAAAAACAATTTGCTATTTTCATTTTGTTTCAGACTATCAGTATCAGCGTATTGAGCATTACACATGAGGATGCAATTTTATATCTAATTTTCTTTGAAATCAATCAAATATAACTAGACTCAGCTTGTTTCTTCTATGTACTCATTTTATTGACTCATTGGATGCATCTTATCATTGAATTTTGCAAAAAAAATGTGTTTTTAATGAAGTTTAAGCAATTTTTTAAGTTGCCGAGTTTTTGCCGAGGCTTGCCGAGTAAATATTTTTCGGGCTTGCCGAGTAAATACTTTTGCCGAGTCTTGCAACTATGGTTGTGACATTGTAGCATGACGATGGATGTATGGTTGCATGCGTTTGTGACAGAATTCAAAAGCTAGGAGATGCTGCTTGACTGTTCATAGGTTAAAGAACATGTCCTAGAGATAGTGAAGCTCTCTTGTAGAGCAAGAATAAAATTCTCATTGTATTGTAAACATGCTTGATTGTTAATATGATTAGTGGTGCTTTAGAGACTAGGTTTTTTACCCAAAAGGGTTTTCCTAGGATACAAATGGTGTTATATGTGTGAATGTTGTTTCTATTTCTCCTTCTATTCCTTTCTCCATTCTTGTTCTTTTTTTAAGTGTTGTTTACAATTTATTATGTTGCTGAAATTTTTTTGGATTAGAAAAATGTAATATTCTCCTTGTAGGATTAATGGGGAATATTTTTTTTTAGTTTCTTAACAAATAGGAGTATTAGAAAGGCATTGTCCTTGGTGATATGCGTATGCAGTCCTAGAGGTGTTTGAGAGTTGTAGGGAGCAGCTAGGATAGGTACTTGAAGTGTTAAAGCATAAGACTTTGTCAAGAATAAGCATGATGTACATAGGTAGGTGAGGAAGTATAGGAAGAACACTCAAAAATACAAGGGGCATGGTGATAAAAGGAGAAGGAAATTTTGTATTGGAAGGCACAAATGCTAGAAAAATAGAAGGAAGCGAAAGCATATTCTGAAATAGAGAGTTGCCAAGAAGATTGGGAGAAGATATTATATTGAATATTTGGTTAAGTGGAAGAATAGGGGCAAGGAAGATGCAACATAGTTAACTCCTACAAAGATGGGTCAATATGGTTATACATTGAAGATTTTCAAGGTAAGACATGAATGAGGGCTCATTTTTTTTATTTACTCGAGATTTCTAATGTAGGAGCATCTCAAGAATTAGGCAATCGACATCAACCAAAAATATTTTTATTTTAGTCTATTTCTTTGTGTTTTTGGTTTTTTTTGGACTTTAGTTTCTGATATGGGGGGTAGGGAGAAGGGAACTTGTTCATTTTCCTCTAGGAAAACTTCTTGTGGAAAATATTAGTTTTGATTTGTAATTTATTAAAATAGGGCTATTATGTAATTTGGAATGCCCCATTTGGAGAGAGTCATGGGATTCTCCTTTTTGCCACTTGGAGGTTGATGCATGACAAGCTATGATGCCTCATTTAGTGTGGGGATTACTTATGACAACATCTATGACACAATAGAATCTATGATGTGTCATAAAAGGCGGGTTACTTGTGTGAGCATTTTTGACCCATCAATGAACCTCATTCAATGTTCGGATTACTTACAATGGCATCTATGATGCACTATGCTCCATGGGGATGCGTCCCTTGCCAAATATGACCCCATCCCTCATTAGGGATGTTTCGGGGTTGCAAGGATTGGCAAGAAATATCCCTACCCCATCCCCTATTTTGCAAAAAAATTGGAAGTGTCCTTGGTATGTGCAGTTTTTTTAGGGGACCCCTGGTATGTTAGGGGATGTCTAGCTGTCCCCGGGACGTCCAAGGGATGTCTAGACATCCTCTGACTGTCTTGGGGACAACTAGCTGCCCCCTACGGCCGAGGCACATTTTAATTACTTAAAAAAAAAAATTGCAACCTTTCAATTCATGTTTGGTTTATGACATGCCCATCTAAGATTTGCAAAAAAACAAGAAGCATTTATGTTTATTATTCTTCTATCAATCAAGATTAACTTATTAAGTGCAAAGGTCATGCCCCCACACTAAAAGATATCATGGCTAGGGATTTAACATTACTAACAATGATCGACCATTAGAAAAGATCAAAACCTTACTGTCTAATAGAGTTTGCAACCCTTAGATTTATCTCAAGTTTTCAAGTCAATTGTCTAGCCTTTTTTGACATGAAGCAAAGACAACTCACATTCATCTTTTTATGTTGTATCTATGCCATCAACCTTGATAACTTGGTTGTTACAAAGCTACACATCACTTAGCATGAGTCCACAACAATTGTAACTATAAGTCTGACCAAGTAAAAGACCAATGATTAATCATGATCACAACATCTACAAAATACATATCCCTTATTGCAGATCTCTGCATCTTCACATTGTATAGTTGAAGTCATAGTCAAAGATCATCTTGTTTCATACATTGGACAACCTGTTCAGTATAAAAGGACTGCCACAAACAAAGTTGCCATGCTACAATCACTATATTGCTGAATACGAGTTAAGTCATAGTCGGCAGGAAATGCCACTTTCATAATGCAAAAATATATCAATCATGCCCTGTACAGACAACTGATCCCATCTATTAGTATCCCAACTAAGATCAAACTGGAACATAACCAATTATCTTTTTACTTAATCATTCCTCTTTGTTAATAAGTTTGACATCAAGACATGCAGTTTTGAAGGTTTCAAGAAATCTTCAATAGTAAATCCCTCACCTGAATACACACATCAGTCAAACATGTCTTGTAACATGCACACCCAATTTTTTGATTTTTTGAATAAGGTAAATGCAAATGCAATGTCCAGACACTTTCTAATCACCCAGCTCCCGATGTGGGCAAGGTGAGAGCATACAGTGTTTTGGAACACACATAGCTACTAGGAATGCAATCACTGAATGTTTCTACGATGGCACACAAGGCGTCAAGTCGACCTTATCTTCACTTCTTCAACGGAGTGTGCCAAAAACCACACAAATGCAACACACAAGGCGACTGGGCAATCCTTATCTACGCTTGTTTAGCGGAGTGCGTACGATACATTACAGAATGAAGCACACAAGACGGTGGAGCCGTCCTTATCTACACTTATTTAGCGGAGTGTGCAATGGATGTAGAACCATTGGCAGAATGTCTAAGCTGATTCAGACCAAAGTGGTCGATAGCATCAAGCTTGTTCAATGCCAAACGGGCTAGGGTTTAATTGCTATATGAACTGGCGGTAAACCATCCAGTTTTACATTATGAAATGCATGATTAAATAGTCTTCCGGTGGTACTACCATCCGGGGTTGTTACAAACAGAAAGTGCAATACAATATTAGTCAAATTTAACAAGTATTCAACTGCAATAAGTATGTATATAAAATCTGATCGGACTGATACACTGCTGCTATAGGGAGTTAGATCATTAAACTCAGAAAAATTCATAAGGTAGAAGGCTCACATTGAAGGCTATCACAACCCCGAAGAAGAAATAAGCTTTGTAGCTGTTATAGATGACTAAACAAGGCTCAAGATCACACTTTAACTCTGAAAACATCAAACTCAGAACTGAAAACTGCTCTGTAACAACTGAAACTCCCTTCCTAAACTGTACGGCCTGCTACAACAATGCAATCTGCTGAAAAACTCTCCTCAAATGGTACGACCCAGGCACAAGCATATCAAAATGCCTTCACAACATCAAGATGAAACATATTAGAAGCAACAATTCAAACTCTAAGTGATTCGCCCCTGATATCAGCATGGTACGGCCTGCACATTTGTAATACGACCCGCTAAAACCTTCTATTCTCAGCTCCAAAACTGAAATGCCTGGTTGGATTAAGTCTGGCGCCCACCAACAGCAAGGAAAAATCAAGGAAAAGGGAGCGATTTCATCTTCTCAGCCTCATGCCCTCAACTAGTAATGTACGGCCAGCAAAGGAGTACAACCACTTTGGACAGAAAACACAACAGTCTTAAAATGTTAACCTCATCAAGGGAAACAAAAACACAAACAATAAGCATCGAACATCTGCACTGCAAAATCTTCTTCAAAACACATCAAACATATTCATTTCAAGGCAACTTGTAAAAAACTCCACTTCCAGCACAACTGTGACTTCAGGATGAAATCACCAAACCAGCTAGAAGGGTTTTCATCCTCGAAACTGGTATTTCAAGAGGGTTTTCGTCCTCAAGAAATAGAGAGGAACTCAAGTTCTCACTCAAAGCAATATAGCAAATGCAAAAATGATAGTCTAACCCTCTTTCTGAGCTCAACTCCTCCTTATAAAGGCACTTTTAGGGCAACTCTTGGGAGAATCAAGTATTAGTTTCCACTTTTTCCCATATTCTCCTCAAATTAATAAAAATAAACCTTTTATTATGTGCAGAAGTCCCTTTTGTCCCCTTGAGCCTTGCACCACTTAACTGCACAACTTAAAGTCACTTTTATTAAATAATTAAATAAGTTGTCAAAAGGAAAATATAAAGTAAAGTTACTTTATGACAACTTATAATAATTATTTAATCAATTTTTCCCTTCATCCAACCAATTAGCCTGCGGGAAAACTTAGGAAAATAGGCTAATGGTCATCAAACTGCTCACGAATAAGAAGGGGACATTACATGTCTTTATTAGCTCACACTCATATATATTTGTTTAAGAACATCATAATTCCTATTCAATTACCAATGCTCACAAAGGTTCTATAATGTCTATGTGATGAATACCTGATCAACATTGTTGTTGATGGCTGATTTAGAACATACATCTCAAGTAGAACGAAGAACACTCTACTTCTTTTGAAAAGGTAATTGATTCGAAAATCAATCACCTCTAAGGTCTTGGTGGCTAGGTCATGGTAGTGTTGGAGTAGCTAAGTGGTCTATATGATTTGTTTGTTCAAGGGGCTTGTGCTCATAATTTGAACATACATCTCAAGTAGAACGGAGAACACTCTACTTCTCTTGAAAAGGTAATTGATTCGAAAATCAATCACCTCTAAGGTCTTGGTGGCTAGGTCATGGTAGTGTTGGAGTAGCTAAGTGGTCTATATGATTTGTTTGTTCAAGGGGCTTGTGCTCATAATTTGAATCAGATGACCAAAAAGATAACGAATTTGAACCAATATTGTTAGATCTCACTCACATAGATGATATTCTTTAAAACCCTTCAACAAGATTGCTCTTAATCTAATCATAGTCTAACTTGATTTAAATTTTTTTTGCAAAAGATAGGGTTTGAGAAAGTAAAAACAAAATGATGGATAGACAAGTCGACAAGACAAAGTGTGCTCAGGTTGGCCACACAAAGTTTCTTACCATCAACAAACAACCAATGACATGAAGCATATTATAAACTCATCAAATATCCACCAGAACTACTTCTAACATAGGATTAAGAGCCAACTCTATGATTAGCCTCAATACTTCACTTTGGAAATTCTAATGAAATTCAATTAACCCACAATGTAATGATCAGTTTTGAAACCCTAGCATTAACATTATAGATGCTAGATTCTAAGGAATGTGAGAATTAAAAGTGAATGCATAAAAAACATTGTATTACACACGTAGAAATTACACATCAACTCCCAAATCTCATTGCAAAAGATATATCATCAAATACTTGGAAGAATCTCACCTTGCATTCCAGAATCCATAAAACAAAGCAAACCATATCACTACTCAAATTTGGAGGTCTTCAAAATTGAGGAACTTGAATTGAATTGAAAATTAGCATGTTCATTACAAAATTCAGCAAATTGGCTACACTAAAATGTTCCTTCACCTCTAGTCCTTTTCTCAAAATTCCCCCCCTTAAACTATGCATGGCACTCCTCTTTCTATAGAGGTAATTTTACATTACAAGCACTTGACTTTGTCGGCCTAGATCTAAAGATCCAATGGCCCCTGATTAGCAAAATTTTTTGGATGCTGCATGCCTTAGTTTCACTTTTTAATTTTGGACCACCCTTATAAAATGAGTGGACCAAAATTACAATTTTCAAAAATTCAAGTTACCCAGGCACCCAGGAAACAACACAATTTCAAATTAAAAAAGAATTAACATATTTATTGTTGCCAAAAGAATAAACTAAATCCACCCTAGATGAACATATGAAGAGGGAGAAAACTACACTAATCCAGGTCTTCAATCATATCTCTGTCTGTAACCTCCTTGACTCTTTGCTTCTGTCCATATTCCAGGATTGCAAAAAGTCACCTGTTCAATCTTTCTTCATCTGGACCCTCTAGCCATTCCAACTTAAATTTGCACTCCCCATATTCATCGTTCAACAACTCAATCTTTCTTTTCTTTGCTGTGAGGCTTTTCTGCAAGGCTTTGAGTTATATCTTCAATTGTATGAAATGATCTAAAAAGGTTGGCGTCACCTGATCTAGGGCATCATAGATCTCCCTCTTTAATTTTTCCTTGATATTGTCCATGGTGTCAATGCCTGTAACCTCATTTGAAATGTCTTCCCAAGAAGAATCGATCTTTGAAGTTGGAGTAACTCCTTTGAACTCATACTTCATTTTCTTGCTCTTGACATTACTTTGCAAGACCAAAGAAGTCATAATTTTTTTTAAATTTTTAAGTAATTTGAGGTTTAAGTAGTGTATAGCATTTTGCGGGTTTTTATTGGACAACTGAACATCATATTTGCAATTTAGAACTCCGGTTCAAAGAAATTCCCCCAAAAAACAAACCAAACCTTTAGCTAAATCTTTTGTAAAATAAAATTTGTGGAAAAATGATATGGAATTGGATATATCATCTTGATTTAAAACATCCAGTAGTAAGAGAAAGTTCTGCAAATAATCATGCACATTTCTTAACCTCATACGTTTCTTTAAATAAAATGCGGGCCCAGAACAAGATATCGGATTTCATTTTTTATGTTCTATATGATTATATCTGGTTAATGGATGAAAGTCTGCATTTCAATTCTCTACTTCTCATTCCTTCATTTCAATATTTTAAAACTTTGTGGAAAGATGATACTGGATGGGAGGTAAAAGAGTCGGTTTCAAATGTCCTTTTGTTTAATGAAATTTTGCAAAACAATTTCTATACTAAATGCCTTTGTAAACTAGAGTTTGTGAAAAAACGATAGAGAATTGAATATAAGATGTTAACTAAACATATCCTGCAGCAAAACAAACTCCCGCGAATGAAAATCATGCATAATTCTTGACCTTTAACAAATGCATTGCCTTTCAATAAAATGCGAGATTATATAAGAGGATTAGATTTTAGTGTTTCATTGCAATATCTGGTTCTCGGATGAAAGTTTGCATTTTCATTTTCTATGTTCCGCACTTCTATTTCACTCTTTTAAATGTTTGTGGGAAAATGGGACAGGATAGGAAATAAAAGTCTTCATGAAATATCCTCGTCAGTCGGAATTCTGCAAAATTATTTCCTTCGGAAATTGCACTAAATGCTTCACTTTATTCGTTTTCCTTAAAGAACTGGATGTAGGAAACCTCAGTAGTTCTAGATGTCACTCTAAGAAACAAGTTCCGGTTCTGGACCAAGATCCTGTAGTTTTCTATGTTTTGCAAATGAGTCTTTTGCAGAGAAAGTAAAGAGATCCAAACATGAAGGCAAAAGTTTAAATTTCACTAAAAAATGGCCTTAATAAAATCATCTTAGAAACACATTCACCTGTCCCTTGTCGTCCCTGTCCCGGAAACTTGGGGTTGCATATATGATGCATCATTGAGGTGGAGGCTACAATTTTGGAGCTTCTTTGACCCATCAATGAAAGACTTGAATAGGGGCACCTCAATTTGGGAATGACAAGTGGGAGAGTCTTGGAATTCCATATTATTATTGTAACTCCTCTTCTCGGGAATCATATTTCATGTGGAGGATTTTCAATTTTTTATTATTTGTAACTCCTCATCTTGGGAATCACACCCCCATGCAATTAATTAAGTCACCTAGGGTTTTATTAGCATTTACAAATAGGCGTTGGAGATTTGAGAGAGGTCCTCTCGTCCATTTGGTTGGTAGGAAGCAAGGAGCAAGGTCTTTTTTTGATTGCAAGAAGCTAGGAGGTGCAGGCTTGAGAACACTTCAATTTTTATTGCAGGTAGGGTCCACAACTGATGTTACATGCTCTTCTCTGAAATGGAACCCCATGAATATGACTTAACCATGATGATGAATGAGATGGCGATTCTGTCTGGAAAACATGTACATGATGAAGTCATATATCCTAGGGTCACTAGGCACCCAAGTTTTAAAAATGCAGACAACAAAGCTATAAATGACCTCTGATTGCCTAAAAGTAGAGTGATTAGAAGTGTTACTGCTATTTGCAAAGCTTCAAATATAGTACCCTGTTTCTAAATAGGGGTTAATCATGGGCAATTTTACCTTCAGAAATAAATAGCATAACCAGATTCATCCTTAGAGTTTGATTCAGGTTGTTAATTATGCTATAATTCAAGAAGCATCAACAGGAGTGGACCTTATTGTAAGCCATATTTATTTGCAGCAATCTTTAGTCATCCTTGTAGCCATTAATTGCTAGGAAAGAGGACAATTAATACATTATTGAGTTCAGCCTGCAAACCATTTCCAGAAGTTCCTGGCAGACAGACACTTGGAAAACATGTTTAAGTGATTCCTCATTCTTAGAACTAATGCATATAATAATTCCCTGTTTTCAGTAAGATTTTGGCTCTTTGCCCCTTGAACCAAAGGTTTGGATGTTAGCTATTCTAGTTTCTGAGATGTTCATTTCATTGTAACTTTTATATAACATATTTTGCATTTCTTTAAAAAAGGGCTAAGAATGAACACAACCAACATAATACAAGCCAATGTAAACAAAGAGCAAAACCCCAAATCCATACTACTGCTGTCACTGTCTTGGCTTTTGCTGACTTCAATTTTGATATTATCCATTTGCTACTTATGATTAAATGCAACTATCTTTTGAGCTCTAAAATTCATTGCAAGTTTCTCGGTGTCTTATGTCCAATTCAACTTGTCTATGTTACTTTAATAAGTTGCAGTAGCAGTAGTACAGATGCCAATTTTAAGTTAATGTAAATGTATGGGTCTGTCAGTTTATATTCTTCATACATTTTCTACTCTCTTATTTGCTTCAGCTTATGTTAGAGTTGGGTCGCAACATATGCATGTAAGGATTACCATAGTTACTTAAAGGTTCAAAATTACTAATCTATCAAAGATTCAAATGTTTTTGAGTGTGCATACATGAGGCAATGTCTGCAGGTATCTGTTGTCTCTTTTGGCGTGGATTTACTTAAAAACATTTACAAGTAAAATGACCAAGTGAGGTTATAAGTTATAACTACTTGATTTTTTTGGTTCTTTTAAATTTTTGTCAGCTTAGTGAGCTGTGGGCGAAAACCTTGGAAGTGAGAAGGGATCCAGTAAAAATTATGAAGTCTTTGAAACATAGTTATGCGGTAAGAGTTTGATTTCATGTTCAGTATGCTATAGCACAGGAAATCTTCACAGTAAACATGGATATCTAATGAGGCATGTGATTCTGGCAAGTTTGTTGTTGTCTTAACAAGGGAAGAGAAAGCAGAGGGTGCTCAGACAAAGATTGTGGGTATGCATTTCAAGTACTTATGCCATTAAGATACATATATTCTAAAAAGGTTAAGAGTAATGTTTTTTCAAAGAAATATCTCCATCCATTTTGATTTTGATAGAGTGCATTACCTCTTTGCTACAAAATCTCAAACAAGTGTGGCTCCATACACTGGCAAATTAGATTCACACCATAGTTATTTCAAATGGTGGAAAACAAATTTGGAGTAACTCTTTTTGAGGATATTTATTAGAAACTTTGCTAAAGATTGACAAAAAGAAGATTACGAGAACCAGATACATGGCCATAACAAATAGGATACTTAATTACCTTGCATGTTTTGTTTATTGCACTATTTTACGCAATCAAGAATTTAATAAGTTATGGTTATAATGAAAATTATAATGCAGATTTTCAGATTTGTTATGATTCTTACAGATCTTCACCAGTCATCAGAGTACAGAGTCCAGACTCCAGACACTCAGAGGCAAAACACTGTTATTTTTAAAGCTGTCTGATTGAGTTTATTTTATTTAAGTTATTTTCTTAGATTGCACACTTTTTCTTTGTGTTATACCGGGATTTGGTTTGATTCCATCTTCAATATATTTTCTCGTTGTGGTCATCTTTCAATTTCACTTTGTTTATTTGCTTTTGTGGATTTCTAGGAGGCTAATCCAATATACAATGACCCAAAAGCTATGTTACCGGATTCGTCTGAGAACTGGCCGGATTTGGGTCCGGTTCGAACCGGGTTTGTGATTCGGTCCGGTTTGCCGGCGGGTCTGGACAAGGTGTTGCAGAAAAGCGATGGATTCGTCCTTGGCAAATTGGGGGAGAACCCAGGGCAGCATGATGGATCTAGCTCGAACTTGACGCGAACCCATGTTTTTTTATACTCATTTAATTTTTTTTGGGGCAGGTTTATGAAAAATAATCTTGCATTGCTTGATTGATTGAACAAGATCATGGGAAAGTGATGCACGACTGTTCCTCCCTCGCTCGGGTGGGTTCTTTCTCTCGTTTTTGGTGGTGGACAAGTTGACATTTCAGTAGTCGATCACCTGCCTAATTGATTGATTAGTCCGATTGGATACCTCTAATGTTCCAGAGGTAATGTCAACAATATTGATTTCTCAGGAACCAAGGAACGGACAAAACCTGGAGCACGAACGCATCCCCGTCTCATTTTATTGATTTGATTTATCAAAAAGTCCTCCCTGTCCATATATTTGTGCACACAAGGAAATACTATGGTTAGCTAATATTATAGTTTATATTCGTGAGTAGCTAATTCTTTAGCCCTTTAACAAAGCTTTATTAATATATATTTATAATTTATATTTTTTATCAATATTTATATTATAATACTATATTTATATATTATATATATAATATTTTTATATTATTAATATTTTATAACTATATGTGTGTGTGTGTGTGTGTGTGTGTGTGTGATTACATGATTTTGTATGGACGAACCCAAAAAAGAACCCAACCCCAAAATTTTATTTGCCGAATCCACAAACTGAACCTGCGAACCTGAACCAGGATCCAACTAGAATTGGCAACTTAGCCCAAAAGCCTACCATTTTGACCAAAATTTAGCTTGTTAGTCATGTTGACTGATGATGTAGTTATCAGAATCCTTCACACTGAAATTCAACTATCAATTATGATTTATGTGGTTGGAGTTTCTGCAGTGCAACATCTTTAGGTATCATTTTTTAGGATTAACTGCAATTAGTATTCAGTACTCAAATCACTCCTTGAACAACCTATTTCTCATGACTAGTCATTTCTTCCAGGACTGATCTTTTGTTTTTGCTCCATTTTTGCCCGTTTTTCTTTTTGTTTGCATGGTTTTTGATCCCTGATATAGAGTTAACTATTTCATGCACCCACACATGCATAATTAGCTATATTTGATCTCAAATTAACTCTTCAATCAATCTCATGCATTCTCTCATCTCCATTCTCTCTCCAGTGATAAGCTATCTTTGCTTCAGCTCTCTCCAATCAACTGAGTTCACTGGGCAATCAACCTTGTGAACTCCCCAATCTATTCTTGTTAACTCATCAATCAAATGAGTTAACTCTCCAATCAATTTGTTCTTCTAAACCTATAAATACCCCTCACCTCTTCATTATTTTCCAAGTTGAGCAAGTTGGAGAATACCCTTCTCATCTTCACAAGCTTTTTCAAGCTTCTTCACAGGGCTTTGAGCATCTTTCTTCATTTCTTTCTTTAGTTTTCGAAAGCTTCAAAGCTTTCATTGTTGCATAGCTTCGAAGCTCTTCCACGGAGGCAAATTCATTGTGCACACAACCCTTGCCAAATTTTGCTCTCCAACTTAGCATTCAAATGCTCTTACAAGATGAAGGTGCCTTTTGCTTTATTTGTTCAACCAAGTAGCGTCACGTTGCTTCATTCTATGCCATTGTGCTCAATCCAAGCTCTCATCGAGCTCATACAAGCTTCATCAAAGCTTCTTTTTGCTTCTTTGGGTCATTTTGTTGTCAAGAGGATCACCTGCTGCCACAAAAGGATTCGAGGTTGCCTATTACAAGGATTGTTGAGGGTAGTGGAGTCAACAAATCTTCGTTTTTCTCAGGTTCTTTCATTGTTTTCTTTCAATTCATAGTATTTAGAGAATCAAATTTGCTCTTGGGAACAGTAAAACATTGTTTTTTCCTTGATAATTAGATCTTGCATGTTAGATTAGTTGCTTTCATATTTCTAGATCTAGATTGTTAGAAAAAGCATTTTCCCTTTTCATTAGATTAGATCGTTTCAAAAACATCGAAAACACAAAAAAATAGGTTAACATTGCATTGGAAAAGTCATATAGGATTGCATACATATTTCCTTTTCATAGATTAGAAGCACTTTTATTTCCAAAATACTCTAAAAAAAAATCAAAAAAGAATGTTTTGCATATCATTTAGTTTGCATGCATATAGAAACAATAGAATAGACAAAACTGCAAACTCTTGATTCCGTCACGAGGTAACCACGGTTAAATGATCCAATCAAACCCTCGATTCCATCACGAGGTAGAAACAAAGTCAAAGCACAAGTCAAACCCTAGGTCAACAAAACCCTAGGTCGAAACCCCCATATCTAGTTGAGGTTACTAATCACTCATATAGCTCTCTTCTGATTTATGAATGTGCTTAGGAGTAAGAGGAGAGTGGGTGAGGGCTATCCGTGATGAGATCCAAGAGATCCATCCAAGACCTCAACAACAAACATTTGTCTTACCACAAGGAGACCCATTCGTCCTCTTGTTGTGAGAAGAAAACAGATAACGACAGATACAAGAAGAACTTGTTCAACGTATACAAAGACAAGAGGACATCAACGAGAACAATCGCTTACCCACACAGATGTGGAATCTAAGAAACCCCAACAGGAGAAGAGAAACTAGTGACCCTTTGGGTCATAGGGTTTTCTCAACTACAACAACAATTGAACGAAACATACAACTAAGCTGATGTCCAAGCTTGATTTTGGTTCATATTGCTTCAAATTTGGCACATATAAATATAAAATTTTTGAGTTTCTATATTCTGTTTGTACAAGCCACAACATAGCGCATTGCTTATGAATTTGTTGTTGTTCTCAATCAATATAACAAACCTCTGGTGTTGTTTTTTTTATAATATGCCATTTTTACCATTCTCATCTGTTTCCTTATAGTTTTGTTCTAAGTAGCTTTGTTTTATGTCTTTTCCCTCTCCTATCTGGACCTTCATTCATATTCACTGATTTTTAACCCTTTCAGTTATATTATATAATGTGTTTATTTTGTCATATTGCCTTCAGTTATAAGGCAGTAGAGTTTTCCACATGCTGATTTCTGTACTTCATTTTCTTCCTGCTAAAGTGTACCCTACATAACGAAGTTCCAAATGTTGTATATGGATATCCTAACCTTACACTATCTACACTAATGACTGGGCTTTTTTTGTGATTGTTCACTAGATTGTGTTGTTAGGACATGCCTGTGATAGGATGTTATATCTACTCGTCCAAGTCCCATGCAAATTGGTTTTGGCATATTTGTTTTTTTCTGAAAATATCAAGCTTTGTTTTATTGTAAAGCAGGTATTGGACGTGCAATTTCTGATGGGGCATTTATTGTACGTATATAATATATCCTCTACAACCTGGACAATTGTGGAAATATAACACTGATGAAAAGTGTTGCATTTACAACTCCATTGATTCCTTTTTACCACCTTGTATATCCTGTTGGTGTTGCAGGCTACTATCTGTGATGTTGCAGTTGATCCAGCACACCAGAGAAGGGGTATTGGACGCAAAATTGTCAGATATCTAGCCAAGGTACCATTGCAGCTAATTCTTTCATTTGTTTCAAAACTTTTTGTTGTGGTGGGTATCAGTACAATCTGATATTATAAAGTGAATTTTTCATATGATCTTTGTAGAGAATTTCATGCTGACATGGCAGGATATCTCTAGATAAGTATATTAATAAACTCAGATCTGCAATGATGTAAAATAACTTAAAGAGAGGATAAAGTCTACAGAAATTATAGTCTCGTCTATTTTTTTTATGTGAGGCTTTTTATTCACGTGATCAAACATGTCATTTCACACTGAAGATTTTATCACATCAAAACAAACTCACTTGGAACTTCTTGGGTTCAGTAGGAAAAGAATTTCCAAACCTTTCCAGTATACCCAAAGTAAATCTTTGAAATAGTTGGTTACTATGTTATGGTTGTCAAATATTGCTGTGTAAGAAAAGTTAAAACTTTTGTTTTGGATGAAGTGATCAATTTTGCTGATATGGCTGGAACAATTTATATCTGTTTTACAGGCAGATGGGAAAAGAATGAGCAGACATCTAAATATTTATTACTTATAGACATCGGAAATGAGCAACCTATAACCAACAATCGTGATTATTGAGTAAAAAAACAAATGATCAATAAGCTGCCTTTGCAAAAGGATCTTGGGGCAGATGTTATTCACACTGTAAAACAGCAAAAATTTAGAAATACACTTTAAAAGGTCAAGAATATAAGGTAAGAAGAGCTATATTAGAGCCAAAGTCAACTGGATAAAGAAGGGGATGCTCCTTTTAAATTCCTCTTTGAGTAAATAAAGAACAAATGTAAATCGAAATGAATTTTAGCTCTTTGAGATGCTCAGGATAATCTTTCTAAAGGTGAAACACAAATCATGGAAACCTTTAGGGGTCACTTTTAAATTGTCTTTGCCTCTTTCAGTTGTGATACTAGTTGGTGGAACGGTAAAAATATTAAAAATATTATCAAGCAGGTAATCCAGCAAAAGTGACACGGCACCATCCAAGCACACACTAAACTTCATGTGATTGTCAGCATTGGGTTTGTCAGGGTTCTGTTGATGATGTTTTTTGTGACACCACAACAATAGAATAAGATACTGGGTATCCTATCCCTTCTTGAATAAAGCTTCTCAGACGCAGAACTACGTGATCGAATGAGACTGCTCCAAGGTTCCTTTTATGTCAGGTCTTGACGTGCATAGGGATAGACTCAGTAGAATGATGTGATTTGCTGGTAATCACAAGGGGGACTTACGTATCAGACTTAGTGTTTCAATGCTTAAGGAAGAAAGTCGGAGGGGTTTCGGTGGATTCTGAAGTATTGGACGGGGATTCCTCTTCTCATAGACTGGATTTTCAGCTTGTGGCAGAAAAGATCTAAGTTCGGCCGGACTAACCTAAGTGGGTAACGAATGATTTTGCAGTTGGCTCTTTTATAATCTACTCCTAAGAAAAACTCAAAGAAAATGGAAAAGATAGGGATGGTGGAAAAGAGTTCAGAAATCTAAATGACGGGAAGAACTACTGTTGAAGATTGATGCTGGAACCACACTTCTGCTTCGTCATGCGACAATAGCTAGGCACAGATGGTGCGATCTTCTGGGATAACGGCGGGGATTTTCACACTGTCCTGACATGGAACATGGGATTTGATCACTCAGGAACAGTCGAAATTAAGCTTGGAATTAGTTCAGACTAACCATACAAAGTGATTTGCAAGCCACAGATCACGAATGGTATGAACAAATCAGCACTCGATCATTCAACAATAACATTTTCCATCATACTAACTAACAAAACTTGAAATAAAGGAAATAACTTGAAGAACTTTCAGATTTGCTTCAAGGAATCAATAAAACCATGTCAAACATCCAAAGAATCATATGAACACCAATATTCAATGCTTATATCCTTGCTTCAGAAGTCTGTATTACAACAATCCAACTGATCCTTGGAGTTTCAGCTCAGAAAAACAATGTAGAAATAAAAGCTAGCTACTAGGGTGCTCTAGGAGCATCAGAATGATAGAAATGAGAAAAAGAGAGAGCTATAATGAGGCATCCCCTAGCCTTTATATAGGCTACCAAAATACATTAGGGCAAAAGGAAATCATATTTCCTTGAAACATGTGCCATGGGTCAGAAACCCTAGAAAAGTGGGTGGGGTCGTCAAAATGCTCATGCAGGAGACTGCCACCTGTCCTGGGCGCAGAATGTGTAAGGAAATCCTCCAGTTGTCCAAGGTGTCCTAGTTGACTAGGAATCTCGGACAGGACTGTCCTGCCTGTCTGGAACTTCTTCCTGCTCTTTAGTCTCTGCCTCCAGGAACCTGGTCAGGACAACTTCCAACTCTTCCATAGGAATACTGGGCATATTTTCAATCCGGAACTCCATGACGGACGCGATGGTGGTGCAGGCGACAACGATATTTTCCCAATCCGCCCTCAGCTCCTGGATACTATTAATGAGGATCAGAAACAAGGATGCATCCTCAAGATGGGATTCCTCAGTAGGATAAGTTGCTTTGAAGTATATGCTCCTCATCTTGCCTTTCAACTCCTCCAAGTCAATGACTCCATCCGGTGCCACATCCAGATCAAACCAGGTCTCCAATGATACAAGGATTTTGTCCTGGATCTCCTTCAACATGGCGTGGGCCTGGGAAGTGTCACCTTTAATCTTCTCTAGGTTATCTCTCTTCATGAGCAATGCGGAATACCAACCGAGGAAATCATATACTGAATCTGCATGTATTACCTTGTTCTTGACCAAGTTTGGCTTCGGAGTGTTAATCAGTGCCTTTAGTCTAGGGATAGTTTCCTCCTGGACAACTATGAATTGCTGACATGTATCCAGAATTGCATGAATCCTATCCATGAGTGCTGTAACTCTGCCATTCACCTGGACGAGGTCTTCTATGAATCTATGGGCTCTATCCGAGACCTTCTCTATCCAACCTTTTGTTGTGTGGCCGGCTGTCCTCAAAATTTCAACCTCAGCTAATGAATCCTTAGTTATGCTTAGAGGTTGGGACGTTGCTCCTTGGGCAGACTGCAATGGGCCCATGAGCTGTTGGATGTGCTGCCGCAGTTCCTCATTCTCTTGCTTCAACTGGTTCTTCTTTTCTTCTTCTTTCCTTAACCTTTCTTGGATGGCGGCAACGGAATCCTCCAACTCCTCCATTTCTTGATCCTTCGTGGTTGGTCCAAAGTCGACCTTCAAAATGTCAAAGTCATCTGGACTGATGTCCTCCTTCGCTTCGGTTACCCTGGGAATTGCCACCTCTACTCGGCGGGATCCGGATTCATCCCTTGTAATCCTGGAAAATTTCTTCGCCTTCTTTGGATCTGCGGATTTCCCTATCCTGGCCAGAAAATCACCAAGTACGGTGGAAGGATCATTCTTTCTGATTGTCTTCTTCCGCAACCTGTCTTGTAACCAACTGGGTTTTGTGGATGGGTTGACTTCCTTCTATGGTTCTAGTGGACCTTGACCAACTTGTGGTGTGGATGTTGGTACTTCTCCGGAATTGAACTCCTCGTCGAGGAATTCCAAATCAGGGTGATGGAGCATGTCCTCAAGATGGGCCTCCCTTGGATTCCCTTCAAAATGTCAAAGTCATTTGGACTGATGTCCTCCTTCGCTTTGGTTACCCTAGGAATTGCCACCTCTACTCGGCGGGTTCTGGATTCATCCCTTGTAATCCTGGAAAACTTCTTCGCCTTCTTTGGATCTGCGGATTTCCCTATCCTGGCCAGAAAATCACCAAGTACGGTGGAAGGATCATTCTTCCTGATTGTCTTCTTCCGCAACCTGTCCTGTAACCAATTGGGTTTTGTGGATGGGTTGACTTCCTTCTATGGTTCCAGTGGACCTTGACCAACTTGTGGTGTGGATGTTGGTACTTCTCCGGAATTGAACTCCTCGTCGAGGAATTCCAAATCAGGGTGATGGAGCATGTCCTCAAGATGGGCCTCCCTTGGATTCCGTGGTGGAGGGTTAGGCTGATTTCCCACCATCAGGCTGGGTGTCCGTTCCCGGGTGGAATCCATGGACTCATTCTCTTCCTGATCATCCTGCTCATTTGGGACCATTTCCTCCTCCATGGGTCCCTTACCTTTAACAGTTTGCAGATCTTCAAAAAGATCCACCTCCCGGGTGGAAGAAGTGCTGGCCAAGTGAGGCCTGGATGCATTCTGCTCCTCCTGGTCGGGCTTGCTGATAGGTTTCTTTCGGGCCTTTACTCTCTTTGCTGGTGGATCTTTCGCCGTCCTGTCCTTCACTTCCTGTCTTCCCGTCCCTTGTTCTTTCACAGGGGTGTCCTCGGTCATATCCTCTTCGGAAGACTGAGAATCCAAGTCTCCCATTAGGTCATAAGTCGGGCGGATACCTTTCTTGTGCAATTTTTCTGTTTGCTAGCCTATCCATTTTTGTGTTATCGTTAGCACAGGTGCCATTAGATCATCCAAGTGGGTGACCTCCAGATCAGACCACATCAAGGGTGGAAGAGGTTTATCCTTCTCCTGTTCAAAGAATGGCTGGACTAGCCTCCCATCCTCCTTGACTTGATTTGGGACTGCAAAGATCCTGGTGGCCTTGATCATGTCGACTGAAAGTCGGGAACATGTCCTCCTCCGCACTTCAAAGTCATCCTCAGTGTTTGCCCAGTGGTCTTCCAGGTGTACCTTATGTCTATGCCTCCGTCCGCATGCTACCCAGGTGGTATTGAACGGGTCAAAGTTCTCTCGCAAGGAATGGGTCACTAGGTTGTAGAACTGCAGCTCCTCCTCGGATCTTTCGGCGGCTTGGAGAGATGGGCATGACTCAACCGCACCTTCCATCTCGACTGGATAGGTCACCCTGGCCTTCTTCTTCTTCTGGACTTTGTCATACGCTGAGAGTTGCCTTGTGAATTCCAACAAGACCATTTTGTCTGACGGATACCTTGGTAGTCTGTATGGATAGCCGGAGAATCCTTGCACCCTGATGTATGTGAATTTTGGGAATTGGATGAATTAGGAGCCATATGTCCGGATCAACTGCTTGGCCTCAGGTGATAACCTTTGATGAATGCCTCCTTGGAGGGTCCTAGTAATGTGCATGGCGAATGTGTCATTGAACCTTCGGAAATGGTTTATGTTCTGGAGATGGAGTTGGGGATAGCAATTGTAGACCTTGACTTGCCCTTCTTGATTGCCGATACGTCCCTTCCATGACAGTCCTCGATATTTGTTGTTCCTTGGCAGCATATAGATCACATACGAACTCATGTAAAAGGCCTTCGATTCCTCCAGGCTTTGGAATTGTGCATAAATACTGTCACTGAGGAGTCGAGCCCAATCAATCATCTTTGTCCTAGCGATGACTTCCTCGATGTAGTAGAACATCCATGGCTCGAAGATAGAGGACTGCGGACTTCCCATGATCCTGTTTAGCGTGATGACGAGGTCTCCATGCTCTTGCTTGAAGTCGGACTTAAGGAGTGTCCTTGGCAACTTGGAACGGTGAGGCCTTTTCTTTTGCATCCATGTCTTGTTGATGATCCCAAAACAGGTTGCCGGATCGGCCTGGAACATGTCGGCTGATTCCTCCTGGCTTGTGTACTCGATGGGACTATAGACAGGTATGTCGAAAGCTTCCGCAATCTTTTCCTTGGTGAAATAGGCTACCACTGTGTTGTTGCGATCGACGACCATCCTTTGTTCCGGATCATAGTGCATGAAACATTCCACGATCAGCTCGGGACAAGGAATGGCGGGTGGGAAGCATGCGGCGGCGGCAACTCCGTTCCGGACGATCTTGGCTGCAAGCTGGGATGGAGGATGTCCCTCCACTCCATACATTCGCTTCCCAATTTCTTCCATGACTGAAGGATGGATGTTGGTGTCCCCGACATTCGCCCACTTTGAGGTCATTCTGGATTGCGGGAGTGTCCCTTTGAAAGCAGCCTTCATCTGGGTTTGTCTTGAGGAGCCCGCCTTGGCACTTGCCATTCACCTCTCCTTGCACAAGGAACTTTTGACCTTCAATGGAATCTCTGATTTTTTTGATGGATTTTTGACCTTTTAATGGATTTTCTAATTTTTCTTGGAATGGAGGAGTTTTGTCTTGGAGGATGAATTTCTGCCCTTGGAAGGTTCAGAAATCTGCTTTAAACCTACAGAAATACCAGCCCTAATGAAGAATTTGGCCTTGGAAATGGTGAAATCTGCAACCTCCTTGGATAAATTTGTCTTTCACTTGATGAAATCTGCCCTTGGAATGTATATTTCTGCTCCTAGAAGGTAGTTTTCTTCTCTCCTTGGTTTGGATTTGAATTAGAATGATTGAAAATGGCTTGAGCGCTGCCTTATATAGGCATTTAAACCTCTTCCTGCCACTTGGCCGACCTAGGTTGGAAGAGAAAACCTAGCCGCCATACCTTTTTGCCTTTTAGCCGACTTAGATTTTTTGTCCTTTTCTCCTTTGTCGGTGGTCGGGGATTTTCCAATGTCAGGGATTTCAGTAAGTTGGGGATTTCTGAATGTCGGGGATTTCTTCCAGTAAGGGATTCCTTCCAAATTCTCTTGTCCAGATTTCTGCTAAGTTTTGGAGATCTTTTCCTTGGTGAATTTCATGAAGGTTATTGTTTTATTTTGGACAGGAATCACCCGTGGATGGAACTGGAATCCATCCGGCACATCTTCCCGCAAGTCCCGGACCAAGTTGTTCAGTTGCCTCCATGACTGGGTCAGGAGAGTCATCACGTAGTGCGGTGTCCCCTTGAGGGCATGTTCCATTGGAAGGCCATGGATACTGCAATTAGGACAGAAATCTTCCAGGCATGCAGGAACTCATGGACAAGTTTGGAAATGTCTGTCCACCAATTTGCAAGGTTCAGACCGGAAACAGGAAGGTGGAACTGGAAGGCTGGATCAGGGACTCTATCCTGCAGGCCAGTTGTTCAAGGGCGCAAATTCCCACAGGTCAAGGAATTTGCGACCTAGACAAAAGGTGTCCTAGAGCGCATATTTCCTCAGGTCAAGGAATCTGCGACCATGGATAACTTCTTCCAGAGTCAGGAACTTCTTCCGTTTGGGTGATTTTGAAACTTGTTTGTTGAAATTTGGCTAAGTCTTGGAATATTGCCTCCTTGAAACCTCATTCAGATGGGAGTGTTGCAATTTTGCATTTTGTGAACAGGAATCCACTCAAGTTGAATCTTCCGGAAGGAATTGGAATCTATCTGGCATGCTTTCCTACAGGTCTTGGAGTCTGGTTATATCTTCAGGTTGGGTCAGGAGGGTCATTCTGCAAGATTTCATGAAGGTCAACACTCCATTTTGGACAGGAGCTATCTGTGGAGGGACTGGAGGATTTTGTCCAGGGGCGCAAATTCCTTGAGGAGGTGGATTTTGTGCCTAGGACAAAAACTGTCTTGGAGCGCATATTTCCACAGGTGCAGGATTTTGCACTTTTGACCCTGCCTGTCCAGTTTCCAGGATTTTTAGCTAAGGACTTATCTTTTCTTCAGTTTTGAGTGGGGTTTCAGTTTTGCAGTAGGTACACTTTTAGTTGTTTTTACAGAGGTTCAATTATCGACACGGGATTCGAAACACGGGGCTTTCGTTTCTTCCATCTTTTGTTACTACCATCCCCTCAAGGAATCTCTCATTTCCCTGGTGAAATACAGAGCTCGTTTCTTCCATCCTTCGTTTCTTCCATATTTCATTTCTTCCATATTTCGTTTCTTCCATCCTCAAGGAATCTCCCATTTTCATGGTGAAATTTTCCAACCAGACTGTGAATTCTTTGATTCCAGCATCTGCAGAGAAGTCAGGGAGTGATTTTCAGGCCAGGTGCATAGTCCGAATTGGACAGGACCCTGAACTAGACACCCTAATCCTAGGGCGCATAATCCAGGAGGTACTGGATTATGCGACCAGGACAAAAATCTGTCCTGGGCGCATAATCTAGTAATCTGTCCTGGGCGCATAATCCAGGAGGTATTGGATTATGCGACCAGGACAAAAAACAGTCCTGGGCGCATATTCCAGTTGGTACTAGAATATGCGACCAGGAATGTTCCATGATCTGCATTTCCACCTTTTTGGTGTTTGGAACATCTTTTGCCCTAAAATCACTCTGAGTACCTAAAGAAAATCCATTTATTCGAGAATCTTCCGAGTTATGAAATGAGATTGAATCCCGGATTGGGGATCAGAAGGATATACCTTGGACAAACTTCCGGACTGGAGCTGTCGGGCCGAGAACTGAGTTCAATGATGGAAAGATGAATATGCCAAGGAGTGACAGTCTTTGTTGAATTCAGGACCCTGGATTGGAACTTTGGGACAAGAATTCGGATAGACCCTGGAACGGGATTCTGGACAGGAACTTTGGAATAGGATTCCTGGATAGGAACTTCGGACAGGATTCCTGGATTGGAACTTGGGACAGAGAGTCCTGGACAGGAACTTCTGGACTGGAGTGTTGGATCAAGACCCTCCTTATGGAATGATAGACTTATGCCATGGATTGGTCAGTTTTGATCGAGGAATGATAGTTAGGGTTTCACTTATCCTCAGGAAAAATCACTACTTCAAGCATTCCTAATGTTCCCTGTGAGCTAATTGCTCGGACATTCTTTCCTAGCTTCATGGGTCAGGACAAGAAACTGCAAGATCAAAGCAAAAACGACGGCGAAAGTGAGCAAAAGAGGGGGTCCCCATTTGCAATGGAGTGATGTGTGAAAACGTCACAACAGGTTCCAAATATTTGCAGGCCAAACCATTGAGGTTCCCTCACAACACGAGCTACTACTGAGTGTCAACATATTGTTGCGTTTGTCCTTAAAGGGGTGGACCTCCCCATATGACTTGAAGGCTGTTACAGTCTGTTACCACTCAGCCTAACCAACATAAGGTTGGAGTAGTTGAAGCCTGGCATCAAACCACAAGACCTGTCAGATTATCTTCTAAGTTACTGGGTTCTGCAATTCTGGGGACCGGTCCCGTACTGAATTGGTCAGGGTCCTGGTTTAGTGATGGGAGTGTCCTGGGAGCGGCCAGAGCACAACCCTGCTGCCCCGGGTTCCTTGTGGGTATGTCGTACCCACAGGGAATCCGAGGCGGCAGGGCCGTGCCCTAGCCACTCCCAGGCGCACCCACGGAGTTTTGAAAAAACAAAACTATAAATTTTAAAACAAAAAACTACATGACATTTATAAAATTACAGCAAGGAGTGAGTTTTGATTGAAACTTCGAGCTTCATCAACGATTTTATGGCTTTGCTGTATTATTTAAAAGAAAAAAGTTGTACGATTTTGACTCTGTAAATATTTGTTTATTTGAGT
Organism: Cunninghamia lanceolata; assembly: GCA_027924645.1. Lineage (NCBI taxonomy): Eukaryota > Viridiplantae > Streptophyta > Pinopsida > Cupressales > Cupressaceae > Cunninghamia > Cunninghamia lanceolata. The sequence continues at coordinate 1,272,546 of BSBN01000467.1, read as the reverse complement.
CTTGACAATGTCACTTTTGTTGTCTAACTTTTATTTTTATTTTATATATATATATATATAATTATATTATAATTACATTATATATAATTATATAATGTAATTATAATATAATAATATATATGTAATATATTATATAATATATAAATTTATAATATATATACACACACACACACAGCTGTACCGTACCCAAGGATTTTTTTGCCGTAACGGCATACCAGAATCCTGTACCTGTACCCGACCTCCTACCAGAACTGACAACTTAGATTATCTTCTGTGCCATTCTAAGTTAGTTTAAATGGTGAGAGAGCATGATTCACAAAATGCAATCCAAGCAATGAGCAATGACAAAATCATGAAGGCACTTCAATAGCAGAAAACATCTCTGTACGATCAGTTCGTTAACATCCTCTAATAGGTAATTCCATTGACCCAATCCTCAAGTAAATCTTTTGGAGGTTGATTTCTCGCTAAAGTTTCAAGCAAATTTAGACATTCATGTGTTTAAGAGTGAAGTCAATGCTGATGCAGTAGATAACTAGATAGATGAGTTAGATATGTATTTCAACATGAACGACTTGTTTGATGAAGAAAAGGTCAAGATTGCACTTTTGAACGTATCTAAACCTGTCAAGAAGTGGTGGCAAACCCATACTCTGTGGGAGAAAGATAAAACAGAAGAAGAATTTGAACTGACTTGGAAGAGGTTCCTAGAAGCCTTAAAGGATGAGTATTTATCCTGAAAATGTCTGATGACCACTATATTCAATGGGAAAAATTACACCAAGGACATGATCGATCCGTCCAAGACTACATCGACGCCTTTCTTGGTTGCTATGCAAAACTCAAATCATCTGAGTAAGAGCAACACATAGTTATAAAGTATTGTAGTTGGGCCTACGACCATTCATTTTGTTTAAATTGAAGCTGGTTGTAACATACACCCCACTGTATATGTTTTTGCATTGACTAATTTGTGTGTTTCTGCTGGTTTGTAGTTTAGGGTTTTATTACATGTTTTGCATGTAGGGTTTTTTGCAACAATATCATAGAAAATACGACATATAAAGAAAACCCAGAAAAACTAAGATAGATATAAACAAAATAACACCAACCTGGATTGTATTTGACCAAAATATGAATTATGAGTACATACCCATATCACCGTTTACAACTTCGTCCGGATGTTGTCGTCGGACCAGCAATAAAACACCATGGAAAGGCTCACCACTCGGCAATATGGAGATGCTGTGTATTACAATTGGTATCAGCAATAAATATGCCTCTAGACACCTTGATTGATGAAGATATAATCCACGAAGTCAAGGGAATGTGCAATGACAGAGTACCCACGTCCCTAGCTGGTAAGTATGGCCTCTATGGAGCCCCAAATCAGCAACAACTCACTAAACTCTCCAAGTTAACAGCTCCAATCTGGTCTGCAAGTATTTACAGCCTCAAACTATGGGAAATGCACTCACAAAACAGCCTCAAACACCTATATTGAATTCCCAGCTGTAGTACGGCCTCCTTGAAGGGGTACGCCTTGCCTTGAGGGTATGGCCAGCCTAATAAGGTACTGCAACAGCAACAAATCTCTGCAAATAACACTTGTCTCAATCTTTCAAAACAGTACCATGAGTTGCAACGTCAATCCCCACCGAATCACTTCATTTCTTGCTCAAACAATCACCAAAAGGATTTCCTGAAAGCCCAAATGGAACCCCTGTATGAAGCTCCCAAACCCCTTCCTGATGCACTCTCTCATACACGAGGAAAGGCGAAATGCAAAGGTTTCCGTCTCTGCAATTTGAAGATCAAAACCAAAGAGCCAAGCTCAAAACCCCAATGCTGGCGCAAACTCAATCTCAGAGCAAAATATCACATAAGCAAGCATATGGAATGAAGTCACTTTTGAGTCTTTTATTTGTCTTCCTTCTCCAACGCCCAAGAGAGTATTTTAATTTATTTTTATTTAAAAGTATCACCTTGTACCACCATGAGGGCGTCCGTCCTTAGGAAGGTCACTTTAAGTCATAACTTAAATAAAGTGACTTTATAACCTTACTTTATATTATGTTGGTCTTATAAATAAATATGAATTAAATCTTTAATTTAATTCATTTCTCACCACATGAAGTTTTCTAACCGTGTTGAGACCTCGAATTCTCATGCCCTGTCCATTATGTCTACCTTGCCAAAAATAGAAACCCTGGCTCCCAACTTACTAAAAATAGTAAGTCACTGAGATGACTTCCTATACACATCCATTAGCCTATGGAAGTCAATTATAGGCTAATCCTGATCCTCTGAAGCGAGCTAAGTGGGGGACATTACACTGGTAAAGGTTAAGATGTCAAGAGAAACTTATTGTCATGTGGCAACCATTGAGGAAGAGTCTAGGATGAAGGGAAAGCAGGTCATGTCTTCAAGATTGAAGAAATAACCTTCTTTAGACAAGAAGTCACAACCGGCTAATATAGGTAAATGGTGCAAGAAACATAAAACAAGAAGCCACTCAGATCTAGAATCCCATGCCTAGAAATTTTTTCTTATGCAAGTAGTTATTAAGCAAAGCCCTTCGATGAAATCATTGACTACAATCCAAATGTTGTGATTACAACTGCACAAATTACACCATTAGCATAAAAGATTGAAGACGAAGCGTAAGACTTATTCCATTCATAGAACCTCATATCAAAAGCAATTGTCAAGCATAGTTCCATGGGGACGAGGATGGGATGTTCTCCCACTGCCACCCCACTATCACCACTTGGGAGGAAACGTTTCCGAGACCCCCCTTGTTGGGGATGTTGAGAGGATGCTAGGAAATCCTTGGGATGGGTTGGCGACTTTGAGAAGTCTCTCAACTGTCTTGGAGACGCTGGGGAGTCCCCACACTTTCTCTGTCATGATAACAATTTTGATTTGTGTTAAAGGCTTTGAACAAACAAACAACATGATGGCATTTACAAATGGTCAACCTTGGAGACGCTGGGGAGTCCCCACAGTTTCTCTGTCATGATAACAATTTTGATTTGTGTTAAGGTTTTGAACAAACAAACAACATGATGGCATGTACAAATGGTCGACCTTGGAGAAAGAAGGAATATTTATATGGTATTGGTTGCAAAATAGACTATTAAAAATTTAAAACGGTTGTTACTGTTTTTGTTTACTTGTATGCATGCTCTCTTATCTTAACTTTAGAAAGTTGGTGTTCAAATATGTCTTAATTCATACATCACTGACACCTTGGGCTTAGTAGAAATGGAGGAAGTGGTGAGGGTGGGGTGGTGGTGGATGCTATCAAGTTTTCATAAATGTTTGTGAGTTTCTGCTGACTGCTGTAAGGAGTTTCTAAAAACTCATCTACTAGAAACATCAACACGCCCCATCCTTAACCTTACAAATTGGGATGATGTATTTCTCGAAACACCAAAGCTTTATGTGTCACACACCAATGTTGCTTATCATATGCTATACATCCTTTTAGAGATGAATTGATTTGTGATGTAGCGCCAATTGATGTTTGTCATGTTATCCATAGGCATTCAAACATGCATACTCACTGGTGTATATATAGCCAATAAACAAAGTAATCATATTAGCAGGTAGTAAAAAATACATAATTCTTGAAGTGATTCCTTTCTCTAATAAAATCACATCAATTTGTAAGAAGATTGTATTCCACATTCTCTAGCAAAATGATCCCAAGGGGTAAAAATCAGATTAGATTTTGGAAACCATGCACACATAGAACTGCTATATGCTGTTATACAGAGTTGTCAAAGTGGGTCAACTCACACACCAAGGAAATTGGTTCACCAATGCTTAGATAGAAGTCAATTTTCCATACTTCAAAAGCTAAACACAATTGGGACTACTGCTTCTCAAGGTGTGATGAATGATCCAAGTGAGTTCTTGAGATGAAATGATTTGTGATGTAGTGCCAATTAATGTTTATGATGTTATCCTTGGGCATTCATACATGCAATCTCCTCAACTGTCATAACCACCCTAGTTTTTTTTTGAAAATTTTAACTGTAAACAAGATGCTAACATGCAATCTCCTCAACACCTTTTGATAACCCAGATCACGAGATGGGCAAGGTGAGAGCATACATAGAATTGGAATCATACAAACTAACTAATGCAGCTACAAAGAATATGCAATACAATGCTCACGCAACCACTAGGCGGCCACACCGTTCACCATCTGCGTTTGTTTAGTGGAGTGGCCAATGCAATACAAGATGATCGCACTAGGTGGCTAAGCCGACCACAGATACACTTATTCAGTGGAGTGCGAGATGCAACATAATGAACACACGAGGCGGCAGAGTTGACCTTATCAACGCTTATTCAATGGACGTGTGAAAAGCAGGCCACTGGCAGAATGTCTAAAGCTCGATCGGACCAAAATGGTTGATTGCTTGCAAGCTTGTTCATGCCAAACAGGCTGAGATAAGAAATGCTATAAATACTGGCGGTAAACTGTCCAGTTTACAATATGCATATGCAAGAATAACAATCCTCCGGCGGTACTACCATCCGGGGTCACAACAAACAAGTTTACAAACACTTCTAGATATCAAAAGCCAAGTAAATATGCTTCAAACTGAAGTGCTAATATTCTGATATTAATTTCAGGCTGCTGCAACTTTCACATCAGATTACTAAATGCTCAGAAAACATCAGAAAACATGGAGGAACCATCTAACAATGATACATAACTGTAGTGCAATGAAGTATACCACTCATAGAAGATTTGTAAGGATGGTAGAGGGCTAATTTGAACTCTCACAGCACTTATCTTTATCCAATCTGCACTGGAACAGGTCTGATATTTGCTAAAAACTCTTCATAATCACTTGTACGGCCATCACATTGCCTATCAAACTCCCAACAAAACACCTCCAAATTGTACGGATGAGGAAGAATAGGCCAAGGCACTTCCAAACAGACTGAAGTAGCATAGAAAAGGGCAGCGCTTTGGCTACCCAACAACACATCTCCTTGTGACAGGTTACGACTTGTACTAAAGTAGTACGACCCTTAAACTTCAACAGCAATCCTTATCTAGTACGACCTGTAGGGATGCTCTTGATACAGACTGCAAGGGAGATCAAGTCGCCCAACATAGAGTTTATAGCATTAACAAAGCAATCTTCAGGTCAGAGAATGGTACAGCCTACAGAAAGAGTGGTATGACTCCTACCAAAGATGGTACGGCCTCCATAGTATCTTCACAAACAAACAAAATCACTGCAAAATACATATCAACCAGAGTGAATCCAAAAACTCTGTAAAACCCTTCAGAAAACATCAAATACATCCATCCTCAACAACTAGGAAAAACTTCTCTTGCAGCACAAATGTAACTTCAAGATGAAGTCACCATTTTCTAGCTAGGAGGGTTTTCGTCTTCAAGACTGGTATTTCAAGAGAGTTTTCATCCTCAAGAAATATGAAAGAGCTTCAAAACTCTCTCAGAGCAATAGCAAATGCAATTTCCAATCATAGTCTCTTTATGTCTCCCATGCCTAGCGCTCCTCTTTCTGCACACTTAAAAGTCACTTTATTAAATAATTAAAAAGTTGTCAACTGAAAAATATGAAGTAAAGTTACTTTTTGACAACTTAAATAATTATTTAAATAAATTTTCCCTTCCACATGCAATTAGCCTACGGGACAACATTGGAAAATAGGTTAATGGTCTTCGAACTACTTACGAACGAGAAGGGGACATTATAGACTACTGCTTTTCAAGGTGTGATGAATGATCCAAGTGGGTCCTTGAGATGAAATGATTTGTGATATAGTGCCAATTAATGTTTATGATGTTATCCTTGGGCATTCATACATGCAATCTCCTCAACTATAATAACCACCCTAGTTTTTTTTCTGAAATTTTCAACTGTAAACAAGATGCTAACATGCAATCTCTTCAACACCTTCTGATCACCCAGATCCCAAGATGGGCAAGGAGAGAGCAAAGATTGCGTTGGAATCATACAAACTAACCAATGCAACTATAGAGAGTATGCGATACAATGCTCACACAACCACTAGGCGGCTACACCGTCCACCGTCTGCGCTTGTTCAATGGAGTGGCCAATGCAGCACAAGATGATCGCACTAGGCAGCTAAGCCGACCACATCTATACTTATTCAGTGGAGTGCGAGATGCAACAGAATGAACACACGAGGCGGCAGAGCTGACCTTATCAATGCTTATTCAATGGATGTGTGAAAAGCAGGCCATTGGTAGAATGTTTAAAACTTGATCGGACCAAAATGGTTGATTGCTTGCAAGCTTGTTCATGCCAAATGGGCTGAGATAAGAAATACTATAAATACTGGCGGTAAAGTGTCCAGTTTACAATATGCATATGCAAGAATAACAATCCTCCGGTGGTACTACAATCCGGGGTCACAACAAACAAGTTTACAAACACTTCTAGATATCAAAAGCAAAGTAAATATGCTTTCAAACTGAAGTGCTAATATTCTGATATTAATTTCAGACTGCTGCAACTTTCATATCAGATTACTAAATGCTCAGAATACATCAGAAAACATGGAGAAACCATCTAACAATGATCCATAACTGAAGTGCAATGAAGTATACCACTCATAGAAGATTTGGAAGGATGGTAGAGGACTGATTTGAACTCTCACAGCAGTTATCTTTATCCAATCTGCACTGTAACAGGTCTGATATCTGCTTAAAACTCCTCATAACCACTTGTATGGCCATCACATTACCTATCAAACTCCCAACAAAACACCTCCAAATTGTACGGATGAGGAAGAATAGGCCAAGGCGCCTCCAAACAGACTGAAGTAGCATAGAAAAGGGCAGCGCTTTGGCTACCCAACAACACGCCTCCTTGTGAAAGGGTACTGTTGTGACCTAATCACACATCGCCCCATTGCAAATGGGGACCCCCTTTTTTGAGCTCCTGTGCGTTGCATTGAGTTTTGGATGATGTCTTAGATTTATTTCATGATGAAGTTAGTAGTGTTTGAGTCTATAGCCACGTGGTAGAAACCATAATTTTCTGATGTATGTTCTGAGATCCTAAAAATGACTAAGTCTGATATCCTGAAAATCCTGAAAATTGACCAAGTCTGAAATCTGGTGGATCCCTCAAATTCTAGAATTTGCATGTTAAATCCCATGGATCCGAGACCTATCTCAAACATCTTGAAAGGTATATTGAAAAATATTTAAAGTATAAACTTATAGTTAAATATATTTTTCAATATACCTAACCTTGGGGACTTCCATTTCTTAGGCGCAAATTTGCTCCAAGAGGTTAGGCGCACTTTCTCACCTTGGCAAACCCAAATATGCGCCTAAAGAAGGAGACATCATATTGCGCCTAGAGGAGAACAAACTTTGAACCACTCCAAACTATGGCGCCTTGATAGAAATTGATGTCAGAAAGCCTTAAACATTGAAAATTTGACAAAGAAATGACCCTAGAGTCAGGGCGCAATTTCACACCCAGAGAGTTACCTATTTGCGCCTAGCAGAGGACAGCATCTAGAAACCCAAATTTGCGCAACAAGGTACTCCGAGTAGTGGATTGAAGTTTGAAGTGAGCTTTGAAGGAAAGATTCAAGATTTCAAGATCTCTTATATTTCAAAAAATACAAAAAAAGTAGAAAATTTCAAAAAATACAAAAAAAAGCAAAAAATCAAAAATACAAAAAAAAAATCAGAAGATGGATTTCTCAACCTTGGATTCGAGGTTGGATGTGCAGCAAGTTGTTGGGTATGATCTTGCAAATTCAACTCCAATTGTTTTCCAACTATGGTGGCCATTGAATGAGCATCTTGGTGGCAGGAGTTTGAAAGACTTCGAGTGCAAGTATGGATGTCGTATTCATAATACAAACGATCATAGAGAAGCAGATTGTATAACATTCTTATCAAGGATGGACTTAGCTGTGCAAAGGAAAATTTCATTCTTACAAGTACATGAGCCAGTTGTGTTTTCAAAGATAGATCCTAACACTCTTGTCAATGGTAAAGCATTCAAGAACCTCAAAGAGAAAATCAAGAAAGATTTAAAGAATGACAAGGATTTAAGTGTAGATGATATATTGCTTTTTAGAAATTGGTGTAGGGTGCATGATATAGATCATTTGGAATACACTTGTCAGAAATGCTGGGAAGCAATTCATCAAGCCATGGAGGAAGTAGAAGTTGGTGTACCTGTTGAGGAAGAAGTCTTTACTACAAAGAACCTTGATAAGCAATGTACAAGTGAGAAAGAATACGAATATGAGTTTATCAATCCTGAAGAGATAGAAGCATTCGGACAGAGGTTATCAAAAGCATTAGAGGATTGTAAACATGGTTTAAAAGAGGTTAGATCACTTGAATTGGCAATTGAGAAAGAAAGAAGCTCGAGCTTGTGGCAGGAACTTGAATTTGATGAAGATAAGTTCCTTGAGGAGTATGCATCTACGTTACATCAAGAGATCCTTGAGAATGAGCTACAAGAAGTGCAAAGAACATTATTAGAAGGTCATGAATTGGAAGCTTTGCAAAAGAATTTAGAAGACATTATTCAAGAGTATGCTGATGAAGAGCCCATAAGTAGACAAGAGCAATTCATGTCGACGCTCAACACTTCCATTATTATACAAGAAGATATCAAGCCAAGGAAGACAATGACAATTGAAGAACATGCTGCTGCTATGGATGCTGAGATCAAGAGGTTGTTGACACCGTTGCTAGAGATCACAAAAGAGTTGGACGATGAGATCATGCAATACGAAGAAGACGAGAAGCTCATCAATCATCAATGGTGACCTCCGGATGGATGCTTTGCATATGATCGAATGCTTGGTAGGCCATGTCTCATTAAAAACAACGAGCATCAGGTTGTATCTTTCCCTTCTGTTGATTGGAAGAATTTTGAATTTGAACATCATGAACTTCTAATTAATAGCATTGGTTGCATTAATATTTATCATATTGATGATAATCTTGAACATATTGAGCATGTTGAATATGAATTTGATTATGCCGAATTGGGTAGAACAACCTGCATTTGGATAGATCATGGTCCTAACGAGAATCCTCAATTGATCATAATATTGCCAAAATTTTTTCCTACGTTTGAGGTCTATTGCTTGAAGGGTCAATGGTTTGAGTTCAAGGATGAATTTACTCGGTTGAGGACTGTCACTATTGCATTACTGTTGTTGTTCATACTGAAAAAACCATGCTAGGGCATGTATATACTCAGTGTCCTGGGTTGCATCTCTCAGTTGCTTGTACATAGCTAAGTTAGAGTAGGGTTTCCATTTCATGTTGCGTCTTAGAGTAGATTTGCTCCCTTGAGGTCATTTTACTCAAGTGTTGTTTGTTCTTAGCTTAGTGGGTTGTCTTGCTTTCATAGATTGGTTGTTTGCTTTCCTTTGTTGTTGTCGTTTGCTTTTTGTAGATTAGTTGTCTGTTGCTTAGTTTAGTTTGGTTTGTTGTGTCGGGTTTCCTATTTGTAAGAAGGTGATGTTATCTTACATTCTAGTTTCAATTCAAGATAACATGTTAGTTCATTTCTTAGACATCCATTCATGAAAGTCTTAGAGTCCGAAGAAGTTTGTCTTTCAATTTATCATCTTGTTAGACTCTGGACTTGACTCGGAAACTAATCATATATTGTGTCTTGACACTATTATCTTCTGATCATAATGTTTTAAAATGCTAAATCTAAATTTTATGAATTCTTATGTATTCCTTTGAGAAACTTGGGTCATGATTGATGGATTTCTCTTGGATTCCATCATTAATGTCAGATAGCATGACTGCTTGCTCTTGGGAGATGAGTCAATTGTTTGGTATTGCTTGAAGTATTTTGAGGTTTTATATCCTACATATCTTAATGATCCCGAAGTTTCTAGGAAAATCTTTGTGAGCCTGGATTAAGTGAAAATCCCAAGATCATTCATGTTTCTGCTCCGCTCCATAATAAGCATTTTGCATACCTCCATCTACTTTGTTCCGTTTATCACCCCACTTGAAAGCAATAAAGTTTCCATCCACTTTATCTTCTCCATCCAATAATGAATTCAAGTCTGATGTCCAAATCATATATATAATCCTGTTGTTCATTGCATACTCCAAAAGGATAAGTCGAAGCCCTTATGAATGAAGCATTTGGAGTTCATCCATGTCAATAGTAATTCATATAGCCTTGGCCACTGCAAGGTTAGCAAGGTCAAGATATTGGTATTTCCATCCGTTCCGCACAAATCCACCATTCACATATATATTCATTCCATCTCCGTTACCATGCAGAAATTCAAAAGCAGGTAACTGCCTTCGCCTTTCACCATCCGTTCTACCTTCATTTTCTCTATCCTCCATCTCCCTTTACTTATTGTTCTCCATTTCTTAATCATAGTCAACGAATGTAGTGTCGCCTAGACAAGGAGCTTGCAATTCCTCCGCCCATCCCCCATTGTTTCACGAAATAAATACTTGGATGTTGTTACTCCTGAAGCAAAGAAAATCCAAAGATCATATGCCTCAAAGCACAAATGCCAGAAACCAAAGCAAAGCAGACTTAAAGCTATTTCATTCCATACCTCCAAATAGAAAAAGCAAAGCTCTAGGTACTTAAGTTCAAGAAGCCGAATCCAAAGAGGCTTCCGCACCCAGTAAGTCCATTTCCATCCATTCCATTCCATTTCTATTCCATCTAAAATATCATATTACTTCATCCCATGAAATAAAATTAAAACAAGAATATTCTAGGCTCATGAGTCCTGAAGTTGCCACTTCACCCGTTCATTAACTGTCACTCCCGTTCCTAAATACACTTCCCTTCCACTTGCAAGCTTTGAAGTTTAGGTCGGTACAAGCAGACGTTGATTATGGTTTCATTCCGTTAATTATACTGTATACCCTCTATCTTCCGCATCTTCCATATTGTGTTTGGTCTGTGTTGGATGCATTTTCTCTTGTTGTTGTTGCAGCATAATCCACATCATAGTCCACTGCTTTCGTTTACCGTTTTCATAATCCGTATCATATCCAACATCAGTGTGTATACTGACTTGACATGGTTTGCGTATGGACCATCGTTTTATCCACAGAATCAGACTCTAGAGTTCTTTCTATTCATTACCATGGTGAAAACCTGGCAAACAGGTGCCGTGTGTAATGGTAATATTGGAGTTAAAAAAAAATAGTAAAGGGAAATTTTTCGTCCACAGGTGAAAACCACCTTTGGTGGCCCCTTGGATAAGTACCATGATGAAGACCTGGCAAACAGGCGTCATGCGTAGAGACACACTGTCTCATTTCATTTCATTTCCGTTTCCATATCATTCTCATTCCATCATTACTCCGTACCTGCCATTGCATGCCATCATTACACATTTCATCAATATATATGTGTCGTCCATTCATCCGTTCTCCATGGATTTACCTAGCTTGAGACAGGTGAGCTCAGATGATTCTAGTTTCTAAGGGATAGGACTGAACGCAAGTGTCTGCACTTGAATCCTCAAAATATGGATAGTCGCGTTGGCAATTGGTTTTGATTCTTTGATCAGGTAGTTGTGTTTATTTGATCTGGTGCGTGGGAGTACATGGAAATGTTGAAACTTGACTTTTGTTTATCTTTGGAATACTTGAGAAACTATTTTAATTGAAATCTATCTTTAATCACACCTCAGGAGATGTAGTGTCTTGATCCAATCTATGATTCTTTTCTTTTTTGAGTTCGTCGTCTAGCTGGTTGATAGGTTGGAGAAGATGATTTGAAGGTTCGGAGTCTGGATTGAGTTTTTGTCTCTGAAATGTTCAGGAACATTTATTCGGGTTGACGCTAGATGTTGTGACCTAATCACACATCGCCCCATTGCAAATGGGGACCCCCTTTTTTGAGCTTCTGTGCGTTGCATTGTGGTTTGGATGATGTCTTAAATTTATTTCATGATGAAGTCAATAGTGTGAGTCTATAGCCTCGTGGTAGAAACCATAATTTCTTGATGTATGTTCTGAGATCCTAAAAATGACTAAGTCTGATATCTTGAAAATCCTGAAAATTGACTAAGTCTGAAATCTGGTGGATCCCTCCTATTCTAGAATTTGCATGTTAAATCCCATGGATCCGAGATCTATCTCAAACATCTTGAAAGGTATATTGAAAAATATTTAAAGTATAAAGGAGTGAAGGCGCATTTTATGACTTGTAGAAACCTAAATGAGCGCCTTGAATTAAAACTTGTGCAATCATCATTGTTGATGGTAAAATAGGTGTCTGGGAACCAAATGGAGATTCAAAACTTAGCTAAATTGCTCCAAGTAGTCTAGGCGCACATTAACACTTGTTGAGCCCCAGATTTGCGCCTTGAGGAGAAAGATGTTTTAAGTTGTAGAGAATTGGTGCCTTGAAGAGTTAAACCTTCCCAAAGACATTTACAATTGCTTGAATCAAAGAATTCATTTACCTAAGCTAGGTGCCAGTTTGCATTTGTGGAGTCACTTTTGGGCGCCGTAGTATGAATTGAACCTATAAGGCTTAAAGAAGTCTTCCCTCAAGTCAGGGCGCATTTTTGCCTCTCTTCAACCTCATTTTGGCGCCTTGATGTAAGATGAAGTCTAAAATTAATGAAGATTGCGCCCAGTGATAGGAGCCTTCTGGAAGTGGAAAATTGACGTTTGAAGTTGCAAATTACATTAAGTAAGATAGGCGCACTTTTGCCTCCCCACGGACCTAAAATTGTGCCTAGACTAGAGAAAGGGCTAAAAGTGTTCAAAATGATTCCTATATGCTATGAAATGCAATGTTATCAATTGATTAATATTGTTTCTTTGTTGTGTTGCAGGAGCGTGGATCGAGTTAAGGAGTCATTCAAAGAGCCAGATGCTTGGAGCTACCTTCATACAAGGAGTAAAGTGAAGTTGGAAGGCAATCACTGCAAAGGAGGCATCTTGTTGCTGCTCCAAAGGATCACATCAAGTTCAGCACTTCATCATCTGCATTAAGCGAAGACATCTATCCATCACTTCAAGTTCTTTCAATTGTCAAGTCTCCGAGAAGTCTCCTATTTCATGTCATTATCATCTACACTACTCTCTACAAGGATGCATTCACAAAGAGGATCAACCTATATCCTGCCAAAGAAGAATGAATCATAGTGTTAGACAAATGAGCAACATGTATAATACACATTCAACTTACAATGAACAAGGCAAAGTCAATAAAGATACATCCCAAATGTTCAAGTTCAAAGCAATCATGTTTGAAGACATCACACAGATGATGCAATTTGGGAATATGTTGAGGCTGCACTTACGTGGCATATACATATCATCAAGCCAATCACAGTTCGCCACATCATTCAACAAGCAAGAAGCCAAAGAGGACGCCTATGTGGAAGATGCTCTAAAGATTCTATTTTATCCTTATCGTCTTGGAAAACGTGCCTTCATAAACTCTCTTATGTACTAAAAATAGCAAATTGTTGTAACTACTTGCTGAGATGGCATGATCTTGGCCCTTGGCTACTTGAATTGATCTAGGCCATTCATTGTAATTCTGGAGCTCTATATAAAGGCCTTGTTGCCTCATTTGTAAAGTTAGTAGTTAGAAAGTTTGTAGGATTAGAGTAGAAGAGACTCTCGAAGTTCTTTGAAATAACTTGAAGTTGTAAATATTTCTCAAGATTAATGCAAAAACATTGGAGCTTGTTTGCTGTTAAGTGTTGTCTTGTGGAATGACATGGTTTCTTATATCTTGATTGAATGGAGAGATGTTTCTAAGTAGATTAGAAATAGAGTAGTAGCTCATTGATGTAATGCATGTTGTATTGAATATTTAGTCAACTCCTAGCTCATGCTTTTGACATTCATCGCTGGTGAAGTGTTGTGTAAAGCTAGTCTGAGCTTCATTGTAATTTGCTTAAGTTCGATTGTGGATGCTTGTTTGAGCTGCGCCGTTCAATGGGTGCTTATATGAGCTTTCATGATTTGAAAACCTTTCGCTATCCTTAGGAGATTGCACCAACTCCATGTGTAGGCATCCTTGGCGAAGTGGAGTTAGGTTGATTAAGGAGTTTGTCTATTCATGCATCATCATTGCTTCATTGACCTTAGATTAGTTTCTATTAACCCTCATCTTTTTCCTTTTCTTTATTATTGACATATAGCACATGCATCATCCACACTAAAAGGAGAAATAAGCTGAATTAAGTATGAAGAAGTCTGCGTAAGTCCCTTTGTGATTACCAGCAATATCACATCAAGTCACCGAGTTCATCCATTGCAGAATCATAAATAAGGAACCTTGAAGTTACCTCATTGGATCACATAGCTTAGCCTTCGGGGAACTTTACTCAAGAGAGAGTGGGATACTTAGTGTTTTACTCTATTGTTGTGTTGTCTAAAAACAATCATCAAGTACGACCTGTACTAAAGTAGTACGACCCTTAAACTTCAACAACAATCCTTATCTAGTACGGCATGTAGGGATGCTCTTGATACAGATTACAAGGAAGATCAAGTCGCCCAACATAGAGTTTATAGCATTAACAAAGCAATCTTCAGTTCAGAGAATAGTACAGCCTACAGAAAGAGTGGTATGACTCCCACCAAAGATGGTATGACCATAGTATCTTCACAAACAAACAAAATCATTGCAAAATACTTATCAACTAGAGTCAATCCAAAAACTCCGTAAAACCCTTCAGAAAACATCAAATACGTCCATCCTCAACAACTAGGAAAAACTTCACTTGTAGCACAAATGTAACTTCAAGATGAAGTCACCATTTTCTAGCTAGGAGGGTTTTTGTCTTCAAGACTGGTATTTTAAGAGGGTTTTCGTCCTCAAGAAATATGGAAGAGCTTCAAAACTTTCTCAGAGTAATAGCAAATGCAATTTCAAATAATAGTCTCTTTATGTCTCCCATGCCTAGCGCTCCTCTTTCTGCCCACTTAAAACTCACTTTATTAAATAATTAAAAAGTTTTCAACTGAAAAATATAAAGTTACTTTTTGACATCTTAAATAATTATTTAAATAAATTTTCCCTTCCACCATCCAATTAGCCTACGGGAAAACATTGGAAAATAGGCTAATGGTCTCCGAATTGCTTATGAACGAGAAGGGGACATTACAAACTCAGGTCTGATACAAAACCCAACAAACTAGAAATACACAAAAATACTGCTCACAACCCCAAAACTCTTTACACACCACAACTCACCCCAAAACTTAGCACAAAATACTCCAAAATGTCACTGAAAAACATCTCAAACCTTCATACATGAAAATACATCAAAACCATTCAACCCAAAATCTCTGCATGATGACTCCATTGAAGCTCCTTGTGATTTCTGAATAAAATCACCAAATATTCAGCTAGGGTTGATCTTCCACAACCGAAACCAGATGAGAAGTTGAGGTTAAACAACCCCAAGAAGAAACTTTGCTCAACAACAGAAGTTTTCAGAAGAAATGAAAATATATTCAACAGCATAAACCTCCAATTGAGCCCAAAACCCCTTTATAAAGACACTTTTAGGGCAACAAGAGGAAATATAATAATTTCACTTTTCTTTTAATTTCCTCATATAAAATAACCTTTTTAATTGCTCACTTTATGTCTCCCTTGCCTAACTTCCTTTTATGTGAACATCAAATAATACTTTTCAAAACCTTTCCAAAGAGCTATTACACTTAGTTATCTTTTAATATTTCCTATCCTTAGACAACTTAAGTGAATAAATAATTAAATAACTCAATAATATACCCAAGTTGCGGAAAACATCCAACTGATATAATTTTGCAATTTTGATGATACCAACAGGATACTAAAGACTTGGAATGAAAATTGGACGCTGTTGGGTGACTATCTAAAAATAACATGTTTCTCCAAGAAAGTTGGAGAGCACCCGAGAGGTCGGAACTGAATTCCGAAAGCATCTTTGAACTCCAAATGATTAGATGAACTTAAAAACATGAACGATTGCTATGTAAGACTGAGCCACATCCACTCCAAGAATGTTGGAGTTTTTCCAAACATGACAAATAGCCTTCAGAAGGCTAGGAACAAGCATAATGCGCACAAAAGGTCTATGCGCCAAAAAGGGGACATTACAAATCACACAACCAGCTAAGAGGGTTTTCATCCCTGAAACAAGATTGACTAGAGGGTTTTTGTCCTCAGGCAAATTGAAGAACTCAAGTTCTCACTCAGAGCAAATCAGAGATGAATTAGCCACAGAGAAGCTCTTCTGAGCACAAAACCCCTTTATATAGCCTTCTGAGAGAAAATAATGAATTTTTAATTATTTGTTCTATTTTCCCTTCACTAAGTGTCATAAAGTGTCATTACTTTTTGCACCCCCACTCCTAGCGACACTTTATGAACTTAATTTTTAGAAACCCTTTTTACTAATAAACAAAAGTTGTTCTTAAGAATGTAGAGCTTCTGGAAAAGACTGTGTGTTGCTTTTTTGGATCGACATTTCGGATCACACTCCGTGATCCATCATGAGGAAGAAAAGAAGAGAATGAGTGAGTTGCAATTGCATAGATAGTTCCTTAAAAAGAGAGAGAGGGAGTTGTAGGCACAAAGTTTAACTTAAGGTGAAGAAACAAGGAGAGGGATGAGAAAAAAAGAACTAAATCAAAAAAGATAAAAAGAGAAATCCTAAAAGTAGACAGCAAGAAGCAATGAGGGAAGGAGGAATGAAGATAATAAGAAGAAAAATAAAAATCAAGAAAAATAAAATCACTAACACATACAAAACTAAAAGAATCAAAAGTGGAGAAAAAAAAATAAAAGAACCACAAAATAAGAAATAAATAAATTGGACCATTTATTATAAAACCAAAGTTTGGAGAGAATGGAAAAGGAAGCAGGGAGGGGGAAAAGAAAAAAGAGAGAAGAGGATACACACACACATATATAATAAATAAAAGAAAAGAATACAAGGTAGGTAAGAAAGGGATCAAAGAAAGAAAAGGACCAAGGCTAAAGAAAAGAGGAACATGGATGAAGGTAAGGAAGTAACAAAAAGAAGGAAAGATCTAGTAGAAGATGAGGGGAAAGGAGGAAGGGCAAGGGACTAGGGGGAAAGGGAAGGAGAGGAGGGAAGGCCAAGAAGAAGGAGGAGGGGAGGGTGGCTTAGTACAAGAATGAGGTCTCGAGGGAGGTTTGAGGAGAGGTGTGGGGTAGGATAAGAGGATGAAGGGAAGAGAAAAGGAAGAGTAGGGAGAAAGGGAGAGAGGGGGAGAATTGGCAGAGACAAACCTAAGGAGAGGCAAGGAGGAGGAAAAGGGAGAACATGGGGAGGGGGTTAGTTTTTAAGGGAATTTAATAGGGGATTCCAGGTGTGGTTCAGGTTCCAACCATCATCTCTATTTAGGTTGGTGGGGTTATTCCTGATGAAGATAGCCTTTTTAAATTTTCTTTTGAAGAAGTTATCTTCTTTGGCCAGGACTCGGGTATCTTCAAGGTGAATGTGGTGCTTGGTGCTAGAGCAATGATCTGCAAGGGCCGATTTTGTGATCCTTTCATGTCTGATATCTGCACAGTGCTCTTTGATTCTCATGCAGATAGATCTACCTGTCTCACCAATGTGAGGGGTACCACACAAGCAATCTATTTTATAGACGCCTGAGTTTAAAAGAATGTCCTTAGAGTCTTTGGTAGACAAGATAAGGTTTCTGATGGTGGAAAGAGGTTTGAAAGTTGTTCTTTTTAAATATAACTTAAAGTTACTTTTTCGAACAACTTAAGTGTAATTATTAAAATATTTCCTTGATTCTACCCCTATAGCCTACGAGAAATTAAAAAAATAGGCTAAGGGTCTCTGAAAAGCTTACGCTTGAGAAGGTTTGTTAAGGGTTTCTCAAAGTTGGCAATACCTTTGACGAACTTAACAATGAAGGGAGCTTTCTCATGGTTAGATTCAACACAACGAGCTTTTGATAAGCTCAAGGAAGTAAATACTTCATGTCCAGTTCTAGCTATTCTTGATTTCTCACTACCTTTTGTTTTAGAATGTGATGCTTCAGGTGAAGGGATTGGAGTGGTCTTAATGCAAAGGGGGCATCCCATAGCATTGGAGAGCTGAAAGCTAAAGGAGGTTGAAAAAAGATTCTTGATCTATGACAAGGAGATGTTGGCCATCATGCATGCCTTGGCAAAATTCAAACAATATCTTGTGTGTGGTAGGTTTGTGGTCAAGACTGATCACAATAGCTTGAAGTACTTCCTTAATCAATGAGACTCAAATGACAGGCAACAAAAGTGGGTAAGAAAACTTCAAGCTTATGATTTTGATATAGAATACATTAAGGGTAAGAATGTTGTTGTTGATTCACTTTATAAGAATCCTACTTTATGTTTCATTTCCATTATTTCAGCTAATTGGAAGACTAATATTATGGCTGAATATGTTAAGAATGCATTTGCTACTAACCTTCTTGATGGAGTGATAAAAAGATAATAGGTATGCAATTAATGAGGGCCTTATTCTCTACAAGGATAGGATCTTCCTAACACCAGAATCTAGAACGAAGGAGAAGATTTTGAGAGCATTCCATGAGACATCACTTGCAAGACATTCCAGATACTATAAGACTTATCGACAAATAAGGGAGAGGTTCTTTTGGAAGGGACTAAAGGAGGATGTTCTCAAGCACATTAAGGAGTGCATCACTTGCCAACGAAACAAAGCAGAACACACCCTTCCGACAGGCTTGTTGCAGCCATTGCCTATCCCAAATAAAAAATGGTAAACAATAAAGATTGTGTTTTTGTGGTGGTGGATAGACTAACTAAATATGCATATTTCTTTTGAATATAAGGCTCCTCAAGTGGCTAACTTGTTTTTCAAAGAGGTATTTCATTTACATGGTTTGCCTAAAAACATTGTGAGTGATAGGGATAGTAGATTCTTTAGTGTTTTTTGGCAAGAATTATTTCGATTGACAGGTACGGAACTTACGCCAAGAACTAGCTACCATCCTCAAACTAATGGACAAACTAAGATTGTGAACAAATGGGTTGAAGGATATTTGAGGAATGATGTTTCAAATCAGCAAATCGCATGGGTGAAATGGTTGCATTTGGGAGAATACTGCTACAACACTTCCTATCATATGTCCACATGTATGTCTCCATTTATGGCACTTTATGGATATGATGCTCTCAACTTTGTTGATTTGGTGTTTGCAGATAATAGAGTTCCAACCGTGAGCGACTTGGTCAAGCATAGCCAAGATATATTTAGGACACTCAAGGATCATCTTCAACAAGCACATGACACACAAAAGTTGTATGTTGATCAGAATTGCACGGAGAGGACATTCGAAGTGGGAGACTTGGTGTTCGTGAGGTTGTAGCCTTACAAACAATCATCCATCAAGAAAAAGGGATTCGAGAAGCTCAAGCCCAAGTTCTATGGAGTATGGACCTTACAAGATCGTGAGGAAAGTGGGCGAGGTCACCTACGAGTTGGAGTTGCTTGAGCACAGTAGGATCCATAATGTTTTCTATGTTTCATGCCTCATGAGGGCACTTGGACAACACATTATTCCATTAATAGAGTTGCCACCCTTGGATGATGAGGGGAAGCTAATCTTGATTCTTGACACCATCATCACCACTAGAGAACGGAAGTTGAGAAACGAGATCATTACCGAGTACTTGGTGCATTGGATGAATCTCCTTGTAGAAGATGCCACATGGGAAGGTGCTGAGATTCTTGAGCATCCAGAATTGTAATTGCTTGAGGACAAGCAATTTAGGGAAGGGTGGACTGTCATTACCCCTTCTCAAACTTAAAAAAAAGGAGAAGTATTTTATTATTATTGGGGCCATCTAAATGGGTACAATTTGGTCAAATGTGATCTCTTGTTTATTTTCCTTACCTAGGTGCCTAGGAGAGAAATCAGAATATAAAAAATAAAAAATAATATTGGGCCCAAATTGTGATGCCTATTTAATAGAGGCTAGCGCCCAAGTTTAGCATCCATTCATGACATTGGCAAATTAGAATTTCGAATTGTACTGTGAAGGACGGAAACCCTTGTGTGGTGTACATTACAGAGGACAAAAACCCTCTTGGAAATCAGCATTATTGAGGATGAAAAGCCTCTGTTTTGCTGGGCAGATTTACATCAGTTTATGGCAATTTTCTCTGTATAAGCCATGGCGAGTTTTGGAATAATGTGAGGTTTTATGATGCTGATTTCTCTATCTAGTGTTGGGTGATTTATATCACTATTTCTTGCGTCTTATCTGCTGCACTGCCACCGTACGGTCAGCCATTTCAAGTATTTTATTTGCAAATTTTAAGTAGTTAATGCTGGTCGCAAAACCTGATTATTACTTTTAAATTTCCAGATTTAAATCAAAACTAAAAGTTGTCTTTTACTGAGTAGGTTTAGGGTTAGATAACTCAATTTTAAATGCAATTTATTCCTTGTTTGGCACTGGGTAATTCCTATGTTTGATCGCTGATTTCATACTAAAAATTATTTAAAATAGGTGTCTAATTTGCTGATGTTGGTTGCTGCAATTTATAGGATTTATTTTATTGTTTTTATCTGCCTTTGATTGTGTACCCTAGTCACCCAGATGTGAATTTTATGTACTTAAGTTCTGAAATTTATAATCTCTGCATTTCATTTCAATACTAAATCTGAAAATACAAAAATAGTAGTTTAGTATCTAGGATTTGTTTGCATTTATTTTCCAGTATTATTTCAGTTGTTTCCAATATCAGAGAATACAAAAAAAATATTATTATATTTTCAGAAAAACCCTAAGAGAGACATTACATGTAGATAAGTTTCTCAAGAGAATGTGGGAAAAGGCATTAAGGAGAAAGAAGAAGTATTACCTTGAGGAATTCAACCCCACTTCCAATCATCAACAAAAGGCCTATTTAGGGGCCAATATCCCTTGGAGAGCAAAGATTCTCATAGCTTAGTTAAGGACTAATTCACATTGTCTTCGGTGTGAAACAAGTAGATGGAAAAGGCCAAAAGAGGTTTGGGAAGAGAGTTTGTGTCTTTTTGGGACAGTGGAAATAGAAAAGCACTTGATTTTGGAATGCAAAGCTTACAATTACATCCAGGTCAAGTACACAAGTAATTTAGTGGCAGCTTCGTCACAAGATCTATTCAGCGAGGAGATGGTTGAGAGAATGAGGGAGTTCATTATCAAATTGAATAGCAGAAGATCAACACTTCAAGAAGCAAAACTGGCATGGTCTGCTATCCCATTTGGCCTTGTGGATGTTAAAAATCTTCTATCTATCTATCTATGTATCTATCTATCTATCTATCTGCTAGTTGATTAAAATTGTTGGGCCCACACATATTTCTGGTGCCACATATTTCTGCTTGACTGGGCAGTTAGCCTTATTTCTGCTGGGTCCCACTATGGCTGATTCAACCAATACAAAGTTAATTGTGGTCTTTTAATTATTTATTTCCTTAGAGGCACCCAAAAACTGTTTTGACTGAGCCTACTTGAAGTCATGGTTTCCTCTTTTGGTGGTGGCGTCTTATCTTTGATAGGCGACTCTCTTTATATTGATTCCAGCGGTTATTCTTGGCATCCACTTCCTCTTCTCTGATGGTTGCATCATTCCTTGGCTGACGTTTCTGATTGGCATTGTCTACTTTTAGGAGTTTATGTACTGGACTGGCACTCATTTATTTGCTGGACGTTTAAGATGAAGTCATGGGAATTCCTATGGCAACTCTGCATTTATTTATCTTCCTGCCGTTCCTTACAAAAAAATTTGGGCCTTAATGAATTATCTCTGGCGACTTCGAATAAGTCATAGTCTGTAGCACTGATGTTCAAGGAAGTCGTGGGGTCTAAACTGCTGCAGTTTCTAACATCTCCCTCATGATGGAATTCGTGCTTTTCTAGGCTGCTCTTTTCTGCTGGGTGGCGTGATCCTCCAGGCTTAGGAATTAGACAACATTCTGTATTCTTGGCAGTGGCTGTAAGGTAACTGAAATAGCTTCACTTTGAGGCTTATCATTGTAAAGTACTCAGGCAGCAATATAAGGAAAATCTGAAATTTTCTATGCTAGCAAGAAGTGCCTATATGTGAAGTTGTGATTTGAATTCTGAGACCCAATTTCTGAGTGCTGTATGCCTGTGAGGCAAGTAGATGGTCTGAATACTGATTAACAAAAATAGTGTTTGCTGTCATTGCTTCCATAATGTGTATTCGAACTGTGTATAAATCATTGTATGTCTAAGTTGACTGCGTGGCTGTGGTGGTGGTGTGCGAGGCTGCTGGGATTGTCTGTCCTTCATTTGGTACCTGATTTTGGTCTGCATCAAGGTCAATTCCCTCACCAAGGAAGATGGTTCACCAAGGCTTAGGTAGAAGCTGAGTTTCTACACTTCAAAGACTTAACACAATCAAGACTATTGCATTTCAAGCTGTGGCAAATAATCTAAGGAGATTCTCCTTATACAACTCCTATGATACTACCAAGCCCATTCTCATGGCATGTCATAATGCC